>CP125973.1:460995840-462493965 GCA_030063025.1 Avena longiglumis | reverse complement strand
CCCAACAGATATATTTCCAGTACATAATTCTAGTTAACCTGAATATGCCAATGCAAGGGTCTTCCACTATGTAGTTGACTAATCTAGAGCCCATTTAGCATGTGGTTGTACACGGAAGGCACTATACGAGAAACATGTTCAATCTCTAAGTCCCTTGGTGGTTTTCTTCTAGTGCACATACAAAAAGATAGCCATATAAACATGGTTCCCTTTGTTGCCACCTTGTCCAAAATTGAGTATCCTCATTCCACCAAGGTGGTTCATTGAATACTTGTTTTATTAAATAAAACATACATTTTCCAACACTTCATATAATCATGATATGGTATTCCACCCCAAGTCTATAGCAGGGCTAAGCATACTACAACTATGATGTTTCCACTAAGGAAGATGGATTTCCTAATAGGACATAGCATAGTATAATAACATAGTAGCCCTATCATGCATATTACAAAAATACCACTAAGTGTAGTGAAAATAGTAGTACATGGATGATAGTGTCACTTGCCTTTTTAGTAGATAATATTGGTTCACTCCTTGATCTTGCAAATATCACACTCTTCTGATTTCACTACAATTCAATCAAGCAAGCACATATCCAAACTAGCATTCAAACAATTTGCCACATGAAATAATAAAATCAAGTAATGCATGCAAGCATGCAAAAGATTGTTTTATTTGGAAAAGTGGTTTCTAGTAGGATCTAAACATTTTAAAGCTCCTATTGGTCATTTACAAAAGTGGTAAAACCATTTAAATTCAAGTTGGTGAAAATGGCCATTTAAATCATTTTTGTTTTGCTAAAATGATTTAAATCAAAGTAATATTTTGTAGTGTTAGCTAAATATATTTTTAAACACATATGTTAGTGTTTATGGTCAAAGTGTTTAATATTAATCTATTTGCAAAAGGTTTCATCCAAATTCCCATTTTTAATTCAAAGCATTATTTTATTTGCTAGAAATGCCTTTAACAAAGTAATGATTTACTCAGGTTCATCAAATATGTTTTTAAATCCTAAAACTTGGTGTTTAGGGTCAGAGAGTTTAAATCACATAATTTTCCAAAAGGTTTCACTTTAAAATCATTTTTAAACCATAACCAATATTTTTATTTTGCTAGAAGTGCTTTTATTCAAAGATTTAATTCCTAAGTGTCACCAAATATATTTTTAAATCTAGAAGTTGGTTCTTAGGGTCAGTAGGTTCAAAACAATCCATTTACAAAAGATTTTACCCTAAAAATATTTTTAGAATAAATTTTATACTCAAAATAATCCTACATATATTTCTGCATAAACATCCAATTTTACAGAAGCAAAATACTAAACAAAGAGCATGGTTGGAAAGGTTTTGTTTTCCTGATTCCATTGATATAAAATTTGCAAAATTTGGACGTGTGGATTAAAAGTTATGAATTTTACAACTCCTATCACCTAATAGGTCAAATTTTTGTTTTTAAAACAAACTCTGGCCACATGGCTCTTTCTTACTGGCGCGTACCGGTACGCGCGGATCGTGCTCTATGGGCTGTTGGATTTAAAGTGCATCGCACTGCTCAGGATCAACCTTACCCTTTCGATTAAAATCTAATCCTACTCCTTCGATCAAGATCCAACGGACCACAACAACCTGACCATGTACTGGCGGCGCTGGCGGCGGTGGACGGTAGTGCGCTCTCAGACGGTGATGTTGCCGATGAACTAGGTCACGCGGGAGAGAGTGAAGATATCACCAGACTCGCAGGAGTGTTGCGATGCTCAACGTGGTCTCTATTCGTCGAGGGGCGCTCGGGGATAGCGGTGATTGCTCACCGAAGTTCGTGGCGGCGCCAGGCGTCTCTGTTCGTCGACGAGGGCAAAGTTACAGGCCACCAGAAGGCAAAAGGGAGACGGCGTTAGACGCGGGCGAGTGTGGCGAATGCGAGTGCATCATCGAGAGAGAGAGAGGGGTGGACGGAACTTACGGGGAGGGGTCGCCGGAGAAGTGGCAGACGACGACGACGTTCAGAGGTCGTCCTTTTTGACGCTCTAGGGCAAGCGCGGCCAAGCGGGTGACACTGAGAGACGCAGGGGACGTTGGCGAGCAAACAAGTATGCACCAGAGGGCTAGGGAGGGTGTGGTTTTGCCGGAATCGGCCAGAGAGTTCGTCGGAGCCTAGGGTGCTTGGGCTTGCAATTCGTGCAGCCTAGTGGCCGAGAGGGAGCGGTGTCTGGGGGAAAGGAAGAGGGGGCGTGGGCGTTTAAGTGTGCGTCATCGTTGGCGAGGTTTAATCGCGCATTGTCGCGAATACATCAGAGTTAATCATGACAGAAACGGCGAGGTTGCGAGGGGGGAACGGTCATCGCGGGGTGGAAGAGATGACTGATAGCATGGGGTCGCGTCGACAGCGAGAGAGCGAGTGGGTGTGGGGTCACCAAGTCAGGGACTCCGCGGGTGTGCTTGCGAGTGAAAAACGGTTCGGGGAAAGAGTGGGAGGTGGGCTCGCTGGGCTGGTCTGGGCCTGGGGTTAGTTGAGCTAGGTCCAGCTTATTTTTTTCCTGTTCTGATTCTTTTTCCTTTTCTATTTTGATTTTCTGTTTTCAAATTCAATATTCATTTGAATTCATATTTATTTTCAAACCTTCAAACTTTTCAGTAGTTTTCAATACTGTTTTAAATGTGTTTTAAAGTCCATTTTAGGATAAATAATTTTATTCCTTCATGGTTTATTATTTATTTAAATAGACACTTGTCATTATTTAAATATGATTTTAAGTATTTTTGAAACTTCTATTTGAATTCTAAATTTTACCAAACCTTTTTCAGTAGGTTTTATTATTCCTTAGTGAAAAATAATTTACTTTGAATTATTATTTAAAATACTTTAATATGATTTAATGTTCATTTAAATTGGGAATTGTCTTTTATTAAATGAAATTGGATATTAATAAATCCTTATGATTTTATTTAAATAATCCTTTACTATTTTATTAATCAATAATCTTTCATATCATTTGTTTGGCCAAGATTTAATTTGATTTTTAAATATTCATTATTTATTTATTTATTTATTCCGTTGCCTTATAAAATCCATATCTTTTTATTTAAAGATTCAAAATTGGTGATTCCAATTTTGCATAATTTTATTTAATATTTGTTTATCTTTTTAAATCCCTTTAGGATTTATTTGCTCAAGATTTGGCATGGACTTTAGATAGGGCTTTATTAGCGTTGGAAATTGATTCCTTTTATCTTAATAAATTCATAAGTTTTTATCTATGACTCCAAATTGAGTGAAACCAATTTCTATGGTTTTATAATATTCTTATTTATCATTCTTGATCATTTATAAATATTTGTTGCTAAATTTTTATATGGATGAAATCCATAGTCTTAGAGAGGTCTTGGAAATGAATTATTCCTTTAGGGTTTCAGGGTTTTGGTTTAACCTTTCCAAGTGTTTAAATTTCAAAATACATTATTGATGAATGCATTTCACTTGATTGAAATTTTGTTGGATTCCCTTTTCATTCAAAGTTTGTTCAAGATGGGTTTTGATGTTTCCATTTGGAATCAAAAAGTTTCTTTTCACCCTAAATTTCATCAACTATTTATTTTGTTTATTTATTTTTCACATTTCAAAATTTGGAACATTTTGGGATGTGACAGGCTACCACCCTTAAAAGAAATCTCGTCCTGAGATTTGGGAATGCGAGGGCTACAAGTTGTCTTGAACACAACTAGGGTACTACCACCCTTAAAAGAAAGTCTTATAGGGTTACGTTGATGGTTCACTTGACTAAGGGTTCAATAACTGATATCCAAACAAGGAATCCTTATTTGACTCAGCTGAGTTATCTAATTCCTGACATCCACATCGTCTATTTCTTCAAGGGTTCCTTACATGTCGATGTGGTTCACATGTCCTTTCTGGGCCACATTGGGATCACTTCCATTGGAGTTTCGATCATCCTTTTTCTTTTTCTTCTCAGGACAGTCTGATGCATAGTGTCCAAGTTTCTTACAATTATAGCACTGCAACTAGCTAATGTCTTTCTTCCTGGATTTGATATGTTGGTTCTGACCAATGTCATCTCCATTGTTAGTATCATTCCCATTATTATCACTTCCTTTGTTGTGGTGGTGATGCTGATGTGGTCCAGAATATTCATTGCTCTTTTTGAATGAACGCTTCTTTTGTGATGATCCTGAGTGATACTTGAGGTTATGCTTCCTCTTTCTTTTCTCAACTTGATTCATCTTGTTTTCCTCTTTCTAAGCTCTAATGCTGGGATGTTACATACTCTCCCCCTTAAAATAAACTTCATCCCCAAAGTTCGTAAACTCTCATGTTTCGGAGTAAGTATTTGACTTGTATTGGTTACGACATTTTTCAATTTCATGGTAACCTCAAATGGGGATAATTTTAAAATTCCATATCCGAATCCTTTTCTTGAATTCTCATCATACTCAACAATCTTCAACTTGTTGTCTCTATACTCCAAGGTTCCTTTTTCTATCCACCTCTAAGGATAGTTCCTTATTATAAAATCCTTAATGTAGGTCTCTTCTCTAGTTTCTTAACCTAATCCAACTCCTTTTATTTAATTATCAAACTTTCTTACTATGTTGTGTAAGGTATAGGAAGTCTCACTAAAAAAGGGTTTTAATTGTTATAACACAATAGTTGTGGTCAAATGACTAAATTTTTGTATTGTCATTTTATGATTTATACAGGAGGTCCTTCCGAAGGTTGGATTTGAACTCATTTAGTCCATACCCATTGGAATTTCTTGTTCCTCTATACTTGTCCAGTTGGATGTGCTTTGTTCCCTCTTAATGATAGCTTAAGAGTTGTTTCTTTTAGAATAAGTCTGTTAGGACTATTCCATTTTATTACTTCAAGCTTTTAAATTATCAAGATTTAGAAACTCTTTTGTTACTACCTATAGTACTTCTTCAACTTTCATTTATTAATTAGTTTAAGGTTTGAGTCCTACTATCTTGAGGTAAATTTTATCTTCTATTTTAGACATACTTCCGAAAGTACTTTAATAATGATGACTTCTTTTAACCTTATGAAAATAAGGCTTAATGTTGTTATAGGTTAGTACTTCTTCTCCAACCTTTACTTGGAATTCGGATAACAGTACTTCTGTTTACTGTTTACTCTCCCCCTTGGGTTTACTAATAGCCCTCAAACTGTCTATATAGTATTATTGGCTTTATAATTAGAATATTGGTCTATATCCAGCTTATACTCTACCTAGTTAGGGTCTTATGAAAGATTGTACGGTGTATCCACACAATTGTGGATCTCCGAAGTGAATCTTTTAGCATTAACTGTCTTACTTACTATTTGGACATTTTTGCTTTGATAGGTCTGACTTTGCGAAGCGCCTCGAAAGACGGTCTCTTTAATGTTTATACTCCTTCATGTATTTCTTCACTTCGGCCAAGTTTTATGCTCTTTATGCAACAATCAAGATGTTGGGGAGGTGACCTCGGATAGGGTAAAGACGGGGAAAGACGAAAGGATGTTCCCCGTCCAGTTTCCGAGTTACAGTCTAAGTCGGCCGAATCCCGTAGAGGTCGGCCGATATATGAAAGAGCAGGACCCTTATGATGATAGCTAGGCATTACCCGGCTGAGATACAGCGTAAGTCGGCTGGGTTAGCCTGAGTAATCTTGATGCTGGTGAAGGACGAGCCAAGTTATGCGAGGCAGGGCCGAATGATACGAAGCTTGCAGGAGAAGGAGAAGCCTAAAGTCAAACTCTAGTCACAAGCTAGGGAGAATCTGAGCAGAGCCAAGCACAAAGGACAAAGGAACAGAGCGATAGAGGGGCAGAAGGAGGTCACGGAGGTGACAGTCCTGAAGCCCGAGGCACGCAGGAGGGGCCCTCTGGAACCTTGCCGTCATTAGAAGGGCGACACGGAAAGGAGCCCGCCGAGTTACTATATTGGGACAAGCATATTCCTCTAATATGATTGCCACGTCAGCCCTAGAGGAACCCAGGGCTCTCCTTTATAAGGGGAGGCTTGGACCCTGAGAAGGGCATTGGCTCATTTAGTACCGTTAGGCTGGTAAAGTTCTCCTTTTCTCCTTGTATATAGCTCAAGGAGCACTTGTAGCCCAAGGAAGGAGAAATAAAGATCTTTACCTTAGTCTTTTGTGTGTAGAATCAACTACATCTTCCCTCCCCAGATCCCTCTAGCATCCATTGGCCCCAAACTTTAGCCTACCCATGGCATCTGCCGTGTCACCACCACGATAGTTGGCGCCCACTGTGGGGCCAGCAGCGGTGCTAGCTGGAATCATGATCCGGACGGGAAACTTCATCAACACTGGCGAGCGCATTGTCTCTGGCTTAGTCCGGAGACTCGATCTATGTGACTACGTCAGCGACAACGCAGGCAACTTCAAGGGAAAAGATCCACCTCGCAACGACGTCTTCATCAACTTGGGCATGCACCAGATCTACGTCGGCGTCGACATCTCCGGCGTTTATCCTCACCAAGTTGTTATTGCAGGAGAACCTCCCCTTAGCGTCGCAAGCAGTCCGCGCAGAGCGCGCACTGTCAGCAGCGTCGAGGTGATGGCGCAGCCGGGAGCAGTGGGCGCCGGATCAAGCAGAGAACCGACAACAGGTGTGCAGGTGGCGCCCAGGCCGATAGCACCACAACCCACCGAGGTAATTCCTTCAGTGGCCAACCAGGCCGAAGTACAGGAGACAACCCCGAAAGCACCAAGGGTAAGAGGGCCACCTTTGGAAAGAACAGAAAACATTCTTCAGGCAACTATAGATACACTGACTACCCCTATAGCGCCAATACTTGATCCAGCTAATTCTCAGGCAGAGTTGGAAGAGACCAGGCAAAAAGTGCTGGTAGAGGCAAAAAAGGTGTCGGCCTTGCGGGAGTCCTTAAACAGGACCCTGCGAGGATATGCTAGGGCAAATAAGCTTGACGTCGCCCTCGAGCGGGTTGATGAGTTGAGATTAAGAGGAAAGAAACTCATAGATGATATCAACAAGGAGCATGATGCTCATAAGGCAGAATCTGTTGATCTAGGCTTGCCGAGGTACAGTACCCCGGCAAAGAACCTGAGAGCGGCAAACGCCGTAGAATTAGAGTTAGAAGGATTGACCCGTGAAGCCCGGCAGAAACAACAAGAAAGAGTGGATGAGCTGGTGCGCATTGTGAACCAGCAGAATGAAGAAATGCTCAGAGCAGACCCGGCAAGGCCAGGTGCCTCGCGAATGGTTCATTCGGCTGGTGCAGCACCTGCCTTATCTGTAGCAGCAGCATCTTCACCCGGAAACAATGCACGAAAAGACAGAGCGGTAACATCGGGAAAGAGAAATAAGAAAATTGTTCCATATGATCCGGCGATAGCCGGAAAAGCAAATGAGAACAGAGGCAATGGAAGCCGAGGTAATAGTGGCGAGAGAAACCCCGGCCGTGCCGAGAAAGGCGGCGGAAGCCGATGCAACGGAGATCTCGGAAGAGGAGAACTCAGAAGAGGGAATCACGAGAACAATATCCGGGTCGAAGGAAGGAGAGAACCACCACCGAACCCGCAGCCGAGACATGAACCTCGGCAGGAAAGAGAAGTGAGACCAGTTCGCCACAATCAGGTGAATGATAGGTATAATGATGGTTATTCCGAGATGGAGTATGCGACTCATGGTGGGAATAACCACTATGGAATATCTGAGAAAGAGTTACGTATAGATATCTACCAATCGGCGCAGTGAAGCTGGACCGTATGCAGTCCGAATTGCTAGAAGAACAGGGTCCTCCAGGTCCGGCATGCTTCGGACCTCGGATCATGGGCGAGCCGCCTGTGCCAAACTTTCAGCTAGCAAGAGGCACACAAAAATATAATGGGAGTACCAAACCACAAGATTGGTTGATCGATTATGCCACTGCTATGAAAATAGCAGGTGGAAACTTACGATGGGCACTAAGATATGTCCTGCAAATGTTGGAGGGAACAACTAGAGTATGGTTGAATAACCTGCCTGCAGGCAGCATCAACTGTTGGTTGGACTTTGAAGAAATGTTCGTTAGCAACTTCACCAGTACTTACAAAAGGTCGAACAGGCCGCAGCAGTTAGCCATGTGCAAGCAGAGGCCGAATGAGACAGATAGAGAATATTTAACTCAGTGGTGTAACCTGAGAAATTCGTGCGAGGGAGTTATAGAATCACAGGCAATAGCCTGGTTCGCCCAAGGATGCCGCTATGCCAGTGTACTATGGCAGCGACTGCAAAGAGATATGCCAACCACATTGGCAGAAACCATCAGGATAGCGGATTCCTATGCATTGGGAGATCCGACGCAACCAGAATTAATGTCGGAAGATCATCGGGAACATCAAGATCAATATGCGGGAGATGTGGCCGGGTCATCCAGGCGCAATGACTTCAGAGGAAGAAGAAGAGAAGAGAGACCGGATTATAGATATGGTTCAACTCAGGTGGCGCGATGGCGCAAGATCGGTAGTCATGGAAATAGTCGATGGCAAAAGAATGGTCCTCGACAATGGACACCAAGGAATGAAGGAAAGACGGTGGACACGAGCAAAAGAAGCGATGGCGGAGGCGAAGTACACGTTTGAGTCTATGTTAGATCAGCCGTGTAAATTTCACACGTCAAACCCGGCCAGGCCGGCTAACCATACAACCCGCCAATGTGCATGGATGAAAAATGCAATGGGTAACCCAGCAAGCATACAGGGAGCGCCTCTCCAGGCACATCAGCAGCATCAGCCACAGCTGACTGGAACAAATGCACAGCAACTGAAGTTACCGCCTCCTCCCCCGAGGTATGAAAACCCGGACCGAAGAGATGCGGTGCATCAAGTGATAAACCAAGGTCCGGATTGGAAGGACAAATGCAGGAAATAATGGACGCAATGATTACAGAGAACATCATCAGTCGTATTGCGTGTTCACAACAGAACAACAAGACAAGCAGAGTGTACAACACCGACATATGGAAGTAAATGCAGTTATGCCGGCAGTACCAAGATATGTGCCTTGGTCGAATCAAGAAATAACTTGGAGCATAAAGGATCACCCCAAGATAATGCCGAGTCCGGGGTCGTATGCACTCGTGTTAGATCTGACATTTGTCGGACCAAGCATTAATGTGAAATTCTCAAAGTTACTCATTGACAATGGGAGCAGTATCAATATCATGTACAAAGATACAATGCATAAATTTGGAATATCGCAGAACATGCTGCAATCCACGAGGACCACATTCCATGGGATAGTACCAGGGCTTTCATGCGAACCCATTGGTAAGGTTTGAGTGGACGTGTTATTCGGCACAAGAGATAACTGCAGGGCAGAAAATTTAGAGTTTGAGGTGGTGGATCTAGAGAGTTGCTATCATGCTCTACTCGGACGGACAGCATTGGCCAAATGCATGGGCAGCTGCCATATAAGTTACCTGAAAATGAAGTTACCCGGACCACAAGGGGTGATAACAGTAGCAGGGGATTACAGGAAGTCAATGGAATGTGCTTCAGCCGGATCAAATCTGGCCGAGTCATTGGTAATAGCAAGAGAAAAAAAGGAGAATTCAGGAGGTAGCAGCCCTCGCTCAGTCGGCACAATTGAATATGCCGGCATTATCCAACCCGCATGGAAGTGTCTCTTTTCAGCCGACTAAAGAAACAAAAAAGTTCCAGATAGATGAGCAGTTCCCAGAGCGCACCGTCACCATTAGTGCCGGCCTAGATGCTAAATAGGAAAGCGAGCTCACCAACTTCCTCCATGAGAATCGGGATATCTTTGCATGGTCAACTCAGGATCTCCAAGGTGTGCCGAGGGAGTTGGCTGAGCACTCTCTGAATGTAAGGCCAGGGGCAAGGCCGGTGAAGCAACCTCTCCGCCGCTTCGCCGAAGACAGGAGAAAAGTAATAGGGGATGAAATAGCTCGTCTCCTTGCGGCCGGGTTCATCATGGAGGTGTTGTATCCGGATTGGCTATCAAACCCGGTGCTAGTGGAAAAGAAGAAGGATGATCCAAATGTAGCCATTGTATGGCGAATGTGTATCGATTAGATGAACCTGAACAAGGCGTGTCCAAAAGATCCTTTTCCTTTACCTAGAATAGACCAAGTCATTGATTCGACCGCTGGTTGTGAACTATTATCATTTGTAGACGCGTATTCTGGCTTTCACCAGATACCGTTAAATCCGGCCGATCAAATAAAGACTGCGTTTATTACCCCGTACGGGGCTTATTGCTATCGCACCATGCCATTCGGCCTGCGTAACGCAGAATCAACGTATCAGAGATGTATGCAAAAATGTCTTCATGACCAGATAGGGAAAAATGTGCAAGTATATGTAGATGATGTGGTTATCAAAACCAAAGAAAGCAAAATGCTACTGGATGATATCCGGCAGACTTTCGCGAACCTGAGAAGGTTCCGAATGAAGCTTAACCCGGAAAAATGCACATTTGGTGTGCCAGCGGGAAAACTGCTCGGTTTTCTCGTATCTAGCCGAGGTATAGAGGCCAACCCAACGAAGATAAAAGAAGTGGAAAGGATGGAATTGCCAAGATGTCTAAATGACATACAAAAGTTCACAGGTTGTTTAGCCTCGCTCAGCCGATTTGTATGTTGGCTGGGAGAGAAGCACTACCACTTTATCAGTTGATGAAAAAATCGGATAAGTTCATTTGGAATCCACAAGCAGACAATGCATTTCATGAATTGGAAAAGATGTTGGTCACAGCGCCGGTCTTGGCTTCTCCATTATCGAAAGAGCCTATGTTACTTTACATAGAATCCACCAACAGAGTAGTGAGCGCTGTGATCGTGGTGGAACGAATTGAAGATGATAAATCAGTACAAAGGCCAGTGTATTACCTAAGCGAGGTACTATCAGCCTCAAAAAAAAATTATCCACATTATCAGAAGATGGCATATGGGGTGTACATGTCAGCAAAGAAACTTAAACATTACTTCGAAGAGCACCCCATCAAGGTGATTTGTGAAGCACCCATAGCCGACATATTGAGCAACAAAGATGCAAGTGGCCGAATAGAAAAATGGGCAATTGAATTGTCACCTTATGCTCCGCAATTCGATAGGCGAGATGCAGTCAAATCTCAGGCTGGTGCCGACTTCTTCGTAGATTGGGCCGAGGTACAATATGAGCCACCATTACCAGATCCGAACTATTGGACGATGCACTTTGATGGTTCCAAACTAAGAAATGGTTTGGGGGCAGGAATAGTGTTAACCTCGCCAAAAAGAGACCATCTGAGATATGTGCTGCAAATACATTTTGCCGCGTCAAACAATGTAGCCGAATATGAAGCACTATCCATGGATTGAAGGTGGCGAAAGAGATTGGCATACGCCGAATCTTGTGCTATGGAGATTCAGATCTAGTAGTACAGCAAGTCTCAGGCAATTGGGATGCGTTGGATGATAATATGGCCTTGTATAGGTTTCATGTGCAAAAACTCAGTGGATACTTCGATGGATGTGAGTTTCATCATATACCTCGGCGAAAGCAGCGCCTTGAGACACATTGTCAAAACTCGGATCAACCAGACAGTCAATTCCTCCAGGTATCGCCCTAGAGCACCTGAGGAAGCCATCAATAACACCGTCTCCAGAGTCCGAATCCATCTTTATTCCGGCAAAATCAAGAGAGGATAATGTGCCGATGGAAATTGATAAGCAATGTAACCCGGAATTTCCAAAAATAAAGCTAGCCGATACAAGGATGATGGAGAAATCCGAGGTAGTTATGTCGGCAGAAAATATGGAAATAGATAGTGAGACTACACCAGAGAAAATCACACCAACATGGGCGCAACCCATATTCTCTTTCCTTAGAGATGCTGTTTTGCCGAATAACGAGATATTGGCAAGACAGACAATGAGAAGAGATAAAGCTTATACAATCATAAACAATGACCTGTATAAAAGGAGTGTCACAAGTGTGTTGCAAAGATGTGTGAGCTCGGCGGAAGGCCAGGAGATCCTCCTAGATATACATCAAGGAGAATGCGGACATCACGCCTCATCCCGAGCTTTAGTGGCCAAAGCATTCAGGCATGGGTTTTATTGGCCAACAGCGTTGAAAGAGGCGAAAGAACTGGTCGAAAAATGTAATGGTTACCAAAGATATGCCAGCAGAATACATATGCCTTCGTCCGAGTTAAAAACGATACCAATTACTTGGCCATTTTCTGTATGGTGCTTACATATGGTGGGACCATTTAAGCCGGCCCGAGGCGGGATGACCCACATATTAGTCATGGTGGACAAATTCACAAAATGGATTGAAGTGAAACCAATAAAGAAATGTGATGGCCCCACAGCAGTGAAATTCCTCAAAGATATTATCTTAAGATATGGGTACCCACACAGTGTTATTACAAACAACGGTACAAACTTTGCAGAAGGAGCCTTCGCTAGATTCAGTCAAGAAAAGCACATAAGACTAGATGTCGCCTCTGTGGCTCACACAACATCCAATGGGTAAGTAGAAAGATCTAATGGACTATTACTATCTGGAATAAAACCACGACTCGTCGAACCGCTGCAAAGGTCGGCAGGATGTTGGATTGAGGAACTACCAGCAGTACTATGGAGCCTCAGGACTACCCCAAACATATCAACAGGTTATACACCATTTTTTCTAGTGTATGGGGCAGAAGCTGTGCTTCTAGCCGACGTAATACATGACTCGCCAAGGGTTACTCAGTATACAACCGCTGAAGTAAATGAAGTAGCTCGGCAAGATGATGTCGATCTGCTATAAGAAGCCAGAGAGCTGGCGCTATCAAGATCAACTATCTATCAGCAGGACTTGCGACAATATCACAGCAAAAAGGTGAATCCAAGAGTGTTTTGTCACATCCCAAGATTTTCCAAATCTTGTAATGTGAAAAATAAATGAATAAAATAAAACTTTGTTGATTTTCAGGGTGAGAAGAAACTTTTGAATCCAATTGGAAACTTTCTAAACCTATTTGGATCAAATAAAATCCTAAGGGGATTTAAAAAGATAAATCAACAATAAAGTTAAAATATTTGGAATTACTATTTTTTGGATCTTTTAAAATAAAAATATTTGGTTTCAAAAAAAAGTAAAAGTATAAATAAAGATTATTTTATAAACCAAATAAAACCTTGGCCAAGCTTTTGAATTAAAATGTTTTGTTTTGATAAAAAGAGTAAAGGTTTATTTAAATAAAATAAAGGAAGACTTATTAAAATCCCATTTTAATAAAAACCAAGGCTATTCTATTTTGAATAAACACAAAAACTTATTTTAATAAGTTTTCCAAGTATTTTATATTCTCAAATAAAACCTTCTAAAGTGTTTTGGTTTTAGATTTCAAATGGAGTTTTTAATAAAACAAATCTTATTTGAATAAATAACTTAGGACTATTTATTTAATTATTAAATAGATCCTAAAGAGAATTAAAATATTATTTTGTTTTGGGCTTGGATTTGTGTTGTTAAACAGAACCAAACTCAAATACAAAGTGTGGTGGAAGATTCAAATTTGTTTGTTGTTTGAATTGTTTGATTGAATTTCAAAACAGAAAATCATTTAGAAAAAGAAAAAGATTACTGAATAAAAAAAATGGAATCAGACTCGACCGAACTAAGTAGGCCCAGCAGCCCAGTTCCAGCCCAGTTACTTACCCCACGTGCGAAGCGTTTTTCACACACACACGCACCCGCGCAGTCCCAGACAGGTGGACCCTCTCCCTCTCTTCCTTTCTCGCTGACAAGCATGTCCCACACTGCCTGGTCATCGTCTTCCTCGCGCAGACCCGCCACGTTGCAGGCGAAACGCCGGCGTTGATTGCGCGTTGATGAAGCCTTGATTCCTCGCAGTAACAGCGCCCATTTAAACGCCCGCGTCTTACCTCTCTTTCCCCTAGACAGCTATCTTCCTCTTCCCCCAGGCCGTCGTAATTTCGAGCCGCGCTCTCACTGCTTCAGCGAGCTCTGCAACCAATTCTGGCCAGCAGACACCACCCCTTGCTTCATTGTCCAAGCTCACACACTCCCCAGCCTCTGGCGCTTCTGCCTGTGCCTTCTGTTCAACCGTGGGCACCCCAGAACGTCGACTTCGACAACCTCTGAGCGCCGCCGCGACTGCGTCTCTCTCCGGCGACCTTCCCCTGGTAAGACAGACCGCCCCACGCCCTCTCGTTCATGCTCCTGCACTCTCCACACTCGGATGCATCTAACCATGCCCTTATTTTCCCTCGGGGCGAACCGCAACACCACCCTCGACGACCATCAGACGAACCCGACGCCGCTTCAAGCTCCGGCGAGCGATTAATCCCACTCCAGTGCGCCCCTCGCCCATACAGCACCACCTTGAGCTTCCCCAGTACCCTGCGAACACGGTAAGCATCTCCGTTAGCCTCCTTGCTTCCTGCATTGCTGGCTCCGCTGTAGGAAGACACGCCGCCGCCGCCAGCCGCCGTCAGCGCCGCTCAAGTTTGGTCAAACCATTTTACACCGTTAGATTTCCATCCAGCGGCCCCGATAGATTCATTAAACGAAGAGGTACGGGCTAATCTGAACCACGCCGTCTCACTTAGATCCAACGGCTGTAGTTGCACGATCCGTGCGAACCGGTACCCCCAATGAGAACACGCTGCGTGGCCAGATTTTGATTTAAAATAGATTTTAGAATCTGAATTAGATGGAAATTTGAAAACCTTGTAACTTTTGATCCACACGTCCAAAATTTGCAAACTTTATATCAATGGAATTAGTGGATCAAACCCTAGCCAACCATGCAATTTTTTTAGTAAAAAGCTTCTGGTAAAATGGTTGTTTTTGCAGAAACTTTTGTATGCTTGTTTAGGTTATAAAAAATGTTCAAAAATGATTTTGAGGATGAAATCTTTGCAAAATGGTTTGTTGTGAACCTACTGACCCTAGGAACCAACCCATGGATTGAAAAATGTATTTGGTGAAGTTTAGGAATAGAAACTTGAATTAGCTCATTTCTAGTCAAATAAAAAAAATGTTGATTTTGTTATGTAAATGATTTTTGATAAAAACCTTTGGAAAATGTTTTGATTCGAACCTACTGACCCAAAACACCAAGTTTTGTGAATTAACAACTTATTTGGTGAACAATATAAAATTGTTGCTTTGCTAAAAACATTTTCCACCACATAAAATAATGATTGGATTTAAAAATGGTTTATAGATAAAACCCTTTTGCAAATGACTTTGCCACTTTGGAAAATGACCACTTTGAACCTTACAAAGTTTAGAGCCTAGTAGAGACCACCTTTGCAAATAAAACTATCTTTTTCATGCTTACATGTATGACTTTGTTTCTATTATTTTATGTGTGCTTGATTGTTTGAAAATTGGTTGGAATGCTAGTTGAATTTGTGTTTGCTTGTTTGATTTGTAGTGAAGCTAGAAGAGTGTGATTTTAGCAAGATCAAGAAGTGAACCAACATCCCCTACCAAAAGGCAAGTAACACTATCATCCAAAGTCCTACTATTTTCATTATACTTAGTGGATTTTGAAACATGCATGAAAAGAATTTCTATACTTATGCTATGCTAAATCCTAATAGGATACCCCTATATATCCCTAGTGAAAACAATGTAGTTGTAGTATGCTTAGCCCAGCTATATATTGGGATGGGATACATGTTATGATTATATGAAGTATTGAAAAGACTTATGTTTTATATAATAAAACAAGTACTCAATGAACCACCTGGGTGGACAAGGATACTCAAGCTTTTGGACAAGGTGACAACAAAAGGAACCATGTTTATATGGCAATCTCTTTTTGTTGTGCACTAAAAGAAAACCACCCAGGGACTTAGAGATTGAACATGTTTCTCGTACAGTGGCTTCCGTGTACAGCCACATGCTAAATGGGCTCTGGCTTAGTCAACTACATAGTGGAAGACCCATGCATTGGCATCTTCAGGTTAACTAGATTTGTGTAAGGGAACTCGAACCCTACATTGGTGCCTGGTAGACAAGCTAGCCTTTTGTATTGGGAGGACTCCTATGGAAAGACTTTGTCACATTCTCAATCTGCCAGTACTCCATCTTGGTGAGTACTTATCCAGCGGCCACTGGTGGCATCAAGATGAGATTGTGTCATGTGGGTAAAGTGTACAACTTCTGCAGAAGATCAAAATTTTAAGTACTTAGCCGTGTCCCCGGTTATGGAAAATACTGAGCAACTAAGGCCTGAAGCTATGGAAGATCTCGACATTCCAATTTCTCAAAGTTAAAACTTGAGGGTAACAACAAGGGATTTTGAAACACTTGGTGGATTCCAAGGAGTTTAGAAACATTTGACAAAAGATCAAAACTATTTTGAAAAGATAGGATAAAACTATATTGCTCTCTGCAAATGAGCCTAAAATCCACTTAGCCAAATATGCATGTATTGAAAGGATCCACTTATATTCTACATAGTAGTGAAACTTGCCAATACAATTCAAATGTATTGACCCTTGTGGCTGTAACTTGTAATGTTGCAGGTTTGATTGAAATTAGTGAAGTTGATTGATTAGGATTACAAAGTCTACAACCAACATGTTTGCCTGTGGCACTTTGAAGATGAAGGACCCCATGCTTATATATATTCTGCTGCAATGTAATGTAATAGCCAAATGAGATATGTAAGATGTAATAAAATTATGTTATTCCTGGTTATAAATTTATATTATGACCTTTGTTCCTTGATATTACATCTTAACTGTGGATGCTAGCTATTGATCCAGGGACTAGCATTGTAAACACAGGGATCTCTACCTTATTGAAGGTTGGGACCTTACAGATGGTATCAGAGCACTGTGTTCCCTGTAGGATTGTAACCCTAGGATTGGAAAAAACCCCTTAGAAAAATAGGAGTTGTTTTGTTCCAATAACTTATTTACAAACAATCTTGTAAACTCCTTCCTCAAACCATTTTGGTTTTGATTCTACATCTCGTCTATTTCAAACTTGATGGACAAAGCCTACCCCATGGCCAAAGACTTTACCATGAGCTAAGAACATCTTCAACTCTAATGACTTCAACATCTTCAACATTGTCACCAAAGACTTCAACCTTGGATATCACTAAGGACTACAAGTGAAAAACCAAGAGACATTAGAATTGCCTACCAAAGACATTGATACCAAGTTAGAGTATGGATCATATTGTCCTATGAGGTATGATTATACTAAGTTATTATTTTCAAGAAAACTTGTTGTTTCCTTCAACTCATGAGTTAAGCTCATAAGTTGTTAATTGGATAGTTGCTTGTTGATTGTTTGATGGTTTGATTGTTTGATTGAACTTGGTTGTTTTTGAGTTGTGTGTTAAAACTTCTTAAAAACCTATTCACCAATACTTATCCCTATCAAACCAACAGATGCCTCCCCGTCGTGCCAACCCCAACCAAAACAACAACAACATCACCCCTGAGATGCAACAGATGATGGCAGCTCAGACACAGTTGATGCAGCAGATGACCACATTGATACAGAATCACAACAACAACAACAATAACAACAACAATAACAACAACAATAAAAACAATCAGAATAATCCTCCAGCACTTGACATGCTCACCAAGTTTCTGAAACTTAGGCCTGCAAGATTCTCTGGAACAACTGACCCAATGGAAACTGATGATTGGTTACGTTCAGTGAACAAAGACTTAGTGACTGTTGGTTGCACTGATGAAGAAAAAGTAAGGTTTGCAGCCTTTCTGCTTGAAGGACCAGCAGCAACATGGTGGGACAACTTTCAAATCACCACTCCCCTTGAAGATGTGACTTGGGCTATTTTTGAAGATGGATTCAGAACCACTCACATCTCACCTGGAGTAATGTACTTGAAGAAAAAGGAGTTTCACAATCTGAAACAACGTCACCTCAGTGTGGCTGAGTATATTGAAGAATTCAACAATCTGGCACGCTATGCACTGGATGAAGTTGATACAGATGCTAAGAGAAAGGATAAATTTCTTGAAGGACTTAATGATGAGTTGAACCTACAGCTAGTTGTTGCCTATGTCCCAACTTATCAATTACTCTGTGACAAAGCCACCATTTTGGAAAACAAGATGAATCAAGTTGAGAACAGAAAGAGGAAGCATAAACTCAAAAATCATTTGGGATCATCAAAGAAGAAACATTTATTCAAAAGGAGTAATGAAGATTCTGAACCACATCAGTATCACCACAACAGCAATGGAAGTGAGAATAATGGAAATGATACTGACAATGGAGATAACCTTGGTCAGAACCAACATGACACTTACAGGAAGAAGGACATTATCCAGTTGCAATGCTATAATTGTAAGGAACTTGGACACTATGCATCAGACTGTCCAGAGAAGAAAAAGAAAAAGGATGCTAGAAGAGCCAATGGAAATGACTCCAATGTGACCCAGAATGGACATGTGAACCACATTGACATGAATGGAAACTTTGAAGAGATAGAAGAAGTGGATGTCAGGATTTAGAAAACTCAGAAGAGTCAAATAAGGATTCCTTGTCTGGTTATTGTGTTGAACTTTTAGTCAAGTGAACCATCAATGTAACCCTATGAGACTTTATTTTAAGGGTGGTAGTATCCTAGTTGCCTTGAAGCCTACTTGTAACCCTAGCCTTCCCAAATCTCGGGACGAGATTTGTTTTAAGGGTGGTAGCCTGTCACATCCCAAGATTTTCCAAATCTTGTAATGTGAAAAATAAATGAATAAAATAAAACTTTGTTGATTTTCAGGGTGAGAAGAAACTTTTGAATCCAATTGGAAACTTTCAAAACCTATTAGGATCAAATAAAATCCTAAGGGGATTTAAAAAGATAAATAAACAATAAAGTTAAAATATTTGGAATTACTATTTTCTGGATCTTTTAAAATAAAAAGATTTGGTTTCAAATAAAAAAAAGTAAAAGTATAAATAAAGATTATTTTATAAACCAAATAAAACCTTGGCCAAGCTTTTGAATTAAAATGTTTTGTTTTGATAAAAAGAATAAAGGTTTATTTAAATAAAATAAAGGAAGATTTATTAAAATCCCATTTTAATAAAAACCAAGGCTTTTCTATTTTGAATAAACACAAAAACTTATTTTAATAAGTTTTCCAAGTATTTTATATTCTCAAATAAAACCTACTGAAGTGTTTTTGTTTTACATTTCAAATGGAGTTTTTAATAAAACAAATCTTATTTGAATAAATAACTTAGGACTATTTATTTAATTATTAAATAGATCCTAAAGAGAATTAAAGTATTATTTTGTTTTGGGCTTGGATTTGTGTTGTTAAACAGAACCAAACTCAAATACAAAGTGTGGTGTTAGATTGAATTTGTTTTTTGTTTGAATTGTTTGATTGGATTTCAAAACAGAAAATCATTTAGAAAAAGAAAAAGATTACTGAATAAAAAAAATGGAATCAGACTCGACCCAACTAAGCAGGCCCAGCAGCCCAGTTCCGGCCCAGCTACTTACCCCACGCGCGAAGCGTTTTTCACACACACACGCACTCGCGCAGTCCCAGACAGGTGGACCCTCTCCCTCTCTTCCTTTCTCGCTGACAAGCATGTCCCACACTGCCTGGTCATCGTCTTCCTCGCGCAGACCCCGCCCTGCTGTTGCAGACAGGAAACGCCGGTGTTGATTACGCGTTGATGAAGCCTTGATTCCTCGCAGTAACAGCACCCATTTAAACGCCCGCGTCTTACCTCTCTTTCCCCCCAGACAACTATCTTCCTCTGCCCCCAGGCCGTCGTAATTTCGATCCGCGCTCTCACTGCTCCGGCGAGCTCCGCAACCAATTCCGGCCAGCAGACACCACCCCTTGCTTCATTAACCAAGCTCACACACTCCCCAGCCTCTGGCGCTTCTGCATGTGCCTTCCGTTCAACCACGGGCGCCCCAGAACGTCGACTTCGACAACCTCTGAGCGTCGCCGCGACTGCGTCTCTCTCCGGCGACCTTCCCCTGGTAAGACATACCACCCCACGCCCTCTCGTTCATGCTCCTGCACTCGCCACACTCGGCTGCATCTAACCGTGCCCTTGTATTCCCTCGGGGCGAACCGCAGCACCACCCTCCCATGAGCGACATCCTCCCACTCCGCCCCTGACAGCACCACCTTGAGCTTCCCCAATACCCTGCGAACACGGTAAGCATCTCCGTTAGCCTCCTTTCTTCCTGCATCGCCGGCTCCGCCGTAGGCAGACACGCCGCCGCCGCCGTCAGCGCCGCTCAAGTTTGGTCAAACCATTTTACACCGTTAGATTTCCATCCAGCGGCCCCGATAGATTCATTAAACGAATAGGTACGGGCTAATCTGAACCGCACCGTCTCACTTAGATCCAACGGCTGTAGTTGTGCGATCCGTGCGAACCGGTACCCCCGAATGAGAACACGCCACGTGGCCAGATTTTGATTTAAAACAGATTTTAGAATCTGAATTAGATGCAAATTTGAAAACCTTGTAACTTTTGATCCACATGTCCAAAATTTGCAAACTTTATATCAATGGAATCAGTGGATCAAACCCTAGCCAAGCATGCAATTTGTTTAGTAAAATTCTTCTGGTAAAATGGTTGTTTTTGCAGAAACTTTTATATGCTTGTTTAGGTTATAAAAATTGTTCAAAAATGATTTTGAGGATGAAATCTTTGCAAAATGATTTTTTGTGAACCTACTGACCCTAGGAACCAACCCATGGATTGAAAAATGTATTTGGTGAAGTTTAGGAATAGAAACTTGAATTAGCTCATTTCTAGTCAAATAAAAAAAATGTTGATTTTGTTATGGAAATGATTTTTGAGAAAAACATTTGGAAAATGTTTTGATTCAAACCTACTGACCCAAAACACCAAGTTTTGTGAATTAACAACTTATTTGGTGAACAATATAAAATTGTTTCTTTGCTAAAAACATTTTCCACCACATAAAATAATGATTGGATTTAAAAATGGTTTATAGATAAAACCCTTTTGCAAATGACTTTCCCACTTTGTAAAATGACCACTTTGAACCTTACAAAGTTTAGAGCCTAGTGGAGACCACCTTTGCAAATAAAACTATCTTTTGCATGCTTACATGTATGACTTTGTTTCTATTATTTTATGTGTGTTTGATTGTTTGAAAATTGGTTGGAATGCTAGTTGAATTTGTGTTTGCTTGATTGATTTGTAGTGAAGCTAGAAGAGTGTGATTTTAGCAAGATCAAGAAGTGAACCAACATCCCCTACCAAAAGGCAAGTAACACTATCATCCAAAGTCCTACTATTTTCATTATACTTAGTGGATTTTGAAACATGCATGAAAAGAATTTCTATACTTATGCTATGCTAAATCCTAATAGGATACCCCTATATATCCCTAGTGAAAACAATGTAGTTGTAGTATGCTTAGCCCAGCTATATATTGGGATGGGATACATGTTATGATTATATGAAGTATTGAAAAGACTTATGTTTTATATAATAAAACAAGTACTCAATGAACCACCTGGGTGGACAAGGATACTCAAGCTTTTGGACAAGGTGGCAACAAAAGGAACCATGTTTATATGGCAATCTCTTTTTGTTGTGCACTAAAATAAAACCACCCAGGGACTTAGATATTGAACATGTTTCTCGTACAGTGGCTTCCGTGTACAGCCACATGCTAAATAGGCTCTGGCTTAGTCAACTACATAGTGGAAGACCCATGCATTGGCATCTTCAGGTTAACTAGATTTGTGTAAGGGAACTCGAACCCTACATTGGTGCCTCGTAGACAAGCTAGCATTTTGTATTGGGAGGACTCCTATGGAAAGACTTTGTCACATTCTCAATCTGCCAGTACTCCATCTTAGTGAGTACTTATCCAGCGGCCACTGGTGGCATCAAGATGAGATTGTGTCATGTGGATAAAGTGTACAACTTCTGCAGAAGATCAAAATTCTAAGTACTTAGTCGTGTCCCCGGTTATGGACAATACTGAGCAACTAAGGCCTGAAGCTATGGAAGATCTCGACATTCCAATTTCTCAAAGTTAAAACTTGAGGGTAACAACAAGGGATTTTGAAACACTTGGTGGATTCCAAGGAGTTCAGAAACATTTGACAAAAGATCAAAACTATTTTGAAAAGATAGGATAAAACTATATTGCTTTCTGCAAATGAGCCTAAACCCCACTTAGCCAAATATGCATGTATTGAAAGGATCCACTTATATTCTACATAGTAGTGAAACTTGCCAATACAATTCAAATGTATTGACCCTTGTGGCTGTAACTTGTAATGTTGCAGGTTTGATTGAAATTAGTGAAGTTGATTGATTAGGATTACAAAGTCTACAACCAACATGTTTGCCTGTGGAACTTTGAAGATGAAGGACCCCATGCTTATAGATATTCTGCTGCAATGTAATGTAATAGCCAAATGAGCTATGTAAGATGTAATAAAATTATGTTATTCCTGGTTATAAAGTTATATGATGACCTTTGTTCCTTGATATTACATGTTAACTGTGGATTCTATCTATTGATCCAGGGACTAGCATTGTAAACACAGGGATCTCTACCTTATTGAAGGTTGGGACCTTACATGTTTAAAGAAGGAGATTTGGTTCTCCGGCTAGTGGAACGCATGGCCGACATGCACAAGTTGTCGCCTCCGCGGGAAGGACCATTCATCGTGAGCAAAGCATTGCACAATGATGCGTATTACCTAATCGATGCTCAATCACCAGGAAAGAACAGGGCGGACAAGGCCGGCGAAGAATCGAAAAGACCATGGAACGTAGCCTTACTTCGTCCATTTTACTCGTAGGAGTCATCTATGACACATTGTAAAATGATGCCTCAGGATGGAGCACCAACTATGTATTGAACCTCGGCGTCCAGAGCAGTGAATCGGGGGCTGCCATATGTTGTTTTTAATTTCATGTTATGTATCAAACCTCGGCACCTTGAGCAGTGGCTCGGGGATTGCACTATATTGTTTTTAAGTTTGGTTTATGTATTAAACCCCGGCACCTTGAGTAGTGACTCGGGGACTGCCCCATATTGTTTCTAAGTTTGATTCATGTATTGGACCTCGGCGCCAAAGCAGTGGCTCGGGGACTGACATATATTGTTTTTAATTTTGTGTTATGTATTAAACCTCGGCACCTTGAGCAGTGACTCGGGGACTGTCCTATATTGTTTCTAAGTTTGGTTTATATATTAAACCTCGGTGCCTTGAGCAGTAGCTCGGGGACTACCCTATATTATTTCTAAGTATGGGTTATCCCTTGTTACAAGAGTGGGTATCAAACTTAGGCTCCCAGAGTGATATTATTTCGCTCTCACCAAATACGGCTTTCGAGGTTTACGCCCAGATTAACAGTCCAAACCACAGTGGTCAAGTTGCAAATCTTATCAGAGTCAGGAAATATTGGACGCCGAACTACGAGAGAGCAAAGGCAAATACACACTCCAAACTCAAGAAATTGAAGGCCGCCAAAGTAAGGATTCGGACAAACAAGACCAGTTAAACAAAGTAATAACGATTACAACCACATGTGTCTCAGCGGCACAAGGCAAAATAAGTTCATACCGCACAAAAGACGGACAAATGTTTGACGTACATCATACGCCCGGCATACCAGGGGTAACAAATGACTTAGAGTTTTTTAACTGGAGAGGCAAGGAATTGGTCAGGGGCTGGGCACTCTGAGGTAGGTGGAACTTCGGCCGAAGTTGCCTCGCCCTCCACAGATCCAGGAATGACTTCGGGGGAAGCCCGAGGCTGTTGAGGAACGTCAGCTTGCGTTGTGGAATGCCTAGTAACTTTGGAGGAGGATCAAGCATCGCCATTACCATCCGAGCTCGAGCTGGAATCACCAGAAGTAGCCGAGTCACCCTCATCTTCGGCCTGTTCGTCTGAGTCATCATCAGAGGCATCCTCAACCTCGACCTCGTCTTCCGGGTTAGGAAGGAAACTCGGCCCTTCATTCCAGTTATGCACGTCTGCATACTCAACAAGCTGGAAGGCACGAGCTTGCCGGAGAGCGACAAAGTCTGGGTCCTGAACCCAACAGGAACCAGTGCGCAAATTTCTCAAGGTATCAAGGGAAATATCCTCATACCATGACATGATGACAGTGAGAGCCATATCAGCACCAGCTCGGCCGGCGGATTCCCTCCAAAGACTTAGCTGTCTCTCAAATGCCATTAATCTTTCCACCAATACTTTGACCTCATCAATATCAGGAGTCCCAGAAGTATTCGACCAGAGAACATGGTAGGCCCGGATAGCTGCCTGCACCAAATCCCTGCCCATAATCTTCATCCGACCAACTGCAGCGCCAACAGCAACCAAGAAATATTCCATCGAGAACTCTGAGTTCGCATCAGCAGGAACACCTCGGCGCACACGAGAATTAATCACTGCTTTGGAGCTCACGGTCTTAGCTTCTGGAAAATGGTCTGCGCAAAACAAAAATGCGTTGGTCAACAGTAAGCAAGGAAAAAGATAACTCGGCCACGGTCAGAAGCTTACGGTGAATATAGCTCATCATTATCTGAAGATCTTTATCCCAGTCACTCTTGCTCTTCTCAAAGCGAGTGATCTCCTCGCTCAACCCCCGTGTCTTCAGTTCGGCAGCCTTGAGGAGCTCTTTATTTTTCTGCAATTGCAGAGCTAGCCGATTCTTCTCCTCGGAGAACTCCTGGTCGACTTTTTCTAACTCAGACTTCTGAGAGAGCTTAAAGGACTCCACCTCGGCACGCAAGCGAGCTATCTCGTTATCTTTATCCTTCAGCTACGCCGAGTGAGTAGCGGCTTGTTCTAAAAAATGCAGCATCACATCAGGCATGGGCGTGCAATCTTGATGAGACGCTGCAAAGGTTTGTAGCTCGGATTTACCAAGGCCAAAAGAGTTAAAAGAAACTTAGTGCACATTTCAAATGGGAGTATATAAAGTAAAAGAGTAACTAACCTTCAAGGGCCTTGACTTTCTTTTCAAGACGGATATTAAGATTGTTGATATTCCCTATTCATCAGCAAAGTCAGCAAACACCTCACTTCCAAAGCAATAAGAATTTTAAGAATAATGAAAGCTTGTTAACTTACCAGCTTTCTTAACCATGGGAAAGACCTTCTCGTACTTTTCTTGCCACTTTTTATGGGCAAAGAGCAGCCTTTGGAATTCGGGGGTACGCCGATCATGCGCAACCTAAGAAACAGAACAAATAGCAATAAGATATTCGAACATAAGACAGATCCGAATCAATCAAAGCCTAATTCGGATCTAGGTGGCTGGATATTCAAAGCTCAGACAGATCCGAATCAAGCAAATCCTAATTCGGACCTAGGTGGCTGGATATTCAAAGCTCAGACAGATCCGAATCAAGCAAAGCTTAACTCGGATCTAGGTGGCTGGATATTCAAAGCTCAGACAGATCCAAATCAAGCAAAGCTTAATTCGGATCTAGGTGGCTGGATATTCAAAGCTCAGACAGATCTGAATCAAGCAAAGCTTAATTCGGATCTAGGTGGCTGGATATTCGAAACTAAGGCAGATCCGAATCAAGCAAAGCTTAATTCGGATAAAAATGGCTGGATATTCGAACTCTAACAAAAACTGAACTAAGTAAAGCATTATAAAACTTCCAAACGAATAACAAGTTATTCGGTTGCAAGCTTCGGGGACTAGAGTATATATAATAGCATCCGGAGGACTAATCAAAACTCCATAAAAACAATTACCTCATTCATCTTGTCACTGTCAAGAACGATCTTGGCAGCCAGATGTAGGCAGCTGCTGATGTCGGAGAGTTGAAACGGCTGGCTGCTTGGATTACCCTCGAGCTGATCGGCAGCGTTCCAATTGTGGGCATACTCAACCAACGAGCCAAGACTGTTCCCACTCTCCGTGCGAGTCAGAACTTTACCTCGGACATGTTGGGTAGCCACCGCTGCCGCGGGACTCTTGTGGAGGGCAAGCTGTGTATCAGCAGCCGGGGTTATAGTGCTCTTGGTAGAGGAAGCCCCCTTGCGCAGTGCATCAGCAATTGTAGGTTGAGATGAGCTGGCAAGTCCTTTCTGGGAGGACGCAGGCTTGGTAACAACGATCTTTCTTGCCTTAGGAGGGACGTCAGTAGGAGCCGATACCTCGGCACTTGGAGTGGCATCTTTGGGAGCCGGAGGGATTACGGTTGCAGAGGGCGCCGAGATATTGATATCCTCGGCTAGAGTTGGTGTCGCAGTAAAGACTGTGGGGGTCGAAGGAACCTCAGCAGAAACATCGGGGTTCACGGAGGAGGCAGCGGGTTCTATAGGAATGTCTGTTTGCCGAGGTGTATCGGCATCAACAGGAGAAATCTCAGGCACATCATGGCGAGGTGGCATTTGATTCGGAGCAGGAGGAGAAGCAACGCGAGCAGGACTCGGAACTCTGGTATCCTCAGGAGGCGGAGGAGAAGGCGGCCGAGTCATACGACTCGTCATGCTGGGACCGCTGGGCTTAACAGAAAGATGAGCCCTACAAAGACAGAAAAGGTCAAGTCAAAAGGGAGAAAGAGATAAACAAGAAATACAAACAAAAGCAACTCAGCCAGTAACCCCAGGCATAGTTTTGCGCTTTGGAGGATGCTGGGATAACTTCTTCATTCGTTTCTTGGGAGCCGCTACTGAGGCACCAGCGGGAGCACTACGTTTCCCTGAGGTAACAGGAGGCCGGGAGGCGAGAGGCTCGGCGTTGTGAACCTGACCGGCCGGATTAGCTGAGAAATTAGAAGCCGGAAATGCATAAGAAATTGGCATTGCGGCAACTACCTCTAGAACTTGGACCTCGTCTGAATCACCTTCCTCCTCGTGGGCTGGGGCCTTGCCGCGAACGCGAGCCGGAGCAAGATCCGACTTGGGAACGAACTCTTCTGAGTCCGGCTCCCCGCTGTCCGGAGTATTCCGATCCGCAGGACACGGGAGTGACAAAACCTCGGCATCCTCAGTTTTCTGCTCCTCAAACCTCTGCAAGACAAGAAAGATAAAAAATAGCAAAAAGAGTTACGAACGCGATTAGGAAGCAAAACACAAATGTGTAAACTTACTTCGGGAGGGGGATGCTCACGGGTGAACGGCTTCAATCCCCAGGCCCAATCCTCCGGCATCTCTGTCTTAAAGATAGCCCGGACACACTTTAAGATGAGGTAGTTGTCCAGCTCCACCGTCGAGACTCGGTTGGGATCGAGAGGACCGCTCATATAGCAGAGCTTGTGTGTGCGTTTCTGGAATGGGCAGATCCGGCTGCTGATGAAGGTAGTCATCAGATCCTCACCGCGTAGCCCGGAGCGGATCAGTTCCTCCAGCCGAATCTCAAAGGCATCGGCCAGAGCATGACTCTTCCTCGGATTATAGGTCCAGTTTAGCTTGGAAGGAGGGCCGATGGAAAAAGCAGGGAGCCGAATCTTATCCTCATTCGCAGAGTTCTTGACATAAAAGAACTACTTATGCCACTTCTTGCATGATTCCAGACCCGCGACGCGAGGAAATTCGGATTTCCTCCGAGGTGTAATGGACGCGGCTCCACATTGGGTTACCAACTTCTCGGAGGGTTGTAGAGATTTTTCTAGGACGACGTTGGAACGGATCTGGAAAAACTTTGACCAAATGTGCACAGACGGCCATAGGCCGAAGTAACCTTCCGAGGCAGAGATGAAGGCAGAAAGAGAGGCAATGGCGTTAGCAGGGAGATGATACGGCTGAAGGCCGAAGTAATCAAGGAACTCCCTAGCGAAATCGCTGAGAGGGAGACCAAACCCGCGGGCAAAATGTGACATGAAGACTACGTATTCGCCCTCCCTAAGGACGGGAGAGGATTCACTGCCGGGTAAGCGACAAGCTACCTCGGCAGGAATCCGGCGAGTCCGGATTAGCCACTCAACCTCTCGGCGGGTGATGTAAGAGCCCTGCCACGAGCCCCGCTCGGGTCCAGACGTAGCGTCGTCATCCTCAATGAGGGCACCCCTGACGGAGCTTGACATGGGGTCTGATGGGGATATGCCTACTGGGGTATCCTCAGCGGGACGTTCCGATCGCCCAAAGGTCGAGTGGGCTGTGAGCAGCAGTGGATCAAAGCCCATCAGGGTACCAGGCGACTGGAGGTCGAAGGCCCAGACGAGTAGATAGGCCCAGTCGGTCTGAGTTAAACGATTGACAAAGTTGTAACCGAATCGGTTGAGATATGTAAACCCTAGGGGAGGTAAGCCTATATAAACCTCCCTAAGGGGTGAGTAGAGACACGTTCCCTCATACACCCAAGCAACTCGCCGCCTAGCCGCCGAGTTCGCCCATTGTAAACACCTCCATAATACAATCTAGCAGGAGTAGGTCTTTACCCTCCGGGGGGCCGAACCTGGGTAAAACCCTGAGTCTCCGCCCTCATCTCGCACCGCAGATGGCTGGCCGCCCTTGCCCTTCGTTCTACTACTCGCTGCCGATTGCAGCATCTGCCGTGGTCATTCCCACGACAGTGGCGCCCACCGTGGGGCCTGGCCGGTCTGGCCGGTGTTCTGCGGCGAGATCCAATCTGCCCATCAACGAGACGGTCGCCACCGGCCGCATGATAGCGATTGGCGAGATGCTCCAGATCTTGCCAAGCAGCTACGTCCCGGCGGCGCGACCCGTCACGCACAGCGTGATCCTGCCAGTCGGCACGATCAGCCTCTTCGTCGGCCTCACCGACATCATCACCTCGGAGGACTCGGCTCGCATCCGCGAGTCGCCACCACGCGATCGGCTCTCCGAGAGCCAGATCCGCACGATCCACCGCCTCGCCTCCGAGTACGACTCGGCCCACAGCAACGTGGCCGAGAATTCAGCGGCCGCGGAAGACGCGACCCTCACCGACGACGCCGACTCGGCGACCCCGGCGTCACTCGCCGGATCCATCACCGCGGCCTCGTCCGCGGGCTCCATCGCTCAGGTCTCCAACGCGGGAGATTTCGAGGACCCCTCCATCCTCGGGATCTTCGACTCCGACTCCGGGTCGGAGAACTCCGCCGACCTCCACGACGGTGCCAGTCGCCACGCCGCGGCCTACATGGCTACCGGCACCGATCCGCCGGAGGACCCTTTCTCCACCCCGATCCCTCCTAACGCCACGGCGACGGAGGTCGAGGAACTCCGCTGGCTGGCGGAGGCAAGACGCATGAGCAGGCGGCGAAAAATTTCGCCTCGGCAGGTGACAGCAGAGGCATCACGCTACCACCAGCAGCGGATCAGGTCACGCTGAACCCCACCGTTCAGCGCGCCTGAACCGACGACGAGAACGACCCGGCTCGCATAGCCGTAGCGATCTGCGAACGCGCCACGAGGAAGCAACCGCCCTCGCCAGGATCAGCGATGGGTGCCCCACCACCACCCAACCGCACCCTCGAGGACCAGCCGCGGATAGTCTTCTCCTCACGGGAGCGCGGCGAACGGCCTTCCGCTCTCCACCCCGATGGACAACCTCGTGGCAGGCCGAGCCGCGGCCGACAGCATCACGGCGACCGGCGACGGCGCCTTACAGATCCAGTATGTCAGGGCCCTACTCGCGAAGGCCGTGGAACAGCAGAAAGCAGGCGCCGACTCGCAGGGGCGAGTGTACTCGCGCTCCTCCGGAAGCAGGGCGGCCTCAAGCGGCCGTCCAGCGGTGGCAAACACCCTCAATTGCCCGCCGCCAGAGCCACTGCAGCTCCAACGACGACCCGCGAATGCGGCACTCTCCACCAACGATCCCAGGCCGGCGACCAACCTCGTCGCCGCCAATGGAGAGCCAATCGACGCTCGCACTCACATCATCAACAACCAAAACTGGCGCGCACGCCAGCCCGACGACTTGCGGCACACCCTAACTACTCGCCGCGATGGCGAGCCTATGGGGTCGCTCAGTCGACTAGGGCCCAAGTGCTTCGGACCAATGATCCGAGGCGAAAAGTACCCACCCAACTTCAAGGCGAAGGAGATCGAAAAATCGACTCCTCGTGCGACCCGCAGCTTGACACATACCTCATGGCAATGGGGATCGCGGGTCACACCGACCTACCGCCCGTTACCTCCCACGATGATGGAGGGACGTGCAGGCAATGGATCAACACGCTCCCGGGACAGCATCGACTCACGGGAGGAAATGCGAGACGCCGTCGAGGCACTTCGAGTGCTCCTACACCGCGCCACCACCATCGAGGACACGGAATGATGCGTCCGGGGACCCCGCGAAGTCGACCGCAGCTGGGTCCAACGGTGGCAAGAGCTCTAGTACAAAGCGGTCGGCATCCACCGGACACCGCCATCCATTGCTTCAAGACCTCGTGCGCTCTGAGCCTCTAGTCGCCAAGCTCAAGCGACACGCCCGCACTCGACAACATCCCGACCTCCTCGAGATCGCCAAACGATACGCCGAGGAAGATCCCAATCAAGGCGTCGACGACGAGTCCGGCGGACAACGACGCCGGGCGGCAAACGCGGCGCCGCCCAGCAGACCCTACTGATGCTTTTCGCCTCACGCAAGCGCCGCAACGATGAGCGAGTCGACTTGCCGCCAATGCTGGGCACACAACGCGACCCAAGAGCTACCGCGCGGACGGAGGGCAACGACGCGGCGGGAATTACAAGAACAAGCCAAGGTTTGATCCCGGCCCTCCTTAACCAACCATGTGCGTTTCACAGCGGGAAGGAAAGCCCGCCACGCACACCACCGCCTGCCACACCTCGGGAGATCGAGAAGGCACGGCGAGCGGAGGACCCCGACAACGACCCGCCAAATGGCGGAAAATTCGGCAAAGTGGTCGGCTCGCTCCACACCTTCATAGGCTTCAACACGAAGCGCGAGAAGAAGGTCATCGCCGCGCTGTCGCCGTCAGCGGTGGCCAGACAGACGTCCCCAGTTCTGAACTGGTGAGCAGCCTATCACCGGAGCCGGCAAGACCACTCGCCACGCGCCAGTACCGGTGACGAGTCGCCACGGTGGTCAAGCCCAAGGTCGGCGACTCTGGCTCCCCAAGACTCGATGGGCGGCGGCTCCATCAACATCCTCTACCTCGACACCTTCAGGCATTGCGGCTCCGCGATCGATGATCGAGACAACCCACACCACGTTCCACGCATCGTGCCGGTCGGAAGGCGTACCCGATCGGCAAGGTCACGCTACCGTCACCTTCGCACTCCGGCGAACTTCCGCACGGCGGATCGTCTTGAGCTGGTGCCCTTCAGCCCTTACCATTGCGTCCTGGGCGCGGGCGTTCGCCAAATTCATGGCGGCACCCCACTCTGGCGTACAGCGATGAAGCTCCCGGGCGTGCGGCGTCATCACCATCAGCGACCCGACATGGCGCGAATGCGAGGCCAAAGGAGCCGAACTTCGCCGGCGCCGTGATCGCGGCGGAAGCTAGTCACGCCGATGAGCTCGCCAAATCGTGGGGTCAACAACAGCGACCCCACAATACTCAAGAAGCCCAACTCAGAGGGCACAAACACCTCAACTTTTGAGGCCACGACCACCACACCCGTCGAGCTGGTCCCAGCGACCCCGGCCCGACGGTGACGATCGGGAGCATGAGCCCAGCATAGGAAGGCGCTCATCGAGTTCCTCCGTGAGAACAGGGACATCTTCGCATGGAAACCCTCCGACATGCTGGTGTCCCTAGGGAGCTCGCTGAGCACAAATTAAACGCCGACCCCAAAGTGCGACCAGTCAGCGGTCGCACGGCCATTCAACGAAGAACGCCGTCGGGCAATCGCCGAGGAAGTGCAGCGTCTACTCGCTGCCGGCTTCATTCGGCCAATCAAATACTCCAAGTGGCTGGCAAACCCAGTCCTGGTCGAAAAGAAAAACGGGACCTGGAGAATGTGTATCGACTACACAAACCTGAACAGCGCCTGCCCAAAGGCGCAGTTCGTCCTCCCGCGGATCGATCAGATCATCGACTCCACCGCGGGCTCGGAGTCGCTGTGTTTCCTCGACGCCTACTCTGGGTATAACCAGATCAAAATGGCCGTCGAGGACGAGGAGAAGACGGCGTTCATCACGCCATTCGGAGCCTTCGCTACCGCCATGACCTTCGGCCTCAAGAACGCCGGAGCAACGTACCAACGGTGCATGCAAGAATGCCTCGCGAGCCAAATTGGCGCAACATCCACGTCTACATCGACGGCGTGGTCGTAAATCCGCCGCCAAGGCGACCTACCGCCGACCTCACGAGAGACCTTCCAACTGCGGAGGTACAAGATAAAGCTCAACCCAGCAAGTGCACCTTGTGTACCGCGGGCAATTACTAGTGCGTCGTCTCCAAACGAGGGATCGAGGCAAACCCAACAAAGATCAACACGATCGCCCGGCTCGGCAAACCCGAGTGCCTGTGCGACGTCCAGAAGCTGGCCGGGCGAGTAGCGGCTCTCAGTCGCTTCATCCCCCGCCTGGGCGAAAAGGCGATGCCCTATACCGCTGATGCGAAGAATCCCACCTTCCGGGTGGGACAAGGAGGCGGACGACGCGCTCGCGACCTCAAAAAGGTGCTACTCCGCACACTACCGCCGCACCCGTCGACAAGGAGCCCATGCTGGTTTACGTCGCGGCGTCCGAGCACGCCGTCACCTTGTAATGGTCGAACGACCAGAGGAAGGAAAGAGCGCCATCCAGCGGCCGGTATACTACATCAGCGAGGTCCTAACCGAGTCGCGCCAGCGATACCCACAGACAAAAGCTGGTATACGCGGTTCAGAGCTCAGCGCGCCGCCGACTACTTCCAGAGCACCCATCACGGTCGTCTCCTCCGCTCCACTACAAGACATCATCCGCGAATCGCGAGGCGACCGGCGGGTCGCCAAGTGGGCCGAGATCGGCGTCCACAACATTAAGTACGAGCCACGCAGGGCGATTAAGTCACGTGCATCGCCGATTTCGCCGACCGGGAGGAGGCCCAGCAGCGAGAAGCCGCCGTACCTCCATCGGAGCTCATGCCGACGGGTCCAAGAACGCGGACGCAGGAGCGGGATAGTGCTGACCTCACCAAAGGCGACAAGCTCCGCTACATTACACGCCTCGAATTCACGCCTGCACCAACAACATGGCTGAATACGAGGCCCTACTCCACGGCATGCGAGCCGCAAAGGAGATGAGCGCCAATCGCCTCGATGCTACGGAGACTCCGACCTCGTGGGTCAAGTCGCCGCACCGCGACGCTCTCCCCTACCATGGCGGCATACCGCCAAGAGGTGGACAAGGTGGAGGCCACTTCACCGCTACTCACCGAGTGGATCGACAGGAGGAAAACGAGGAGGCCGACGCCTTCTCGCATCGGTCAAGACGATCCGCACCACCACCGGGCGTGTTCCTCGACACCATCTTCACGCCGCCGCCTCTCCTCTGAAGGAGATCGACATTGAGTTCCGCCCAACCAGAGGCAACCTTGGTCGCACTCGTCACGAACTGCACGATCGACCAAGCCCTACATCGCCTACCGAGACGGCAACCTGCCGCAGACGAGACAAGCGCCGAATGATTGTTCGCCGATGCAAGTCCTACACCATCGCCGACGGCGAGCTACACAAGCGCAGGCCACCGGCGTGTTCCAACGCTGCCCAACCTGAAGGACGCAAAATCTTACACGACATCCACTCAGCGATCGCGCCACCACGCTGCAGCGCTTCCTGGTCGCCAAAGCCATGCGACACGGCTGCTACTTGCCCACCGCGCAGTCCGACGCTGGCGATATCGTCCAGCGATGCGCCGGTGCCGTATACGCCAACAGACGCACGTTCGGCGCCAAAACAATCCCCATCACCGCCATTCGCCGTGGGCATGGACATGGTCGGCCCCTTCAAGAAGGCCCCTCGGCTACACCCACCGCTGGTCGCCACGACAAATTCACAAAGTGGATAGAAGCCAAGCCAGTCCGAAATGCGACGGAAGATCGCCACTAAGTTCCCACGAGCTCATATACCGCCACGGTTTCCCCAACAGCATCATCACGGACAACGGCACAAACTTCGCCAAGGGAGCAATGGCCGAGTTCTGCGAGGAGCACCACATCCGCTCGACCTCGGCCGTCGACACCCGAATCCAACGGCCAGGCGGAACGAGCCAACCAAAGCATCCTCCACGGCTGAAGCCGCGACTAAGTACCACTCGAGCGCCTGCCGGTGCTGGGTCAAGAGCTTCCTCCGTCATCCGGGAATCCGCACTCGGTCAACAGGTCGACGGATTCACCCCTTCTTCATGGTCTACGGCGCCGAAGCCGTCATGCCAACCGACCTCGAACACGACTCGCCGCGGATCGTCCACTATACGGAGGCCGCAAACGAACTGGCCCGCCAAGATGGGCTCGACCAACTCGACGAAGCGCGCGACCTCGCCCGATCAAGACCGCTATCTATCGCCAAGGGCTCCTCGCTACCACAGCCGACGGTGAAAACCCGCACCTTCCAGGAAGGCGACTTGGTGCTACGCCTCATCCAGACAAGAAGGGCATGCACAAGCTCTCCTCCATGGGAAGGCCCGTTCGCTATCGGCCAGACTGCAACGACGCCTACTACTCGTCGACGTCCGGGGGCGGTGAACTCGACGTCAGCGGCCGTGGAATGTAAATCTCCTCCGGAAGTTCTATACATAGAACCCCACATATGTATTCTCCGCTATGAATAAAAGAAACGGTTACGCAAAATTGCCTACTCTCCATACCTTGTGCCACTCGACTGTAATTAATAAATCATGCTAAAATACAGAAGTCAACCCTTGGTACAGCGACCGGCACGGCTAATTAGTGCGATGTAAGAGCACTGAGTCACTTCAGGTCTTACATCGTCCACGAAAAACGCCAATCCGGAGCCCCATCGGAGTCGCCTAGCTCGACTGGTTTTACGAACCAAGACATCTGCCCTCGCTTCCCACAGCGACCCCGGTCCTCCGCATCCTTGGCAGAGCAACTCGAACGGCTAAGTACCACGCTCGAGGACTGTATACCAGTTCATCTCGATCGGACAGGGAAAACGCCAAGTAAGAGAGCGTGCCCAGGACTCGCCACGCGACTGACCCACCGGGCCAGGCAGGAGCGACGCGCTTACACAAACGCGCTCAGTCCTCAACCACCCTCGAGTCGCGCCTTGAAATACCAAGTACCACGCTCGGGACTCGGCCACCCGCACCGTCACAGACGGAAAACGGTAAAGCTGAGCACTCGAGGGAGTCGCTTTGCGATCGGCTCTCCGAGCTCAAGTAGTCGACCCAAACAACAACACACATGATAAACAACAAAACATCATATTTAAGGTGAAACCCGCAAAAGGGCGGACGCGCTCGGGGACTCACCCAAAATCAATCCAAAACACGCAAATAAATAGCAAAATGAACACAACGTTCCATTCAATCGCATGTCGCATTGTCTTACATTACAAAATATGCCTACTCGGCAGAATTGTTACTAACACTATTCCGCAGGCTTCGACGATGATGCACCAGCGTCCCGGTGCTTCCGGATGAATACAGTGTACGGGTTCGATGGATAAGTCGTCAGCTGGCCCGCCATCGCCGCGCGGAAGGGCTGCTCGACCTTGAAGTCGCGATGCGGCGGCTCGGCGTCGTTCGGCGCGACGACCGCTTCGACACGGAAGAAGGTCGCCCATCGCCCAAACACGCCCGAGTACGCGCGCACGCCTCGCAGCTTAAGAACTTCGACAGATCCACCGCGCTGACGATGAAGGATAACCACCGCCACGTCGTCGAGGTCGAAATCTTCGGGAAGTGGGCGAGTCCTGTGCTCAGAGCCGTCGACGCCCACGTCGAAAAGCCGACCGCCATGAACTCCACGACCGGGCGCTTTCTCCAAGTACTCCCACACCTCAATGAGGTCATTGGGAATAACCTCCGTGGGCGACATCTCTTGAAGGTAGGCGCGGATGCAAGTCGCCGACAGCGCCGAGTCGACGAGCATGCTCACGCACTCGCATCAAGAGAACTCGCTTCTTCATGGCTACCAATCATACGGCCTGCTAGATGGAAACAGTTGTGAGCACCACGGAAACCACAAACAATGTAACCACAAGAGGGAAGACGACTCACCGATCAGCAAGGGCGAGCCCAAGAATGAAGCTTTGAAGCGATGTCTTCGCCCTGAAGCCCAACGATGAGGGCTTCCGACACCTTCCGGTCTTCCTCCGCGGCAGCAACGGCCTTAGCTCGCCTGCTCACGAGCTCGCTTCTTCTTTCGCCTCCGCAGTTCGCCGAGGTCGGCGATCCTTTGCTCAGCGGTTTAACGCATTTCGCCGCTGCCGCCGCCAGGGACAAGCTCTGGCGAACCACCTTCGTCAAGAGCAATCGCCAAGCTCCTTATTTACTTCTGAGAGCGCCTAACCTTTCAAGACGCTGCTTCGCAGCCAATCGCTCCGCCGACTCGGTTGTAAACCCCGCAAAGTTTCAAAGTCACACAAAATAATCTCAGTGCCCACCGCTACATTTAGCGGTGCGCATCGGGACCGGAAGGCTCGAATATTAAAGGCCCACCCGCTACAATTTAGCGGTGCGCATCGGGACCGGAGGCTCGAATTACTGGTGCCTACCGCTACAATTTAGCGAGTACGCACTCGGGACCGGACTCAACGCACGAATAAGTAACTATAAGAATCGCCGCTGCAAAACACCGACCTGATCCTCGGGACCGGAGGTACCGGATGGCCGCCAAGCATGCCGCAGTTGCGCCGCGTCCAAAGACGCAAGCAGCGCCGGTGTGTGCCCGCGACGTTGGTCAATCTCAGCGTCGGCGACCTCTGGAGCGGGGTTCGGAGTCGCAGCCTCACTCGCCGTGGCCGCCTTGGTCATGAAGCGGGGGAAGGTAGCACCCGCAAAAACGGCGCTCGCATCTTCCGGTCTAGGCAACGAAATGCCTCCCGTCGTGGATGCGGTCGCTTCAACGGCGGGCCCAGCCGGCGCTGTCGTGTCGTCAGAGACAGTGACGATGTCATCGCCTTTGGCCTTCTTGCTGCCCTCCATGGAAGCGGCGACCTCATCCACCTTCCTCTTACGGGAAGGGTCCTCCCCGCTAGTGGCGGAGGGCACCTTGGCCACCGTCGGGTGGCTCATCTTCTTCACTCCGGTCCTACGCATCGAGACAATTCAGGAAAAAACATTCAAAATACTAAGAGAGAAAGGCGAAAGCCGAGTACACTCACTTGGCGACGGGAATGAAACGCAGCCCTGTGCGAAGGCCGGCCGGTTTTTCCAGCTCGGGGCCAAGCCGGCGACTGAGCCCCAGGTCCAGGGCGCCAGGGGCCCAGGACACGGACGGTTTCTTTGATGTTGAGGTAGCGGTTGGTGCCTCTGGGGCGCCTTCGGCGGAGGCTTCCTTGCTAGGAGCTGCCGCGACCGGAGCCTCCTTGCGAGGCGAGACCGCCACGTTCGGGACCCCTTGGCGAGGCGAAGTCGCCTCAGCTGGAGCCTTCCCTAGCCCGGAGATCGGCGCGAAGGGCGGGGGCATTGAGGCCAGCGGTGCCTCCATGGATGGTGCGTCTAGTGTGGTTGTTGCCGGAGCCGCCCCGTCACCGGCCGAGCTATGAGCATCGGAGCTGCTCGCTGAGCGCGGCGGTGAGGCCATCTTCGGCGGCTTCGCCCTCCTCCTTAGGGGGGCCCTCGCCTCTTTCTCCTTCTTCTTCTTCTTCGCGGGAGTGGCCTGACGGAGCGAGGTGGTCTCCGGAAGTTCCTCGTCATCGTCATGACGCTCGAGGCTCCTGCCGCCTCGAAGTTCGCTACCGACGTTGCCGCTGGTCTTTCGGATCGGGCGATCTCCTTCGGATTCGCCTCATCGTCCTCATTTCCTTGGCGGGAGGCGACTCGCTCGTGTCCCGGGCGGATGGCCCGGAGCTCGTCATATCGGCGGTGGAAGCCACCCTTCCACCACTTGGAATAGCTGTTAACATGGAACAAAGTTAGAATTACCGCGATCGCATATGCTGCGATCGCGAATAAGATCAGTTATTACCGTCGGAGCCGGACGCTGTGGTGTATGGAGGGAGCCCGCCGCGCATCCGTATGCCGCTGGGTGATCCTCTTCGCCAGGAGGTAGTCCTCCGCTTCCACTCGAGGCAGGCCTTCGCCGAGTCTTCTCGCCCGTACCGGTACATGTAGTGCTCATATGGCGAGCGACGAGTCGCCAAGCCAACTGTTGTACAGTTCACCGTCTGAGCCCTTCTTCTTCAAACCGCGAATGGTCCGGAGCATCTCGCCGACCATCCGCTGGTCGCCGGAAGCTTGGCGACCGGAGATTGCGGCTCGGAGCGGTCGGCCGAGTACCGTGGGATCGCCGCCTCCGGGTCGCCTCGGTCACGTAAAACCAAGACTTTTTCCAGCCGCTCGCTTTGGCCGGGCAAGATCAAGTCGAAGGAGGCTTTGGATTTCAGCTGAAGGTTAAGCCGCGGCTAGCATTGGGTCATTTCCTCGCTGATCCGTCCATGGAACAGATCTTGCCACAAGGGAAAATAGGGCGGCAGCCCAGTAGCACTCGCAACGCCACAAAGATGGCGAGCTGCTCGATACTATGGGGACCCAGATCCGAGGGCTGGATCCGTAGTAGGCGCAGGTTACGGAAGAACAGAGAAGTGGGAAACCCAAACCCCGCCGAGGTGACTAGTGAAGCATGAACTCTCTCGCTGTTCGGGTTAAGTCGCTTTCTCGGCTGGGATTCGCCACAGCCGCTCAGGATTCCGGCCTCCTCGAAGGAGGCCACCCTGGTGCACTTGGATCTACCCAAGGTTCGTGGAGAGGGCCATGGCTGAGGATTTGCACGGAGGTGAGGATTGCGGGTCGCGATCAACGGGCGAAAGATGCGCTGGAAGAAATGGTGGGCGGTTGGCTTTCCGATGGCCAACCATTCCCTTATATAGCGAGCTGCCCGCCAAATTAGGGGCCGTTATCGCCGATGATTACGCCGAAAGTTACCGTTAAGTTACCTTAACGGCTAGTTTGACCACGCCGACGGTCCGCCTCGCCACTCGGCTCGCTGAGTTATTCGCCGAGGCCGACCCGCTGGTTCGGTATGCTCAAACGCGACTCGGTTCGCGGATTTTTCCTTTACAGAGCCCGCCGACGATTCGACCGATGCCAACTTGAAGCCGTATACTGATCAAGAGCCACCCGCCTAATCAACGACGGCCTCGGGACTACTGATGGGGATATGCACCGGGTATCTCACGGACGCTTCCGATCGCCCAAAGGCTGGCGAGTGGGCCTGCAGAATACGAGTGGATCAAAGCCCATCAGGTACCAGCATCGGAGGTCAAGGCCCAGCAGTAGATAGGCCGGTCGGTCGAAGGTTAAACGATTGACAAAGTTGTAACCAATCGGTTGAGATATGTAAACCCTAGGGAGGTAAGCCTATATAAACCTCCCTAAGGGTGAGTAGAGACACGTTCCTCATACACCCAAGCAACTCGCCTAGCCGAGTTCGCCATTGTAAACACCTCCATAATACAATCTAGCAGAGTAGGTCTTTACCCGGGGCCGAACCTGGTAAAACCCGAGTCTCCGCCTCATCTCGCACCGCAGATGGCTGGCCTTGCCCTTCGTTTCTACTACATTGCCGACAAAGATTCTGCCGTGGTCATTCCGGCTGTGGTCGCCGGAGAAATTTACGGAGGAAGAACTAGCGGCGGAGGAAAACCTAGAACTGCAAGGCCCTGTCGTGGTTCTACGCGAAAACGACGGCGGAGCAGAGAGGGAACTACCGCGCGAGAACGAAAGGAGAGCAAAGGAGTCTAGAGGAGAGCCTAGGAGATAGGACCGGAAGAACTCACCAGCGACGACGCTGGAGTAAGCGAACAGGGACTAGGTCGACGGAGCAGTGCGGTGGGATCCTTGCCGTCGAAGACCCAGATGAGCGCACGGCGGCGGAAGCAAGAACGGGCGCAGATGCGAGAGGAAGAAGAAGGGCGCAGGTAAGCGGAGGGGGAAAGTGAATCCTCCAATCCCGCGCCCCTCTTTATAACCACGCCACCTGAGAGGTAGTGGGATCGTGGGTGTGGCGGTTACCTGCGTCGATCGTGTACGCGGCACAACCGCATGCCGCTGAGTGGAACCACACATGCGACTACACAATGAAAGAGAAAGCCAAGATCCCTGACGGGAACGGCGCGCGAGGCGTCGCAGCACCGACGCGACAGGCACAGTAATAACTATAGCCTGTCAGTAAATACAGTAGAGGAACAAAAAACTAGACAAACAATGATGAGTATGACACGTAGGACGAGGCGTACGCGAGAAGATATGCTGATACCTCGAACGAGAAAAAGAAAACTCGGAAACATTGGGAAACGAATATCATGAAACTGATATGGCCCAACAGAAGTTACCAGCAGGGCCATACCAGCTTCGGGGACTAATGTTGGGGACGTGACCTCGGATAGGGTAAAGACGGGGAAAGACGAAAGGATGTTCCCCGTCCAGTTTTCGAGTTACAGTCTAAGTCGGCCGAATCCCGTAGAGGTCGGCCGATATATGAAAGAGCAGGACCCTTATGATGATAGCCAGGAATTACCCTGCTGAGATACAGCGTAAGTCGGCTGGGTTAGCCCGAGTAATCTTGATGCAGGTGAAGGATGAGCTGAGTTATGCGAGGCAGGGCCAAATGATACTAAGCTTGCAGGAGAAGGAGAAGCCTAAAGTCAAACTCTAGTCACAAGCTAGGGAGAATCTGAGCAGAGCCAAGCACAAAGGACAAAGGAGCAGAGCGACAGAGGGGCAGAAGGAGGTCACGGAGGTGACAGTCCTGAAGCCCGAGGCACGCAGGAGGGGCCCTTTGGAACCTTGCCGTCATTAGAAGGGCGACACGGAAAGGAGCCCTCCGAGTTAATACACTAGAGGAACCCAGGGCTCTCATTTATAAGAGGAGGCTTGGACCCTAAGAAGGGCATCGGCTCATTTAGTACCGTTAGGCTGGTAAAGTTCTCCTTTTCTCCTTGTATACAGCTCAAGGAGCACTTGTAGCCCAAGGAAGGAGAAATAAAGATCTTTACCTTAGTCTTTTGTGTGTAGAATCAACTACATCTTCCCTCCCCAGATCCCTCTAGCATCCATTGGCCCCAAACTTTAGCCTACCCGTGGCATCTGCCGTGTCACCACCACGACACAAGATAATCTGGTTAACTAAGTCAACCAAATATCAGTTGCGGACCACCTTAGGGTGTATGAATTACCCTACGGTTTGTCATATTTCTGGCATTCTCTATGAATTGTCAAAGCTTGAATACCATTTTGGTTTCCAAAGCTTATTTTTTGTATTAATTCATGATGCTTCCATGAACTAACTACTACTACATCATTAACTTCTTAGCCACAACACTTACTTTGGTTGAACTTTAAGTTTATTACTTCTTATTGCTCCATATATTTCCTACACTAACCTTGCTTCTTATTACTATTTAGTAATGATCTGAACTTGATCCATCCTTCAAATTGGATTGACACTCCTCATACTTGGCTTTACCCTTCATGTAGGTCTTCATCTTGGTCTTTGAAAATTGTCACTCCCTTACACGAATTCCCATTCCTATCTAGGTATATAACATCAAGTAGGAACTGGATGTTGCAACATGCATTTGCACACGAAGTCAAACTTCATGTATAGATCTAGTCAATCAAGAAGATCCAAGAAAAACAAATAAATCCAAATATGGTACATATAACACACAATATTCTAAGCCTGTAAGATAGTAGTTGAGTATAATATCTCTAGAATTCAGGCTTAGTTGTTTAGTATATGACACCTCCTCGTATAGGTTTACATTGTGATACTTAGCACATAGGGTCAAACTATTCTTCATCCCAACATTTACCCAAATTGCTCAATTGCAATAGGATGATCTTAAACAAAGTGGTCTCAATCGGGTTTCGACTAACCTTTTGTCTCACTTTTAGAACGATTAATTATAACCAATCTTACTTATTTAGTAACTATCCTCACATTATCTCTGAAAAAGACTAATAAATTTCTATTGAACCTCTAGAATTGAAGGTTATCACAAATTTATGACACCTATGACTTCTATCAAAGTCCTACCATATTATTATCTTACTTCTACTTCAGAATGATTTACTGATTACTTGTCATATTTACACTTATATCATGATTTTGGAGCTAATCTCACCATGATATTGTTTATCATTGCACTATCATTGAGTTTTAACATAATTTCACTTCAGCACGTAGAATTCTCAAGTGAATCCCACATGATTACTACTCATTACATCAATATTTATCCTAATGATATTCATCGTGTTGTCTTTGGTTACCAATTAACAGTAAGATTCCACTATGCTACTTTAATTCTAGGGTTAGACTATACCATTATGACTACTTCAATTGATGTCTTACACTTGATCCTAATCTACTGTGATCAATTGGCTTTCCTAAAGTATCTTGGTGGGTTATGTCTCCTTCGGAAGACACTAAATAACACTTTACTTAGAGAAGATAGACAACTATTTCTAGGAAAGATGATTATACACCTGGTGACACGCTTATCCTCAAGTGGATACTCATCACAATTCATAAGATTATTTGGTTTTAGATAAGATGCTCCTATAGTCACTATCCAACCTACAGATCTTCCTAAAAGGGTTTTAATCCTAAGGTCAAAGCATATGCTCTGATACCAACTGCGGTGACCCAACATACCACTGCCTGATGTAGTACACTATAGTCGTTGACATAACACCAATGAAACATTGCTCACTAGTATTACATCCCTCAGAGTGGTACAATAGAAACACAGCAGGTCCAAGACATGACTATAGATTACAACTCAACTCTTTAAATAAGATCCAGAGAACAATCTAGGTTAAAGAGAGAGAAAGAAACTTCTTACAAAGAAGAATCAGAAATAAATAAATCAAAAACTATCATACTATTAAGACTAGTATCTTAACTAATGGTCTAGCATTGCTGCTATCGCAATACACTACAGAAATATGTTCTATGGCTAGAGATTATATTCCTATCGAATCAGTAACTTCGTCTTCACTTGAGTTGGTGTATATGTTTACCTTCTTGACTTCACTGAAGAGCTTTAGCTTTTGATGATGATTCCTGGAGCATAACTTGATGTATACGTCGTCTTAATGGCTTCAGAATCTAGCAAGGGTTAAGAAGATACGTTGAGTACGAGCATACTCAGCAAGTTCACTAGAAAAGGAGTGTTTGATGCACTATATCTACAGCCACAGACCATAGGTCTTAGGCAATGCAAGTTTTCATAAACATTTCTTCAAAGGTTGATTTTATTATGAAAAGCTATGTCCGTCAGCCTTCACGGGTCTAGCAGAACTTTCATAGAGTTCCTTTCCCGCCGCGTTCGCAGCTCCTTCCTGAAACAGGGAGTAACAAGTTACAGTTCTTACACTCTATAGAGGTGTGTTACTTTACCCATGAGAGATCAAATCCTTGTTGCACAACCAGGCGATCTTTCCCGTCCACACTTCCTATGGTGTGGGGACCAGTAGATGATCCAAGCCAATCACTACCTTTTCCGTGACCCCGCATGTCTCCTTGGTGTACGCCAGCCCACATATTGAATTACAGAAATTGGCAGTACAGACCATTCAGATGCCGAAACTATCGTGGGACGTTGAGGGTTCCCACCCATATGTTGCATATCCTCTACGAATTACCAATCAATGCACGCTACGAGGATAACAGCCACGACCCGCACATCCATCTCCATGCGAGAGGGAAAAGATACATATGACTTCTCCGTCCCATTCCAAATCTCATGGTCAACGCGTAATATACGGCGCAAGAATCACTGGTGACATTGGTTGTGAAGTCCTAGATAATATGTTCCTTTACCACCGGAACTTTCATAGTAGGTTATTGTAGGGGTTCGTAGCATGGAAAACAAAAATTTTCTATCGCATACAAACAAAAAAGCCAAGATCTATCTACTAGATTGTAGCAACGAGTCGATGGAATAACTTACCCTCGAAGATTCCAAAGTGTTTAACGAGAGCGGATTCTCGTGGGTGATGTAGTCGTACTTTTTCCGATCTCAAGATCGTGTAGACGATCCTTCTGGCGCTGCGTTCCAGCGCTTCATGATCGGTCACATGTTCGACTTTTCGACGAAGACCTTTCTCTCCTTGTTCCATGAAGTGGAGGTTGTAGCACTCTCCTCGCGATTCCGCAAAGACAACGTGGTACCTAAGTAGAGGGAAATCCTTGAGGCTTCGCCTTAAGCCGAGCGAGTATGGTGGATTATGAGAGAGGGCTATTAGTGGTCTAGAGATTAGACACACCAATTAGAAGGCTCTAAACCGCAGGCTAAAGCAATTAGAAGCTCTAAACCAAAACGGCTCTAAACCGAGATTAGAGGATAGGAACTTGTGTGTTCAGAGGAGGAGGCCCCGCCCTCCTTTTATAGGTGGAGGGGCCGACGCCAGAGGGAGGGGAGTCCCTCCCAACTCGGCCTAGGCTGGTCACGCTTGGAGGAGAGGACTCCTCCTCCAAGTTGGTTTCAACCTCCTTGCTTGTTTCCCACATTTCGCTTCCACGTTTCTTGTTTTCCACAGTTTCTGTTTAGCTGTTTGACTTTCAAACTGGCAGTTTGACTTTTCAGTTTTGGAACAGCAAGAACACTTAGTACATGATGCAATTATCCAATGACACATTCATGTACCTCCCCGAGTGCCGGACATTCCGGAACCTTCTAGAACATTCCCGATGAAAACACCGGAATCATTCCCGAACTCCGAAACGGGACTTTCCTTATATGAATCTTATTCTCCGGACCATTCCGGATCACCTCGTGATATCCCGGATCCCATACGAGACTCCGAACAACATTCGGTCTCTTTCTCATAATACCATAACTACTCAAAACAACGTCGAATCCTTAAGTGTGTCTCCCTACGGTTCGTGAATTATGCGAACATGATCGAGACACTTCTCCGAACAATAACCAATAGAGGAATCTAGAAATTCATATGGCTCCCACATATTTCTACGATTACTTTGCGATCGAATGAACCACTTACATACGATACCAATTTCCCTTTGTCTCACGATAGTTTACTTATCCGAGGTTATGATCGTCGGTATCTCCGCATACCTAGTTCAACCTCGTACCGATAAGTACTCTTTTCTCGTTCCGTGATATGTGATCCCTTGTGACCTACCACATGCTTGCAAGCTAATTGGATGACATTCCAACGAGAGGGCCCAGAGTATATCTATCCGTCATATGGATGGACAAATCCCACTTGATCCATGTGTTTCAACCAATACTTTCCGAACACTCAATGCCACCTTTATAGCCACCCGATTCACGGTGTGGTGTTTGATGTCATCAAAGCATCCATCCGGTAAAGGTGATATGCATGATCTCATGGTCGAAGGAATTAGGTTACTATGTATCAGAAAGCATATAGCAATTGAACTATTGAAATGACTTGATCTCTATGCTATGCTTATCTATAGGAGTATGTCCACCATATCATTCTCCTAACGATATGATCTTGTTGTTGATAACATCTCAATGTTCATGATAGGGAAACCACAATCAATAATCAACCAACAAGCTAGTGAAATATAGAGGCTATACTAGGGACTTCAAATTAAGTTTACAAATCACACAAGTATTAATGTTTCCTTGTTAATACTATTATAGCATGAATGTAAACATTTATCATAAACACAAAGATATAATAATAACTATATTTATTATTGCCTCTAGGGCATATCTCCAACAGTCTCCCACTTGCACTAGAGTCATCTAATCTAGATTACATGGTAATATACCGAACACCCATGGCAGTTTGGTGTTGGTCATGTTTTGCCCTCGGGAGAGGTTTAGTCAACGGATCCGCCACATTCAGATCTGTGTGTACTTTGCAAATATTTATATCCCCATCCTGGATATGTTCTCGAATAGCGTGAAAATGCAGCTTGATATGCTTCAGCTTCTTGTGTGACCTTGGTTCTTGCGCATTGGCTATGGCGCCCATGTTATCACAGTAGATAGACATTGGGTCCAGTAAGACTAGGAACCACACCCAGCTCTGTAATGAACTCTTTCATCCATATCGCTTCTTGTGAAGCCTCGGCAACCATGTATTCCGATTCAGTTGAAGATCTCGCCACAACGCTTTGCTTTGCACTCCTCCAGCTAACAAATGCACCATTCAAAATAAATACGTATCCAGTTGTGATTTAGAATCATCCGATCGGTGTTCCAACTAGCATCGGTGTAACCATTAACAACGAGCTATTCATCACCTCCATAAGAAAGAACCATATCCTTAGTTCTTCTCAAGTACTTAAGGATGTTTTTGACCGCTGTCCATTGATCCACTCCTAGATCACTTTGATATCTGCTAGTTAAACTAACGATATGCAATGTCGGGTCTAGTACATAGCATGGCATACATTAGAGATCCTATGGCTGAGGCATAGGAGTCTTACTCATCCTTTCTCTATCTTCTCCGATGTCGGACTTTGAGTTTTACTCAAGGTCGATTAGCAACATGGGCAAGAACCCTTTCTTGCTTTCTTCCATTCCAAAACTCTTTAGAACTTTGTCCAAATATGTACTCTGACAATGATATTTGGCTTTGATCTATCTCTATAAATCTTTATGCCTAATATGTAAGCTTCGCCAAGATCCTTCATTGAAAAACTATTATTCAAATATTCCTTGACACTATTAAGAAGGTCTACATCATTCCCAATCAACAATATGTCATCCACATATAGTATTAAGTATGCTACGGAGCTCCCACTCACTTTCTTGTAAATACAAGCTTCTCCATAAGTTTGTATAAAACCAAAACTTTTGATTACCTTATCAAAACGTTGATTCCAACTTCGGGATGCTTGCTTCAATCCATAGATGGACCGTTGAAGTTTGCATACCTTGTTAGCATCTTTAGGATCAACAAAACCTTTGGGTTGCATCATATACAACTCTTCATCAATATCTCCATTGAGGAATGTTGTTTTGACATCCATCTGCCATATCTCATAATCATAATATGCAGCGATTGCTAACATAATCCTCACAGACTTTAGCTTTGCTACTGGTGAGAAAGTCTCATCATAGTCAACTCCTTGAATTTGTCGAAACCCTTTTGCGACAAGTCGAGCTTTATAGATGAACATTACCATCAGATCTGTTTTCTTTCTTCTTGAAAATCCATTTGTTCTCGACAGCCTTCCGCCATCCGTAAGTCCACCAAAGTCCATACTTGGTTTTCGTACATGGATCCAATCTCGGATTTCATGGCTTCTTGCCATTTATTGGAATCTGGGCTCATCATCGCTTCCTCATATGTCTCGGGGTCATCGGTGTTGTCCACCAACATGTCACTCATAACGGGATCATACCAACTGGAGTGGTACGAGTTCTCGTTGACCTCCGAGGCTCAGAGCAACTTCAACCGAAGTTTCATGATCATCATCATTAGCTTCCTCTCTAATTGGTGCAGGCAGCACCACAGAACTTCTTCCGGTCGCGCTACTCGCAATTTTGAGAGAAGGTTCGACAACCTCGTCGAGTTCTACTTTCCTTCCATCACTTCTTTCGAGAGAAATTCCTTCTAGAAAGGATCCATTCTGGCAACGAAGATTTTGCCTTCGGATCTATGATAGAAGGTATACCCAATAGTTTCCTTCGGTATCCTATGAAGACACATTTTCCGCTTTGGGTTCAAGCTTGTCCATTGTAACTTCTTTACATAGGCTTCATCCCCAAACTTTAAGGAATGACAATTTAGGTTTCTTGCCAAACCATAATTCATACGGTGTCGTTTCAACGGATTTAGACGGTGCCCTATTTAAAGTGAATGCGGCTGTTTCTAATGCATAACCCCAAAATGATAGCGGTAAATCTTTAAGTGACATCATAGAACGAACTATATCTAAGAGAGTTCGATTACGACGTTCGACACACCATTACGCTGTGGTATTCCGGCGGTGTGTCAATCGTGGAAAGTATTCCGCATTTCTTCAAATGCTCGCCAAACTCGTAACTTAGATATTCACCTCCACGATCAGAACGTAGAAATTTAATCTTCTTGTTACGTTGATTCTCTACCTTACTTTGAAACTCCTTAAACTTCTCGAAAGTTTCGGACTTATGTTTCATGAAATAGATATACCCATATCTACTCAAGTCATCCGTGAAGGTAAGAACATAACGATAACCATCACATGATGCTACACTCATTGGACCACACACATCGGTATGTATGATTTCCAATAAGTCCGTAGCTCGCTCCATCATACCAGAAAATGGAGTCTTAGTCATTTTTCCCATCAGACATGCTTCGCATCTTTCAAGTGATTCAAAATCAAGTGATTCAAGAAGTCCATCGGAATGGAGTTTCTTCATACGCTTCACTCCAATGTGACCAAGACGACAGTGCCACATATAGGTCGAATTATCGTTTGATTTCAAACGTTTAGGCTCAATGTTGTTGATATGTGTATTTCCACTATCGAGATTCAATAAGAATAGACCATCTATCAAAGGTGCATGTGCATAAAACATATTACTCATATAAATCGAACAACCATTATTCTCTGATTTAAACAAGTAACCGTCTCAATAATAAACAAGATCCCGATATAATGTTCATGCTCAACACATGCACTAAATAACAATTATTTAAGTATAAAACTAATCCCGATGGTAGATGAAGGGGTAGCGTCGACCGCGATCACATCAACCTTTGATCCGCTTCCCCGCGCCGCATCACCTCGTTTCTTCGCTAGCTTCCGCTTTAGAGTTACAAATATGAGCAAGAGTTACACCAGCAACAAATACCCAGCACTACTACTAGTACTAGTGAGATACACATCAATAACATGTATATCGGATATACCTTTCTTCTTGATGTTGCCTCTTCTTGATCCGCCAAGTACTTTGGGCAATTCCGCCCAAAGTGACCTTCTCCCTTGCGGTAAAAGCAGCACTTTAGCTTGGTTGGTTCCTTGGTCTTCTTCGCGGGCGTGGTAACTTTCTTACCACCCTTCTGAAGTGTCCCTTTGCTTAGACTTGCCTTCGTGAGTTTGGTGGTCTTATTGACCAACAACACTTGGCGCTCTCTCTCTCCACTTCGAGACTTTAACATAGCAAACAGTTCGCAACTCTTTGTTCATGTTACGCATGTTGTAGTTCATCACAAAGTTCAGAACTTGGTGGTAGGACTGAGGGAGGACACGGTAAATCCCCAAAGCATTAGGAATCACTATACCCAAGCTTTGAAGTTTGTTTGCGTGCCTGACATCTCTTAAGCACATGCTCACCGACAGAGCTGCTCTTCCATCTTGCGGTTAAAGAACTTTTCGAAGCCTCATAGCTTTCAATTGCCGCATGAGTCTCAAAAAATCAATTTGAGATCCTCGACAATATCATATGGGTGCGACTCTTCAAACCTTTTCTAAAGCTCCGATTCTAAACCATACAAGATAGCACATCGAACTATGGAGTACTGATTCTTCCGAGCGAGGTAAACATTCTTTACTTCATCGAGCATCAGCTGTGGTCACCCAATGCATCCAAAGACATAGGTCAAATTACCAGCTGTGAGGACAATCCTCAAATTGCGGAACCAATCCGCGAAGTTGCTTCCATTGTTTTTCAACTTTTCTTTCTCTAAGAACGCATTAAAATTGATGGTAGGGGCTGCCATTTATCTACAACATATTTGCAATAGTTTAGACTAAGTTTATGACAAATTGAGTTCAAATTAATTAATGAAATTAAACTAGGTGAACTCCCACTCAAAACAACATCCCTCACATTGTTTTAGTGATCACACGAACCAAATCCACTACATCAACACCGATCATCACGAGAGTTGATATACTTTCAATGGCGAACAATCGTCATGTTCATCATATCTACTATATGATTCATGCTTTACCTTTCGGTGATCCGTGTTCCGAGACCATGTCTGTACATGCTAGGCTCGTCAAGATCAAACCTTAGTTTCTGCATGAGCAAATATGGCTTGCTCATGTTGTATACACTTGCAGAATCTAACACACCCGATCATCACGTGGTGCTTCGAAACAACAAGCTTTAGCAACGGTGCTAACTAAGGGCAAACACTTTATGACTTGATATTGATGTGCATGAGGGATCATCTTATAATGCTACCGTCGTCTACCAAGCAATACAAGATGCATAAAGGATTAACATCACATGCAATTCAATAATATGTGATATGATATGGCCTTTCTTCTTTGTGCTTCCGATCTCCATCTTCAAGCACGAACATGATCTCCATCATCACCGGCATTGCATCAAGGTCGATGACGCTTCACCATGGTTGTCGTCCACCGGCTTCAACTATTACAACTACTTTGAATAGACACGCGGGTCTTAACATAAATTAAAGACAACCATATGGCTCCTTCCGGTTGCCAACTTACAATAAGGAACATTGCATACATCAAATATAATCACAATCATGGCCATATCACATCATCAGACACCCTGCAAAACAAAGTTAAACGCCTATATTTTCTTTGCATATTTTACGTGGTTTGGGGATTTCAATAAGTGTCATTCTAACTTACGAACAAGAACCACAACATTGATACTAGCATTGTTGATCACCCGTTGTAAATTGGATCTTAACTATGCTAGGAGAAACAGCACCCATAAAGCCACTTATGCAATACAAGTTGCATGTCAAGCGTGGATCAAGTCTCATGAACGATGTCATGTAAGGTTAGCCCGGCCGCTTCATCCCAACATACCGCAAGATGCAAAGTACACAAAAGCAATCGACAATAAAAGCATCAACGCCCACAATGACCATTGTGTTCTACTGCAACAGATCTACATATAGACATGGCTCGATACATCAGAGGGGTTCGTAGCATGGAAAACAAAAATTTCTATCGCATACAAACAAACAAGCCAAGATCTATCTACTAGATTGTAGCAACGAGTCGATGGAATAACTTACCCTCGAAGATTCCAAAGTGTTTAACGAGAGCGGATTCTCGTGGGTGATGTAGTCGTACTCTTTCCGATCTCAAGATCGTGTAGACGATCCTTCCGGCCATGCTTTAGCAGCGCTTCAGCTTGGTCACACGTTCGGTACTCGACGAAGACCTTCCTCTCCCTTGTTCCAGCAGGCAGCGGAGGTTGTAGCACTCTCCTCGCGATTCCGGCAGCACAACAGCGTGGTACCGGAAGTAGAGGGGAAATCCCGCAGGGCTTCGCCTTAAGCCGGAGCGAGTATGGTGGAGTATGAGAGAGGGCTATTAGTGGTCTAGAGATTAGACACACCAATTAGAAGGCTCTAAACCGCAGGCTAAAGAAATTAGAAGCTCTAAACCAAAACGGCTCTAAACCGGAGATTAGAGGATAGGAACTTGTGTGTCTAGAGGAGGAGGCCCTGCCCCTCCTTTTATAGGTGGAGGGGCTGGCGCGCCAGGGGAGGGAGGGGAGTCCCTCCCCAACTCGGCCTAGGCTGGCCGCCGGCTTGGAGGAGAGGGACTCCTCCTCCAAGTTGGTTTCAACCTCCTCTTGCTTGTTTCCCACGCTTCGCTTTTCCACAGTTTCTGTTTTAGTGTTTGACTTTCAAACTGGCGCTTGACTTTTCAGTTTTGGAACAGCAAGAACACTTAGTACATGATGCAATCATTCAATGACACATTCATGTACCTCCCCGAGTGCCGGACAATCCGGAACCTTCTAGAACATTCCCGATGAAAACACTGGAATCATTCCCGAACTCCGAAACAGGACTTTCCTTATATGAATCTTATTCTCCGGACCATTCCGGATCACCTCGTGATATTCTAGATCCCATCCGAGACTCCGAACAACATTCGGTCTCTTTCTCATAATACCATAACTACTCAAAACAACGTCGAATCCTTAAGTGTGTCTCCCTACGGTTCGTGAATTATGCGGACATGATCGAGACACTTCTCCGAACAATAACCAATAGAGGAATCTGTAAATTCATATGGCTCCCACATATTTCTACGATTACTTTGCGATCGAATGAACCACTTACATACGATACCAATTTCCCTTTGTCTCACAATAGTTTACTTATCCGAGGTTATGATCGTCGGTATCTCTGCATACCTAGTTCAACCTCGTTACCGATAAGTACTCTTTTCTCGTTCCCGTGATATGTGATCCCTTGTGACCCAGTCACATGCTTGCAAGCTAATTGGATGACATTCCACCGAGAGGGCCCAGAGTATATCTATCCGTCATATGGATGGACAAATCCCACTCTTGATCCATGTGTTTCAACCAATACTTTCCGAATACTCAATGCCACCTTTATAGCCACCCAGTTACGGTGTGGTGTTTGATGTCATCAAAGCATCCATCCGGTAAAGGTGATATGCATGATCTCATGGTCGAAGGAATTAGGTTACTATGTATCAGAAAGCATATAGCAATTGAACTATTGAAATGACTTGATGTCTATGCTATGCTTATCTATAGGATTATGTCCACCATATCATTCTCCTAACGATATGATCTTGTTGTTGATAACATATCAATGTTCATGATAGGGAAACCACAATCAATAATCAACCAACAAGCTAGTGAAATATAGAGGCTATACTAGGGACTTCAAATTAAGTTTACAAATCACACAAGTATTAATGTTTCCTTGTTAATACTATTATAGCATGAATGTAAACATTTATCATAAACACAAAGATATAATAATAACTATATTTATTATTGCCTCTAGGGCATATCTCCAACAGTTATTACCTCATGGTAAATAACCTATAATCATATTATTATGAAAATAGTGTTTTCTGACCTTTTTCAAATGCAGGTAATGACAACACTGGATTTGCAAAGTACTTTATAGAAAATATCAAAGGACATGAGCAAGTGTGAACTTGCCTTTTGTGATTGCAAGATTATGCACACACGGTCTTCGAGACAATATAAGATCCAATATCTGAAATCAGCGTCATTGGTCCGGTAAGGACTAATGTTTAAAGAAGCAAGATGCTTTTATGCATAAGTAATGTAATGCAAGTTGATAAACTTGAATCCCGGGATAAACGTTGTTCTAAAGTTTGGATATTGGAAATGGCTTCTTTGGAATGTGTTTCTCTTTTAGATTAAGTTTCACACTTGTGCTTCTTATTAAAGCTTGTGAGTGTGTGTGAACAACACGTATTTATAACATCACATAAAAAATAAGATACACACATATGGAATGCTACTCAAAGACAACTTATATAAGAATTGTTTATCTTCAAATTTTACTTTACAAGTAATGACATTTATAAGGAACTTAAGTGTTTATAATCCTAAGTATGCAAGTAAAGTTCAAAGTAATGTGATTGTGATTAATTATCATCTATTGACTATGATGAGTGTCCTTGAGTTTCGTTGTTAATAGTTGGAGGTATTATTATAAGATTTATTGTTTGAAGTGGCAAAGAGAATAACATTTAAAGAAAGATTTCTTTATTAAGGTTTAAACAATCTTTGTGGTTAACCAATGGTGGTCGATGTTGTTTGTGCTTGCTTGGATAGTTTGGACTTGAGATGCTTTACGATTTAATTATAACATACCAAAGTTAACTATAAAACACATAAAAATATCTTTAGCATAGTATTTGAAGTATTGTAGACTAAAGTTAACTTTAAAGACATAGACGGACTTAAGGTATATTGCTTATGTTATTTGTACCTTGTGTACTTTATAATGTTTCCTTAAAGTTATTTAAAAATGGTTATACTTTTATTTGGTGTAGTGGTTTCTTGATTTTATAATGGAATAGAATCATTTATCTTTTTGTGAATGAATGGTTATAATTGGTGATCAGGGAAATAACATTACTTAACTACTTATGGTTTCACTATAGGTTTTTGATTTTTTTATAAACTTTTGGTTGAGCTAAGTAAAATGGTTTTGTTTAATCCTAATTATGCTTGAAGATTTTATACTTTATCTAGATATTTTTAGAAAATAAACTACATATATGGTTGAATGATAATTCAATAAAATTGTATTTTAAAATGTGTTGAACCATTTTGACTTCATATTATCACGATTTAAGACTAATACTATTTATTAGACTCAATTAGCTAATTTTTTTAGAATTATTAGCAATTTTTATTTACCCTTATATGAATATAAATTTAAGAAATAAGTTTAAATTCAAGTTATTAAATTGTTCAAATGTTTATTTACCTCAAAAGTGTAATATCATATTTTTAACATGTAGGTATTATTTTTGTGATTATGTTGGTATATTACATTTATTTTGGTGATTTATAAATAATAGGATATGATTTTTATAAGGTTTATCACTTTATAAATATTTAATAAATATTAATACTTAATTAAGTGAAATAATAATGCATGATTATAGTTTTAAATTATAGTTCTTATGAATTATATAAGTTTTATTACTTATAAAATATTTATTAAATAATAATTATTTAAATTGTTAACATAATAATGTTTGATAATAGTTGTAAGTTGAAGATTTTATTTTTCTAAACATTTTCATATATTACACATATTTTTCTGAATTATAAAACAATAGTTATTGAATTTTCAATGTTTATTTATTTTTTGAATTATTAAAACAAAATAATAAAGTAATTACTGCATCATTGCTAACGTCATCACTTAACCTAACCCTTTTACACCGCACCTACACCTAGCCCCCAATCACTGACCATTGGGCCCCGGGCCACGTTACACTCCACCTCAGCGAAGACTGGTCAAACTGTCTGACTAGGCAGGGGATGATGTCATCGTGACGTCACATGAGGTTGATCCCCTCAGATCGAAGATCGATCGAGCGATTGGGTGCATGCGCGCGGCCAAGGCTGAGCTTGCTAGAAAGAGGCTGCGATGGGGAACCTAATAGTGGAGCGACTAGTTTTTGGTCACCAGAGAAGGGTTGGCGGTGAGCTTTCACGACGGCGCTTGCAGGCGATAACGTGGGCGTCGATACATGAAGCAATTGAAGCATTGGGGCATACTGTGAGACTTAGTAACTCACCAGGAGAGCGACGGTGCAGTCGGCTGTGCGAGTTGTTTCCGGAATCGATGGGAATCGATGGTGACTGATGGCGGTCGTGAGGTGTCGATTGGCTCAACAAAAGATCTACAGGCTTCCATGACCTGGCTTGAGAGAACAAGGACGACAAGGTGAGTCCAACGACACCTTTAGAGAGATCAGGGGAGCTCGAGGATGACGGCGATGAGCAGCTCCGGCGAGGCTAGGTTTCCGGGTAGAGAGGAAAATGGGGAGAGAGAGAGAGGATAAGGATTTCCGGTCCGGAAGGGTTCTTCTTATAGGCACTGAACATCAGCGGCACAAATCTGGATGGAGGTGCACGTCACGATGCGGCTGCGAACGGCGGTGATGCCGTGTCACATCCCAAATTTTAGATTTGGTTCTGCATATCATTCATATCATTGCATCATACTTTTCCGTGCAAAACCACCGATTAAAGAGAATCGGCGAAACGCTATTTTCAAAACCCTATTCTATTCTACTAAGAGGCTCCTGTGGGAGGCATTAGTAGGACTAGTGTAGTCCACCCTTGTAGCCTAGTGGTTTCACTCAACCCTTGACCCTAGGTTGTTCCCCTCGATTTTACAAAAGCGTAGGAACAAGAATCGCTCGATTCGGAGCTCGTACGGAAAAGTTACGACCGTTTTACTAAAAGATAGAAAATCGGGCCGATTTCCGTGTCCGATTCCAACCGCGCGCCGTGTTCGCGTAGGACCCCACGAGGGGGCCCCACTTAAGAGGCCCACCCAGCCGCCTCGCCTGCCCGTGCCGACCCCGCCTCCACTGACCTCATTTGCCGCCCTCGGGAACGCGTCCGCCGCCTCGTAAGCGCACCCGCCGCGCACCTTCCCGCCGCCGCCGCCGCTCCTCGCGTCGCCACGCCACGCGCGCCGCTGCTGCCAAGGCCTCCGCCGCTGCCAGCGCCGCGCTTCCCGCCGCCAGCCACGCCGCCGCGCTGCGCCAGCGCGCCGCCGCCTCGCGCTGCGTGCTGTTCGCCGCCACGCCGCCGCCGCGTTGACCGCCTTGATCCGAGCGCTGACCGCTATTCTTCCGCGCAGGAAAAACGCCGTCGCCGGAACCGATCGCCGCCACCGTCCCGAGTTCGTCGCCGTTCGATTCCGGTGAGTCCGCAGCCGCCTTTGGATCTCAGATCAACGGTCCAGATCGGTCGTTGACCGGTCAGTCCCCAGGCGTTGACTAGTCAGATGCTTCGGCGCCCAACAACGCGTTGACGATCAATGAATACGATTGACTGGGTATTTCTTTAATCGTTTTAGTTGGCAGATTTCGGTAGAAACTTGTAAATTGCGTAGAAATTAAACCGCTGGGCCAAAAAATTGCAAATAAAATATGTGTAGGTTCAGTAAGTCGTGTAGAATCTTGCTGTACCTTTGTTTCACTCTTTTGAAGCAAGGTTTAGTACAGTTTAATCAAATGAGTTAATGGCCTTTTTGGAGTAATTAATTCTTAGAAAAAGATCTGTAACTCCAAAAATTGCATATGATATGTCCCTGGATTCAGTGGAATGAGGGGAATCTCATCGTGAATTAAAAAGATAGGCTTACAGTGAAAACTTCTGCAGAAACTGTCTAGTGGCTTTCTGCAGTGTTTTAATTACTCGGGGAGTTTTATAATTCCTTTTTGAGTAATTCCAATTGGTACTGTTCCTAAATAGCTATGCCTATACTGTAGAATTTTCCCAAGATTTTACAAACAGTATACTACCGGTAGTGAATTATTAGAGTTCTAGCTCTAGTTTTGAGCGTTATATTTTGCATATTAGTTTTCCTTGCGCTAAAACTATTTTCCATGCATGAAATCAGTAGTATTATTGAATAGGATTATGTGGTGCATCTGTAGCACCAATTCACTTGCCTTGCATACCTTCATGCATCATCTTTGTTGCATATGCTTGTGGATTGTTTGTTTATGATTGCAATTGTATCGTGTACATTGTGACGAGTGCAACGCTTGCTTGTGTGTGGATTGTTCTTCCGACCGCTACAACCAAGGCAAGTAGATGCTATTTTGTTCATGATATCGTCCTACTATTTTCTATGCATTGTCGTGTATTTTTTAGACGCATGTGTAGGATGATACTATCGCTATGCTATGTCCTATTATGTGGTAGGACCTTCCTTCTAGATGAACCACCGTTGGTAGATGTGCTTAGACATGCTATGATGAACGAGGGCTGGGTTACATCATCGAGACTTGTTTCTAAAAGTATTGGTTTGTGAAAACTAAAACAACTTAATCAATGAATCTCCTGGGTGTGATGGTATTGATAATTTTTGGTGGTTTCATTGAAAGGCACCTGTATCGAGAAATTGATTGGCTTCTTTATTTAGTAGCTTACGTGTACAACCATGTGCCAATAATGAAATGGGCGGTTGGTTGGACTTAGTAGGTTGTGGCAACCCGAACCCGCGTATCCAGAGATGTAGAATTTTGGTAGGTTGGACCGGTGCGCGTCGGGATTGGGAAGCTACTTCCCGAACAGTCTCTTCTTGGACTTCTCCCTATCATCACCCAAAATGAGAGTGATGGTAATGAGCTGGCCAAGTCACATGGGTAAAGTGTACTAACCTCTGCAGGGTGTATAATCTAATCGATTAGCCGTGTCCCCGGTTATGAACAACTGAGTTGCTTGATATTGATTCCATGACATGTTTCTCGCTCATTCTAATTTCATAATTACTTTAATGTTGTTGGGTTAACTTAATTGGGATCTTTTCAAAGAAAATCAAAAACTGTTTATGAAAGTAGGACAAAGGTATTTGCAAATGCAAGCCAGACACAGCTCCAATTGCCAAATATGCATGTAGATGTTAGTACTATTGTCTCCTTTACTAGCTCTACTTGCCATACATTCCATGTATTGACCCTTCAGGGCTGCTACGTTTCATGTTGCAAGTTATTCCGATTCTGAGTAATCGATATAGGCCACGGTACTCCACTCGGCACTTGTTCACTTATGGGCAATTTGAAGAATGGAGGATTTACGTTATTTATGTTGCTACCTGAATAATTTGAGCTAGCCTTGGGCTAAGCTTTTATTGTAATAATGGTACTCTGGATCTTCGTTATTCATGATACACGGATATTTTGCTATGTTATTCATCTTATTCTATTGTGGGCCAATGAACCGATCCAGGGATTGGCATGTCACATAGTGTAGCATCCCATTTGTCTAACAACTGTAATGCTACCTGGATCTAGTAATAAATGGCCACTTCCTACATATAATTGTTGCATCATCATCATATCATGCTCATGTCATCATGCCACCTTGCATTTGAGCATCATACAAAACCCTGTTTGTGTTGGTTCTTCTCCCATATGCATTATAAATTGTATTTGCATCTTGATATTGTATTTGGTTCTTGATATATTGTTAAATGCCCAAGTTGAGTTGGGGGCATATCTTTTATTAAACTCCACCACCTTTTCTCACCACCTTATAATTCCACCATCCAATTAATATGAGCTGGCATTTATTTGAGTTTACCTAGCTCATGTGGGTTGGGTGGATCCAATGCTAGTCCCTTTTTGCTTGGCCTTATTCCACCTCTTGGGAATGCATGGAATAATGCCATGTGATTTTATGTTGTTTTCACAATATGAATACATGGCATTTATTATTTGCATGGCACATGCAAGAACCACCTCATCTCTTTCCCTCTGTTTTGTTTTCTACAAGCCTTGGATCCATGTGAAGGTTCCCTAATTTTACAAATGATTTCATCTAATTTGCAAAAACCCCATATCTTCATATTCTGGTAAAATGCCCCAATTGGCACAATTCTTAAACCATGTATGTGGGCATCTCCTTCTCCTCCATCTCTTTTGCCCCTTGCCTCTCCTCTTAGTCAAGCTCCCTATTCAAAACTCAGAAAAAGTTCAAAAGAATTTGAATTTATAAGCTGGTTTGAAAATTGTAATAGAATAAAAAGAACAAACAAATAATTAATAAACAAAAGAAATAAAAAGGGGGAACCAAACCTGGCGACTTCACCTTAGGCCCAGCCGCAACAGCCCGCAGCTATCTCCCTCCTGGCCCGAGCCTAACCTCTTCTGGGCCGGCCCAGTGTGCCTCCTTCCAGCCATACCGCTTCGGGTCAGAGAACACGGCGCCGTCGCCCCTGTGCTTCTTCTCCACTTGCGCCTCTCTCTGTCGATCTCCAAACAGAGCAGGTCTCCGTCCGTCCGCCATTGTCCTCGTCACACTCCACCACCACCTGCCCCTCTTCTTATCCTTCCCAAGGCATCGTGTGACCTTATCTTCCTCCCTCTTTCCCTGGAAGCGCCGCTGCTTCTTCTTCCGCTCTCTGCAAGCCAACCGAGACTAGCTCTGTACCCCCCGTCTCTCTGTTGCCAGTGGAAGAAGCAAGCCGAAGGGAGCCGTGGTGCCGCCGGCTTCATCTCGTTTGCGCAGCATCAACTCGCCGAAAAGGAGCCGTAGCCGCAGGGGGGCTACTTCCCGCTGTCGCTCCTGTTCTCCGAGGCGAGCCACCATTGTTGTTGCCGCCGATGTCGCCTTCGGCCATCCCCTTTCCTGTTTTCCACGGGAATCGAGCGAGGTAAGGACCCCCTCTCTTTTCCCCATCTCCCCGCCTCACTCCATCGCTTTATTGGCATCGCCACCGCTGCGTTTCTTCCACCCGAACGATGACTGCACGTACGCAGCAACCTCAGGAAGTTTCTCTGTCCCCGACAGTTTCAGCAGAAACTTTTCGGGCACCTCTGTAAATCGTGTTCTTCCGGGGTACCTGGCCCTCCTTGTAAGAAAACCCATGAAGAACTATTGTAGACCCTGATTCCCTCCCCAACTTTGATCCTAGTGGCTTGTTCAAATTCCCGAAGGATTCTTCGCCATTGTTCACCGAAGTTCGAACGATGTCACTGCTTTGCTGCTTTTATTTTTTTCTGTCCGTCCGTCAGTCTCGCGCGCCTCCTAGTACCTCTGTTCATCATCAGATGCCCATCGTTCCAGCCCTCATCCGGAGAAACCTTGAACAGCAAAGTTGTAGGCCTTGGTTTCCTCTACAACTTTAGTTTTTTGGGCGTTTCCAAATTCCGCACCGTTTAGTCGCCATCTTTGTTCGAACTCTGGCCGAATTCAATCAAACTTCAGATCTGAATTCAGTTCATCAGACAACAGCCCCTGTACCTTTGCAGCTTAGCCCCTAGGGTTTTCAGCTTCTCCCCCAAACCGGCCCACGTGTCCCCCCTCTCGCCTCAGCCCAGTCAGCACCTGGCCCACCTGGTCAGTGGCTGTGTGTAGAATCTGGCTGGGTGACAAAAGTCCAGAACCTTTTCTGAATTCAAATTCAAATGTTTTTAATCTGTTTAAATATGAATTAAATCATAACTTTCAAATGGTTTAGATTTTGAATTCAAACTTAATATGAAAAATGTTTTATTTTTGAATGTTAATTCAAATCTTTAATCAAATAATTTCAGAATTAATTTAATTAGTCAACCTTTGACTTTGACCCTATTTAATAATTTTGACTATAAAATAAATTTAAATTCATAATTCCAAATAATACAAATAATATATGTTTTCAAATCAGAAAAATGTGAGGATTTCAAATATGACATTCAAAATATTATTTGAACACGTTAAATTTCAAGTCGAATTAAATTACAACAAAATGCCCTTCACCTTAATTAATTAATAACTTTTGATTTATAACTCCGAATTTAACAAATGATATGTCTAAAATGATCAGCTCGACGAGACCTTTCTGGTTATGCTATCCATGACTTAAATTGCAGCATGCATCATATAAATATATAGTATACAGCAACTAATATGACAATAAATTGTGGCCAAAACTCAATAAAATGACTTATTCTTGTATTCCACACCTCACCCATGCCATGCTACTTATTGCCATGCAAATTGTGCATCATTCATCATGGCATGATTGTTTTCTTGACGCATTTTATTCCTATGCTTGTGCACTTTATTTATGTTGGCCTTGTTTGTTTGGTTCTTCTTCGAATAGACCTCGGTGGGATATACCAAGAGAACCAGGAGCACTACCCAGATCCGTCTCTCGCTTCAACTGAGCTGCCAGGCAAGCACTATCACATGCTTGCATACATACAGTACCTATTGCCTCTATCTTATTCTTGCATCATTGAGTCGCGATTGCATTAAACTGAATCCCAAGTATTGCATAGCCTTTACTTTTAAACCCCACCAAGCTTGTTCCTCCATCCCATGAGCCATTACTACAAGAGTTGTTTGAGCCATGCGAGTCGTAGAACAACATGTGTAGGGTATGTGAGAGACTAATGGACAACGAGGTACCTAAACAACTTAACCTGAGTAGTAATGGGATAACTAATGAAAGTGGCACCGGTGGGCAACATCTGCTATTTGGTTTTTCCTGCTCACTTGTGTCCCGTAGGACCCCGAGTACTTGATTCCTGTTCCTTGATTATTTGCGCTATCCACATCCGGGAGGCTTATGGGACCCCCCTGAGCCAGAGCTTGATTCAGTCTTATTTCTTGGGAACACAAACTAGTTTGAGGTTTTATTTACTATCCTGTACTTATTCCATGCTTTACCTCTTTATTTATGATTGTGCGAGAAGCACCTGTACTGTTTAGGATCGTGGCACGATTCCGCGGTATCGACAAGCCCAGTCACACTTTCGGGTTCGCAGTCGTTTACAGCCGTCCCCACAACCTTGAGTCCGTCTTGGAGCCGGCCGGCTTCGTTGCAGGTCTACTTTAAGGGGTGGCCCCCTGAAATATTTCTGAATCCTGTGATTACTTTGTCGTGAAGGCCTCGTTGGGTTTTGATTTGGTTTTTCCGAGGTTGAGCGAGTGTGTGTTGCTATTTGTGCACCCCTGCAGGGTAAAACTTTCTGAAAGCCGTGTCCGCGGATATGGACGACTTGGAGCACAGTTTCTCGATCATAGACAAGCATAACTAAAGTACCACTTTTAACTTGACCAAATAACTGACTAGTAATTAGTGCAATACCCATGGAATGGTTAATAAAATTGCCAACGGATGGGGGGGTTGTTCGTCCGCTTCCTCGTTGGTAAGCGGGGAGGAGGATGGATCTATGGATATTACTGTTATAACTGTTGTCCTTAAATCACGGACATCCGTCTACCTGTGGTTAGGCGGATGGTAGCGAGTTTCTATAGAACTGCTAGGGTTTATCTTTTGCTGCAATTGCGTCACCCCAGGTTGTGTCCCCTTTAGAGGCATAAAGACTTGCTGAGCCCCCTAGGGTCTCACATGATAAATTATTGGTTCAGATGAACAGGTACACTCGCAGGACGGATACTGGGTGGAAGAGGCTGATGATGTGGGCAACGATCGTTCGGTGTAGAGATTCCGGGAACGGGGATCCATGATATCTGTGGGCGGGATGTGCTTATTTATGTGGCATCTTATGCCAATTTGCTTCTTATCCGTACTCGGAACTTGTTGCCGCTTCCGCCTGATTCTCTGATGTGTGATGTATGAGGAAATATCCTAAACTATTAGATCTATCTAGAACATTTGAATCTTGCCGTATGGCGTTGCTATATTTCCTTTCTTTTTAGATGGAATGGCTCTGATGTACTATTGTATGGTGGCTTGCATACATACTCATTTGTGTATGTAGTTGATCCCTTCGCCTGCCGATTACGCCGCCCGTACTTGTCCCAATGACTGGAAGTGGTTGGGACGGCCGAAAGGTCTACCCGTGAGTGGCTTTTGGGCCCCACCGTACTATTTCAACCACTTCCGCTCGTCCAGGCTTGTATCTAGGAGCGTAATTCACCGAGGTAGTTACAATTGGTATCAGAGCCATCCCGCCCTTCAAGGTCTCAGCCAAACGGTCGTTGTCAGTCTAGCAAATATTTTTGGTAGTTATGTATACTAGGGAAAAACAAAACGTGAGAGTAGGACTGCTTCCACTTTTCTTCTTACCCACCCACCCACCTTTTTCTGGTAAGGAAGTGTAACGTTTTCAATCCTCTTCTTAAAAGTTCAAACTAGGATTCACGTGTTCTGGGTTTCCGTAGTACCATAGGTTGTGTGTTTGTGTGTGTGTGTGTGTGTGTAAGTCCTTGTCTATCTGTTGCATCCAAGTTGTTATCTAATCGGCCTTTTGGTTATCAACTGTTGGTACATTCCATACCGACAGGCTTTGCAATCCGACGCGATCTATCTGATTCGTTGTATACCGACGCGATCTGTCTTACTCTTTGTTATCCGACGTTATCTTGTTTGGGGTGTTCGTTTCCGTAGTTACCAATCTTTAGGTTCAACGTGAGAAGAAGGGGTTAGGATATGTGTTCCACTTATTCATGTGCGGAGTAATGATTTGAGTGCGGGATGGAGTTGCGACCATACCACTACTCTTATCATTCGCTTTTGTATATTGAATTGGTAGAGTCACTAATCTTGATTCGTTAAGTGATTTTGCGCATCTATTGGTATTTTAATGCCGAAATTTGTGGAAAATTTTTCTTTGATATATTTGTGTACCACACTCCTTTTCAGTCGTGTGCGATATGCTTAATATCTTCTAGGCGCTTTGAACTTCGTTGATATTTTAATATCATCTTAGTAAATTGTATCCTTTAATCTTGGTTAATTCAATCTTGGTACTATTTTGTATTATTATTATTCTCCATTATAGTACTGACTTCTGTTTTATATCAATCACAAGATGGCTCCACCACGTCATTCTGATGAGGACATACCACCTGAACTGGGCTCCGCGTTGTCAAACATCGCCAATGCCTTGGCAGCAATGCAGCAGAACCAACAGCGCTTTGAGGAAAGTGTTCGGAGGAATGAGTTTGCTCCACTACCTCCACCTCCCAAGCGAGGAGACATCAAAAGCTTCCTGAAATTCAACCCTCGCCAATTTGATGTTTCTGATCGACCACTGGATGCGGATGATTGGTTGCGTGAGATGTCAAGGCTACTCGAGACTGCTGATGTTCCTGAGCAAGAGTGGGTAAAGTGTGCTACTCACCTTCTGAAGGGAGATGCAGCTCTCTGGTGGGAAAATTACCTGAAGGCAAGCTGCACTGGTTTTCAGCCTACTTGGGAACGGTTCATGGGAGCGTTCAAAGAGCAGTACCTGTCAGAAATTGTCATGGAGAGGATGAAGGAAGCTTTTCTCAACCTTAAGCAGGGAAATGATAATTTCAACACCTACATCAGGAACTTCATGAATCTTTCTCGTTATGGTGGCGATGAGATCTCCGATGACAAGAAGAAGCAAAAGAGGTTCAGGCAAGGGCTCAATGCATCGATTAAATATGCAATCACACATGCAAGGCCGACATCTTTTCTGGAACTTCAGCATACAGCTCTGCAGGAGGAAGCAAGTAGACAAGTGTTTGAGGAGTCCAAGAAACACAACCGTGATGCACCAAGCTCTTCAGCTATGTCAGCTCCTTCTAAGCGGCGTGTATGGGTTCCTAACACCCCACCGTCGCTCCCGGCTCCACCAAGACCTGCAAGCTACGCGTCAAGGCCACCAAACTTCACCACTGCTGCTTCCAGGGGCTACAACCACCACTACCCTGGAGCGCCTGGCGGATTCCCTGGCTACGTTGCTCCACGTCCACCTGGTGCTTGTTTCACGTGTGGAGACCCTGGGCATCTGAACTAGAACTGTCCGTTGAAAAACAAAGCTCTTCCTCCACCCCCTCCAAGATCTGCGGCAAGCTCTCCTTTGGTTCGTGCACCACCACCTCGGGCTCTCAACATCAACACTAAGCCCGGGTCTACTGTTGCTCGTGCCAACTGTGTCAACGCCGCTCAAGCTGAGCATACACCTGGAGTTGTGATGGGTATGCTTCCCGTTAACTCAGTCCCTGCACGAGTTTTGTTTGATTCTGGTGCATCGCATTCTTTTGTTTCTCACAAGTTTGCAAATGAGAATGTGTTAGCTTTGGATCCTCTCCTTAAGAAGTTAATGGTCCTATCTCCTGGTTCAAACCTGAGGGCTGCTTATATCAGCCATGGAAATCAAATTGAGATTGGTGGCTCTTCGTTCTCGGCGTCCTTAATTCTTCTGGGCAATTCTGACATTGATGTCATCTTGGGCATGGATTGGTTGACAGCAAATGCAGCTGTGATTGATTATGCTGAACGCTCGGTTTCTCTGAAGATTCCTGAAGGCCATATAGTCTTTTCTCCAAGTTTCACTCCTGCTGTCCAGCTTTTCTCTTTGGCGGCTCTGAATGATGATGCTATGGAAGCTATTCAGAGTGTTCCGGTGGTCTGTGAGTTCCCAGATGTCTTTCCTGAAGAGTTGCCGGGTATGCCTCCGGATCGTGAGGTTGAGTTTGTAATTGAGCTTGAACCTGGAACGGCTCCTATCTCCAAGCGGCCTTATAAAATGGGTCCTTCTGAGTTGGCTGAACTCAAACGACAGCTTGATGAACAAGAGAAGTTGGGATTCATTCAACACAGTACTTCTTCTTGGGGTAGCCCAACAATCTTTGTGAAGAACCGTGACAGGACTGATAGACTTTGTGTTGACTATCGGGCTCTCAATGCTAAAACCATCAAGAACAAATATCCCCTTCCGCGGATTAATGATCTCTTTGATCAGCTAGCTGGAGCTGTGGTGTTCTCTAAGCTTGACTTGAGAAGTGGTTATCACCAAATCAAGATTCGCAAGGAAGATGTGCCTAAAACAGCTTTCACCACCCGCTATGGCCTGTATGAGTACACGGTCATGTCTTTCGGTCTCACAAACGCACCTGCTACCTTCTCGAGGCTTATGAACTCTGTTTTCATGGAGTACCTTGATAAGTTCGTTGTGGTATATCTGGATGACATCCTAGTCTATTCAAAGTCAAAGGAAGAGCATGAAGAACACCTTCGGTGTGTCCTAAACAAGCTTCGTGAGAACCGCTTGTATGCAAAGTTCTCAAAGTGTGAGTTTTGGCTGCCTGAAGTAACCTATCTTGGTCATGTCATCTCTGCCAAGGGCATTGCAGTCAACCCGGAAACTGTGAAGAAAATTGTTGATTGTCTTCCTCCTGTTAATGTCAAAGAAGTGCGGAGTTTCCTTGGTTTGGCTAGTTATTGTCGTCGCTTCGTTCAGAACTTTTCGAAGATAGCGAAGCCTCTTACCGATCTCCTCAAGAAGGGCAAGAAATACCTTTGGACTCCTGCATGTCAAGCAAGCTTTGAAACACTCAAAGAGAAGCTCACTTCCACACCAGTCTTGGTTCCTCCGGATACATCTAAGCCTTTCCAGATATTCTGTGACGCCTCTTTGCAAGGATTGGGTGCGGTCCTTATGCAAGAAAATCAAGTGGTTGCTTATGCCTCTTGTAACACCCTCAGAATCGGCCCTATGCAAGTTTTAGCGCTTCCCGCCAAAACCCGCATAGAAACGATTCAAAGGTGCCCACCAGGCACTTTCGTGCGGGTGGAAAACGAAGTAATAACATTACACAACAGTCCTCGATGGGACCCACAACATAGATAAATATATAACAGCGACTCAACGAGTCAAGAATACAGATATAATATACAAAGATCCAAATCACCTTGAAAATGATATAGCGTCCGACTACGGACAAGATGCAAATGGGGCTAAGAGCCCTGAAGAATAACCAATGGCGTCCATAACCCTGCCCAGGCCAAGCCGGAAGGGTAACCCTGCTAACGACGTCGATCTCAAAACCTGCTTAAACAAAATGGGTGCCGACAAAGGGCAAAGGAAAAAGAGGAGCGTCGATCTTGAGGCCAAGACACGGCGAGAAGACCGCGGTCCGCCTACATAGGTATGGTGGACTGAAGCGGCAGCGGCAGCATGCACTAAACAACCTATAGAGACTCGATACAACTGACGGCTATTAGAGAGGGGTAAGGAAGAGCTATCCGGGTACAACCTGATACTACCATCAAACAAACCCATCCTGGCGTTTCCCCCTCGAGACCAAACGAGGAAGTCAACCGAGGAACTCACACAGTTGGCAGTTTTACTTATTCAGTTATCGTTGCATCAATTACTAGTCAGGTGTAGATAATCATCCTAATAAAATAAGCAGTGGGCCATTTTAGTTAACCATTCCGTTGTAGTTGCGACACTTACTAGTCAAATACAATTAATATGAGATATCCCAAAAACCCAGCAGTCGTTGGTACTTTTATTTAGCCATTCCGTTGTAGTTGCAATACTTACTAGTCAAATTCAATTGTCGCCAGCGACAAACCAAACAAGCAATTGTTGGCAGTTTCATTTAGCCATTCCATTATAGTGAAGCTGATTACTAGTCATTATAAAGTCAAATTTATAGCACTACTTTAGTTATAGTTGTCTATGATCGAGATACTGTGCTCCAAGTCGTCCATAACCGCGGACACGGCTTTCAGAAAGTTTTACCCGGCCGGGGTGCACCAATAGCAACACACGCTCGATCAACCTCGGAAAAACCAAATCAAAACCCAACGAGGCCTTCACGACAAAGCAATCACAGGATTCAGAAATATTTTAGGGGGCCACCCCATTGAGTAGACCCGCAACGAAGTTAGCTGACTTCGAGACGGACTCAAGGTTTGCGCTAGTGGCTGTAAACGACTGGGAACCCAAAACTGGGCTTGTCGATACCGCGAAAACACTCCGCTTACCTAAACAGTATAGTGTGCTCCTCGCACAATCGTAAATAAAGCAGTAAAGCATGGCATAGGTATAGGATCGTAAATAAAACCTCAAACTAGTTTGTGGCCCTAAGAAATAAGACTGAATCAAGCTCTGGCTCAGGGGGGTCCCATAATCCTCCCGGATGTGGATAGCGCGAAAATTCAAGGAACAGGTATCAAGTACTCGGGGTCCTACGGGACACAAGTGGACGGTTAACAAACAAATAACATCTATTGCCCACTTGTGCCTCTGCTTACTTACTTCAATTTTAGTTGTTTAAACAGTAAATAAAGTGAACGATAAGTAAAGCCATGATCATCTCCAACATCAACATGCGGCAATACTCCAACAACTGTGGTACTTGGCGACACGCAACAACACTTGAGCAAGCGACTACGACACACAAATCCAACTATCTACCAAACAACAGGTAATAGGAGGTGTCCAAGGCAATATACGGCTGCAAGGGATATCACGGGTACGAAAACTAGAGCAACGCAACACAGATAGCAATAGATCAACAGGAGGGAATAAATACTATAAAAGTAAGATAGGTAGAAAGGGGGAGATGCTCGCCTGAAAACATTGCCGAAGGTTCAACCCAAGATCGGGGCAAAGCTCACATCAACTCAACGGCCTTATCCGCGAAGAAGCAAAACTCTAGAATAAACACCGGATGCACTATTTAAGATCACGGCAGAAGATCGGGCATGATGCATGTATGATGTATGGCATGGCAAAGGTGCAATGCAATTAGGCAATATTAAGCGGAACCGGGGTCCCGACAATTAAATATATGGTTCAAGTTGTTTATCTACCCCGCTAATTAAATGTTGTATTAGCAAGGCAAATATAGTATCGGTTTGCTGCACAAATTTAAATGGGGCCAATATAAGACTAGATTTGCCCGCATATGGGCCCCATATTTAATTATTAGGCGAATCGGCATAAGGCCCCCAAACCACACAAATATGCGTGCAAGTATGGCAATTAATATGCAACAAGTTGTTATTTCACTTATAAAATAGGGTTCGAGAAAAGGGGTCACACATTAGGGTTCGGCGATCTTGGTTCCGGGGGGTTCGGGGTCGGTCTCAGGGTCCGGATCTGGGGTTCGGTCTCGGCGGGATCGGGATTGGTACGGGAAGGAGGTCTCGTCGCCACCGGGAAGCAGGACTTGGTTGGCGTCGGGGGTGCATCGGATTCTTCCGGGTCGGTGCCGATCTTGTCGTCGCCGTGGTCTTCGGGTCATGTCAACGGTCATGGCGTTCGGGATGAAGTACTTGGCGTTCCGTGGCGAAGTGCTTGACGTCATTGGGTTTTCATGTCGACGGTCTTGGTGTCCTCGATGGAGAACTCGGTGTGTCCGTGTCGTGGTTCTTGTCGGGGTTCTCGGCTTCGGGCGCCGGGATCGGGCTTCGGATTCCGGGACCGGTGCGAGGTCTCGGCCATCAGATCCTTGGAGGAGGTCATGGCGGTGCCATTCAACCCATGAAGGAGACCTTGTCGCTTGGTATCCGTGTAGGAGAACTCAAGGCCGATGGCGAACTTGTTCGGTACCGAGGTTTTTCGGAGATCTTGGCGCGGCACCGGGTACGGGATCGGTCTTCGGTGCGGGCTTGGGAACTATGGTGGCCTTGTCGACAGAGGGAAGGGGTGGCCTGACGAGCTTGGTGGGGCGAGGCCGGCAGCGCGGCATGGGAGTTGGGGAGGTCGAGCTCGGCGGGAGAGCTTGCAGGAGGCGGCGAGCTCGACCGGCGGTGGGCCCAGGGAGGTCGCGGTCAGGGCGGTGAACGGGGCCGACGGGGAGGCGACGCCCGCAGACGGTTGCAGAGGGGGGCGGTGAACGGCGGGGAGGGGCGGCACGCTGGCGGCGGGGAGCCGGGCCCGAGCGGCGGAACGTAGAGGAGGGTGAGGCGGCCGGGCCGAGTGAGGCCGAGGCGCGGCTGGAGGAGGCGGGAGGCGCCAGCGGCGGCGGCGGGAGAGCAGGCGTGGCGAGCTTCGAGGGAAGGAAGAAGGCCGGCGGGGCCGACGCGCGCGAGGGGGACGTGGCGGCACGGAGGGGAGGAGGGTAGCGGCGGTGAGGACGCGCGGGGGTGGTTCGCTTCGGGGGAGGCGACGGGGAGAGCGGGAGGATCCCCTGGCGGCGGCGTCCGTCGGGGCCGGCGAAGCGGCGGAGGATGCCGGCGCGGGAGGAGGAGGCTGGCTCGAAGGAGGCGGGGCCGGAGGAGGAGAGGGGGGCGCTGGAGAGGAGGGCGGAGGAGCGAGCGACGCGGAGGAGAGAACGGGGCGGTCGGCGGCCGGAGCAGGGCGACCGGAGGAGGAGCGGTGCGGGCGGTGCACGGGAGGAGGGCGGCGCCGGAGGGGAGGGGGGGAAGGGCGGGGAGCGGTGGAGGAGGAGAGGGAGGGCGCGGACCGGTGGAGAGGGCGGAGAGGCAGGCCGCAGCGGCGCTAGGGCGGCGGAGCAGAGGAGGGGGCGGTGAGGAGAGCCGGCAGAGGGGGAGAGGAGGAAGGAGACGCGGTGGGGGAGGAGAGAGGGAGAGACATGCGGGTCGGTGGGGGGAGTGTGGTAGGGCATGGGGCCAGGTGGGGTCGGGTGCTGGGGCAGAGGGTGGGGGGTGGACCGGGTCCAAGGGGGTTGAGTGGAGAGAGGAGGGAGTTGGGGGGTGAGGTGGCAGGTGGGGCCAGGCTGTAAGGGAGAGAGGAGAGAGAGGGGTAGATGGGACTGGGGTGAGAGAAGGAGAGGGGGGAGGCTGGATCAAGGATTGATGAGGTGGCGGAGGAGAGATGAGGTGGAGGGGAAGGTGAGGTGGAGGGAGGGGATTGGTGGGTAGACTAGGATTGGGTAGATATAGGATTAGTTTTGTAAATATGTGTTTGTTTTGTTTTGTTTATTTTAAAACAAGGCTACTTTGCAATTAGTTCATAGGTAAATAAAATATCCGATACGATCGGGGTTCTGCATTTGAAATAAAGAGGGGTATTTGTACAAAGCAAAACTAGGCTTTACGAAATAGTTTCAGACAAACAATGCATGATGATGACGATGCAATGCACAAAAACAACGCGATTTTCTAGTAGTGGTTTTGCGGGATGCCACACCTCTCGACAGTTGAAGACGCATGAGATCAACTATCACACACATGACCTCGAGCTCGCAGCAGTTGTCTTTGCTTTGAAGCTATGGAGGCACTACTTGCTTGGCAACCGTTGCGAGATCTTTCTGACCACAAGAGTTTGAAGTATATCTTCACTCAGCCTGATCTCAACCTTCGGCAGAGGAGATGGATTGAAGCAATCAATGATTTTGATTTGACCATCAACTACACTCCGGGCAAAGCTAATGTCATGGCCGATGCTCTCAGCCGCAAAGCTTATGTCAACAACCTCGTGATGGAAGAACAACAGCCTCTCTTGTGCGAGGAATTCCGTCAGCTCAACCTGGAAATTGTGGAACAAGGGCATCTCCTGAACCTTCTGGCTACTCCTCTCTTTGAAGAAAAGATTCGCTCTCGTCAGCTTGGTGATCCGCACACCAAAAAGATCATCTCTAAACTTGAGCTTCCGAAGTATGAATCCTTCCACGTCGATGATCAAGGCACGCTTTTCTTTGAACACCGGATGTTTGTTCCAAACTACCCGGGTTTGAGAGAGCAAGTTCTCAAGGAGGCGCACGATTCTGTTCTATCTATCCATCCTGGCAGCACAAAGATGTACATGGACTTGAAAAGACAATATTGGTGGCCTGGTTTGAAACGATATTGTGCCAAGTATGTCTCGGAGTGTGATGTCTGCCGTAGAGTGAAAGCCATCCATCAGAAACCTTTCGGTCTTCTACAGCCATTGAAACCCCCGGAATGGAAATGGGAAAAAGTAGAGATGGACTTCATCACTGGTGTTCCAAGGTCGCAGAAGGGCAACAATGCAATCTTTGTTGTCATTGACAGGCTTTCTAAAGTGGCTCATTTCTTCCCCGTCAAAGAAACAATTTCCGGAATTCAGTTGGCTGAGCTCTATATCAACAGAATTGTCTCTCTGTATGGGGTTCCGCTTGAGATCAGTTCAGACCGTGGGAGCATATTCACTTCCAAGTTCTGGGAAAGTTTCCAAAATGCTTTGGGAACAAAGTTGAACTTCAGCACAGCTTACCACCCTCAGTCGCAAGGACAAGTTGAAAGGATCAATCAGATTCTGGAGGATATGCTTCGTGCTTGCGTCATCTCTTTTGGCATGAAGTGGGAGGAATGTCTTCCTTATGCTGAATTCTCTTACAACAACAGCTTCGAGAAAAGTCTCAAGATGGCACCATTTGAGGCTCTCTATGGTCGCAGTGCGTAACTCCGATTGGTTGGTCGTGCAGGAGAAAGAATATGGTTTGGCCGACATTGTAACTCAAGCGGAGGAGAAGGTGCATATCATTCTTGAGAATCTGAAGATTGCTCAAAGTCGCCAGAAGAGCAATTATGACAGGAAGCACACGGACATGGTGTATGCCCCTGGTGATCTCGTTTACCTTCGTGTCACTCCCATGAGAGGCACACACCACTTTGGTATCAAAGGAAAGCTGGCTCCTACATACATTGGTCCTTTCAAAATTCGTGGTAGAAGAGGAGAAGTTGCTTACGCTCTTGAGCTCCCAGAAAAACTCAAAGTTCATGATGTTTTCCACATCTCTCAACTCAAGAAGTGCTTCAAAGATCCCGGCAGGACCGTGGATCATGAGCTAATCGATCTCCAAGAAGACCTGTCTTATCAAGAACACCCCACAAAAATCCTCGAGACCGCAGAAAGAAGGACTCGCAACAAGTCCATCAAGTTCTGCAAGGTGCAGTGGTCGCACCATTCCGTTGATGAAGCCACTTGGGAGCGTGAAGATGTACTCCGTGCCAACTATCCTACCCTCTTTGTGTCTTCTTCTTCTTCCTAGAATCTCGGGGCGAGATTCCTGTTTAGTGGGGGAGAGTTGTAGCATCCCATTTGTCTAACAACTATAATGCTACCTGGATCTAGTAATAAATGGCCACTTCCTACATATAATTGTTGCATCATCATCATATCATGCTCATGTCATCATGCCACCTTGCATTTGAGCATCATACAAAACCCTGTTTGTGTTGGTTCTTCTCCCATATGCATTATAAATTGTATTTGCATCTTGATATTGTATTTGGTTCTTGATATATTGTTAAATGCCCAAGTTGAGTTGGGGGCATATCTTTTATTAAACTCCACCACCTTTTCTTCACCACCTTATAATTCCACCATCCAATTAATATGAGCTGGCATTTATTTGAGTTTACCTAGCTCATGTGGGTTGGGTGGATCCAATGCTAGTCCCTTTTTGCTTGGACTTATTCCACCTCTTGGGAATGCATGGAATAATGCCATGTGATTTTATGTTGTTTTCACAATATGAATACATGGCATTTATTATTTGCATGGGCCATGCAAGAACCACCTCATCTCTTTCCCTCTGTTTTGTTTTCTACAAGCCTTGGATCCATGTGAAGGTTCCCTAATTTTACAAATGATTTCATCTAATTTGCAAAAACCCCATATCTTCATATTCTAGTAAAATGCCCCAATTGGCACAATTCTTAAACCATGTATGTGGGCATCTCCTTCTCCTCCATCTCTTTTGCCCCTTGCCTCTCCTCTTAGTCAAGCTCCCTATTCAAAACTCAGAAAAAGTTCAAAAGAATTTGAATTTATAAGCTGGTTTGAAAATTGTAATAGAATAAAAAGAACAAACAAATAATTAATAAACAAAAGAAATAAAAAGGGGGAACCAAACCTGGCAGCAGCCCACCTTAGGCCCAGCCGCAACAGCCCGCAGCTATCTCCCTCCTGGCCCGAGCCTAACCTCTTCTGGGCCGGCCCAGTGTGCCTCCTTCCGGCCATACCGCTTCGGGTCAGAGAACACGGCGCCGTCGCCCCTGTGCTTCTCCGCTTGCGCCTCTCTCTGTCGATCTCCAAACGGAGCAGGTCTCCGTCCGTCCGCCGTTGTCCTCGTCACACTCCACCACTACCTGCCCCTCTTCTTATCCTCCCCAAGGCGTCGTGTGACCTTATCTTCCTTCCTCTTTCCCTGGAAGCGCCGCTGCTTCTTCTTCCGCTCTCTGCAAGCCAACCGAGACCAGCTCTGTACCCCCCGTCTCTCTGTTGCCAGTGGAAGAAGCAAGCCGAAGGGAGCCGTGGTGCCGCCGGCTTCATCTCGTTTGCGCAGCATCAACTCGCCGAAAAGGAGCCGTAGCCGCAGGGGGGCTACTTCCCGCTGTCGCTCCTATTCTCCGAGGCGAGCCACCATTGTTGTTGCCGCCGATGTCGCCTTCGGCCATCCCCTTTCCTGTTTTCCACGGGAATCGAGCGAGGTAAGGACCCCCTCTCTTTTCCCCATCTCCCCGCCTCACTCCATCACTTTATTGGCGTCGCCACCGCTGCGTTTCTTCCTCCCGAATGATGACTGCACGTACGCAGCAACCTCAGGAAGTTTCTCTGTCCCCGACAGTTTCAGCAGAAACTTTTCGGGCACCTCTGTAAATCGTGTTCTTACGGGGTACCTGGCCCTCCTTGTAAGAAAACCCATGAACAACTATTGTAGACCCTGATTCCCTCCCCAACTTTGATCCTGGTGGCTTGTTCAAATTCCCGAAGGATTCTTCGCCATTGTTCACCGAAGTTCGAACGATGTCACTGCTTTGCTGCTTTTATTTTTCTGTCCGTCCGTCAGTCTCGCGCGCCTCCTAGTACCTCTGTTCATCGTCAGATGCCCGTCGTTCCAGCCCTCATCCGGAGAAACCTTGAACAGCAAAGTTGTAGGCCTTGGTTTCCTCTACAACTTTAGTTTTTTGGGCGTTTCCAAATTCCGCACCGTTTAGTCGCCATCTTTGTGCGAACTCTGGCCGAATTCAATCAAACTTCAGATCTGAATTCAGTTCGTCAGACAACAGCCCCTGTACCTTTGCAGCTTAGCCCCTGGGGTTTTCGGCTTCTCAACCCGCGGTCCCCCAAACCGGCCCACGTGTCCCCCTCTCGCCTCAGCCCAGTCAGCACCTGGCCCACAGGTCGGTGGTCATGTGTAGAATCTCTCAAGTGACAAAAGTCCAGAACCTTTTCTGAATTCAAATTCAAATGTCGTTTTTAATCTGTTTAAATATGAATTAAATCATAACTTTCAAATGGTTTAGATTTTGAATTCAAACTTAATATGAAAAATGTTTTATTTTTGAATGTTAATTCAAATCTTTAATCAAACAATTTCAGAATTAATTTAATTAGGCAACCTTTGACTTTGACCCTATTTAATAATTTTGACTATAAAATAAATTTAAATTCATAATTCCAAATAATACAAATAATATATGTTTTCAAATCAGAAAAATGTGAGGATTTCAAATATGCCATTAAAAATATTATTTGAACACGTTAAATTTCAAGTCGAATTAAATTACAACAAAATGCCCTTCACCTTAATTAATTAATAACTTTTGATTTATAACTCCGAATTTAACAAATGATATGTCTAAAATGATCAGCTCGACGAGACCTTTCTGGTTATGCTATCCATGACTTAAATTGCAGCATGCATCATATAAATATATAGTATACAGCAACTAATATGACAATAAATTGTGGCCAAAACTCAATAAAATGACTTATTCTTGTATTCCACACCTCACCCATGCCATGCTACTTATTGCCATGAAAATTGTGCATTATTCATCATGGCATGATTGTTTGCTTGACGCATTTTATTCCTATGCTTGTGCACTTTATTTATGTTGGCCTTGTTTGTTTGGTTCTTCTTCGAATAGACACTGAGCAGGGGATATACCAAGAGAACCAGGAGCACTACCCAGATCCGTCTCTCACTTCAACTGAGCTGCCAGGCAAGCACTACCACATGCTTGCATACATACAGTACCTATTGCCTCTATCTTATTCTTGCATCATTGAGTCGCGATTGCATTAAACTGAATCCCAAGTATTGCATAGCCTTTACTTTTAAACCCCACCAAGCTTGTTCCTCCATCCCATGAGCCATTACTACAGGAGTTGTTTGAGCCATGCGAGTCGTAGAACAGCATGTGTAGGGTATGTGAGAGTCCGATGGACAACGAGGTACCTAAACAACTTAACCTGAGTAGTAATGGGATAACTAATGAAAGTGGCACCGGTGGGCAACATCTGCTATTTGGTTTTTCCTGCTCACTTGTGTCCCGTAGGACCCCGAGTACTTGATTCCTGTTCCTTGATTATTCGCGCTATCCACATCCGGGAGGCTTATGGGACCCCCCTGAGCCAGAGCTTGATTCAGTCTTATTTCTTGGGGCCACAAACTAGTTTGAGGTTTTATTTACTATCCTGTACTTATGCCATGCTTTACCGCTTTATTTATGATTGTGCGAGGAGCACCTGTACTGTTTAGGATCGTGGCACGATTCCGCGGTATTGACAAGCCCAGTCACACTTTCGGGTTCCCAGTCGTTTATAGCCGTCCCCACAACCTTGAGTCCGTCTTGGAGCCGGCCGGCTTTGTTGCGGGTCTACTTTAAGGGGTGGCCCCCTGAAATATTTCTGAATCCTGTGATTGCTTTGTCGTGAAGTCCTCGTTGGGTTTTGATTTGGTTTTTCCGAGGTTGAGCGAGTGTGTGTTGCTATTTGTGCACCCCTGCAGGGTAAAACTTTCTGAAAGCCGTGTCCGCAGTGATGGACGACTTGGAGCACAATTTCTCGATCATAGACAAGCATAACTAAAGTACCACTTTTAACTTGACCAAATAACTGACTAGTAATTAGTGCAATACCCATGGAATGGTTAATAAAATTGCCAACGGATGGGGGCGTTGTTCGTCCGCTTCCTCGTTGGTAAGCGGGGAGGAGGATGGATCTGTGGATATTACTGTTATAACTGTTGTCCTTAAATCACGGACATCCGTCTACCTGTGGTTAGGCGGATGGTAGCGAGTTTCTATAAAACTGCTAGGGTTTATCTTTTGCTGCAATTGCGTCACCCCAGGTTGTGTCCCCTTTAGAGGCATAAAGACTTGCTGAGCCCCCTAGGGTCTCACACGATAAATTATTGGTTCAGATGAACAGGTACACTCGCAGGACGGATACTGGGTGGAAGAGGCTGATGATATGGGCAACGATTGTTCGGTGTAGAGATTCCGGGAACGGGGATCCATGAGATCTGTGGGCGGGATGTGCTTATTTATGTGGCATCTTATGCCGATTTGCTTCTTATCCGTACTCGGAACTTGTTGCCGCTCACTTTGATTCTCGATGTGTGATGTATGAGGAAATATCCTAAACTATTAGATCTATCTAGAACATTTGAATCTTGCCATGGCGTTGCTATATTTCCTTTCTTTTAGATGGAATGGCTCGATGTACTATTGTATGGTGGCTTGCATACATACTCATTTGTGTATGTAGTTGATCCCTTCGCCGCCGATTCACGCCGTACTTGTCCCGATGACTGGAAGTGGTTGGGACGGCCGAAAGGTCTACCCGTGAGTGGCTTTTGGGCCCCACCGTACTATTTCAACCACTTCCGCTCGTCCAGGCTTGTATCTAGGAGCGTAATTCACCGAGGTAGTTACACATAGAAGCCACGGTCTTGTCAGAACCGCGGTGTTTCATGCCGCCAGGCAGCTGCTTGTGACGTTGGGAGGAAGACGACGACATGCATTTTGTGGAAAACCCCCTGGCGAAACTTCAAACTCAACCCGCAGTCCTTCAGCTGGCCCACTTGTTAGTCAGAGAGATTTACTAGGTGTTGTTCTTGCCGGGCCGCTACTGGGCTGCTGTGAATTGCTCGTGAGCAGTAGATAGAGGGAGAGGAAACGGGCTTCGGGCTAGAACTAGGATGATATGTTTCTTTTATTCTTTTTCTTTTATATTTACTATATTCTGTATTTTTTCTAGATTTTTATTTAAGCAATTTTTTTGACTTTTCTTAATGGAATTTCTTTGCTGAATACTTGCTGCAATCATAAAGTTATTTAGATTCATTTTGTGAACTTTTATTATATAATCTTACATTTCTTTATTTTGTTTTTATAGATCCTTCTAATATTTAGTAAGGGACTTTGTTATTCATTTTCTTTCCATAATAAACCATGGCTTTATTATATGATATTTCCTTATTTATTTATAAAACTTAGTTCTAGTTAATTTAGAGTTTGGAGGGAAATTTTTATATAATGATCATATATCATTATTTGATGTATGATATACAAAGGAATTAATATGGTTAATATTACTCCCATGAATCTAGGGAATAACAAGATATATACATTTTATTATAAATAATACAGGAGTTAGGGTTTGAATTGTAAATGCTTACTCTAGGGTTTAGGGTTCCTAATATACCTATATTCTTTTGTTGATGTGAGCAAAGATTTATGGCTAAATATATTATCTTTATGTTTATGATCTTTAATGCTATCAGCCTTTAAGATAGAAAGTTATTCTCTAGAATATCTAATGGAAAAGAACTGATAAAGATAACTCCTAAGCACATATGGTTATGATAATTGGAAATGACAGAGATGTGCTTAAGTGATTTTCTATAGGAAAATATTCATATAAAGCATTGTGAAAATAAAATGATTTATCCAACAGATGAGATGGATGTTAAGCTTGGTTATGGATTTAGGGTTTAATGTTTACCAAGAATTACTATCTTCCATAATTCACAATCCTTGACTTCTAATTAAGGAATTCCTTTCCTAGATATACTACTTCTTCATATCCATCATCATGTGTTAACATGATGAGCTTTGCTACACCAGAATATTCTTATCCACCTTTAATTCTTATAAATTCACTTATAAATCCAATGAGCTTGACACTAAAAACCCTTCATAATCCTCTCATATCTATACTTGGTTATATCAACTACTCTACTGCTGATAACCTCCAATCCAACAAGTAGTTACTTCTAACTCCATTCATACCCTTCCATAATCATCCACCACTAACATTACTCCAGTAGATGTATATATCAAACTACTTACTCAAAAGCTCACTATTATTTAAGAGGAATAACACTACTTCAATAGATGTATACATCAAATCCTACTTCACCTCAAGTACTTAGTATTTCGAAAGAGGAAAATACTACTTTTTTAATCAAATGTTGTTCTAACATCCTCTTAATCATACTATATTATCTCTACTTCACTCTAGTAACTTATACTTCAACCTCACATTATATTAATGTAACATTTCATGACTAATCTAGGATTACCTATCTATACTAGGGTTCAATCATGTTCTATCCACCAATGTCACTTATACATGATATAAGCATTCAATATGGTGACTAAAACATGATCATTATAACCCTTTGATCCACTATGGTTTAGTTTTCCAGTTGGCTAATCAAGGCTTTCATCCATACAATATTACAGTTGTATAATAATTATCTTCTGTTTATCTCTATTGGACTAAGAGATATTATTCATTGACTATACCTACTTGATCCAATAGGATTACTCCTGGTAACTACCTTCAATACACATCCTTGTAACCTTTATCTTAGACACTCTTCTATTCATTTAGGAGTGAATTAACTCCATCAATTATCACATTGATCCTATTCTCTTCCAACACCCCCGTCCTATAGATGATATTTAAATCTAGCCTTACTATTTACCCCTTCTTTCTTATTTCTTTATAGGCCTTAAGTGAATTCTATGATATGGTCAAGATTTGATAGATCAAGAATTGATAGATTAAGAATTGGTGAATCAATAGTTGATTACTCAACATTGATGAACAACAGATATTAGAACAAGGTTCAATAGAGATGATAAGGATTGATATGGGAAGAAAGATATATGGTGAATGATCTTGACTTGGTTTCTTTCCTACTCAATCTGACTAAAGAGTTAAGGTTAGGTATTACCATGGTACTCATGGTATAAGTAGATGAGATTAAGATAGATCAAGATTTAGTTGTTACATTCCTATTACATAAGTTATGTTTATAACTTGGTATTCATGAGTTGTGTAATGAATACTACGATATGATTACTTAAGGATCAAATATAACCATTAAGTAATGTAATAGGGTTTAACTTTTATTAAATTTGATCTACCCTTAGATCAAATCTCCCTTACCAAAAATAAGGTGTTAGCAAATGTCATATTGAAACTTATCGCAGTCAACTTGATGATCTACTTCAATTCCATCAAGTTGAGAGAAGCTTCAATCACTTTGACAAGTTTTGTTCAAAAGAGCGAAAATTATTCGGATTTTCTATGCATGAATGCAATGCACACATTTGGGTTCAACTTATTTCTAAGCTCTAATGCTGGGATGTTACACCGCCCGTGAAGCAAAGCTCTAACCCATTGGTGGGCCACCCTGGTCAGTGAGTCCTGTGGGTATACCCGGAAAGTATATCCCCAACTGTAGCCCCCGGAAGCCTCCAAGATCTGAAGTCGGATAAATCGTCTAGGTTTATGGTTTCTTCATTTTGAGAATCTTTAAGGGTTCCCGAAAACTTCTAACATTGATGTAGGATTCCGAATCAGTTGAGTCGGATATATTCTTCTCTGACCTTGATTTTCCCGTTGCTTGATTTTAAACATAAGCCGAATTTTATAGCGGCGTGCTGATTGACAACTTTACAGGTCAGGTCCCATCACTGACAGGATTTCCATCAGCACGACCGTTGGTTGGTCAGTTCCTTACGGAACAGAACTCCGTTTCAATGCCTGCGTGAAAATCGAGGGGGCAGAAGTGTCGCGAGGAAGCTTACTCCCCCTCTCCTATACACGTGGCGATAATCGCGCGCCTCACCGTACGAATCTTTACATAGAGGAAAATAAGAGAGGAGAAACCCCTCCTTCCCAGATTCACTTCTCCATCGATTCATTCATTCATTGCTTCCTCGTAATCCTCGAGCTCTCCGCACCATTTCCCATCTGCCCTTCGTTGAGAAAAATCTCTCTTTCCCCCACCAGCCCATCTTTCTCCAAAAAACTATGGCGTCTGCCTCGTCTTCGGGAGGGGCGACAGGTTTGTCGGTGGCAGACGAGAAGAAGATGCGGGGTCTGTGGATCCCCAGCGCCATGGACACTGCGGAGATCCAGGTCATGGAGGATGAGGGGTTCATCGCTGCTAGCGCGTGGTGGAGTGCTGCTGGACACGCCATCCCCGCACCGAAAGATGGCGAGAGGGTGTTGTTCAGCACTCACGTCGACCGCGGCCTCAGTCTGCCACCATCGGACTTCTTCGTCGAGGTCCTCAACTATTACGGTGTGCAACTCCACAATCTTCCTCCCAACTCTCTACTTGAGCTTAGTGCTCACGCAGCTCTGTTCGTGGGGTTTCTTGGCATTAGGCCAAGTATCACCCTTTTCCTGTACTATTATGGTACTCGGAAGAATACTGTCGTGGGAATGACCACTGCAGATGCTGCAATCGGCAGCGAGTGGTAGAACATAGGGCAAGGGCGGCCAGCCATCTGCGGTGCGAGATGAGGGCGGAGACACAGGGTTTTACCCAGGTTCGGCCCCCCGGAGGGTAAAGACCTACTCCTGCTAGATTGTATTATGATGGAAGTACAATGGGGCGAGCTCGACGGCTAGGCGGTGAGTCGCTTGGGTGGATGATGGAACGTATCCTCTACACGCCCTACAGGGAGGTTTATATAGACTCACCCCCCTAGGGTTTACATATCTCAACCGAATCAGTTAAGGTTTCGGCACTCGTTTAACCTAATCCGACTGGGCCTATCTACTCTCCTGGGCCTTCAGCTTCCAGTCGCTTGGATCCACGCTAGGCCTTGATCTAGTCGCCGTCCTGCAGGCCCACTCGCCAGTTCCTGGGCCAGTCGGAAACGTCCTGCTGGGTATACCCCGGTAGGCATATCCCCATTAGTAGTCCCCGAGGCCGTCGTCGATTGGTCGCAGGTGTTCGTTAGCAGTCGGAGTATACGGGTCCAATGCGGACGCCCACTCGAATCGGTGGCGGGCTCCTGAATAAAGGAAAAAACTAGTTATTCTGGTTGCAATGACAGTGGTTAATCGGGTCGCAGCTCGGCGAACGGGTCGGCGAAATATTTAGTCACTGTTGTGGTGATTGGGTCGGCGAGTCGAATGGATGAAGTTGGACCGTCAGACGCAGTCAAAACTAGCCGATGGGGTAATCCAACGGTAACTTTGGCGTAATCACCGCGTAGCAACGGCTCCCGGAATTGGCGGGTAACAACCGCTATATAAAGGAAATGGTAGGCGATCATGGAACCACTCCTTCGTCATTTCCTCTGATTTCACCCATCTCCGTTTTCCTCCGCATCGCGATCCAATCGATCCAAAATCCTCCGACCTCCACGAACCTTTCCGCCAATGGCCCCGTCCACCGAACCATGGGGCAGGTCCAAGTGCACAAGAGCGCTACTGGCATCCTTCGAGGAGGCCGGGATCCTGCGCGCCGGCAGGTGGCGCACCCCCATGGCCGGAGAGGTGACTCCGGATCCGCGCGAGGGAGAATTTGTTTGCTTCACCAGCCATCTGGAACGGGGGCTGGGGTTCCCCACGTCTCTCTTCTTCCGGCGCTTCTACACTTTCTACGGGATCCAGTCGTCGGACCTGGGCCGGCACAACATCGAGCAGCTCGCCATTTTCGTGGCGTTCTGCGAGTGGTATTTGGGCTGCAGGCCCTACTTCCCCCTATGGCAATATCTGTTCCACTGGAGGATCAGTCGCGAAGAATTAGGCGGCCCAATGCTTGCTGCGGGTGGCCTAACGTTTCAGCTGAAGTCGAAGGCCTCCTTCTTCGACCTGATGCTGCCTGCCAAGGCGGCGAGCGGGTGGAAGAAGTCCTGGTTTTACGTCACCGAGGCAACTCCAGACGGCGAGGTAGCGATCCCCAAGTACTCCGCCAACCGGCCCAAACCGTGCTGACTCCAGGTCGCAAGCTCCTAGTGGACAAGAGGATGGTCGTGGACGAGATGCTTCAAACCATCCGCGGCCTGAAGAAGAAAGGCCTTCAAACCATCAATCTTTACAACTGTTGGCTCGGACGACGACTCGTTCCCCTGGCCCACCGCGAGCACTACATGTATGAGTACACGGGCAGGGAGGACTCGACGAAATCCTGCCTCGCCGAGTGGAAACTCGAAGAATATGTCCTGGCGCTGAAGAAGATCACCTGCAGCGAGGCGGACGCAGGGACGGTGTTGCCCCACCGCATGAAGCATCCAACCCGGTAAGTCAGTCATCATCTACCATTCGCAGCCGCAGTTGATGCTGTCGCGGTTATATTGATATTGTCTCTTGCCTACTGCAGTTATTTCAAGTGGTGGAAGGGTGGCTTCCACCCACGGACGACGAGAACTCAAGCTCGTCCGTCCAGGACGGGGGTGAGTCGCCTCCTGCCAAGGGCGGCGTCGGGAGCGACACGAGTGATGACGACGACGAGCCCAGGGAAGAAGCCGCCCTGATGGTTCGCAAAACTCGCGGTCAACATCAGCGCGAGCTCGAGGAGAGTAGAAGCCTCGAACGTCACAACGACGACGACGAGCTTCCCGAGCACACCTCGCGTTGTGAGGCTACACCGTCAAAGAAGAAGAAGAAGGAGGCGAAGGCCCCACCAAAGAGGAAGACGAAGCCGGCGAAACAGGCATATCCGCCTTGTTCGGCGAGTAGTTCCGACGCCACCAGCCTGGCCAGGGATGAAGCGCCGCGGATGACAGCAGCGCCGGATGCCACTGCCGCTCTGAGTGAGGTACCTCTGGCCTCGCTTCCCCCCCCCATTCGCCCAGCCTGGGTTGGGGCTGCTCCAACAGCGGCTCGCCTCAGGAGAGCTCCTGCCGAAGTCGTTTCGGAGGCTCCTGTCGCGGCCTCGTCGTCAAAGAGGCCTTCCGTGTCTTGGGCGCATGATGTTTTGGAGATGGGCCTCAGTCGGAAACTGGGCCCCGAACTGGAGAAGCCGGCCAGCATACGCACGGGGCTGCGGTTCATACCAGTCGCCAAGTGATTTTTGTTCACCTTCCTTGCCTTTCGTTGTACTCGGACCATTTTGCTCATGTAATCAATTCGTAGGACTGGAGTTAAAAAGATAGGCCACCCGTCCGTGGCCAAAGTGCCGCTAGTCGTCGCTGAGGAGGACCCCTCTCGGAAGAGGAAGGCTGATGAGGTCGCTGCCCCCGCAGAAAGTGCCAAGAAGGCCAAGGGCGACGATGTCGTCACGGTGTCTGACGACATGAAGGTTGCTCCGAGTGGTCCTGCGACGGAGGTGGCCTTGAAGACCAAGGAGGGTGCTTCCTCGCCTAGGATGGCCGAGCCAACTTCTCTTGGTGCTGGCGCATCCACCGCGACCTTCCCCCGCTTCATGGCCAGAGGGGCTACGATGAGTGGTACCACGCCATCGAGCCGCGTACCTGGGGTCGCCGACACGGAGATCGAGCAGCGTCGCGGGCACACTCCAGCTCTTCTCGCATCTGCGGACGCGCTACAGCTCCATGGCATGCTTGGCGCAGCCATCCAGGTATGTCCAATACCCGAGGATCGGGCCACTGAATTTCAGTGGTCAGATTCTTTTGGTGTTTTGTTTTTATTTCTAGCACCCTGTCCCCGAGTGCGCAATCGCTGGATTTCAGCGGGTGGGCACTTAGGATTTTTGATCTCCAGTCCCCGAGTGTCCAGTCGCTGAATTTCAGTGGGTGGGCTCTTAGGATTTTTGATCTCCAGTCCCCGAGTGTCCAGTCGCTGAATTTCAGCGGGTGGGCACTTAGGATTTCGTTGTTGTTAACTATTTGATTTGCGCACAGGGCTTGCAGCGTGAATCAGCCGACCGGCTTGCTGTGAAGTGTCGCGCGGAGAAGGAACTTGTTTCCGTCCAAGAGGCGAACAAGGGACTCCAGGCGATTGCTGCGAAGGCAGAGGAGGTCCGCCAGGGCCTTGTCCCGGCGAGTGAACTGACAGCGGCTCAATCTGCGTTGAGTTCGGCTGAGAAGCGGATCGCCGACCTTGAGCGCGAGCTTAAGGAAGCGAAGGAGGAGGCGAGTTCAGCGGATGGGCGAGCCAAGGCTGCTGTTACGGCCGCCGCTGAAGAGCGTAAGGTCTCTGACGCCCTCGTTGCTGGGCTACAAGACGACTTCTCCTCTCTTCAAAGCTTCATCACGGGTCTCTGCCGTCCTTTGATTGGTAAGTGTGCCTGCCTTTGCCTGCAGTAGCTGCATTGCGTGATCTTTGTTGTACTCACTGCCACCCTCTGTCCACAGGTCGGATCATCGACAACTCGGAAGAGGCGCAGTCGTACGACGCACGGTAGTGTGTGGCCACTCTGGTCGACTCGGCCACATTGTCCGCAGCTTGCATTCAGGCGTATCTTCAGGAGATGTCGCCTATGGAAGTGATTCCCAGCGACCTCGTCGAAGTGTGGCGGTATCTGGAGAAGGCGCCGTCAGTCGTCGAGTTCATGACGCGGTCGGCGTTCCGGCGCGAGGCGGCGACGGCGCTTAGCCTTGGGCTCGCCCACTTCCCGGAGGTTTTCGATCTGGATGACGTGACGAGTGGCTACCCCTCGTCGACGGGCTTGGTGGAGATTGCCGAGGTGCTGAAGCTGACGGACCGTGCCGCGGTATACTCCGATCGTGTCTGGGCGATGGGCGACCTCCTTCCCTATCAAGAGATGACCGTCGCGCCCAACGATCCCGAGCCGCCGCACCGGGACTTCAAAGTCGAGCAGCGCTTCCATGCGGCGATGGCGGGTGAGCTGACGACGTACCCGTCGAACCCGTACACTCCCTTCATTCGCAACCGCAAGGGTGGCGGCGAGTCGACATCGAAGCCTGTGGAATAAAACATTGTACCCTGGGGCGTTAGTAGCAGTTCGGCCATTGGGCGCAACTTGTATTTTGTAACAACTTTGGTCTGCTATAATGGGATTTCGCGTTATTTTGTGAGTTGTCTTGCGATTTTGATTGATGATTGAACGAGCCCCCGAGCGCGTCCTCCCTTTTTATGGGGTTTATCTCGTTTGTTATGTGTTTGTGGTTTTGAGCGTTTTGTTATTGAGGTCGACTCGCCCGAGCTTGGAAAGCCAGTCGCAGGGCGACTCCCATGAGTGCTCTTTACTTTACTATTTTCCCTTGCGCGAACAAGGTCGGGTAGCCGAGTCCCCGAGCGTGGTACTTGGTGGTTCTAGTCGCGGCTCTAGGGTGGGTGAGGACTGGGCGCGTCAGAGTGAGCGCATCACTCATTCCTGGTCCGTCGGGTCAGTCGCATGGCGAGTCCTGGGCACGCTCTCATACTTGGCGTTTTTCCCTAGTCGCTCGCGCTGAACTAGTCGTCAGTCCCCGAGCGTGGTACTTGGCCGTTCGAGTTGCTGTGTCAAGGATGCGGAGGATCACGGTCGCTGTGAGGAGCGAAGGCAGTTGTCTCGGCTCGTTAAGACAGTCGAGCTAGGCGACTCCAATGGGGCTCCGGGTAGGCGTTTTTCGTGGACGTTACGAGTCCTGGGGTAACCCAGTGCCCTCGTAATGCACTACTTGGCCGTGCCGATCGCTGTACCAGAGGTTGACTTGTGCAGTTAGCTTGGCGTTGTTATTACGAGTGCGAGTGGCACAAGACACAGAGAGTAGACGCAATTTGCCGTAACCGATATATTTTATTTCATGGCTAGTGGAGGGTACATGTATGGAGTTCTAGGAGTAGAACTTCCGTAGGAGGTTTACATTTCACGGTCGCTTGACGTCGAGTTTCCCATCTCCGTGGACGTCGGTGAGGTAGTAGGCGTCGTTGCCGAGTACTCGCCCGATGGCAAATGGTCCCTCCCACGGGGGGAGAGCTTGTGCATGCCCTTCTTGTCCTGGATGAGGCGTAGCACCAGGTAGCCTTCCTGGAAGGTGCGAGTTCTCACCCGCCGGATATGGTAGCGGCGGAGTCCTTGCTGGTAGATGGCAGTGCGGGAGCAAGCTAGGTCGCGTGCCTCGTCGAGTTGATCGACTCCATCCTGGCGTGTGAGTTCGTTCGCAGCCTCCGTGTAGTGGACGACCCTTGGCGAGTCGTGCTCTAGGTCGGTGGGCATGACTGACTCGGCACCATACACCATGAAGAAGGGGGTGAACCCTGTCGACCTATTGACCGAGGTGCGGATACCCCAGATGACGGAGGGTAGCTCCTCGATCCAGCACCCGGCGGTGCGGTCGAGTGGTACTTGGAGCCGTGGCTTCAGGCCGTGGAGGATGCTCTGGTTGGCCTGTTCCGCCTGGCCGTTGGACTCCGGGTGGGCGACTGAGGCAAGGTCGAGTCGGATGTGATGTTCCTCGCAGAACTCGGCCATGGCTCCTTTGGCGAAGTTGGTGCCGTTGTCCGTGATGATGCTGTTTGGGAACCCGTAGCGATATATGAGCTCGCGTAGGAACTTGGTGGCGGTCTTCCCGTCGCATTTCCGGACTGGCTTGGCCTCCACCCACTTTGTGAATTTGTCAACCGCGACCAGGAGGTGGGTGAAGCCGGAGGGGGCCTTTTTGAAAGGGCCTACCATGTCCATGCCCTACACGGCGAATGGCCAGGTGATGGGGATTGTCTTGAGTGCTGAGCTCGGCACGTTTGTCTGGTTGGCATACTTCTGGCACCCGGCGCACCGCTGGACAATATCGACGGCGTCTGCGTGTGCGGCGGGCCAGTAGAAGCCGTGCCGCATAGCCTTTGCGACCAGAGAGCGGGCGCCGGCGTGGTGGCCGCAGTCACCGGAGTGGATGTCGTGGAGGATTTTGCGTCCTTCAGCGGGTTGGACGCAGCGTTGGAACACGCCGGTCACGCTACGCTTGTGGAGCTCGCCGTCGATGATGACGAAGGACTTGCAGCGTCGCGCTATCATCCGGGCATCTGTTTCGTCTGCCGGCAAGGTGCCTCCCTCCAAGTAGGCGATGTACGGCGTAGTCCGGTCTTTTGGCTCGGCGATGAGTGCGATCAGGGATGCCTCCGGTTGCAGCGGGACTCCGATATCGATCTCCCTTGGGGGAGAGACGGAAGGCTTGGTGATTGTGTCGAGGAAGACGCCGGCGGGTGGTGCGAGTCGAGCCGAGCCGATACGAGAGAGTGCGTCGGCCTCTTCGTTTTTCCGCCTGTCGATCCACTCGATGGAATAGCCTGCGAAGTGTCCGCCCAGCTTGTCCACTACTTGGCGGTATGCCGCCATGGTGGGGGAGACGGCGTCGCAGGTACCGGCGACCTGCCCAACGACGAGGTCGGAGTCTCCGTAGCAGCGTAGGCGGCTCACATTCATCTCACTGGTGGCTCGCATGCCATGGAGTAGTGCCTCGTACTCGGCCATGTTGTTGGTGCAGGGGGTGAAGTCGAGGCAGAGGACGTAGCGGAGCTTGTCGCCCTTCGGGGAGGTCAGCACGATCCCTGCTCCTGCGCCGTCTGCATTCTTGGAGCCGTCGAAGTGCAGGCTCCAATAGTGGAGGTACGGCAGCTTTTCCGGCTGCTGGGCCTCTTCCCAGTCGGCGATGAAGTCCGCGAGAGCCTGCGACTTGATCGCTTTGCGTGGCTCATACTTGATGTTGTGGACGCCGATTGCGACGGCCCACTTGGCGACTCACCCGGTCGCCTCACGGTTGCGGATGATGTCCCGCAACGGTGCTGAGGAGACGACCGTGATCGGGTGCTCCTGGAAGTAGTCCGACAGTCGCCATTGTGCTCTGAAGATCGCGTATACCAGTTTCTGGTATTGTGGGTATCACTGGCGCGACTCGGTGAGGACCTCGTTGATATAGTACACCGGTCGCTGTACTGGGCGCTCCTTTCCTTCCTCTGGCCGCTCGACGACCATGACGACACTGACGACGCGCTCGGAAGCCGCGGCGTAGATCAGCATGGGTTCTTTGTCGACGGGGCCGGCGAGTAGCGGTGCTGCGAGTAACACCTTCTTGAGGTCGCAGAGCGCGCCGTCTGCCTCCTTGTCCCACTAGAAGGTGGGGTTCTTGCGCATCAGGCGCTATAGGGGCATTGCCTTTTTGCCCAATCGTGGGATGAAGCGACTGAGAGCCGCGACTCGCCCGGCCAGTTTCTGGACATCGCGGAGGCACTCGGGTTTGCCGAGTCGAGCGATCGTGTCGATCTTGGTGGGGTTCGCCTCGATCCCGCGCTTGGAGACGACGTAGAACAGTAGTTTCCCTGCTGGTACACCGAAGGTGCATTTGCCTGGGTTTAGCTTTATCTTGTATTTCCGCAGTTTGGCGAATGTTTCTGCCAGGTCGGCGAGTAGGTTGCTCTGGCGAGCGGACTTCACTACCACGTCGTCGATGTAGATGTGGATATTGCGGCCAATTTGGCTCGCAAGGCATTCCTGCATGCACCGCTGGTAGGTCGTCCCGGAGTTCTTGAGGCCGAAGGTCATGGCGGTGTAACAGAAGGCTCCGAATGGCGTGATAAACACCGTCTTTTCCTCATCCTCGATAGCCATTTTGATCTGGTTGTACCTAGAGTAGGCACCGAGGAAACACAGCGACTCCGAGCCCGCGGTGGAATCGATTATTTGGTCAATCCGCGGGAGGACGAATTGCTCCTTCGGGCAGGCGCTGTTTAAGTTTGTGTAGTCGATACACATCCTCCGGGTCCCATTTTTCTTCTCGACCAGGACTGGGTTTGCTAGCCACTTGGAGTATTTGATTGGCCGGATGAAGCCTGCAGCGAATAGACGCAGCACCTCCTCGGCGATGGCTCGGTGGCGCTCTTCATTGAAGGGCTGCAGCGACTGCTTGACAGGTCGCACTTTGGGGTCGGCGTTGAGTTTGTGCTCAGCAAGTTCCCTAGGGACACTAGGCATGTCAGAGGGCTTCCATGCAAAGATGTCCATGTTCTCACGGAGGAACTTGATGAGCGCGCCTTCCTATGCTGGGCTCATGCCTGTCCCAATCATCACCGTTTGGATGGAGTCGCCTGGGACCAGCTCGACGGTGCGGGTGTGCGTCGTTGCCTCGAAGGCTGAGGTGTTTCCGCCCTCTGAGTTGGGCTTCTTGAGTATGGTGGGGTCGTCGTTGTTGACCCCGCTCGCGTACTTGGTGAGCTTGTCGGCGTGGTTGGCCTCTGCCGCGATGACGGCGTCGGCGAGTTCGACTCCTTTGGCCTCGCACTCGGCGGCCATGTCCGGGTCGCCGTTGATGGTGATGATGCCGAGCGGCCCGGGGAGCTTCATCGCGTTGTACGCGTAGTGGGGCGCCGCCATGAACTTGCCGAATGCCTGGCGCCCCAGGACGCAGTGGTAGGGGCTGTCGAAGGGCACCATCTCGAAGACGATCCGCTCGGTGCGGAAGTTTGCTGGTGTGCCGAAGGTGACTGGCAGCGTGACCTTGCCGATCGGGTACACCTTCCGACCGGGGACGATACCGTGGAACGTGGTGTAGGTCGTCTCGACCATCGACTGCGGGAGCCGCAGTCGACTGAAGGTGTCCAGGTACAGGATGTTGATGGAGCCGCCGCTGTCCATCAATGTCTTGGGGAGCCAGTAGTCTCCCACCTTGGGCTTGACCACCAGGGCGACTCGGCCTGGGTACTCGATGCGTGGCGAGTGGTCCCGGCGGCTCCATGTGATGGGATGCTCCGACCACTTGAGGAACTGGGGAACGTCCACCTGGGCCACCGCGTTGACGGCGATGGCACGGGCGATGACCTTCTTCTTGCGCTTCGTGTTGAAGCCCGTGAAGGTGTGAAGCGAGCCAGCCACACTGCCGAATTTTCCACCGTTTGGCGGGTTGTTGTCGGGGTCCTCCCACGCTCGCCGTGCCTTCTCGATCTCCTTGAGAGAGTGGCAGTCGGCGGTCGTGTGCGTCGCGGGCTTCCCTTCCCTGCTGTGAAACGCACAAGGTTGGTTAAGGAGGGCCGCGGGGTCGAACCTTGGTTTCGCCTTGTAGTTGCTGCCATCGCGGCGTTGCCCTCCATCACGGCGGAAGCTCTTGGGATCGCGCTGCGCGTGCCCAGCGTTGGCGAAGAAGTCGACTCGCCCGTCACTACGACGCTTGCCAGTGAGGCGAGTGTTGCTGTAGCGTAGGTCGGACTGTCGTTGCCGTTCGTGCGGAGTTCACCTCCCGACTCGTCGTCGATTTCTTGGTTTGGGTCTTCCTCCGCGTATCTTTTGGCGATCTCAAGGAGGTCCGGTATGTTGTCGAGTGTGCGGTATGCACGTTTGAGCTTGGCGACCAAGGGCTCGTAGCGGCACAAGGTCTTGCAGCAGTGGATCGCGGTGTCCGGGTGGATGCTGACCATGTTGTACCATAGTTCTTGCCACCATTGGACCCAGCTGTGGGTCGACTCGCGGGGTCCCTGGACGCATCGTTCCAGTTCCTCGATGGTGGTGGCGCGGGTGTAGGAACCCTCGAAGTGCCTGACGAAGGCATCATGCATCTCTTCCCAGGAGTCGATGCTATCCGGGGGGAGAGTTCTGATCCACTGCCTGCACGCTCCCTCCATCATCAGGGGGAGGTAGCGGGCTGCTAGTAGGTCGGTGTGGCCAGCGATCCCCATCGCCATGAGGTAGCTGTCCAGCCACACAGAGGGGTCGTACAAAGGGTCGTACTAATCTATTTCCTTTGGAGCTTGGAAGTTCGTCGGGTATTTTTCACCTCGGATCATCGGTTCGAAGCATCGGGGCCCGAGTCGGCTTAGAGACCCCATCGGCTCGCCGTCGCGGTGATTGGTTAGGGTGTGCGCGCCAGCTCTCGTTGTTGATGATGTGGGTGCGGGCCTCGACGGGCTGACCGTTGGCGGCGACGAAGTTGGTCGCTGGCCTGGGGTTGTTGGTGGAGAGTGCCGCGTTCGCGGGTCGGTGTCGGAGCTGCAGTGGTTTGGGTGGCGGGCAGTTGAGGGTGTTTGCCGCCAATGGACGGCCACTTGAGGCCGCTCTACTGCCCGATGAACGCGAGTACATCCGACCCTGTGAGTCGACGCCTGCGTTTTGTTGCTCGACTGCCTTTGCGAGCAGGGCCTTAACGTACTGGATCTGTAGGGCGCCGTCACCGGTGGCCGTGATGTTGTCGGCCACTTCTTGGCCCACCACGAGGTTGTCCATCGGGGTGGAGAATAGTGGTAGGCCGTTCGCGTCTCGCTCCCGTGAGGAGACCACGATCCGCGGCTGCTCCCTGGGGGGTGCGCGGTTGGGTGGAGGTGGGGCGCCATTCTCCGTCGACCCTGGTGGGGGCTGGGCGCTTACTTCGGGTGGCGCGTTCTCGCAGATCGCACGCCGCCACGCTGGTCGTTCTCGTCGCCGTTCAGGCGCGCCTCGGACGGTGGGGTTCAAGCGACCTGATTCGCTGGTAACGTGGTAGCTCTGCGCCATCACCGCTCGAGGCGAAATTTTCCCGCCGCTTGCTCATGCATCGCCTCCACTAGCTTCAGGCGGAGTTCCTCGACCTCCGTTGCCGTGGCGTTAGGAGGGATCGGGGTGGAGAAGGGATCCTCCGGTGGGTCGGTGCTAGTCGCCATGTTGGTCGTAGCGTGGCGACCGGTCCCGTCGAGGAGATCGGCGGAGTTCTCCGACCCGGAGTCGTAGTCGAAGATCCCAAGGATGGAGGGATCCTCGAAGTCTCCCACGTTGGAGACATGGGTGATGGATCCCGCGGGCGAAGCCGTGATGTTGGATCCGGCGAGTGACGCCGGAGTCGCCGAGTCGGCGTCGTCGTTGAGGGCCGCGTCTTCCGCGGCCGCGGTGGTTTCGGCCACGTCGTTGTGGGCCGAGTTGTACTCGGAGGCGAGGCGGTGGATCGTGCGGACCTGGCTCTCGGAGAGCCGGTCACATGGCGGTGACTCGTGGATGCGAGCCGAGTCCTCTGAGACGATGACGTCGGTGAGGCCGACGAAGAGGCTGATCGTGCCGACTGGCAAGATCATGCTATGTGTGACGGGTCGCGCCGCCGGGACGTAGCTGCTCGGCAAGATCTGGAGCATCTCGCCGATCGCTATCATGCGGCCGGTGGCGACCGACTCATTGATGGGCAGATTCGATCTCGCCGCAGAACACCGGTCAGACCGGCCAGGCCCCATGGTGGGCGCCACTGTCGTGGGAATGACCACGACAGATGCTGCAATCAGCAGCGAGTAGTAGAACATAGGGCAAGGGCGGCCAGCCATCTGCGGTGCGAGATGAGGGCAGAGACACAGGGTTTTACCCAGGTTTGGCCCCCCGGAGGGTAAAGACCTACTCCTGCTAGATTGTATTATGATGGAAGTACAGTGGGGCGAGCTCGACGGCTAGGCGGCGAGTCGCTTGGGTGGATGATGGAACGTATCCTCTACACGCCCTGCAGGGAGGTTTATATAGACTCACCCCCCTAGGGTTTACATATCTCAACCGAATCAGTTAAGGTTTCAGCACTCGTTTAACCTAATCCGAGTGGGCCTATCTACTCTCCTGGGCCTTCAGCTTCTAGTCGCTTGGATCCACGCCAGGCCTTGATCCAGTCGGCCGCCGTAGGGCCCACTCGCCAGCCTCGGGCGATCGAACGCCCTCTGGGTATACCCCGATAAGCATATCCCCATCAAATACCATCAGTGCTAGTGTGCCTTATGTCACCGGCACTCTTAGCTTAGTCCTTAAAAGGAATCGAATCTATCCTAGGATTAATGCTAGTGAGTCCGTCAAACGTTGGGCCGCACCTTTCTTTTATCATAAGGATATTACGGCTCCGGGTACGGCGGAAGGTCTTCTTGCGTTTGCCAATGGCTCCGCTCCCCACAAAAATTCATGGGAGGCGGAGGCGCCGGAGATATCAGAAATTTTGATCCTTGCCAAGAGGCGGATCAAATTTCTGATGAAGCATGAGGGGCTTCGTGGATCCGACTTGATCCACTGTTGGATGGAGCGCCGGATTCAGCCTCTCCAGCACCACGGAGACCGCCTCATGCACCAAATCACCGGCGACAAAAAGGACAGCACGATGGTCAGCCCGAACCGGCTCGCATCGAAGGACTATAGAACCCTCATGCAATATTTGGTCAAGGAAATAGTGGAACGAAAAGTTCCGGAAGTTTCCATGAGGATGTATACATCCAGTCGTCCTCTAACTCCGGTAAATATTTCGACTCTGCTTTCGTGTTTCGTCGTTTTCTTTGGTTCTTTCTCTGATTCTATTTTCATCGATGCTTTTCTGGTTCGGTCAGCTCGAGAAACTCTCCGAGTCCGAGCTAGCTCCACTAGAGGGCTATGCTTCAGACGACCCGGAGGCGATGGAGGATGATGAGGTGCAAGAAGTTGCCACCTCCGTCTCCAAGAAGCATAAGGCGAAGGAAGTTGTTGCTGCTGGTAGCCAAGTGCTGCCAGTAGTTAAAAAGTAAGTATCTCACCTTTCATTTTTAGTACTCCTATACCTTTGTTATCTTTCCAGAGCACACCTAATACTTAGGATTTCTGTGTTCTAGAGTTAAATCATTGTTAAAGAGCAAGATTAAGCCGGAAAGCAAGCTAGGCAAGCAGCTGCGTTAGTAGAAGCTTGTTGTTTCTCTAGCTATGACGTCGTCGACCCCATCCACTTCTCCGTCAGCGCAGGGAGCTTCTGCATCCCCTAATGCGTGCAAGATCTCAAAACCCCTGGTCACCGTTGATGACCATGCAACTAGTAAGGGTGAACCCGTAAAGGGTAATGATCCCATGGTTATGACCACTGGTACTATGGATAAGGTGATTGACTCTGTTGTTCCTGGCTTCAAGAGGAAGGAGAAAGAAGAGATTCTCAAACTGGCTCAGTACAGTCTTGAGAAACAAATCTTGACCCTCGAAGCAGCGAGCCAATAGGAGTAAGACGTCAAGCTGGTCAGCCATCGACCAAATTTTGGTCCGAGATGCTAAAATCGCGTCCGGCGAACTTCCAGCGACGGATGTTCCGTCCCTCACCCTTACCAAGAAGGTGTTTCACAACACCAAACTCGGATTTGAAAAGTTGCATCTGGAACACATTGTAAGTTTCCGATTCTTATTTGCATTTCTTATCATATCCTCTAGCCCCCAAGCATAAAATTGGATAAACATCATTGGATCTGGGTTGATGCTTTTAGGTTGCAAAAGAACGATGTAGTGTAGCCCCCAAGGCTCGTGCTGTAATTTTACTTAGTTAAATTTGCAGCCCGAGTCTTAGTAGCCGTCTGACGGTATTCCGTCTCGAAACTTACAGAAAATTGCATCTTCCAACCAGGAATTGCTCAAGAATATTTCCAACAAGCGCAAAGAAATCAAAGCTTTGCGCTTTGAAAATTCAAATTAAAAGTTGAAAAATATGAAGCAGAAGGTAAACTTTCCGGCTTCCTCTTTGCCAGTTTTTTTTGTCATAGTCGGACATGCTATATCCGACTGATATTTTTGTCTTTGTAGAATTGTTGTGCCAATCCAGTAAGATGGTGGAGCAGGCCGAAAACATCAAAGTCTAGGAAGCAAAGAATACTAAACTCCGGGAAAAGCTAGAGACCCTAACTGTGGAGTCGGAGAAATCCGTAGCTATAGTTTTGGAATCAAGCAACCACGAGAACGTGAGGCTCGAGAAGCTCCTAGCCCTCCGAGATAAACAACTTGCTGATCTCGAGAAGGTGTTTGATATTCAGAAGGATATTTCCCAGGCCTCAGCAAGTGAACTAGACATCCTCCGCGAGTAGCATGCTGAATGTAATCACTCTGTTCTTGGTAAGATTTCTGAATCTTTTCTTTGTGTTATTCATTTTTTGACTTTTGTTCTAGTCAGAATTTTGACTTTGGGTTCTTTCCCAGCCCCCTTGAATCTTTCCGATTCTCCCACTTTCAAACCTCGCCTCAAGCGCATTAAGCTCATCGGAGATGTCTTGTTTGACTTTCGCCAAAATCTAGAAGAGGCTGGCGAAGCCGTCAAGCTTTCTGATTTGCACAAAATGTCAGTGCACGAGGTGAAGGACAAAGTGAAAGAAATTCCGAAGCTGATTGAGGACTGGGAGATCTCCTACGCTCGGACTGCTGCGCAAACAGCTCTGACCATGGTGATGAGCCACCATAACGAGATGGAAATCTCGCACGTCACCAAGGGCATTGCCGTGGACGATGATGAGGGTAACCCGCAAGATATCAAGGTCATCCAAGAATCTTGTGAAGGTTACGCTTGTCGGGTGGCGGATATGACCAACTATACGACGCCATTCTTCGAATCCGTCATCGTGCCTCCTTCGCCTCAAGATCCAGAGATCAGTAACGCCTCCGATTCTGAGATCGAGGGCGACACTACTTCATCACCATCGCCTGCATCATAAACTTATCGTTATCTCAAACTTATGGCAATGTAATGATAGCTACAATATTTATTTTGTGCTGGTCTATAAAAACTGATGCTTTTACTATCTTAGCACTGTTTTGTTTATATATTTTTATACTTTGTGCTTGAAATTTTTTGAAGCACTCCTTTTTATGCCTATACTTATCGGTTTATCTGGCCCTCTGCCTCGTCCCTTTCATGGGTCGACCAACCTTTAGCACGGAAAATTTGCTGAGCAACGGAGCGCGATTGCTAAACCAGTTTAAACTTGGAAACAAAGTCGGCTTCCAGTACCAACAACTCATTACTCAGAAAATGCCCGTGTCTAAGCAATCAGATAAAGAATCAAAGTATAGACAATAACTTAAATTTTGTACCCTAAGGTATCATTTGTTAAATTGTTCAAAAATCATAACCAGAACAAACATGAGCATAAAGTACTTTCAAGTATTATGGGACTTTTGAAAAAATTACATGCTCTTTTGGAAATAAGATGGCAAAAACATCTCAAAAATAATTCAGATAACGTAGCTGTTGGAGTGGCGAGACACGTGGCGGCCGGTGAGAGTGGCTGTTGGAGCTGGTCCTGGAATTTTCTTCTTCTCCACGAGGACTGTAGCGTTTAGCCGTATCCCTGTGGAGCCTTACGTCCGCGCTTTGATCAGCGTTAGTGTGGCAAAACTCGGATTTTGAGGCAAGCTTGCCACTGAATGACGCGGCTGTCTTCTACTGCTTTAATCCTTTTTCCAGCAACACGGTGCACTGTTAGACCTGCTGCGGAGACGAATTGTTGGCGAGGATGGCTTGAGTTGTTGCAGCGTTTTCCACCGGCATGCTGTAGAGTCGGATCTTCTCTCCATCTTTTCCGTCGAATAGATCTTTGTGGATATCCAGGTTCTTGTTTGCAAGAATGTTGCCTGTCAAAACCCACCGGCGAGCAGCGACGAGCAACACGAAGAGCCGGGAGGCTCCAGTAATCGGTGGGCTCGGTCCCTCGGGCAACGCCCGCAAAACTCCGCACACGCCCCGCTTGGTTCAGGCGTGCCACCGACCTATACCTGGTCGAAGGTGATGGATTGCTTCGATCAGTTTCTGCATGGTAAACAAGTATCGTAAAATTCGAGCCGTGACCGGCTCCTGTGTTTTCGTGAATCGGCTCGAGCCGATTGTCCCATGGTTCTCGCATTAGATCTATGGTAACATGGGGTTTTGCTTCATCAATACAAGTTAAATCGATCTACGACGCTTAACGTTTTCACCACGTAATTGGAACGCCTACACGTAATTGAGCCTGGTAGATACAAAAGATAATGGAAAACTAACCCTAGAGAAGGCCTAACAACCGACGTAAAGTAAATTCTAACAACTCCTCGAATTGGCAAACCATATCCTCACGTACTCATGGATCGTTCAACCCGTTTGCAAGGCCCGACTACGTGGATATCAAACTAAACCTTGGAAAACAAGGTACAACTATAATGATCAAATCAACTGAATAAAGATCATAAGATGCTACCCTTACACCCGGAAAAGGTGCAAAGGTAGCGAGGTAACTAGAGGTAGCATAACTAAACAATCATAGCAAAAGTACCGATGCTAACCTAAACAAATCTATGATAATAGTATTACTCGCCATCAACAAGGCTTCAAAGACGAGTAACACCAAATAACATAGTAGATATCGCCTAGATCGCAAGATGCGATCTAGGCAGATGACACTTACCCGAAAGAAACCCTAGAAACAAGGGGTTGGCGTCTTGTAGAGATTGTGTTTGTTGTGAACGTGATTGTCCTCCTTTTTTCAATAACCTTAGGTACATATTTATAGTCCGGAGACTTTCTATCTTTGGAATAACTCTACAACTCTATCTCTTACTTAAACCGAAACGGAAACTACTACAATATACAGATACACGGGCAATTTAGCCCAAATCCACGCACAAGGCCGATTCAACAATACGTTGCATATATGTATCTTCCAAGCCCATCTTAATCACGGCCCATCTCCTCCTTTGGCCAAAATATGGCGATAACACATGCCCCCCTGGTTTTGGCAATAATAATTCCAAAACCACTCTGTTGATGCTTTTATATCGGGTTACGCGTTGCAGAGTAGAATCGTCACGCCACCCCCTCATCATGATGCCCTGTCTTCTCAACTTCTCCGCAGTGCATGATTTGACAATTTTGGCACCGCATTCTGGGAAACCGCTATGGCATTGAACCACCTCCCACTATTCCCCTTATTTAAATTCCTCTGAGCAGTTTGCAGCCCCATCTTCCTCCAGTAGCCAAAAAACCCTCTTCCTCCGCCGAAAAAACCCTCTTCCTCCGCCATGGCCTCCTCTTCTTCCGCACTTTCCTCCCAATCTTCCAACACGATTAGCGACCGGGAGCCGACGCCGAGCACCGCCAACGGCGTCTGAGACTCTCGCCCCACAATGGTGGGACGAGAGGGATTGGAACTTCACCGCCTGGTCGGAGGACGACGAGTCCCTGACCGACGGCGAGGAGGGCCTGTAGTTCCTTGTCGACGGGGAACTGGAGGCGGAGAGCACTGACGACGCCTGGTCCTGGGATGGCGTCGAATCCTCCGACGAGGAGGAGGAAGTGGAGGAGGACACATCCTCCGACGAGTACCCGCCGGTGAAGCTTCGCTACGGGTCCAGCGAGGACACCAAGACGACGAGGACGAGGAGGCCCCTGGCATCTTCAAGAAGAAGAATAAGACGGCAGCAAATACCGATGACAGTAACAAGACGACGGCAAAGACAAAAAGCGATTTACGACACGGCCTCTAGATTAGGAACTAGTAGTAGTAGTACTAGTAGTAGATTTCCTTTGTAAGCAATCAGCTCCATTGTAAACAATCGTCTTTTGAATGAACAAAGATTGCTTTTTCAACTCAAGATCGCTTCCAACTCAATTTTGCCGATAGTCAAAATAGGTCGATACTCGAGCCGATGAATGTATCGGCTTTCACCATGCTACGCTCATACAACAACCAAGTCAGCCCAAAGAGCCGATGGTAAAACATCGGCTTTCCCCAAAAAACGTTGACAAGGTCAAATTTGGTCGCATACTTAGACAAAGCTGAGCGGCCACTTTCCAATTTCAAACGGTAGCCTCGACCCTCTTCAAAAAGGCGACCAGATCTCCAATTGCTCACCGACGGATCGAGCTCACTGACAAGAACCCTCGATCCCCAATTGCATAGATCCATCTCCGGCAAACTAGATGGCGGAATCGTCCAACACCAACCCAGGTCTCGGTGCAAGGTACGCCTACTCCTCGTGGTCTGAACACGATGCTAGAATTAATGGCAAACACCTGAATTAATGCTTTATTCCACCATTAAAATTTTTAGGTTTCAGACATTCTGCTGCCGCATCCTTCTCTCCCAAATTCTCTGTCTTGGCCCCGTCTGATCTAGTCCTGCCCATCGATCTCTTGAAGCAAACAGAATCCCTTAAGCCAAGACCTAGATTTGAACTCTTGGGCCGGCCTTGAGCTGGCCTAATCCCCGAACATTGGGTCTCTTGGTTCAAGGGGTAGCTAAAGCTTACCAATCCCAATGGGAAACCACGGGAATAGCCGATGCCTTGCATTTGTCATTGTCTCCCCTTGAAAAGCACGAGAATCTTCTAAAAACCATCAGCTATTTCTGGTCCGATGCTCTGAACTGCTTTATGTTCGGTCATGGCCCCATGACACCAACTCTGTTAGACGTGGTGATGATTACTGGTCTGGATGTTACATCACCCAGCCCTCCGCTTTTAAAGTGACCAAGGTCCCCTACAAGCTGTCTTCCAAAAGCAGTGCATTTAACCGGGTGCCTACCTCCAACGCCATATGAAAACTAAAGGCCACATCACGGAGAAAGAACACACTGCCTTTCTCAACTTCACGGCTGGAACATTTCATATTCTGGCCCTTCCTTGCTCCAACCAAGAATTATCTCTCCTTAGCCTACGAGCTTGCCAAAGGCACTCAACTTGGCATCGGCAAACTGTTCCTTGGAGAGGTCTATCGATATCTCCAGTTGATGTCTGTGAAACTATTCTCTGGCATAGCAGTCAAAACAGGAGGTCCTTGGTGGTTCATTCAGCTATGGGCTCAACTGTATTTTCAAAACCACGTCCCAAACTTCCCCCTTTTGGCGAGTTGCACCTTTCCAGATGTCAAAGGGAAGCAGATCCGATGCACCAGCTACGGCCAAGCTTTTTATAGACGCGGTAGTAAGCGATCCCTCAGAAGCATCCAAGTGGTTCACACTTTCTTCCAAGGCACAGACAATCCTATCTTCTTTCCTTACATGGAAGAATCGGAACATTTTGAAAATCCAATCTCCTTCAGCTAGACAACTTTGCCGATGACACCTTTCTGACTCTTTTCCTTGTGATCCGTCCCTGTTTCCTTCCAGTTGGCATGAGTACATCCAACAGAATAATCAAGCCTGGGTATGAATTCTACCAGCCGGTCGTAGTGGCTCGGCAATTTGGCCTTGGACAAGTACCTCCCCATTTCTTTCTCCACCATCTTACAGAGAGCAGAGCTGACCTGCCCGATCCTCTCACCAGTCAAAGGTGTTATTCCTTCTTCGATGCTCTGACCATCCCAATTCCTAACGACCTCACCTTCGCTTCATCAACCGATGGCTTTGAAAACTGGTGGTCGATGTGGAAGACTCATGCCTTCAGGAGAGCTCTGGGACCGTTGCTGAAACAGCTCAATGCTGAATATGATATCCCCGCAGAACAGGTACCATTACTTGTAAAATTTCTTGAGGCATCTCACAAATGATCCTTCTAATAACCCGCTCTGTCTCCTTGCAGCAACAAGATGGTCCTGAACCTACACACGGTGATGGCTCCCCCTTCGAATTCTTCCCACCAGCTCCAGTGGTCCTTTTCTGCAAAAACTCGCCACCTTTGAAAAAGGTCATGATGCAGAACCAGCCGATATCACCACAATCAGCTTCTAAGAACCAAGTAACTTCAAGGTCAGCTGCCCCTCGAGTTCCAACTAAAACAAGAACGGTGGTGAAGAAGGTAGCTGCCAGGAAGACTTTGAGGCGCCGGAGCCCTTCTCCAGGAAGTTCGCATGTACGCTGATCCATGCCTTGGTTGATCTCTCTCATTCTTTCATTCTTGCAGACATGCCCGTGCTTACTAGCTCTCCTTCTCTTGCAGGCTTCCGTCGAAGACACATCCCACGAGGACACACAACCCAATCGAGGAGAATCGAGCTCAAAAGATTCTGAGAGGAACACCACACCAAACCAGCCAGATTTACCACCATCGGCTCCCAGGAAAAGGCCGGTTCCTGAACCTGCTGCCCCCCGAGCACCAGTCGAGGCGGAGCCAGCTGTGAGCCCCAAGAGGGCTCGCAAAGGACTGCAAACTTCTTCGTCGAGCCAGGAGGTTTCTAAAGTCATCACCCTCCATGCTCTCACCAATTGTTTTATCTGCCGATTCATCATTATTTACATCGGCTAAGCACCTTCCATGCAGACGACTGACGGCATCATATTAAGATGCAGACGACTGACGCCTAATTAGCCAAGCCGGACCTAGCAATCCCCGAAGGTGTAGATGAAACGGCTACCACTTTGGCCAAACCCCCAGCAACCACACACAAGCCGATTGTCTCGTCATCTTCTATCCCCTCGATCTTAGGAGAGGTACGTTAGCTTCTTTCGGCTCATCCTCACATGTTGGACGCATACTGACGCCTTTTCGGGCTGCCAGGGTTGTGATATTTCAGGCTTGCTGACGTTCGACCCTGAATCCATCGAACCAACTCCCTCTGTTGCCAACGATGAACCACGAGCCAGGGCTGTTCTACCTCAATTCCAGCGTCTTAAAGCCTTGCTGTCCTCCCCGATCGAGGAGTTGATCGAGGGTTCTGAGGAGGTGAAGAGCGTTCTTGCCGAAATCAAGGACCAACTCCCAGTAGCATTGCAGGTGAAGCTTTGGCCAGTTGTAACTCTGTCTTTCTACGGGTCAAGGGTGAAGTTAGCTCGTGAAAGGATCAATCTGCGCCGCGCCCAACTTCCGCTGAAGGCCAATATTGCAGACAGATGTCAGCAGCTCAACGAGAAAAAGGCGTCTCTGGATGCCAAAACTGACACCTCTGTCAGTACCGCCGAACTCGCATCCTTAAAAAGGGAGTTGGAAGATCTTGAAGAGAAGGTCCGGGCGACTAAACAGCTCATTCGCGACAAGGAAGCATCCATCGCCCGCTCCCAAGACGAAGCAGAAGGCCTCAAAGCTCAACTGAAGACCGATCTGGCAGAAATACGTGCCCTGAACAAGCAGCTAGTGACGGGCAAGGACGAAGATGACGAAGCCGAGATCTCCGAGGTGGATCGTGTCCGTGCTGACGCCCTCCACGCCTTCGAGGCATTCCTTCAGTAGCTCGTTCATGTAAACTGGCACCTGCTTGTAACAGTTTGAACCTCTAGAGTCGATGACTGTGCATCGGCTATGTATTTTGTTTTTTATTTGGCCGATTTCATGTATCGGCCCCCACATTTCACTGTCCATCATCCCACATGCTTGGGAAATATTTCTTGAGATGTTGACCATTGACAGCCACTGGGAATTTCACGCCGTCCAGCTCCTCAAGCATGTACGCGTTCCCCCTTAAAACTTGATCGACCCTGTATGGCCCGTGCCAATTTGGAGACCATTTACCATATGCTGCATCCTTAGTCCCCAATGGCAATACAGCTTCCAACACCAGATCGCCAATGTGGAACTCCTTTGGTCTCACCTTCTTATTATATGCACGAGCTACCTTGGCCTTGTTCTCTTTGATTTTCTCAAGCGACCACAGCCTGAGCTCGGTTAAATCCTCAACACTGTCACTCATCAGGGTCGCATATTCTTCAGTTGTTAGATCGTTCTGAAAAGTGACACGTCTCGATCCAGCCGTAATTTCCCAGGGCAACACGGCTTCTTGTCCATAGACTAGATGGTATGGCGAGGTTTTTATCGCTCCATGACATGACATGCGATAAGCCCATAAAGCTTCTGACAAAACCTCATGCCACCTCCTAGGGTGCTCATCGACTTTCCTCTTGATCAGCTTGATAAGGCTCTGGTTGGACGCTTCAGCTTGCCCATTTGCTTGAGCATAGTATGGAGATGATCGGATCAGCTTGATTCCCGTGTCCTCACAGAATTTTCTAAACTCATGAGAAATGAAGACCGAACCTCCATCGGTCGTGATAGTTTGGGGGATCCCGAATCTATGAATGATGTGTTCTTTCACAAAATTGATGACATCCTTCGAGTTCACTGACTTCATAGGGACGGCTTCCACCCATTTAGTGAAATAATTCGTAATGGCCAAAATCCACATGTGGCCTTTGCTTGATGGAGGATTGATCTTGCCGATCATATCCATGCCCCAACCTCGGAATGGCCAAGGCTTGATGATGGGGTTCATTCTCGACGTGGTACCATCTGAATTTTCCAAATTTCGACATGCTTGACACCCTTTGTAGTACTTGAAACAGTCCTCAAGCATGGTGGGCCAATAAAACCTCGATCGCTGATCAACCATTTCATCTTGTGAGCCGATTGGTGAGTTCCACAGCTCCTTCGTGTACCTCGTAGGAGCCGATTGGCCTCGGTTGGCCCCAGACATTTGAGCAGTAACCCCTCCAGAGTCCTGTAAAACATGTCGTCCCCAATAAGCACATACTTCATGGCCTTGTACCTTATCCGTTTAGGTGCCCCCCGAGCCGAATCCTTCAAGTAATTGAAGATATCGGCTCTCCAGTCGTTGGCCTCCAGGAACTGTACCTGAACATCAGCTCCCTCTGCTACGTCCTTGTAGCCTGAAGCCATTTGTGCAAGATCATTCGCCTCGGTATTCTGCGATCGCGGGATCCAGGTGAAGTTTATGTACCGGAACTGTGCCATCAGCTCACGGCATTGCAGCCATAATGGGAAGAGCGACTCGCTCTCACACTTGTATTCCTCCGTGAGTTGGGAAATCACCAACTTGGAGTCTCCAAAAATTTCCACTGCTTCTGCTCCAGCTTCGATGAGCAACTCCATTCCCTTGCGTATCGCCTCATACTCAGTGACGTTGTTGGTGCGAGGGGTAGATAACCTGATGGAGAAGGAAAATGTTGCCCCCCGGGGCGACACGAGTAGAATGCCGATGCCGCAACCATCGTCACAAACCGATCCATCGAAAAACATAGCCCACGCTCGTATAGACAGCGCTGCTATATCGGTGTTGATTCTTTCGGCAATAAGGTCGGCCAACGCCTGACCCTTAACCGCTTTCGCGGGTTGATACCGGATGTCAAATTCCGATAATGCAAACATCCATTTGCCCAGTCGGCCTTTCAACATAGGAGCCGACAGCATATGTTTTATGACATCTGACTTGCAGATAATGATAATCTCCGCTGAGAGCAAGATGTGGCGCAGCTTGGTGCAGGTGAAAAACAGGCAGAGGCACAACTTATCGATCTCAGGATACCTTGTCTCTGCATCCAGCATCCTTCTGCTGATGTAAAATACAACTCGCTCCAGACCATCATAAACTTGCACCACCACTGAGGCGATGGACGTGTCAGCTACTGACAAGTAAATGTAGAACGGCCTATCCGGCTGGGGCGGAACTAACACTGGCGGCTTCGTTAGATATTCTTTAATCTCGTCGAAGGCTCGTTGTTGTTCTGTCCCCCAGCGGAACTCCTCATCAGATTTAATTTTCACCAGTCCCATGAACGGCTCTATTCTTCCTGACAGATTGAGATGAATCTTCCGACGGTTGATCTTGCCGATGAGAGACTGCAGTTCTTTTCGTGGTAGGTGGCTTCATAGTTCGTGACCGCCTCGACTTTTCAGCCGATCTCAATTCGCTCGTGGACCAAGAAACCCAGAACTGACCGCCGTCACACCAAGGCACACTTCTTTGGATTCATCCAGAGTCGAATTTTCTTGTTTGGTCCAGACGCTGCAGATCGTCCAAGTGTCCTTGTCGAAGCAGACTTGACCACCATGTCATCGATGTAAATTTCCACCAGCTTGCCGATCGATCATGGAAAATGTAATTCATGGCTCTTTGGTATGTGGCGCATTCTTCGATCCAAACGTCATGACTACATATTCAAACAACCCCACCGAACACGGGACTCGAATGCGTCTTGTGTATATCTTCGAAGCCATAAAATTTGGTTGTAACCGCATTGCCATCCATGAAGCTCAAGATCTTATGACCAGCCGCTGCGTTGATTAACGTCTCGCTACCGCATCGGATACTCATCCTTTGAGTAGCTCTATTGAGATCCCGAAAATCTATGGCAACACGCCACGCCATCCTTCTTCTCTATAGGTACGATACTAGAAATCCACTCAAGATACCGCATGGCCCGATTAACTTGGTCACAACATTTTCTCGACCTCTTTCTTGACTTCTTCCAAAATTTCGCCTTCATCCGTCGTGTTTCGCTGCTGGAATGGCCAAAATTTTTTTAACGGGAGTCGATGCTCAATGATGCTCCTGCCTAACCCGGCATCTCAGATAGTCCCGAAGCGGCGATCGGATATTCTTTCAACAGAGCTATCATCGGACCCCGCAGATTCGGATCTAACTTCTTGCTGATAAATGTTGGTCGTGGCTTATCCCCAGGACCGATTTCAATCTCTTCTAGCTCATCAGCGGATGTAAACCCATACCCTAGCTTTCCGTCACCTGCTAAATCGATGCTAAACACGGGGCAAACAGTTGGTGAGGATAACAAAAATAATTTGGGCCGATTGCCTGAATCGGCCCCCTTTTTGATTGCATTAGTCAAGGAAGGTTTACAACTTATTTGTGCTCCACAATGGCAGGGAATCTCCCTACTATGACTGCATGACCTGCTTGTCGCAAGATTACTGCTTTTTATTTTTTGTGGCCGATCGCAGGGATCGGCCATACCACGTACGATCGTGGACTTTGCTACTCTGTCAGGCCAGTGGATAAGACCAGCCTCACCCCGTTTTTTGTAGCTTCAATGCGCTCACAGCCGTCTAGACTGATTCCAGAGATCGGCTCTTGGTCTTCTGCTTCCCAGATGTTCGTGCCAGCTATGGAGATCTCGATCGACTCATCTGCATGAATGACCTCCACTTCATCTCCATCCCACTGTATTAGGCACTAGTGCATCGTGGATGGAATGCAACAGTTAGCGTGAATCCAATCTCTCCCTAGCAAGACAGCGTAGGTGCTTTTGCTGTCCACGACGAAGAATGACGTAGGGATGGTTTTTCTGCCCACGGTCAGATCCACGTTCAGTACGCCTTGTGTTTCTGAAGTTTGGCCGTTGAAGTCGCTTAACGTGACGTTGGTTTTGATCAGATCTGCAGTGGAGCGTCCCAAACGCCGTAGCATGGAGTATGGCATTATATTGACTGCCGCTCCGGTGTCAACCAACATCTTGCTGACAGGCTGCCCATTGATGTAACCTCGCAGGTACAGGGCTTTCAGATGTTTGTAGCCCTTCTCACGTGGCTTTTCAAAGATAACCGGCCGTGGGCCGCAGTCAAACTGTGCCACTGGTAGCTCGTTGGTTCTTGGAGCGCAAAACTCTGACGGAAGTATGAACACCATGTTTGTGTACCGATGTCTTCGCATCGGCTTTACCGTTTGGGCGCCACTCTTTCCTTTTCGGCGATCTTGTTTCCAAGGTGCGCCAATTTTAACGCCAGATCGGGCCGTGCTTTCCCTAAAGCGTGGAGGTACTGTGCTTCGGCTTCCTCCAAGTTACGCAGCCGCTGAACTCTACGCTTTTGGGTGTGTCTGAGTCCATCGGGACACCACCTTGGACGGTGATATCTGTCTTCTTCTTTGTTATCCATTGACTCCTCGAGATCTTTTGCTCGAGCGGACTCCTGTCGGTCGTGCGAGGTGGAGAGGCCCTAGACGCTGAACACCGAAATCGGCCCGTGTCCTCCTTCATTGTCCACATTCCGGCAGTTATCGATTGTAGGCAATCGGCTCATTCCCGCATCCCAGCAATACTTGAAGAAAGGACAATCCCAATGTTTGTCTACGCCTTCCTTTTCTTTTGACGTTCCTCTAGTGAGGGGCTCATATCCTTCACCGTCTCTATCGCTACGACGCCGGGTCATAATCGACGCATACTTGTTAAGGAGATGCGTGGAGTGTGGCTTCTGATATCGCACGCTTCTCACCTGCTCCTTAGTTAAATACCGCCTGTCATCGTACCGGGGCAGGTCACGTGGACCGGCCTCCTCTCTTTCCTTGCCCCGAGAGCGACCGTCTTCCTCCTTATACGTGTCACGGTGGTACACAGGTCCTGCCATATTAACATCGAACGAGAAATCCAACTGACGCCTCGTGGAGTGGCTGTGTTCTACCATGTTGATGCCGGGAAATGGGTTTGTGTCTACTTTCATGGCGAATTGTCCAAGGATCAGACGGCCCTGTTCTATCGCCGTTTGGATCTGGCGACGCAGCTCTTTGCAATCATTGGTGGTGTGGGTGAACGAGTGATGCCACTTGCAGTATGGTCTCCTGTTCATCTCTTGAGCCGTAGGGATTTTATGGCCTTCGGGTAACTTCAGCTGCTTCTCTTTCAGTAGTAAATCGAATATCTGCTCAGCTTTGCTCACATCAAAGTCGAACCCTTTTGCAGGCCCTTGCTGCTTTACCCATTTGCAGGATACAGGATCTGGCCCCCGAGCCCATTCAGCCACGGCCACCTCCTGGTCTTGTGTAGGATCCTCTTCTTCTGTATCGACCAGGCCTATCGGACGTTTGAACTTGTCTTGGTACAACTCAGGGTGGCGCTGTTCATACATCGTCAGTTTCTGGGCCATGTGCGCCAATGAGTTGTACTCTACTTGGAAAGCCAGATCCTTGATAGGTGCTGAGAGACCCAACACTGCCAGCTCGACTGCTTCTTTCTCAGTTAAACGAGCCGAATAACATCGGTTCTTGACAGTCCTGAAACGCTGGATGTACTCGGCTACCGTTTCTCCCCGCTTTTGCCGCACCTGTGCCAGGTCTGCAATGCCAGCCTCGGTAGCTTCTGAATGATACTGAATGTGGAACTGCTCTTCCAGTTGCTTCCAGGTCTGGATCGAATCAGGTGGCAGCGAGGTGTACCACCCAAAAGCTGGTCCTGTCAGAGATTGCGCAAAGAACCTTACGCGCAACTGATCCGATGCTGAAATCATGCCTAACTGTGCCAGGTATCGGCTCACGTGCTCGATCGAGCTCGACCCTTCTGATCCGCTAAACCTTGAGAACTCAGGGAGCCGATAATTGGGTGGTAGCGGAATGAGATCAAACTCGTTGGGGTACGGCTTTGAATAACCGATTGTCCTTCTCTTCGGCACGAAGCCGAACTGGTCTCTCAAGATGGTACGGATTTGCTCCACTGTTTGAGCCGCAGGGGCCCGATTCTCATGACTCGTTCCGGTGGCATACTTGGCTAGCCACGCCTGTTTGTCAGCATCCATCCCAGACACCCCTGCTCCAGAAATACCTGCTCCCGAAGCCCCTGCTCCAGGAACTCCTGCTGCAGAAATCCCTGCGGTTGCAATCTGGTTCGTGCGCGTCAGGTTATTGCAGTCCGGCACGTAGGTGCACACATATCCATGTGGGATTTCTTTAGGTGGTTCAAACAGAGGCGGCAATCGCTGGGTCACCTCCGACCTTGTAGACGACGACGCTGCCCCCGTGGCTCCGGAGCTGCAAGTGTGAATGGCACTGTGGCCTGGTCCGAGCGGTCTTTCTCCGGTGAGTCCCTAGTAGGCCCCGACGGAGAGTACTGATGTTTCATGATCTCCTGAACTACGCGAACCGCGACCCGCTCGAAAGCGTTCACCAGGCTCTCAGAATGGCGGTGCAGAGAATGAGCCACCATGTAGTTGACTTCCTATCGCAGAGCCCTGGTGCGCTCCTCTGAAGGAATAGACAGATCCACCTCATCAAGAGCACCTTCAGGTGAGAAACCTTTCCACCGATGCCATGCTTACGAGTCCTCTCAAAAGAGCCTATGAGGTCGGCTTCAAGAGAGCTTTGATGTCATCATACGCCTTTGTGCTCCTCAGCAGATCGTCGTGACGTCATCCGTCCCCATCGCAGATCGGATGTTGATGCAGAATCTTGTTGAATGTCCCACCGGCGCGTAATGTGTTGCTGTCAAAACCCACCGCGAGCAGCGACGAGCAACACGAAGAGCCGGAGGCTCCAGAATCTGGTGGGCTCGGTCCCTGCAACGGCCCGCAAAACTCGCACACGCCCCGGCTTGGTTCAAGGGCGTGCCACCTGACCTATACCTGGTCAGGAAGGTGATGGATTGCTTCGATCAGTTTCCTGCATGGTAAACAAGTATACGTAAAATTCGAGCCGTGACCGGCTCCCAGGTTTCCCTGTGAATCGGCTCCTGGAGCCGATTGTCCCATGGTTCTGCATTAGACCTATGGTAACATGGGGTTTTGCTTCATCAATACAAGTTAAATCGATCTACGACATTTTCACCACGTAATTGGAACGTCCTACACGTAATTGAGCCTGGTAGATACAAAAGATAATGGAAAACTAACCCTAGAGAAGGCCTAACAACTGACGTAAAGTCAATTCCCGGAACAACTCCTCACGAATTGGCAAACCATATCCTCACGTACTACTGGATCGTTCAACCCGTTTGCAAGGCCTGACTACGTGGATATCAAACTAAACCTTGGAAAACAAGGTACAACTATAACAGATCAAATCAACTGAATAAAGATCAAGCAAGATGCTACCCTTACACCCGGGAAAAGGTGCAAAGGTAGCGAGGTAACTAGAGGTAGCATAACTAAACAATCATAGCGAAAATCCGATGCTAACCTAAACAAATCTATGATAATAGTATTACTGCGCCATTAACAAGCTCAAAGACGAGTAACACCAAATAACGATAGTAGATATCGCCTAGATCGCAAGATGCGATCTAGGCAAATGACATATTCTACGAAAGAAACCCTAGAAGCAAGGGGTGGCGATGCGCCGAGATTGTGTTTGTTGTGAACGTGATTGTCCTCCTTTTTTCAATAACCTTAGGTATATATTTATAGTCCGGAGACTTTCTATCTTTGGAATAACTCTACAACTCTATCTCTTACTTAAACCGAAACGGAAACTACTACAATATACAGATACACGGGCAATTTAGCCCAAATCCACGCACAAGGCCGATTCAACAATACGTTGCATATATGTATCTTCCAAGCCCATCTTAATCACGGCCCATATCCTCCTTTGGCCAAAATATGGCGATAACAAAGAAACAAACCTCCCTTGTTTTGTTTGGATGTCGCTTGAAATCTGACTGATATCTGGCAGGATCACTGTCTAACTGATGTCTCATCTCGACGAGGCTTGCGGCCTCTTCAAGTAGAAACAAGCGGTGATTTTCCAGGTCCTCATCCCTTTTCTCCAGTGCCCCCGGTGTAAGATCCGAATCCGTTGGGATTGGAATTGTGAGAGCATCTCCGTAGATTTCGCGTGCACCCTTGGTGACAACGTGTCCATCCACGGGAGGATCGATCGGGGTGGGATGTCGGATATCCATCCTGGTTCTCCATCTTGATCTCTTCATTAACTTTTTATTCGTTGGTTTCCTCGATGTCTGGCTCTGCCGGAGTCGGATTCTTGTTCTTCTTCTTCTTCTTCTTTGACCGTCTGGTAGCCTTAACGTGCGTACCAGTGGAAAATATGGCTTTTGGTCCGGTACCAGGGGATAAACTTCCGTCGGTACTTTCCTTCATGGTTGTCTTGTACACCTCGGAGGAATCTCCGCTGTCCACGTCATCCTGCGAGGTGTAGCTTTCATCCATGCTATCATATAGACTAGGAGGAGTTTCCGGCTCACCTGGCGTTTGTATGAAGATGTGTTGTTGCTCGTACTCCTCTATCTCTTTGTCAAAATCTTGAAGTTCCTACGATGTGATTGACTCCGTTGGGGAGCCGGGTAAGTCGGCATTTTCTTCGATTGCGTCTAGGACCGAGTCGCTACCAGCTCCAGCATCGACAGAGTCGGATCCAGTTCTTATGTGGTACACGAAACTGTGCTTCTTCTTGTTCATGTTCTTGAGGTACTTGTATAACTTGGTTTCCACTTCGACATCAGCAAAGCTGGATCCGTAGTGGATGTACTCCTCGTTTGTGTTTCCGATCTCGCTGGAGAGATTGGATCTGACTTCTTCTTCCACTTCAGGAGTGGGTTGGGCGGGTTTGATTTTCTCAGAGACATTGAACTCTTCTGCCTCTGCGGACAAAGTAGATCTGGATTTTTCTTCCGCCATGGTCATCACCTGAAGGGTGGGTTGGGCGGGTTCAGCAAAACCGAGATAAATATCGATCTCGCCGATTGACATGATTGTGTAGGTCGTCACGGGCCTGGAAGCTGGAATCCAAGTCTCATCTAGGAGGATGAGAGGGACATCACTAACGTAGACCACGCAACCCATGGCGATTGTTTCGCTGATTCCTGCACGCGTAGATTCCGCCTGGAACGATGCTCCAAAGGTCATCAGCCCCACGGTGGGCGCCAACTATCGTAGGATTGTAGACAAGTACGCCATAGGGGGTTCTAGTGGCATCGGAAAGAAGGGGTGTGAGACGTCGGATGTTCCCGGAGCGGTGAGGACAAGTTTACCCAGGTTCAGATCCGATTGCGGTGATCGGATCCTACTCTTGCTAGCAACCCCGTAATATATCGGCGTAAGCTGGATGTTATAGCAGATTACAAGATAGGTTCACATGTGCGAGTTGGTTGTGGTTATTGGTGCCCTAAAGGCTGCCATAGGGCTGGTTTATATATTCACCCGGACCTAGGGTTACAGGGAGAGACATATACGGCTACATTAGAGAGTCGGTAACTACGTACAGCTTGGACTACAAGTAATACTATAGGATCAAGTCGGTAACTCTTCTGGGCCTTTTCATAGACGGAACTGGCTCCTCCTCTTTCTCTGACTAGGCCGCCCGTGAAGCAAAGCTTTAACCCGTTGGTGGGCCACCCTGGTCAGTGAGTCCTGTGGGTATACCCAGAAAGTACATCCCCAACAGATGGTGTCCTTCAAGTCTGTCGCTTTGTGACGAACGCGAGCAATAATGCGTTCTTTCTTGTCACGCTGACATCGAAAAGTCTTGCACTCCTTTGCAAGGATGGCGATGGTTTGGTCCTTCTTGACTGTGATGGCATGGTTATGGTTGGCGTAGGAGCGAGCATTGTCCAACTCCTTCTGCCTATCATACATCTTGAAGCTAAGATGATCCACCTGATGCTTCAGCTCCGGGTGGTATGACACCTCCAATGGTTGTCCCATTGTATCACGCTTGCCTAGAACTCAAAGCGGGTGCCCTTGATCTGATTGATGCTTTGCCCACATAGACGGGCAAGAGCTTCCTGTGTAGCCCTGGCGTGTCCGTCTAGCCAGTTGTTCTCTCTTAATCTGAATTGGTTTCCTTCTGAGGTAGGTGCCTCCATCTTGCCTCTGATGTTTGCAACTATCAGCCACTGTAGTTCTCGTCCTTGCTGCTCATTGAGCTGTGCTCTAAAAAACTCGGGGTATGGGTGCTCAAGAAGTTCTGAGAGTTGCTCCAAATCGCGCTCGAAGATGAGCTGTCTTCCATTGTCCAACTGGTATAACTTGCTATACTTGACATCCATCTATAAGAATGTAGGATGAGTAAGTTAATATAGTAATCAAGTGTGTCAAATTTTATGTAAGATTGCAAGTTTTGAGGGACATGAATTTTCTTGAAAGAATCTAAGAGATAATAATGAGAATAGGTTTTCATAAATACTCACTTTTTTGGTTTTGAAACTAAGATTTTGATTCAAGCATCCATTCTAACTAGGGTCTCCTATGGTCAGGATGGCTCTGATACCAACTTTTCAACACTCGGATTTTTAATCCCAGATGCCTGTTATGACATACATCGCAATCCCAGGATTACCATTTTTGTGAAACATAACAGATTGGTTGTAACACCACGGTTATAAAAAGGCCGTGGCTTCTATGTGACATGCCAATCCCTGGATCGGTTCATTGGCCCACAATAGAATAAGATGAATACCATAGCAAAATATCCGTGTATCATAAATAACGAAGATCTAGAGTACCATTATTACAATAAAAGCTTAGCTCGAGGCTAGCTCGAATTATTCAGGTAACAACATAAATAAAGCAAATCTTCCATTCTTCAAATTGCCCACAAGTGAACAAGTGTCGAGTGGAGTACCGTGGCCTAAATCGATTACTCAGAATCGAATATCCTGCAACATGAAACGTAGCAGCCCCGAAGGGTCAATACATGGAATGTATGGCAAGTAGAGCTATTAAAGGAGACAATAGTGCTATCATCTACATGCATATTCGGCAAGTGGAGCTGTGGCTACCTTGCATTTGCAAAAACCTTTATCCTACTTTCATAAACAGTTTTTGATTTATTTTGAAAAGATCCCATATAAGTTATCCCAACAACATTAAAGCAATTATGAAATTTGAATGAGCGAGAAACATGTCATAGAATCAATATCAAGCAACTTAGATGTCCATAACCGAGGACACGGCTAATCGATTAGATTATACACCCTCCAGGGGTTAGTACACTTTACCCATGTGACTTGGCCAGCCCAGCTCGTACCATCACTCTCATTTTGGGTGATGATAGGGAGAAGTCCAAGAAGAGACCGTTCGGGAAGTAGCTCCCCAATCCCGACGCGCACCGGTCTAACCTACCAAAATTCTACATCTCTGGATACGCGGGTTCGAGTTACCACAACCTACTAAGTCCAACCAACCGCCCATTTCATTTTGGCACATGGTTGTACACGTAAGCTACAAAATAAAGAAGCCAATCATTTTCTCTTGATACCTGGGTGCATTTCCGCAATGATACCACCAAAAATTATCGATCCCATCACACCCAGGAGATTCATTGATTAAGTTGTTTTAGTTTTCACAAACCAACACATTTAGAAACAACTTATAGTGATGTAACCCAGCCCTCGTTCATCATAGCATGGCTAAGCACATCTACCAACGGTGGTTCATCTATCAGGAATTTCCTACCACATAATAGGGCATAGCATAGCGATAGTATTATCCTACACATGCAACTACAAAATACACGACAATGCATTGAAAATAGTAGGACAACATCATGAACAAGGTAGCATCTACTTGCCTTGGTTGTAGCGGTTGGAAGAACAATCCACACACGAGCAAGCTTTGCACTCGTCACAATCTACACGATACAATTGCAATCATAAACAAACCATCCACAATCATATGCAAACAAATATGATGCAAGATGCATGCATGACAGTGGATTAATGCTACAGCATCATCACATAATATTATTCAGTAAAGCTACTGTATGCATGCATGGAAATTATTTTTAGTGCAAAGAAAACAAGTATGACATTTATAATGCTCAATAATAGAGCTAGAAACTAAATAATTCACCACTACTAACATCTTGTTTGTAAAATCTTAGAAAAATTCTACTGTGTAGGCAACTCTAAATAGGAACAGTACCAATTGGAATTTCTCAAAAAGGAGTCATATAACTCCCTGAGTAATTAAAATATTGCAGTAAGCCATTAAATAGATTCTGAAAAAATTATTACTGTAAGCCTAACTTTTTAATTCACTTTGAGATTCCCCTTGTTCTACTTATTCCAGGGACATATTATTTGCAATTTTTGGAGTTGCAGAACTTATTCTACGAATTAATTACTCTAAAAAGGGCATTAACTCATTTAATTAATCAGGACAAAACCTAGCTGTAAAAGTGTAAAACAAATATACATCAAGACTACGTGAGTCACTGAATCTACACATATTTTATTTTTAATTTTTGGCCCAGTAGATTAATTTCTACGAATTTTACAATTTTAGCTATTTTCTGCAATTTTAAATCAATTTCTTATTTCCAGAATAGTCGGTGTGTGCACATGAGCTCCCTTGGCGTGCTATGAGTGGCCGGTACCGGTTCGGTGCAGAAACAAAAGGAGGCCGTTGGATCTTATGAAGATCGGACGGTGGAGGGCGTCCGTGGCGAGCTCACCTGGCTGGTGTCGTTGGAGGCGGCGGGCCGGTCTGGCGGCGGTGCTGGCGACGGGTGCGGCGGTCTCCGGCGAGGTCGAGGTGGTCAACGGTGTGCGCGCGCCCTCGGAGAGCGTCTCGGCGGCATCGGGGCGTCCCCGTCCTCGGCGGGCGAGGCTGGAGCTCCGCAGCGTCGGTGAGACTCCGGCGGTGGCGTACGGGTGCTCCCGAGGCTCTGCAGCGAGGGTGAAGGGTCAGGGCGAGGCGCCGAAGAGAGGGAAGGAGCACAGGGAAACAAGGGAGGCGCGGGTGGCTCGGCTTCGTCGATCTAGACCCCAACTGAGAGCTGCAATGGAGTCGGCGGCGCGGAACTCTGGTGAGGAATCCCGAGAGGTAGGAGGCATGGATTTCTAGGGTTCCAAAGGGTTTTCGAAGAGGGAGCGACGGGCTTTATATGGGGAAGAAGATTGGGGCGAGGGGCAAACGGACTCGCGCGGATTTTGCGTAGGAATCGGGTCGGTCAAGGGCGCGTGCTCGGCGCGGTCTCCGTTCGCGCGAGGAAGACGGCCTGACCGGCGGGTCCCGCTGTCAGCGGTGGAAGGGGGAGGTGGGCTGGCTGTGGGTGCCGCTGGGCTGCGTGCTTGCTCGCTTCGCTGGCTGCTGCGCGCACGCGGTAGGTAGGAGGGTGGGCAGGTGGGCTGGTGGGCTGGGCCGGGGTGGCTCAGCCGGGGAGGTTAGGTTAGTTTTTTTTGTTCTTTTCTTTTATTCATTTTGTTTTTCTTATTTCTTTTATAACTTTTTATTAGCTAACCCAATTGAATTGGTTTCTGTTTTCAAAATTTTCTAAAAATCAAAGGATCAACATAGGATCATTTTTAGAAATAATTTGTCTATTTCAAAATAGTGACTTCATAGGTCCAACTATTCCCTTTTGTAGGAGCACCCGAGTAACTCCGTCTAGGGTTTGAATGTAGTGTTTTGAATTTGAAAAATCTTCACGAAGGCAGAATGACATGAATGATATGCGGTACCAACTCTAAAATTTGGGATGTGACAAGACTAACCCCCTTAAGATGAATCTTGTCCCCGAGATTCGGCGTGGTTAGCAAATAGGTCTGGGTGGTCTTCTCGGATGTCATCCTCACGCTCCCAAGTGGCTTCCTCTTCGGTGTGGTGGCTCCATTGCACCTTGCAAAACCTGATCGTCTTGGTACGGGTAATCCTCTCCGCTGTCTCTAGAATCTTGACCGGCTTCTCCTCATAGGTCAAGTCATTCTCAAGCTGAACCTCCTCTAGTGGCACAGTGTCTCGCAATGGTGTATCCACCATCTCCGGATGGCACTTCTTCAGCTGGGACACATGGAACACATTGTGGATAGCGGAAAGAGCCTCTGGCAACTCCAACTGATAAGCAACCTCTCCTTTTCGTTCTAAGACCCGATATGTCCCGATAAAACGAGGTGCCAGCTTACCCTTGATTCCAAATCTCTTGATTCCACGAAGTGGCGACACTCTAAGGTATGCTCTATCACCTACCTCATACATCACTTCCTTGCGCTTGGCGTCAGCGTAGCTCTTCTGCCTTGATTGTGCTACCTTCAGCCTGTCCCTAATCAAGGCGACCTTCTCCTCAGCGTCCTTGATCAAATCAGGTCCAAACAGCTGACGTTCTCCTACTCCAACCCATAGCAATGGTGTCCGACACCGCTTCCCGTATAGAACATCGAACGGTGACGTCTTGATGCTGGTCTGATAGCTGTTGTTGTAGGAAAACTCGGCATATAGCAAATTCCCATCCAAACTAGAACCATGAGCCAAAGCGCAAGCTCTCAGCATGTCCTCCAAAATATGATTTACCCTCTCGGTCTGTCCATCAGTCTGGGGGTGAAATGCTATGCTAAATTCCAACCTGGTCCCCAATGACTCGTGCAGCTGGTGCCAAAAGTGTGAGGTAAATTGGGTGCCTCTATCAGATACAATACTCTTAGGAACCCCATGTAGGCACACAATCCTGTCCATATAAATCTTGGCCAACTTTTCACTCGTATAGGTCGTCTTCACCGGTATAAAGTGGGCTACCTTGGTCAAATGGTCGACCACTACCCAAATGGAGTCATATACTGACCTGGTCCTGGGCAATCCTGTGATAAAATCCATTCCCACTCTATCCCACTTCCAATCCGGCACTGGCAATGGTTGTAGCAGTCCTGCTGGCTTCTGGTGTTCCGCCTTCACTCGGATACACACATCACATAAGGCAATATGCTCAGCGATGTCTCCCTTCATGTTGTTCCACCAGAATCTGTCCTTTAGGTCCATATACATCTTCGTATTGCCCGGATGTATGGAATACGGCGACTCATGAGCTTCCTGCAAAATCAACTTCCTTAACTCCGGTTCGTTGGGAACGCACAAATGATCTCCATACCACAAGGTTCCTTGCTCATCCTCGCGGAATTCTTTTGCTCGATCCTCCTTCATCTTTTCCTTTACTTCATCCATCTCCTTATCTCCTACTTGAGCCTTCCTGATCCTGTCCTGTAGCATTGGTTGGACTTCCATTGCTGCCAAGTATCCTTCAGACACTACCTCCAGTCTAAGGTCCTTCAATTTCTTGCACAAATCCTCGGGCAACTCCCCAACGGTCAATCCATTGGCATAAACCTTCCGGCTCAGAGCATCTGCTACTACATTGGCCTTTCCTGGGTGGTATTGCAGATTCATATCATAATCCTTGATAAGTTCCAACCATATCCTTTGCCTCATGTTCAGTTCCTTCTGTGTAAATATGTACTTCAGGATCTTGTGGTCAGTGTACACATCGCAGTGTTTTCCCATCAGGTAGTGCCTCCATACTTTGAGCGCATGCACAACCGATGCTAATTCCAAGTCATGTGTGGGATAATTCCTCTCATGGTGTTTAAGTTGCCGCGAGGCATATGACACCACTCTCCCATCCTGCATCAGCACACTCCCAAGTCCCTGTCGAGAAGCATCACAATACACTTGGAAATCCTTCTAGAGATCTGGTAAACACAGAACAGGTGCGGTCACTAGTCGACGCTTCAGTTCTTGAAAGCTGGCTTCACACGCATCCGTCCATTCAAACTTCCTCTCCTTCTTCAGAATTTTTGTCATAGGCTTGGCAATCTTGGAGAAGTTTTCAATGAACCTCCTGTAATATCCAGCAAGTCCCAAAAAAGCTACGAATGTCACCCACATTCTTGGGCGCTTCCCACTCATTCACTGCAGTCACTTTGCTTGGATCAACAACGACTCCTTCTCCTGACACCACGTGTCCAAGAAATCCAACAGTGTTAAGCCAGAATTCACACTTGCTGAATTTGGCATACAACTTGTGTTCCCTCAGCTTCTCCATAATCAGTCGCAGATGTTTCTCATGCTCAGCATCATCCTTGGAATATATCAGTATGTCGTCAATAAACACCACCATGAACTTGTCCAAGTACTCCATGAATACCTTGTTCATCATGGTCATGAAATATGCCGGGGCATTCGTTAGTCCAAAAAACATAACTGTATACTCATATAAACCATACCTAGTAGTGAAAGCGGTTTTTGGAATGTCCTCCTCCCGGATCTTCAATTGGAAATAGCCCGATCGCAGATCAATTTTGCTAAACACCTTTGCTCCTTCCAGTTGATCAAACAAATCATTTATGTTCGGCAGGGGGTATTTGTTCTTGATGGTCACTTCATTCAGCGAGCGATAGTCCACCACTAATCTCTTGCTGTTGTCTTTCTTCTCCACAAACAGAACAGGTGCACCCCATGACGACGAACTAGGCTGAATGAATCCCTTGTCCAACTGCTCCTTTAGCTGTTTCTTTAGTTCCTTCAGTTCATCCACATCCATCTTGTATGTTCTCTTTGCTATAGGTCCTGTTCCCGGCATCAGATCGATGAGAAACTCCACTTCCCTGTCAGGTGTCATCCCTGGCAGCTCTTCCAGGAACTATTCGGGGTACTCCTTGATCACAGGCACAGTATCCATGCTAACCCCCTTAAGAGAATTCAGCTTACACCTTCCCGGTCGTACAGCCGACTTGAACCTAATCCTCTTACCATCCAGGGTTTTGAGTGAAACAGCTCGCTGTGCACAATCTATGTGTCCCCCATGCATAGACATCCAATCCATACCCAGAATTACATATAAACCTTGTGATTCCAATACTACCAGATGTGCAATGAAATTGTGTGCTCCAATCCTCACAGTTAAGTCGCGGCATCCCGCGCTAGCTATCATATCCCCTCTAGGTGAACTCACACTAATAGACTCTTTCATAGATTCCGTAGGTAACTTATACTTATCCACAAATGTCCTTGATATGAATGAATGCGATCCACCAGTATCGGAAAGTATAAGTGCAGGATGAGTGTTGATTGGAAACTTACCAATCACAAGGTCAGGCTCATCTGGGATCTCCTCCACATTCACGTGGTTCACTGTGGCCTTCTGGTTGTTGGTTGGCTTCAGTACCTTTTTCTTCGGACAGTTGTCTGCATAATGTCCCTTCTGACCACACTTGAAGCATGTCACCTCACTCAGATCCTTCTTCACAAAGATGCGATCACGGTTGCGGTCATGTCCACTGTGTCCTCCAGAATGGTGAGTGTGTCCTCCCTTGTGGCTGTGGTGGTTGCTCTTGTGGCTATCATGGCGATGTCCACCGCCTCCATGGTGGTGGCGGTCATGGCTCCCATGGTGCCCATGGTCACTCCCTCCATGCTTGGAGTATCCACCATAAGAAGTGCGAGACTTGTGATGAGAACCAGAGTGGTGATTGTTGCTCTTCCTCTTGCGGCTTTCCACCTGCTTGTGCTTCCCTTCCAAGATCCTGGCCTTGTCCATAAGCTCCTGGAAACTGGGGCAATAAACCACTAACAACTGCACTGAAAGCTCATCACTGAGGCCCTCCAGGAACCTCTCCCTCCTTTTGGCATCAGTGTCAACATCCTCAGGTGCATAACGAGACAGGTTGTTGAACTCCTCAATGTACTCAGCCACGATGCGGTTGGTTTGGCGAAAGTTGCGAAACTCCTTCCTCTTCAGGCTCAGAACTCCTGAATATATGCGGTTGGTCTTGAAACCTTCCTCAAACATTGCCCAATTCACAGTGTCTAGCGGGTGGGTGATCTGAAAAGTGTCCCACCAAGAAGCGGCTGGTCCCTCCAATAGGTGAGCGGCAAACCTCACCTTCTCAGCATCAGTGCACCCAACAGTTACCAGATCCTTGTTGACTGAACGCAACCAGTGGAGAGCAACCATTGGTTCCGCTGTAGTCGAGAACTTCGCTGGCCTTAGCCTTAGAAACCTAGTGAGAGCATCTCCCTGAGGCTGGTTGTTCCCATTGTTGTTGTTGTTGTTGTTGTTCTGAGCTTCCATGAACTGGGTCATAACTTGGGTTAGCTCTGCCTGAGCTTCCATGAGCTGCTCCAGCTCAGTGAGTTGATGGCGGGGAGGCATCTGTGGTTCAGCACAGGTAAGCTTAGAAAGAGTCGATTACGAAAACAGGATTCTACCCATGCATCATGATCAAACAACAACAAGCAATTGCAGACAATCTCAAGCAAGCAACACATCAACAAACAAGTGATCCAGAAACATCCCAGGGGTTATCCTAGCAGTACATATCTACTGAAATAGTTTTCAGAAGAGTTGGCAATGGTTATCTACACAATAGATCAACAAAGCATTAAAAACAGCAATCTGCCAGAACAGTCCAGCAGTGTTCACGAATTTTTCTACCTGACTTAGACTCGTCAGTAATTTTTGCTGATTTTTTTGCATACCGTAAAGAGAGTTTTGCACCAGATCTATTTTTTTCAGAGTTTTCCTAGATACCAGTAAAATATGAAAAATCGGACAGTACTGCTGTATCAGCAGAAAACTGCAACAGGAATAACTCAGATATTAACCAAACTTGCCTTAACTCTTCCATAAAATTCGCACAAATAATCCTGGGATATTGGAGTACACAAATAAGAAACTAAACACTCTTAAACTAATAGTAATTAAGTTTTACATCGATCGAGACTAATCCTAACGACTTTTACCTAACGAAGAATAATTGGTGGACTTCTATCTACTTCTTGAAGAGGTTGCGGTAGGTTCTTGCACTCACGCGTTGGCGCTTCTGTCCACGAACCAACCATGGCGGAGGAGTGTAAACCTCTCTTGAGTCATCACTTGAAATCTCAAACTCCACCTCTTCTGGATCCTCCTCTTCTTCTTCATTCGCTGCTGTAGCTGCAACAATTTCATCTCCTCCACCATCATCGTCTCCATCATCATCATCCTCGTCCCCACTGTCATCATCATAATCATTGTTGCCATCATCTCCATTGTCATCATCAGAGGGTGGTTTCAGCTATTCTTGGAGAGCGGCAGTCTGGGCTACCATGTCTTCAATAGTTTCATCCCTTTCCTGGACGGTCCCTTGCAACTGTTGTATGGTCTGGTGGTTGTGTTGGAGATATGCCCTAGAGGCAATAATAAATGTAGTTATTATTATTATTATATCTTTGTGTTTATGATAAATGTTTACATTCATGCTATAATAGTATTAACGAGGAAACATTGATACTTGTGTGATTTGTAAACTTAAATTGAAGTCCCTAGTAAAGCCTCTATACATCACTAGCTTGTTGGTTGATAAATGATTGTGGTTTCCCTATCATGAACATTGAGATGTTATCAACAACAAGATCATATCGTTAGGAGAATGATATGGTGGACATACTCCTATAGATAAGCGTAGCATAAAGATCAAGTCATTTTAATAGTTCAATTGCTATATGCTTTCTGATACATAGTAATCTAATTCCTTCGACCATGAGATCATGCATATCACCTTTACCGGATGGATGCTTTGATGACATCAAACACCACACCGTAACTGGGTGGCTATAAAGGTGGCATTGAGTGTTCGGAAAGTATTGGTTGAAACACATGGATCAAGAGTGGGATTTGTCCATCCATATGACGGATAGATATACTCTGGGCCCTCTCGGTGAAATGTCATCCAATTAGCTTGCTAGCATGTGACTGGCTCACAAGGAATCACATATCACGGGAATGAGAAAAGAGTACTTATCGGTAACGAGGTTGAACTAGGTATGCAGAGATACCGACGATCATAACCTCGGATAAGTAAACTATCGTGAGACAAAGGGAAATTGATATCATATGTAAGTGGTTCATTTGATCGCAAAGTAATCGTAGAAATATGTGGGAGCCATATGAATTTCCAGATTCCTCTATTGGTTATTGATCGGAGAAGTGTCTCGATCATGTCCGTATAATTCACGAACCGTAGGGAGACACACTTAAGGATTCGACGTTGTTTGAGTAGTTATGGAATGATGAGAAAGAGACCGAATGTTGTTCGGAGTCTCGAATGGGATTCGGGATATCACGAGGAGATCCGAAATAGCCGGATAATAAGATTCATATAAGGAAAGTCCCGTTTCGGAGTTGGAGAATGGTTCCGGTGTTTTCATCGGGAATGTTCTAGAAGGTTCCGGAATGTCCGGCACTCCGGGGGGGAAGGGTACATGAATGTGTTATACCAAGTTGGTATGATTGCATCATGTACTAAGTGTCTTCGCTGTCCAAAATAAAGGGTTTATTCAAATCCTAGTTTGAAAAGTCAAACGGCTAGTTTGAAAGTCAAACGGCAAGTTTTGGAAAGAGGAGGAGGAGTGGGAAACCGAGTTGGGGAGGGTTTCCCTCCTCCAACCGGCGGCGCACCACCCAAGCCGAGTTGGGGAGGGACTCCCCTCCCTCCCCTTGGCCGGCCGGCCCCTCCACCTATATAAGGAGGGGCAGGGCTCCCTCCTAGAGACACACAAGATCCTCTCCTCTAAACCCTAGCCGCCGGCGCCGCCACCTCCACTGCCGCCGCCGACCTAGGTCAAGCCGCCGCCGCCTAGCAACCCTAGCCGCCGGCCAAGCTTCCTCCTCGGCGTGTCTAAACCCTAGATCGTCGAGGGACTCTCTCATACTCCACCATACTCGCTCCGGCTTAAGGCGAAGCCCTGCGAGATCTCCCCTCTACTTCCAGTACCACGCCGTTGTGCTGCCGGAATCGCGAGGAGAGTGCTACAACCTCCGCTGCCTGCTGGAACAAGGGAGAGGAAGGTCTTCGTCGAGTACCGAACGTGTGACCGACTGCGGGAGCGCTGCCGGAACGCAGCGCCGGAAGGATCGTCTACACGATCTTGAGATCGGGAAGAGTACGACTACATCACCCACGAGAATCCGCTCTCGTTAAACACTTTGGAATCTTCGAGGGTGAGTTATTCTATCGACTCGTTTTTTACAATCTAGTAGATTGATCTTGGCTTGTTTGTTTGTATGCGGTAGAAATTTTTTGTTTTCCATGCTACGAAACCCTACAGTGGTATCAGAGCCGTGTCTATATGTAGATCTGTTGCACGAGTAGAACACAATGGTCATTGTGGGCGTTGATGCTTTTATTGTCAATTGCTTCTTGTGTACTTTGCATCTTGCGGTATGTTGGGATGAAGCGGCCCGGGCTAACCTTACATGACATCGTTCATGAGACTTGCTCCACGCTTGACATGCAACTTGTATTGCATAAGTGGATTTGCGGGTGCCTGTTTCTCCTAGCATAGTTAAGATCCAATTTACAACGGGTGATTAACAATACTAGTATCAATGTTGTGGTTCCTGTTCGTAAGTTAGAACGACACTTATTGAAAGAACTCAATTTTATTATTAATTTGAACTCAATTTGTCATAAACTTAGTCTAAACTATTGCAAATATGTTGTAGATCAATGGCAGCCCCTACCATCAATTTTAATGCGTTCCTAGAGAAAGAAAAGTTGAAAAATAATGGAAGCAACTTCGCGGATTGGTTCCGCAATTTGAGGATTGTCCTCACAGCTGGTAATTTGACCTATGTCTTTGGATGCACATTGGGTGACCCACTGCGGTGATCTTTGCCGATGAAGTAAAGAACGTTTACCTCACTCGGAAGACTCAAAGACTCCACGCTCAAAGGTGCTATCTTGTATGGTTTAGAATCGGAGCTTCAGAAAAGGTTTGAGAATTCAGACCCATATCATATTGTCGAGGATCTCAAATTGATTTTTGAGACTCATGCGGCAATTGAAAGCTATGAGGCTTCTGAAAAGTTCTTTAACTGCAAGATGGAAGAGGGCAGCTCACATCGGTGAGCATGTGCTTAAGATGTCTGGGCATGCAAACAAACTTCAAAGCTTGGGTATAGTGATTCCTAATGCTTTGGGGATTTACCGTGTCCTCCAATCACTACCACCAAGTTACAAGAACTTTGTGATGAACTACAACATGCAAAACATGAACAAGACGTTGCCAGAACTCTTTGCCATGTTGAAATCTGCAGAAGTGGAGATCAAGAAAGAGCACCAAGTGTTGTTGGTCAATAAGACCACCAAATTCAAGAAAGGCAAGTCTAAGCAGAAGGGACACTTCAAGAAGGGTGGTAAGAAAGTTACCATGCCGACGAAGAAGACCAAGGCTGGACCTAAGCCTAATACTGAGTGCTTTTACTGCAAGGGAGAAGGTCACTGGAAGCGGAATTGCCCAAAGTACTTGGCGGATTTGAAGAACGGCAACATCAAGAAGAAAGGTATATCTGATATACGTGTTATTGATGTGTATCTCACTAGTACTCGTAGTAGTGCCTGGGTATTTGATACTGGTTCGGTTGCTCATATTTGTAACTTGAATCGGTCTTTGAATAAATAAGCAGGCGAAGAACGAGGTGACAATGCGCGTGGGAAACGGATCAAAGGTTGATGTGATCGCGGTCGGCACGCTACCCCTTCATCTACCATCGGGATTAGTTTTATACTTAAATAATTGTTATTTGGTGCCTGCGTTGAGCATGAACATTATATCAGGATCTTGTTTATTGCGAGACGGTTACTTGTTTAAGTTCAAGAATAATGGTTGTTCGATTTATATGAGTAATATGTTTTATGCACATGCACCTTTGATAGATGGTCTATTCTTGTTGAATCTCGATAGTGTAAATACACATATTAATAACATTGAGGCTAAACGTTTGAAATCGAGCGATAACTCGACCTATATGTGGCACTGTCGTCTTGGTCACATTGGAGTGAAGAGTATGAAGAAACTCCATTCCGATGGACTTCTCGAATCACTTGATTTCGAATCACTTGATTGATGCGAAGCATGTCTGATGGGTAAAATGACTAAGACTCCATTTTCTGGTATGATGGAGCGAGCTATGGACTTATTGGAAATCATACATATCGATGTGTGTGGTCCAATGAGTGTAGCATCGCGCGGAGGTTATCGTTATGTTCTTACCTTCACGGATGACTTGAGTAGATATGGGTATATCTATTTCATGAAACATAAATCCGAAACTTTCGAGAAGTTTAAGGAATTTCAAAGTGAGGTAGAGAATCAACATAACAAGAAGATTAAATTTCTACGTTATGATCGTGGAGGTGAATATCTAACTTACGAGTTTGGCGAGCATATGAAGAAATGCGGAATACTTTCGCAGTTGACACCGCCGGGAACACCACAGCGTAATGGTGTGTCCGAAGGTCGTAATCGAACTCTCTTAGATATGGTTCGTTCTATGATGTCACTTACAGATTTACCGCTATCATTTTGGGGTTATGCATTAGAAACAAACGCATTCACTTTAAATAGGGCACCGTCTAAATCCGTTGAAACGACACCGTATGAATTATGTTTTGGGAAGAAACCTAGATTGTCGTTCCTTAAAGTTTGGGGATGCGAAGCCTATGTAAATAAGTTACAGCCGGACAAGCTTGAACCCAAAGCGGAAAAATGCGTCTTCACAGGATACCCGAAGGAAACTAGTGGGTATACCTTCTATCATAGATCCGAAGGTAAAATCTTCGTTGCCAAGAATGGATCCTTTCTAGAGAAGGAATTTCTCTCGAAAGAAGTGACTGGAAGGAAAGTAGAACTTGACGAGGTTGTCGAACCTTCTCTAGAAATTGCAGTAGTAGACCGGAAGAAGTTCATGTGGTGCTGCACCAATAAGAGAGGAAGCTAATGATGATGATCATGAAACTTGGTTGAAGTTGCTCTGAGCCTCGCAGGTCAACGAGAACTCGTACCACTCTAGACCGGTATGATCCGTTATGAGTGTCATGTTGGTGGACAACACCGATGACCCCGAGACATATGAGGAAGCGATGATGAGCCCAGATTCCAATAAATGGCAAGAAGCCATGAACCGAGATTGGATCCATGTACGAAAACCAAGTATGGACTTTGGTGGACTTACCGGATGGCGGAAAGCATCGAGAACAAGTGGATTTTCAAGAAGAAAACAGATCTTGATGGTAATGTTCTGTCTATAAAGCTCGACTTGTCGCAAAAAGGGTTTCGACAAATTCAAGGAGTTGACTACGATGAGACTTTCTCACGAGCGAAGCTAAAGTCTGAGGATTATGTTAGCCATCGCTGCATATTATGATTATGAGATATGGCGATGGATGTCAAAACAGCATTCCTCAATGGAGACATTGATGAAGAGTTGTATATGATGCAACCCAAAGGTTTTTCAATCCTAAAGATGCTAACAAGGTATGCAAACTTCAACGGTCCATCTATGGATTGAAGCAAGCATCCGAAGTTGGAATCAACGCTTTGATAAGGTGATCAAAGTTTTGGTTTTATACAAACTTATGGAGAAGCTTGTATTTACAAGAAAGTGAGTGGGAGCTCTGTAGCATTCTTAATACTATATGTAGATGACATATTGTTGATTGGGAATGATGTAGACCTTCTTAATAGTGTCAAGGAATATTTGAATAATAGTTTTTCAATGAAGGATCTTGGCGAAGCAGCTTACATATTAGGCATAAAGATTTATAGAGATAGATCAAAACGCCAAATATCATTGTCACAAAGTACATATTTGGACAAAGTTCTAAAGAGGTTTGGAATGGAAGATAGCAAGAAAGGGTTCTTGCCCATGTTGCCCAATACGACCTTGAGTAAAACTCAAAGTCCGACATCGGCAGAAGATAGAGATAGGATGAGTAAGACTCCCTATGCCTCAGCCATAGGATATCTAATGTATGCCATGCTATGTACTAGACCCGACATTGCATATGTTGTTAGTTTAACTAGCAGATATCAAAGTGATCCAGGAGTGGATCATTGGACAGCGGTCAAAAACATCCTTAAGTACTTGAGAAGAACTAAGGATATGGTTCTTTCTTATGGAGGTGATGAACAACTCGTTGTTAATGGTTACACCGATGCTAGTTGGAACACCGATCCGGATGATTCTAAATCACAATATGGATACGTATTTATTTTGAATGGTGCAGCAGTTAGCTGGAGGAGTGCAAAGCAATGCGTTGTGGCGAGATCTTCAACTGAATCGGAATACATGGCTGCTTCGGAGGCTTCACAAGAAGCGATATGGATGAAAGAGTTCATTACAGAGCTGGGTGTGGTTCCTAGTGCGCTGGACCCAATGTCTATCTACTATGATAACATGGGCGCCATAGCCAATGCGCAAGAACCAAGGTCACACAAGAAGCTGAAGCATAACAGGCTACGTTTTCACGCTATTCGAGAACATATCCAAGATGGGGATATAAAGATTTGCAAAGTACACACAGATCTGAATATGGCGGATCCGTTGACTAAACCTCTCCCGAGGGCAAAACATGACCAGCACCAAACTGCCATGGATGTTTGGTATATTACCATGTAATCTAGATTAGATGACTCTAGTGCAAGTGGGAGACTGTTGGAGATATTCCCTAGAGGCAATAATAAATGTAGTTATTATTATATCTTTGTGTTTATGATAAATGTTTACATTCATGCTATAATAGTATTAACGAGGAAACATTGATACTTGTGTGATTTGTAAACTTAAATTGAAGTCCCTAGTAAAGCCTCTATACATCACTAGCTTGTTGGTTGATAAATGATTGTGGTTTACCTATCATGAACATTGAGATGTTATCAACAACAAGATCATATCGTTAGGAGAATGATATGGTGGACATACTCCTATAGATAAGCGTAGCATAAAGATCAAGTCATTTTAATAGTTCAATTGCTATATGCTTTCTGATACATAGTAATCTAATTCCTTCGACCATGAGATCATGCATATCACCTTTACCGGATGGATGCTTTGATGACATCAAACACCACACCGTAACTGGGTGGCTATAAAGGTGGCATTGAGTGTTCGGAAAGTATTGGTTGAAACACATGGATCAAGAGTGGGATTTGTCCATCCATATGACGGATAGATATACTCTGGGCCCTCTCGGTGAAATGTCATCCAATTAGCTTGCAAGCATGTGACTGGCTCACAAGGGATCACATATCACGGGAATGAGAAAAGAGTACTTATCGGTAACGAGGTTGAACTAGGTATGCAGAGATACCGACGATCATAACCTCGGATAAGTAAACTATCGTGAGACAAAGGGAAATTGATATCGTATGTAAGTGGTTCATTCGATCGCAAAGTAATCGTAGAAATATGTGGGAGCCATATGAATTTCCAGATTCCTCTATTGGTTATTGATCGGAGAAGTGTCTCGATCATGTCCGTATAATTCACGAACCGTAGGGAGACACACTTAAGGATTCGACGTTGTTTGAGTAGTTATGGAATGATGAGAAAGAGATCGAATGTTGTTCGGAGTCTCGAATGGGATTCGGGATATCACGAGGAGATCCGCAATAGTCCGGAGAATAAGATTCATATAAGGAAAGTCCCGTTTCGGAGTTGGAGAATGGTTCCGGTGTTTTCATCGGGAATGTTCTAGAAGGTTCCGGAATGTCCGGCACTCCGGGGGGAGGGGGGTACATGAATGTGTTATACCAAGTTGGTATGATTGAATCATGTACTAAGTGTCTTCGCTGTCCAAAATAAAGGGTTTATTCAAATCCTAGTTTGAAAAGTCAAACGGCTAGTTTGATAGTCAAACGGCAAGTTTTGGAAAGAGGAGGAGGAGTGGGAAACCGAGTTGGGTAGGGTTTCCCTCCTCCAACCGGCGGCGCACCACCCAAGCCGAGTTGGGGAGGGACTCCCCTCCCTCCCCTTCGCCGGCCGGCCCCTCCACCTATATAAGGAGGGGCAGGGCTCCCTCCTAGAGACACACAAGATCCTCTCCTCTAAACCCTACCCGCCGGCGCCGCCACCTCCACTGCCGCCGCCGACCTAGGTCAAGCCGCCGCCTAGCAACCCTAGCCGCCGGCCAAGCTTCCTCCTCAGCGTGTCTAAACCCTAGATCGTCGAGGGACTCTCTCATACTCCACCATACTCGCTCCGGCTTAAGGCGAAGCCCTGCGAGATCTCCCCTCTACTTCCGGTACCACGCCGTTGTGCTGCCGGAATCGCGACGAGAGTGCTACAACCTCCGCTGCCTGCTGGAACAAGGGAGAGGAAGGTCTTCGTCGAGTACCGAACGTGTGACCGACTGCGGGAGCGCTGCCGGAACGCAGCGCCGGAAGGATCGTCTACACGATCTTGAGATCGGGAAGAGTACGACTACATCGCCCACGAGAATCCGCTCTCGTTAAACACTTTGGAATCTTCGAGGGTGAGTTATTCTATTGACTCGTTGCTACAATCTAGTAGATAGATCTTGGCTTGTTTGTTTGTATGCGGTAGAAATTTTTTGTTTTCCATGCTACGAAACCCTACAGGTTGTCCTGCACAGTTCCATTAAGTTGAGCTATGGTTGCATCCCTGCCTACCAGGGCATTCTCCAGAACTCCCACAGCTTCATGCAAGGTCTCTATCTCCAGTCCTTAGACCACCATACCATTGCTAGCAAAATCTGCAATATCCTTTACCATCATCACTTTCTCAGCTAGAGCTCCATTCTCCCTTTCCATGTCCTCTATGCGCCTCCAACGGGGCGGCATGTTGTTCCTGTCGCCCGGGGTAACCACAATGTTCCCATCTTCATCACGCCTCCCATAGTCACGGTAGGGTGAGTCTTCTGGCAGTAGGTGTCGGACAAGATGGCACTGGCGAGACAGGGCTTCATGCAAGGCGAAGTTTATTCCAAGTCCCCAGTTGCAGTATGTCTTGGTGTAGATCATATGCACAGGGTTTGGCAAGGCGGCATCCCTGAAGATGAAAGTGGTGATCTCCCATGCATCCTCGCCATATCCATAGGTGTACACCCTTCTTCCCTTGAACATGGGCAGTGGCAATCCCAATGAGTGCGAGAGCTGTGCTAACTGTCTTGCAAAGGGCCTTGGTCACTCCATGGTTGCATACTCAGTCGTGACTTCTCCCATCTATCAATTAAAAGATGAAAGTGTGAGAATAGCATATGGTAAGAATTTACGAGAGTGAAAAGCATAAGATGAAAGACAGAGTTAATATAAGCTTTAATAATTCTATGGCTTCCTAATCCAAACCTAGGTCACGATCCTACAGTCGACAACCTGGCTCTAATACCATCTTGTAACACCACGGTTTTGAAAAGGCCGTGGCTTCTATGTGACATGTCAATCCCTGGATCGGTTCATTGGCCCACAATAGAATAAGATGAATAACATAGCAAAATATCCGTGTATCATAAATAACGAAGATCCAGAGTACCATTATTACAATAATATCTTAGCTCGAGGCTAGCTCGAATTATTCAGGTAGCAACATAAATAAAGCAAATCCTCCATTCTTCAAATTGCCCACAAGTGAACATCTGTCGAGTGGAGTACCGTGGCCAAAATCGATTACCCAGAATCGGAATATCCTGCAACATGAAACGTAGCAGCCCCGAAGGGTCAATACATGGAATGTATGGCAAGTAGAGCTATTAAAGGAGACAATAGTGCTATCATCTACATGCCTATTCGGCAAGTGGAGCTGTGGCTAGCTTGCATTTGCAAAAAGATTTATCCTACTTTCATAAACAGTTTTTGATTTATTTTGAAAAGATCCCAATTAAGTTATCCCAACAACATTAAAGCAATTATGAAATTTGAATGACCGAGAAACATGTCATAGAATCAATATCAAGCAACTCAGATGTCCATAACCGGGGACACGACTAATCGATTAGATTATACACCCTCCAGGGGTTAGTACACTTTACCCATGTGACTTGGCCAGCCCAGCTCGTACCATCACTATCATTTTGGGTGATGATAGGGAGAAGTCCAAGAATAGACCGTTCGGGAAGTAGCTCCCCAATCCCGACGCGCACCGGTCCAACCTACCAAAATTCTACATCTCTGGATACGCGGGTTCGAGTTACCACAACCTACTAAGTCCAACCAACTGCCCATTTCATTATTGGCACATGGTTGTACACGTAAGCTACAAAATAAAGAAGCCAATCATTTTCTCTTGATACCTGGGTGCCTTTCCGCAATGATACCACCAAAAATTATCGATCCCATCACACCCAGGAGATTGATTGATTAAGTTGTTTTAGTTTTCACAAACCAACACATTTAGAAACAACTTATAGTGATGTAACCCAGCCCTCGTTCATCATAGCATGGCTAAGCACATCTACCAACTGTGGTTCATCTACCAGGAATTTCCTACCACATAATAGGGCATAGCATAGCGATAGTATTATCCTACACATGCAACTACAAAATACACGACAATGCATTTAAAATAGTAGGAAAACATCATGAACAAGGTAGCATCTACTTGCCTTGGTTGTAGCGGTCAGAAGAACAATCCACACACGAGCAAGCGTTGCACTCGTCACAATCTACACGATACAATTGCAATCATAAACAAACCATCCACAATCATATGCAAACAAAGATGATGCAAGATGCATGCATGACAGTGGATTGATGCTACAGCATCATCACATATTATTATTCAGTAAAGCTACTATATGCATGCATGGAAATTATTTGTAGTGCAAAGAAAACAAGTATGCCATTTATAATGCTCAATAATAGAGCTAGAAACTAAATAATTCACCATTGATAACATACTGTTTGTAAAATCTTGGAAAAATTCTACTGTGTAGGCAACTCTAAATAGGAACAGTACCAATTGGAATTTCTCAAAAAGGAGTCATATAACTCCCTGAGTAATCAAAATACTGCAGTAAGCCATTAAATAGATTCTGAAAAAATTATTACTATAAGCCTAAATTTTTAATTCACTTTGAGATTCCCCTTGTTCTACTGATTCCAGGGACATATTATTTGCAATTTTTGGAGTTGCAGAACTTATTCTACGAATTAATTACTCTAAAAAGGGCATTAACTCATTTAATAATCAGGACAAAACCTAGATGTAAAAGTGTAAAACAAATATACAGAAAGATTCTACGTGAGTCACTGAATCTACACATATTTTATTTGTAATTTACGCCCAGTAGATTAATTTCTATGAATTTTACAAGTTTCAGCTATTTTCTGCAATTTTAAATCAATTTCTTATTTCCAGAATAGTCAGCGCTGACGCGCAGACACGTGGGCTCCACGCGGCGTGCTATGAGTGGCCGGTACCGGTTCGGTGCAGAAACAAAAGGAGGCCATTGGATCTTATGAAGATCAGACGATGGAGGGCGTCCGTGGCGAGTTCACCTGGCTGGTGTCGTTGGCGGCGGCGGGCCGGTCTGGCGGCGGTGCTGGCGGCGGGTGCAGCGGTCTCCGGCGAAGTCGAGGCGGTCGACGGAGTGCGCGCGCCCTCGGAGAGCGTCTCGGCGGCATCGGGGCGTCCCCTTGCGTCCTCGAGCGGCGGCGAAGGGCAGCTGGAGCTCCGCAGCGTCCGTGAGACTCCGGCGGTGGCGTACGGGTGCTCCCGAGGCTCTGCAACGAGGGTGAAGGGTAAGGGCGAGGCGCCGAAGAGAGGGAAGGAGCACGGGGAAAGAAGGGAGGCGCGGGTGGCTCGGCTTCGTCGATCTAGACCCCAACTGAGAGCTCCAATGGCGTCGGCGGCGCGGAACTCCGGTGAGGAATCCCGAGAGGTAGGAAGCATGGATTTCTAGGGTTCCAAAGGGTTTTCGAAGAGGGAGTGATGGGCTTTATATGGGGAAGAAGATTGGGGCGAGGGTCAAACGGACTCGCGCGGATTTTGCGTAGGAATCGGGTCGGTCAAGGGCGCGTGCTCGGCGCGATCTCCATTCGCGCGAGGAAGATGGCCTGACCGGCGGGTCTCGCTGTCAGCGGTGGAAGGGGGAGGTGGGCTGGCTGTGGGTGCCGCTGGGCTGCGTGCTTGCTCGCTTCGCTGGCTGCTACGCACAAGTGGTAGATAGGAGGGTGGGCAGGTGGGCTGGTGGGCTGGGCCGGGGTGGCTCAGCCGGGGAGGTTAGGTTAGTTTTTTTTGTTCTTTTCTTTTATTCATTTTGTTTTTCTTATTTCTTTTATAACTTTTTATTAGCAAACCCAATTGAATTGATTTATGTTTTCTAAATTTTCAAAAAATCAAAGGATCAACATAGGATCATTTTTAGCTATAATTTGTCTATTTCAAAATAGTGACTTCATAGGTCCAACTATTCCCTTTTGTAGGAGCACCCGAGTAACTCCGTCTAGGGTTTGAATGTAGTGTTTTGCATTTGAAAAATCTTCATGAATGCAGAATGACATGAATGATATGCAGTACCAATTCTAAAATTTGGGATGTGACAAGACTAACCCCCTTAAGATGTATCTCGTCCCCGAGATTCGGCACGGCTAGCAAATAGGTGTGGGTGGTCTTCTCGGATGTCATCCTCATGCTCCCAAGTGGCTTCCTCTTCGTTGTGGTGGCTCCATTGCACCTTTCAAAACCTGATCATCTTGGTACGGGTAATCCTCTCCGTTGTCTCCAGAATCTTGACCGGCTTCTCCTCATAGGTCAAGTCATTCTCAAGCTGAACCTCCTCTAGTGGCACAGTGTCTCGCAATGGTGTATCCACCATCTCCGGATGGCACTTCTTCAGCTGGGACACATGGAACACATTGTGGACAGCGGAAAGAGCCTCTGGCAACTCCTACTGTTAAGAAACCTCTCCTTTGCATGCTAAGACCCGATATGGCCCAATAAACCGAGGTGCCAGCTTACCCTTGATTCCAAATCTCTTGATTCCACAAAGTGGAGACACTCTGAGGTATTCTCTATCACCTACCTCATATAGCACTTCCTTGCGCTTGGCGTCAGCGTAGCTCTTCTGCCTTGATTGTGCTACCTTCAGCCTGTACCTAATCAAGGCGACCTTCTGCTCAGCGTCCTTGATCAAATCAGGTCCAAACAGCTGACGTTCTCCTACTCCATCCCATAGCAATGGTGTCCGGCACCGCTTCCCATATAGCACATCGAACAGTGACGTCTTGATGCTGGTCTGATAACTGTTGTTGTAGGAAAACTCGGCATACGGCAAATTCCCATCCAAACTAGAACCATGAGCCAAAGGGCAAGCTATCAGCATGTCCTCCAAAATCTGATTTACCCTCTCGGCCTGTCCATCAGTCTGGGGGTGAAATGCTATGCTAAATTCCAACCTGGTCCCCAATGACTCGTGCAGCTGGCGCCAAAAGTGTGAGGTAAATTGGGTGCCTCTATCAGATACAATACTCTTAGGAACCCCATGTAGGCACACAATCCTGTCCATATAAATCTTGGCCAACTTTGCACTCGTATAGGTCGTCTTCACCGGTATAAAGTGGGCTACCTTGGTCAAATGGTCGACCACTACCCAAATGGAGTCATATCCTGACCTGGTCCTGGGCAATCCTGTGATAAAATCCATTCCCACTCTATCCCACTTCCAGTCCGGCACTGGCAATGGTTGTAGCAGTCCTGCTGGCTTCTGGTGTTCCGCCTTCACTCGGCTACACACATCACATAAGGCAATATGCTCAGCGATGTCTCCCTTCATGTTGTTCCACCAGAATCTGTCCTTTAGGTCCATATACATCTTCGTATTGCCTGGATGTATGGAATACGGCGAGTCATGAGCTTCCCGCAGAATCAACTTGCTTAACTCCGGTTCGTTGGGAACGCACAAACGATCTCCATACCACAAGGTTCCTTGCTCATCCTCGCGGAATTCTTTTGCTCGATCCTCCTTCATCTTTTCTTTACTTCATCCATCTCCTTATCTCCTACTTGAGCCTTCCTGATCCTGTCCTGTAGCATTGGTTGGACTTCCATTGCTGCCAAGTATCCTTCAGACACTACCTCCAGTCTAAGGTCCTTCAATTGCTTGCACAAATCCTCGGGCAACTCCCCAACGGTCAATCCATTGGCATAGACCTTCCGGCTCAGAGCATCTGCTAATACATTGGCCTTTACTGGGTGGTATTGCAGATTCATATCATAATCCTTGATAAGTTCCAACCATCTCCTTTTAACTCATGTTCAGTTCCTTCTGTGTAAATATGTACTTCAGTCTCTTGTGGTCAGTGTACATAGCGTGGTGTTTTCCCATCAGGTAGTGCCTCCATACTTTGAGCGCATGCATAACCGATGCTAATTCCAAGTCATGTGTGGGATAATTCCTCTCATGGTGTTGAAGTTGCCGCGAGGCATATGACACCGCTCTCCCATCCTACACCAGCACACTCCCAAGTCCTTGTCGAGAAGCATCACAGTACACTTGGAAATCCTTCTGGAGATATGGTAAACACAGAACAGGTGCGGTCACTAGTCGAGGCTTCAGTTCTTGAAAGCTGGCTTCACACGCATCCGTCCATTCAAACTTCCTCTCCTTCTTCAGAAGTTCTGTCATAGGCTTGGCAATCTTGGAGAAGTTTTCAATGAACCTCCTGTAATATCCAGCAAGTCCCAAAAAAGCTACGAATGTCACCCACATTCTTGGGCGCTTCCCACTCAGTCACTACAGTCACTTTTCTTGGATCAACAGCGACTCCTTCTCCTGACACCACGTGTCCAAGAAATCCAACAGTGTTAAGCCAAAATTCACACTTGCTGAATTTGGCATACAACTTGTGTTCCCTCAGCTTCTCCATAATCAGTCGCAGATGTTTCTCATGCTCAGAATCATCCTTGGAATATATCAGTATGTCGTCAATAAACACCACCACGAACTTGTCCAAGTACTCCATGAATACCTTGTTCATCATGGTCATGAAATATGCCGGGGCATTCGTTAGTCCAAAAGACATAACTGTATACTCATATAAACCATACCTAGTAGTGAAAGCGGTTTTTGGAATGTCCTCCTCCCGGATCTTCAATTGGAAATATCCCGATCGCAGATCAATTTTGCTAAACACCTTTGCTCCTTCCAGTTGATCAAACAAATCATTTATGTTCGGTAGGGGGTATTTGTTCTTGATGGTCACTTCATTCAGCGAGCGATAGTCCACCACTAATCTCTTGCTGCTGTCTTTCTTCTCCACAAACAGAACAGGTGCACCCCATGAGGACGAACTAGGCTGAATGAATCCCTTGTCCAACTGCTCCTTTAGCTGTTTCTTTAGTTCCTTTAGTTCATCCACATCCATCTTGTATGGTCTCTTTTCTATAGGTCATGTTCCCGACATCAGATCGATGAGAAACTCCACTTCCCTGTCAGGTGGCATCCCTGGCAGCTCTTCGGGGAACACATCGGGGTACTCCTTGATCACAGGCACAGTATCCATGCTAACCCCCTTAAGAGAATTCAGCTTACACCTTCTCGGTCGTACATCAGACTTGAACCTAATCCTCTTACCATCCGGGGTTTTGAGTGAAACAGCTCGTTGTGCACAATCTATGTGTCCCCCATGCATAGACATCCAATCCATACCTAGAATTACATCTAAACCTTGTGATTCCAATACTACCATATGTGCAATGAAATTGTGTGCTCCAATCCTCATAGTTAAGTCGCAGCATCCCGCGCTAGCTATCATATCCCCTCCAGGTGAACTCACTCTAATAGACTCTTTCATAGATTCCGTAGGTAACTTATACTTATCCACAAATGCCCTTGATATGAATGAATGCGATGCACCAGTATCAAAAAGTATAAGTGCAGGGTGAGTGTTGATTGGAAACTTACCAATCACAAGGTCAGGCTCATCTGGGATCTCCTCCACATTAACGTGGTTCACTATGGCCTTCTGGTTGTTTGTTGGCTTCAGTACCTTATTCTCCGGATAGTTGCCTACATAATGTCCCTTCTGACCACACTTGAAGCATGTCACCTCACTCAGATCTTTCTTCACAAAGCTGCGATAACGGTTGCGGTCATGTCCACTGTGTCCTCCAGAATGGTGAGTGTGTCCTCCCTTGTGGCTGTGGTGGTTGCTCTTGTGGCTATCATGGCAATGTCCATCGCCTCCATGGTGGTGGCGGTCATGGCTCCCATGGTGCCCATGGTCACTCCCTCCATGCTTGGAGGATCCATCATAAGAAGTGCGAGACTTGTGGTGAGAACCAGAGTGGTGATTGTTGCTCTTCCTCTTGCGGCTTTCCACCTGCTTGTGCTTCCCTTCCAAGATCCTGTCCTTGTCCATAAGCTCCTGGAAACTGGGGCAATAAACCACTAACAACTGCACTGAAAGCTCATCACTAAGGCCATCTAGGAACCTCTCCCTCCTTTTGGCATCAGTGTCAACATCCTCAGGTGCATAACGAGACAGGTTGTTGAACTCCTCAATGTACTCAGCCACGGTGCGGTTGGTTTGGCGCAAGTTGCGAAACTCCTTCCTCTTCAGGCTCAGAACTCCTAAAGATATTTGGTTGGTCTTGAAACCTTCCTCAAACATTGCCCAAGTCACAGTGTCCAGCGGGTGGGTGATCTGAAAAGTGTCCCACCAAGAAGCGGCTGGTCCCTCCAGTAGGTGAGCGGCAAACCTCACCTTCTCAGCATCAGTGCACCCAACAGTTACCAGATCCTTGTTGACTGAACGCAACCATTCGAGAGCAACCATTGGTTCTAATGCAGTTGAGAACTTCGCTGGCCTTAGCCTCAGAAACCTAGTGAGAGCATCTCCCTGAGGCTGGTTGTTCCCATTGTTGCTTTTGTTGTTCTGAGCTTCCATGAACTAGGTCATAACTTGGGTAAGCTGTGCCTGAGCTTCCATGAGATACTCCAGCTCAGTGGGTTGACGGCGTGGAGGCATCTGCGGTTCAGCACATGTAAGCTTAGAAAGAGTCGATTACGAAAACATGATTCTACCCATGCATTATGATCAAACAACAACAAGCAATTGCAGACAATCTCAAGCAAGCAACACATCAACAAACAAGTGATCCAGCAACATCCCAGGGGTTATCCTAGCAGTACATATCTACTGAAATATTTTTTAGAAGAGTTGGAAATGGTTATCTACATAATAGATCAGCAAAGCATTAAAAACAGCAATCTGCCAGAACAGTCCAGCAGTGTTCACGAATTTTTCTACCTGACTTAAACTCGTCAGTAATTTTTGCTGATTTTTTTCATACAACAAAGAGAGTTTCGCACCATCTCTAGTTTTTTCAGATATTTCACAGATACTAGTAAAATATGAAAAATCGTACAGTACTGCTATATCAGCAGAAAACTACAACATGAATAACTCAGATATTAACCAAATTTGCCTTAACTCTTCCATAAAATTCGCACAAATAATCCTGGGATATTAGAGTACACAAATAAGCAACTAAAAACTCTTAAACTAACAGTAATTAAGTTTTACATCGATCCAGACTAATCCTAACGACTTTTACCTAACGAAGAATAATTGGTGGACTTCTATCTACTTCTTGAAGAGGTTGCGGTAGGTTCTTGCACTCATGCGTTGGCGCTTCTGTCCATGAACCAACCATGGCGGCGGAGTGTACACCTCTCCTGAGTCATCACTTCAAATCTCAAACTCCACCTCTTCTGGGATCCTCCTCTTCTTCTTGATTCGCTGCTGCAGCTGCAACAGCTTCATCTCCTCCACCATCATAGTCTCCATCATCATCATCCTCGTCCCCACTGTCATCATCATCATCATCATTGTTGCCATCATCTCCATTGTCATCATCAGAGGGTGGATTCAGCTGTGCTTGGAGAGCGGCAATCTGAGCTGCCATGTCTTCAATAGTTCGATCCCTTTCCTGGATGGTCCCTTGCAAGTATTGTATGGTCTGGTGGTTGTCCTGCATAGTTCCATTAAGTTGAGCTATGGTTGCATCCCTTCCTACCAGGGCATTCTCCAGAACTCCCACAGCTTCATGCAAGGTCTCTATCTCCAGTCCTTGGACCACCATACCATTGCTAGCAAAATCTGCAATCTCCTTTACCATCATCACTTTCTCAGCTAGAGCTCCATTCTCCCTTTCCATGTCCTCTATGTGACTCCGACGGGGCGGCATGTTGTTCCTGTCGCCCGGGGTAACCACAATGTTCCCATCTTCATCACGCCTCCCATAGTCATGGTAGGGTGAGTCTGCTGGCAGTAGGTGTCGGACAAGATGGCACTGGCGAGACAGGGCTTCATGCAAGGCCAAGTTTATTCCAAGTCCCCAGTTGCAGTATGTCTTGGTGTAGATCATATACATAGGGTTTGGCAAGGCGGCATCCCTGAAGATGAAAGTGGTGATCTCCCATGCATCCTCGCCATATCCATAGGTGTACAACCTTCTTCCCTTGAACATGGGCAGTGGCAATCCCAATGAGTGCGAGAGCTGTGCTAACTGTCTTGCAAAGGGCCTTGGTGATTCCATGGTTGCATACTCAGTCGTGACTTCTCCCATCTATCAATTAAAATATGAAAGTGTGAGAATAGCATATGGTAAGAATTTACGAGTGAAAAGCATAAGATGAAAGACATAGTTAATATAAGCTTTAATAATTCTATGGCTTCCTAATCCAAACCTAGGTCACAATCCTACAGTCGACAACCTGGCTCTGATACCATCTTGTAACACCACGGTTCTGAAAAGGCCGTGGCTTCTATGTGACATGCCAATCCCTGGATCGGTTCATTGGCCCACAGTAGAATAAGATGAATAACATAGCAAAATATTCGTGTATCATAAATAACGAAGATCCAGAGTACCATTATTACAATAAAAGCTTAGCTCGAGGCTAGCTCGAATTATTCAGGTAGCAACATCAATAAAGCAAATCCTCCATTCTTCAAATTGCCCACAAGTGAACAAGTGCCGAGTGGAGTACCATGGCCTAAATCGATTACTCATAATCGGAATATCCTGCAACATGAAACGTAGCAACCCCGAAGGGTCAATACATGGAATATATGGCAAGTAGAGCTATTAAAGGAGACAATAGTTCTATCATCTACATGCATATTTGGAAAGTGGAGCTGTGGCTAGCTTGCATTTGCAAAAACCTTTATCCTACTTCATAAACAGTTTTTGATTTATTTTGAAAAGATCCCAATTAAGTTATCCCAACAACATGAAAGCAATTATGAAATTTGAATGAGCGAGAAACATTTCATAGAATCAATATCAAGCAACTCATATTTCCATAACAGGGGACACGGCTAATCGATTAGATTATACACCCTGCAGGGGTTAGTACACTTTACCCATGTGACTTGGCCAGCCCAGCTCGTACCATCACTCTCATTTTGGGTGATGATAGGGACAAGTCCAAGAAGAGACCGTTCGGGAAGTAGCTCCCCAATCCCGACGCGCACCGGTCCAACCTACCAAAATTCTACATCTCTGGATACGCGGATTCGAGTTACCACAACCTACTAAGTCCAACCAACCGCCAATTTCATTATTGTCACATGGTTGTACACGTAAGCTACAAAATAAAGAAGCCAATCATTTTCTCTTGATACCTGGGTGCCTTTCCGCAATGATACCACCAAAAATTATCGATCCCATCACACCCAGGAGATTCATTGATTAAGTTGTTTTAGTTTTCACAAACCAACACATTTAGAAACAACTTATAGTGATGTAACCCAGCCCTCGTTCATCATAGCATGGCTAAGCACATCTACCAACGGTGGTTCATCTACCAGGAATTTCCTACCACATAATAGGGCATAGCATAGCGATAGTATTATCCTACACATGCAACTACAAAATACACGAAAATGCATTGAAAATAGTAGGACAACATCATTAACAAGGTAGCATCTACTTGCCTTGGTTGTAGAGGTTGGAAGAACAATCCACACACAAGCAAGCGTTGCACTCGTAACAATCTACAGGATACAATTGCAATCATAAACAAACCATCCACAATCATATGCAAACAAAGATGATGCAAGATGCATGCATGACATTGGATTGATGCTATAGCAGCATCACATAATATTATTCAGTAAAGCTACTGTATGCATGCATGGAAATTATTTTTAGTGCAAAGAAAACAAGTATGCCATTTATAATGCTCAATAATAGAGCTAGAAACTAAAGAATTCACCACTGCTAACATATTGTTTGTAAAATCTTGGAAAACTTCTACTATATAGGCAACTCTAAATAGGAACAGTACCAATTGGAATTTCTCAAAAAGGAGTCATATAACTCCCTGAGTAATTAAAATACCGCAGTAAGCCATTAAATAGATTCTGCAAAAATTATTACTATAAGCCTAACTTTTTAATTCACTTTGAGATTCCCCTTGTTCTACCGATTCCAGGGACATATTATTTGCAATTTTTGGAGTTGCAGAACTTATTCTACGAATTAATTACTCTAAAAAGGGCATTAACTCATTAAATTAATCAGGATAAAACCTGGCTATAAAAGTGTAAATCAAATATACAGCAAGATTCTACGTGAGTCACTGAATCTACACATATTTTATTTGTAATTTTTGTCCCAATAGATTAATTTCTATGAATTTTACAAGTTTCAGCTATTTTCTGCAATTTTAAATCAATTTCTTATTTCCAGAATAGTCAGCGTTGACGCGCAGACACGCGGGCGCCACGCGGTGTTCTACGAGTGGCCGGTACCGGTTCGGTGCAGAAACAAAAAGAGGCCGTTGGATCTTATGAAGATCGGACAGTGGAGGGCGTCCGTGGCGAGCTCACCTGGCTGGTGTCGTTGGCAGCGGTGCTGGCGGCGGGTGCGGCGTTCTCCGGCAAGGTCGAGGCGGTCAACGGTATGCGCGCGCCCTCGGAGAGTGTCTCGGCAGCGTCGGGGCGTCCACTTGCGTCCTCGAGCGGCGGCGAAGGGCAGTTGGAACTCCGCAGCGTCGGTGAGAGGGGAGGAGCACGGGGAAACAAGGGAGGCGCGGGTGGCTCGGCTTCGTCGATATAGACCTCAACTGAGAGCTCCAATGGCGTCGGAGGCGCGGAACTCCGGTGAGGAATCCCGAGAGGTAGGAGGCGTGGATTTCTAGGGTTCCAAAGGGTTTTCGAAGAGGGAGCGACGGGCTTTATATGGGGAAGAAGATTGGGGCGAGGGGCAAACGGACTCGCGCGGATTTTTCGTAGGAATCGGGTCGGTCAAGGGCGCGTGCTGGCGCGATCTCCGTTCATGAGGAATACGGGCCTGACGGCGGTCCCTGTCTCATGTGGAAGGGGGAGGTGGGATGGCTATGGGTGCCGCTGGGCTGCGTGCTTGCAACCGGCATTGCATGATAGGTAGGAGGGTGGGCAGGTGGGCTGGGCCGGGGTGGCTCAGCCGAGGAGGTTAGGTTAGTTTTTTTTGTTCTTTTATTTTATTCATTTTTTTTTCTTATTTCTTTTATAACTTTTTATTAGCTAACCCAATTGAATTGATTTCTATTTTCAAAATTTTCTAAAAATCAAAGGATCAACATAGGATCATTTTTAGCAATAATTTGTCTATTTCAAAATAGTGACTTCATAGGTCCAACTATTCCCTTTTGTAGGAGACCCGAGTAACTCCGTCTAGGGTTTGAATGTAGTGTTTTGCATTTGAAAAATCTTCATGAATGCAGAATGACATGAATGATATGCAGCACCAATTCTAAAATTTGGGATGTGACATTGGTACCATAGTTCATCATCCATTACAAACCATAATAAAGGTCTTACAAATATAGGATCTCATGATCCACTCTTAATACAATCAATGCAATAGAATAATAATAATAATAGTAGCATGGTCTAAGCTCCATCTTCAGGGTCACAGGCAATGCTGACGATGGGAGATGATCCTAGTTGTCATAGACTTCCTGTTGTCCATCATCCTGGTAGTCCTCCTCATAGTCTGGCCATAGGAATAGCCAGGGAAAAAGCCATGAGTACTCTTTAAGTACTTTCAAACTAATACTAACAAGTAAGGGAGTTTGAGTAGGAATCTTAAGCTCTAGGTTTATTTGCAAAATTCTAGGTTCATCTCTAACTGAGTTTAGAAGTAAAGAAAACAAGTTTAATGTTTTACAACACCTAAGTGGGAACTTAGTTTTCATGTTCACAACCCTGTTGTGGTCAAGTCAAAGTCATAGTTCATTTAACAAATCATTTTGAAAACATCTCACGACGGAACAGTATGGCCACTCCAACTATCCATAACCGTGGACGCGGCTATTCGAATAGTTTGACACTGTGCAGAGATTGTACACTTTCACCACAACATTCGATACATCCATCAGGAAAATTCCTGAATCACCATACTCAGTATGCGGATAATCAATCCTAACCTTTGAATTACACACCCTAGTATAGGCACCTCCCCTATGAGTTTGGCCTCCCAACCATGACTATCTGTCATCTTGGGAACTGCACAGGTGGACAATCATAACGAGGTAGCCTCAACTCAAACCTCTTCCGCCAGGGAACCCATACTAAGATATATAAATTTCCAGTCAAGCCCTACCCAAATTCGGGTATTGTGGTTGTACGGTAAAATGGGGAATGGTATCGCATCCTCACTCAACCATCAGTTTTTTAAAGGGATAAGGCTCATGCCTCAATATTTTAATCATCAAATCATCTGGTGTTCATAACACATGTCAAAACATTTCATTAGAATGACTCATCATTCTAAGGTTTTCATAACCATTTTCACCAAGTATTCCCATCTAAAATGATCAAGTTTTATGCTTAGCACTAGCCACTAAAGTTGGGGTGATCACTAATGAGGCGTGCTAATCAAGGGGGATTTATCTAAGTTTAATCTCAGGCCTTAGTATGACATCTAGTCTAACTTAGGCCACATTTTATGCTCTTTATGCTACCTATAATATCTTTCCAAAATTCCACAAGTCACTAAGTAAAAGTAATAAAAAGCTTTGATAAAGAAATAAAATAATCAAGCTTCCAAGTAAAACTGGGATTTTGTATACTCAAGGTTGTCTAATCAAAGCATGCCTAATGCATTGTATAAGTTATCTAGCTTGCGAAGTTGCAAGTGTTAGCTTGCATAGTCAACTTGTAGTGTTAGGCTTGCATAGTTAGTAGCTTGCCTTGAGTAGTGTAGTGATTGAAGTTCTCTTCTCCTTCTTCCTTGTAGTAGTCTCCTCCCTCTTCGTATCCTTGGTCGGTACTAGCGTCTATAAATACATACGAGGTACACAATCACCAAACAATACTTAACTACTTCTATGTGGCACACAAGGGTTTACACTAGATGATCTATCATCATCACAATCATCACATGAATTAAAGGTCTAGCCTTATTTATTTTATTTTAGAAAAGAAATTTCTACTCATTGAAAACTACTTAAGATTTAATATTGTCCAATTAAAATATGGTATCATATTAATCATGTCATCACCACATATTTTAATACTTGGGAATGTGATTTAAAGTGGTGTCACAATTAATAAGGTTTAACATTATTATTTTAATTAAATAAAAGTGACTAGAAATGCCTATGGGGCATTCTTTTAATACTAGTCAATTATTACTATGAGTAAACCTAGATCTTTTTACATATTCAGAAAGATCTTGTCAAATGTGATTTTTGAGAGTTGGAATCAACTCAAAAGAATTTACGGTTGATTTTTGAAAAATGTTTGAATGCAAAAAAGTCTCTGCCTTGTTATTTTTACTATAGGTGATCTATAATTCCAAATGGTTTGAATCCAATGGGATTGGATTAAAATTTCAATGCCTTTCTAACAAAATTGGTTTCATGAAATTTGGTTCAGTGAAACTCTTTGAATTGATTTTTGAATCAACAGACAGAACTAGAGTTTGAACTAAATTGCAAAATCTATATTTGAATTAACTGGGTCGCGCGGGAACTAACTGTGCCATCCCACTGTGCATAGTGGAGCGTGTGGGCTGAGTTAAGTTATGGTCACACGCGTCAACGACTCTAGCTACGCGAAGCGGTATGTGGCAATCTGGACCGTTCGATTAGCATCTAATCTAACGGCTGGGGCGTGTCGTCTCCATCGGGCAGTGCTGGCCAGACTGAACCCTAACACGGTGGTGGGTTTCGTGCGAGGATCACCAGGGCTCCAGCTAGGGTTGGCGTTGGGGGATAACGACGTTGTCGATGACGGCAGTTCGAACGGTTGCTGCGCCAGCTCCTTGGGCGGCTCCAATCAACGGCTCCTCTTCTCCTCCTCCACGGCAGACTCCGGTTAAATTCAGGCGACCTGGTGCTCTCCTTGCTCCGAGGAAGGGTTAGTGGTGCTATGTGAGAGGTGGGGAGTGAGATGGTGTGGCGAATTGGGGCTGGGGATGCCTCCTTTTATAGCCGAGCGAGAGAGGCGGTGCGGCATGGGCAGAGCTCGTCGGAGCCGGCGGTACAGCGACCTAATGGCATGGCGGAGGGTGTAGGCCGGTGCACGGTCTCCTGGCAATGCTCACGGACGCGTTGGTTCTCTGAGCGGCACCTATAGTGGTTTTGACGTTGCACGGGTGCTACGGGTCGCGCGGCGGCGAACAGGGATGTTTGAGGGGTTCCTGGTGTCGCGGTGATTGCAGGCATGGGCGGCGAAGGCAAGGAGCAGCGTGTGCGCGCGTGTCGGGCGTGGATCTCTGGCGTGCTCTCGGCATGGAGCAGAGACAATGGGCATGGCGCGTTCTCGGTGGTCTAGGGCCTGGCTGCGTGCGAGGGCTGGACATGGGTGGCAGTGGACGTTGGGTTGCCTCCTGGACATGGTGGCTAGGCGCAGAGGTGGCTCCTACTAGCTAGCCATGGTCGGCTGGCAAGCGTTAGCTTCGGGTGGCACGGCATCATGCAAGGGTAGGGTTCTTGCTTGTTCAATGTTGTGGTTTTCACTGGGGGGAACAAGGGTAAGCAAAGGGAGTGATACGTCGGAAATGTATCTATAATTTTTGATGCTCCATGCTTGTTTAGTATATACTTTGCTTTGCTTTGTCTTTCTTTGAGGTGTTTTTATATCTTTTATGGAACTAACCTTTTAACAAGTTGCCATAGTTCCAGTTGCCTGTTTTCTTCTGTTTTTGGTTCCAGAAAGTAAGAAAATCAATATTCTCGGAATTGGAAGGGACAAAAGAAAAATTCAATAACTTTCCGTGAGGGACACGAATCCAGAAGGAGGGACGGAGAGGCACCAGAGGGTGGCTAGACCCCCTGGCACCGGCCAAGCCTGGCCCGCTCCTGGGGAGGGTGTGGGCCCTCTGGCCGCCTCCTCGGCCTCCCCCTTCGCCTATATGAAGCCCCCGGTGAGAAAACCCTAAATTGTCCCAGAAACATCCACGAAAACCTCCACAGCACCGCCGCCACCGAAGGGGAGATTTAGGGGATATAAAGTCTCTGTTCCAGCACCCTGCCGGGATGGGGAAGTGCCCCCGGAGCCATCTCCGTCGATCTCCATCGCCATCCTTATCACCATCGTTGATTCCCATGATGAGGAGGGAGTAGTTCTTACTCAGGGCTAAGGGCTCTACCGGTAGATACGTGTTCATGTCTCTCTCTATGCATGATCTTGTGGTCATGAGCTTTGTAATCAAGTAGATCTACCTTTCTACTCAAGTGCTTCATTATATGTCTGCTCTCCCCATGTGTGTGAAAGTGATAGCGTGCACGCCATGGTGGCACTTAGGCTTGAGTCTACATAAATACTCTTTGTGCTTTAATAGATCTATGTTTGTCCCCACGTATGTGAAAGTGACAGCAGGCATACCATGTGTGGCACTTTGGCTAGATTGAATATTTGTTATGAGTTATATTTGGAGTTGGATGTCTCTATGAAATTGTCGTTTTTGTTGGAACCATCTAGCGCTCAAGGTGATAGTGTGGGGTTATCTAGATTGGGGAAGGAGGACTTTGAGGTGTGCGGTTATAGCCCTACCATGGATTAGAGTGTCCAACTGGAGAGCAATTAAGAGTAGTATCATGAAGAGAGGATATTTATATGAGAGAGTGTTCACTAGTGAAAGTATGATCCCTAGGCCTTGTTTCTAAGCATTGAAACACCGTTTGCTACTAGATCTGTTGCATGTTTGCTTGCTTCCATCATTTTGGTCCTTTACCTTACCTCACCATAAAGCTCTTTTCTAGCACTGTTACCCCACGTCAACAACAAGTCAGAAGCTATTTTCTAGCACCGTTACCACTTGTATTTCACTATCTCTTCGCCGAACTAGTGCACCTATACACCTGACAAGTGTATTGGGTGTATTGGGGACACAGGAGACTTCTTGTATCTTGATTGCGGGGTTGCTTGAGAGGTAATATATTTGACCACTTCCTCCCTAAGTTCGATAAACCTTGGGTAATCCACTTAAAGGAAACTTGCTGCTGTTCTACAAACCTCTGCACTTGGAGGCCCAACACCTGTCTACAAGAATAGAAGTGCGTAGACATCAAGCTCTTTTCTGGCGCCATTGCCGGGGAGGTAAGGTAAAAGGTACTCACATCCTCTGGTGTGAGTGCTCGAAGTTATTTCCTTTAGATTCTGCAATTTTGTATTTTTGTTTCTTGTTTTCACTAGTTTGGATTAATGGAAAACAACAAAAAAATTAGAGAGCTTTATAGTATCTATCTTGAGTTAGGACATGAAGTGTTTGAAGAGAAAATTAAAAAACCTATGGAACTTTATTTGCATGTTAAAAGCAATGTTATTAGTATGAATTCTTTGCACACCATTATTGCTAATGCTATGGAAAAGTCTAAGCTTGGGGATGCTAGTTTTGATGAAAATGATCTTTTTAGTCCCCCAGCTTTGGAAGATAGCTATTCTATTGCTTATGATGACACCAAACCTCCAATATATGATGATTGCAATGATGATTATGATATTTTCATTCCACCTATTATTGAGGATAAAGTTAATTATGATTACAATATGCCTCCTATATTTGATGATTATGGTGATGAGAATAATAATGATAGCTATTTTGTTGAATTTGCTCCCACTACAGTTAATAAGAATGACTATGCTTATGTGGAGAGTAATAATTATTTTATGCATGTAGCTCATGATAAGAATGTTTTATGTGATGGTTATATTGTTAATTTTATTCATGTTGCTACTGAAAGTTATTATGAGAGAGGGAAACATGGTTTTATGCATATCAATAATATTAAGTTTCCCCTCTTTATGTTGAAATTTTGAAGTTGCACTTGTTTTTCTTTCCTATGATTATTGGTTTGTTCTTTCATGACTTGTTTCTTTACAAGATTCCTATGCATAGGAAGTGGGTTAGACTTAAATGTGTTTTGAATTTGCTTCTTGATGCTCTCTTTTACTTCAATTCATATTTCTTATGTGAGCATCTTCTCAAATTATCAAGCCTAACTTAAAGGCGTTAAAGAAAAGTACTTGTTGGGAGATAACCCAAGAGTTTTCTTGAGTCTTGGAAGTTATTACTTCAGTAATGACCTCTCCTTATCCTTTTTTTTGATTTTTGTGCCAAGAATGACCTCTAATGAGAGGGAAGTAAGATTTGGGGAGTTGCTATCCCAAAACAGATTTCTGTCCTCCACCACAAAAATTCGTGAGGAGTCTCTGTAACTCGGATTGAGATGATAATTTTCGAATAAATCTCCTAGTATGTTAGATAACTTTCATTAGTTCAATAATTTTTGATTTGAGCAAAATAAGATTTTCGAAAAAATCGGTTTCTACCTGCTGGTCTGTTTTGACAGATTTCTGCCATTATTTGCATTTGCTTCTTATTGATTCCTTTTTGAGTTCTCTTTTGGGGAATTGAGCTTTTTTGAAGGAGTTACTACAGTAGCTTGTGTTTTTATTGAAAAGTTTTTCTGTTCCAAAGCTTTGCTAGAGGTCTAATATCTTTTGAATAAACTAATGTTGCTAATGAAGATTGTGTGAAGTTTTGTATGAAGGAAAAAATTCAGGTGTAGAGAGAGAATGATGCAATGAGATGAAGAATGGACAAAATATCAAGCTTGGGGATGCCACCAGGGTGTCACCCCAAGAAATATCCAAGAGGTACAAGCGTCAAATCTTGGGGATCCCCAAGGCATCCCCCCTTCATCAATAAAAAGCGCAGGTCTTTCTAGACAATTCGTTTTTGTTGTTTCATGCACTATTGTGTTGTTCTTGGAGCGTCTTAGTTTTTGTTTTTGGTTTTCGTTTTGTTAGTTTGCTTGAGTAAGTAGGTTGGATCTCAGCACACTTATTTTAGAGAGATACACACTCTGTTTTCATTGCCCAGAACACTCTAGTTTTCACTCTTATTGTTTTGTGAGTGTTCACTTTTGCTAGCACTGCATTCAGCCTTAGTTTTCTTGTGCTTTCAGGTTAGAACTTTTTAGTTCTTCTTTGTGGATTTGTGAGACAAGATCACTAATCTTTATTGATTATTATCTTTGTGAGTTGTTTCAAATAAGTTGTTTGGTGTTGCAAAAGAGTAGGAAGCTTCATGCTTAAGTGGTACAAAAGGGAGCTTGTTCTAACTGTGGCTTAGACTTTATCATGTCATGCCAGATGTTGTTTTGACTGTATGCTTAGTGATTATTGCTATAGCATGACTTGTTCCAAACAAATAGGACTACTTAATGTTCCTTGAAGGAATCATGCGTTGTTTTAGCATACAAAAGCATAGTATTGTGGTATTCTCCTTTGATGCTTTGTTTGGGTTGACTTGGCACATTCTCACACCATGTTATGACTATGACAAGTCACCATAGCCTCTATGATCATTTAGTACTTGACTTGTAGTTCTACTCTATGCTTTGATTAGTAATGTTTTGTCGCTCTGCATGATTATGGCCATTATTGCTCTCTTAGTTGGTTGCTCCCAGTCTTTTGCTAGCCTCCACTTGTATGAGTAAGTTCTACTCATGCTTAAAACTCCCAAGAAACCAAGTTATTCCAAAGTGTCCACTATAAACTCCTATGCATGGTGTGTTACACCATTCCAAGTATATTCTTGTTTTCAGCTATCTTCCAATTTAAAACTATTTTGTTATGAGAAAACTTAGTGACTAAAGCCCTCACGAACTTGATGGCACACTTTATATTATTTGCCCATAATAAACTTGAACCATTGTGTCGTCTATGTTGTACATGTTTGCACTTATACGTTGGAATTAGCAGAACTATGATGTCATAGGGAACGTTTTCAACATTGCACTTGTACTTTGTACTTAGTTGATATCATGCTCTTTTGTCTATGGATGTCACCGGTGTGAAATAAAGAGGGAGCTTTTAAGTCCATGGAGTAAGTATTTTGTGTTAGAGAAACGCCTGGACCGCTAGCCTAAGACATGCCTAATCATGGTGGAAACTTGCAGCATCACCATAGTGAGCTATCTATGAAGCATCCTAAATAAAAAGCTACGCATATAGTAAATAAAAAGATCGCTGAGATGCTCATTGTCTGCTTGCCTTGTCATTTTGGTTATGGGATAGCTCCTGCACCATGTGCAAGGGGTACCCCGTTGGCGGTTCTCTATGATATGCAAATACTTACAATGACAAGAACTTATAGGTTACTGAAGTTGAGTAGCATGACGTGTGGCCCTCGTATTCAAGGGACTTGAGATTGCCAACTTATACTTTGTCAAGAATATACTCCATAGTTTGTTCACTTTAACCTTAATCACTTCAAGATGCTTATGATAGGGGCAATGAGGGCTGAAAGCTAACAAGTACCATAATTTTAGGAAGCTCTTTTTGAAACTTGAAATCCCTGCTTCCCTTATGAAGGGCCTTTCTTCCACTATTATTGAGTCTCCACCTTCTACCTTTAGGCACCATTAAGAGAGAATAGTTGTAATTATGTGTGAAGTGTCCCAAAGCTTATGTATTGTGATATTACTTGTTCTTGTGCTATTTGTTTCTAGTCACCCTTGTGAACTTTGAAGGTGTCCCATGCATCTATTTGCTAATCTATGAGGGACAAGTTGATTGCCACTATGACATGTTTTCTGTACGTGAAACAAATAAATGTTTTTCAATGCATGTTATTCATGATATTTGTTTGTAGCCTTTGATGTTGCATGCATATATGCTTTGTCTTATTGTTAGAACTCCACTTTTCATGCACATGTTTAGAGTTCTTTGATCCCAGCTTTCAATGTTTGCAAATGGTTTGATCTTGGTTTTTATGGTGCATGTCACCTAAAAAATTATTGTTTTTATCACTTACCTACTCGAGGACAAGCAGGAGTTAAGCTTGGGGATGCTTGATACGCCAGAAACTATCTATAATTTTTGATGCTCCATGCTTGTTTAGTATCTACTTTGCTTTGCCTTGTCTTTCTTTGAGGTGCTTTTATATCTTTTCTGGAACTAACCTATTAACAAGTTGCCATAGTGCCAATTGCATGTTTTCTTTTGTTTTTGGTTCCAGAAAGGCAGAAAATCAATATTCTCGGAATTGGACGGGACAAAAGCCGAAGTCAATAACTTTCCGTGAGGGACACGAATCCAGAAGGAGGGACAGAGAGGCACCAGAGGGTGGCCGTTCCCCCCTAGGCACGACCAAGCCTGGCTCGCGCCTAGGGAGGGTGTGGGCCCTCTGGCTGCCTCCTCGGCCTCCCCCTTCGCCTATAAGAAGCCCTCGGGGAGAAAACCCTAAATCATCCCAGAAACATCCACGAAAACCTCCATAGTGCCACCGCCACTTAAGGGGAGATTCGGGGGATAGAAAGTCTTTGTTCCGGCACCCTGCCGGGACGGGGAAGTGCCCCCGGAGCCATCTCCATCAATCTACATCGCCACCATCACCATTGCTGATTCCCATGATGAGGATGGAGTAGTTCTTCCTCAGGGCTAAGGGCTCTACTGTTAGCTATGTGTTCATCTCTCTCTCTATGCATGATCTTGTGGTCATGAGCTTTGTAATCAAGTAGATCTACCTTGCTACTCAAGTGCTTCATTAGATCTCTGCTCTCCCCATGTGTGTGAAAGTGATAGCGTGCACGCCATGGTGGCACTTAGGCTTGAGTCTACATAAATACTCTTTGTGCTTTAATAGATATATGCTTGTCCCCACATATGTGAAAGTGACAGCAGGCATACCATGTGTGGCACTTTGGCTAGATTGAATATTTGTTATGAGTTATATTTGGAGTTGGATGTCTCTATGAAATTGTGTTTTTTGTTGGAACCATCTAGCGCTCAAGGTGATAGTGTGGGGTTATCTATATTGGGGAAGGAGGACTTTGAGGTGTGCAGTTATAGCCCTACCGTGGATTAGAGTGTCCAACTGGAGAGCAGTTAAGAATAGTATCATGAAGAGAGGATATTTATAAGAGAGAGTGTTCACTAGTGAAAGTATGATCCCTAGGCCTTGTTTCTAAGCATTGAAACACCGTTTGCTACTAGATCTATTGCATGTTTGCTTGCTTCCAGCATTTTGGTCCTTTACCTTACCTCACCATCAAGCTCTTTTCTAGCACTGTTACCCCACGTCAACAACAAGTCAGAAGCTATTTTCTGGCACCGTTACCACTTGTATTTCACTATCTCTTCACCGAACTAGTGCACCTATACACCTGACAAGTGTATTGGGTGTTTTGGGGACACAAGAGACTTCTTGTATCGTGATTGCATGGTTTCTTGAGAGGGAATACCTTTGACCACTTCCTCCCTAAGTTTGATAAACCTTGGGTAATCCACTTAAGGGATTCTTGCTGCTGTTCTACAAACCTCTGCACTTGGAGGACCAACAACTGTCTACAAGAATAGAAGTGCGTAGACATCAGGGAGACAATGGTTTGAATGATCACTGCTCAAAACAGTGAAACTTTGGCTAGTTTGATTTGTGTCTGCGAAGTTTTTGATGAAATGGGCGAAAGAAATTTATATTTGATTTTTTGGATGAAATTTGGTGAGTGTACTAGTCACATAGTTGATAGTATATGGGTGCTTAGGTTTGTCAAGGTGAACTGGTTTGAGTGGTTTTTGAGAAATGGTGATCTTAGTACCTATGTTTCTGTTGGTTTGCACGGTGGACTTGGTTTCACTTTTACTTGGTCTAGCAAGGGGTGAAAAGAATTGGATTTGTTTCTATTAGAAATCTTGGACTAGAAACACTCAAAGTGGTCTAGTGAATAAGTTTGGCAAAAATGACCATTTTCTTATATTGTTTATTTTTTTCTCTTCATTTGATTCTGTTTGGAAATGATTTAGATGTTGTTGTTTTCATCTTTAAACCAATCCTTGCCATTCATAACAATGAAACAAGTCATTACAAGCATTCATGCATTCATCACACACACACATGCATTCATATTGATTTTAATTAACAAAAGTTTTTGTTAACCCTATACTTGGGTGATTGGAACTTGATAATCCTGATTAATATTTTTGGGATGTTACACCAAGCTGTTCAACAGGCCTAGTGAAACATCATTTTGATAAGCAGATTTGCTGGCCGTCTCTAACATTTCTCCTAGATCAGTAACTTTTTTCTGCTTGAGTTGGTGACACATCAATCCGACTTGGAGTCATGTAATCAATGCTTTGATTGCAGTTTGATCATTGACTCCTTCACAAGAGTTATTTGTGTTGATCCATTGTCTGAGGTAGTCCTGACAAGTTCTCTGGATATCTAGATACTCCGCTGCAAGTCTCTGACTATGTAGCGCCTCCCGTAAGGACCCTCAACATTCCGTAAGAACGCACTTTGCATGTCATACTAGTTATGGATGGTGTTTTTCAGCAGTTCATTGAGCCATGGTCGAGCCAACTTCCGCAGCATAAATGGGAGATACCGGACTGTGACTAAGTTGTTCCCTCCTTTGGTGATACAACAAGCCAAGAAAAAATCCTGGAGCAAAGTGTCGGGCCAAGCCGCACCGTCACAGGGTTAAATGTGCTTGGCGATTTTGAAATTAAACAAAAATTTTGTCATGCAGATATGTGGTACGAAGTATTTTGGGCCCACATATACGTCATACGTCTAGTAGCACCACGCTGATTTGTTTAAGTTAATACGATTCCGTGTGTCATGGTGTGGAACACGGCAGTGCCATCGGGGATGGCAAAGAAGGGACACTCGGATGCATTCGGTGGCTCATGCAACGGGTTGGGCACGGTGAACTGCAAACATAGCGACATACCCAGGTTCGGGGCCCTCTCGGCGAGGTAACACCCCTACTCCTGCAAGATGAACTATATGAGGGAGAAAATGCCCTGTACAGATGCTCCTTGAGCTGTTTCTTTAGTAACTATCGAGAGATAGAGGAAGATGGGAACTTGGTACTATCACTTATATCTTTCTATTGTTGCCTACCTAGAACCCCAGCTCTACCCTCACTTATATACTGGTCTGGGGGCAGATTACGAATCGGGCCCTAGGGTTTACTGTTTGGATATGGGTTTATAGGACAGGGCCGGCTGCAGGGCCTAGCCGGTGGGCCAGGACCCAATCTGCCTTCCTTTAGCATCATCTTCTTCTTTAGCGGTCACCCGGGCTTCCTTTGGGGCGTCACCCTTGCTTTAATGGTCACCCGGACTGCTTTTGCCAGTCAGCCGACCGCTTTGCTTTATCTTCGTCGTGTAGAGCTGGTCATGACGGCATGCATGCTTTCTTGATGAAAAGGGAGAGCCAGAGGCCTACCCCGCAAGGAGCGTCAGCCCCTCTGCGCTCTCTATCAAATCCTAGGTGATCCGGGTGGAAGCGGCCACCCGGCCGGTTCTTCTGGCTACCTGCTAGACAGGCCAGCCGGGAAGGTTATAAACCCAGTTGGGTGGTGTTCGCCAACGAGCTGGAGTTGTCCTTCTTGAGGGCCAGACGGCCTGTTCCTTCAGGAGCCAGCCTACTTGTGCTTGGCTTTCCCCACCAGGGGTTATCCCCCGACACTAGTCCCCGAGCACGTATGGGCTTGGCCGGTGGGTAAGATCTTGCGTGCTCTTTTTTTTTGAAGTGATTGCTTTACCGCATCCGGCTGCATCTTTTGCTTTTGCTTTCCGGCTGGATTTAACTGGCTGCAGAATCGATGGCCGCCCACTGGGTGTAAACAGCGAAGGCAGGGACCGGCTGACATAGCTGAAGATGAAACGTTAGCTTGATGATGTCGTTGATGTCGTCACCCACGACTGCTTCTCTGGTGCACGTCGCGTCACTTGTACTTCCGCGTCGCTGCGTCAGTTTTTTGGTAACTGCGCATGCAACTTGCCGCAGCGGTTTCTCGGGGCGAGCGCGCACGCCTCGTCTCCTGGTAATGCCTGCGGATCTTCTGTGGCGATCATGATGGTGCAAAGGATTTGAATCCATAACATTGTGCGGCTGTGGCGCCTTGTTGCCACGCGTCATGCGGGAGATGAGGAGGTGACGGTACCGCCCGCAGGGATAAATACAACCTTGAGGGGGGATGATGCCCACACTTCTCCAACCTCCGACTCATCTTCTCCTCGTGTTCCAGCGCACCGTGCTCCTTGCGCCCCTTCTCCTTGCCGCCACCAGAGCCACTACACACCGTTCACCACAGCCACCACTTCTGTCGAGATGCTGCCGGAGCGGCGCGGCTGTTGGTGTGGGTCATTCGTGACCGATGAAATCATCAACAAGTACCGGCGGGGGAGATTTCTTCCCTCATCGATGCTTGTGAAGCATCAGCTCGCGCCGGAGGGGGAGCGGGTGCCAGATCCTCAGCCGGGGGAGCGTGTCGTCTTCCTCGCGCAATTTGCCCGCAGCTTCAGTCTTCCCGCCAGCCCCTTCCTCCTCCAACTCTTTGTCTTCTTCGACCTCTAGCTCCATCATCTGGGCGCCAACGCCATCATGCAGCTGTCGCACCACGCGGCTTGCTGCGAGTCGCACCTTGGGGTGTGGCCCGAGGTGGCAAACTTCCTCGAGTTCTTCCACTTCAAGGCCCAGAACACCTCTAAGGGCGGTCCCCTGACGCAGACGGGCTACTGCGCCATCTACCCACAGTCCTCCTTGCCAATGCCGCGGTTCGAGCTCCCCGACATCGTCAAGTTGTGGCAGCGCGCATATTTTTATGTGAGCAACGCCCCAGAAGTGGACTAGATCTGCCTTTCGCCTTTCGCCAATTTGCCCTCAACACAGAAGGGCTGGTCGACGAAGGGTATGGGCGCACGGCGGACTTCGACCGGATGGCCACCTCGGTGGAGACGATGGTGGAGACGGAGATGCTCACCGCCCGGGACATCACGCTATCGTGGATGGTGCGTCGTGTGCTTCCGCTACAGAAGCGGTCGCACAAGATGTGCCACATGTCGACCGCCGATGACCTGACGAGGACGTTGCGGAAGGAGGTGCCCTACCAGGACCTGCAGAACTGGGTCTCCATGATCTCCACGTTCCATATGGTGGCCACCTGGGCGTAATCCTGCCCTCCGTACCATCACGGCCGCCTGCTACCTCGGGTGAGTTGTTATCTAGTTGTCTAGCGTCTTATTCTTCGTCATTGCTAGCTTTCCTTGGGTGACTTATGGTCCCCTTTTTGATTAGTTGTTCATGGCGCAGCTAGCCGAGGATGGTATGGGTAACTTCCTGCTCCCATCCTTCTTGGCAGACAGGAAGCCAAAGAAGTACCCCCAGACAGAGCCCGAAGGGTTTCCCATCCGGGCGGACGACGGCCCCTCGGATCCTCATGGTAAGTTGCTGGCTGTGGCTCCTTCTTTCATCCTGGCTCGTGAGGTTGTGGTTTTGATTCTTTGTTTTTTTCGAAGTCGATGTCACCGACGAGGAGGGTGGCCGAGAAAAACCCGCGGCGAAATCCCGGGGAAAGAGGGAGGCGCCTGCTGCCGTCCCCGCTCCAGTTGAACAGAAAAAGACGTGTCGTAGGCATCAAGTCGTTGCTCCGTCGTCCATCGTTGGGTTAGTATCCTCCTTGTGTTTCCTTGCCGTTATGTGGTTCTGCTGGTGCTTTCTCTTATTGTTCACTCTGTGCAGCGAGGTGATGTCGCTTGGCGATGGTGGCGCTGCCGTTGTTGCTCCTCCCCATCCTCCGCTGGTTGAGGAGGTGGTGAGGTCGCCGGATGCACCCGCACAGGCTGCGCCAGCCGCGCCGTCTCTTCCCAGGGCCCCTAAAGGCTCCCCGACCATAGGGTTGCTGCACCAGGCGCCCGCGTCTACGCGGTTGGGGAAGTTGTTCGCGGTTGCGCAGGACCCGGAGACCCCCCCTCCTTCGTCCTAGGGCTGGCATGAACCTGGCCCGGAGCGATGCTCCAGGCAGCTCCGCCAGGCCCGTCATCACGGAGGTGACGGAGGAGGTCAGGGCCGCGTAGGCGGCTGCAGCAGGCGGCGGCCAGCCAGGTGCTTCCGCGCCGGCTGGGAGGGAGTTGGTGGTGGTCACGCCTTCGGGTGTGGCTACCGATGATGACGAGGTTGTCTTCACTGTCTCAATGCCAGTTCCGGATGTGCTGATGCCGGGTGCGATCCTCGCCCAGCTCTTGGGCAGGGCACCCGTCGCACTCAACCAGGTTCGCCACCTGGTTGAGGGAAGGGATAAGGGCCCTGGTGAGGCCAAAAATTTGTCTTTCTTGATGGAGGTAGGTCATTCTTCCCAACATCTTCCTGCTCTTCCAGCCGGTTTTTTGTTCTGTTACTTATTTGCTTTGTTGCTGCAGAGAGGTTTTGCGGATTCGATGAAGAATACCCTGGATCTTGGCCGTAAGATTGCTTCTTCAGATCTATCTTGGCGATTGGCTCCCTTTTCCCGTTTTTTGTTGACCATCGGGTATCCTCCTACAGCCATGATCCAGGACAAGGAGAAGGAGGTGGAGCGCCTCAAAGCTGAGGTTGCCCGGCTGGAAGATTCGAACAAGGCGCGACATGCGCAGTTCGATCAACTTGCCACGGCCAAGCATTAGCTTGAGGTTAGCATGAAGAGGGGCAAGAAAGCAGCTAACATCTGGGTGGAGGCGCTGAAGAATTTTTAGACGATATCCACCCAACAGGAGGAGACGATCAAGATTCTCCTCTCCAAGGAGGCGGAGCTGGCTCAACACCTCCAGAGTATCTCGGAGATGCTTGTCAGTAAGTTCTCCAGCTTCCTTCCTCCGTTGTCTCACGGTTTGTTGAATCTGGTCTAACCATTTAGCTCTTCCCTTGGTTGCATCTTATTACCCTCAGTCGACCAAGATGGCTCTGGAGAAGCTGCCCAAGGAGGAGGTTGGCCGCGACCTGACCGCCCTCGACTTGGTTAAGGTGCTGGCGGAAGAGAGCAATGGCATTCACGCTGTCGGGAACGACTTCTTCCACTACATCTGGCCGGACGCGGGTGATCTGCATGACATTGCCAGCCTGGTTGTTGCTTTGTCCAAGGGCATCGACGTGCTAGAGATCCAGAAGGAATGGGCTACCCGAGGTGGAGTGGAGATGGCTTTAGCCCTAGTGAAGTCGTGGTACCCGGGTGCTGATCTGAGCATGCTCAATCATGGATTTCGTCTTGGGACGAGCTAAGAGGGTCTTCGTTCCAGCACTCCGGTGCTCCAGTCCTGTGGGGTGAAATTGGAACCTACGTGGACTTGGACTGCGACTTTAGTGCCCCCGGAGAGCCACGACCGTTCCACTTGGTCCCGACGCCCTAGAATCCTACTGACGTTTCTTCCACTAGCCAAGCTCCTGCAACCGATGTTGGCACAACTCTTGCCCCTGCTGCTGACGCTCCCTCTGCCGCTTCGGCTCTAGAACCTTGATCCCCTGAATGCCGGGTGTATTTGTTAAACTGATCTTTTGTTGTTTCTACACTTGGGCTGACTTTTGTCATCAAATTCTGAATTTGCGTGGAACCTTCGTGTTCTGTTTTATGGCTTGGTGTCTCTCCAAATCTTTAGTCTTACTCTGCCTTTTTGTTGTTCTTTGGCGCTTATATTTTTACGCCCTTGTCATTTGTGGTCTTTAAGACTCGAGCCGGCTGGAGTAGCCAGCCGGGTTGAAGCTCTTTCGCCGTATCGACTTGAACTTATGGGTGTGCGGGAGCGCGCCCACTGGGTGTAGTCCCCGAGGTTCGGGCCGGCTAGGGTAGCCAGCCAGGTCGAAGCTCTTTCACCATCTTGACTTGAGTTTATGGGTGCACGGGAGCGCGCCCACTGGGTGTAGTCCCCGAGGTTCGGGCCGGCTGGGGTAGCCAGCCGAGTCGAAGCTCTTTCGCCATATTGACTTGAGTTTATGGGTGCGCGGGAGCGTGCACACTGGGTGTAGTCCCCGAGGTTCGGGCCGGCTGGGGTAGCCAGCCGGGTCAAAGCTCTTTTGCCATCTTGACTTGAGTTTATGGGTGTGCGGGAGTGCGCCCACTAGGTGTAGTCCCCGAGGTTCGGGCAGGCTGGGGTAGCCAGCCGGGTCGAAGCTCTTTCGCCATCTCGTTTCCTGCCAAGTTGTAGCTCGGGTCACGCGAGACATAGCATTGCTTTGGGTTAGTTTCGCTATGCATATGCTCATTCATTAGTTGGGGCTGAATGTAAAAGGAAAGGAGAAGCGCGCCCCTTCGAGTTAGGCTGTTAGTAGCTCCCCTTTTCTCAGCGAGCAGTGGCCTTTCGAGCGTTGCCCTTGCCGGCTGCCAGCCGGGTTGCGGTCTGCAGCCGGAACCGAAGGAGCAGCTATATTGGCATGCCTCACGATACTTTGGTTCGTTATTATTGGCTTAGCTTATGTGGGCGCGACCGGTTCGCTCAGGCGCCCTTGCTTTCTGCATTGGCATTTTCTTGCAGTGTGTACTTTGAGCTTTTGCTCTTGCCGGGTCGACAGCCGGCGTGCGGTCTGAAGCCGGAACCGAAGAGTTTGCTCTAGGCACCTTGTGCAATATTATGCCGCCTGTAGAAATCATGGGGGTCTAGGCCAGCCGTTACGAAGGAGAAGGTGGTGAGCGGAATTGGGACAAAGTCCTTGGTGCTATGCCGAGGCTTTCGATCTTGTTCATTTATTACACGAAAAGGGGAGGTACATACGCTTCTTGTTCAAGTGTAAAATGACCGGAGTGGGCTTGCATTCCATGGGCGTTCCGTCGTTTGAGCGATCTTCTTTGTTCTTCACCGGCTGCTAGGTGTCTATCAAATAGTATGAATTGTTGTGAAGCGCCCGACTGACGATGAATGGGCCTTCCCATGGTGGGGACAGCTTGTGCATTCCTTTTGTGCTCTGGACCAGGCGCAGCACCAGATCTCCCTCGCGGAAAGAGGTAGACCGGATCCGGCTGGCATGGTACCGGCGCAGGTCTTGCTGGAAGATTGCTGACCTAGACAGAGCCAACTTGCGTGCTTCCTCGAGAAAGTCCATGTTGTCCTCTCATGCTTCTTTGGCTTCCTGCTCCGTGTAGAGCTTCTTGCGGGGTGCGTCAAACTGGATGTCTGTGGGAAGGACTGCCTCTGCCCCATAGACAAGGAATAACGGTGTGAAGCCGGTTGAGCGGTTGGGTGTGGTGCACAGGCTCCAAAGCACAGCTGGCAGCTCCTCTATCCAGCATCCGGGTGATTTGATGAGCGGTTCGATTGGCCTTGGCTTGATTCCGGCTAGGACCAGCCCGTTAGCGTGCTCGCACTGTCCAGTGGACTGTGGGTGCGTGACTGATGCCAGGTCTAGACGGATGCCCTTTTCCCTGTAGAAGCGAGCGAAAACTCCCTTCGCGAAGTTGGTTCCATTGTCAGTGATGATGTTATGCGGGTAGCCGAACCGGATGATGATGTCCGTGAAAAATTTGATCACCGTTGCTCCGTCCAACTTCTTGATGGTTTCACCTCGATCCATTTTGTGAACTTGTCCATGGCTACGAGTAGGTGTGTCATGCCGGATCGAGTTTTTTGAACGGCCCAACCATGTCCATCCCCCAGACCGCGAACGACCAGGTGATTGGTATTTTCTTGAGTGACACGGACGGTGTGTGCTTCAGCTGGCTGAATCGCTAACAACCGTTGGATGTCTTGACCAACTCCTTAGCGTCCTTCAGCGCTGTGTGCCAGTATAAACCGTGATGAAGAGCCTTGGCCGCTATTGCTCTTGATGAAGCGTGGTGGCCGCATTCGCCCTGGTGTATGTCATCTAGGAGCCTGGTTCCCTCCTCTTGGCTTACACATCGCTGATAGATGCCCCCGATGTTGCGCTTGTACAGCTCTTTGTTGATGATGGTGTAGGCCCTTGCTCTTCGCCGCACTTGTCGTGCTGCCACTTCCTTCATCGGGAGTTCGTCTTTGGCCAAGAAGTTCATGAACGGCTTCGCCCAGTCGGGTGTTTCCCGAATGGTATGCACCGTCTGCATGATGAGCTCGATCTCCTCATGGATTGCTGGCTCCAGAATGTCAGGAGGTTTGTCGGGCGGTAACTTGCTGGTGTCGACCATGGGTTGCGTTGCGGCAGTCCCCGAGTGCAATGAGGAAGTCCCATATGCGGCGCGGCAGTCCCCGGGTGTGGCGCGGTAGTCCCCGGGTGCGGCGCCGCAGTCCCCGGGTGCGGCGCGGCAGTCCTCGGGTGCGACGAGGCAGTCCCCGGGTGTGGTGCGGTAGTCCTCGGTTGCGGCGCGGTAGTCCCCGGGTGCGGCGCGGCAATCCCTGGGTGCGGCACGGTAGTTCCCGGGTGCGGCGCGGTAGTTCCCGGGTGTGGTGCGGCAGTCCCCGGGTGCGGCACGGCAGCGGCTGTTCCTGGATCTGCGTTGAGTACGATGAAGTTGGATTCTGGTGACGGGGTGATGGAGGGCTTTTTTTTTTTTTTTGAGAACGCGGGTGATGGAGGGCTTGCGCAAGTGCTCGAGGGAGACTCCAGGTGGTATGGCTTGTCTTGTTGAACCGACCCTAGCCAGGGCGTCAGTGCCTTCGTTGTTCGATCTGGGCACGTGGTTGGACTCGCATCCTTCGAAGCAGGCACACAGCTGCTGAACGAAGAAATGGTAGAGGGCCATGTTTGCATCCGTTGCGTCCCACTCACCGGATACCTGCTGCACCACCAGGTCCGAATCCCCAAAGCATAGTACCCTCAGGATGCCTATCTGCTTGGCCATCTTGAGCCCGTGGATGAGCGCTTCATATTCGGTGACGTTGTCGGATGCCTTGAAGTGGATCTGGAGGACGTACTCCAGCCGGTCGCCTTTGGGCGAGGTTATCACGATTCCTGCTCCGAGTCCTCCTCGCATCTTGGAGTCATCGAAGTGTAGCTTCCAGTAAGTTGAATCCGACACTGGTGGCATGTACTGTGTCTCCGCCCAATCGACGATGAAATCGGCCAGTTCTTGGGACTTGATCGCTATCCGTGGATCGTACTGGATGTTATGTGCAGCGAGCTCGATGGCCCATTTTGCCACGCGACCGGTGGCGTCCTTGTTGCCGATAATTTCTTCTAGTGGGGCCAACGCTACTACCTGTATGGAGTACTCTTGGAAGTAGCGCTTGAGTTTCTTGGCGGCCATGTACATGCCATATACCAGCTTCTGGTAGTGGGGGTAGTTCTGCTTGGAGAGCGACAGCACCTCGCTCAGGTAGTATACGGGGCGCTGGACCGGCTGGGCCTTCCCTTCATTTGGCCTTTCCACTACAAGTACCATGCTAACCACTCTGTTTGTGGCAGCGATGTGCATCAGCATATGCTCCTTTGCTGCTGGCGCCGCCAGAATGGGTGGTGAGGTGAGCATGCGCTTGAGGTCCCGGAAGGCTTCGTCCGCCTGAGCTGTCCAGACAAACTTGTACGTCTTCTTCATCAGCTGGTTCAAGGGAAGGGCTTTCTCACCCAGCCGGCTGATGAACGGGCTGAGGGAGGCGAGGCACCCGGTGAACTTCTATACGTCCCGTAGGTTCTGCGGCAACTCCATGCGCTCGATGGCTACAATCTTCTCCGGTTTCTCCTCGATTCCTTGTTCAGAGACGAGAAATCCCAGGAGCTTGCCGGCTGGGATGCCGAACATGCACTTCTCCGGGTTCAGCTTGATCTGGAAACGGCGGAGGTTGTCGAATGTTTCTTTCAGATCCTCAAGGAGTGTGTACTGCTCCTTGGTCTTGATGACGACGTCGTCAACATAGGTGTGCACATTTTTTCCGATCTGCGTCTGCAGGTATTTCTGCATGCAGCGCTAATAGGTCGCTCCTGCGTTCTTCAAGCCGAAGGGCACGGTGGTGTAGCGGTAAGCTCCATACGGGGTTATGAATGATGTATTTATTTGATCGGTTACATTGAGCTTAATCTGGTGATAGCCCGAGTAAGCGTCTAGAAAAGACAACAAATTGCACCCGGCGGTGGAGTCGATGACTTGATCAATCCGCGGTAGAGCGAAAGGATCCTTGGGGCATGCCTTGTTGAGACTGGTGTAATCAACACACATGCGCCATGTCTTGTTCTTCTTCAGCACCCGCACCGGGTTGGCGAGCCATTCTGGGTGGAAAATTCCCATGATGAAGCCGGCTACGAGCAGCCATGTGATCTCCTCACCGATGGTTCTTCTTTTTTCTTCTGCGAAGCGACGTAAAGATTGCTTGACTGGCTTCGCGTCTGGTCGAACATGAAGAGAGTGATCGGCGAGTTCCCTCGGGACACCTGGCATGTCTTTGGGGCATCATGCAAAAATGTCCCGATTCTCACGGAGGAAATCGACGATCGCGCTTTCCTATTTGCTATCCAGGCCGTCTCCGACCAGGACGAACTTGCTTGGGTCCTCCTCGCTCAGCAGGATCTTCCTTGTTCCTTGCGAGGGCTTGAACTGTGATTCCCCAGCCGGTTTAGGTTCTCCATCCGGCATATCCTTCTGCAGATCCGCCATGTTCTGCATTATGACGCGCTTCTCTTCAGCGATGAACTTTGCTTCGGCTAGCTTGGAGCGGTCTGAAGCGCACTCGATCGAACGCTTGTAGCATCCGTCGGCGGTGATCAATCCCTTTGGGCCTAGCAGCTTCATCTTGAGGTACGCATAGTGTGGTATTCCCATGAACTTGGTGAGAGTTGGGCGCCCTAGTATGGCGTGGTAGGCACTGGAGAGGTTCACCACCTCGAACCAAATTGGTTCACGACGGAAGTTGTTCTCGCTGCCGAAGATGACGTCCAGCCGGACCTTGCCGATTGGCGAGTGCGACGGGCCTGGTACTGCTCCGTGGAACGAAGTGCTCGAGTGTTGCAGCTGGGATTCGTTGATGCCAAGCCGCTCGAGGCTACTCCGGTAGAGGAGGTTGATGCTGCTGCCGCCATCGATCAGCACCCGGGAGAAGCGGCATGAGTGCTTCTTGGAGATGATGATGGGGTCGAGGACCAACGCGTAGCTGCCAGGGCTTGGCAGTACAGCCGGCTGATCTTCCTTGCTCCAAGTGATCGCCTGATCCGACCAGTGCAGGTACTGGGGGACAGGGGCACAATTGCGTTCACCTCCGCCTCGTGCCTCTGCTTGGCGTGCTTTGTTTCCGGCTCCATGAGGAATATGTGGTAGTTCCCACTTGTCACGGGTAACCATTATCGTTGTCCTCGCGGCGATTTCTCCGCTCCCTATTGTCAAGTGGGCCTCTGGCTGGCGGTGGAGGTGGTGGTGGAAGCCCGCCGGCTTTGGCCATCTTCTTCGTCCAGCTGCACTCGTGTGTTGTGTGATTCACTGTCTTGCTACCGCAGTTGTGGAACTTGCACGTCCCATCGAGCATGGACTCCATGGTGTACTTGGGCCGAGGCGGCCTATCATCTGGCCTCTGTCTCTGGCAGCCACCTGCAGTCGGGTCCTCATGCACAGCGGCTACTTTCTTGGTGTCGTACCGGCTGTCCGGTTGGTCGTATTTCCTCTTGCCGTGGCGGTTGTCATGGCCGTGCCGCCTGGGATGATGGTCACCCGGCTGGCGGCACTCCGCCCGTTCGTCCGTGACGATTTGGCCTTGGTCGTCCACCACGATGGGTTTCTTCATGGCCGCGTTAGCAGTGGCGTACTTGTCCGTGATGGCCATGACCTGGGCCATGGTTTGCGGGTCTGCCCGGCTGAGTTTATGCTTCAGCATGGTGCCGTCTCGGCAGCCGTTGGTGAAGAAATCTATTGCCTGGTTCTCACGCACCCCTTCGCACGAATTGTGCATGCTAGTCCACCGGGTGAGGTAGGCGCGGTCCGACTCGTCCTTGCCCTGCACGCAAAGGGAAAGCTCGCGAGGTCAACCCGGCCGCTTGTATGTTCTGGTGAAGTTGCGAATGAACGCTTCTTCGAAGTCCAGCCAGGCGTTGATGCTGTTGTCGGGGAGGCTGTTGAGCCATGTTCTTGCCGAATCGACCAGCATGAGGGGGACGTAGCGGATGGCTAGGCAAATATTGCCGTTGGCGATTCCCACTGCGGTGGTGTAATCCACCAACCAATCCTCAGGCTTGACCGTACCGTTATACTTTGGCGTATCCCTTGGAAGCGAAAAACCCTTCGGAAACGGTTCGTTCCGGATGCGCAGGACGAAACACTTCGGGCCATCCGGACTTTCCTCTTCTAGTGTGCGTGACTGCACCAAGAGGTCGATGCGGTCGCGCGCATCAGCCGGTTCTCGGGGGCCGAGCCGGCCCTTCAGGCGTGATGCAAGCGGGTCCTTGTTCGCGTCTGCTCCCTCATCCGGGGCGCGCGCCTTCTTCCCTTGGGAAGCTCCTGCTGCCGGAGCGCGACTTACACTGGAGGCGGTGGCGTCCCGATTATGGCGGCCACGGTTGCCGGATTCACCACGCGGGCGACTGTTGGCCTCAGCTCGGATCCTAGCATGTGTGGCTTGTCCGTGTATCTTTGACAAGCGTTGCACCTCTAAACGATGTCCCTGGCATCATTCATTGCAGTTGGCCAGTAGAACCCAGCTCGTAGAGATTTGGCGACAAGGGTGCAGATTCCTGCGTGATGGTCATAGATGCCCTCATGGATGTCTTTGAGGATGCTTTTGCCATCACCGATGGTGACGCACCATTGGAGTACACCTAAAATGTTGCGCTTGTACAGTTCGCCATTGATGATGGTGAAAGCTTTTGACCGGCGAGATATGCGTCGGGCATCTGTCGGGTCATCAGGCAGTTGATTATTTATCAGGTACCAAAGGTACGGCTGCGTCCATGTCTCTTTGACCACCATGTCCTGCATCAGGCTGACCAGCTAGGCTTCGGTGTCGAGCTTTTCACGTCCTTCCTATCCTTCGGGCAGCACAGCCCCCGAATGCTCTACTTCTTCGGCTAAGCCTTTTGGGAATTTCCTCTTGATAGAGGGTACGCAGATTTGTTGGAGGAACACACCTGGTGGCACCCGTGCGCAGGTGGAGCCAATGTTGGCGAGCCAGTCAATTTCTTTGTTGCTTTTCCTTCCGACATGCCGAAGCTCACTCCCGTCAAAGTCTCCTTCTAGTGAGTTGTAAAGTGTGCGGTACGCGATCATGTTTGCGATGTGAGCGTCGCACTCGTTCATTGTCTCCTGGATGACAAGGTTTGAGTCACCGTAGATGATGAGGCGTGTTGCGCCGCAGTCCTTGGCCATCCTCATGTCGTGGATGAGGGCCTCGTATTCGGCTCGTTGTTAGAGGTGCGAAACTTCATCTGAAGGACATACTTCATCTTGTCGTCTTGAGGGGATGTCAGTATGACGCCAGCCCCTACTCTAGCCTCACGCTTGGAGCCGTCGAAGTGCATCGTCCAGGACTGCGACATGTATGGAGTATCCGGCAGCTGGAGTTCCATCCAGTGGATGAGGAAGTCAGGTAGGACCTGAGACTTTATGGCGGTGCGCCGCTTGTAGATTATGTCTAGAGGGAACAGTTCGATGCCCCACAAGGCTACGTGCCCCATGGCTTCGGGGTTGTTTAGGATGTTTGACAGCGGGGCGTCGTTGACGACCATGATCTGATGCTCTTGGAAGTAGTGGCTCAGCCGACGCGCCGTCATAAATATGCCGTAGGTGAGCTTCTGGTAGTGCGGGTACCTATGCTTTGTCGGGGTTAGTACCTCGCTGAGGTAGTAGATTGGGAGTTGGACCTCATGGGTCTTTCCATCTTCGGGTCGCTCGACCACGAGTACGGTGCTTACCACCTGATGTGTAGCTGCAATGTATAGCAGCAGGGGCTCCCGTTATTTTGGCGTGACCAGGACATGCGAGGTGGAGAGCAGCCGCTTGAGGTCCTCGAACGCGTCGTCTTCCTCAGGTGTCCACTCGAACTTGTCTGCTTTACGTAGCAGTTGATAAAAGGGTAGGGCCTTCTCGCCCATGCGGCTGATGAATCTGCTCAGCGCCGTGATCCGCCTAGATAGCTGCTGGACGCCTTTGAGGTTCTCCGGCTTCTCCATGGCCAGTATGGCCTTGATATTCTTTGGATTCGCCTTGATCCCTCATTGGGAGATGAAGTAGCCGAGTAACTAACCAGATGGGACGCTGAAGGCGCACTTTTCTGGGTTTATCTTGATCTTGTAGCGATCAAGGTTATCAAACGTCTCGCGGAGATCGTCGATCAGCGTCCTGCCCTCCCTAGTCTTGATTACTATGTCGTCAACATATAATTAGATGTTATGACCCATCTGGTTTTTTAGGCACGCCTGCATGCACCTCTGGTACGTGGAACCTGCATTGTTCAGCCCGAAGGGCATGGTGTTGTAGCAGAACACTCCAAACGGCATGATGAATGCTGTTTTCTCCTGGTCTTTGACCTTCAGCCCAATCTGGTTGTAGCCTGTGTAGGCATCGAGGAAGGAGAGTTTCTCGCATCCTGTAGTCAAATCGATGATTTGATCGATCTGCGGTAGAGGGAAGTGGTCCTTGGGACATTACTTGTTGAGCGATATGAAGTCCACGCACATCCACAGGGACCAGCACAGTGTTGGCCAGCCACTCGCTCTCCTTGATTTCCAAGATGAAGTTGGCATCGAGCAGTCTGTTGACTTCGATTCCAACGGCTTTGGCTCTTGGTTCGGACAGTCGTCGGATCGACTTCTTAACTGGCTTCGCATTAGGAAACACATTGAGTGCATGCTCGATGAATTCCCTGGGAACTCCTGGCATGGCCGCAGGACACCAGGCGAAACCTTCCCAGCGCTCACATAGGAATTCGATGAGCGCGCTTTCCTATGCGGGACTGAGGTCGTTGGCAATCAACGCCGTCTTGGAGGCGTCCGTCGGATGGACCTGCACCTTCTTCATGTTGACCGTGGAGTCAAACGACATATCAGGTCTGTTTTGTCTGGCGACTGGCGGTGCCCAAGTTGTATGTCACCTCTCTGAGCCTCGTGAGTTCCTCCTGCATGCCGAACGACTAGGATATTATGTTGAAGTCTCTATCGCAGTGGTCGGACCGGGTGAAGCTTCCTTGGATGGTGATGACGCCCCTGGGTCCTGGCATCTTTAGTAGCAGGTACACATAGTGCGGTACTGGCAAGAATCGTGCGAATGCTACGCGCCCGAGGATGGCATGGTACTGTGATGGCCAGTCCACCACTTCGAACTCTAGCCATTCACGCCTGAAGTTTCCGGGCTGGCCGACGATGACGTCAAGCCATATCTTGCCCAGAGGGTATATGTCCTTCCTGGGACTATGTCGTGGAATGTCGTGTCTGACTGCTCTAGGCTACATAGCGGGATCCGCATCGCTGCGAGTGTGCTGGCGAACATCAGATTGATGCGGCTGCCACCGTCCATGAAGACGCGGCTCATCTCTATTCCACCGATCTGGGCCTCGAGCACCAGGGAAGCATGACCTTGGCGAGGGATCTGGCGTGGGTGAACCGAACCATCGAACGTGATGCAAGACTCTGAGCCGCTGAGATACTTAGGTATGGCTGGTGGAGAGGTCACGGCTAGGCTGACTTGGTGGGTGATATTCTTTTGCACTATGTTGGTTGGACGCCCCTTCTGGATTATCAGGGCCCCTTTTGGTGGTGGGTACCCTCCTGCGCCGTTATTTGGTGCTGGTGCGACCGGCGGCTGCGATGGTCTGACGGGTGGTGGTGGAGGAGCTCCATGGGCGATGTCACCTGGTGCGAGTGCGGGCCCAAACCTAGGGTTCACGGTCTGGCACCGCATTTGGGTGAAGCCCTCACTCAGCTTTTGGAACTTGCGGCGGTCCTTGAGCATGTGGCTTTCCTTCTTACCATCTTGTTTGTCGATGTAGAAGTGGATGGTGCAGGGACCAGAAAACTTGTCGAATGTCGAAGGCTCGTCGTCGTGGGTGCGACGTGTCCATGTTTGTGTGGGTCGCCCGTCGTCATGGTAGTTCCCTCCGCGGTTTCCGCTGATGCGGTTGCCGTCATTGCGTCGGTCGGCGTATCCATCCGCGACCATGTCGACTCCGCCGCGATCGTCGTAGATGCACGATCATATCTTGCTGCGGCGCTTGCGCCTTCGCCTGCGGCCGTAGTCGTCTTCATCATCCGAATGCGCTCGGTTGACGGAATCCTCGCCATCTGCCCACCGGTTGGCGATTTCCATGAGGTGGTCGAGCGTCTTGGGCTTGACGCGCCCGAGCTCCTCCTTGAAATCTGGGCGCCTGGCACCATCCTTGAAGGCGTCGATTGCCCTTTCTTCAGAGATGTGCGCGGCGGAGTTCTTGATGTGGGACCAGTGAAGTATGTACGAGCGGATGGACTCATTGGACCATTGGGTGTAGGCCCGTAGCTCTTCGATTGAAGCTGGCCTCTTGCTGGTGCCCTTAAAGTTGCGGATGAAGCTGTATGTTAGGTCTTCCTAGCTTCAGATGGATCCGGAGGATAGGCTGCTGAGCTAGACCCTAGCCGCGTGTCACATCCCAAGATTTTCCAAATCTTGTAATGTGAAAATAAATGAATAAAATAAAACTTTGTTTGATTTTCAGAGCCAGAAGAAACTTTTGAATCCAATTGGAAACCTTCAAACCAATTTGAGTCAAATAAAACCTAAAGGGATTTAAAAAGATAAACATTTTATAAAAGGAAAAATAAAAACATATGGAAATACTATTTTGAAACAATTAAATGAAAAGATTGTTTTCAAATGGAATAGAAGTTTATAAATAAAGAATATTTTATAAAGCCAAATTAAACCTTGGCCAAGCTTTGGGAATTAAAACATTTTATTTTTAATAAGAATTAGCAAAGGTTTATGTAAATAAAATAATAAGGAATTAATATCCAAACTTTATTTAAATAAAAGGTTTTACCAATTTAATTGAAACATCAAAGCTTATTAAATTATTTAAAATAAGTTTTCCAAATATTTGATATTCACAAATAAAACCTACTAAAGTGTTTTGGCTTTATTTTAGATTTTAAAATAAATATCTCAATAAAACAAATCCTATTTGATTTAATAATGAAAGTCTATTATATTTAATTAATAATGGACTCTAATATAAAATGTTATTTTGTTTTAAAACAAGTTTCCAAATATTCTTTATTTCCAAATAAAATCTACTGATTGGTTTTGAAAATATTTAGGTTTCAAATACAGATTTTATTAATAAAAAAATCAACTCTATTTGATTTAATAACTAAGGCCCATTTTATTTAATTATTAATGGACCCTAAAATAAAAGGTTATTTTTGAACAAGATTTTCCAGATGAATTTTATTTTTCAATTAAAACCTACTGATTTGATTTTGAAAATATTTGGACTTCAAATGGGGATTTTATTAATTATATCAAACCCTATTTGATTAATAAACCATGGTCCATTTTATTTAATTAATAAATGGAATCTAAAAATATTTAAAAATATTATTTCATTTTGGACTTTAGTTTATGATTGATAAACAGAACCAAAAACTTATTACAAGTGTGGTGATTGTTTGAATTATTTGAAGGATTGTCTTGTTGTTTGATTTGTGAAATGAATTTCAAATCAGTAAATAGAAATGGAAAAGGAAAATGTTATGTAAAAAAAAAGAGAAACAACAGCAGCCCAACAAGGCCCAGCCCAACAGCCCATCAGCCCAGCTCCCCCTCCCCGAAGCATTTTCTTCTCCACTCAAAACCGCACCCACATAGACAATGACCGGTGGACCCTCCCTCTCAATTCTTTTCCCACTAACGATGGACCCCGCTCTACTGTTCTTCCTCCCCACCGCATCGACCGTTCCTCCCAGTTCCTGGCAGTGATTTCGCGTCGTCAATTCGACTTAATGCCGCGATTAAACCTCGCTGTGATCACGCGTGATAAATCCCCTCTTCCTCCTCTTTCATTTCCCCCAAACCCCACGCCTCGAGAGCCACCAGGCTGTCGCTAATCTTTCTGCACCGTCGCCGTCTCCGACGAGTTCTCGGCCAAATTCCGGCGGCATCACATCGCCCTTGACTTCCCGAGCAAGCAGGCAGGTTCTCCAGACTCAGGAGCACTGCTCTGTAACCTCCGCTCACCCGCGGGCACACCTGAGCTTCGCCAACGACAACCCCGGCTCCGCCATCGTCTGGCTCTAATTCGGCGGAACCTCTCTGGTAAATCAGACTACCCCGACCCCTCTCGTTCACGCACACGCCTTCGTCGTGTCCTTGCTCTCCTGACTGTGTGTTTCGTTTGTCTCCGGGTGATTCCTAGCGTCGTCCTCGACCTCGACCACGTGCACCCGCCGCCAGAACCAACTCCGGTGAGAAATCCTGCTCGTCCCCGTGCGCCCCTTGCCACGACGACCACACGAACAACATCACCTCATCCTCGCGACCTCGGTGAGCTTGCTTCCTCCATGTTTCGCTTCCTGCCTCGCTAGCGCCGCCGCCAACTAGCCGCTCCGCCGCTCGCCGTTAACATATCGCCGCCAGCTTATGGTCGGGCACTGAGGGCCGTCTGATCTTGGTCCAGCGGCTAGGAAAGAAAGTGAGCGAAGGGGTATCGAACAATCTGAGCCGCGCGATGTCAATTAAATCCAACGGCCAGCGTCGCCCGATCCGGCCGAACCGGTATCAACCAGTAAAATAACGCCGCGTGTCACCTAATCGGTTTAAAAACAAATATGAAAACAGAATTATTTGCAAACTTCAAACCTTTGTAACTTTCAAACCACACGTCCAAAAATTACAAATTTTATGTCGTTGGATTCAGGATAGCAAGCCCTAGCCAACCATGCCCTTAGTTTAGAAAATAGTATATGTTAGTTTGCTTGATTTTGCAGATTCTTTTGTGAGCTTGTTTAGAGTATAAAAATTGTTTAAAAATGATTTTTGTTTTAAAACCTTTGCAAAATGGTTTGTTGTGACCTTACTGACCCTAGGAACCAACCCTTGGTGTTTAAAATGATTTTGGTAAGATTTAGGTTGGATTACTTGACTTAGCCATTTTTAGCCAAATAAAAAGAATGGTTTTTGTTATAAAAATGTTTATGGAAAGAAAACTTTAAGGAAATGTTTTGGACCAAACCTACTGACCTAAAACACCAAGTTTTGCAAATTAGCAACTCATTTGGTGAACAACTTAATAGTTTTGCCTTGATAAAAACATTTTTCACCACATGAAATGATGAATGGATTTAAAAATGGTTTTTGGACAAAACCCTCTAACTAATGACTTTGCCATTTTGGTAAATGACCAATTTGGAACTTACAGAGTTTAGAAGCCTAGTGGAGACCATCCTTGCAATAGAACCAAACCTTTGCATGCTATTGCATGACTTAGATTCCATTACTTTGTGTGTGAAAAATTGTTTGTTTGACTTTGGATGGAATGTGAATTGAATTTGGGTTTGCTTGATTGACTTGTAGTGAAGTGTGAGACTAGCAAGATCAAGGAGTGAACTACCATTCCCTTCCAAAAAGGCAAGTGATGCTTCATACTTTTTGTCCCATTACTTTCACTATGCATTAGTGAATTTTTTTTCTAAGTAAAACTTGCATGGATTTTGCTAAGTATAGACCTTGCTATAAGAAAACCTAGTAGATGAATCCTTAGTAGGATTTTTCCTAAGTTAAAGATTCCTACTACTATCAAGCTTATCCTAGCTAATAGAAACATGGGTGGAATATATATTCACACTATGGAAAAATCTCTAAGTCTGAGGACTTATGTTTTGTTTAATAAAACAACTAAGTTAATGAATCACCTGGGTGGAATGGAAGGATTGGGTTATGTTGAGTGGTTCACAAGGCCCATGTTTATGGTTGACCTTGTGTATCTCACTTGTGGATGGCCACCCAGGAAACAAAGGGATTTGAGATGTCAAATGTTGAGAAGCTTCGAGTGCAACCACATGGCAATATGGGCTCTGCCATGATCATATAGGTTGCAAGAACTTAGCCATATGGACAGTGGGTGGTAGTGTTTGATAGGTTGGAACGCGTCCATATTGGTCTAAGGGAAGGCTTCTGAAAGATCTTGTCTTGGGAAACCAAGTCTTGTGGGGAAAGTGCACCACCTCTGCAGAGTGTAATAATCTAAGTACTTAGCCATGTCCCTGGTAAAGGACAATTTGAGCATCAAGACATGGAAGCAATCAAGAATCTCATCATTCAAATTTCTAAATTAAAATCTTGTGGTTTGAACAAGGGTTGTTTGAAGACTTCAATCTTTGATTGAGAGATGCCTTGTAAAGGATCTTCATTCTTTGATTGAGAAAAAAATGATTTTGTCAAAGCAAAAAAACTTAGTATTTTCAAATGTTAAGGAAAAATCTATTTTGAGCAATGCAAGCCTCAACTCCACTTAGCCAAATGCATATATATGATAGACTCCACTATACTATTTTAGTATCACTTGCCAATACAATTCAAATGTATTGACCCTTGTGGCTGTAACTTGTAATGTTGCAGGTTTGATTGATTTTAGCGAAGATTGATTGTTTAGGATTACAAAGTCTACAACCAACATCTGCCTGTGGCACTTTGAAGATGAAGGACTCCATGACTATAAATATTCCGCTGCAATGTAATGTAATAGCCATATGAGCTATGTATGATGTAATAAAATTATGTTATTCCTGGTTATAAAGTTATATTATGACCATTGTTTCTTGATATTACATCTTAACTGTGGATGCTAGCTAATGATCCAGGGACTAGCATTGTAAACACAGGAGGCTCTATCTTACTAAATATTGGGACCCCTACACCGCGCCTGTCAGCTGCAGCTGAAGGCATTGTAAGGAAGTGTTCTTGTTTTTGCCGTGGAGTTTGATCGAAGACAGGTGATCATCGAGCCAAGCCTTTGGCTCCTGCATGCCGCTGAACTTTGGGTTGTCCGAAGGGAGCTTGAAATTTTTCGGCATCCGCGTTCGCCGAACGGATCTGCTGAAACATCTGCCTCCGTACATCTCTCCATCGTCTTCTTCTTCAGACTTAGTTAAGCACGTGTGTTTGGCATGTGCCTTGTCGATCTTGCGCTGGGTGACCTCGTTGCAAGCGTTGTATTTGCTGCTCCAGTGCCGTGGGCTCTTGCGGCATCGGGGAAGGTCATGTACGTCTTCCTCGGATGAGGGTGTAGGGCTCCGGGTGAACTTGACCGCAGTCTTTTTCTTCGGCTCCGTAGGAGCATCATCGTCGAGCGCAGCTCCGACGAGTCTGAGGCCAGCTAGCGTTGACTTGTGCATGGCTCTCTTTGGGTCACCCATCAGAGGTGGGTGGGACGCGAGATATGTAGTGGCCGCCATGATCACAGCCTGTGGTGTTTTCGGCATGACGTTGCCATGCGAGTCCATCATCATGAAGGACGTGTTGAGGGCCCTGGTGACCTCGCGTTGCAAGGCGGGTTGCATGCACTCCGTGCGAGAGCGGTACTTGTTGGCATTGTTGCCATGCAAAGTGGATCCATCAGCAGCGGTGAGGGCAGCTCGCCGCGCGCTGGATTCCACAGCTGCCTTCTTACGCTTGTCGAGCTCCTCCATCAGCTTCACCTGCCGATTGTGCTCATCGATGAGGAGGAGGTGGTAGGCCATCAGTAGATCCCGTGAAGCATTCATAGGTAGGATTATGTTGCCTCCAAAGGCCTCACGTGCTTGGCGCCCGCCTTCCTTGTTGAGGTTGATCCGATTGTAGGAGTGAGCGTCGCGTTCATTGGGCCTATTAGGTGGATCCCCCCATTTCCTCCGTTCTCATCTTGCGGGTTGAAAGGGGGATTGGGTGTTTTCTATGCACTCGAAACTGGCGGCGGTTCCATTACATTGTTGATGACGACGGCACATAGGTAGCACCCGCGAATTGGATCGCTGCTGCCATAACTTTCGGATCCGGAACCGTATGTTCCTTCATCCAAAGGGGGCAGCACAGATCGGAGTTGCAGTTGTTGCTGTCATCTGAATCGTCTGTCAGCATCAATGCGTGGAACACACCGATGGGTGGGACCCATGAAGTGGGCCTGATGGATGGTGGTGGCACCCTCTCTAGGAGGCGGAGGGTGCCAGTCTGCCCTACCAGGAAGAAGAAGCTCCCGAACAGCATCTCGAGCACATTGCCGAGGGACTCAAAATCCTTCAGGGTGGCCTGCGAGTGGGCGGTGAAGTCGAAGGAACCGAAGAGGAGGTGAATCTCCGTTGCTGACCAGTTGTAGATCGCTCCGGATGGGATCGTCACGACCGCATGATCAACGTCCCCGTTTCCCACAGACGGTGTCAATTGACGAGGTTCGATCTCGTCAATGCCCATTGTTATGGACTTGGGTTTTGGAGAAGATGGGGATGCTGGAAGTCATGAAACGGTTAATAGACAAGCAACATAGGGACACGAGATTTACCCTGGTTCAGGCCCTCGGAGGGAAAACCCTACTCCTGCTTGTCTACTCTTGATTACGGCGGAACCGAAAGTTACAGGGGTGCGTAGATGTAATCTGGCGTGAGGTGTGTATGTGGTGTTGTTAGAGAGGTCCTTCTCGCAGTACCCTCCTAGTATTTATATAGATATTCAGGTCCCGGGTTAGGTCGAGTCGGTTACAAATTAGGGTTGGTACCCTTTGAAATTCTATCTAATCTAGACTTTTCCTCCAAGGAGTTGAAAACGTCATGGGCTTGGTCCATCCGAAGTGTTCATGGGCTGCATGTCCTCGTGCGGGACTTTCTTGGGCTGGACCAGGTATACCAATGTTATGTACCCGTGGGTTATATCCATGTCAATGGACTTTGGATTTTGTCCCGTCCAATTCCGATAATATTGATTTTCTGCCTTTTGTGGAACCAAAAACAAAATAAAACATGCAACTGGCACTGTGGCATCTTGTTAATAGGTTAGTCCAAAAAACATATAAAAATACATCAAAGTGTAGACAAAGCAACGCAAAGTAGATACTAAACAATCATGGAACATCAAAAATTATAGATACGTTTTCGACGTATCAATGGACAAGATCCCCTATGTTTCAGCCATAGGCTCTATAATGTATGCCATGCTATGCACAAGACCGGATATGGCACATGCTATTAGTTTGACTAGTATATACCAATCTTATCCACGTTCGGAAAATCGAATAGCAGTCAAGAATATCCTTAAGCACTTAAGAAGAAGTAAGGAAATGTTTCTAATGTACGGAGGTGAAGAAGAGCTCGTCGCTAAATGTTATGTCGACACTAGCTTTGACACCGATCCGGATGACTCTATGTTTCAATCCGGAAACGTATTTCCCATGAACAGAGGAGCGGTTAGTTGAAGGAGTTCCAAACAACCCGTGGTGGCGGGATAAACAACAGAGGACGAATATGTTGCTGCTTCGGAAGCAGCTCGGGTATCAGTTTGGATGAAGGAGTTCATAACCAAAATAGGTGTGGTTCCTAGTGCATTGGACCCAATGGTGATCTATTGCGACAACAATGGAGCCATAGCCAATGCCAAGGAACCAATGTCTCACAAGAATTCCAAGCATATTAAGCGTCAGTTTCACTCCATCCACGAACATGTCGAGGATGGAGATATAAAGATTTGTAAAGTACACATGGATATCAATGTTGCAGATTTGTTGACTAAAACTCTCACTAGGTCAAAACATGATCAACACCATAACACCATAGGTGTTAGATTTATCACTATGTAACTAGATTATTGTCTCTAGTGCAAGTGGGAGAATGAAGGGAATATGCCCTAAGAGGCAATAATAAAATTGTTATTATGTATATTCCAAGTATATGATAGATGTTTATTTTGCATGCTATAATTGTATTAATGCGGACACGTTAATACATGTGTGTTTAATAAACAAATGAAAGTTCCTAGTTATGTCTCTCTTATAAACCAGCTCATTGATTACCAAGATGATCAAGGTTTCCTGATCATGGATATTGGATGTTGTAAATAACAAGGTCACAACATTATTGGAATGATGTGATGAACATTCGTACGAATTATATCATTACAATCAAACACATTGTTTTTATATTGCTATAACATCATATGAAGTAATCCTAATCCTTAGACCATGAGATAATGCCAATCACTAACACTGGAAGAGTATCATGATAACATCAAACGTCACACTATAACAGGGTGACTATAAAGGTGGGTTCAGTGCTAGGAAGGTGTTATGTAGAGGCTCATGGATCAAGAGTAGAATTTTTCCATCCCGATGACGATATATATACTCTGGGCCCTCTCGGTGATATCACATTAGTTAGCTTGCAAGAAAGTGATGTGATCACTAGAATGTTATATCACGGGAACGATAAAGGAGTACATATCGATAACAAGATCAAAGTAGGTATGGATATACCGATGATCGAATCTCGGACATGTAATATATCGCGAGACAAAGGGATTAAATTACTAGCGTATAATGTTCTCATGATCACAAGAATTCATCGTTGAATGTGTGGGAGTCAATATGGATATCCAGGTCCCGCTTATAATTATTGATCCAAGAGGGGTCTCGATCATGTCCGCATTATTCACAAACCATAGGGTGACACACTTAAGAGACACCGACACCATTTGGAACAAATATGTTCTAGACGAAAATAATTACAAAGAGTAGGAATTATTTCACTAGACACTGGAAATGTTTCGGGTGAAATTGCTGAAATTGTTTCTGCATGTGGAATTAAATACTAGCAAGGGGTTTTATGTGAATGTTTGTTAATTAATGTAATTGAAAAAATTCTGAATAAATAAATAAATAAAAGGAGTTTTATTTAAAGATAGATTACATTAAATTTGGTGGAATTTTAATGGGAATATGAGTGGGTTTTTTAGTGGGAATATGGAGGGACTTTTTGGTGAGTGGGAGCGCCACCCACATGAATGGAGGAAGGGGTGGGGGCAGCCCCATGGCACCGGACATGCCCCTTGGGGTGCCCCCTCCTCTTATAAAACCCCTACTCCCTCTCTCACACTCACGGATCCTCGTGAAGGATCTCTCTCCCCTCTAGTTTTTCCCCATGGTCTTGGACTAGCGAGATACATGTACCCGGTGGCTTTTCATTTGGAAAGAGTTGTTGCTTCCACTGCATCGCTGGAGCGAGGAGGTAGAGGTTGTTCGGTGGCTTGAAAGTCTGTGCGGGCAGGGATGCACTGCTGATTTGCGGCATTGAACTTCTTCTCGATCTTGAGATCGGCAAGAATTCGTCTACATCATCCACGAGTGCAACCTCATTAAGCTTTGTCGGTATAAAAGGCTATGTTCACTATGCATGTATATCCACCCGTTGCTTGTATCTAGTAGATAGATCTTGGTACTTAGTTGTTCCTATCATAGGAAATTTTTGTTTTCTATGTTGCGAACCCTACAGTAGTTTGATATGAACTGACCATATGCACTAGGAAGAGAGTTCATAATTATATCTTTAGAGAACTCTTCGCTAATGGGGTAGCCAAGAATTTCTAGAGACTGCATGTAACCAACCATCTAGATCACATGCGGACTTAGTGGATCACCATCCTTAAGGTTACAACTCAGCAAAGCTTGAGAGTCTTGATACCTCTTTGTCTTTGCCTGAGCCTGGAACATACTCTTGAGGCTTTTGATCATATTGTAGGACTCAACATTCTCGAACTGCTGCTTCAAGCATGGTTTCATGTGATCAAGAATAAGATAGCTAATTTGTGTGGACTCATCCTTGGTCCTAGGGTAGGCATTGGTAACAGCAACACTTGCATTCTCATTCGGCTCATCTGGAAGTGGGTTATCTAGGACCTAGTCCTTCTTTTCTTGCTTGATAATAATTATCAAATTACAATACTAGTTGGTGACATTAGTTCCATTAAGACTATCCTTTTCTAGGATTTTTCTCAACGCAAAACTGGATATCAGAGGGAGACTGCTACTAGGTGCCATTATCTACAACAAAAATATGCAAAACACCTAAGAAATGTATTCGTAAAAGAGCAAGCGTATTAAACATTTTAATACTTATGCTCCCACTAGAACCAACACCCCTCCGATGGTTTCTTAGTGATCCAGGATCCTAAATAAGCAAGTCGACCAGTGAGCTTTAGCATCACCGCTAGCCGTCAAGTGATCTATATAGGAAATTCCTTTCCAATCATATCTCATACGACTCCTGTTGGTCTAGTGGCATCTCATGCCCCGGCGATGACCGACCTCTCCCCGAGCCCCACAACCATTGTGATAGACCTGTCTAGCTTACCAAGTGCTTCTGCTGTAAGAGTCCGACTCGAACCCACCTATTCGAAAAGAATTAGCAGCACCTCAATTTTATGAGCCCACTAACCAAAAATGTTTTACTTGTGATGGTGCAGAACTGGTGGGGGGACCGACTAGACCTTCTTTGAGGGACTAAAGTTTACCAACTATCTAATAGAGGTAAAACTAGAGGCATAACAATAACACAAATAATCTAATTATAATGTGAAATGGTATGGTCATCTTCATGGATATCTGCATCTCCATGAATCTGTTCATCACGCCTCTGGCTGCCATGTCCTTCAAGTCCTCCAAACATGCTATGCTAGCACTAAGGAACATACAAGAAGATAGCATCATATGATAACATGCAAGTTGTTAAACAATAATAGTGATATCACTTTGGCTCTAGCCGACTGACAAACCTGTGATACGTAGATCACGTATGGATTACACACATACATCACATGTACATGAACCATACCATTTAGAACTTCCTGCAAAAAAAATTTATGCACATATACGATATCTACCATCTTGTGAAACGCATAACGACATCTAAGGCGCTGTGACCTATGCAGATCTGACCAATCTCATTGATCATCCGCGCCTAATCTTCCATGTACCCCAAGTATGATTAACCAATCAATCCTATACAAAACCGATCTATCTCATAGATATTCTGACGGAACCCTAAGTAGATCCAATCTAGCACCTCATGCATATCACATATTTACAGATCAAGGGCCTAAAACCACAAGCTTTCGCTCTAATACCACTATTGGGCCGTAGGCAGATAAACAAAACTTTTATCCTACGTGGTACACCCAAGATCTAGCTCAGGTAATAGGCCACGAGATTAACCACTAGACGCGCAGGTGCAGATTATTGATGAAGCCCGTGATGACTGCAAGTGCACGGATCAATTGTAGCTAGTTTCAAAATAAGAGTATCAAACCCACAAAGAGCTAGTTGGTTACGGTTTTTATGCCCCTCGTCACTATCTAACGAAGGATACTTATAAGATGTTTTGATTTCTAGTAAACGGGTGTTTGAATGGTTTTTGGTTTAAGTGCAGGAAAGTAAATAATACAAGTAAAAATAAAGCAAGTAAAAAGATTGTTTGTAATGGTGGTTGAACTAAATAGGGCTAAGACGTTCTTGGGGATGTTGGATACACAACTAGCATGTTGTAATTAATCATAATTAGGATAACCTATTTCTCGTGTCATGATATGTGTGAAGAGAGTTCTACAATAAGATGTTCACCAAGGCTCGTAGGAAGTCACTTTGTTGAGCCAAGAATGAGGTCATCTCTAAATAACCACTGTGATGCCTAGAAGCAATCATCATGCAGACCACTGCAATTAAGGGTTTTCCCATGGATATCGTTATTATCTCAGTGAATCTCCCTTTGTTCCCCTTCAACCGCTTTGGATGATAGCAGTGCTTATAGTCATAGTAGCAACCGGAACAAACACCCAAGCATGTCCAAAAGGTTTCACCCTCTTACTTTAGACCCGAAGGAAAAATATATGTGGCCGACTAAACATACCATCTAAAGGGAGAGATCAAACACACATCATAGATCAATGGATCCTCTACACAAGTAATAGATCATCTTTATTTCATTGCATAATAATGCTAGAGTTTATCCATATCCCCAAGAACGAAAGGAAATACTCACACATGGAAGGAATCAACAACATCATCATAATAAAATGGATGGATAAAAGTAATGGAATGAATCTAGTCCAAACCATAATTGAATCTAGAATTACAACAAGATCTAATGAATGGAAGATGGGGCAGATATGGTGATGGAGAAAGGATTTGCCCTTCTCCAAGTTCCTCCTTCAGATCCCTTTCTGGTGTGGTTTTTTGTGGCTAGAGGTTTCTGTAAATGTTGGATCTGTTATCTATTTTCGCTAGGAGGAAGTATTTGACGAGGTGGTCCCTTCGTCGGGTCGTCCGGGCACTCGGTACGGGCAGGCTCAGCCTATAGCACTAGTCGTTATGATGGCCGGAAACTCCTGAGCATGGGAAATTCTTCTAGGTGCAAAGATAAATGAATAAAATACTTTTATCATTTAAAATATCATATTATTGTGTAATATGATCGTCTCAATTGATATGTTCATTATAGACTTAGTAAATTGGGATCCTGTTGAAACTAAGACAAAAATATATGCACAAACGTGGTAAATACTAAAACACTACTCTACTGATGCAAAAACAATAAGTAAAAATGCTCAACTTTTGGACTCATCAACTCCCTCAAGATAAACTCTTGCTCATCCTCGAGCAAGACGGTGGCTTATGAACAAGATCATCATGTTTATGAGGCACGAGTCATTACAATAAATGAGGCAAAAATTGAAACAGGAGTACACTATCAGATGTAGAGTTACATCGGGACCTTTATCACACCTTTACACATCACATGAGTAAGAGGCTTCCACTCCTTTTTATATTAATGCTTTTATCAGAAGATATTAGTGATTGAACGTATTATAAAGTCATAAAGTTAAAAATGGTTGAGCACTTGATTAGTAATGAAGATTCATGATCATATATTTTTATCTTTTCTTTCTTCTCTATCTTTTTTATAATGTTGTACTCATTCTTTTACTTTTGAGATTTTTCTTCATAGCGAATCTTTTGTATCTTCCTTCTTCTCTTTTTTTCAGCACAACTATGTGATCATGTTCACTACTATGGCCTTTATAATCCAAACACGTGACTATAATATGCTACCAGGATTTTAGTTCATATAATTCAATCAATACTTTATTGGTGTGGAAGATCATAAAATTATAATAGTTGTACAAGTATCATAACACTCAATCTAGTTGAATCATCTAATATAATAATCATGAATGAAAAGATAACTTTGAATATCATAAAGTCTCAAAACTCAACAGATATAATTCTTCTCTCGAACAAGGGGAATCAAAGATGATGCAACTAATGCAAAAAGCTCTTGAATAAGAACCTAAATGCGTGTAGTAAAATAAACAAGCTAAAACGTTAAGATAGATTACAAGGTGTTATAGATCTCCCCCAATCTTGGGATCAAGCCGGCGGGATAAAATAATCCTTTTCGGTACCTATTCCTTCTTTGGGGGGAGAAATCATCATCTTCTTACTCCTCATCTGCCTTGAGGCTACAAGAATGAGCAATACATGCTAATCGAGTGGACAACTCTGTGATGTGAGAATTATGTTCCTTGATTATTTTTCCTAAGGTTTTCCTATCATCGGAAATCTCCATAATGATCTTGGTCAAGAGTTGAGATCTACGATCGATGTTAAGGTCTTTTACCATCAACCAGTAGGAGTCAACTCCTTCTCCAATAGTTTCAACACAGGCTTCGGAAATTGTTTCGAGGTCTTTGATCTTTTCCCTAATATCATCCCGTTTTGCCTCTTTGTGAGAAGAAGTTTTGGGAGAATATTTGAGAGAAGATCCGTGAAGGTTATACCTGTAGGGGTTGAGTGAGGGTTCTTCATGGTTCGTCCTTTGTTCCACATGCCCGAGCATCTCTAGCTTGCACGAAAACATGTCCTCCCAGTTGGGGAGTGGAACCACTTGAGTTGATTCTCTTGTTGAGGTAGACGAAAAATCTCCCTCAAAATTCATTATCCCTTCTTGAGCAATAGGTTCTTCGCACTTCTTGGTCCAGATATGATTGATATGAAAAGGCTGCATAGATCTTGAATGATCAAGTGAGATATGAGATGCCATGCCAAAAAGCAGAGAAAGATAAACCCTAGATCTGAAGGGAGAAAGCAAAGGAAGAAAGGAAAAAGCAGGTGAAATCAAAAAAGGAAAAAAAATAAACCTGATTAAAAAGGCCTGAAGTCGATCATGGATTACAGCACGGGCGGTCCCCATCCATACATAGCGCCCGTACTGCATGGTTGTAACGTAACCCCAAAAAACATCCTAGGAGTACCAGTAGTATAATGACCACTCTTACGGTCGCATGCGGCTGTATCGCCCAGCCGTACCGATCCTAAGAAAAATGAAAAGAAACAAAGTGAGACGCCGAGCCTATAACAACCACTGGTATGGGCGCGTCCGCCTGTACGGGCCATCCATACTAGGTCAAAAATAGATCAAAAATATTTAGAAACATAAGAAGAAAGCACATAACTCAATGGGAAAACCAAAAAAGTTACCAGGAATACTTGGTGATGATGTTAACTGATGACCGAGCCCCCGAGATACTTTTCCTTCCTATGGGAGGTTCTAAACTTGATATGCTGTCTAGCCCCCAGGTTGAGTTATCTCTTTCCCGGGGTGAATCACTAAGTGATAGAGGGTTATAGTGTAAGATCCCACCTTTATAAAGATAAAGATCCCTGTGATTGCAATGCTAGTCCCTGGATCAATTGCTAGCATCCATAATTTAAGATGAAGTACACAGAAACAAAGGTCATTATTACATCGTCATTCCAGAGATAACATAGTCTTTTACAACTCCATAGCCATACGCTAGTACAAGAGTTTAACTTAAAATATAAAAATAGAAGTCTTCGTCTTCATGTGCCACAGGCAAGCATGTTGAGTGTAGACTCATAACCCCTAATCATCATCAGAGTAACCTGCAACATCACAAGTTACAGCCATAGTGGGTCAATACATTAGAATAGTATTGGCAAGTGATACCTTAGTAGAATATTAGCATCTAGTTACTACATGAATTTGGCTAAGTGTAGCTTAGGCTTGCTATGCTCAAAATAGATTTTACCTATCAGTTGAAAACACTAAGTTTTTGTTTGGCAAAAAACTCCCAAGGAACCACCAATAGAAATTGGTGAACCTTCTCCCTTGTTCAACCACAAGTTTTAACTTAGAAAATTGGGATGAGGAGATTCTTGATAGCTTCCATGTCTTGATGCTCAAGTTGTCCATTACCGGGGACACGGCTAAGTACTTATTTTCTTCCATCTGCAGAGGTGGTGCACTTTCCCCACAAGACTTGGTTTCACCAAGACAGTACCTTTCAGAATCCTTCCCTTAGACCAGAATGGACGCGCTCCAAACCTATCATTCCCCTACCACCAACTGTCCATTTGCCTAAGTTATTGCAACCTATATGATCCAGGTAGAGCCCATAATGCCATTTGGCTGCACTAGAAGATTCTTAACATTTGGCATCTCAAATCCCTTTGTTCCTAGGTGGCAATCCACAAGTGAGATACGCAAGGTAAACCATAGAAATGGGCCTTGTGTAACCACTCAACCAAAAACCACCAAGAAATTACCATTCCACCCAGGTGTTTCATTCACTTAGTTGTTTTATTAAGCAAAAACATAAGTCAAAGACTTAGCAATATTTTTCCATAGAATGTATATATTCCACCCATGGTTGCTACTAGCTAGGCTAAGCATGGCAATAGCAAGTATCTTAACTTAGTGAAATTTCTAACAATTCTACAACTACTAGGATTTCCCAAGCATAACATATAGATACTTAGCAAAAATACTCATGCAAGCCCTATACAAAATATTTCTAATGCATAGTCAAAATATTGGGACAAAAATATGAAGCACCACTTGTCTTTGTAGTTGGGGGAGTAGCAACAATCCTCACAATCACAATCACCACTAGCACCAAAATCTATACATAAAATGATAGCACCAAATTCACATATCAAATTAAACAAGCAAAAATATATGAATGCATGCAATCGCCATGTGATGATTTTCTAAATCAAACAAGACAAGTGGAACAGTACTTAATCATAAACAAAACAATTATACACTAAATAAAATTAATTTGGCCTTAGAACATTTTCCATACAATTTTTATATACAAAATAAGCTTATAAATGTCTCTGCAAAAACAACCCATTTTACAGATGCAATTTATTAAACAAAGTGCATAATTGGATATAATTCTTTCCCCTGATTCCAATGATATAAAATTTAAAAAATTTGAACGTGTGGATCAAAAGTTATGAATTTTGCAAGTTTGAACAACTAATAGATCTAATTCCAGATTTTAAATCAAAACACAGGCCACGCGGCGCTTCCTGATTGGATGGTGCCGCTTCGCACTGGATCACGCTCGCGCACCATTAGATCTAATTAAAATCCAGCGGCTCGGATCTACCCGTACCTCTTTGGCCTGGCGTCTAATCTAAACCACTGGATCTAGATCCAGTGGATCAAATCGTGTTGACCTAAAACCGGCGGCGGCTCTTCTGCCGACGATGTTCCGATGTTTCCAGAGGGGGATAGGGGCTGGGTAGTGGCTTACCAGACTCGCGTGAACACGACGGTGCTCAAGGTGTCGTTGGCCTGGGCGGGGGCGTGCTGCAGAGGCTGCTGGGGCTCGTCGGAGTTGGGGACAGCGTCAGGTTTGCTCGGACGGTGATGAAGGCGACGTTTCTAGCCACACTAGCACAAACAAAGGGTATCAGTGTGTGCACAACACTCAGGTGAACCTGACAGGGTCAAAGAGAAGGCACGGGGTGGTCGGGTTTTACCTAAATCCCTCGCCGGAGTTGGAGGTGGCGTAGGATGCCCACGGTGCTCGTTGAAGTCGACGCTTTGAATCACAAATAGATGAACAAAGGGTATCAGGAGATGCGCATGGAATAGGGGGTCATCTCAGAGTGAACGAGGAGTGGGCGCGAACACGAGGCTTACCGGAATACCTCACCGGAGTTGGCTCTGTCTGCGGCGGTGAAATGCGAAATAGGGGCATCCTGGTGGCGGAGCGAGCGAGTGGAGTCAGGGGAAAAGTGAGGGGTGGAGATGGGGATTTGTAGCAGGATCAGGGGCGGCAATCACGCGGCCAATCAATGGAATTTACGCTGGTTTTAATCGTGGCGTCACTACAGAGAGGTAACGGCGGAGCGACATCTGCGCGAGGATTCGGGGAAGACGACGATGACGTGGAGAGGGTCCAGTGTCAGCGGCTGCGGGGTAAGGTTCGCGCGGGTGAGAGAGGGGCAGAGAGGGAATGGCCCGGGTGGGCTTTTGGGTCGGTTCTGGTGTTGGGCTAGTTTGGCAGCGCTGGCCCTTTTCCATTTCTGATTTGATTTTCTGGATTCAATTTCAAATGGTTTTCAAATGGGTTTGAATTCAAACCTGTTCTGAATTTTTGTAAAGTAGAACTTGCACCCTTTTGGCTACAGAACAAAGTTGCTCACTCAAAATACTTTGGCCCATTGGAATCTAAATAAAACAGTGCCTTTATCATTTGTTTAATAAAGTCATATGAATGGTTTTAAATTCATACTTTGTTTTTTGAAAACTTTGTCCAAGCTTTCGAAAATATCAATCAACTCTAAGTTCAAATCTTTCTGGTTTAAAACAAATAATCTCATACTAGAGAGTAGCAGTGGGCCATTGCCTTGCTTACAAAAAATAATAGACATTCAAATGCTTCTGTTTTTTTTGAAATATCATTTGAAAATGATCCTAAAATGATTATGAATCGAGATTCAGATTGGCTAGCAAATAGGTGAGGGTGGTCTTTCCGAAGGTCGTCTTCTCTTTCCCATGTTGCTTCTTCTTCAGAATGATGGTTCCACTGAACTTTAGAGAATTTGATAGTCTTTGTCCGAGTAACTCTTTCTGCAGTCTCTAGAATCTTGATAGGTTTTTCTTCATAGGTGAGATCACTTTCCAATTGGACCTCCTCCAAAGGTATAGTATCCTTCAAAGAAGTCTCTTCCATCTCCGGATGTCATTTATTTAGCTGACTCACATGAAACACATTATGAACGGCAGCCAATGATTCCGGCAGTTCAATTTCATAAGATACTTCTCCTTTACAACTCAGAATCTTGAATGGTCCAACATATCTTGGGGCCAATTTTCCTTTGACTCCAAATATCTTCACTCCACGAAGTGGTGACACTCTAAGATAAGCTCTATCACCTACCTCATAGGTGACTTCTCTACGCATAGGATCTGCGTAGCTCTTCTATCGGGACTGTGCTATCTTCAATCTGTCCTTTACTAACTTGACTTTCTCTTCAGCCTCTTTGATTAGTTCTGGCCCAACAAAGTTTCTTTCTCCCACACCATTCCATAGTAATGGGGTAGTACACTTTCTCCCGTAGAGAAATTCAAACGATGCCATCTCAATACTGGCTTGATAGCTGTTGTTGTAAGAGAATTCTCCATAAGGCAGACTTTCATCCCAACTAGCTCCATAGTCTAGGGCACATGCCCTCAACATATCCTCTAGAATCTGTTTGGTCCTTTCTGTCTGTCCATCAGTCTGGGGATGAAAAGCAGTACTGAATTCTAATCTCGTTCCCAATGACTCATGCAGTTTCCTCCAAAAATGAGAAGTGAATTGAGTTCTCCTATCAGACACAATACTCTTGGGTACTCCATGCAGACACACAATCCTATTCATATAGATCTTGGACAAATTAGCACTTGTATAGGTTGTCTTCACGGGTATGAAATGAGCTACTTTAGTTAGCCGATCCACTACGACCCAAATAGAATCGTATCCTGACCTGGTCCTTGGCAATCCAGTGATGAAATCGATGCCAATCTTGTCCCACATCGAATCAGGAATGGGTAGTGGTTGTAACAATCCTGCTGGTTTCTAATGTTCCGCTTCCACTCTACTACATACATCACACAAAGCAATATGTTCGGCGATGTCTTTCTTGAGACTATTCCACCAAAATCTTCCCTTCATATCCATGTACATTTTGGTGTTACCTTGATGAATGGAATATGGTGAGTTGTGTGCTTCTTGTAAAATCAGTTTCCGAAGTTCCGGGTCTTGCGGAACGCAGATACGTTCTCCATACCACAAAGTTCCTTGTTCGTCTTCATGGAATCCTTTGGCTTTTCCCTTGCCAATCTTTTCCTTAATCTCTTCAATTTCCTTGTCCGTCTTTTGGGCTTCCTTGATTTTGTCCAATAAGGTGGGTTGAACATCTAATGACATGAGATGTCCTTCAGGCACAATCTCCAACCCGAGGTCTCTAAATTGGGTACACAGATCATCTGGCAACTCTCCTTTAGTAAGGCCATTCATGAATACCTTACGGCTTAGTGCATCCGCTACAACATTTGCTTTACCGGGGTGGTATTGCAAACTCAAGTCATAGTCTTTGATGAGTTCTAGCCATCTTTGTCTCATGTTGATTTCTTTCTGAGTGAAGATATACTTCAAACATTTGTGATCTATGAACACTTCACATACCTTTCCCAAAAGTTAATGTCTCCATGTTTTGAGTGCATGGACAACAGAGGCATCGGAACTGCACCTAATCCATGATGGGATGCATCACAATACACTTGGAAATCCTTCTCCAAATCTGGCAGACATAGTACTGTGCTGTCACTAGTCTCTTCTTCAATTCTTGGAAGCTGAGTTCACATCCTTCAGTCCAAGCAAATTTCTTGCGTTTCTGTTGTAACCCCGTCATTGGCTTAGCTACCTTGGAGAAATTCTCAATGAATCTTCTATAGTATCCTGCCAAGCCAAGAAAACTACGAACTTCTTTCACTGACTTAGGAGATTCCCATTCAGTTACAGCTGACACTTTTGCGGGATCAACTGCTACACCATCTCCTGACACAATGTGTCCAAGAAATCCAACTTCATTCAACCAGAATTCACACTTGCTGAATTTGGCATACAACTTATGTTCTCTAAGCTTCTCAAGTATTGATGGGGATACGCCTACTGGGGTATACTCAGCGGGACGTTTCCGACTGGTCCAAGGGCTGGCGAGTGGGCCTGCAGAACGGCGAGTGGACCGAAGCCCGGTAAGGTATCAGGCGACTGAAGGTTGAAGGCCCAGGCGAGCAGATAGGCCCAGTCGGTCTAGGTTAAATGATTACCGAAGATGTAACCGAGTCGGTTGAGATATGTAAACCCTAGGGGAGGTGACCCTATATAAACCTCCCTATGGGGTGAGTAGAGACACGTTCCCTCATACACCCAAGCAACTCGCCGCCTAGCCGCCGAGTTCGCCCATTGTAAACACCTCCATAATACAATCTAGGGTAGGTCTTTACCCTCCGGGGGGCCGAACCTGGGTAAAACCCTGTGTCTTTGCCCTCATCTCGCACCGCAGATGGCCAGCCGCCCTTGCCCCTCGTTCTACTACTCGCTGCCGATTGCAGCATCTGCCGTGGTCATTCCTTCGGCAGTGGCGCCCACCGTGGGGCCTGGCCGGTCTGGCCGGTGTTCTGCGGCGAGATCCAATCTGCCCATCAACGAGACGGTCGCCACCGGCCGCATGATAGCGATCGGCGAGATGCTCCAGATCTTGCCGAGCAGCTACGTCCGGCGCGACCGTCATTACTGGCGTGATCACGCGATCGGCGATCAGCCTTTTCGTCGGCCTCACCGACGTCATCACCTCGGAGGACTCGGCTCGCATCCGCGAGTCGCCACCACGCGATTGGCTCTCCGAGAGCCAGATCCGCACGATCCACCGCCTCGCCTCCGAGTACAACTCGGCCCACAGCAACGTGGCCGAGAACTCAGCGGCCGCAGAAGACGCGTCCCTCACCGACGATGCCGACTCGGCGACCCCGGCGTCACTCGCCGGATCCATCACCGCGGCCTCATCCGCGGGCTCCATCGTCCAGGTCTCCAACGCGGGAGATTTCGAGGACCCCTCCATCCTCGGGATCTTCGAATTCGACTCCGGGTCAGAAAATTCTGCCGACCTCCACGACGGAGCCAGTCGCCATGCCGCGACCTACATGGCCACCGGCACCGATCCGCCAGAGGACCCTTTCTCCACCCCGATCCCTCCTAACGCCACGGCGACGGAGGTCGAGGAACTCCGCCTGAAATTGGCGGAGGCGATGCGAAAAGCAGGCGGCGAAAAATTTCGCCTCGGCGGGTGACAGCAGAGGCGTCACGCTACCACCAGCGGCGGATCAGGTCACGCTGAACCCCACCGTTCAGGGCGCCACGAACCGGCGGCAACGACCGGCGCGCCAGCGGCGCGCGATCTGCGAGAACGCGCCACCAGGAGGAAGCAACCGCCCCGCCAGATCGTGGCGATGGGTGCCTGCCACCACCCAACCGCACCTCCTGAGGACCAGCGGATAGTCGTCTCCTCACGGGAGCGAGGCGCTAACGGCCTCCCACTGTTCTCCACCCGATGGACAACCTCGTGGCAGGCCGAGCGGCCGATAGCATCACGGCCACCGGCGGCGCCTTACAAATCCGATGCGTCAGGGCCCTACCGCGAAGGCCGTGAAACAGCAAAAGCGGCGCCGACTCGCAAGGCGGTATACTCGCGCTCCTCGGGAAGCGAGGCGGCCTCAGCGGCCGTCCGGTGGCAAACACCCTCAATTGCCGCCACCGAGCCACTGCAGCTCAACGCCGACCCGCGAATGCGGCCTCTCCTGTGATCCCAGGCCAGCGACCAACCGTCGCCGCTAACGGAGAACCAATCGGCCGCACTCACATCATCAACAACCAAAAGCTGGCGCGCGCCCGGCCCGGCGACTGCGGCACACCTAACTACTGCGCGATGGCGAGCCCATGGGTCGCTCGATCGACTAGGGCCTAAGTGCCGGACCAATGATCCGAAAAGTACCCACCAAACTTCAAGGCGCCAAGGAGATCGAAAATCGACTCCTCGTCGACCCATGGTGGCTCGACACATACCTCATGGCAATGGGGATCGCGGGTCACACTGACCTACTCGCCGCCCGTTACCTCCCAATGATGATGGAGGGGACGTGCAGGCAGTGGATCAACACTCTTCCCGGGCGATGTCGACTCACGGGAGGAAATGCGAGACGCCGTCGGGCACTTGAGTGCTCTTACACTCGCGCCACCACCATCGAGGACACAGGCGTGCGTCCGGGGACCCAGAGTCGACCCGCAATCGGGTCCAAAGGTGGCAAGAGCTCGGTACAACGGTCGGCATCCACGGACACCGCGATCCATTGCTTCAAGACCTCGTGCGCTCTGAGCCTCTAGTCGCCAAGCTCAAACGACACGCCCGACACTCGACAACATCCCGACCTCCTCGAGATCGCCAAAGCGACGCCGAGGAGGATCCCAACCAAGACGTCGACAACGAGTCCGGAGGGCAACGCCGCGACGGGCGGCGGTGACGGACGAACCGACCTACGCTACTGTGGCTTTTCGCCTTACGTGCAAGCGCCGCAACGACGGGCGAGTCGACTTCGCCGCCAACGCTGGGCACGCATAACGCGACCCAGAGCTACCGCGGCGGAGGGCAACGACGCGATGGCGGAACTACAAGAACAAGCCAAGGTTCGATCGCGGCCCTCCTTAACAAACCATGTGCGTTTCACGGCGGGAAGGAAAGCCCGCCACGCACACCACCGCCGACCGCCACACCCTCGGGAGATCGAGAAGGCACGCGGCGCGGAGGACACCGACAACGACCGCCAAATGGCGGAAAGTTCGCAAAGTAGCGGCTCGCTCCACACCTTCACAGGCTTCAACACGAAGCGAGAAGAAGGTCATCGCCAGCGTCGCCGTCAGCGGTGGCCCAAACAGACGTCCCCGGTTCCTCAACTGGTGAACAGCCCATCACCCGGCAAGACCACTCGCCACGCATCGAGTACCCAGGACGAGTCGCCTTGGTGGTCAAGCCCAAGGTTGGCGACTACTGGCTCCCCAAGACACTGATGGACGGCGGCAGCTCCATCAACATCCTCTACCTCGACACCTTCAGGCGGTTGCGGCTCCCGCAGTCAATGATCGAGACCACCCACACCACGTTCCACGGCATCGTCCCCGGTCGGAAGGCGTACCCGATCGGCAAGGTCACGCTACCCGTCACCTTCGGCACTCCGGCAAACTTCCGCACCGAGCGGATCGTCTTCGAGCTGGTGCCATTCGACAGCCCTTACCACTGCGTCCTGGGGCGCCAGGCGTTCGCCAAATTCATGGCGGCGCCCCACTACGCGTACAACGCGATGAAGCTCCCCGGGCCGTGCGGCGTCATCACCATCAACGGCGACCCCGACATGGCCGCCGAATGCGAGGCCAAAGGGCGAACCGCCGACGCCGTCATCGCGGCAGAAACTAATCACGCCGATGAGCTCGCCAAATACGCGAGCGGGGTTAACAATGACGACCCCACGATACTCAAGAAGCCAAACTCAGAGGGCACAAACACCTCAACCTTTGAGGCTACGACGCACACTCGCACCGTTGAGCTGGTCCCAGGCGACTCCAGCCAAACGGTGACGATCGGGACAGGCATGAGCCCAGCATAGGAAGGCGCGCTCATCGAGTTCCTCCGTGAGAACAGGGACATCTTCGCATGAAAACCCTCCGACATGCCTGGTGTCCCTAGGGAGCTCGCTGAGCACAAATTAAACGCCGACCCCAAAGTACGACCCGTCAAGCAGTCGCTACGGCCCTTCAACGAAGAACGCCGTCGGGCAATCGCCGAGGAAGTGCAGCGTCTACTCGCTGCCGGCTTCATCCGGCCAATCAAATACTCCAAGTGGCTGGCAAACCCAGTCTTGGTCGAGAAGAAGAACGGGACCTGGAGAATGTGTATCGACTACACAAACCTAAACAGCGCCTGCCCAAAGGAGCAGTTCGTCCTCCTGCGGATCGATCAGATAATCGATTCCACCGCGGGTTCGGAGTCGCTGTGTTTCCTCGACGCCTACTCTGGGTATAACCAGATCAAAATGGTTGTCGAGGACGAGGAGAAGACGGCGTTCATCACGCCATTCGGAGCCTTCTGCTACACCGCCATGACCTTCGGCCTCAAGAACGCCGGAGCAACCTACCAGCGGTGCATGCAAGAATGCCTCGCGAGCCAAATTGGCCGCAACATCCACGTCTACATCGACGACGTGGTCGTGAAATCCGCTCGCCAAGGCGACCTACTCGCCGACCTAGCGGAGACCTTTGCCAACCTGCGAAGGTACAAGATAAAGCTCAATCCAAGCAAGTGCACCTTCGGTGTACCCGCCGGGCAACTACTGGGATACGTCGTCTCCAAACGAGGGATCGAGGCAAACCCAACGAAGATCGACACGATCGCCCGCTCGAAACCCGAGTTCTCGCGCGACGCCCGTGGTTGGCGGTAGCGGCTCTCGGCCGCTTCATCCCCGCTGGGCGAAAAGGCGATGCCCTATACACCGACATGCGAAGAACCCCACCTTCCGTGGGACAAGGAGGCGGACGACGCTCGCGACCTCAAAAGGTGCTACTGCCGCACCACTACTCGCCGCACCAGCTGACAAAGAGCCTATGCTGGTTTACGTCGCGGCGTCCGAGCGCGTCGTCAGCACCGTAATGGTCGTCGAACGACCAGAGGAAGGAAAGGAGCGCCCAGTCCGGTACTACATCAGCGAGGTTCTCACCGAGTCGCGCCAATGATACCCACATACCAAAAACTGGTATACGCGGTCTCAGGCTCGTGGCGCCAGCACTACTTCCGTGAGCACTCGATCACGGTCGTCTCCTCAGCACCACTACAAGATATCATCCGCGAATCGCGGCAAGGCGGGTCGCCAAGTGGGCCGTCGAGATCGGCGTCCACAACATTAAATACGAGCCACGAAGGGCGCTTAAATCGCAGGCACTGGCAGACTTCCTCGCCGACTGGGAAGAGGCCCAGCAGCCAGAGAAGCCGCCGTACCTCCATTACTGGAGCCTGCACTTCGACGGGTCCAAGAACGCGGACGGCGCAGGAGCGGGGATAGTGCTGACCTCACCGAAAGGCGACAATCTCCGCTACATCCTCCGCCTCGAATTCACGCCCTGCACCAACAACATGGCTGAATACGAGGCCCTACTCCACGGCATGCGAGCCGCAAAGGAGATGAGCGTCAAATGCCTTCGATGCTACGGAGACTCCGACCTCGTTGCGGGGCAAGTCGCCGGCACCTGCGACGCCATCTCCCCCACCATGGCGGCGTACCGCCAAGAGGTGGACAAGGTGGGCGGCCACTTCACCGGCTACTCGGTCGAGTGGATCGACAGGAGGAAAAACGAGGAGGCCGACGCCCTCTCTCGCATCGGGTCGGCTCGACTCGCACCACCCGCCGGCGTGTTCCTCGACACAATCTTCACGCCATCAGTCTCTCCCCCGAAGGAGATCGACATCGGAGTACCGCTCCAACCAGAGGCAGCCTTGGTCGCACTCATCACCGAGCCGCACGATCGACCAAGCCCTACATCGCCACCGAAACCGCACCGCCAGCAGACGAAACAACGCCGAATGATCGCCGCCGATGCAAGTCTTACACCATCATCGACGGCGAGCTACAAGCGCAGCGTCACCGGGCGTGTTCCAACGTTGCGCCCAACCGCCAAGGACGCAAAATCCTCCACGACATCCACTCAGCGATCGCCACCACGCCGCCGCTCCCTGGTCGCCAAGGCTATGCGACGGCTTCATGGCCCACCGCACACGCCGACGCTGTCGACATCGTCCAGCGATGCGCCGGGTGCCAGAAGTACGCCAATCAGACGCACGTACCGAGCTCGGCGCTCAAAACAATCCCCATCACCTGGCCATTCGCCGTGTGGGGAATGGACATGGTAGGCCCCTTCAAGAAGGCCCCCTCTGGTTACACCCACCTGCTGGTCGCCGTCGACAAGTTCACGAAGTGGGTAGAGGCCAAGCCAGTCCGGAAATGCGACGGGAAGACCGCCACTAAGTTCCTACGCGAGCTCATATATCGCTACGGGTTCCCCAACAGCATCATCACGGACAACGGCACAAACTTCGCCAAGGGAGCAATGGCCGAATTTTGCGAAGAGCACCACATCCGGCTCGACCTCGCGTCGGTCGCACATCCGGAATCCAATGGCCAGGCGGAACAAGCCAACCAAAGCATCCTCCACGGCCTGAAGCCGCGACTCCAAGTACTACTCGAGCGCACCGCTGGATGCTGGGTCGACGAGCTCCCCTCCGTCATCTGGGAATCCGCACCTCGGTCAACAGTCGACGGATTCACCCTTTTTCATGGTCTACGCCAAGCGGTCATGCCCACCGACCTCGAACACGACTCGCCGCGGGTTGTCCACTATACGGAGGCCGAAAACGAGCTGGCCCGCCAAGACGGGCTCGACCAACTCGATGAAGCACGTGACCTCGCCCGATCGCGCACCGCCATCTATCAGCAAGGACTCCGCCGCTACCACAGCCGACGGTGAAAACCCGCACCTTCCAGAAGGCGACGGTATTACGCGATCCAGACAAGAAGGGCATGCACAAGCTCTCCTCCGTGGAAGGCCCGTTCGCCATTGGGCCAGATTGCAACGACGCCTACTACCTCGTCGGCGTCCGCGGGGACGGCGAGCTCGACGACAAGCGGCCATGGAATGTAAGTCTCCTCCGGAAGTTCTATTCCGAGAACCCCACATATGTACTCTCCATTCGCTATGAAATAAAAGAAACGGTTACCGCAAAATTCGTCTACTCTCCATGCCTTGTGCCACTCGACTTTCGTAATTAACAGCCATGCTAAAATACAGAAGTCAACCCTTGGTACAGCGACCGGCACGGCTAAGTAGTGCGATGTAAGAGCACTGAGTCATTTCAGGTCTTGCATCGTCCACGAAAAACGCCAATCCGGAGCCCCATCGGAGTCGCCTAGCTCGACTGGTTTTACGAACCAAGACAACTGTCCTCGCTTCTCACAGCGACCCTGGTCCTCCGCATCCTCGGCGTAGCGACTCGAACGGCTAAGTACCACGCTCGGGGACTGAATACCAGTTCGTCGCGATCGGACAGGGAAAACGCCAAGTAAGAGAGCACGCCTAGGACTCGCCACGCGACTGACCCAACGGGCCAGGCAGGAGTGACGCGCTCACACCAACGCGCTCAGTCCTCAACCACCCTCGAGTCGCGCCTTGAACTACCAAGTACCACGCTCGGGGACTCGGCCACCCGGCCCCGTTCACAGACGGAAAACGGTAAATCAGAGCACTCAAGGGAGTCGCCTTGCGACTGGCTCTCCGAGCTCGGGCGAGTCGACTAAACCAACAACACACATGATAAACAACAAAACATCATATATGAGGTGAACCCCACAAAAGGGCGGACGCGCTCGGGGACTCACCCAAAATCAATCCAAAACACGCAAACAAATAGCAAAATGAACACAACGTTCCATTCAATCGCATATCGCATTGTCTTACATTACAAAATATGCCTACTCGGCAGAACTGCTGCTAACACATCTAGGCAAACTACACTATTCTGCAGGCCTCGACGACGAGGCGCCAGCATCCCGGCGCCTACGGATGAACACGGTGTACGGGTTCGACGGATACGTCGTCAGCTCACCCGCCATCGCCGAGCGGAAAGGCTGTTCAACCTTGAAGTCGCGATGCGGTGGCTCGGGGTCGTTCGGCGCGACGACCGTTTCCTGGTAGGGAAGGAGGTCGCCCATCGCCTGACGCCCGAGTACGCGCGGCACGCTCTCTGCAGCTTGAGAACCTCGACAGATCCACCGCCCGGTCGATGAAGGGTACCCACGTCACATCGTCGAGATCAAGTCCTCGGGAAGTGGGCGAGTCCAAGGCTCAAGGTCGCCGACGCTCCATGACGTAAACGCCGACCGCGTCATGAACTCTACGAACGCTGGGCGCCTTTCTCCAAGTACTCCCACACCTCAACGAGGTCACCGAATAACTTCGTGGGCGACATCTCTTGAAGGTAGGCGCGGATGCAGGTCGCCGACAGCGTCGCCGAGTCGACAAGCATGCTCACGCATTCCCTCGCGTCCAGAGAATTCGCTTCTTCTTGGCAGCCAATAACACGACCTGCGAGAAGGAGACAAGTATGAGTACCATGGAAACCACGAACAATACAACTAAAAGACAGGGAAGACGCACTCACCAAGCAATGGGCGGGCGAGTCCCGTGATGAAACTTTGAAGCGATGTATAATCGTCCTGAAGCCCAACAATGAGGGCTTCCGACGCCTTTCGGTCATCCTCCGCGGCCGCAATGGCGGCCTTCCGCCTGTCACGAGCTTGCTTCTTCTTTTGCCTCCCGCAGTTCGCGCTCGAGGTCGGCGATCTTCTGCTCGGCGGTGCCTAACGCAGACCGCACCGCCTCCAGTTCTCCAGCAGGGACAAGCTCCTGGCGAGCCACCTCACCGCAGCAACAACTGAAGCTCCTTGTTTGCTTCCCGAGAGCGGCCAGTTCCTTCTCAGCACGCTGCTTCGCAGCCAATCGCTCTGCCGACTCCAGCTGCAGACCCTGTACATCTCCAAAATCAGCACACATGAAAATTTCTCAGTGCCCACCTGCTAAAATTTAGCGGGTGCGCACTCGGCGACCGGCGATTGCGAAAATTCCTCAGTGCCCACCCGCTAAAATTTAGCGGGTGCGCACTCGGGGACTGGCGATTGCGAAATTCCTCAGTGCCCACCCGCTAAAATTTAGCGGGTGCGCATTCGGGGACTGGCGATCACGAAAATTCCTCAGTGCATATCCGCTAAATTTTAGCGCATACGCACTCGGGGACTGGATTCGAAAGTACAAAACAAGTAATTATAAGAATCAAGCCGCTGCTAAGCACCGACCTGATCCTCGGGGACTGGAGGTACCTGGATGGCCGCACCAAGCATGTCGTGAAGTTGCACCGCGTCCACGGACGCAAGCAGCGCCGGCGTATGCCCGCGACGTTGGTCGATGTCAGCGTCGATGGTCCCTGGAGCGGGGCTCGGGGTTGCGGCCCCACTCGCCGTGGCCGCCTTGGTCGTGAAACGGGGGAAGGTAGCAATCGAGGCGCCGCCCAAAGGAAGTCGCTTCCTCGGCCTAGGCAAGGAAACGACCTCCTTCAGACGCGTCGCTTCCATCGCGGTCCGGGCCGCCGCCACGCCGTCGAGACGGTGACGATGTCGCCGCCTTGGCCTTCTTGCGCCTTCCGTTGAGGCGGCGACCTCATCACTTTTCCTCTTGCGGGAAGGGTCTTCCTCGCCAACGGCGGAAGATACCTTGGCCACGGTCGGGTGACCCATCTTTTTCACTCCGGTCCTGCACATTGAATCAAATCAATAAAAGACAATCAAAGTACTAAAGGAAAATAAGGAATGCCGAATGCACTCACTTGGCGACTGGAATGAAGCGCAGCCCTGTACGAAGGCCAGCCGGTTTTTCCAGCTCAGGGCCTAATCGGCGACTAAGCCCCAGCTCCAGGACGTCGGGGGCCCAGGATACAGACGGCTTCTTTGACGTTGACGTAGCGGTTGGCGCCTCCGGGGCGCCTTCGGCGGAGGCCTCCTCGTGAGTTGGGGCTACCGCGGCCGGAACTTCCTTGCGGGGCGAGGCCACCGCGCTCGGGACCTCCTTGCGAGGCGAAGTCGCCACGACCGGAGCCTTCCCTAGCCCAGAAACCGACGCGAATGGCGGAGGCATTGAGGCCAGCGGAGCTTCTGTAGATGGCGCATCTAGCGCGGTTGTCGCCGGAACTGCGCCGTCACCGGCCGAGCTGTGAGCATCAGAGCTGCTCGTTGAGTGTGGCGGTGAAGCCACCTTCGGCGGCTTCATCTTCCTTCTCAGGGGGCCTCGCCTCCTTCTTCTTCTTCTTCTTCGTGGGAGTGCCTGACGGCGAGGTGGTCTCCGGGAGTTCGTCGTCGCCATGACGCCGAGGCTCTGCCGCCTCGATCTGGCTGACGCGTTGCCGCGGGTCTTTCGGACCATGGGGCAATCTCCTCTCAGACTCGCCTCGCTGCCCTCATTACCTTTGGGTGGCGACTCGCTTGTATCTGGGCGGATGGCTCGGGGCTCGTTGTCGGGTGGTAACCACCTTCCACCACTTGGAACAGCTCGTTAAACACGAAACAGAGTTAGAGTTACCGCGACTGCACACGCTGCGACTGCGAATAAGATAAAGGATTACCGTCGGAGCCGGACGCTTCGCGGTGTAGGGAGGCACCCCAGCCTGCGCATCCACGTATGTCGCCTGGGTGATCTTCTTCACCGAGGTAGTCCTCCGGCTTCCACTCGGCGAGGCAGCTTCGTCGGGTCTCCCGCCCGTGTCTTGGTACATGTAATGCTCGCCATGAGCGAACGAGCCGCCCAAGCCAACAATTGTACAAATTTATTGTCTAGAGCCCTTCTTCTTCAGACATGGATGGTGCGGAGCATCTCGTCGACAACCATCCGCTGCTCGCCGGGAGCTTGCCGACCGGAGATGGCGTGGCTCGGAACGATTAGCGAGTACCGCGGGATCGCCGCTTCGCCTTCCGGAGTCGCCTCCACGTAGAACCATGACTTTTTCAGCCGCCGCTGCTTTGGCGGCAGCATCGGTCAAGAAGGAGGCTTTGGATTTGAGTTGAAAGTTAAGCCGCCAGCGGCTAGCATTGGGTCAGCCGCCTCCTCGCTGATCCGTCCCATGGAACAGATCTTGCCACAAGGGAAAGTAGGGCCGGTAGCCCAAGTAGCACTCGCAGAACGCCACGAAGATGGCGAGCTGCTCGATGCTGTGGGGACCTAGATCTGAGGGCTGGATCCCGTAGTAGGCGCAGAAACGCCGGAAGAACAAAGACGTGGGAAACCCTAACCCCCGCTCGAGGTGACTGGTGAAACAGACGAACTCTCTCTCGCGGGTTGGTGGTTTCCACTGCGAGGATACGCCAAAGGCCCAGGATTCCGCCTCCTCGAAGGAGGCCACCGCTCTGGTGCATTTGGATCTACCCAAGGTTCGGTGGAGAGGGCCATGGCGAGGATCTGTTCGGAGGTCGGAAGATTGGTCGATTGGATCGCGGAATCAAAGGAAGGAAGATGTGCGTACTCGGAGAAAATGGTGGGCGGTTGGCTTTACGATAGCCTACCATTCCTCTTATATAGTGGGAGTTGCCCGCCAAGTCAGGGGGCCGTTACCGCGCGATGATTACGCCAGAAGTTACCGTTGGGTTACCTTAACGGCTAGTTTGACCATGCCTGACGGTCCAACTCTAGCCACTCGGCTCGTTGAGTCACTCGCCGAGACCGCGTCCCGTTGGATCGACTCGCCCAAGACGCGACTCGGTTCACCGGATTTTTCCTTTATACAGGAGCCCGCCGATGATTCGACCGATGCCAACTTGAAGTCAGATACTCGATCGCCGAGCCCACTCACGCCTAATCAACGACCTCGGGGACTACTGATGGGGATACGCCACCGGGTATACTCACGGACGTTTCCGACTGGTCCAAGGGCTGGCGAGTGGGCCTGCAGAACGGCGAGTGGACCGAAGCCCGGTAAGGTATCAGGCGACTGAAGGTTGAAGGCCCAGGCGAGCAGATAGGCCCAGTCGGTCTAGGTTAAATGATTACCGAAGATGTAACCGAGTCGGTTGAGATATGTAAACCCTAGGGGAGGTGACCCTATATAAACCTCCCTATGGGGTGAGTAGAGACACGTTCCCTCATACACCCAAGCAACTCGCCGCCTAGCCGCCGAGTTCGCCCATTGTAAACACCTCCATAATACAATCTAGCAGGAGTAGGTCTTTACCCTCCGGGGGGCCGAACCTGGGTAAAACCCTGTGTCTTTGCCCTCATCTCGCACCGCAGATGGCCAGCCGCCCTTGCCCCTCGTTCTACTACTCGCTGCCGATTGCAGCATCTGCCGTGGTCATTCCTTCGACAAGTATCAAACACAAATGTCCTTCATGCTCTTCTTTGCTCTTGGAGTAGATCAAAATGTCATCAATGAAAACGACAACAAACTTGTCAAGGAACTCCATGAAAACCTTGTTCATCATATTCATGAAGTAAGCTGGTGCGTTGGTTAAACCAAATGGCATCACGATGTACTCATACAATCCATACCTAGCGGTGAAAGTTGTCTTAGGTATGTCTTGTTCCCTTATCTTATGTTGAAAATGTTGGAATTATGCCCTAGAGGCAATAATAAAGATGTTATTATTATAATTCTTGTTCATGATAAAGTTTATATTCCATGCTAGAATTGTATTAAGCGGAAACTTTAATACTTGTGTGGTTGGTGAACAACACCGTGTCCCTAGTATGCCTCTATGAACTAGCTCATTGATTAATGATGGTTAAGGTTTCCTAACCATAGACATGAGTTGTCGATTAATAATGAGATCATATCATTGGGAGAATGATATGATGGACAGACCCAAACTAAGCGGAGCAATTAGATCGCGTCATCGTGTTCATCTTTGCGAAGCTTTTATTCTGTCAAATATTGTATTCCTTAGACCATGAGATAATACAACTCCCTGGTATCAGAAGAAAGCTTTGAGGTCATCAAACGTCATCCTATGAGAGGGTGATCATAAAGGTGTCTCTCAGGTGATCGGAAAGTACCTGTTGGGTTGTATGTATCGAGATGGGATTTGTCCCTCCTAAGTCGGAGAAATATACTTAGGGCCCACTCGGTAATCGATATGAACACCGCTTGCAAGCATGTGGTTAAGGAGTTAATCACAAAGTGATATCGGATTACGAAACGAGTAAAGTACTTGCTGTGAACGAGATTGAACTAGGTATGACGGTACCGACGATCAAATCTCGGGAAAGTAAAATATCGCGAGACGAAGGGAATATATATATGGGATTGATTGAATCCTGGCATCGTAGTTCATCTGATATGATCATCGATGAATGTGTGGGAGTCAATATGGGTTTCCAGACCCCGCTGTTGATTATTGATATAAGATCATGTCTGCACATTCTCGAACCCGAAGGGTCACACACTTAACGTGTCTCGACGCTAGGATAGATTGGATAATTGGTTTATGAGTTTTTGTTCGGAGTCTCGGATGTGATCCGGGACATCACGAGAGGTTCTGGAATGGTCCGGAGAATAAGATTCATATAAGGCAATGCAGTTTTTGGAGTTCGGAATTATTTCGGGTTAATCGGTATTGTACCGGAAGCTTCTAGAAACTTCCGGAGGGGGACCAACGTGGCCCCACCTGCCGGGAGGGGTCATGGGCCTATGAGCGAGTGCCCTTGCCGCATTGGTCCAGGGGCACAAGGCCCCATAGGGCCTAGCCGGCAGATCTAGGGCAAACCCTAGGAAAGCTTCTAGAAGGGGGGGGGAAACTTGCCCTCCACTCTTCCCTCCTTGGCCGCCGGCGTAGGCTTGGGGGAGCGGCTAGGGTTGGCACCCACCCCTCTATATAAAGAGGGCTGGGGGCGCACCACCCCCCTACACTTCCTCCGCAACCCTAGCCGCCCTGCTACCCTCCTCTCTCTCTCCCTCCCGACTGCACGTAGGCGAAGCCCTGCTCCAGAAATTCTCCACCACTTGCACCGCGCCGTCGCGTTGTAGATCCAATCCGTCTCTCCACCATAGTTGCTGGACTGAGGAAGGAGGATACGTCGAGGTGCCACACGTGTGCATCTCTCGGAGGCATCGCCACTTGCGGTGTTAGATCGGATCGGATCGCGAGGAGGAAAAGCGAGTACGACTACATCACCCACGCGTTCCGAGCGTTCATTGTGCGAATCTTCAAGGGTATGAAGATCTCATCTAATCCCCCTCGTTGTTTGCATCTCCTAGATTAGATCTTGGCTTTCCCGTTCGCATCCGTAGAAATTTTTTGATTTACTATGCTGCGAAACCCTTAAGTGGTATCAGAGCTAGATCTATGTGTAGATGTGTTTCACGAGTAGAACCCAACATGGTTGTTGCGGGCGTTGATGTTTTCTATTGCAAGCCTCTTGTTTGTGTTCTTCTTATGATGCGGGATAGTGAGATTGAAGCGGTCCAGGCCAACCTTACGCGACGTCGTTCGCGAGACCGGCTCCGCACTTGACGTGTGTCTTGTTCCACACATGCGGCTGGTGGATGCCAGTTTCTCTCACTATAGTTGTCATGGGATTTACACCAGAGTTTGGCAACCATAATATCACCGTTGTGGCTTTCCGTAGGTAAGAATCGTTCTTAGCTTTCTACTCCCATAAGCCACGTAAAACATGCAACAACAAAGTAGAGGCGTCTAACTTGTTTTTGCAGGGAGTGTTTTCTGTGATATGGTATGACCCAAGATGTGATGTGTATATTGTATGCGATGATCATGTTTTGTAAAGTTTCACGACTTGCATGTCGATGAGTACACAACCGTCAGGAGCCATATGGTTGTCTTTATAATTGTGTATGACATGTGTGTCAACTTCTTATACGCCATGTAATAGTTTCACTTTATCACTAAGTAGTTAGCAATAGTTGTAGTTGCTATTCGTGGTGGAGGAAATCATGGTTGAGTGATGGACATCATGCCGGCACGCACAAGATCGAGATCATTGCGCGAAGATTGGCTATACCATGTCACATAAAGTTATATGCATGTGATGTTTATCCTTTTATGTATCTTATTATGCTTAGATCGCGACTAAAGCATTATAAGATGATTCCTCACTTAATGATCAAGATAAAACTGTGTTCTCCCCATGTATGCACCGTTGCGAAAGTTCGTCGTGTCCAAGTATCACGTGATGATCGGGTGCTATAGACTCTACGTTCACATACAACGGGTGCAAGCCAGTTTTGCACACGCAGAAATACTTGGGTTTGACTTGACGAGCCTAACATGTACAGACATGGCCTCGGAACACAAGAACCGAAAGGTTAAGCATGAGTCATATGAATGATATGATCGACACTTCGTTGTCCACCATCGAAACCACATCTCTTCTCGTGAAGATCGGATTAGGTGTGGTGAATTTGGATCATGTTCACTAAACAACTTGAGGGATGTTGAATTCAGTGGGAGTTCATCTAGTAATTTGATTAAAAGTTGAACTAGTTATCATGAACATAGTCTAATTTGTACTTGCAAATATTGTAGATCAAATGGCTAAGTCCAACTTCAACTTCAATGTTTTTGCTGAGAAGGAAAAGCTTAGAAACAATGGGTCTAACTTCACCAACTGGTTCCGCAATCTGAGAATCATTCTCTCTGGCGGTCAAAAGGACTATGTCCTTGAAAATGCGCTAGGTGACGCCCCTGGTGTAGATGCGCCGGCTGATGAGAAAGCTGTCTATCAGTCGCGCAAAGATGATTATGGTGTGATTAAGAGAACCATGTTGTTTGCTATGGAATCGGACCTTCAAAATCTTTTTGAAGACTATCCCGGGCCCTTTGAAATTCTTGAGGATCTGAAAACTATGTTTCAGACTCAGGCCCGTTCTGAGAGATATGAGATCTCTGAGAAATTCTTTAACTGCAAGATGGAGGAAGGGAGTTCCGTTAGTGAGCACGCCATAAAGATGTCGGGCTACACTCAACGCCTTGAGCAACTGGACTGCAAGATTCCAGAGGAGCTCAAGATTGACAGGGTTCTGCAATCACTCCCTCCCAACTACAAAAGTTTTGTAGTGACTCATAATCAGATTGGCTCCACTGATACGATCACCGAGCTCTTCGCAAAGCTGAAGGCTGTGGAGGTGGACATCAAAAAGTATAATCATGTGTTGATGGTCAACAAGCCCCCCACCTTTAAGAAAGGTAAGGGTGCAAAGAAGCCCTTCAAGAAAGGCGGCGGCAAGCGCGTTCTCGCCGAGAAGAAGCTCAAGTCTGGACCCAAGCCGGACCTCGAGTGCTTCTATTGCAACGACAAGGGTCTGGAAGCTTAATCGTCAAGTACTTAGTGGACGAAGGCTGGCACCATCAAAGGTATATTTGATATACATGTTATTGATGTTTTCCTTACTAGACCTCATTGTAGTGCTCGGGTATTTGATATCGTTCTTGCTAATATTTGTAACTCAAACAGAGCTACGGAATAGGCGGCTTATAGGGATGAGGTGACGATGCGCGCTGGCAACGGATCAAGAGTTGATGTGATGGCGTCGCACGCCTCTCTGAGTTTTACCTTCGGATTAGTTTTAAACCTTAATCGTGTTATTATGTGCTGCGTTAAGCATGAACATTATTTCGGATCGTGTTTATTGCAAGACGGTTATTCATTTAAATCGAGAATAATGGTTGTTCTATTTATATGAGTAACATCTTTTATGGTCATGCACCTGTGAACGGTTTATTTCTTCGAATCTCGAAAGGGATGAAACACACATCCATAACATTGAGGCTAAGAGATGCAAAGTAGATAGTGATAATACTACTTATTTGTGGTAATCTTTCTAGGTCATATTGGTGTAAAGCGCATGAAGAAACTCCATTCTGATGGACTTTTGGATTCTCTTGATTTTGAATCATTTGACACATGCGAACCATGCCTCATGGGAAAGATGATCAAAACCCCGTTCTCCGGAATGATGGAGCGAGCAACGGACTTGTTGGAAATCATACATACCGATGTATGCGGACCGATGAGTGTTTCGACGCGCGGTGGATATCGCTATTTTCTCACTTTTACCGATGACTTAAGTAGATATGGGTATATCTATTTAATGAAACATAAATCTAAAACATTTGAAAAGTTCAAGGAATTTCAGAATGAAGTGGAGAACCATCGTAACAGAAAGATTAAGTTTCTACGGTCCGATCGTGGAGGTGAATATTTGAGTTATGATTTCCTCACGCATCTTAAAGCAAGCGGAATCGTTTCGCAACTCACGCCACCCGGAACACCACAGCGCAATGGTGTGCCTGAACGCCGGAATCGAACCCTATTAGATATGGTCCGATCAATGATGTCTCTTACTGATTTGTCGTTATCATTTTGGGGTTATGCATTAGAAATCGCTGCATTCACTTTAAATAGGGCACCATCTAAATCTGTTGAGACGACACCGTATGAACTGTGGTTTGGTGCTAAACCTAAGTTGTCGTTTCTTAAAGTTTGGGGATGCGAAGCCTACGTCAAGAAGTTGATGCCGGACAAGCTCGAACCCAAAGCGGAGAAATGCGTCTTCATAGGATACCCTAAGGAAACTATTGGGTATACCTTCTATCACGTAACCAAGGCAAAGTGTTTGTCGAAGAACGGTTCCTTTCTTGAGAAGGAGTTTCTCTCGAAAGAAGTGAGTGGGAGGAAAGTAGAGCTAGACGAGGTTGTTGAACCTTCTCTTGAATTGGAGAGTAGCAAAGACCTGAAATTGTTCCAGGTCACCGCACCAATAATAGAGGAAGCTAATGACAAGGATCATGAAGCTTGACGATGTCTCATCTTGAACGTCAGAGGGTCGACAAGGTCGCGTGCCTCCCGAGTGGTACGACAACCTGTCTTTGGTGTCTTGTTGCTAGAAGACAGTGAACCTACGAACTATGAGGAAGCGATGATGAGCCCAGACTCTGAGAAATGGCTAGAGGCCATGAAATCTGAATTGGGATCCATGAGCGAAAACCAAGTATGGACTTTGGTGGACCCTCCTAGCGACCGAAAGGCCGTTGAGTGCAAATGGATCTTCAAGAAGAAAACGGACACGGATGGTAATGTTACCGTCTATAAAGCACGACTTGTCGCAAAAGGTTTTCGACAAGTTCAAGGTGTTGACTATGATGAGACTTTCTCTCTCGTAGCGATGTTTAAGTCCATTCAGATTTTATTAGCAATTGCTGCGTTTCATGATTATGAAATATGGCAGATGGATGTCAAGACTGCATTCCTCAATGGCAACATTGATGAAGAGTTGTATATGATGCAACCCGAAGGTTTTGGAAACTTCGTTTTGATCAAGTGATCAAGAGCTTTGGATTTGTTCCAAATTGTTACGAAGCTACTGAAGCAAGTGACAAAGACGCCTGATAGCTTTAAGCTAGAGTACATACCTAGACAAAGTTCTGAAAAGGTTCAGAATGGATAAGGCAAAGAAAGGTTCAGTGCCTATGTTGTCAGGTAAGATATTGAGCAAGGCTCGGTGTCCAGCTACGGTAAATGATAGAGAAGCTATGAGCAAAGTGCCTTATGCCTCGGCCATAGGTTCTATCATGTATGCCATGCTGTGTACTAGACCGGATGTGTCCAATGCTTTTAGTTTTACGAGCAGATATCAAAGTGATCCAGAGGAACATCGACAGCCGTGAAGAACATCCTAAAGTACCTAAATAGGACTAAAGAAATGTTCTTAGTCTATGGAGGTGATGAACATGTCGTAAAAGGTTACTTGACGCTAGTTTCGAACCGACAAGGATGCTTTTAAATCTCGACAGATACGTTTATATTTTGAATGGAGGAGCTGTGAGCTGGATAAGCTGCAAGCAAAGCGTGATCGGGATCTATGAAGCGGAATACATGGCTGCAGAAGCGTCAAGTGAAGGAGTTTGGATCAGGAACTTCATCACTGAGCTTGGCGTGGTTCCAAGTGCATTGGACCCACTGGAGATATTGTGTGACAACACTGGCGCCATAGCACTCGCTAAGGAACCAAGATATCATCCAAAGACCAAGCATATCAAACGCAAGTTTCATATAATCCGAGATTATATAGCAGATGGATATCTGAAGATTAGCAAAGTACATACAGATCTGAATGTCGTAGATCCAATGACTAAACCTCTTCCACGTGCAAAACATGATCAGCACCTTAGTGCCATGGGTGTTAGATTGTTGCCAAATGTAAACTAGATTATTGACACTAGTGCAAGTGGGAGACTGTTGGAATTATGCCCTAGAGGCAATAATAAAGATGTTATTATTATAATTCTTGTTCATGATAAAGTTTATATTCCATGCTAGAATTGTATTAAGTGGAAACTTTAATACTTGTGTGGTTTGTGAACAACACCGTGTCCCTAGTATGCCTCTATGAACTAGCTCATTGATTAATGATGGTTAAGGTTTCCTAACCATAGACATGAGTTGTCGATTAATAATGAGATCATATCATTGGGAGAATGATATGATGGATAGACCCAAACTAAGCGGAGCAATTAGATCGTGTCATCATGTTCATCTTTGCGAAGATTTTCTTATGTAAAATATTGTATTCCTTAGACCATGAGATAATACAACTCCCTGGTATCGGAAGAAAGCTTTGAGGTCATCAAATGTCATCCTATGAGAGGGTGATCATAAAGGTGTCTCTCAGGTGATCGGAAAGTACCTGTTGGGTTGTATGTATCGAGATGGGATTTGTCCCTCCCAAGTCGGAGAGATATACTTAGGGCCCACTCGGTAATCGATATGAACACCGCTTGCAAGCATGTGGTTAAGGAGTTAATCACAAAGTGATATCAGATTACGGAACGAGTAAAGTACTTGCTGTGAACGAGATTGAACTAGGTATGAGTGCAAGCGATCAAATCTCGGGCAAGTAAAATATCGCGAGACGAAGGGAATATATATATGGGATTGATTGAATCCTAGCATCGTGGTTCATCCGATATGATCATCGATGAATGTGTGTGAGTCAATATGGGTTTCCAGACCCCGCTGTTGATTATTGATATAAGATCATGCCTACACATTCTTGAACCCGAAGGGTCACACACTTAACGTGTCTCGGCGGTAGGATAGATTGGATAATTGGTTTATGAGTTTTTGTTCGGAGTCTCGGATGTGATCTGGGACATCACGAGAGGTTCCGGAATGGTCCGGAGAATAAGATTCATATAAGGCAATGCTGTTTTTGGAGTTCGGAATTGTTTCGGGTTAATCGGTATTGTACCAGAAGCTTCTAGAACCTTCCGGAGGGGGACCAACGTGGCCCCACCTGCCGGGAGGGGGCATGGGCCTATGAGGGAGTGCCCTGGCCGCATTGGGCCAGGGGCACAAGGCCCCATAGGGCCCAGCCGGCCAGATCTAGGGCAAACCCTAGGAAAGCTTCTAGAAGGTGGGGGACTTGCCCTCCACTCTTCCCTCCTTGGCCGCCGGCCTAGTCTTGGGGGAGGGGCTAGGGTTGGCGCCCACCCCTCTATATAAAGAGGGCTGGGGGCGCACCACCCCCTACACCTCCTCCACAACCCTAGCCGCCCTGCTACCCTCTTCTCTCTCTCCCTCCCGACTGCACGTAGGCGAAGCCCTGTTGTAGAAACTCTCCACTACTTGGACCGTGCCGTCGCGTTGTAGATCCAATCCGTCTCTCCGCCATACTTTCTTGACCGAGGAAGGAGGATACGTCGAGGTGCCGCACGTGTGCATATCTCGGAGGCATCGCCACTTGCGGTGTTAGATCGGATCGGATCGCGAGGAGGAGAAGCGAGTACGACTACATCACCCACGTTCCGGATTTAACGCTCATTGCTTGAATCTTCAAGGGTATGAAGATCTCATCTAATCCCCCTCGTTGTTTGCATCTCCTAGATTAGATCTTGGCTTTCCTGTTCGCATCCGTAGATTTTTTTTTGATTTACTATGTTGCGAAACCCATCAGAAAATAACCTGACCGGAGATAAATCTTTGATAACACACAGGCTCCTTCTAACTGATCAAACAAGTCATTGATTCTGGGCAAAGGATATTTGTTCTTGATAGTCACCTCATTGAGTGAATGATAATCAATGCATAACCTTTGACTTCTATCTTTCTTTTCCATAAACAAGACTGGTGCTCCCCAAGATGAAGAACATGGTTGAATAAATCCTTTCTGCAACTGTTCTCCAAGTTGTTTCTTGAGTTCTTTCAACTCATCAACTGACATCTTGTAAGGTCTCTTAGCTATTGGTCCTGATCCTGGAAGCAAGTCAATCAGAAACTCCACATCTCTATCTGGTGGCATTCCTGGTAATTCCTCCGGAAACACATCTGGATATTCTCTCACAATTGGCACACTGTCTATGCTGACCCCCTAAAGAGAATTTAGCTTACTCCCTTTTGATTCAAAGGTAGACTTGAATATTATCCGTTTATTTTCCGAGGTTGTGAGTGCGACAGTACGATTGGCACAATCTAGTACTCCTTCATACTTGGTCATCCAGTCCATTCCCAAAATTACATCCAGTCCTTGGGAATCTAGGATTATCAGACTAACTGGAAACTTATGCTTTCCAAATTCTATCACTAGATCACGACATCCAATACTTACTATCATATCTCCACCGGGATAACTTACTTTTATTGGACACCCAATATTTTCAGTTGGAAACCCCTTTCTATCAACAAATTCTTTTGATATGAATGAATGTGATGCACCAGTATCAAAAAGAACAAGTGCTGGAATAGAATTGAGTTTGAACTTACCAGCCACAGCATCCGTCTCCTCATAAATTTCTTCCACATTGATGTGGTTCACTTGTCCCTTCTGGAAAGCGTTGGGCTTGGTGGTTCCTTCAACTTTCTTTTCTGGGCACTCATTTGCAAAATGCCCCAGCTTCTTACACTTGAAACATTCAACCTGACTGATATTTCTCTTTGCAGGATGAGTACCACTTCCACTTCCACCTCCACTATGGTGACTCTTGTGTCCACTCTTGTGGTTCTTGTACTTGTCATTATCATGACCGCGGTGATGCTTATTTTCATGATGGCGGTTGTGGCTGTGGTGGTTGTTGTGCTTTCCATGTTTGTGGGATCCAGAACTCCCACTATCATCGTGATGGGAACGCTTGTGAGACGATCCCGAGTTGTGCTTGTCAAAGTTGTGCTTCCTCTTTCTGCTTTCAACCTGTTTCATATTTTTCTCCAAGATGGTAGCCTTGTCACAAAGTGATTGGTAGGTTGGGACATAGCCAACAGATAGCTGCATATTCAGTTCATCGTTCAGACCTTCGAGGAATTTCTCCTTCCTCTTGGCATCAGTATCAACTTCATCCGGTGCATAACGCGCTAGATTGTTGAACTCCTCAATATATTCAGCCACGCTGTGGTGACACTGTTTCAGGTTATGGAACTCCTTCTTCTTCTTCAAATTCATCACCCCGGATGAGATGTGAGCTGTGCGGAAACCATCCTCAAATATAGCCCAAGTTACATCCTCAATGGGAGTGGTGATCTGGAAGTTATCCCACCAAGTAGTTGATGGTCCTTCCAACAAATGTGCTGCAAACCAAAACCTTCTCCTCGTCGGTGCAGTCAACGTTTACCAAATCCTTGTTCACCAAACATAGCCAATCATTGGCCACCATTGGATCAATGGTTCCTGAGAACTTTGCAGGCCTTAGTCTTAGGAATCTGGTGAGCATGTCAAATCCTGGTGGATTGTTCGGGTTGTTGTTGTTGTTATTGTTGTTGTTGTTATTCTGATTCTGCATAAAAGTGGTCATCATCTGCATCAGTTCTGCCTGCGCTGTCATCAACTGCTGCATCTCGGGGGTGAAATTGTTGTTGTTTGGGTTGGGGTTGGCACGTCGAGGAGGCATCTGTGGTTTTCATAAGGATAAGAATGAGATACCCATAGATGCTTATCATGCACAATACATCACATAGACAAACACCAAACCAAGCATCAAAATAACATAAGGTTCAAACAACGTAAACAACAAGTTTGCAAAAGCAAACACCATAGCAAGACACCCACATGTTGGATGGTTATTGCGACTCAATAATCAAAAGTACGGTAGATGAAAGATAAATGAGTAGTCATCACTACTCCTCCGCATCAACCTCCACTTCAACAAGTGTAAGACCTGCATTCTCCATAGCGGTCTTGTATTCCTCAACATTTGTAGTCAAGGCCTCTATCTTGGCCCTAAGAGCCCTCTTCTGTGAGCGAAGTCTCTCAATCACTCCCTGATGATGCTCGAGCTCGAAGTCCTTGGCCTCGAGCTCTTCCTTCATCTCCCGGATCTTCTTGTTCCGGTCTTGGACTCTCTTCTCCTGGCTCTTGAATTTCTTGTCCTGGCATTCAAACTTGGCCTCCATTTTCTTGACTATCTCGTCTTGCTCCGCGAAGAGCTTGTCCTTCTCATGAAGATGCACCTGGAGCCCGTCATTGCTAAGCATGACGTTGGTCCTATTCGTATCTAGGTGCCTAATAAGACCCTCTAGGTCCTGGAGGTATAGACGAATCGGCTCCATTGTCTCTCTAGCAGCATCCTCGTACTCAATAGCCTCACCCTCCTTGTTGCGTCTCCCGAAGGGGTGAAAGTAAATACCTCTAAGATCCCTAGAGTGTCTCCCTACGAGGCGCCCAAGTAACTCCTGCATGACTACATCTAGGCCTTTCTCCTTGTCGTCATGCATCAGCTTGAAGGTGATGGTATCCATGGTTGGCTCTGTCTGGCGTCCGGGCTGAGTGACTCTGAAGCCCCAAAGGTCCTTCCTCTCAAACTTGGTGAGGGGAAGTGTCATGATGCTAGGAAGTGGAAGGTTGAGCACGCTAGTGAGCTCAATGAGACGAGTGCCAAAACGAGTTCCCTTGAAATCCTCGGCCGTGTTGATAATAACATTAGGCATCTATTTTTATAAGATAGAGAAAAGTTAGAATCAACATCAATAGAGAAAAATCACAAGACAAAATATCACAAGCATATCTTTTGCAACAATCACACAAGTCATGGCATACACAATCCATTACAAGCATCAAAGGTTCATCATAACTTAGATAAATTTTTGGAAATAAAACGATAAGTGTGGTGGTCCAACTAACGAAGTACATTACAATCCCCACTCACTTGCCAAGTTGGCTATCAGGGCATCCCTAGAGGCAATCTGTCGATCTTGATCACATGAATCCATTGCTAAGTCTATGATGTCTTCTCTTAAACATTGGTTGGTAGCCTCTAACTCTTGGGTATCTTGGGTGTTAAGCATTCTGCACTTGAGTCTATCACCAAGCTCTTTGGTGGCATTCCAAGCTGCATTTCTTGCAGAGTCAAAGAATGTTGTGTGCATTTCTGAGTTGGTGACCATGCAGAATCCTAACTCCTTGTGGTTGTCTTCCTTGTTTTTGTACACGTGAAGTTGCACCCACCAGTACTCTACTCCTTCATCCATCACGGGGAATCCTTTGTACACAGCTGCACCATGTATCCCCATGGTAACCATGAGGTTCTTGAGGGCCTTGGGGAATTCATTCTCACACTCCAAGGTCATGGTCATGAGTGGTCCCTTCCTCACGGCTTTGTTGATGGAGTTCATATACAAATAGAGATGATAAATAAGATTAGAAAAGTTTACGAGAAGAAAAAGACAAGTGTGGAAATTGTCGAATTTTTTTTCCTTAGTGGTTTCTGTAGGGTTCGCAGCATAGAAAACAAAAAATTTCCTACGTTGGGAACTATGTACCAAGATCTATCTACTAGATACAAACAACGGGCGGATGTATATCCGTAGAGAACATACCCTTGAAGACCGACAAAGCTTAACGAGTCCAAACTCGTGGTTGATGTAGACGATCTCTTGCCGATCTCAAGATCGAGAGGAAGTCCTAGCGCCGCAAAACAGCAGCGCATCCGTTCTCGCACACACGTTCGAGGCACCGAGCAACCTCCGCCTCCTCGCTCCAGCGATGCAGCGGAAGCACAACTCTTTCTTGCCGAAAAGCCACCGGGAACATGTATATCGCTAGTCCGAGACCATGGGGGATAAATTCTAGAGGGGGAGAGAGATCGTTCACGAGGAGGTGTGAGTGAGAGAGAGGGAGGGGGGCTCCTTTTATAGGGAGAGGGGGGCACCCAAGGGGCCATGCGCCCAGCCATGGGGCTTCCCCCACCTCTTACACATTCATGTGGGTGGACACTCCACTCACTCAAATGCCTTTCAATTCCCTCCACTCAAAAACCCACTCAAATTCCCATTAAATTTCCACCAAATTTAATGCAAACTCTCATTAAATAAAACTCCTTTTATTTATTCAGAATTTTGTCAATTACTTTAATGACAAACATTCACATAAAACCCCTTGCTAGTATTTCATTTCACATGCAGAAACACTTTCTACAATTTCACCCGAAAACCCGTTTCGGTATCTAGTGAAATAAATTCCTGCGCTTGTTATTCTTTTCGGCATGAAACTTTTGCTCCAAATGGATGTCGGTGTCTCTTAAGTGTGTCACCCTACGGTTCGAGAATAATGCGGACATGATCGATACTCCTCTCATATCAATAATCAGAAGCGGGATCTGGAGACCCATACTGACTCCCACACATTCAACGATGACTTTCTTATGATCGTCGGAACCTTTTACGCTAGTATCTTAATCCCTTTGTTTCACGATATATTACATGTCCGAGATTCGATCATCGGTATCTACATACCTAGTTTGATCTCGTTACCGACATGCACTCTTTTCTCGTTCCCGTGATATAACATTCTAGTGATCAAATCACTTGCTTGCAAGCTAATCAATGTGATATCACCGAGAGGGCCTAGAGTATATCTATCTGTCATCGGGATGAACAAATTCCACTCTCGATCCATGGGCCTCAACATAACACTTTAGTAGTTTTGAATCCATCTTTATAATCACCCTGTTACGGTGTGACGTTTGATGTTATCAAGAAACTTTTCCGGTGTTAGTGATTGACTTGATCTCATGGTCTAAGGATTAGGATCACTTCGTAAGTTGTTATAGCAACATAAACTCAATGACTTTGATCGTAATGCTATACTTCGGATGAATGTTCATCACATCATTACACTAATGTTGTGACCTCGTTATTAACAACATCCAATGTCCATGATCAGGAAACTTTGATCATCATGTTAATCAACGAGCTAGTTTATAAGAGAGGCATAACTAGGAACTTCCTTTTTGTTTATTAAACACACATGTATTAACGTTTCCGTATTAATACAATTATATAGCATGTAAAATAAACATTTATCATAAATAAGGAATACGATAATAACCACTTTATTATTGCCTCTCGGGCATATTCCCTTCAGTCTCCCACTTGCACTAGAGACAATAATCTAGTTTGAAAAACTTTGCGTATTGAACACCTATGGCTTTCTGGTGTTCCATATACGCAACTACAAGTGGTTAACATAATCTACGGATCTGACGCTTCAGGTCCGTGTGTATTTGCATGTCTTTGCATCTCCACACATCACTCATTCTCCAATGAGATGGCATTGTATAAATTTGGTCTTTCGGTGAGACCTTTAGTTCCTTGGGGTTAAAACATGTCGATACTATTATCATACAATATATCTTTAGTGTTAGCCCGTTGCGAACCACACCTTAGTTTGATAACAAACTTCTTGACACAAATTCCCTCCTTTGCTACTACTATAGCAGTCATATACTAGCCTTTTTGTTTTAGTATTCGTCACAATGTCTCAACTATGGATTTCATCCAAATCCATCATGGAATATCCTTTCCATTACATTGTGCCACCCATAGTTTAAATTGAGATAAACTTAATTTGTATCTTGTGACAAAACTAGTATCAATGTAACGCTTTACAATGAACTATTTGTAATTGTTTGTCACCTCTACACAAATATATTTATAGTTCTTCCAAAAGATCATAAGAATATCCTCACTATCGTCCAATGATCATTTTATGATTCATTCTGGTATATGCTCATAACACTTAGAGCATAGGACATATCTGGATGTGTACATATCATGGTATGATTGATCAAAGCATCCTTGTGATTTCACTCATCAAGTGTCAAAGCACTTGAATCTTGTTTCACTTATCAAGTGTCAATACACTTGAATCTTGATTCAATTACTTTCCATGCAACAAGAACTGTTTCTTGTCGTTTCTATATTGAACTCCTTCAATATCTCATACATGTATATTTGGCACAACCATATTGCCACGTCATCCACTATAGACATTCACGCTAAATATTCGGGTTTTGCCTAAGTATTTCATCGAAATGAAATTCTTAACCTTTGTCAATAAAAGATACATCATTTCCAATCAACAAGATGTCCTCCACATAATGTATTAGAAATATGTCTCAGCGCTCCCACTCAATTTCTTGCAAATGCAAGCATCTTCATTGTCTCCTGATGAAAAACTCATTTTTCATCATGGTGAAGATTCCAACTCATGATGCTTACTTCAACCATTGAAGTTTGCATGCCCTTTTAGCATCCTTTGAATTTAACAAAACCCTTTGGACCGTGTCATGTACACGTCCTAGGTAACCATTCTATTAGAAGAACTTCGTTTTGTTTATTCATCTACCATATACCAAATTATATGTAGTGGTTGCTACTTTAATCCGTCCAGACTAAATATCGCTATGAAAGATCAAATCTTGTCATAGTCAACTCCTTGAACATTGTCGTAAAATAATTTACGACATGTCGACTATTTCATAGATGTGAAACTTCCATGTCTGTTTCTTTATAGATCCAAATATGACCGATAGGTTTTTACACCTTTCCGGAGGGTCTTCCAAGTTCAAAACTTGATTTCTCGTGTATGGAACTATCACGGATTTTATGGCTTCAAGCCATTTGACGGAGTCAGGGCCCATAATCGCTTCTTTGCATGTAGTCGGTTCATCATTGTCAGACAATAATGATTTACTCTCAAATCTTAGCATTTGATTGTTTAACCGACCTTCTTGGTTCAATAGGAACTTAGATCTCCGTGACCACAACCTTTGAGACACATAAGCTATGAGCATTATGGCAGCCTTCGGAACGATTTCTGGCGCTGTGCAACTCAGCTCATATAGCTAAGGTTCGTTAACCTTATCAAAGTTCTATTGTCCTCCCACTTAACTTTTACGAAAAATTCCTTCTTCAAGAAACTTCATATTTCAAGCGACAAACCCCTTTGTCCTTGGTGTTATGGAGGAATAACCAATTGTTATTCGAAATAACCTACAAAGACATGCTCATCCGACTTCGGTTGTAAACATATTACTTATGTTTAGCATACCAAAATTTAAGAAATGACAACTTGGGTTTTACCCCAAACCATAACTTCCATGGTGTCATTTCAACGGATCAATATGGAGCTCTTTTCAGTGTAAAAGCGGTAGTCTCTAAAGTTTTAATCTTTTAAACATAATGGCAGTTTTATAAATAACACCTTTGATCCTACCATGTCAAACAAGGTTTCATTACAAATCTCAAACATTCAATACTCCTATGGTGTTTTGGGATATGTAAATCTAGGTGTTTTGCTAAACTTGCAACTCAAATAAATCCCTTCATGATAAAATCATAATTTATTTATTTTCTTGTTACACTTGTAACTCAAATAAATCCCTTACGATAAAATCATAAACCATTTATTTTCTTGTCACAATGATTTTCACTTCATCTTGAAATTCTTTGAACGTTTTCAAATATTTCATACTTCTTTCTCATTAAGTGAACATTCACTCAAATTTCCGGAGAAAGTATATGAAGTTGAAACCATCGCCATTTAACTATACATAATGGACTACATACATCAATATGTATAAATTCCAATATTTTAGTCGATCGTTCTTCTTTGGCCTTTGAACGAAGTTTTAATTATCCCGAGGAATGTCTCACAAGCGTCAGTTGATCAAATCAAAGACTACAAAAATCCATGAAAATGGAGTTTCTTCATGTTTTATTTCCAATATAATTTAAACAGCGATGTCACTTCATAAGTGATCTTTCAATCATTTGTCTTGCGACATTTTAGCATTAGGTTTTATGGATGTGATTTCTCCAACTAGATTTGTAAATCATCCATCTTATATGGAATACGGTAATTATTTGAACAACCTTTGTTCTCATAATACCAGATTTAAATAAAAATTATTAAAACAAATCTTAAAGTCAAGCTTTGATATCAACGATAAATACAAACAATAGTTTGTTTGTTTTCAATGAACATCATCACATATTCTCTTGCTAGTTACTTAGGCCATTGTGGTTCATGAATTGCGTTGTTCCGTATGAAATTTCATACCAACCAATTCGGTATCCAATACCCAAGAACCACATTGTTTAACAAGCAAAGAATACAACCATAACATGTATATCATATATATACCTAAATTGGATATTTCCAATCTTTTCTTTTCTGCCAAATATATTTTATAGATTCTCTTTCAGCATTTTCTTTTCCTTTTTAAAAGAATCTATCAACATCAAAAGTGGCGCCATATACATGACACATAGTCCAAAGCGTGTATATTCAAATAATAATACCTTTGGACTTGCACTTTGAAGTAGATCACCATCATCAAAATGATCGGTATTCTTTCAAAATCCATTCTTTAGTAATCTTTTAGTGTAGTAAACATTTTACATACATATTCTATTCACCCTTATCATGACGACTTTCATGATCAAGCTACTGTAGCTTATAAAGGCGAATCGTGAGTATAACATTACTTTCCAAAACCCTTTTGGATGATTAGGATGTCTAGCGTCTCCAACCTTCGTAAATTCTCATCCAATATGAGAACATATATTATACTCTATCATATTGCAACCAAAAAATTGTTTCAGATATCGTTATACCTGCCACACATGATGGTTTCTGAAACAATTCTTTCAGCTCCTAGATAAACTTGATATTAAAACAATCAAGAATCATGGAGGCAAACATGATACTTAAGATACTAACACTGGAATTGTTACTCTCGATTTTATACCAATTATTAAATTTCACAGAGTAAACAGAGTTTGCTGAAAGTTTGCAATAGGACTTTAAACTTTAGATTGACACTCAACACAATACGATACCAGTTCGTAAAGTATATATCCAGAATTCTATAGTTCTATTATCTCAATTACAACTATGCATAAGGTGGTGAACGAATGCCAATGACTACAACAAATTATGCAAATTCACTTTGATTTAATTTTATGATAAATTGAGTTCTAATAATCCAAATTAGAAATGAAATCCCACTCAAAAAAGACATCCCTCGTGTCTTTTTGGTGATTACATGAACCAAATACACTACACCAAGTCCGATCATCACGTGAGTCGGTGTAGCTTCAAAGGCAAGCATCCATATGGTCATCATATCAAAAATATATGACTCATGCTTAACCTTTCGGTCCGTGTTCCGAGGCCATGTCTGTACATGCTAGGCTCGCCAAGTAAGAACCTTAGTATTCGCGTGTGTAACTGTCTTACACCCGAGATATGCTCGTGGATTCAAGTACACCCGATCATCACGTGATGTCTTGAAGTGACGAAACATTGTCGGTGCATACTTAAGGAAGAACACATTCTTATCTTGATATCTAAATGAGGGATCATCTTATTATGCTAATAAAACGCCAAACAAGCAATATAAGATGCAATCAAACATCACATGTTTATAAGTGAAATGATATGGTTCCCGCATATGATCTCCATCATGTGCACGATAATATGATCTCTATCATACCTTTATGTGTAAGGCCAAGTTCTATGGAACTTACACGCTATGTGTGTTGTAAGAGTATCATCTCATACTTCTACTTACAACATCACCATATCATAACACTAGCCCAGCAACAATCTAAACTAGACGCCTCTAATTTATCCATTGCAAGTTTTACGTGGCTTAGGGCTTTCGAAGATAGAACCGTTCTTACCTACGAACATGAACCACAACGAGGATAACCAAATTGTTGACAACTCGTTGCAAATTATATATTGACTATAGTAGGAGAGACAGACATCCACCAGCCACTTATACAACCTAGTTCCATGTCAAGTGTGGAACATGTCTCATGTACGAGGACATGTAAAGTTTGTCTGGGCCGCTTCATCCCACTATGCCACCAATATCCAAAATACAACTAAGAAGCAATAACATGATCATAATCGCCCACATACTCATATGTGTACTACCCGTGTAATGCATCTACGCATACATCCGACTCTAACACCACTGTAGGGTTCGCAACATAGAAAACAAAAATTTTCCTACGATGGGAACAACTATGTACCAAGATCTATCTACTAGATACAAACAACGGGCAGATGTATATCCGTAGAGAACACAACCTTGAAGACCGACAAAGCTTAACGAGTTAAACTCGTGGTTGATGTAGATGATGTCTTGCCGATCTCAAGATCGAGAGGAAGTCCTTAGCACCGCAACTTTGCGGCGCATCCGTGCTCGCACACACGTCCGAGGCACCGAGCAACCTCTGCCTCCTCTCTCCAGCGATGCAGCGAAGCACAACTCTTTCTTGCCAAATATCCATAGGGAACATGCATCTCGCTAGTCCAAGACCATGGGGGTTAAATACTAGAGGGGGAGAGAGATCCTTCATGAGGAGGTGTGAGTGAGAAGTGAGGAGGGGGCTCCTTTTATATGAGAGGGGGGAACACAAGGGGTGGCCACCGGCCATGGGGGCTGCCCCCTCGCCTCCTTCATTCATGTGGGTGGACACTCCACTCACTCAAAGGACTTTCAATTCCCTCCACTCAAAAACCCACTCAAATTTCCACCAAATTTAATGCAAACTCTAATTAAATAAAACTCCTTTTATTTATTCAGAATTTTGTCAATTACTTTAATTACAAACATTCACATATAACCCCTTGCTAGTATTTCATTTCACATGCAAAAACACTTTCCGCAATTTCACCCGAAAACCTGTTTCGGTATCTAGTAAAATAAGTTCATGTGCTTGTTATTATTTCCCACATGGAACTTTTGCTCCAAATGGATGTCGGTGTCTATTAAGTGTGTCACCCTATGGTTCGTGAATAATGCGGACATGATCGAGACCCCTCTCCGATCAATAATCAGAAGCGGGATCTAGAGACCCATACTGACTCCCACACATTCAACGATGACTTTCTTGTGATCGTCAGAACCTTTTACGCTAGTATCTTAATCCCTTTGTTTTGCGATATATTACATGTCCGAGATTCGATCATCGGTATCTCCATACCTAGTTTGATCTCGTTGCTGACATGTACTCTTTTCTTGTTCCAGTGATATAACATTCTAGTGATCAAATCACTTTCTTGCAAGCTAATCAATGTGATATCACCGAGAGGGCCTAGAGCATATCTATCTGTCATCGGGATGAAAAAATTCCACTCTCGATCCATGGGCCTCAACATAACACTTTAATATTACTGAACGCATCTTTATAATCACCCTCTTACACCCGAAATATGGTCGTGGATCCAAGAACACCCGATAATCACGTGATGTCTTGGAGCGACGAAACATAATCGGTGCATACTTAAGGGAGAACACATTTTTATCTTGATATCTACATGAGGGATCATCTTATTATGCTAATAAAACGCCAAACAAGCAATATAATATGCAATCAAACATCACATGTTTATAAGTGAAATGATATTGTTCCCGCACTTGATCTCCATCATGTGCATAGTTGTATGATCACTATCATACCTCTATGTGTAAGGCCAAGGTCTATGAAACTTACACGTTATGTGTGTTGTAAGAGTATCATCTCATACTTCTACTTACAACATCACCATATCATAACACTAGCCCAGCAACAATCTAAACAAGACGCCTCTAATTTGTCCATTGCAAGTTTTACATGTCTTAGGGCTTTCGAAGATAGAACCGTTCTTACCTACGAACATGAACCACAATGAGGATAAACAAATTGTTGACAACTCGTTGCAAATTAGATATTGACTATAGTAGGAGAGACAGACACCCGCTAGCCACTTATGCAAAACTAGTTGCATGTCAAGCGTGGAACAGGTCTCATGTGCGAGGACATGTAAAGTTTGTCCGGGCCGCTTCATCCCACTATGCCACCAATATCCAAAGTACAACTAAGAAGCAATAAAATGATCTCATCGCCCACATACTCATATGTGTACTACCCGTGCAAAGTATCTACGCACAGATCTGGCTCTGATACCACTGTAGGGTTCGTAGCATAGAAAACAAAAAATTTCCTACGATGGGAACTATGTACCAAGATCTATCTACTAGATACAAACAACGGGCGGATGTATATCCGTAGAGAACATACCCTTGAAGACCGACAAAGCTTAACGAGTCCAAACTCGTGGTTGATGTAGACGATCTCTTGCCGATCTCAAGATCGAGAGGAAGTCCTAGCGCCACAAAACAAGATCAGCGTTTCGCACACACGCTCGAGGCACCGAGCAACCTCCGCCTCCTCGCCCAACGATGCAGCGGAAGCACAACTCTTTCTTGCCGAACATGTATCTCGCTAGTCCGAGACCATGGGGGATAAATTCTAGAGGGGGAGAGAGATCCTTCACGAGGAGGTGTGAGTGAGAGAGAGGGAGGGGGCTCCTTTTATAGGGAGAGGGGGGAACCCAAGGGGCCATGCGCCCAGCCATGGGGCTTCCCCCACCTCTTCCACATTCATGTGGGTGGACACTCCACTCACTCAAATGCCTTTCAATTCCCTCCACTCAAAAACCCACTCAAATTCCCATTAAATTTCCACCAAATTTAATGCAAACTCTCATTAAATAAAACTCCTTTTATTTATTCAGAATTTTGTCAATTACTTTAATGACAAACATTCACATAAAACCCCTTTCTAGTATTTCATTTCACATGTAGAAACACTTTCTACAATTTCACCCGAAAACCCGTTTCGGTATCTAGTGAAATAAATTCCTGCGCTTGTTATTCTTTTCGGCATGAAACTTTTGCTCCAAATGTATGTCGGTGTCTCTTAAGTGTGTCACCCTACGGTTCGAGAATAATGCGGACATGATCGAGACTCCTCTCATATCAATAATCAGAAGCGGGATCTGGAGACCCATACTGACTCCCACACATTCAACGATGACTTTCTTGTGATCGTCCGAACCTTTTACGCTAGTATCTTAATACCTTTGTTTCACGATATATTACATGTCCGAGATTCGATCATCGGTATCTACATACCTAGTTTGATCTCGTTACCGACATGCACTCTTTTCTCGTTCCCGTGATATAACATTCTAGTGATCAAATCACTTGCTTGCAAGCTAATCAATGTGATATCACCGAGAGGGCCCAGAGTATATCTATCTGTCATCGGGATGAACAAATTCCACTCTCGATCCATGGGCCTCAACATAACACTTTAGTAGTTCTGAATCCATCTTTATAATCACCCTGTTACGGTGTGACGTTTGATGTTATCAAGAAACTCTTCCGGTGTTAGTGATTGACATGATCTCATGGTCTAAGGATTAGGATCACTTCGTAAGTTGTTATAGCAACATAAACTCAATGACTTTGATCGTAATGCTATACTTCGGATGAATGTTCATCACATCATTACACTAATGTTGTGACCTCGTTATTAACAACATCCAATGTCCATGATCAGGAAACTTTGATCATCATGTTAATCAACGAGCTAGTTTATAAGAGAGGCATAACTAGGAACTTCCTTTTTGTTTATTAAACACACATGTATTAAAGTTTCTGTATTAATACAATTATAGCATGTAAAATAAACATTTATCATAAATAAGGAATACGATAATAACCACTTTATTATTGCCTCTCGGGCATATTCCCTTCAGTTTCTAATCCAATCCTAGGGTCATAATCCTACAGGCAACACAGTGCTCTGATACCATCTGTAAGATCCCACCTTTATAAAGGTAAAGATCCATGTGATTGCAATGCTAGTCCCTAGATCAATTGCTAGCATCCACAATTTAAGATGAAGTACACAGAAACAAAGGTCATTATTACATCGTCATTCCATAGATAACATAGTCTTTTACAACTCCATACCCATAGGATAGTACAAGAGTTTAACTTAACAATATAAAAATAGAAGTCTTCATCTTCATGTGCCACAGGAAAGCATGTTGAGTGTAGACTCATAACCCCTAATCATCATCAGAGTAACCTGCAAAATCACAAGTTATAGCCACAATGGGTCAATACATTGGAATAGTATTGGCAAGTGATACCTTAGTAGAATAGTAGCATCTAGTTACAACATGAATTTGTCTAAGTGTAGCTTAGGCTTGCTTTGCTCAAAATAGATTTTACCAATCAGTTGAAGACACTAAGTTTTTGTTTGGCAAAAAAACTCCCAAGGAACCACCAATATAAATTGGTGAACCTTCTCCCTTGTTCAACCACAAGTTTTAACTTAGAAAATTGGGATGAGGAGGTTCTTGATAGCTTCCATGTCTTGATGCTCAAGTTGTCCATTACTGGAGACACAACTAAGTACTTAGTTTCTTCCATCTGCGGAGGTGGTGCACTTTCCCCACAAGACTTGGTTTCACCAAGATAGGACCTTTCAGAAGCCTTCCCTTAGACCAGAATGGACGTGTTCCAAACCTATCATTCCCCTACCACCAACTGTCCATTTGGCTAAGTTATTGAAACCTATATGATCTAGGCAGAGCCCATAATGCCATGTGGCTGCACTAGAAGCTTCTTAACATTTGGCATCTCAAATCCCTTTGTTCGTGGGTGGCAATCCACAAGTGATTCATTCAAAAATCCACAAGGTAAACCATAGAAATGGGCCTTATGTAACCACTCAACCAAAAACCACCAAGCAATTACCATTCCACCCAGGTGTTTCATTCACTTAGTTGTTTTATTAAGCAAAAACATAAGTCAAAGACTCAGCAATATTTTTCCATAGCATGTATATATTCCACCCTTGGTTGCTACTAGCTAGGCTAAGCATGGCAATAGCAAGTATCTTAACTTAGTGAAAATTATAACAATTCTACAACTTCTAGGATTTCCCAAGCATAGCATATAGATACTTAGCAAAAATACTCATGCAAGCCCTATACAAAATATTTCTAATGCATAATTAAAATATTGGGAAAAAAATATGAAGCACCACTTGCCTTGGTAGTTGGGGGAGTAGCAACAATCCTCACAATCACAATCACCACTAGCACCAAAATCTACACATAAAATGATAGCACCAAATTCACATATCAAATTAAACAAGAAAAAAATGTATGAATGCATGCAAACGCCATGTGATGATTTTCTAAATTAAACAAGACAACTAGAACAGTACTGAATCATAAAAACAATTATACACCAAATTAAATTAATTTGGCCCTTAGAACATTTTCCATATTATTTTTGTATACAAAGTGAGATTATAAATGTCTCTACAAAAACAACCCATTTTACAGATGGAATTTATTAAACAAAGTGCATAATTGGATAGAATTCTTTCTCCTGATTCCAATGATATAAAATTTACAAAATTTGAACGTGTGGATCGAAAGTTATGAATTTTGCAAGTTTGAACAACTAATAGATCTAATTCCAGATTTTAAATCAAAACACAGGCCAGACGGTGCTTCCTGATTGGACGGTACCGCTTCACACTGGATCATGCTCGCGCACCGTTAGATCTAATTAAAATCCAGCGGCTCAGATCTGCCCGTACCTCTTCGGCCTGGCGTCTAATCTAAACCACTGGATCTAGATCCAGTGGATCAAATCGTGTTGACCTAAAACCGGCAGCGCAAATGGTTGCTGGCGGAGGCGGCGCTTCTGCCGACGATGTTCCGGTGGTTACAAAGGGGGCTATGGGTTGGGTAGTGGCTTACCAGACTCGCATGAACACGACGGTGCTTAAGGTGTCGTTGGCGTGGGCGGGGGCGTGCTGCAGAGGCTGCTGGGGCTCGTCGGAGTTGGGGACAGCGTCGGGTTTGCTCGGACGGCGATGAAGGCGACGTTTCTGGCCACACTAGCAGAAACAGAGGGTATCAGTGTGTGCACAACACTCAGGCGAACCTGACAGGGTCAAAGAGAAGGCACGGGGTGGTCGGGTTTTACCTAAATCCCTCGCCGGAGTTGGAGGTGGCGTCGGATGCCCACGGTGCTCGTCGAAGTTGACGCTTTGAATCACAAACATATGAACAAAGGGTATCAGGAGATGCGCATGGAACAGGGGGTCATCTCAGAGTGAACGAGGAGTGGGCGCGAACACAACGCTTACCGGAATACATCACCGGTGTTGGCTCTGTCTGCGGCGGTGAAATGCAAAATAGGGGCAGCCTGGTGGCAGAGAGAGCGAGTGGAGTGAGGGGAAAAGTGCGGGGTGGAGAGGGGGTTTTGTAGCCGGAGCAGGGGCGGCAATCATGCGGCCAATCAATAGAATTTATGTTGGGTTTAATCCCGGCATCACTGCAGAGAGGTAACGGCGGAGCAGCGTCTGCGCGCGACGATTCGGGGAAGACGACGATGACGTGGAGAGGGACCAGTGTCAGCGGCTGCGGGGTAAGGTTCGCGCGGGTGAGAGAGGGGCAGAGAGGGAATGGCCCGGGTGGGATTTTTGGGCCAGTTCTGGTGCTGGGCTAGTTTGGCAGCGCTGGCCCTTTTCCATTTCTTTTATGTTTTTCCATTTCTGATTTGATTTTCTGGATTCAATTTCAAATGGTTTTCAAATGGGTTTGAATGCAAACGTTTTCTGAATTTTTGTAAAGTAGAACTTGAACCCTTTTGTCTACAGAAGAAAGTTGCTCACTCAAAATACTTTGGCCCATTGGAATTTAAATAAAATAGTGCCTTTATCATTTGTTTAATAAAGTCATATGAATGGTTTTAAATTCATACTTTGTTTTTTGAAAACTTTTTCCAAGCTTTAGAAAATATCAATCAACTCTAAGTTCAAATCTTTCTGGTTTAAAACAAATAATCTCATACTAGAGAGTAGCAGTAGGCCATTGCCTTGCTTACAAAAAATAATATACATTCAAATGCTTCTGTTTTTTTTTGAAATCTCATTTGAAAATGATCCTAAAATGTATATGAATGCATGAATGATATGCAAGATTTGAAATCATGATTTTTAGGATGTTACATATAGCCTCCGAGTGACATTAAGGGTTATCTCATGTGCGTGTTGATGGTTGAGATAGTGGATACTCACAACATACTTAGTGATGAGGTTGAGGTTGAGATATATCAATTGGAAAGGCTTGCATGCCAACCCCCAGAACCTCTGTACGTTGGGGAAATGGATGATGAAGCTGATGCAACGATGGAGAAGCAAAGGTTGATGAAGAATGTCCCATACGGATGAAAACCTAGCCAGCACCACTGCTATCCACACGGTGGGCGCCAACTGTCATGGTGGTGTCATGGAAGATGCCTGGGGTAGGCTTATGTTGGGGCCGAATGGACACTGGAGGATTTGGGGATGGATGATGTAGTGAAGAATGCATACGGATGAACACATGATTTACCCAGGTTCAGGGATCTCCTATTATAAGACCTCACCCTTTAAGGTAAAGGTCCTTGTGATTATAGTGCTAGTCCTTGGATCGAAATGCTAGCACCCACAGTTTAAGATGAAGTACACATATATAAAGTTCATTATTACATCGTAATTCCAAGAGTACAAATAGTTCTTACAACTCATTAGCCCAAGGCTAACACCTAGAGTTCTTCTTACAGAGTATATAAATAAAGTCTTTATCTTCATATGCCACGGGAAAACATGTTGACTGTAGACTCATAACCCTACTCACCATTAGAGTAACCTGCAACATAAGCCACAAGGGGTCAATACATTTGGAATTGTATTGGCAAGTGATATCATAGTTATATAGTATAGACTATCATCTATATGAATTTGGCTAAGTGTGGTTTCAGGCTGGCTTTGCACAAAGTAGTTTTGTCCTACAAGTTGAAAACACTATGTTTTTCTTTACAAAAACTCTAAGGTACCACCAATATACATTGGTGAACCACTACCCTTATTCACCCACAAGTTTTAACTTAGAGAAATTGGGATGAGGAGATCCTTGATCATTTCAATGTCTTTGATGCTCAAAATGTCCGTTACCGGGGACACAGCTAATTACTTAGGTTTTACCCTCTCAAGATGTGGTTCACTTTCCCCACAAGACTCAACATGCATCGAGACGAGACTTTTCAAAAGCATTCTCTCATACCACCATGGTCGCGTTCCATCCTATCAACCCTACCACCAACTATCCATCTGGATGAATTCTCGCAACCTAGTTGGTCAAGGCAGAGCCCATATGCTATGTGGTTGCACTAGAAGCTTCTCAACACTAAACATCTCAAATCTCTTTGTTCCTGGGTGGCCATCCACAAATGTGATACACAAGGTAAACCATATACATGGGCCTTGTGTAACCACTCAACACAAACCAATCTTCCCATTCCACCCAGGTGTTTCATTTACAAGTTGTTTTCTTAGTCCAAAAACACATAGGCATAAACTTGCCATAATATCATAACATGAATTTTTCACCCTTGAATTCTAATAGCTAGGCTAAGCATACTATCATAACATGTCTCTTAACTTTGGAAAATTCCTACCAAGATATCATCTATAGGATCTACCATAGCATAGCATATACTTTGAAATTTACCATGCAAGTCCTACCAAAATATCACTAGTGCAATAGATAAAATAATAGTACAAAAATAGGAAGTATCACTTGCCTTGTTAACTAGGGGAATATACACAATCCTCACAATCACACTGTCCACAATCCACAAAATCTACACAACAATTCATACAACAAAATATTCACAAATCATTATACATACAAAAATAATATTAATGCATGCAAAATGCAATGAGATGTTTTGCCGCACTTTTAAAAACAAACTCTACTGTACTGAAGAAAAAGCATATAATCTAAAGTGTTAATAAAAAAACACCTAAAAATAATATTCTAAATAATTTTTATAGCCAAAATAAGCCTACAAATCTTTCCGCACAAATCCTAATTTTTCAGAAGCAAATGACCAAACCAAGGCTATAGATGCAAAGGGACCATTTTTCTGAATCCATAGATATGAAATTTGAAATTTTTGGATTTACATAACAAAAGTTATGCAATTTACAAGTTTAAACAACTAATAGATAAAATCCTGGATTTTAAATCAAATTCGCTGCCACGTAGCGTGTTCTGATTGTCATGTACCGCTTCGTGATGGATCACGCTTTCGCACCGTCAGATCTAAAGGAAATCCAGTGGCTCAGATCTACTCATACATCTTCGTGCTAGATCTAATCGCAGCCACTGGATCTAGATCCAGTGAACCACATCTACTCGACCAAATCCTAGCGACGCGCATGGTTACTGCGGCGGCGACGCTACTGACGGCGATGCGCCGGCAAGGCTAGGGGTAGGTGAGGGGATTCTGGCACTTACCGAGGTCGCGAGGACGCGGCGATGCTCAATGTGGACACGGTTGGGGCGGGGGTGCACGGACACAAGCTCAATCACTCGCCGGAGTTCGGACCTGTTTCAGATTCTTGTAGACGGCGACGAGGGAGACGACCTGGGGCGCAATTGGGCAAATGGCAGGCATTAGAATATGCATAAGAAGCAGGCGAACAGGGTTGTTTGAATTAGAGGCAGAGGAGAACACGGACCTCACCGGAATAGCTCGTCGGAGTTGAGCTGGGCCTCGGGTGCTCGCAATTGAAGACGAAGGCGACGCTCTGGTGCAAGACAAGACAAGTGGCAAGCATCAGGAGGTGCACAAATACAAGGCAAACACACTCGCGTGAACCAGAGGCTGAGGGGAACAGGATGCTCACCGTAATCTGTCGCCGGGGTTTGTCGGTACCGCGGCGGTGCAAAGCGAAATTCGTGGAGCCTGGCGGCGCTTAGTGCTTGAGGTGTGGGGGGAAATGGAGAGGAGGGGGAGGGGTTTAAGTATCCAAAGCAGGGAAGATAATCACGCATGCATTCATCGGCAATCAACGTGATTTGTTTCGGGTTGTATGGGGGAGGAAACGGCCATGGCGAGCTGGTCTCGCGCGGTGTTTGGGGACGACGGGGTTGACGTGGTGACGGGGTCCACATGTCAGCAAGGGGGGTGCGCGCGTGTGGGTGCGAAACAGAGAGAGAGGGACGTTTCCCGGGTGGGCTTAGTGGGATGCTAGGGGAGTTGGGCCGAAAGGGTTGCTGGCTTCTACTTTTTTTCTCCCTTCTCTTTTTCTTTTCTAATTTGAATTTCTAAATATGATTTGAATGGCCTATTCAAATCCAGTTGAATTCAAAATTTCACCAATAATTTGTGTTGTGAACCTAGTTCTAAAATGTGTGTCAAACACATATATACACTCCAAAAAAATTTTGGGTCACAAAATAAAAATAAAACCATGCCCCGTACATATAATATAAAAAAGGGGTTTAAATATGGTTTTATTAGGGTTTAAGCTTTGAAATTTTTTATGCAAAGTAGACATGCCATGATGATATGAATGCAATAACATGGTTTTGAATTTGATGAAATTTGGTAAGTTACACCTATTGAGATAAAACACCTACTCCCTCATGCTAGATCGCATGTCTCATCTATTTAATGTACCTTACAATGGCTCCTTGAGTTGTATCTTGCCTCCTAGAGGTCTTCTCTGTATGCTTGAGATCTAGAGGAAGAAGAAGAACTAAGTTCCTATGCGTGCAGGAAGAAATGAGTCCCCAAGGGATGCCCTGGGAATGATCCACATGGTGCTCCTTATAAAGGTAAGCCTAGGTGACAAGGCATGTCCCACATGTACTGTTCCTGAGTTAACAGATGGGGTCTTGTCCATTGTTCACAACGTGACTACTTGGGTCTTGTAAACTGTCGGCCCACCTAGGGGATGATCAAAGAAGTGGCATTAGGGAGGTGGTATTGGCGACGATGGTCTGTGGTGAATCATGGAGAGGCGGTGGGAGCTGTTCTCGGTGGGAGGAATGGGCCGACTAGGGATGACTCGGCCTAGACGGGATTGCCCTGATTAGGCAATGATGACGTGGAGGCGAGGAGGCGTTGGAACTACCGTATGGACGCAGGAGGAGTGGGCCGAATCACCTCAATCCCGGCCCAGCCGGGTAATATCAGGTCAAGTGAGATATTTCCTGTCCAGGTGGGTTTATTCAGGATGCCTTTTCTTTATGTCGGCCCAAGTAAGTCAGCTTCTATCTTTTTATTCATTCCTTTATATATTTCTTCACATTATTTACACAAAATGGTTCGTTCATCTACCCATCAGGTAAATGACTAACTCTAGGGTACCTTGGGTCATATCCTCGACAGGTCCTTTCCTCAAGGACTATATACTCCTGGTTACCATTGGGACGACACCTCTTCTACCAAATAAGGATCGAGGAAGTCGAATCTTCTCGCCCAGTTTTACTTGTGAAGACCATTGCGGGCCTTCGCCTGCCAGCTTCTGGGAGCCTCTTCTTTGGCTCGTTGACAGCTCACAAGGTTATGATATCCTATGCAGAGCTCCTGCACAGTCTGAAGTTTCAGACCCGAGAAGAATTGCATTTCATCGGTATCATGCAATCCTCGCATGAATTTCTAAATGATCGGCCCTTCTAGCCCACAGGATGGAAAACTAGCCTCTATGACCCGACTAGGAGAGACCCGAAGATTATCCATCATGGAGTCTGTGATCATGCACATGAGGCGGTCACTAGTAGAAAATGACCCATTGGTCCCGGTTGGTAAGGGGCATTAGTCCCGGTTGCCCAACCGGGACGGGGCAATCGGGACTAAAGCCCGAACCTTTAGTCCCGGTTGCCCCACCAACCGGGACAAAAGGGTGCACACGTGGCCGCTGCTCCGTGCGAGGGGGGCAGGACCTTTAGTCCCGGTTCGTAATACGAACCGGGACTAAAGGTTTATTTTTATTTTTTTCCAAAAAAAATTTTGATTTTTTTTTCAATTTTTTCTTAAACCTTTGAATTATTTGACTTGTTAATCTCCCACATCTCTCATTTTAAACACTAATTATACTTAATCTTAGTTCAAATCATACTTACGGTCAAACTTCCCATCCGGTCACCCATCCTAGCATTACTCCACCCTCAGCACGCTTAACTTCTTCATTCCATCTCTCCCACCTGCGCGAAAGACCGTTATATCTTGTTGTCAAGACTAGTATATCAATCCTATTAACTCATATCGATATGTGACACGTTTTTATTTTTTGAAATTAAGAACAACTATTTATAGTAAACAACAATAAATAATTAATAATAATATTTTATTATAATGAAAGTAAAAACTAATTAAATTAATATTTTATTCATTTTTGCCATTTATTCATTTAATATGACATAAACAATATCTTCAAATCTGTAAATCGAAATTTAACAAATAATATATCCATTATTATCAAAAAAATGCGAGGAATTCAAATATGACATAAAAATACTAATAATTTAATTTCTGAAATATTTTTTTTTGAATTTTAAGAATCCAAAACGGCTTAAGTATGTTGAAATCAAAGAGCTAATTTTTTCTGCACGTTTTGATAGGTTGTACTTTTTTTACATTGTATACAAAAGTTATGGCCATTTGAATTTTTATAACATTTTTTGTATATTATGTCGAAATTTATATTTTTTAATTTTTGTAACAACTAATTCACTAAATCTTGTTAATTTTTGTAACAACTAAAAAAAATCCTCAAGCTGCGCAAACAAAAGCTTTGCTAAGCTTCAGAGCATTTGGATAACCACGGGCAACTAGCCATGGATAACATGGGATCACATGTCGCCTCGTCCTTCGCTATAAAAAAACATGTTCCTCACGTAGGGAAATTTTAAAGTTAGTGTCACAACAAAAAAATCCAATAATCGTCGTGGACAACGAAAATAATATTCAAACAAGAGACACTTGATTAATAGTAAAAGGCGACCATGTTGTTGCTTAGCCGGGTCACCTTTTAGCATGTGAGAATTAACTAAAGCTGCCAAGCCCTAGCATCGCGTGTGAGACTTGACTAAAGCTGTCCAGCCGGCCCCACTTTCTTTAGTCCGGGTTGGTAATACGAACCGGGACTAAAGGTCACACCTTTAGTCCCGGTTGGTGATACGAACCGGGACTAAAGGGATTGACACCGGGGCACCCCTTTTAGTCCCGGTTGGTGATACGAACTGGGACTAAAGGTCACGTTTGACCCGGGACTAAAGATTGCTGGCGTTCTAGCCGTTGGAACCGGGACTAATGCTCACATTAGTCCCGGGTCCAACTATAACCGGGATTAATGCTCCGAACTGGGATGTACGAATGACTCTTTTTCTACTAGTGGGTCATAATGATACAAGGACTGGATATGACGATCGAGCCAACAGTGCACCAAGTCGCTGCCGCACAAGACCTTCTTCTTAATCACAAACACTATTCGCCTTGTTGCACGGATTAGTAGATCTAGAAGATCATTCAGCTAAGCGTCCCACGATGGTTTCATTGTCACCACGATGTTGACGGAAGGGGGAAAGCCTTGTGTCTCACCCTGAGATGGAATATCCTTATAATAAAATAATCTAGAGATCCATTTCTTAACTAAATCACTAGGGTATATCCTAGGATACACTCGGATTTTCCTAAGGACTAGACTCAGAGTGCTAGTATTATACAAAGATCCTCCACTAGACAGAGTTTTTCCGGGTACCATAGTAGTACCGGAACAAAAGAGGACTCATGTTTATTCCGAGATAGCGCTCGTAGAGAGCAGCATGTCCACTTGTTGGGGATATACTTTCCGGGTATACCCACATGACTCACTGACCAGGGTGGCCCACCAACGGGTTAGAGCTTTGCTTCACAGGCGGCCCAGTCAGGGAAATAAGACGGAGTCCAATCCGGCTACGACAAGGCCCAGAAGCCTTACCGACTTAGGCCTGTAGTATTACTTGTAGTCCAACCTATACTAGTTACCGACTCTAAAACATAGCCAAATAGGTTTCTCCTGTAACCCTAAGCCTTGGCGCCTTTATAGCCAGACCTGAGGGAGCCTTTAGGGCACAACCACAACCAACTCGCATAGGTGAACCTCTCTTGTAATCCTCTATAACATATGGCTCTCGCGAATATATTACTGGGTTGCTAGCAGGAGTAGGATCCGATCACCGCAGTCGGATTTGAACCTGGGTAAATCTGTTCTCACCGCTCCCGGAACACCATACGGCTCACACCCCATCTTCTCAACGCTTTCAGGACCCCCTATGGCATACTTTTCATCAATACGACGGTAGTTGGCGCCCACCGTGGGGCTGGTGACCTTCTGTCGGGGTGGTGTAACGGCAGATGCCATGGGTAGGCTTAAGTTGGGGGACGAATGGATGTTTGTGGTCACCGAGGAGGGTGTGCACGGGCTTGCCGCACACGTAGAACAAGAAGAACTCTCCACACTTGGTGATTTTATTCATCCTAGATGTTTACAAGTGCTTCTCGATCTCTACGAACTAAGCTTCAACGCCTTAGCTCCCCACTCGGTCCCACCTCTCAAACCCTAGTTATTCCCCTCCTTATATAGGCGATGGCTAGCTAGGTTACACCCCTTTGGTTCCTAGGGTTACTGTTTGGATCTTGGTCTTCACTGTACGGGCCGGGTCATGGGCTTGTACCAAGCCCAGTGGCCCCGTCCATAAAGCTGGACAACTAACGGTCTTCAAGTATGTTGCCTCCAGTTCTTTTGGCGTCATGCAGTAACTTTGTACGTCATCCCTTGCTTTAGGCTTCACCCAGCTCCTTTCATGCCACCCGGCATCGCCCTTATCTTTTGACCATGCTTTGTTGTGGTCCCTCCTGAACCTTACTCGGAAAGATGCCACGCGTCCTTTCTAACTCGGACCTCCCTCATAAGACTCAGCTCGTTGGTTCCTACAAGATTAACATACTTGTGTTGTATGGGTCGGCATAGTTTCTATGTCGGCCGCATATGACTATCTTACCCGGCCGTCCTTAGTCGGCCTGGTTCTTTCTTTACTCGGCGTAAGCCAAGATGGGAAATGTTTTACCCTCTATGACCCTACCGGGGTTATCCCCCCGACATTAGTCCCCGAAGCTGGTGAGGCCTAGCAGTTCTAGCTGTTAGGCGTCTCCAGGTTCCTTTAATGTGATTGGAACTTCTCTTTCTACCTGCATTTACTGCTTAAGACACACTGTTTGGTATAACCTCGATCCTAGCCGAGTCTCATCTTTGACTTTTTGGCCCATTTTTTCCTCGTGCCGAGTCATTTTGTCCAATTCCGAGTCATTTGTGATTCAGTCACTGATAGGTTGTAATCATGGTGACTTGCCTCAAATTCTGTCCCAAATCCTGACCGCACAGTGATGGCAGCGCAGTAACTCCCCGTCATTGTGGCAGTCCCATCGCTCAGTGCCTCATGTCTTGCGCAGCGTGACGTGGCAGTGGATTTTTCGTGTACCATCTACACGTGGAATTTTCTAACTGGCTCACTCGGCTGAATACACGGCCACACGCTGGTCGCACAGCGCAGGGGAATCCCACGATTGGGGTTTTTACTCCCCTTAAGTAGGGGTGAGGGGAACTTAACTTCCCTCGCCCGTTCAGTTCCCCATTGCCTTCTTCTTCTTCCTTGCAACTCCAAAATCCTAACTTCTCCCTTGCGGTTCTTCTTCTCCACAGTCTCTCTTTTGCGATTCCTCTTTTCCCTTTTCCATTCCACTACGGGTCCTTGATCCTCCAAGCCTCTTCCAACGGAGGAAGAGACTGAATCCAGGGAGACCATGGACGCTCGCGACTCCACGGAGGGAGCGGAAGAAAAGGAGGTCACCGTCGGTGAGCGCGGTGGCTGGGAGGGCTTGGAGGTCTCCACGGAGGAGGTCGAGTGGCTGCGCTCCACCAGGTGCATCCCACTCGAAGTGGATTGCCACCTCCCTGTTGGTGAAATTTCCCCCAGACCTGATGCCAACGAGAGGGTGGTTTTCCTCTCCCATTATGAGCAATTTCTTTGTTTCCTTTCTCTCCACCTTCCATCTTCAGACCCATCATTTGCCTGCCAATGCGATTGGCTCCCTCTCTTGTTTTATGTCTTCTTGCGAGGCCTACCTTGGCATTTGGCCTACAGTTCTTCTGTGGGCCAAATATTTTAGCTTTAGGATCCAAGTAGTTCCCGAGCCTGGCGTTCCTCGTGCCGAGAAAAGGCCAACCAGGTGTGGTTCCACTAGCATTAAGCATAGGAAAGAGTCCATCTTTCCTCGGGTCACTGGCTTAGACTCTTGTAAGAAATGCCATAGGACTTTCTTCTATGTCAAAAACAGCGGGGCCATCGATTACATTCGGCTTCCCCTTTCTCGGATGAGGTCCCCAGCAAAGAGTTCTGGAATCTTGACCTGTGCGACAAGAACGCTGCAGTGAACGATGCCAACGAGATTCTAGAGAGGCTACTGTCGCCAGATGAGAACTTCCATCTCGCCGATACGGATATCATGTGTGATTTTATTGCACGCCGGGTCAGCCCCCTCCAAGCTAGGAGTCACATATGTGCTTCATGAGCGGCACACAGGACCCCACTCGGCACTCCACGAAGGATCTCACCCATGAATCTGTGGCCCGCCGAGTCAGCTCAATTTTCAAGATGACTCTGGCGCACGACTGGGCCTGGGGTTGCCCTCCTTTTAGCCGAGATAGGTATGTCCCCTGGGTGTGCTTCCGAGTCAGCCTTAAGCCGACACAACTTTCCCTTTGTTCACCTGCTATTCTGTTTGCTCATAGTTCTTATTTTGTTTGTCTTTCGCAGAATCTTGTTCACCAGGTTGATGACAGTACTGTCCCTCCTGGTGCCTATTACGAGGATCGCTCCGACTCGGACGAGATCGAGTTTGACTTGGAATGCTTCATGCCCATTCCGCATGCTTCTGCCGCTGCCTCCACTACGGGTAAGACCCACACTCGAAACCCCTTACGAGACTGGTCTGACGATGATGGTGATGATGATTGTGAAATTCTAGAGGTACTTGCCTTTTGACTTTAACCTCTTGACTTATTTGAATTAGCTCATCATTTACTTATGCAGCTGGCCAGATTCATGACACTCCCCCTCTCGATGTGGGTGGAGTCGGCAAGATTCCTGCCGTCAAGCCGGGTAATCGGCGCGGGGCCTCCTCTAGCGCTTAGCCCACCAAGAAGCACAAGGTTACTCATGCTGCTCATGTTGCTGCCATTCTGACGGAGACTCGCAAAGCAGCTGGGCGCCGAGTCACTCATCACATGCCACGCGACCCGACCATATCCGGGTAAGTTCCGTAGTTTTCCACTTTCCACTCTCCTTTTCCGTTTTTTAATTGCTTTCTTATAAGCACTCTTTATGATTTTCAGTGTGGCGCCTTTGTCGGCTAGCCAAGCTGCCCCTAGTATGGCCTCGCCGTTAAGGTAGCTCCTCCTCCTCCTCCTGCTGATTCCACGATGCAGAGCCCTGTCCGAGTCGCCGTTCCCACTACTGAGGCTAACGCTTCTCAGAGTGAGGATGACCTGGCGGCACACCCATCGGAGGAGACTCGGCCTAGCACCTTTGCTGCACCCCATGAACAACTTCCTGATCTTGGCTCTAACAACATTGGCGTCGAGAAGACCTTCGCCACTAGTTCCTCTGCTACCACCCCACCAGTTGATCTTGTGGCTGCTCCGCAGAGCTTATTTGAGCCCGCTCAGTCGGCTCCTATCTTGTTCCCAACCAGATCTGCTCACTCTCCTCCTCTATCAAAAATTCAGATCCGGCCTGCTGCTTCAGGTCCGGATCGCACTTCATCCGGCAAGCCCACATCTACCAAGCAGATGACCTTGGTCCATGCCCCAGGTACCGCTCCTCAGATCCAGCCCACAACAACAACAACACTCGCATCAGCGGGTAAGTTGGGCGGATCCGCAATCGCCGGGTCTGGCGGCAGTTCTAAGGCTGTTACTCTGCACACCAGTGCCGCTGCGACCCGCGCCAATGTGGGAACTACCCTAAAAAAGGGCAAGTTCTCACTCGAACGCTTAGCGGGAATGGCCTCGGTGCCGCAGAGCGTTATGCCGTGGCATGGAATGCCGTAGGAGAGCAAAGAGGTCAGCTCCAGTGCCAGCAAGAAGATGAAGCTGGGCCCCAAGGCCGTTTCCGACATGACCTAGCAGGCCATTGCCTTAATGGCTCGTGCAGCTGAAGTGAACGAGGTATACAATATTCTTACTCTTTTGCGTATTGAGTATTTTTTTTATACATTACCCCTAGTCCGCGAGGTTACTGCCGACCGAGGAACTTAGTCGGCTGTAAGCTCTAAGTTAGGATTCAACCCTTATCCGGCTATAAGCTTGATCTCACACCTGCTGACTATCTTTTTCCTTTCCGCAGGTTACGCACAATGAGTGCACCAAGGTGCATCAGGCTCTCCTCTTGGAGTATCATAAGCTGGAGCTCGCTCACCAAAACCTACAAGCTGAGGCTAAAGTCCAAGGTAATTTTCTGACTCGTCCAACTCTTATTCGGCGCACTTTCCTTGTTTGCCCTTGCTTATTTTTCCATTGCCCTTCCATAGCTTCTACCCAATCCACCATTGACGCCCTGCACCTACAAATCAGTGATGTTTTAAGTAAGTTCCTGAGGATTTTATCTCCTCTCTATATTTATGCTCATCCTTCTCCTCTGCTTTTGTTGTTGCTGATGGGTCCTACGCTACGAATAAGCAGAGAAGCACTGGATCGAGTTCCAGAAGGAGCAAGACGGGGTGACTCGGCTGAAGAAGGAAATGGTGGATATGAAGCAGAAGCACCAGGCCGAGGTGAAGGGGCTGCGGGAGGTGCTTGCCGAGAAAGATGGCCAGAATGCCGCTAGCGCCGAGAAGACCAAGGAGCTGCTCAAGGAGGCCGAGTCGGCGGTTGACTCGGCTCACTTAAATCTGGACGCTCTTCAAGCCAAGGACAAGAATTGGCAAAGCAATCTCGTCTCCATCAAATCTTTCCTTGGTAGTGAGTCCTTACCCTTTTCGCTGTACTCATTCCTTTGTTTGCTTTTTCCTTGTTTTCTAATGTTCCTTTGCTTTTGCAGAGAATTTTCCTGAGGCTGATATGTTTGCTATACGGTCCATGAAAAGAGTACGAGCCGAATCTTGCGATCTGGCTGATGGCCAAATCAGTATCGACGAGCACCTTGCAGCGCTATCCGAATGTACCAAGACCCTCAAATCTTGTGGTGTGGACTTGCTCAAATCACCGATCCATGCGTTCTGAATGCTCTGGCCAGATGAAGACGCGCCCACACTCATCGAGCCTCTGGCTGCCAGGCTGCTTCATACTGAAGACAGGCTGGATCAATGGCGCGAGTAGGCCGTCCGAGATGCAGCGGACAAAGCCCTTTCCTTCGTGCTCTCATGGTACGAGGACATCAAACTTGATGTTCTTGAATGCATGAGGGCTGAAGGCAAGTGGTTCCACGATCCTGAGCTAATCAAAAAATGCCAGGAGCGAGCTTACGCCATGGTCGAATATTCCTTTGTGCATGCTTGGTGTGATGGGCCTAGCTTCCTCGACCTCGGCGAGCCTCTTGCCAAAATCGCTGATGAAGAAGGTGAGGATAGAAAATCCACCGAGTCAGATGGGCCCGCAGACTCGGGTGCAGATGCTCCTGACTCGGTAGATGCTCCCGAAGATGCTCCTAGCTCCGGCCCCAAAGATACACCTCCAAGCCCAGCTGTTTCTTAGGCTGGTTACAAAAAAACACTTGAATTTCATGAGATCCCCGATATGCCGGGTGCAGATGTATGATATAATGCACTTATTTTGGGTGTGTGCCTTGTGATAAGGCTCGCACTTTTATTTAGCTTTGAATGTGAATTATCCAAGGGCAAGTCCCCGAGTTTCATTTTGCTGTTTCCCTTGTCTCTGAATTTGGCTCCTGTCTACCTTTTTTGGCGTTCGACATTAGAGTCTCAAAGTTATAAGGATCGAGTTAGCGGGTATGAAACTAAATCACTTGACCTAGGATTATTCGACATAAAAAGAAACATAACCTGCAGTGAGTTAGTAAAAAACATGCATAGGGTCAACTCGCGTTTCTCTCTTTACTTATACGGTGTTCATGTTTACTCATCATTAATCCTTTCCTCTTGCTTGCCATGAAGCCGTGTTTTCGGACAACAGCATAGTAGAATAGTTGATTTTTTCCGAGTAAACATTACTTGTTCCGAGATAAGTTTTAAGTGTCAGCACCAGCCGACATAGAATAGTTTAAAGGATAAACATAAGGGGCAGTCCCCGAGTTAGTTTTTCGAGTCATACCATTTTATTATCATCACATAACCGACATAAGCGTCCGACATATGAGAGTTCAGAGGAAACATACGCTGCTTCTCCTAAGTGTAGAAGGGGCGGAGTAGTGCCACATTCCATGGCCTTTTGGTCTCATCACCTGATCTATCCACCTTGTTCTTCTGTGCTTCGCGAGCATCTATCAGATAATATGAGTCATTGTGCAATGCTTTGCTTACAATGAATGGTCCTTCCCATGGGGGTGATAGTTTATGCATTCCGGTTGTGCGTTGCACTAGTCTGAGCACAATATCCCCTTCTCGAAAAACACGAGGTTGAACTTTCTGGCTATGGTAGTGTTGGAGATTTTGTTGGTATATGGCGGATATGGAGAGTGACAATTCCCTTGCTTCTTCGAGTAAGTCAACTCCATCTTCTCGGGCCTCTTTCACCTTGTCTTCGAGTATTGTCTTACTCGTGGCGAGTCATACTCTATGTCGGCAGGCAAAACTGCTTCTGCTCCATATACAACAAAGAACGGCGTATAGCCCGTTGATCGATTCTGAGTTGTCCTTAAACTGAGGGTAATTCCTCTATCCAACAGCCAGGTTATCTCTGGAGTGGTTCCATTAAGCGAGGTTTTATCCCGGATAGAACTAAGCCATTAGCTCGTTCAACTTGTCCATTTGATTCTGGATGGGCGACTGATGCTACGTCGAGTCTTATTCGGTTTTTCCAACAAAAAAGAGCGAAATCTCCTTTGGCAAAGTTTGTGCCATTATCCGTGATTACACTATGCGGGTAACCATATCTCAAGATTATATCTTTTAGGAATGTGACAACTATTTTTCCATCCAATTTCTTGATGGGATTCACTTGTATCCATTTGGTAAACTTGTCAACCATTACAAGTATGTGGGTCATGCCGCCCCTCGTTGCTTTGAATGGTCCCACCATATCCAGGCACCATACTGCAAATGGCCAAGTGATCGGTATAGTTTTCAATTCTGATGCTGGTAAGTGTGATTTTGACGCATAATGCTGGCAACCACCGCATTTTCTCACAAGTTCCTGTGCCTCTGCCAGTGCACTTGGCCAGTAAAATCCATGTCAGAATGCCTTCGCTACCAATGCTCTAGACGATGCATGGTGCCCACATTCTCCTTGGTGTATGTCCAATAGTATTTCTTGATCTTTATCTGGGCTTATGCAACGCTACAGTACACTCGTCACACTTCTTTTGTACAACTCCTTATTGATTATCGTGTATGCTTTTGCACTTCTTTATGTTTGCCTTGCCAATATCTCATCATCTGGCAAAGTTCTGTCATTCAGGTAGTTGAATATTGGTTGTGCACATGCTGGTATCAGCGGTGCCAGATCTGTTTCTTCATCAATTTCCATTGTCTCAGCCGACATATGTTCTGCTGACATAACCTGAGGAGTCCCCGAGTGTGATTCGGTAACCCCCGAGGTGAGCGGAATAGGCCCCGAGTGACTCGAACCTGCCCCTGAGTCAATATCCATTGGTACAACATCTGATTCCTGATTTGCTGGGGTGAGCCTGATTGACTTGAATTCTGGTGACGGCTTGATCGATGGTTTCCTGAGATGTTCCAATGCAATTCCTGGTGGTATTGCTTGCCGGGATGACCCTAACTTGGATAGTACACCCGCTGCCTCATTCTCTACTCTGGGTATGTGATGGAATTCACACCCGTCAAAGTATCCCGAAAATTGTTGCACATGGAAACAGTATAGTGCCATGTTTGCATCCAAGGCGTTCCAATGCCCAGATACTTGCTAGATAACCAAATCCAAGTCAGCAAAACACATGATATTTTGATGCCAATCTCTTTGGCCACTTTTATGCCATGGACAAGTGCTTCATACTCGGCAACGTTATTCGATGCAGCAAAATGGATCTGCAACACATATTTCAGATGATCCCTCTTTGGTGATGTGAGCACTATCCCGACGCCCAGAACCATTTTCGTCTTGGATCCGTCAAAATGCATCTTCCAGTAATTCGGATCTGGTAGTGGAGGCTCGTATTGCATTTCCATCCAATCCACGAAAAAATCAACTACGGCTTGAGATTTGATTGCATCGCGCCTATCATATTGTGGAGTATATGGTGCTATCTCTATGGCCCATTTTGCGACTCATCCACTGGCATATTTGCTTCCCAATATATCCAAGATAGGTGCCTCACATATTACTCGGATTGGGTGTTCCTGGAAGTAATGCTTCAGATTCTTTGCTGCCATATACACCCCATACGTCAGTTTTTGGTAATGGGGGTAATTTGTTTTGATATAGAGAGCACTTCTCTCAAGTAATAAACTGGTCTTTGGACTGATTTGCCCTCTTCTTCGCGTTCCACCACTATTACTGCACTTACAACTCTGTTGGTTGTGGCAACATAGAGCAGCATTGTCTCCTTTGATAATGGTGATGCTAATATTGGTGCTGTTGTCAACATCTTTTTTAGTTCATGGTAAGTGCTATCAGCTTGCTGTGTCCATGTGAACTTCTCTGATTTTTTCATCAGTTGATATAGTAGTATGGCTTTTTCACCTAGCCGACTAATAAATCTGCTCAACGAGGCCAGGCATCCTGTGAACTTCTAGACATCGTTGAGGGTTTTTGGCAATTCCATTCTTTCGATGGCCCTGATCTTTGTCGGGTTAGCCTCAATTCCTCGGCTGGATACAAGTAATCCGAGTAACTTTCCAGCCGAGACACCGAATGTGCATTTTTCTGGGTTATGTTTCATCCGGAATCTTCTTAAGTTTGCGAATGTTTGACGCACGTCCTCAATTAGAGTACGACTTTGCTTGGTTTTTATCACCATGTCATCGACGTATACTTCATTTTTGTCCAATTTATCTTGCAAGCATTTTTGCATGCATCTTTGATATGTTGCACCTGCATTTCTCAATCCAAACGGCATGGTACGATAGCAATGAGCCCGATACAGGGTGATAAAAGCCGTCTTTATTTAATCATTCGGATTAAGTGGTATCTGGTGTAAACCAGAATACGCATCCACAAATGACAACAACTCACACCCAGCAGTAGAGTCTATGACTTGATCGATCCGTGGCAGGGGAAATGGATCTTTTGGACACGCATTATTGAGGCTCGTGTAATGAATACACATGCGCCATACCACTGCCACGTTCGGGTCATCTTTTTTCTTCTCAACCAAGAATGGATTTGACAACCAATCTGGGTGCAGTACTTCCATGATAAATCCAGCGGCTAAGAGCCTAGCTATCTCGGCAGCTATTACTTTCCTCCTATCTTCGGGGAAGCGGCGGAGGGGTTGCTTCACCGGCTTGGCATCTGGCCTTACAGGAAGAGAGTGCTCAACCAGCTCCCTCAAAACTCCTTGAAAATCTTTTGTGGACCATGCAAAGATATCATGATTCTCATGAAGGAAGCTGGTGAGCTTGCTTTCCTATTTGTCAGTCAGCCCAACACCAATGGTAACTGTGCGCTCTGGGAAAGTCTCGTCCACCTGTACCTTCTTGGTTTCCTTGGTAGCTTGGAATGATACACTGCCATGCGGGTTAGTGAGTGTCGGCATGGACATTTGTGTTGCTTTGTCCAATGCTGCTACTTCCATCATTTGATACTTTTCCTGTACTATGACAGTGACTCGGCTAGAGAAGATCCGGCTGAGGCACAAGAAATAGATCTTTTGTAACCTCCTTCGACTGTGATAACTCCAGATGGGCCTGGCAGCTTCATCTTCAAGTAAGCAATGTGAGGAGTGTCCATAAACTTTGCCATAGCCGGCCTGTCAAGTAAGGCATGGTATGAGCTGACCAGGTCGACCACCTCGAACTCTATGGCTTCAGTGCGACAATTCTCTCTGTTGCCGAATAAGATGTCGACCCAGATCTTGCCAATTGGCTCACAGGAAAATCCCGACACAATGCCATGGAAAGTTGTCTTAGTCGGCTCCAGCATGTTCATAGTAATGCCTAACTTGAGCATGGTATCCTTGTACATGATATTGGTGCTACTACCATCATCGATCAGTACCTTGGAAAATTTCACATTGATATCTGGGCCCATGAAAGTTGGATCCAAGAAAAGAGCATAATCTTGGGCCGATCCTTTATGCTCCAAGTTATCTCCTGTTCAGACCAATGCATGTACTTTGGAATTGCCGGCATTGTGGCATTCACTTCCATCATTCGTATTTGCTGAATCTTTTTGTTATTCGTCTTTGTGACAAACACAACATAGCTCTGGTGATGTTCGCTGTACTCTTTTCTGGTTCCATGGCCGACATGGGTTTCATTATCTCTTGGGTTATGCACCCGATGCATAACCTCCCTTCTTTCTTGGTTATGGTATCTAGGATGCCTGTTCTCATACCTATGCTCGGCTCCAACAGCTTGAGCATTTCCTCCTGTGAGTGGTGGAGGGGGAGGTGGTGGTAGTTGCTTACTCGGCAAATCCACTCTATCTCCCTTCTGAAACCAAGTGCATTGTCTTTTTGTGTGATTTGCTGGCTTACTCGGACTAGGCGTGTGAAATTTACACGGCTAATCCAGCATCATCTCATATGTTTATTTCTGCCTATCTTGATATTGTTTTCTTTGTTCGTATGGCTTTTTTCCATCATTCTTTGGTATGCACTGTTGTTGCCCGTTCGTTCTTTCACATTGGCTACTTTCAGCATCTAGATGATCCTGACTCACCACTGCGACCTGAGTTGATCCATATCTGTAATTTGGTCTCTCATCTCTTCTTTTGCTTCTATACTCAGCTCTCTCTTGGCATCTTTGCGACCAGACAGCGTCGTAGATCTGAGTCTCAGTCATCCCGTCTGCCGACATGAGCAGAGGCTCAGTCGGATCTCCTAACGCATATGAGTCGGCAATTCTTATTATTTCTTCCAAGCTTGCCGGCATATCTCTCTATAACCTTTGCCATAGCACACTTCCATGTCTGCACCCTTCTGCAAACCACGCTATGGCTTGAGACTCGATTACCCCTTCGCAAGAGTTGCGCATTATGCACCACCTTGTGAGGAATTATCTGTCCGTCTCATTCGGCCTTTGCTTGAACATAGCTAGCTGTTGTGGGCGATTCGGCCTCTTGTAGGTGCTTGTGAAATTGCTCACAAATGCATCTTGAAAGTTGATCCAGCTGTTGATGCTTCTGAGTGGCCAATTATTCAGCCACACCCGTGCTGGTACCTCTAGCATCTGCAGCACATATCGCACTGCCCATCTCAAATTTCCCTGTATGATTTTCACAACAGTTCCATAGTCTATGAGCCAGTCTTTTGGCTTTGTGCTTCCATCATAAGTTTTCGTTCCTCTGGCCAGCTAAAAATTTGGCATTGGTGGCTCCTTCATGATCCTTGGGCCAAAGCATGGCAGACCCTGTGGACCTTGCGACTCGATCAGTTCTGCCATATTTATTTGGTCTAACTTTAGCCTTGCATCATCCGACTGAAGATTTATACCTCCGAGTCTGGCTCCCACTGCTTGGTCCACGTGATCCGGCAATTCATACCGTCATTCACCATCGCCGAGTAACCATCATTGTATCTATTTGCGTTTGGGTCAGCAGGTTACTGTACTGCTTTTCCCGCGCTTTGATGCCTCCTTTCGGGTTGAACTAGCGCATTATTCGGAGCTGGATTTCCTCCTCCTGCCGAGTGAGCTCCATGCCTAGGTTGAGGCGCAAAATTTTTCCCACCGTTGTCATTGCTTTCTCCTATTTGCCTTTCTCGGCCTGCATTTTCCTGGTTCTCATTTCCCTGATCATTATTTCTTCTTGTTCCCTATGCATGTGCTGGGTTTCCTGAGCCATTGTGTAACATCCCAAAAATATGAAACAATGATAATCAAACTTTAATCACTAAAATTAGGGTTAACAAAAACTTTGATTAAATAAAAAAACCAAATGAATGCATGTGTGTATGTGATGATTTGATAAATGCATGAATGGACTTGTGTGATTCAACTAAATAGTAATGAATGGTTCAAAGATGAATATAACATCATCTAAAACATTTCCAAGTAGACACAAATCAAGAGAAAATCACAAACAATTCAAATAAAGCAAATGGTCATTTTTGCCAATCTAGCTCTCTAGGTCACTTTGAGTGTTTCTAGTCCAAGATTTCAAATAGAAACTTTTCCAATTCTTTTCACCCTTGCTAGACCAAGTAAAGTGAATCAAAGCCCACCTTTCAAACTTGCAGAAACATTTAGCAACCCCATTCAAATGACAATTCAAAATTGAATCTTTAACATATGTGAAGATCACACCTTTTCAAAACCCAACCAGACCAGTGCTCCTTGACCAATCCAACTAACCATATACTCCCTAGTATGTGCCTAGAAAACCCACCAAGATTGAATCCAAAATTCAAATTTGAATTTCTTTTGGCCATTTCATCAAACACCTTGTCAGTAGCAAACAAACAAACACAAAACACTATAGTGAGCAGTGATCAGTGCCTAACTTGCCCCCTCTATAGCTCACTCTACACTCTCAGTAGATGAGCAAAGTAATCTAATTAGCTTTAGCACCACTGTGAGCAAGCCTAGCCATTAATGGTGAGCATGTCGAGAGCACCATTGTCACCCCCATGTCACCAGCGAGCTAGAAGAAGAACTACCCTCGCCAACCTTGTTTGGGAAACGCAACACCGTCCATCGCCACTCCCTGTCCAAGCCCCGAGCGCCGCCAGCCACTGGACCACCCGCCAAGCACGCGCCTAGTCCCTCTATATGTGAGTCGAGAGCGCGCTAGTACACCGTCAGCGAAACCAGCCCACAGACCACACACCGCCCTCGCCGCTTCCAGACGTGATCGCCAGCACCCCAGCACCCCACCAGACAACCTCGTTCTCCGCCACGCGGACCATGGATGTTGTGCGCCATTAAAATTGCCGTCGGACCCTCCCAGAGCGCCGCAATCTGACCATCTCGCATCGTCCCACGCCTTGCCACCATGCCATTGAGTGTCGCCAGGGAGCACAACACTGCCCCCTATCGTCGCCCATGCCAGTAGCACTCTGTGCCGTCGACACCGACGAGCTCCACCCACGCCATATATTCCCCTTCAGCCACTATAAAAGTAGGCCTCCCCCGCTCATTTTCTTCACACTAGTTCACTCCCCACCTCTCACTGATCACACCCACTCACTCCCAGAGAAAGGCAAGCACCAGGTGGCCGAAATTTCACTGGAGTTCGCCGCTGCAGAGGAGGAGAGGCGCCGTCGATTGGAGCCGCCCCAGGAGAAGTTGCCGGTACCAGGACAATCGTCGCCGTCAACTTCGTCGTTTTCCCCCGTCGCCGACCATCGCCTGAGCCCCGATGAGCCTCCCACGACCCCCACTGGCCGCGCTAAGGTTCTGTCTCGCCGATGTTGCCCGACATGGACGATGAACCAGAGACATTCGATTAGATTTATATCCTACGATCCTAATCGCCCCATACCGCTTCGCCCCTCATTGTCTCACTGAAGAGTGGGGTCGCTCACTTAACTAGCCCGCGTGCACACTGTGCGTAGTGGGCCCGCCCAGTTAAAACATCCCGCGCGACCCACTAATTCAAATTTAGATTTATTCATTTAATTTCAAACCCAGTTCTGTACCTAGATTCAAAAATCTACCCATCTTGATTCACTAAACCAAACTGCATGAAACCAATTTTGTTATAAAGGTACTGGAATGTTTAATACATGACCGTTGGATTCAAACCATTTAGATTTGTAGATCAGCCATGGTAAAAATAACAAGGCAGAAGATTTTCCGCATTCATACATTTTTCAAAATTCAACCATAATAGCTTTTGAGTTGATTCCAACTCTCAAAAATCACATTTAACCACACCTTTCAGAATATAAAAAATATATAGGTTTACTTACAGAAATAATGATCAAGTAATAAAAGAATGCCACATAGGCATTTCTAGTCATTTTAATTAATTAAAATAAAATGGTTAAACCTTATTAAATTGTGACACCACTTTAAATCACATTCCCATGTACCGGAATATGTGGTGATGACATGTGTCAACATGATCCCATGTTTGAGTTGGAGAATATTAATTATTAAGTAGTTTTTCAATGAATAGAAATTACTTTTCTCAAATAAAATAAATGAGACAAGTGCTTTAATCCTTGTAATGTTAGTGATGATGCTAGATCATCTAGTGTGAACCTTTGTGTGATTAGAAATAGTTAATTATTGTTTGGTGATTTTGTACCTCGTATTTATTTATAGACTCTAGTACCGACCAAGGATACGAGGAGGAAGGAGGATACTACGAGGAAGAAGCCGAGGAGAACTTCAACCACTGCTTTGCACAAGGCAAGCCAATACTTGCAAGATACTCATTAAGCAAGCTAACACTTGCAACTTAGCAAGCTACTACTTGCTTGTTACTATGCCAACTATATGCCAGCATATGTGATTATACCCACTTGACACACCATCCTAGTTTTACTTGCAAGCTTTGTATTTTATTTTCTTTATTAAAGGATTTCAATCAAAAGTTTACTTAGTGACTCATAGATTCTAGAAAGATAATCGAAGATATCATAAAGAGCATAAAATTTGGCCTAAGTTAGATAATCTTGATGTTATCCTGAGGCATGAGATTTTACTTAGATAAGATACACTTGTTTACCACCCCTCATTAGTATCTACCCCCACTTATAGATGCTAGTGCTAAGCATAAAAATTGATCAACTTTAGATGGGAATACTTGGTGAAAATGGTTATGAAAACCTTAGAATGATGAGTCATTCTACTAAAATGTTTTAACATGTGTTTCCGAACACCAGATGATTTTGATGATGAAAATGTTAAGGCATGAGCCTTAGCCCTTTATAAAACTGATGGTTTTCTGTATGTGATACCATTCCAATTTTACCGTATAACCACAATATCCGAAAATTGGGTAGGGCTTGACTGGAAATTTATATACCTTAGTATGGGTTCCCTTGCGGCCAAGGTATAAGCTGAGGCTACCTTGTGAAGATTGTCCACCTGTGCAGTACCCAAGATGACGGTTGGTCATGGTTGGGAGGCCAAACTCACAGGAGAGGTTCCTATACTAGGGCGTGTAATTGAAAGGTTGGGATTGATTATCCGCATACTGAGTATGGTGAATTCAGGATTGTTCCTGACGGATGTATCGAATGTTGTGGTGAAAGTGTACAATCTCTGCAGAGTGTGAAACTATTCGAATAGCCACGTCCACGGTTATGGACAGTTGGAGTGTCCATACTGCTCTATCGTGAGATGTTTTCAAAAGGACTTGTGGAATAATTTGTGACTTTGACTTGACCACAAAACTGTGGTAACATGAAATTCAAGTTCCCACTTAGATGTTATAAAACTTTCAACTATCTTTCTTTGCTTTTGAACTTAGTAGAGGTAAATATAGATTTTTGCAAAACAACCCTATAGCTTAGTATATCCTATTCAAAACCACTTCACTTGTTAGTATTAGTTTGCGAGTACTTAAAGAGTACTCATGGCTTTGTCCCTGGCTATTCCCGTGGCCAGACTATGAAGAGGAGTATTAGGAGGACGGACAGCAGGAAGGTTACGACAACTAGGATCATCTCCCATCGTCAGCATTGCCTGTGACCCTGAAGATGGAGCTTCGCCTATGCTATCATTGTCTATTATGTTATTCCGCTGCTTGAATTGTATTAAGAACTGGATCATGAGATCCTTATTTGTGTATGACCTTATGTATGGTTTGTAATGGATGATGTACTGTGATATCCAATCTGTTATGTCTCACAAAAATGGTAATCCTAGGATTGCGATGTATGGCATAACAGGCATCTGTGATTAAAAATACGGGTGTTGACAAGTTGGTATTAGAGCCATCCTAACCATAGGAGACCCTATTTAGAATGGACGTTTGAATCAAAAACTTAGTTTCAAAACCAAAGAAGTGAGTATTTATGAAAACTTATTCTTATTCTTCTCACTTAGACTCTTTCATGAAAATTCATGTTCCTCAAAAATTCTTGCAAACTTACATAAAATTTGACACACTTGATCACTCTACTTACTCATCCTATATTCTTATAGATGGACGTGAAGTACAACAAATTTTATCAGTTGGGGATTTTAGGTGACCTCATCTTTGAGTGTGACTTGGAGTAGCTGGTAGAAATGCTGGAGCGTCCACACGCCGAGTTCTTCGGAGCTCAGCTCAATGATCAGGAAGGAGAAAATTTGCAGTGTCTATTTGTTGCAAGTCTCTGAGGAAAGATTGAACCCCCCACTGCAGAGGGAATTCAGTTCACCTTAAGAGAGAACAACTGGCTCGATGGACTTGCCAGGGACATGCAGGAAGCTCTTGCCCATCTGTGTGGGCAGAGTATCAATCAAATCAAGGGTACCCGCTTTGAGTTCTACCCAAGGCGTGATGCTATGGGATAGCCACTGGAGGCCCCATATCACCATGAGCTGAAGACTCAGTTGGACCATCTCAGCTTCATGATGTATGACCGTTAGAAGGAGTTGGACAATGCCCGTTCCTACGCCAACCACAAGTACGCCATCACCGCGAAGAAGGATCAGACCATTGCCATGCTAGTGAGGGATCGCAAGTCTCGTCGCCGTCAGCTCGACAAGAAGGAGCGCAACATTGCCCGTCTTCGCCACCGGATCACGGATTTGGAGGACACCATCCACGAGAGAGACATGCAGTTGGAGGAGAGGGAGAATGCTGGAGAAGACCTTCGTGGAGACCCCTACTCCTATCTCAGCGATGATGATGACTTTCTGGAGGATCAGGCCATGGTCTTCTTCACTGATGAGGATGACTTCGCCTTCATCGATGATTATGATGAAGACATTGACTCTGAGGAGTAGTAGCACTTGAGCACTAGCGTTAGTGAGTCTTATCCGGTCCCATTGTATTGTAGTTTCCCAGAATGGTTCTTAAAACCATCTGTTTTCCTTTGTTGTGGTGTGTGTTTGTATCGTGTGCTATGAATGAATGAATGAAAAGAAAGTTGCTAGAAAAATCTGAGTCAAACTTTAAAAACTTTCCAAAAAAACACTGAACCTTAGAAATTTCCCTCTTTTCTCATGATCTACCTCAATCTTCAGATGCCTAGAGGAGGAAGCACTTCAGCCCCGGACCCGATGTTGCAACTCTTGCAAATGTTGGTTTCTAACCGAGAAGCTGAAAGAGCTGAACGTCAAGACAACTTAGCCACCCTTCAACAGATAGCTCAGATGGACAACAACAATCAAGGCCATGGAAATTAGGATAACCATGGATCTAAGCTCAAGAATTTCCAAAACACCAATCCACCTGTTTTCACTAAGTCAGAAGAGCCCCTAGATGTAGATGATTGGTTGCAAACCATGGAGAACAATCTGGAAGTTGCAGGAGTGGAAGCTCACGAGAAAGTGTTGTCTGCTACCCACTATATGGCCGGAGATGCTGTCGTGGTATTGCCGACGAGTACACCATGGAGGGGTCCTCACAGTGCGTGTTTAGAGACGTGGGGTAAGGAGGACGGTTGACGGGTATGAGGTAACACAGCTTACCCAGGTTCAGATCCCACGACGGTGGCGGAATCCTACTCCTGCTATAAATCACTATAAGGGCAATACGCCGAGTTACAGAGATAGGATCGCTGTGCGAGGTTGTATGATATTGTACTAAATTGTGCCCTAAAGGCTCCCATAGGCCCGAGTTATATAGTCGCTAGATCCTAGGGTTATAGGGAAAAGTCCTAGTCGGACAGGTTACAGAGTCCTACACCGTCTATCACTAGTCTTGTGTATCTTGCACTCCAAGGCTCTGGGTATGCTGGTGACTCCACCATAGCCTTCCTTTATCCGGCATGGGCCTCCCTTCTGGATCCACCTAACTGGGCCGCCCAGCAGGCCACAGGCCATGCTACCGACTATGGGCCACCTAGGTTAGTCGTATAAGAGACATGCTATGAGGATACACATATAGCATATCCCCAACAGTAGCCCCATAGAACTCCGAGATCTTGCGCTGTCTTGCCTCTTCACGTGGAATGCTCCGTCTAGATGGATGTCGGCAAATCGTCAAGCAATATCTTGTAGTCCTCCCAAAGAACCCAGCAAGGTTTTCTCCGTCTTCTATTAGCAAGTCGGAGGAATTCTGAATCTTCCATCGTACTCTTCCGTAGTCGGATTAAATCCGTCCATGCCGGAATCTTCGATGCGACGGCTCATCTACCATGTCAGTTATGACGACGTAGGCTTAGGTCAGCGACGCCTCATAACTCACACATGCAGAGAATGCAATCATATCTGATTTCCCCGCGCGAGCGATACAAACCATTGGCGGTGGCGGTTGGAGACGTGGCGAAATTACCGCGCACGTTCTCGAACACGTCATCTACGCGGCAACCGTCCGATTAGCTGCACGAATATTGACGCAGAGTAAGATAAATAGTAACTGTGGGACAGTTTCCACTTTTTCACCCCATTCTCTTGCGTCATCATCTTGTTCCTCCAGCCACAAGCCTCCTCGAGCTCTCCGCGGAAAACCTCGAAGAAACCCTAGCCTCTCTTTGCATCAGTCGCATCCTTCCAGTCATCCATGGCTAGCAGCAGCTCTTCCCTGTCGATGGCGGCGTCGAGCGAAGCCACGGGGAAGCCGGCGAGCTCCGTCGTCGTGCCCCCAGAGGGCCTGGTCATCCCCGCGTCGGCGGTGATTGAAACCACCGGTGGTGACCACAATCTGGCGGCGCTAGAGCCTCTGGAAGAAGAGCCAAACTCACACAAGGGCGACTGGCGCGGCTCGGACATTACCAGCCGCGACATCCAAGAGATGGTCGCCGAAGGCTACCTCCCTGACGGAGGGCTCGCTTTGGCGGCGGCCGTGGCGGTGACACCTTCTCCCCAAGCCGGAGAAAAGGTGTACCTCAAGGCTCAGCTTGTACGCGGCATTTCTCTGCCCATCTCCCACTTCTTTCTTTCCGTCTTAAACCACTTCAAGGTCCAACCCCATAACTTCTCCCCCAATAGTATCTTAGTGCTTAGCAACTTTGCGGCACTTTGTGAGGGTTACCTAGGGATTAGGCCTAGGTTAGACTTGTTCGTGTACTTCTTCACCGTCAAACGTGAAGCCAGACATAGTAGGGAGGAGCTTAGGAACTGCGGCACCAAAAGCTTCAAGATCCGACCTGGCCGGCGGTTCCCCAACATCGTCGGCCACGATTCGTGCAAAAACTGGCAGCGGACGTACTTCTACGGCCCCGACATTCCTTTGGAGGGCCAAGAAGTGACGTACCCGGACTTCGTGGATGGAGCCTCCGCTGAAGTTTCCAGATGGAGATCCCATGCCTCTCTTACCTCCGACCTCGACACTTCACGCGTAATAAGGCGGATCGAGTGGTTCGTAGAGACGGGTTTGACCGGCTTGGACCTAGCCATGTGCTGGTTCATCAGGCGAATCCAACCTCTGCAGCACCGCGCGAAGTTCATGCACGAGTACACCGGTGATCGAAGGGATACCCTCCGGATCTTCGTGGATAACTTCTCGAGCGACTCCGTCAAGCTCCGTCTGAAGGACATCGTCAAGGTGAAGGATAAGAAGCGCGGCTTCACCATCACCTACGACATGTACGTAGACGGCAAGTTCCCAAAGGTAGGTATTTATTTTCCGTGCATGACATTGCTCTAGTTTCTCCGTCTTGCCAGTGCCATCTTATCTAACACGATGATTTCTCACTTAACAGTTTAGCGATCTAGATGAGGACAACCTGGCTGCCCAAATCTACGATCCAAATATGAAGGAAGTCACGGTCGTGTCTGATGACGATGTCCCGTTGGCGCGAAAGCGGAAGAGCTCCACCTCTGACGCTGCCGACAGAGGCAAGAAGAAGAAGACGGAGGGTGGAGCCTCCAAAAAGAGTACTGCTGCCCTGGAGGCGGAGAAGAGAAAAGCCACCAGGATTTTTGCCAAAGCGCCCCCCCCCCCTAGTGTAAGCCTCTCATTCTCCGACATTGTCTTATTTATCTGTCTTATTCCTGTACTTGTGCATTTTGCACGTTTCAGGAAGAAAGCCACAACCAGCCTCAAGAAGTCCTCCAAGACTCTTAGGGCTTCTAGAAATATCAAAGACATGATGCATCGCTACTCCTCCCCCGTCATCGCCCCTGCTACTCCTGCCGTCAAGCCCTCCTCTGCTCCGACAAGCTCTCAAGTCCAGGAGGCACCAGGTCCTTCCGCCATGGAAGTGGATTCTAGCGCCTCTCGAACTTCATTGTTGTGTGGCGAGCGATCTGAGAGCTCTTCAAATGGCTGAAGCTCCGGCTAAGGATGCCATCGGTAGCGGCAAGGCGGTGGTGGGAGCTGGTACCTCTGCCGAAGGCGGCGCCCCTACTCCCCAGAAACCCTTCGAGCTCCCGAAGATAGTTTACCCGGCGCTCCTACCAAGTAACACAACTATGGTTCCTGGAGGAGTGTCGTCATCTCCGACGTGCGGCATTGAGGAACTGCTCCGACAAGCAGATATCTTGCAGGGAAAGAGCATTTCCTTTGGCAAGCTGCTGGCCGAGAGTACTACAAACCTCAATATTATTGCACTTGTAAGTTTTACTTTGCCTTTTGCATTTCATATGAGTATTCCACTGTATCCCCCGAGGATGTAGACGGAAAACCATAAGTTTTGCATCTATATGCTCTAAGAGTGACTAAGTTAGAAAAAACTCTCACTATAGCCCCCAAGCTTTTAGATGGAATGAATTACTCCGACTAGATGCTTTAAGAGTAGCATACATAGTGTTCATAATTTTCAATGATGTAGCCCCCAAGACTCTAGTTTAACTGAATTAGTTCCGACTAGACACTTAAAGAAAAGCTAAGCATATTTATAAGTTAAAAACTCTCGCTGTAGCCCCCGAGCATCTAGGTGGAAAATCTCCGACTAGGGGCTCCAAGTAGACCAAACAACGACTTAACTTTGTATTTGTTTCCACAGAACGAGAATGCTCGGAGGGGCCTGACCAATGACAAGTATCAGAAGATGCGCGCAGATCTTGAAGCCGAAAAGGGTAAAACTACCATCTTGAAGGAACAGATCATCAAAAACAAGAGTCTGTTTTCTTTTTGCGCATTTCCGTCTTATTTTTGTGCCCATAATCTCCGAGTACTCACTGTGTACGTGGTTTTCTCCGACTTGCATAACATGTCGCCAAGGCCAAGGACATTGTCGAGCAGTCCAAGCATATCCAGCAGCTGGATAGCGAGAACAAGATCCTGAAGGAGGAGAGGAAGGAGATGCTGAAGATGCACGAGGATTCCATGAAAGCCCTGCAGGATTCCGCCTCCGTGGAGATCAATCGCTTAAAGGAGGAGCTTGCGATCCTAAAGGATCAGAATCAAGCTGCTGATGAGCAAAATCTTCGCCATAGCGAGGCGTTTAAGCTCCTCCAACAAGAGAAGGAATCCTTGGCGGACATCCTTTGGCAGGCCAAGGCCAGCATCTTCAGTAAGTTTCCTCCGCCTTGTATTTTTGTAGTCTGGATACTTAGAGTTTTTTGAACTCGTGCGCTTCTTGTCAAAATTTGCAGCTCCTATGGGTTTAACCCGCTCGCCTCCTTCGGACAAGGAATGTATGGTTCCTGCCGGCAATTTCATCAACACTGCCATTACCCAGGCCAAGGAGATTGCCAAGCCCCTCCAAATATATATCAAGGCATCAGACTCCGTGGCGAAGTACTCGGAGATCCTGCGCCGAGCCCCCCAGCGTGTCACTAGCTGGAAAGCTGCATGTGCACGGGCTGGCGCAAGAATGGCGCTGTCAATGGTGAAGGCATACTACGAAGATGCCGACATCGACACGGTGACCTCTGGTATCCCCGACGTGGATGATGACGGCAAGGAGATCGATCACGAAGCCATCTTGTCATCACTCGCGGGCTATGGCACCAGGGTTGCCGAGTTGGTGGACGTTGATGTTTTGTGCCCAGGAACCTCATCGAAAGCGTCAACCAAGATTCCTCCGAGTCTCATCACAGTGCCGACGTTGAGGGTGATTCTCCGGCTGGTGATGATGCGGCCTCCAAGTCTCCTGCGCCCAAAGAATGAAAAACACTTTGTAATTTATGTTTCACCTTTGGTGTGTGCACGGAAAAAACTTGGTGATATAATCTTAAGGCGGAAAACAATGGTTGTCGTATCCTGCTACTTAAGAAGTAATTCCCAGTATGTATATATATTTTAAGCAAGTGCTCGCTTATCCATTACTCTGGTTCTTATGCTTGACTTTTCGTGAGCCGGAAGACTCGTTGTCAGAACCATGCGCTTAGGTGATGATGCCCAATGGCACTGTTAATAACCTGAGCACAAAATCGCCGGCAATAAGTGTCGAAAGTCACTACTACAGAATCCACATAAAAACGACAAAGAATGTGTAGACCAGAAAGCTTAAGCTAACGCCTGTAGGCGGAATTTTCACAAATGCAATCGCAAGACTTGTGCATAAAGGTTTTATATGATCCAAAAATGAACACCAAAGGAGGTAAAGACTCAGAAATATGAGTGAACCAAAGAGCTTTATTTCATTGATCATATAAGAGGTACACAATTAGATAAAAGATGATAAGTGTAGAAAGGGCGTAGCTGTGCTATGTTCCATGGCCTATCAAGCTCCGGGTAGTCATCATCCGGGTCATGTCGCTTACGCTTATGATCCTCGTTGGGTCTATCCTTGAGTTCACGATTGTCGACAAGGTAGTAAGACCCATTGAGAAGCGCCTTGCTTATGATGAACGGTCCTTCCCATGGCGGGGATAATTTGTGTGACTTCTTCTGCTTAAGTCGGAGTACTAAATCTCCCTCTTTAAACGAGCGATGCCGAACACGTTAACTATGGTAGATGCGTAGCTTCTGCTGGTATATGGAGGATCTTTGGTATGCCAAAACGTGCTCCTCCTCGAGAAGGTCCACATCTAGGCGTCTGGATTCTTCGGCGTCATCTTCATCGTAGGCGGCAACTCTTAGTGCATCGTGGAGGATGTCGGAAGGTAGGATGGCTTCTGCTCCATATACTATGAAGTAAGGGGTGTAGTCGATGGATCTGTTGGGTGTGGTTCGTAAACTCCACAGCACAGATGGCAATTTTTCTGCCCAGGCTCCAGCTGCTCTATGTAGCGGTGCCTCAAGACGTGGCTTGATTCCCTGCAGAATTAATCCATTGGCTCGCTCAACCTGACCATTGGATTGTGGGTGTGCCACAGATGCAACATCAAGTGGGATGCCTTTGTCCCAGCAATAGGCCTCCACTTCTCTAAGTGACAAGTTTCTTCCGATGTCGGTGATGATGCTGTGTGGGAGACCAAATCTTACCACTAGATCCCGGACAAACCGAAGGGCAGTTGCCCCATCAAGCTTTCTAATGGGTTTAGCTTCTATCCATTTGGTGAATTTGTCAACTGCTACAAGCAGATGCGTAAATCCACACGGTGCCATCTGTAACGGTCCCACCATGTCTAGCCCCCAGACTGCAAACGGCCAAGTTATTGGTATTGTTCGCAATTCTTCAGCAGGAACATGTGGTTGTCGGGCATAATACTGGCATCCCATGCATGTCTCAACCAGCTTGTCGGCGTCGCCCGCATGACCAAGAGAATCCTTGCCGGAAGGCTTTCGCGACCAATGATCGAGGAGCGGCGTGATGCATGCAATCTCCGAGATGGATCTCGCGTAGGATTTCCATACCTTCTAGCTGGGAAACGCACTTTAAGGATACACCAGTAGTGCTCCTTTTATAGAGTTGACCATTGATTATGGTATAACCCTTTGCTCGTCGTACTATTTTCCCTCTTTCGACTTCGTCGTCGGGCAAAGTTCCGTGTTCGAGATACTCCATGAACGGTTTTGTCCAAGCCGGAGGGATCTTTGTCACCATGTTGACGAAAGAATCAGATCTATCCGGGTTGTCGATGTCGGCGCCCTTCACGGATGGTGTGCGTAGATGCTCTAGGAAAACTCCTGGCGGAATTTGCTTGCGCCCTGATCCAAACTTAGACAGTAGATCAGCCGCCTCGTTTTGCTCCCTAGGCACATACTTGACTTCGTATCCCAAGAGGCTCTTGGCAATCTCGTCCACTTCGTCGCGATATGCCGCCATCATAGGATTCCGCGCGTTCCAGGTGCCAGCCACCTGCTGGGCAACCAAGTCGGAATCTCCACAACAAACTATGCGCTTGATGCCAATATCCTTGGCTACACGTAGTCCGTGAATGAGTGCTTCATACTCCGCCATGTTGTTTGTAGCCTCGAAGTGGATCTGCGAGCGTAGTCTGCTTGTCTCCTTTTGGTGATCAGCAGACTGCGAGCCCCCGAGCCGTTGAGCAGCTTTGATCCATCAAAGTGCATCACCCAGTACTCTGGTTCTGGCAATGGAGTAGCATCTGGCATCTCCGTCCAATCTGCAATAAAATCCGCCAAAGCTTGTGACTTGATAGCGTCGCGTCTCTTGTAAGTGATCTCGAAGGCGGTAAGTTCCCAATTCGCGACCCTTCATGTAGCGTCGCTGTTATTGATAATGTCGGACAGTGGAGTCTTGCTCACTACTGTGATTGGGTGCTCCTGAAAGTAATGCCTCAGCTTCGGAGAAGCGAGGAATACTCCATAAGCTATCTTTTGGTAGTGCGGGTAACGCTGCTTGGACTGCGTCAAGACCTCGCTCACATAGTAAACTGGTCGTTGAACTCCGTGCTCTTAGCCTGGTTCCTTCCGCTCTACCACGACGACGATGCTAATAACCCGGTTGGTTGCCGCCATGTAAATTAACAGGGGCTCTCCAGGCTCGGGTGCTTCAAGGATGGGCGCTGAGGAAAGAATCTCCTTGAGCTACTTCAATGATGCATCTACTTCGTCTGTCCACGTGAATTTGTCCGCCTTCTTCAGCAACTTGTACAGCGGCAAAGCCTTCTCTCCAAGTCGGCTGACGAACCGACTAACTGCTGCAACACAACCTGTTAGTCGTTGAATGTCCTTTAGGCATGTCGGATGGTTTATGTTTAAGATGGACTTGATTTTCTCCGGGTTGACCTCGATTCCGTGCTGGGAAATGATGAAGCCCAACAATTTGCCAGCTGGAACCCCGAAGACGCACTTCTTAGGGTTGAGCATCATGTTGTATTTCCGGAGATTATCAAAGTTTTCTTTTAAGTTGGAGATTAAGTCATTTTACTTTTTAGACATCACCGCGTTATCGTCCACATAGGCGTGAACATTCCGACCAACTTGGTCGTGAAGGCAACGTTGCATTGTCCGCTGGTAGGTAGCACCTGCGTTTTTTAGCCCAAAGGGCATCGTGACATAGCAAAACGTGCTGTATGGAGTAGTGAATGAAGTGGCCAATTGGTCCGACTTCCTCATCTTGATTTGGTGGTATCATGAGTATGCATCGAGAAAACACAAAAGTTCCGAGCCAGCCGTCGAGTCAATAAATTGGTCAATGCGAGGCAACGCAAACGGATCTTTGGGACATGCTTTGTTCAAGCCGGTGTAATAAACGCACATTCTTAATTCATTGGTTCCCTTTTTAGGGACAAGTACAGGATTGGCCACCCATCGGGTGTGAAGGACTTCTCGGATAAACCCAGCCTTAAGTAACGTAGCTATCTCTTTGCCAATGGAGCGTCTCTTCTCATCTCCAAAGCGTCGTAGAGGTTGTTTCACTGGTTTAAATTTTGGATCTATGTTTAAGCTGTGCTCGGCAAGTTCCCTAGGTACACCTTTCATGTCGGAAGGTTGCCAGGCAAAGATGTCCCTATTCTCACGGAGGAACTCGACGAGCGCGCTTTCCTATTTGGGATCCAGGTTCGTCCCAATGGCGACGGTCTTGTAGGCATCGCCTACCACAAATTCCATCGGCTTGGTCTCGATGGCGGCCTTGACCGCAGGAGCGGAGTCGGAGATCCTCTTCTTCGACGCGGGCATCTCTGAGTCATTGACCTTGCTCTGGATCTCCTTGAATTCTTTGCTATAGAGGACAGCTTCTGCAACGGCCACTTCATTGATCTTGCAGTCCCTTTCCTTGGTAAAGCTTCCGGATATGGTGATGACACCGTTTGGTCCGTGTATCTTGAGTTTGTTGTAGACGAAGCATGGCTTGGCCATGAACGTGTGGAATATGTCGCGGCCGAATATGACGTGGTACACACTCTTGAAGGGGATCACCTCAAAGGTCATGCGCTCTTGGTGGTAATTATTAACATCGCCAAAGGCTACCTGAAGCGTAATGCACCCAAGGGACTAAGCCTCCTGACCAGGAACTACGCCATGGAAAACGGTGTTGGTCCGTCTTAGGTTTGCCTCCGTCAAGTTCATCTTCTGCAGTGTATCCAGGTACATGATGTTGATGCTGCTTCCACTATCCACCATGCACTTGGTGAACTCCACGCCGTCAATCAATGGGTTGATGACCATGGCGTATTGGTTCTCCGTGGGCACAAGGTCTAGGTGGTATGTCCTGTCCCAAGTTATTGGAACCTCCGACCATCACAAGGATTGGGGAACTGGGGGTAGAGTGGCCATGAGGATCCTTAGAGAGGTCTTCTATTGTCGGACGGTGGGGTGCCAAGTAAAGTGTGGTAGACTGGGGCCTTCTTTGCGAAGGGGTTCTTGCCCTTGTCGTCGCTCTTGGCGGCGTGCTTGGGGTCAACGTCCTCGTCCATGTCACTTGAATCCTTAGACTCCTCCTCCTTCTTCTTCCCGTTGCCCTTGCCTCGCGGTCTGTTCTTCCGACTTTGCTTGTAGCCGGACTCCGGGTCTTCCTTGAGGTCGTTGACGAACTTGCAGTGTCGATTGGTATGGGTGGCCTTGCCGTTGGCGTCGAGGTGTACGAGGCACGACATATCGCGGTACTCCTCGTAGGTTTGGGGAACGCGGAGCGGCGCCGAGGTGGTTTCACTTCCTCGCTACTGCCCACGGCCCGCTCCCCTTCCTCGGCCACGTTGTCCGCCTTCTCCTCACCCTGCAAAAGTCATAGCGACCATGTCGGTAGATTGCTTTTCTTCTGGAGCGGTTTTCCGCTTTGTACTGCTGTTCCTCCGAGCTTGGGTTGGAACGGCCGTTGCCGGCAGCCGGACATAAATCGTCGGCGAACTCACTAGCTAACTGAATCATCTGATTCAAGTCAAGTTGATGATTGTCCTGCAAGCGCTTTAGCTTATGTCAGAGCAACATACCCCTTTCCAACCCATCGATGAAGGCGGCCATGGCGGTCTGAGTGTGCACTCCTGCGCAGGAAATTTTCATATCTAGCCAGCGGGAGAGGTAGGCGCGAGACGTCTCGTCTTTCTCTTGCACGCACCGCTGTAGATCGCCCACAGTGCAGGGACGCTTGTATTTATCCTCAAAGTTCTTGGTGAATGCTTCTTGCATATCCAGCCAGTTGTAGATAGATTTCTCCGGCAAGTCATCGATCCATTGATGGGCCGTGCCCGCCAACATTAACGGGAGGTACTTAACGGCAACGTTGGGGTTGCCTCCGGCAATCTCCACCGCGTTGTCGTAGTCCTACAACCATGTGGCAGGTTTGGCGGTGCCGTCATAGGGCTTGATGGTCTTGTCGATCCGGAAACCTTTGGGGTAAGTTGCGGACCGTATTGCAGGTCCAAAACAACGTGGTCCCAGGTATTGTCCTTCCACTATAAGAAATGTGTTAACTTGTGACCTTCTCATAGTGACGGGAAATGAAATCGTCATAAATATATTACGATTTGGCATAAGCTGGCCATAGGCTATTTGTATAGGTCAAAATCCTATAAAATTATGACGATTTGTGTCAAATCGTCATAATTTCAGCATATAAAATCGTCATAATCACTAGGATACAACTTAGAGGATTATTTATGCTCCATTATGACGAATTTAAATCGTCATATAATCTAAAATCTGATACGTTGAATTGACTGGTTGGCCACATCAGCAATTCTGTCTACGTGGCATGTCTACATGTCAAATTCTATATATTGTATATTCATGTGACAAACCCTAATCCCATCGCTCCTCCTCGCAGACCCTGCCGCCACTCCTTCCTCTCTCTCTGCTCGACAGCAACCCTAATCCCCTTGCTCCTCACTACGTCGCTCGCCACCCGACCTGCCTCTCCTCTCTCTCAATTGTGGATGGCGGCCAGGCCGCCATGGCCGTGCGCCGTGGTTGCTTCTCGCCGTTTCCACCACCTCCTCCTCTCTTCTCTTCCCTTGTGTCAGATCCCGAGACACCCCGCGCCTCCGTGTCGACCCGACCCACCCAGAGCTATCGCCCAAGATCCAATACATGCTGCCTCCCAAGATCCAATCCATGCTGCCGCTGCCACCCCCACCCCACCCCTAATCAACGCCGTCTTCCATCCACATCCTCCCCGGTCCTCAACGACATCCTCTGCATCGCCGGCGAGCCCTACCACAATTAACACCAGTGCCCGAAGAGGAGGGGAGGTCCGTCGGAAGGATGCCCGGATCTTCCAGATGCGCCGCTACCACGACCATGGAGACGTGGGTGGGCGTGGGTGGCCTTCCGCCGATGCAGATGGAGGCGTGGGTGGCCCGTGCTGCTGGTGGGCTTCAGCGGGGATGACCATCAGGAGGGGCTGCGCAGGACGCCCAAGCGCGTCTCCAAGGCCTTCTGGATCTATTCGTGATTCCACCAACCCGAGGTATATATCCGCCAACCTACCTTATCCTCCCATCTCCTCTGGATCTATTCGTGATTCCAAAATCATGGTTGTGTTCGTTCCATGGATGCTTGACCCCAAAACCATCACGTTCTAATCCAGCGATCCACTGTCTCCGATTCCTCCCTTTATCCTCTTCAATTGTTCATGCTCTAATCATGTTCTGTTTAGTCCAGCGATCCACTGTCTCCGATTCTCTCCCACAGTCTGTCTGTTTGCTAATTAAGCTAGCAAATATGTCCAACTGATTCAGGTTCATGACTCAATTGTGTGGTCTTGAATTCGGTGAATGCCAACCCGGGATAAAGGCGAGCACGAGAACCATGGTGACAAGTGTGAAGATTCTTAGTTTGCATGTCCGTTTCGGAGTTCGTGATGATGTCAAGATGGTGCCTACATTCCTCAGATGCTTCCCCAACGTTGAGAGGCTGCATATCATGGTATATTTGTTGTCACCAATTCGTGATCTGCTTACATTTCTACAAATTTATGTGTGATGCATAGAATTACTGCAGATTTGTTGTTGTGATATAGTCTGTGTAAGGTCTTTCCATTTCTTCCAGTGTGAACGATTACAGTGATGCAAGCTAGTTTAAGTACTACATTTTTTCATGCCTTAAGTGAAGGTAACTTTGCACATCAGCTGGATGACTAGGCATAAGTTGCCAATTACGATGCATATATATGTGACCAGTTAGTTTAAATGATGATTATGGTGATGCAAACCAGTTTAAGTAACTTTTGCGTGCACCTAGTTAAGGCAAGTAGAACATCTACCAGGCATACGTTGCCAATTATAGGATATATAATATACATATGTGACCAGTTATAGGTTAAATGACATGCCTTGCCATTTATTCTCAGAATCGGTCTTCTCTACAACTGCATACATATCTTGAATGAGAGTCTATTTGAAAGGTTTCCGTTGTACAATGACCATTGTTCCTCTATCTTGATTTATAGTACTCTGCTTCTAGTCCAGAATTCCTTTTTCTGCTATTTCTTGTTGTGTTCATATGAGCTATAGTATTTGTTTGTTACGGTAATGTAATAGACATGCGTGCTTGCTACAGACTTATGAAAGTTATGCTTTGTACATAAACTCTCTCCCATCATCATGGACACACAAACTAGTATGTCTAAGTTACTTCTGGTATTTTCAGAATCTGTTCTTCTGGTATTTCTCAGTGTGTTCTCTAACCAATGCAATATGAAAGCATTCATTCTTGAGGGGGATATGTTTTTAGAAGTGGTCAGTCATCCTGTAGAAGGCTGTCGAATACACCTTTTTGTGTTGTCTATATGTTCTTATAAAGTGTACATGTTGTTGCCGATGAGCTATGCTTGTCTATTGTAGTCCACTATGCACCTCTATATTTATGTGGTTGTGTCTGCATCCCACTTTATTTAGTTTTGATATGGTGAACTTCTCGCTTTCCACGCTATGAACTTCTCCGTATATGTAGTGTAGCCTTTTCCTGGGGAATCATATGTTGTTGTCTAATATAATTTTGACTGTTAACCTCAACCAACTGAGCTATTTATGCTTGTCGTTTACTATATAACATCTGTTTGCCATTTATTATAAACTTTCCATTGTGCTATTGGTGCTTATTCACTGACTTCTTAGCTCTGATTGTGTTATTCTACAGCATACGTCTATGCCATGGAGCCATGGTGTTTGTGCAATTTGGTTGTATTGGTGGTATCCTGGACTTGTACCATGTTTGTGGTACAGAGCATGTGGTGTACTACTAATGTAATTTATAGAGTTCAACTTCTAGTTCCTGTTCTGGTACTAATCATGTGGTAATGTCTTTGGTCTTAAATGAGTGAATTAATAAATTGGTTCTTGGTGATATGTTGATCACTTAGGAGTGTGGTACTTCTTCTGGTTGGTTTATAGCTCCTATTGTGTTGTAGATTAGGTGGTCTAGTAGATGCAGATGGAGTTATTATGTATAACTAGAGCATAATCATGTTGTTTTTAGTAAATTGAAATGTATATGATGTTCTGGAGTGTACATAAGCTCATCTAGGCATACTTAATTCCATATGCAAGGCACTAGTAGGTGATTTTAATGATAGGTTTATGGAATCTGTGAATTGGTAATATCTGCTGTTGAGAATATGTTAAATCCATATGTTATTTTTGAATATGTTGGCCTTTTGCTAGTCGATGCGAGTTCACTGCCTACTATGATTCAAAATCATTTAATAACCCTGTAATGCATTAGTTTGACATGCAAGAGTAGCATTCTTAATCCTTATTGACCCAAACCATTGTTCTCGCAGAACCAAAGGAGCTAGCCCTGCTGCTTGTGTGCTGAAGTGCATCATCCTTTGCCATGTTACCACATTTGCAGCGTCGATATCAGCACGCTGCCACGGCAGGGGTGTTCCCTTTATGGAATAGATAAGTCTCTGATCTCTCCCATCCTATTCCTTTATTACTTGGTTGATAGGCCAAGGTTCCATGACATATTATTTTGTCGAGTTCCTATGTGATGTGGAAAGGTATTGTCTGAATAGCGTTTTATTAGGTTCCCGTTTTTGTTGCCCGCTTAACCTGTGGAGTATTTCCTGAAGCTTAATTTTCTTGCTGGTGCTCTTTTCGTATACACAGAGCATTTCCTGGATCTTAATGTGTGCTAGTATATTTGTTCTATCTAGTACCTGTAGTGTCTAGGTCGTGCATTTGATGAACTACATGTGTATATTTGAGTGCTAATAGCAATTAGTTTGTGAACTGCAATCTGTTGATTTGGAGTTGGGTTATTGTAAATCTATTATTTATTGTGTTTCTAATTTTCTATGTTATTGCTAGAAGATATGATTTCATTCTGACTCGATGGCCATCTTTTTCTCTCTTATACAGGAGCTCAAGGCTGAAGTTGGAAGAAGGGAAGATTTTATTGCATACTCAAAAAAGTGGAGTAGATAGTCGTGTTTTCTATGTAGTTATACATGGTCTTGGGTGGTATGAACTATGAATGATTGTAATATACTACATATCCCCAAATGTTTTATATTCCAGGTTATGAAATACGGCTTGATTGAAATATACATTATAATTTTTGATGTCATTTGTGAAAATTTATTTGATTTTGGTTCTTGACTGCTCGGTCACAGGAAATGATCCAAAAGATATTTGGGCTAGTAAGAAATGATCCAAATAATTTTTGGGCTTTAAAATGGTTGTGGCCCAAACAATATTAAATTGCAGCAGTGAATAATTCAAAAAATGCAAAACAAAATCATTGTAGAAAAAGGCCTGGGCCTAGAAATAAAAAGGCCAATATGCTGGGCTTGAGCCATGTAGCTGAACGGAATTGATTAGAAAAGCTTATTTGAATTATTGGGCTTGTCCCACATAAATGACCGAATGGACTGGGCTGAATTCAGACTACGACGATTTTATTACGTCATAATTTTGCCACGTCGGATCTGACCTGGCCTGGCTAGATGGTCCATGAAGATATTGAATCGTCATAGAGGTTATGACGATCCAATATCGTCATAGACGGTTATGATGATTTCCCAAAAATCGTCATTATAGTTCATTTGTGACGCCCAGCTTTCGACGATTTCATTTTCGTCATAAGATCGTCATAGATGAACTACTGTGACGATTTTGTGACGAAAATGGAGGGTCATAGAAGCTCAGATTCCTTGTAGTGTTCCCGGGCCTCGTGGATCTTATCGATCCGCGAACATGCATCGTACGGCTCCGGGTTCTTCTTCTTGTTGTCAACAGGGGACAGGCTGCGTGAATGACGCGGGACTCTTCCACCATGGTGACTGCTTGGCGGCGACGGAGGCGGAGGTGGCAGTGGGTTAGCCTTTTTGTTGTTACCCTCCTGCGACGCCTCGCGCCTGTCACGGTTGCTTGTCGGACGCGGAGGGTCGTGATGTGACCTGCTCTTGTGTCCTTGGTGGCGCTCTTCATCATGACGGGTATGCGCCGTGTTGTCGCAGATGACGATGTCACACTGCTTTGGAGGGGGCATATCCGTGCGATGGTGAGCCTTGTAGTCTTCCTGACGTCGGGGGAATCGGGGCGGTGGCAATGGTCGGCGAGGCCGGGCTTTTTCTCCGTGGTCGGAGGATATGTGGATAGCATCCTTCCTGTTGCGCGCATCCCTCCGTCTTCGTTCTGATAAACCCGTCTGTGATCCGACATCCTGAGGAGATCTGTCCCTTGGCGGTTTGTACTGGCTAGATCGGTAGAGCTGGGTCGACTCAAGCCTCGAGAGGTGGCCTTTTCCGCTGCTTTACCGCTTATCCACTAGGTCATAGACTTTTCATCGCCTCAGCGATCTATCCTGCTCCAGAAGGGTCTTGGCGATGGCGAGGTTAAGGAGTGGGGTGGGCATCACCTGCTTGCCTTCACTATCAATGTATGGCTTGGCCTATGACGGCTTCAAGGGAGCCCATCCTAGGTTGCGCCGTACACCAGGATCGTTGATGACGCGAGCCGGGGCCTTCTTAGCCTTCTGCTGCTGTAGCAGAGTCTTGTACTCGACCTCCATTGCTCTAGCTTTCTCTATGGACTTCTGCGCGTTGACCAGATCTCGATCTAGTTTAGCGCCTTGCTCCACGATGGCTTGCGCCTCCTCCAGCAGCTGTTGGCACTTCTTGTCATGCTGAGTCACGTTCCGGATATGATCAACGGTTAGTGGCTCGACGAGGAGATTGCCGTACATCACTCTATCAGCTGGAGTAACATGGGCTGCTGCCGACGTGGATGCTGGAGGCGGCAAGTTTGCGGTGTTGTTGTTGCTCGGACCGGTGCCTAGTTCCTGCGGCTGCTGCACTGGTTTAGGCAGAGGAGGCATGAACTTTGCGCGATCATCGTCGGCAGCAATAAGTGGCCCCTCCCCTTTTCCAGCGCCGTAGGCAGAGCTTGCCCGGGTTGATCTTCATCCATCGTTGTCCCAATGGTGACGAACACCCCTCGAGACATGATGGTGTTGTTAGCTTGCTCGTCGCGCGAGTACTCATCCTCCATCTCCTGCATAGCGGAGTCTAGTTCTTCTAGACTGAAGTCTACCTCCTCTGAATCTGCACTAAAATCAGCATAAAGAGGGTCAATGACAGAGTCGGAGGGTGCTATGACTTCCTCGATGACGGTCGGTGGAGGTGCAACGGCCTCGACCATGACTAGAGGTGGTGGCGCTGCTACGACGATGGCGGCCGAAGGCGGTGGCGGCGGCTGTTGAACCGGAGGTTCTCCATCTCTGAGCGCAAGCTCCATCTAGGCTGCCGCGTCAGCTGCCGCATAGCTGTTGACGGTGCTCACCATCTCTTAGAGGGTAAGGCATCCTGTTGCATGCTGCCGATGGAAAGAATGTCGAGAAGCGTGCCACGGTCCAGTCCTTCCACGAAGTGATACAAAGCGTTATCATCGGGGTAATTGGCTGGGTGCCAGTATCACGAGCCACTGGCGAGGTAGTTCGGGGTTTTCGCCCTCTCTACGAACGCAGCGCGGATCGAAGATGGTAACCACGCCGACGAACTTGGATCTCTGCTGTCGAGACGCTGCCGAAGCATGGATTTGCAGTGATCTTCCACCTTTATATCCTGCACAGGGGCGGTTTGGGTGGGCCTTGAATTTTTCTGATCTTTGCCGGCAAACTCCGAAGAGAGGTCTGACATCGATCCTTCCTCGAACGTGTCCTGCCCGTAGGCGGTCCGTGTGGGTCTTGATGCTTTCCGATCTTTGCCGGCAAAATCCGAAGAGAGATCCGACATCGATCCTTCCGCGAACGTATCCTGCCCGTAGGCGGTCTGTGCGGGTCTTGATGCTTTCCGATCTTTGCCGGCAAACTCCAAAGAGAGATCCAACATCGATCCTTCCGTGAACGTATCCTTCCCGTAGGCGGTCCGTGCGGGTATTGATGCTCCTCCGACTCCCAGGGAACTAGTGCCCGAGTCGGTTTCGCCGATGAAGAGGTGCATGTCTCCGATAGGAACGATCGAACACTGCGTAGGGTTCGTCTTCGCCGGGATGCAGAACTCGTCCAGGGGGACGATCGGAACGTTGCCGGAGAAGAGAACACGGCCGATGGCTATGGTTTCGCCGATTCCCGCAAAGATCTTGGTCCTCGTCCGCTGAAGAGCCTGAAGCGCCTCTTGCCCCACGGTGGGCGCCAACTGTCGTGGTATTGCCGACTAGTACTCCATGGAGGGGTCCTCACAGTGCGTGTTTAGAGACGTGGGGTAAGGCGGACGGTTGACGGGTACGAGGTAACACAGCTTACCCAGGTTCAGATCCCACGACGGTGGCAGAATCCTACTCCTGCTATAAATCACTATAAGGGAAATACGCCGAGTTACAGAGATAGGTTCGCTGTGCGAGGTTGTATGAGATTGTACTAAATTGTGCCCTAACAGGCTCCCATAGGCCCGACTTATATTGTCTTCCTGTATCTTGCACTCCAAGGCTCCGGGTACGCTGGTGACTCCACCGTAGCCTTCCTTTATCCGGCATGGGCCTCCCTTTTGGATCCACCTAATCGGCGCCAAGAGGCACGAGCCATGCTACCGACTATGGGCCACCCGGGTTAGTCGGATAAGAGACATGCTATGAGGATACCCATATAGCATATCCCCAACAGATGCAAGAGCATGGTGGAACAACGTTCGCGCAATGACAGGAGGTCAGTTGATGACTTGGGAAGAGTTCAAAGTCAAGTTTAGCAGAACCCATGTGCCACCGGGTTTGATCAAGAGGATGAAAGATGAATTCAGGGAACTGAAGCATGGAAGGATGACAGTAGTGGAGTACTGTGATAAATTTCTGTCATTGGCTAGGTATGCACCTGATGAGATAGATACCGAAGCCAAGAAGGAGAGATTCCTGAATGGTCTGCATGATGAGATGCAGACAGTGTTAGTCAATATCCCATTTGCTGATATTGAAGCCCTAGTGGACTCTTCCATTCAGATGGAAGGAAAGATCAACCAAGATAATGAGAACCGCAAGCGTTGCATGATGCATCAACCAGGAACCCACCATACACCAAAGCTAGACAAATTTGCAAAGCCGTCCCTATCAGAATACATGGCATAGATTTTTATGCTAATCTAATAGTACTCGGAACTAAAGTTTTGGAAGTAGTACTAGGAATGGATAGGATGTCCAAACACAAAGATTAATTGACTGTGCCAAGAAAGCCATAACCATGACCAATACAGCCGGAATATCAGTCGAGCATGTATCTGAACCTTTCCCCATCAATTCAAGTGCAACAAGAGTATAGCCCAGCCAACCATTGACCAAGTCTGGATAGTCTCTGAATACCCCGATGTATTTCCAGATGTTTTGCCCGGTATGCCCCTAGATCGAGATATCGAGTTTATCATTGAACTAATCCCTATAACCGGACCCATAGCAAAGAGACCATATAGTATGAACCCGTCTGAACTAGTGGAACTGAAGAAGCAACTGGATGCCATGCTGGAAATTGGATTGATTCAACCAAGTGCGTCACCATGGAGATCACTTGTTTTGTTTGTGGACAAGAAAGATGGAGGTAACCGTTTGTGTACGGATTATCGGAAGTTGAATGATGTAACCATCAAGAACAAGTACCCGTTGCCAAAAATAGAAGACATGTTTGACCAGTTGACTGGTGCCAAAGTGTTATATAAGATTGATCTTAGAACTAGTTATCATCAACTCAAGATTCACGCAGAGGATATTCCAAAGACTGCCTTTACCACCCGATATGGATTATATGAGTATACTGTCATGACTTTTGGATTAACCAATGCCCCCGCTTACTTCATGAACCTCATGAATAATATTTTTATGGACTTCCTGGATAAGTTTTTTGTTGTTTTTATCGATGACATTCTGATTTGTTCCAAATCAAAAGACGAACATGAGCTACACCTAAGGACCATTCTTGGAACCCTTAGAGAGCATCAGCTGTATGCCAAGTTTAGCAAATGTGAATTCTGGTTACAGGAGGTAGGATTCCTCGGACATATCGTATCAGCCGAAGGAATTGCCATTGACCCTACGAAGGCGAAGGATGTTGAATATTGGCAATCCCCAACCACTCAAACCCAAGTTCGTGCATTTCTCAGATTAGCGGGATACTACCACAAGTTTGTAGAAGGATTCTCGAGTATTGCAAGACCCATGACCCAATTGCTAAAGAAGGACAAGAAGTTTGAATGGGCAGACAAATGTGAAGCGAGTTTTCAAGAACTCAAGAGGAGATTGATTTCATCCCTAATCTTGATCATGCCGGATATCACGAAACCCTTTGATGTGTACTATGATGCCTCCAAGATCAGTCTCGGATATGTGCTAATGCAAGAAGGAAAGGTTATATCTTATCTATCGTGACAACTGAAGCAACATGAACAGAATTATCCAACCCATGACCTTGAACTAGCAGTCGTAGTTCTAGCCCTGAAGACATGGAGGCACTATCTCATGGGAAAATTTTGTGAGATTTATTCGGATCACAAGAGCCTGAAATATATATTCACTCACAAGGAGCTGAATATGAGGTAGAGAAGATGGATTGAGCTAATCAAGGACTATGATCTGGACATTCACTATCACCCCAGTAAATCCAATGTGGTAGCAGATACCCTTAGCAGGTTGCCGTGCCGCTTGAACTCCATGATTTTGAAGGAGCAACCAAGTTTGCATAAGGAGATGGAAGATTTCCAAATGGAATTAGTGAGTGAAGGATTTTTTACTAGCATAGAACTTCAACCCACTTTGATTAGTCGGATCAAGGAGGCGCAGAAAGGAAATGCTAGTATCGACGGAATCAAACATCGTATCGGTACAGGCAAAGTACCCGGATTCACTGAAGACAAAGGAGTTCTGTGGTACAAAGGACGCCTCTGTGTACCAGCAGATTCGGAATTGAAAGAAGTTATTTTGAAAGAGGCCCATGATACTCTTTATTCTATCCAGCCCGGAGGAACAAAGATGTATCGGGATTTGAAGGAGCAATTTTGGTGGCATAAGATGAAGAGAGAAATCGGAAGCTATATCGCCAAGTGTGATATTTTCCAGAGAGTCAAGGCGGGACATCAAAGACCCGCAGGACTTTTGCAACCATTACAGATTCCGGAATGGAAATGGGATTCCGTTGGAATGGACTTTATCACCAGATTTCCTACTTCTAGTAGGGGAAATGACTCTATCTGGGTCATAGTTGACAGATTGTCCAAAGTAGCCCATTTCTTACCAGTCAAGACCACATACCAGAGTTTGAAGCTAGCAGAGTTATACATCGCTAGAATCGTCAGTTTGCACGGAGTCCTCAAGAACATCATATCAGATGGAGGAAATCAGTTTACCTCGAGATTCTGGAAGAAAGTCCAAGAAGGTTTAGGAAGCCTACTGGATTTCAGCACAGCGTATCACCCTCAGACCGATGGACAAACAGAGCGAGTAAATCAAATACTCAAAGACATGTTGAGAGCATGTGTGCTAGAGTATGGATATAAATGGGAAGACTGTCTGCCTTTTGTAGAATTTCCATACAACAACAGTTATCAAGCTAGTCTGCAAATGGCCCCATTTGAATTCATGTATGGAAGGAAGTGTCGCACCCCTTTGAATTGGTCGGAAGTAGGAGAGAGTCAAATTTTCAGACGCGGCATCCTACGAGAAGAAGAAGAGAAAGTTCATAAGATTTGTGAGCACCTCAAGACCGCTCAGTCAAGACAGAAGATTTACACCGACAAGAGAAGTCGAGACCTCGCTTTCAATATCGGAGATTTTGTGTATCTCAAAGTGTCGCCTTTGAAGGGAATGCAGCATTTCCACCTCAAAGGAAAGTTAGCCCCCAGATATATCAGACCCTTCAAGATTCTGAATCATCGAGGAGAAGTATCATATCAATTGGAACTGCCAGAGGAAATGCCAGCAGTGCACAATGTGTTCCATACATCGTTACTTCGCAAATGCCTTCAAGTTCCGGAGAAGACTGAAGTTTTCAAGAACATTGATTACCAGACCATAGAGATAAATGATGACCTGATGTATCCCGAAGTACCCATCCGTATTTTGGAAGAACCTTTCAGAACCACCAGGACCCAAAGCATCAATTTTCTCAAGATTCAGTGGAGCAACCACACTAACGAAGAAGCTACCTAGGAGAGAGAAGATCACATCAGGACGGAGTTTCCTGATCTCTTTAAATCCTAGGTAATCCTTTTTCTTCTTTTCAAATATCGGGACGATATTTCGTTTAAGGAGGGATGGTTTGTAACATCCCAAAAATATGAAAAAATGATCATCAAACTCTAATCACTAAATTTAGGGTTAACAAAAACTTTGATTAAATAAAAAACCAAATGAATGCATGTGTGTATGTGATGATTTGATAAATGCATGAATGGACTTGTGTGAATTAACCAAATAGTAAGGAATGGTTCAAAGATGAATATAACATCATCTAAAACATTTCCAAGCAGAAACAAATCAAGAGAAAATCACAAACAATTCAAATAAAGAAAATGGTCATTTTTGCCAATCTTGCTCACTAGGTCACTTTGAGTGTTTCTAGTCCAAGATTTCAAACAAAAACTTTTCCGATTCTTTTCACCCTTGCTAGACCAAGTAAAAGTGAATCAAATCCCACCTTTCAAACTTGCAGACACATTTAGCAACCCCATTCAAATGACAATTTAAAATTGAATCTTTAACATATGTGAAGATCACACCTTTTCAAAACCCACCCAAACCAGTGCACCTTGAGCAATCCAACTAACCAGATACTCCCTAGTATGTTCCTATCAAAACCACCAAGTTTGAATCCAAAATTCAAATTTGAATTTCTTTTGGCCATTTCATCAAACACCTTGTCAGCAGCAAATAAACAAACACAAAACACTATAGTGAGCAGTGATCAGTGCCTAACTTGCCCCATCTATAGCTCACTCTACACTCTCAGTAGATGATCAACGTAATCTAACTAGATTTAGCCCCACTTTGAGCAAGCCTAGCCATTAATGGTGAGCTTGTCGAGAGCACTATTGTCACCCCCATGTCGCCAGCGAGCTAGAGGAAGAACTAGCCTCGCCAACCTTGTCCGGGACACGCAGCACCGTCCACCGCAACTCCCTGTCCAAGCCTCGAGCGCAACCAGCCACTAGACCACCCTCCAAGCACGCGCCCAGTCCCTCTACGTGCGAGAGAGAGCGCGCCAGTGCGCCGTCAGCGACACCAGCCCACAGACCACGCGCCGCCCTCGCCGCATGCAGACGTGATCGCCAGCACCCCAGCACCCCGCCAGACAACCTCGTTCGCCGCCGCGCGGACCACGCACGCTGTGCTCCATTAAAATTGTCGTCGGACCCGCCCAGAGCGCTACGACATTCTGAACATCTCACACCGCCCCACGCGTCGCCTCCATGCCGTTGAGCGTCGCCAGGGAGCACAGCACCGACCCCTATTGTCGCCCATGCCAGTAGCACTCCGTGCTGTCGACACCGACAAGCTCCACCCGCGCCATTTGGTCCCTTTCAGCCGCTATAAAAGGAGGCCTCCCCCGCTCGTTTTCTCCACACCAGTTCACTCCCCACCTCTCACTAATCACACCCACTCACTCCCGGAGCAAGGCAAGCACCAGGTGGCTAAAATTTCACCGGAGTTCGCCGCTGCAGAGGAGGAGAGGCGCCATCGATTGGAGCCGCCACAGGAGAAGCTGCCGGTACCAGGAGAATCTCCGTTGTCGACTTCGTCGTTTGCCCCCGTCGCTGACCATCGCCTAGGCCCCAGTGAGCGTCCCACGACCCCCACCGACCGCGCTAGGGTTCTGTCTCACCGGCATTGCCCAACGTGGACGATGAACTAGAGCCGTTTGATTAGAGTTAGATCCTACGATCCTAATCGCCCCATACCGCTTCTCCCCTTGTTGTCTCACTGATGAGTGTGGTCGCTCACTTAACTAGCCCGCGCGCGAACTGTGCATAGTGGGCCGGCCCAGTTAAAACATCCCGCGCGACCCACTAATTCAAATTTAGATTTATTCATTTAATTTCAAACCATGTTCTGTACATAGATTCAAAAATCAACCCAGCTCGATTCAGTGAACCAAAGTGCATGTAACCAATTTTGTTAGAAAGGTACTGGAAGGCTTAATCCAAGCCCGTTGGATTCAAACCATTTAGTTTTGTATATCAACCATGGTAAAAAATAACAAGGCAGAAGCTTTTCTGCATTCAAACATTTTTCAAAATTCAACCATAAGAGCTTTTGATTTGATTCCAACTCTCAAAAATCACATTTAACCATACCTTTCAGAATATATAAAAATATATAGGTTTACTTACAGAAATAATGATCAAGTAATAAAAGAATGCCACATAGGCATTTCTAGTCATTTTAATTAATTAAAATAAAAAGGTTAGACCTTATTAAATTGTGACACCACTTTAAATCACATTCCCATGTACTGGAATATGTGGTGATGACATTTGTCAACATGATCCCATGTTCGAGTTGGAGAATATTAAATCTTAAGTAGTTTTTCAATGAGTAGAAATTACTTTTCTCAAATAAAATAAATGAGACAAGTGCTTTAATCCTTGTAATGTTAGTGATGATGCTAGATCATCTAGTGTGAACCTTAGTGTGATGATTAGAAATAGTTAAGTATTGTTTGGTGATTATGTACCTCATATTTATTTATAGACGCTAGTACCGACCAAGGATACAAGGATGAAGGAGGATACTACGAGGAAGAAGCCGAGGAGAACTTCAACCACTGCTCTGCACAAGGCAAGCCAATACTTGCAAGCTACTCATTAAGAAAGATAACACTTGCATCTTAGCAAGATACTACTTGCTTGTTACTATGCCAACTATATGCCTTAAGCATATGTGATTATACCCACTTGACACACCATCCTAGTTTTACTTGCAAGCTTAGTATTTTATTTTCTTTATTAAAGGCTTTCTATCAAAAGTTTACTGAGTGAGTTGTAGATTCTAGAAAGATAATCGAAGGTAGCATAAAGAGCATAAAAGTTGGCCTAAGTTAGATACTCTTGTTGTTATCCTGAGGCATGAGATTTTACTTAGATAAGATACACTTGTTTACCACCCCTCATTAGTATCTACCACCACTTATAGATGCTAGTGCTAAGCATAAAACTTGATCAACTTTAGATGGGAATACTTGGTGAAAATGGTTATGAAAACATAGAATGATGAGTCATTCTACTGAAATGTTTTGACATGTGTTTCCGAACACCAGATGATTTTGATGATGAAAATGTTAAGGCATGAGCTTGAGACCTTTATAAAACTGATGGTTGTCTGGATGCGATACCATTCCAATTTTACCGTACAACCACAATACCCAAAAATTGGGTAAGGCTTGATTAGAAATTTATATACCTTAGTATGGGTTCCCTTGCGGCCAAGGTCTAAGCTGAGGCTACCTTGTGAAGATTTTCCACCTGTGCAGTACCCAAGATGACGGTTGGTCATGGTTGGGAGGCCAAACTCATATGATAGGTGCGTATACTAGGGCGTGTAATTAAAAGGTTAGGATTGATTATCCGCATACTGAGTATGGTGAATTCAGGATTGTTCCTAATGGATGTATCAAATCTTGTGGTGAAAGTGTACAATCTGTGTAGAGTGTTAAACTATTCGAATAGCCGCGTCCGTGGTTATGGACAGTTGGAGTGGCCATACTGTTCTATCGTCAGATGTTTTCAAAAAGGACTTGTGAAATAATTTGTGACTTTGACTTGACCACAATAGTGTGGTGACATGAAATTCAAGTTCCCACTTAGGTGTTATAAAACTTGCAACTAGCTTTCTTTGCTTCTGAACTTAGTAGAGGTAAATCTGGATTTTTGCAAAACAACCCTAGAGCTTAGTATATCCTATTCAAAACCACTTCACTTGTTAGTATTAGTTTACGAGTACTTAAAGAGTACTCATGGCTTTGTCCCTGGCTATTCCCGTGGCCAGACTATGAAGAGGAGTATCAGGAGGACAGACAGCAGGAAGGTTACGACAACTAGGATCATCTCCCATCGTAAGCATTGCCTATGACCCTGAAGATGGACTTTCGCCTACGCTATCGTTACTATTATGTTATTCCGCTGTTTCAATTGTATTAAGAACTGGATCATGAGATCCTTATTTGTGTAAGACCTTATGTATGGTTTGTAATGGATGATGTACTGTGATATCCAATATGTTATGTCTCGCAAAAATGGTAATCCTGGGATTGCGATGTATGGAATAACAGGTATCTGTGATTAAAAATTCGGGTGTTGACACATTGCCGGGTTATAGGTAACCATTTGCTTGTTCCTCCCTCAGTCCACACTCTTTTCTTTTCTTTGTCTCAGCGCCACTCCGGGTGAGGAAGCCGTATGACCTGCTGATCTTGCCGAGATTGGAGTTGCCGAGTGAACCAGCTGTGATATCCCAGCTATACCCGGATCTGCCCTATAATACGCTTCATTCAGCATCCCTGCTGCTCTCACCAGTTCATATACTCGCTCTTGTTGATTTTTCTTTGCTTCACCCATCAAATGGGGAATCTCTACCATTGCTACCTCTACATCTCTCAGATCCGCTGTTGTAGTGTTGTATGTTGGACGCACGGCTGTTTCGTTGCTGTTTTCTGGTGTTATCTTTGATGTTGCATCTGCCAAGTCCTCACTGAGGTTTCTCCCTCTTAAACTTGTTGCATCAAGCCGAGTCTTTGCGACCTTGACTCGATTAGCCGAGTTGAGCTCTTGAATTTTGATATCCACATCTTGCTGCAACTGTGCTAACTCCTTTGCCTTCTCTAGGACTTTTATCCTGGCCTCCTCTAATTCAGCCTGCAGGCGTGCCGGATCTGCTGCTTGCGCTATTGGCTCTGCCAACTTGTCTATTGCCTCTTGCAGCTCTTTGGCTCTCTTACTCCTAGCTATGTTCTTTGGCTTTTCTAGCGGTGCCTTTGCTATTCTTGCAGCCCTTGGCGTTTCCTCTTGATTTCCTCCCTCAGCATTCTCGTTCACTGCGGGAACTACTGGAGGTGTTGTTGGGTTAGGAGTTGTCATCATTACCGATAAGGAGACGAGTTGGTGAAGTTTTCTTGAGGCAGGAACCATAGGTGGATCCGGCACCAGGATGACACGCTCCGGGTACACGCGCTCCACGCGCACCGCGACGTAGACTTGGTGCTTGCAGAACTTTATGAAAGAACCGCCCCTATGGAATGGCTTGGTCCCGAAGCATCCCGCGTTGTCGCTGAAGAAGTTGAGCTCTCCAAACCTCTGGATGAGGCCGGAGTAGACGCGCTCGCCGGTCTTGGCGATGATGTTACCCGTCCGGATGAAAACTCCATCAAGCACCTTCTTCTGCCCCATGGTGGGCGCCAACTTTCGTGGTGGTGTCACGATAGATGCCATGGGTAGGCTTAAGTTTTGGGCCGAATGGATGCTTGTGGTCACCGGGGAGGGTGTGCACGGTCTTGCCACGCACAAAGAACAAGAAGAACTCTCCACACTTGGTGATTTTATTGATCCTAGATGTTTACAATTGCTCCTCGAGCTGTACGAACTAAGCTTCAACGCCTTAGCTCCCCGCTTGGTCCCACCTCTCAAACCCTAGCTATGCCCCTCCTTATATAGGCGATGACTAGCTAGGTTTCACCCCTTTGTGTCCTAGGGTTACTGTTTGGATCTTGGTCTTCACTATACGGGCCGGGTCATGGGCTTGTACCAAGCCTAGTGGCCTAATCCATAAAGCTGGACAGCTAACGGTCTTCACGTACTTTGCCTCCGGTTCTTTTGCCGCCATGCAGTAACTTTGTACGTCAGCCCTTGCTTTAGGCGTCACCCGGCTCCTTTCATGTCACCCGGCGTAGCACTTCTCTTTTGATCGTGCTTTTTCGTGGTCCCTCCTGAACCTTACTCAGAAAGATGCCATGCGTCTTGTCTGACTCGGCCCTCCCTCGTAAGACTCGGCTCATTGGTTCCTACAAGATTAACATACTTGTCTTGTATGGGCCGGCATAGTTTCTATGCCGGCCGCATATGACTATCTTATCCGGCCGTCCTTACTCGGCCTGGTTCTTTCTTTACTCGGCGTAAGCCAAGGTGGGCAATGTTTTACCCTCTATGACCCTGCCAGGGGTTATCCCCCTGACACCTTCGTACCTTCATTCCGGGCAGAGTCTGCGCGTGCAGGAATTGGCGAAACAATCGTCGTTAGTTGTGTTCTCTACGCTAGTGACACCCCCTCGCTCTCCTCAAAGAGACCTAGATTCTGGATAAGGATCTCATGACGAAGTTCACCATCATGCCCGTCGGCGTGATCGATATTTATATCGGTTTCTCTGAATCCGCCCAACCCACCCTTGAGGTTATGACCATGGCGGAAGAAAAATATGGATCTACTCTATCTGCATAGGCTAAAGAGTTGAAGATCCCAAAAAAACCTCAACCCACACAGCCTGCTCCTGTAGTGGAAGAAGTGGTGGAAGAAAAAATTGGATCTGATCTCTCTGATGAGGTCGAGTACATGGATGAGAAGTATATTCGCTTCCGATCCAGTTCTACCGACGCTGGAGTAGGTAAATCGCTCTTGAGGCACAGGATAAAATAGATGATGAAACACCCCTAAATTGACTGCAAGACGATCGCAGAGATCAAGCAAAGCTTTGAAGATGCGGAGGCGGAAACCCAGCTAAGCCGGTACCTTGAGGCCATGAAGAAAAAGAAACATTGCTTCGTGAGATACGTTATCTCTGGATCCGACTCTGTCGATGCTGGAGCCTGGAACGATTCGGTCCTCAATGCAATCTAAGAAAACATCGACTCACCTGATTCCCCTCAGGTGTCACTGACGTCGCAGGAGATCTGTGACATCAAGAAAGAGATGGAGACGTATGAACAAGAATACTAATCCAATAAAGTGCAAGGTGATCCGGAGACACCTTCGAGTCCGTATGATAGCATGGACAAAGAATACACCTCGCAAGATGACATGGACACTAGAGATTCCTCCGAGGTCCAGAAGCCAACCATGACGGAAATTACCGATGGAAGTTTATCCCCCGGTACTGGACCAAAGCCGTCTTTTCCACTGGTACGCACGTAAGGGCCACTAGGCGTTCAAAGAAGAAGAACAAAAACCAGATACTAGTGGAGCCGGTAGAGGAAACTCACGACGAAGAAGTCGATGAACAGATCGAGTTGGAGACCAGGACGGAGACCCGGTTAAACCCGCATCGACTGATCCTCTAGTTGTTGGACACTTTATCACTAAAGGTGCACGTGAAATCTATGGAGACGCACTTACCATGCCAATCCCAAATGCCTCGGATCTTACTCTAGACCGGTTGGGGAAAAGGGCAGAGGACCTAGAAAAGCATTACTCGAAGAGGTTGCATGCATCATTGAGATTAAGCAATATATAGACAACAATCCTGCCAAATACCAGTCAGAATATAAGCGACTGCCAAACAAGACTAGAGGTGGCCTGGTTCTTGCCAACAGGAACCAAGAAGTTCACAAAGATTTTTTTGATGGTAAAACCGGAGAGAAGATCCGAGTCTACAACACACCAGTGGAAAATGCTGCAGCTGCTCGAGCTATCCTCGCTAATAATCTATCTCCAGAACAAGTCCAGCAGTGTGTAGCATTACTTGACAAAGGACTGTAGCAGCAAAAGATAGCCGCATCATTCAGTGGTAAAATGGCATCAAAGTTGGAGTTTTTTCACACTGATGCAGGTCATAACACTGATGTAAGGCCTCAGAGGGATACAGATCAGCAATCTTGCACTATCCCTCAGGAAGAAGAAAACTCAAGGACCATCGTCGGTAGCACCACCATAGGAAAAACCTAGAGGTGCGGCGTTAGCAAGAATAGGACCGGCTGATAACAACGCTGGACGAAGAAATGACGAGGATCGCCCTGAGTCAAGCAGGGATGGAGCTTGACAAAATCAACATCAGGGCCAGCATAACTAAGCTCCAGTAGCTCGTCATTCAGCCGAAAACAACCCACCAGAGCCACCATCACGACCCAGCAGTGACCATGAAGGATCTCATCGCAGCCGTGGAAGCCGCAGCGGATGAGAAGGCAAGGGCGGAAGAAGAAATAGGAATTTGACTCTGCCGCCAAATAGGCGCAACCAGCAACCAAGGTGAAGATCTCTCTCACCCAACGACGCCATCCACCGAATCGAATCAAACATATAAGTGTGGTGGTACGAGGAGTAATACGTATAGGTGGGACCCAAATGCTTTGGACCACGTACTTGTCGGACAAAGTTTCAGGTTGACTTCGGCATCACAAAGCACATCCAACCCTCCGAAGGTGCGGCTTGGCCAGACACTTGGCTCCAGGATTTTTTCCAGGCTTGCTGCATCACCAAAGGATGAAACAACCTAGTTGTAGTCTTGTATCTCCCACTTATGTTGCGGAAGACGGCTCGGTCTTGGATCACTGAACTGCTAGAGAACTCGATTCATAACTGGTATTATATGCAAAGTGTGTTCTTTTCAAATTTTGAGGAAACACACAGATGGTCCTGCATAGTCGGAGACTTGTAGCGTTGCACTCAAAGACCCGGATAAACTTGCCGGAATTACCTCGAATGATGGAGCTACATGAAGAACTCCTATGAGGGAGTAAACGAGTAAACCGTGATTGAAGCTTTCATCGCAGGACTTCCAGTCGAATTAATATGGCAAAGGCTAAAGCATGACCATGTTACCGACTTGGGGGAGATGATAAAAATGGCAACCAAATATGCAGACGCCAATGATTATTCATATGACCTGCCCAATGTTTTGGCTAATCTAAATGTGGCCAAACAGCAAAAGAAGCAAACTCAGAAGCGCAAGAACACCTCGGAAGATAAACCGGGTCCGGATAATGCAGCTTTAACGCAACATTCAGATTCGGAGGATGAGGAGGGCACGAAGGTGGCCGGGGTTGAGGCCGTGGAACTTCCCGAGTCTAGGGTAGAGGAGATTAACATCCCAGAAGAACCTATTCCTAGGCCGAGATTGTCAAGAACCCTTGTGTACATCACCTGGACGGGGGTTCTACCCACACCAATGCTGAGTGTCGTTTCAATGACGAAATCAAGAGAGACGAACCCGCTGGCTACATGGACAAGCGATGAAAAGGAAAGAAAATATCTAAAAAACGCAAAAAGGCCAAGGAAGATACCGACATGGAAGAAGTGGATGCCGTACAACCCAAGTCGGATGGAAAGAAGGATTACCCTACAAATAAAGACACTTACGTCTTCTTACTTGGAACTCAGACGGCTAAGGTTAGAAAGGCGGTTCTCCATGAGCTCAATAACACAGTTCCGGCTGTCCCCCAGTTTCTGGAATGGTCGGATGTAACCATCACCTTTGACCGCAGTGATCACCAGAGGAAAACACATCGTCGAGGAAATTATCCTCTGGTGGTAAATCCTCTTATTGATGGATATGAGTTCTCTAAAAATCTCATGGACGTTGGTAGAAGCATTAACATCCTCTACATTCATATGCTTCACCGCATGAAGATCCACAAAATCTAGTTAATCCATAGCAATGTGACTTTTCATGGCATTGTACCAGGAAGACAGGCGGATTCTCTGGGTGAGATCACACTGGACGTGACATTCGGAACTCTGGATAAATACTGAAACGAGCCACTCTCCTTCGAGGTGGTACCGTTAAAAAGTGCTTACCATGCCATCTTCGGGCGTCCGGCTTACTAGGCGTTCATGGACCGCCCCTGTTACATATACAACATGATAAAACATGCGGATCCAAAGGGCTTCAACACCATCTGGGGAAACCTGAAGAAAGCACGAGATTACAAGGAAGGATCTGCCGCCTTTGCTAAAGCCGTGTTGCACGTCCAGGAGTACCAAGAGATCAAGAAAAACACTGACCCGTCCAAGATGGCCGCAATGAAGAATAATGTGCTGAAACCGAGTATGCAGTTCAAGGCATCCGAAGAGATGAAGAAGACGTCGCTGAAGGAAGCTGATCCCTCAAAGATGATGAACATATGGGTAGGTTTAGACCTCACATAGGAAAGCACGCTCGTCGAGTTCCTCAAAGCCAATAATGATATCTTTGCATGGCATCCATCTGACATGACAGGAGTACCTAGGGAACTTGACAAGCACTCTCTTAATGTGTATCCCGATGCTAGACCCTTCAAACAGTGTCTATGACGGTTTGGTGATAAAAAGCGCAAAGCTATAGCTAAGGAATTAGCCCAGCTAGATTTAGCCAGATTCATAACAGAGGTCATCCATATAGATTGGGTGCCAAATCATGTACTCATCCCTAAAAAGGACAATAATGAATTAAGGATGTGTGTTGATAATACCGCCTTGAACAAGGCTTTTCCAAAAGAGCTATTCCCTTTGCCAAGAATCAATCAAGTTATCGACTTCACGATAGGGTCAGAATTACTCTGTTTTCTCGACGCATATTCCGGTTATCACCAAATACCGATGAAAAAATTGGATCAAATCAAGACATCTTTCTTCACTCCTATTGGAACCTCCTCCTACAAAACTATGTCTTTTGGCTTAAATAACTTAGGAGCAACTTATCAGGGCACTATGCAGTGTTGTTGTTGGGTTTGCAACATAGAAAACAAAAAATTTCCTATGATGGGAACCACTAAGCACCAAGATCTATCTACTAGATACAAGCAACGTGTGGATATACATCCATAGAGAGCATACCCTTGTAGACCGACAAAGTTTAACGTGGTTGTACTCATGGATGATGTAGTTAAACGCTTGTCGATCTCAAGATCAAGAAGAAGTCTAGCGCCGCAAATCAGCAACGCATCCGTGATTGCACACACGTTCAGGCCACCGAACAACCTCCGCCTCCTTGCTCTAGCGATGCAGCGGAAGTAGCTAATCCTTCCAAACGAAAAGCCACCGGGAACATGTATCTCGCTAGTCCAAGACCATGGGGTAATAATTCTACAGGGGGAAAGAGATCCTTTAGGAGGAGGTGTGAGTGAGAAAGAGGGAGAGGGCGGATTTATATAGGAGCAGTGGGTCACCCCAAGGGCCATGGCTGGCGCCATGGGGCTGCCCCCACCTCTTCCTCCATTCATGTAAGTGGATCTCCCACTCACAAAATTTCCCTCCATTTTCTCCACTCAAAATTCCCACTAAATTTCCACCAAATTTAATGTAATCTCTCATTAAATAAAAATCCTTTTATTTATTTATTCATAATTTTGTCAATTACATTAATTAAAAAACAATAACATAAAACCCCTTGCTGCTTTTCAATTTCACATGTAGAAAAAAATTCAGGAATTTCACCCAAAACAATTCTGGTGTCCATTGAAATAATTCCAGCGGTTTGTAATTCTTTTGTCCAGAACATATTTGCTCCAAATGATGTTGGTGTCTCTTAAGTGTGTCACCCTACGGTTCGTGAATAATGCTGACATGATCGAGAGCCTCTCGAATCAATAATCAGAAGCAAGACCTGGAGATCCATACTTACTCCCACACATTCAACGATGACTTCTTGTGATCATGAGAACCTTTTACGCTAGTAACTTAATCCCTTTGTATCACGATATATTACATGTCCAAGATTCGATCATTGGTATATCCATACCTAGTTTGATCTCGTTACTGACATGTACTCTTTTCTTGTTCCCGTGATATAACATTCTAGTGATCACATTACTTTCTTGCAATCTAACTAATGTGATATCACCGAGAGGGCCTAGAGTATATCTATCCGTCATTGGGATGGAAAAATTCCACTATTGATCCATGAACCTCTATATAACACCTTCGTAGAACTGAACCCACCTTTATAGTCACTATGTTATGGTGTGACATTTGATGTTATCAAGATACTCTTCCAGTCTTAGTGATTAATATGATCTCATGGTCTAAGGACTAGGATTACTTCGTATGATGTGATAGCAGTATAAACATTATGATTTTGATCGTAATGCTATACTTCAGGAATGTTCATCACACCATTCCAACAATGTTGTGACCTCGTTATTAACAACATCCAATGTCAATGATCAGGAAACCTTGATCATATTGTTAATCAACGAGCTAGTTTATAAGAGAGGCATAACTAGGAACTTTCCATTTGTTTATTAAACACACATGTATTAACATTTCCCTATTAATACAATTATAGCATGCAAAATAAACATCTATAATATACTTGGACTACTAATAATAACAATTTTATTATTCCCTCTCAGGGCATATTCCCTTCAGTCTCCCACTTGCACTAGAGACAATAGTATAGTTACATAGTGATAAATCTAACACCCATGGAGTTCTGGTGCTGATCATGTTTTTCCCTAGGGAGAGTTTTAGTCAACGGATCCCCTACATTGAGATCTGTGTGTACTTTACAAATCTTTATATCTCCATCCTTGACATGTTCACGGATGGAGTGAAACCGGCGCTTAATATGTTGGAATTCTTGTGAGTCCTTGGTTCCTTGGCATTGGCAATGGCTCCATTATTGTCACCTAGTTCGGTTATGAACTCCTTCATCCAAACCGCTTCCTGAGCTGCTTCTAAAGGAGCAACATATTCGGCCTTCATTTTTGATCCTGCCACCACGGGTTTTTTGGAACTCCTCCAACTAACTGTTGTTCCGTTCATGAGAAATACGTATCCATATTGAGACTTAGAGTCATCCGGATCGGTGTCGAAGCTAGCATCGACATAACATTCAGCAATGAGCTCTTCTTCACCTCCGTACACGAGAAACATTCCTTAGTTCTTCTTAAGTACTTATGGATATTCTTGACCGCTATCTAGTGTTCCAAACCTGTATCATATTGGTATCTACTAGTAAAACTAATAACATTTGCCACATCCGGTCTTGTACATAGCATGGCGTACATTATAGAGCCTATGGCTGAAGCATAGGGGATCTTGTCCATTATTTCTCTTTCTTCTGCCGTATCCGGACTTTGAGTCTTAAGCAATGTCTTTCCTTGAAACATAGGTAAGAACCCCTTCTTACTTTCATCCATTTAAAACTTATTTAAAATCTTATCAAGGTATGTACTTTGTGAAATCCCTATCAAGCGTCTCGATCTATATCTATAGATCTTTATGCCTAATATGTATGACGCTTCACCTAGGTCCTTCATCAATTTTTTTTGTTTAGATAACTTTTAACACTGTTTAAAAGATCTATATGATTTCCAATCAGTAATATGTCATTCACATATAATATCATAAATGACACATTGCTCCCACTCACTTTCTTGTAAATACAAGACTCTCCATAAGTTTGGACAAATCCAAACTCTTAGATCACCTCATCAAAGAGGAGATTCCAACTCCGGGATGCTTGCTTTAGTCCATAGATGGATCGTTGAAGTTTGCATACCTTGTCAGCATCCTTAGGATCGGTAAAACCCTTTGGTTGTATCATATACAACTCTTATTCAATGTTGCCATTGAGGAACGCAGTTTTGACATCCATCTGCCATATCTCATTGTCGAAATATGCAGCAACTGCTAACATAATCCTAACTAACTTTAGCATCGCTACGGGAGAGAATGTCTCATCGTAGTGAACTCTTTTAATTGTCGAAACCCCTTTGCGACAAGTCAAGCTTTATAGATGGTTATATTACCATTAGCATCAGTTTTTCTTTTGAAAATCCATTTTTTCTCCACGGCCTTTCGGTCGTGAGGTAAGTCCGCCAAGGTCCAAACCTGGTTTTCATACATGGATTCCATCTCGGATTTCATGGTTTCTAGCCATTTATTGGAATCCGGGATCATCGTCGCTTCTTTATATATCACAGGGTCATCTATTTCATCAAACATGAAATTCATAACAGGATTTTCGTACAGTTCAAGAGTTGCACATGTCCTACTTGACCTGCGAGGTTCGGTAGTATTCTCTTTCGGAGTTTCATGATAATTATCATTAGTTCCCTCTTCATTTGGTGAAGTCAACTCTGAAACAACTTCCGGTGCTGCGCTACTCGCCATATTATGAAGAGAAGGTTCAATAACCACTTCGAGTTCTACCTTACGACTACACACACATTTTGCGAGAAACTCTTTCTCTATGTAAGATCCCTCCTTTGTAAAGGAAAAGGATCCCTGTGATTGCAATGCTAGTCCCTGGATCATTGCTAGCATCCACAGTTTAAGATGAAGTACACAGATACAAAGGTCATTTAGTACATCCATTCCAGAGATAAAACATAGTCTTTTACAACTCATGGCCACAGGCCTAATACAAGAGTTTTGGAATAAGTAAATAAACTTAAGTCCTCATCTTCATGTGCCACAGGAAAGCATGTTGAGTGTAGACTCATGACTCCTACTCATCATCGGAGTAACCTGCAACATCACAAGTTACAGCCACAGTGGGTCAATACTTTGGAATAGTATTGGCAAGTGATACCTTAGTAAATTTTAAGTGGACTATATTACTATATGCATTTTGGCTAAGTGTAGCTTGTCTTGCTTTGCTTGAAAATAGGTTTTTCCTATTAGTTGAAATCACTAAGTTTTTCTTTGTCTAAAACTTTCCCAAGAAACCACCAATAGACATTGGGGTCCTTCACCCTTGTTCACCCACAAGTTTTACTTAGAAGTTGGAGTGATGAGATTCTTGTAGCTTCCATGTCTTGATGCTCAAGTTGTCCATTGCCATGGACTTGGCTAAGTACTTAGATTTTCCATCTGCAGAGGTTGTGCACTTTCCCCACCAGACTTGGTTTCCCAAAACAGGACCTTTCAGAAGCCTTTCCTTAGTCAAATGGACGCGCTCCAACCTATCATTCCCACTACCACCAACTGTCCACGTGACTAAGTTCTAGCAACCTATATGATCATGGCAGAGCCCATATTGCCAAGTGGTTGCACTGTAAGATTTCTCAACACTTGGCCTCCAAATCCCTTTGTGCCTGGGTGGCATACCACAAGTGAGATACACAAGCCAAATCCATGGCCTTGTGTAACCACTCAACCAAAAACCACCATTTCAAGTCCCATTCCACCCAGGAGTTTCATTGACTTAGTTGTTTTATTAAGAATACATAAGTCCAAAAGACTTAGAAATATTTTCATAGCATGTATATATACTTTACCAACCCTTGTTTGCTACTAGCTAGGCTAAGCATGGCATAGTAACTTAACTTAGGAATTTTCCTAGCAATTCTACCAATTCTATATCTACTTGGGATTTCCCAACATATCATTTGACAAAAAGTAGCATGCAAGTCTTAGCAAAATATTTCTAATGCTATACAAAATATAGGGATGATAATATCATGAAGTATCACTTGCCTTGGTAATGGGGAGAGCAGCACTCTTCACAATCACAGTCACTAGCAAAATCTACACAAAATTTGTAGCACAAAATTTACACACAATTCATATACAAACAAAATTAATATGAATGCATGCATGCAAGAAAATGCTAAGTGATGATTTTTGAAAACTCCACCAAGCAAGTGTATGATACAGGAACATAACCAAGTTAAAAGTTTGCTAACTAAACTTATTTAGCCCTAAAACAATTTGCTAAACAAATACTATACTCAAAATAGACCTAAATATGTTTCTGCATAGAAAGTCATTTTAACAGAAACTTTTTATTAAACACACTGGTGATTCAGAAAGGTCTTGACTCACTGATTCCAACGGTATAAAATTTGCAAAAATCTAACGTGAGAATCAAAAGTTATAGCCCTTTGAAATTTGGATCTAAATCTGATTTGAAATCTGTTTTTGAATTGAACTGGTGACACGCGTCGTGTTTTGGTTGGTCGGTACCGATTCGTTCAGATCGACAGACGCAGACCGCAGGATCGAACTTAGATCTAACGGCACAGAGACATACGATACCTCTTCGATTATAATCTATCCTAGCCTTACGATATTGATCCAACGGACGCAAGCAACAAGCCACTAACTGGCGGCGCTTAACGGCTGCGGGCGGCGGCAACGGTCAAATGGTGGCGGCGCCGGTGATACAGAAAGCTAGAAGGGTAGGGGAGGTACTCACCCTGCTCGCAAGGACGTGGTGATGCTCAACGTACGGACGGCTCGGCAAGGGGCGCTCAGGGCTGCGGTGGATTGCTCGCCGGAGTAGGATCTTGCGACGGATGGCTCTGTTCGAGGTCGTAGGCGATGTTGTCGATCACGAGGAGGAAAACAGAGGGTGTGGTCAGATGCAGGAGATCACGGAGAAGACGTGTGCGTGAAGGAGAAGGCTTGGGGCGGTCTTAACTTACCGGAGGAGCTCGACGGAGTTGAAGCCGAAGACGGTGGCACTCGGTCGCTTGCGTTGCCGATGTTCTGGGTCACGCGCGGGCGAGCTAGTGTTACTGGGAGGTGCGCGAGATCAAATGGAGCCTGCTCGTGTGAACCAGGAGCAGAGAGGTGGCCGAGGTTGGACGGAATTGTGGCTGCAGTTCGTCGGAGCAACGAGGTTGCGGTGAGCAATTCTCGCATCCTGGGGGCGCTCTGGGCTTGGGGTTTGGGGGAGAATGGAGAGGGGGCAAAGGGGGTTTTAGTAGCCAGGATACGAGGGAGATTTACTCATGCATTTACGCGAATTGATGCTGCGAATCAAGCAGGAAATGCTCGGCATCAATTGGGGAAGAACCAGTCGCGGGGGTGGAGACGATGATACCCGTGTGGGACGCGGTTGTCAGCGAGAGGGGAGGAGAGGGAGTGGGTCCTTCCTGTCAACGAGCTGGTGGGTGCGGTGGCGGGTGAAAGAAAACGTTTCGCGGGGGTGGGAGCTGCTGGCTAGCTGGGCCGTGTTGGGCTGGGTCGGCCAGATTGGCTGGCTGTCTATTTTTTTCTTCTTTACTTCTTTTCTTTTTTCTGATTGATTTTCTAGAAATGGTTTTCAAACTCTATTTCAAATAAGTTTGAATTCAAACCTGCTCTAGCTTTTTGTACAGTGATCCTTGCACCCAAATAAGTGTCAAACACCTCTGTTCACTCAGACCTACTTGGGTTATTTGAAAATAATACAATAAAACCAAGCTTTTTAGGAGATATAATAATAGGCATAACTTTGGTTTTATTTCATACTTTGTTTTGAAACTTTGCCCAAGCTTTTGAAATCACTTAAGTTTGAACTCAAAACATTCTGAATGAATAATAGCACCTTTCTCATTAGCAGGTAGCACAAAGGCTAGAGTTTTCATACATAAAATAATAAGCAACAAATGTTCCTGTTTTTGAAATGATTTTGGGATGAAACCCTAAATGATGATGGATGCATGGATGATATGTATGAGTTTTGAAACATGATTTTAGGGATGTTACAAATCTAACCCCCTTAAGGTGAATCTCACCCTCGAGATTCGGATTGGCTAGCAAATAGGTGAGGGTGGTCTTTCCGAAGATCATCTTCCCTTTGCCATGTTGCTTCCTCTTCGGTATGATGGTTCCGTTGCACTTTGCAAAACTTGATAGTCTTTGTTCTCGTGACTCTTTCTGCAGTCTCAAGAATCTTGATAGGCTTTTCTTCATAAGTGAGATCACTTTCTAGTTGAACTTCTTCCAAAGGTATGGTATCCTTCAAAGAAGTTTCTTCCATTTCTGGGTGACATTTCTTAAGTTGACTCACATGAAATACATTATGGACTGCTGATAGAGATGCTGGCAGTTCAATTTCATAAGCAACTTCTCCTTTGCGACTCAGAATCTTGAATGGCCCAACATATCTTGGTGCCAACTTTCCTTTGACTCCGAATCTTTTCACCCCACGGAGTGGTGATACTCTAAGATAGGCTCTATCACCAACTTCGTAGGTGACTTCTCTACGCTTAGGGTCTGCGTAGCTTTTCTGTCGAGACTGTGCTATCTTCAACCTATCCTTAACCAATTTGACTTTCTCTTCGGCTTCTTTGATAAGATCTGGCCCGAATAAACTTCTTTCTCCCACACCATTCCATAACAATGGGGTGGTACATTTTCTTCCATAGAGAAACTCAAATGGTGCCATCTCAATGCTGGCTTGATAGCTATTGTTATAAGAAAATTCTGCGTAAGGCAGACTTTCATCCCAACTTGCTCCATAATCTAGGGCACATGCCCTCAACATGTCTTCAAGGATTTGGTTAGTCCTTTCCGTTTGTCCATCGGTTTGAGGATGAAAAGCAGTACTGAATTCCAACCTCGTTCCCAATGACTTGTGTAGCTGTCTCCAAAAATGGGAAGTGAATTGGGTTCCCCTATCGGACACAATACTCTTAGGCACACCGTGAAGGCATACAATTCTACTCATGTAGATTTTAGCTAACTTGGCACTGGTATAAGTTGTCTTCACGGGTATGAAATGAGCCACTTTAGTTAGGCGACCCACTACTACCCATATGGAATCATATCCAGATCTGGTCCTTGGCAATCCAGTGATGAAATCCATACCAATTTTGTCCCATTTCCAATCAGGAATAGGTAGTGGTTGAAGCAAACCTGCTGGTTTCTGATGCTCTGCTTTTACTCTACTACACACATCACACAAAGCAATATGCTCGGCGATGTCCTTTTTGAGATTGTTCCACCAAAATCTTTCCTTCATGTCCATGTACATTTTGGTGTTACCCGGGTGAATAGAATACGGAGAGTTGTGGGCTTCTTGCAGAATCAGTTTCCGCATCTCCGGATCTTGTGGAACACAGATACGTTTCCCATGCCATAAAGTACCCTGTTCGTCTACATGGAAACTTTTAGCTTTCCCTTGGTCAATATTCTCCTTAATCCTATCAATTTCCTCATCGGTCTTCTGAGCTTCTCGGATCTTGTCCAACAAAGTGGGTTGAACATCCAAAGACATGAGATGTCCTTCAGGCACAATTTCCAATCTGAGTTCTTTGAATTGAGTACACAAATCATCTGGCAATTCTCCTTTGGTAAGGCCATTCACAAACACCTTACGACTTAGAGCATCCGCTACAACGTTTGCTTTACCGGGGTGGTATTGCAAACTTAAGTCGTAATCCTTGATAAGCTCTAACCATCTTCTTTGTCTCATATTGATTTCCTTCTGGGTGAAGATATACTTCAAACTCTTGTGATCGGTGAACACTTCACAACGCTTTCCCAAAAGGTAATGTCTCCATGTTTTGAGTGCATGGACGACAGAGGCTAACTCTAAATCATGAGTAGGATAGTTTACCTCATGAGTTTTGAGTTGTCTCGAGGCATAGGCCACAACTTTACCGTCTTGCATAAGTACGGCACCCAAACCTTGATGAGACGCATCACAATATACTTGGAAATCCTTTTCCAAATCTGGCAGACATAGAATCGGTGCTGTTACAAGTCTCTTCTTCAATTCTTGAAAGCTGACTTCACAACCTTCAGACCAAGCAAACTTCTTGTCTTTCTTTAACAATTCAGTCATGGGCTTAGCAACTTTTGAGAAATTCTCAATGAATCTTCTGTAGTAACCTGCTAAGCCAAGTAAACTACGAACTTCTTTCACATTCTTGGGAGATTACCATTCTGTCACAGCTGAAACTTTAGCAGGATCAACTGCTACGCCATCCTTTGTCATAACATGACCAAGAAAACCAACTTCTTCTAACCAGAACTCACACTTGCTGAATTTGGCATAAAGTTTATGCTCTCTTAACTTCTCAAGTATCAAGCGCAAGTGTCCTTCATGTTCTTCTTTGCTCTTAGAGTAGACTAAGATGTCATCGATGAAAACGACAATGAACTTGTCAAGAAATTCCATAAACACCTTGTTCATCATATTCATGAAGTATGCTGGTGCATTGGTTAAGCCGAAAGGCATTACGGTATACTCATACAATCCATACCTTGTGGTGAATGTTGTTTTAGGTATGTCTTGCTCTCTTATCTTGAGTTGAAAATAGCCTGACCGGAGATCAATCTTCGAGAACACACATGCTCCCTCTAGCTGATCAAATAAGTCATTGATTCTTGGCAAAGGATATTTGTTCTTGATAGTTACCTAGTTGAGTGAACGGTAATCTATGCATAACCTTTGGCTTCTATCACTACTAGAGAAAAGGCTATAGGAGACATGCTTATGCGAGGCACATTTAGCATATGCGCCTCCTATAAAAATAGGCGAGGCGCACTTTACGATATGCGCCTCTAGTATAAAAATAGGCGAGGCGCATATGATAAGAATGCGCCTCCTATAATCCCTGTACGGACAGAATCTAGCAGCCCCATATTATGCGAGGCGCATTCTAGTCATATGCGCCTCCTATATATCAGATAGGCGAGGCGCATATGGACAGAATGCGCCTCGCATATTTTGTGTGGGCCCGCGTGTTGGTAGGTGCACGAATATGCGAGGCGCATATGGCTATATGCGCCTCCTATATTTGATAATATGCGAGGCGCATATGACCAGAATGCGCCTCGCATATTCTGTGTGGGCCCGCGTGTTGGTAGGTGCACGAATATGCGAGGCGCATATGGCTATATGCGCCTCCTATATTTGACAATATGCGAGGCGCATATGGCCATATGCGCCTCAAGTAACTCATGCGGGCCCGGGCGATGGTAGGTTGCCGCATATGCGAGGCGCATATTGCTATATGCGCCTCCTATAGTTTGAATTATAGGAGGCGCATATTGTGCAATATGCGCCTCGCATAACCTGGTACCAATTTTTTCCATCTTTTTGCACATAGAGCCAACTAGATCAGGAGAAGCGGTAATCGGTTCAAATCTAGATAGTCCAAAGCGCAATTCAATCGAAGGTAATGAGATATCATTTGAACAGAAATTTCCTAGCACGGAGGGAGCACTAGAAAAATAGAACCTCGACCAGGAGAAGCGGAGCTACACAGAAAATAACTCAACCTGGCTGCAGAAAAAATATAGAGACGCGGCACAGGAGGGACGCCGGCCACCGGCCGCGCCCGCACGGAGGAGGGCATAGGTGGCTAGTCAACATAGCAGCCAAGGTGAGTAGCGCGCCGAGGAGGTCATGACGGCTGGGACGGGTATGGTTGTTCGCGTCCGGCGAACTTGCGGAAATGGCATGGCGGCGCGCGTTCCTGGGCGTGGATCCGCCCCTGATGCCCGCAGCAGCCCGCCGTCCGCGCCTGCAGCAGCCCGTCGTCGAGGTGAGCCCCGACCCCCTTCCCCTCTTCTTCCCCTCTCCTTCGCCTTCCCCTCTCCCTGACATCTCGGCCACCATCCACAGGGGTCGACGACCACCTCACCTGTGACCCGTGGAGGAGCACCTCGCCCTCGCGACCCGCCCGCCCCGTGGATGGAGGAGCCCGACGCCGCCCGCCTCGTGGAGGAGGAGCCCGCCGCCGCCCCGTCGAGGAGGAGCCTGGCGCTGCTGCTTGAAGACCTGCTGCCCGTGGACAGCGCCTGCCGCCGGCCACCCCGTCCGCGCCTGCAGCAGCCCGTCGTCGAGGTGAGCCCCGACCCCCTTCCCCTCTCCTTCCCCTTCCCCCTATCCCTCTTCCCCTGTGTGCAATCCTACTATGAACATATATACTTTTTGAAGTTTTTCACATGTAAAGATGTTCTTTATTTTGATCTGCTTGTTTACTAGATGACCAGAGAATGGCGCTTTTATGCACTTAGATTTGTGAATTTGGTTCCTCGTTTACTCCTAGACATATGAATCTAGTAGTGTCTCTTCTGGTGGATTGCCCATTACTTGCCCTTTAGTATTTACTTGCTGTCACACTCCAGCTCTTGGAATATCTCCGGTGGCATGACATTACTAGTTACTTATTCGATGGCGTGTTCAATTGTAAATGTCCCGTCGATTTTTAATCTACCTCCTAGTTCATCCATGAGATCATGATGGATGCTCGCACTATTTTTTTGGGGAGAATTGAACCACCCTTCAGCGCCTTACGTTTTGGCCTCATAGTTCGCTGTTGTCACTCATCAGCTCCAGGAATATCTTAAGTATCTGATTCTTCATGATTAGTTTGCAAATTGATTTGGTCACTGAACACAGTTTGCCAATGGGTGTGCTTGGGTGTGACCGATGGTAACTGCCACTTGCTCATTTAGTCCTGTAGAAAAGTGCAAGTAGCATGGGCATTCATGTCTGTCTTTCTCCAACTTGTATGCTGATAGAAAAATCAATGGAAAAACTCTGCCTCACTATTTATTTGCAAAAACTAAAAAGCAAGATCAGAAGATACGCCAGTCCAGTGGCGAGATCACTGAGATCAGGGTGATTTAACTCAAGATAACATGTAAGGTTTGTGTTCCTTTAGCTCCGTGAAACTGACAGGAATAAAGTGCAAAACATAAAAAAGGTGTACAGTACTACTAGCTGTTTGGATTTCTCATGGGACATAATAAGAACACAGAAAGGAACAACTTTTATCTGAAGCTAGTTGCATTTTTAATTTGCATTTTTCTGCATCTGCTATGTCCCATACAGCACCGCCGATTTAGGGTTTATCTGAAGCTAGTTGTATACATACAGCCAAATCTGGAATTGGATATCAATAGTCCAATGGATTTTGGACCTATAGCTCATTGGATTCAATTGGATTAGATCTAAGTGGACATGGACATCGATTGGAGCTTAAGATCCAACATCAATAACGGACTTTGGATTTCTAAAATGGATAGCCCAATATCCAATGGACTAATTAGCTCAACGCTTAACATCATCTCGCGTGACAGCTTAGACCACTACCGTCAGCCACGCGCGTTGGGATGTTGGCCTCTGTCACACGCATACACCAGCAGCTTGCCGCTCGGTTCCGTGTTGAATTTTAGAGCTAGCTGGATGTGTAAGTATGTAGGGTGTATGTACGGACTGCATGCATGGTTTACTTACCGCTAGCTGCACGTATAACAAAGTAAGCGAGCTATGCGTGTGTCAGCGGAGGTCCATTGGACTATGGATATCCAGCACTTGAGCTACTTGGACTTGGACGGACTTGGATATTACAAAGTTAAACTTGGATTGAATATGGATTGGATCACATTAGAATGGATACTACTTGGTCATCTGCCGTTTGGATTTGGACTCAGGCCCAATTCCACGTTTAATGCTATCTGTCATAGTCAATGCGATCAACCTGTATCTGATAGCTTTCTCTTTGCTACTGACCACAACGTGCCTCCTATATCTGCTAACTTTCAGATGAATATGAACCTAAATCAGGCTTTTAGTCCCGTTGCCTTCAAAATTCTTCAGAAGCAGTTATTTATTAGTTATCCCTCCTGTTTGATTCGTCATTCAGCTATGTTTTATTGTTTCTCTTCAACTGATTTATGATCAAACATTTGAAGGCATACAGCTGATTTGCATTTTTCTGCATCTGCTATGTCCCATGGAGATCTTGGTTCACTGGAAAGTGGAAATCATGTTTGTTGCTTCCCCAAAAATCATGTGCTTGAGAAGATCTGCAATGATGATATGCATTGAATCATCAGAAGTAAAAAAATGCCGAGATCTGTTTAGAATATGGGTTACTTGAGCAAACCACGGTACTTTTCCGTATTCATCTGGTACCTCTTCACTTGCAGGTGTACTGATCAGGTACCTCTTTGTGCCGATTGAAACACATCTATTGGCTCCATGATTGTTCTAGTAGACAGCATAGTATCTATCGGTTCTTGTGTTGGCGTGTAAAATTACTAGCCTGGTTTGTGATCTCTGATTTCATTATTGTAATGTGCGCAATCATACTGTGAACATATATGTTTCATAATATCATCTTTATTATGTGTAGGAGATGGCGAAGAAGTGTTATGTCGTGTACGTCGGTCGGGTTCCAGGTGTGTACGAGGAGTGGAAAGACTGCCAGAAGCAAGTGAACAACTTCTCGGACAACAGCTACCAAGGCTATGAGAGTAGAGAGGTGGCGGAAGAGAAGTGGAGGAGGCATGGAAGGAAGAAGTGGAGGAACTTCCTCGTGATCACCACCTTGTTGCTCTTCATTGTAGGTTGTGTTCTACTTCATCTAGGTAGAGCTACGTCGTTGGAGTTGTAATGTGAATTGTGAACTTGTACTCGAAGGTGTAATGTGATTGTGAACTTGTACTCGGAGGTGTGAACTTGTGGCACAAACACTTGATGTATGAACTTGTATGTCATGATTGATGTGTAATGTATTGTATTCATGTTGGTTCTATTATGCTTTGGCAAAATGCAAGTTTCGAAAAATTGTGGACTATATTGTATATTTGAATATCTGTATATTATTATTTATAATGGTCTAAAACTTGAATTTGAAAATATTACGGAGCATATAGGATACTATAGGAGGCGCATATACTATAAATATCCGGCGATTTCAAACATATGCGAGGCGCATATACTATAAATACCCGAGGCGCATTCTGAAACATATGCGAGGCGCATATGATATGCGCCTCCTATACTTCACATATGCGAGGCGCATATCGATATGCGCCTCGCATATGTGAAATATAGGAGTATGCGCCTCGCATAAGAAATACCCGAGGCTTGAAGCTAGAGGCACATATGATATGCGCCTCGGATAGGCTTTTTGGTGCGCCTCGGATAGGATTTTCTCTAGTAGTGTATCTTTCTTTTCCATGAACAAAACTGGGGCTCCCCAAGATGAAGAACTTGGTTGGATAAATCCTTTCTGCAACTGTTCTCCTAGTTGCTTCTTGAGCTCTTTCAGTTCATCAACTGACATTTTGTATGGTCTCTTTGCTATTGGTCCAGAACCTGGTACCAAATCTATCAGAAATTCCACATCTCTATCTGGTGGCATTCCTGGCAATTCTTCCGGGAATACATCCGGATACTCACACACAATTGGCACACTGTCCATGCTAACCCCCTTAAGAGAATTTACCTTACTTCCTTTGGATTCAAAGTTTGACCTGAATTTTATTTCTAGGGTTGTGAGTGCAACAGTACGATTAGCACAATCTAGCACTCCTTCATACTTAGCAATCCAATCCATTCCTAAAATTACATCCAATCCTTGGGAATCTAGGATTATCAGGCTCACTGGAAACTTATGCTTTCCAAACTCTATGACAAGGTCCCGGCATCCAAGACTTACTATCATATCTCCACCCGGAGAGATAACTTTTATTGGACACCCAATGTTTTCAGATGCAAACCCATTTCTATCAACAAATGATTTTGATATGAATGAATGAGATGCACCAGTGTCAAAGAGTACAAATGCTGGAATGGAATTGAGTCTGAACTTACCACAAGACGTCGGGCTCCTCATAGACCTCCTCCACATTAATGTGGTTCACGACCTTTCCGGAAAGGATTGGGCTTGACAGTCCTTCAACTTTCTTTTCGGGCACTCATTTGCATAGTGTCCCATCTTCTTGCATTTGAAGCACTCAACTTTGTTGATGTCTCTTTTAGCAGGCTGATTTCCACTTCCACTACCATTTCCACTGTGGTGGCTCTTATGTCCACTCTTGTGGTTCTTATACTTGTCATTGTCATGACTGCGGTGATGCTTGTTGTCATGACAGTTGTGGTTGTGGTGCTTGTTGAATTTCCCATGCTTATGGGATCCTGAGCTTCCACTGTCATCATAGTGAGATCGTTTGTGAGACGATCCCGAGCTGTGCTTGTCGGAGTGTTTCCTCTTCCTACTCACGACTTGCTTCATTTTGTTCTCCAATATAGAAGCCTTGTCACAGAGCGACTGATAAGTGGGAACATATGCCACAGCCAGCTGCAGATTCAGCTCATCATTCAAGCCTTCCAGAAACTTTTCTTTTCTTTTGGCATCTGTGTCAACCTCATCCGGTGCATAACGCGCCAGATTGTTGAACTCCTCTATGTATTCAGCCACGCTGCGGTGGCGCTGCTTCAAGTTGTGAAACTCCTTCTTTTTCAGGCTCATCATTCCTGATGAGATATGAGCAGTGCGAAAGCCATCTTCAAATATAGCCCAAGTCACCTCATCTAAAGGAGTGGTGATTTGGAAGTTGTCCCACCATGTAGCGGCTAGCCCTTCCAGCAGATGCGCTGCAAATCTGACCTTTTCAGCGTCCGTGCAGCCCACGGTCACCAATTCCTTGTTTATAGAACGTAGCCAATCATTGGCCACCATGGGATCAGTTGTCCCCGAGAACTTAGTTGGCCTCAACCGCAGAAACCTGGTGAGCATATCAAAGCCCGGAGGGTTGTTGTTGTTGTTGTTGTTATTGTTGTTGTTATTGGGGTTGTTGTTGTTGTTATTCTGGTTTTAGATGAATGTTGTCATCATCTGCATAAGCTGTGTTTGAGCATTCATCATCTGTTGCATTTCTGGAGTGATGTTGTTGGGGTTGGGGTTTGCGCGACGGGGAGGCATCTGTGGTTTGTTCAAATAGAGGTAAGAATGAGATACCCATAGATGTTTTATGCACATTACATCACAAGCAAACACAAAGCATGCAACACAGGATAAAAGTTCAACAACAAAATAACAAGTTCTCGAAATAAAACACACAAGTGGCAAGCCATCCACATGTCGGATGGTCCAATAATAAGTTCACAAATAACAAGTACGATAATGAAAGATAAACGAGTAGTAAAGTCTACTCATCAGCATCAATCTCCTCCTCGACGAAGGTAAGACCTGCGTTCTCCATCGCGGTCTTTTTCTCCTCAATAGTAGTGGTCAAGGAATCGATCTTGGCCTTGAGAGCCCTCTTCTAGGAGCGAAGCCTCTCGATCACCATCTGCTGCTGCTCTAGCTCGAAATCCTTGGACTTCAGTTCTTCAGTCATGTCCCGGATCTTCTTGTTCCTATCACGGGCTGTTTCTCGACTCTTGAACTTACGGTCCTGGGTCTCGAACTTCGCCTCCATTTCCTTGACTATCTCGTCCTGCTGTGCGAAAAGCTTGTCCTTCTCGCGAAGCTGCACCTGGAGCTCATCATTGCTGAGCATGACGTTGGTCCTGTCCGTGTCCATGTGCCTGATGAGAGACTCTAAGTCCTGGAGATAGAGACGTATCGGCTCTGATGCGTCCCTCGAGTCGTCCTCAAAGTCGATGGACTCTCCATCAACATCACGTCTTCCGAAGTCGTGGAAGTGGGTGCCTCTAACCTGTCGGGAGTGACGGCCTAGCAGACGTCCTATCAGGTCCTGCATGACTACCTCCATGCCTCTCTCCCTGTCGTCGTGCATCAGCTTGAAGACGATGGCCTCTGTAGTAGGCTTTGTCTGGCGTCCGGGCTGGTTCACCTTGAAGCCCCAGAGGTCCTTCCTCTCGAACTTGGTGAGTGGATGCACCATGATGGTGGGAAGAGGGAGATCGAGCAAAGTGGTAAGCTCAACGATACGAGGACCAAAACGGGTAACCTGGAACTCCTCAACAGTGCTGATGGTAATAGGCATCTATTTAAGATAGAAAAGTTAGGACAAAACAATTTAAGATAAAACAAGACAAACAATTCATACATATCCTTGGAACACAAAATCACACAAGTCATGCATACATGAATCCATTACAACAATCAAGGTCCAACTTATATAAGGTATCATTTTGGAAAATAAGGTGATAGGTGGTGGTCCAACTAACGAAATGCGTTTACAATCCTATCTCACTGGATCTGTTGGCTAACACAATGTTCCTAGAGGCAATCCACCTATCTTGTTCACATGATTCCATCACTAAGTCTATAATATCTCCCCTTAAGGTTTGGTTGGTGGCTTCCAACTCTTGGGTAAGCTCCTTCTCTTTCTCTAAGTCTTTTTGGAGGTTGATCATTCTGCACTTGACTCTAGCACTAAGTTCTTTGATAGTCCTCCAAGCTGCTTCTCTTGCTGACTCAAAAAATGTGGTGTGCATCACAGTGTTGGTGTACATGCAGAAACCTCTTTCTTTGTGGTTGTCTTCCTTGTTTTTGTACAAGTGAAGTTGCACCCACCAATACTCCACTCCTTCATCCATCACTGGAAAGCCTTTGTAAACAGCTGCACCATGTGCTTCCATTCACCATGAGGTCCTTGAGAATTTTGGGAAACTCAGTTTCACACTCCAAGGTCATGGTCATGAGTGGTCCTTTCTTCACGGCTTCGTTGATGGAGTTCATCTACAAATGGAGATGAGAATGAGAAGATTAGAAAAGTTTTACGAGAATAATAGACAAGTGTAGAAGTAGTTGAAAAATTTTCCTTAGTGGTTTTCTCATCCTAGGGTCATAATCCTATAGGCAACACAGTGCTCTGATACCATCTGTAAGATCCCTCCTTTGTAAAGGAAAAGGATCCCTGTGATTGCAATGCTAGTCCCTGGATCATTGCTAGCATCCACAGTTTAAGATGAAGTACACAGATACAAAGGTCATTTATTACATCCATTCTAGAGATAAAACATAGTCTTTTACAACTCATGGCCACAGGCCTAATACAAGAGTTTTGGAATAAGTAAATAAACATAAGTCCTCATCTTCATGTGCCACAGGCAAGCATGTTGAGTGTAGACTCATGACTCCTACTCATCATCAGAGTAACCTACAACATCACAAGTTACAGCCACAGTGGGTCAATACTTTGGAATAGTATTGGCAAGTGATACCTTAGTAAATTTTAAGTGGACTATATTACTATATGCATTTTGGCTAAGTGTAGCTTGGCTTGCTTTGCTTGAAAATAGGTTTTTCCTATTAGTTGAAATCACTAAGTTTTTCTTTGTCAAAAACTTTCCCAAGGAACCACCAATAGACATTGGGGTCCTTCACCCTTGTTCACCCACAAATTTTACTTAGAAGTTGGAGTGATGAGATTCTTGTAGCTTCCATGTCTTGATGCTCAAGTTGTCCATTGCCATGGACTTGGCTAAGTACTTAGATTTTCCATCTGCAGAGGTTGTGCACTTTCCCCACCAGACTTGGTTTCCCAAGACAGGACCTTTCAGAAACCTTTCCTTAGTCAAATGGACGCGCTCCAACCTATCATTCCCACTACCACCAACTGTCCAGGTGACTAAGTTCTAGCAACCTATATGATCATGGCAGAGCCCATATTGCCAAGTGGTTGCACTGTAAGCTTTCTCAACACTTGGCCTCCAAATCCCTTTGTGCCTGGGTGGCATACCACAAGTGAGATACACAAGCCAAATCCATTGCCTTGTGTAACCACTCAACCAAAAACCACCATTTCAAGTCCCATTCCACCCAGGAGTTTCATTGACTTAGTTGTTTTATTAAGAAAACATAAGTCCAAAAGACTTAGAAATATTTTCATAGCATGTATATATACTTTACCAACCCTTGTTTGCTACTAGCTAGGCTAAGCATGGCATAGTAACTTAACTTAGGAATTTTCCTAGCAATTGTACCAATTCTACATCTACTTGGGATTTCCCAACATATAATTTGACAAAAAGTAGCATGCAAGTCTTAGCAAAATACTTCTAATGCTATACAAAATATAGGGATGAGAATATCATGAAGTATCACTTGCCTTGGTAATGGGGAGAGCAGCACTCTTCACAATCACAGTCACTAGCAAAATCTACACAAAATTTGTAGCACAAAATTTACACACAATTCATATACAAACAAAAGTAATATGAATGCATGCATGCAAGAAAATGCTAAGTGATGATTTTTGAAAACTCCACCAAGAAAGTGTATGATACAGGAACATAACCAAGTTAAAAGTTTGCTAACTAAACTTATTTAGCCCTAAAACAATTTGCTAAACAAATACTATACTCAAAATAGACCTAAATATGTTTCTGCATAGAAAGTCATTTTAACAAAAACTTTTTGTTAAACACACTGGTGATTCAGAAAGGGCTTGACTCACTGATTCCAACGGTATAAAATTTGCAAAAATCTAACGTGGGAATCAAAAGTTATAGCCCTTTGAAATTTGGATCTAAATTTGATTTGAAATCTGTTTTTGAATTGAACTGGTGACACGCGTCGTGTTTTGGTTGGTCGGTACCGATTCGTTCGGATCGACAGATGCAGACCGCAGGATCTAAATTAGATCAAACGGCGCAGAGACATACGATACCTATTCGATTATAATCTATCCTAGCCTTACGATATTGATCCAACGGACGCAAGCAACAAGCCACTAACTGGCGGCGCTTAACGGCTGCGCGCGGCGGCGACGGTCAGATGGTGGCGGCTCCGGCGATACAGGAAGCTAGAAGGGTAGGGGAGGTACTCACCGTGCTCGCAAGGACGTGGTGATGCTCAACGTATGGACGGCTCGACAAGTGGCGCTCAGGGCTGCGGTGGATTGCTCGCCGGAGTAGGATCTAGCGACGGGTGGCTCTGTTCAAGGTCGTAGGCGATGTTGTTGATCACGAGGAGGCAAACAGAGGGTGTGGTCAGATGCAGGAGATCACGGAGAAGACGCGTGCGTGAAGGAGAAGGCTTGGGGCGGTCTGAACTTACCGAAGGAGCTCGACGGAGTTGAAGCCGAAAACGGTGGCGCTCAGTCGCTTGCGTTGCCGATGTTCTGGGTCACGCGCGGGCGAGCTAGTGGTACTGGGAGGTGCGCGAGATCAAATGGAGCCTTCTCGTGTGAACCAGGAGCAGAGAGGTGGCCGAGGTTGGCCGGAATCGTGGCTGCAGTTCGTCGGAGCAGCGAGGTTGCGTTGAGCAATTCTCGCAGCCTGGGGGCGCTCTGGGCTTGGGGTTTGGGGGAGAATGGAGAGGGGGCAGAGGGGGTTTTAGTAGCCAGGATACTAGCGAGATTTACTCGTGCATTTACGCGAATTTATGCTGCGAATCAAACAGGAAACGCCCGGCGTCAATTGGGGAAGAACCAGTCGCGGGGGTGGAGACGACGATACCCGTGTGGGCCGCGGTTGTCAGCGAGAGGGGAGGAGAGGGAGTCGGTCCTTCCTGTCAGCGAGCTGGTCGGTGCGGTGGCGGGTGAAATAAAACGTTTCGCGGGGGTGGGAGCTGCTGGCTAGCTAGGCCGTGTTGGGCTGGGTCGGCCAGATTGGCTGGCTGTCTATTTTTTCTTCTTTACTTCTTTTCTTTTTCTGATTGATTTTCTAGAAATGGTTTTCAAACTCTATTTCAAATAAGTTTGAATTCAAACCTGCTCTAGCTTTTTGTACAGTGATCATTGCACCCAAATAAGTGTCAAACACCTCTGTTCACTCAGACCTACTTGGGTTATTTGAAAATAATACAATAAAACCAAGCTTTTTAGGAGATATAATAATAGGCATAACTTTGGTTTTATTTCATACTTTTTTTTTAAACTTTGCCCAAGCTTTTGAAATCACTTAAGTTTGAACTCAAAACATTCTGAATGAATAATAGCACCTTTCTCATTAGCAAGTAGCACAAAGGCTAGAGTTTTCATACATAAAATAATAAGCAACAAATGTTCCTGTTTTTGAAATGATTTTGGGATGAAACCCTAAATGATGATGGATGCATGGATGATATGTATGAGTTTTGAAACATGATTTTAGGGATGTTACACTCTAGAAAGGGTCCATTCTTGGTAACGAAAACCTTGCCCTCAGATCTTTGATAGAAGGAATACCCAATAGTTTCCATAGGGTATCCTATGAAGACACATTTTTCCGCTTTGGGTTCGAGTTTATCAGGATCAAGTTTCTTCACATAAACATCGCATCCCCAAAATTTAAGAAATGATAGCTTAGGTTTGTTTCCAACCCATAATTTAGTTGGTGTATTTTCAACATATTTAGATGGTGCTCAATTTAAAGTGAATGCAGCGGTTTCTAGTGCATAACCCCAAAATGACAGTGGCAAGTCAGTCAGACACATCATAGATCGAACCATATATAATAAAATATGATTACGACATTCTGACACACCATTATTCTATGGTGTTCCGATAGGTGTGAGTTGTGAAACTATTCCACACTCTTTCATATGTGTGCTAAACTCGTAACTTAGATACTCACCTCCACGGTCGGACCGCAGAAATTTGATCTTTCTATTACGATGATTTTCCAATTCACTCTGAAATTCCTTGAGCTTTTCAAAGGTTTCAAACTTTTGTTTCATCAAATAGATATACCCGTATCTACTCAAATCATCCGTGAAAGTAATAAAATAATGATATCCACCTCGCGCCGACACACTCATTGGACCACATACATTAGAATGTATGATTTCCAATAATCTGTCGCCCGTCCCATTGGACTGGAAAACGACATTCTAGTCATCTTGCCCATAACGCATGGCTCACATGTATCAAACGATTCGTAATCAAGTGATTCCAAAAGTCCATCTAAATGGAGTTTCTTCATTCGTTTCATGCCAATATGACCTAGATGGTAGTGCCACATATATGTAGATATATCATCATCAAGTTTAATCCTTTTAGCATCAACATTATGAATATGTGTAACACTATTATCGAGATCCAATAGAAATAAACCATTCATCACAGGTGCATGACCATAAAAGATATCATTCATATAAATCGAACAACCATTGTTTTCAGATTTAAATGAATAACCACTTTGCATCAAAACGATCCGGATACAATGTTCATGCTTAGTTCAGGAACCAAATAAGAATTATTTAGATTTATCACTAATCCCGACGGTAAGTGGAGAGGTAGCGTTCCAACGGCGATCACATCAACTTTTGATCCATTGCCGACACGCATCATGACCTCACCCCTTGCTAACGGTCGCTTGTTCCACAACCCCTGATTCGAGTTACATATATTAGAAACTGATCCAGTATCAAATACCTAGGTGCTACTGCGAGTACTAGTCAAGTACACATCAATAACATGTATATCATATATACCTTTGTTTGCCTTGTCGGCCTTCTTGTCTGCCAAATACTTGGGATAGTTGTGCTTCCAATGTCTAGTCCCCTTGCAATAATAGCATTCGGTATCAGACTTAGGGCCAACTCGAGATTTATTTTTAGGCGCGGCAACATATTTGCCGCCCTTCTTTCCCTTTTGTTTACCCTTCTTGTCTTTCTTGAAACCGGTGGTCTTATTGATCATCAACACTTGATGTTCTTTCTTTATCTCCACCTCTGTAGTTTTAAGCATTGACAGAAGGTCGGGGAGAGTCTTCTTCATGCCTTGCATGTTATAGTTCATCACGAAGCTCTTGTAGCTAGGTGGCAAAGATTGGAGAACATGATGTATTGGGAATTGTTGTTCCCAAGGACACAAGCTTATTGGCGTACCCAAAATTTTTGAGTACGTGCTAACTAGCGGAGATGTTCTCTTCCATCATGCATCTAAAGAACTATTCAGAAGCATTATAACTCTCTACAGCACCATGAGTATCGAAAATCATTTTCAATTCACCCCTTGTATACAAGGCATTTCTGTTTTCGAAACGCTTCGAAGTTCTGGATCTAGCCCATACAGTATGCCGCCATGAACTAAGTTGTGGTCCTCCTGACGAGTCAAATAGACATTCTTTTCCTCGTCAGGGGCATCATCAAGTGGCGGGGGGGGGGGGGGCTAGCGGAGCTTCTAGCACATATTTCTTTTGTGCAGTAGAGAGGAGAATCCTCAGATTCATGTCCCAGCCGGTAAAGTTGCTACCAATTTCCGCAAGTTTCTCTTTCTCCATGAACACATTGAAATTAAGAGTAGGTGGTGCCATCTACAACATAATTTGTAAAGTTTAGACTAAGTTTATGATAGATCGAGTTCAACTAATCCAAATTATGAATGAACTCCCACTCAAAAACAACATTCCTTGTGTTTTTTTGGTGCTTACATGAACCAAATCCACTACACCAAGTCCGATCATCACGTGAGTCGATGTAGTTTCAAAGGCAAGCATCTATATGGGAATCATATCAAATATATGAATCATTCTTAACATTTCGGTCCATGTTCTGAGGCCATGTATGTACATGCTAGGCTCGCCAAGTAAGAACCTTAGTATTTTTGTGTGTAAAACTGTCTTACACCCGAAATATGATCGTGGATTCAAGTACACCCGATCATCATGTGATGTCTTGAAGCGGCGAAACATAATCGGTGCATACTAAAGGGAGAAACATTTTTATCTTGATATCTAAATGAGGGATCATCTTATAATGCTACAAAATGCCAAACAAGCAATGCAATATGCAAAAACATCATATGTGAAAAGTGAAATGATATGGTTCTTGCACTTGATCACTATCATGCGCATCGTGGTATGATCTTTATCATTACTTCGTGTGTAAGGCCAAGGCCTATGGAACTTAAACGTTAGCTGTGTTGTAAGAGTATCAAATATACATCTACTTACAATATTACCATATCATGAAACTAGCCTAGTGACAATCTAAACTAGACGCTTCTAATTTATCCAGTGCAAGTTTTACGTGGCTTAGGGATTTCAGAGATATAACCGTTCTTACCTACAAACATGGAATCACAATGATGATAACCAAGTTATTAGCAACTCGTTGTGAATCAGATATTAACTATAGTTGGAGAGACAGACACCCGCTAGCCACTTATGCAAAACTAGTTGCATGTCATGCGTGGAACATGTCTCATGTGCGAGGACATATAAAGTTTGTACAGGCCTCTTCATCCCACTATGCCACCAATATCAAAAGTACAAACAAGAAGCAATAACATGATCATCATTACCCACATACTCATATGTGTACTTGATGCATCTCAGATCACTGTAGAGCTTCGTTGGGAAACCGCAAGAGGAAGGTGTGATGAGAACAGCAGTAAGTTTTCCCTCGATAATAAACCAAGGTTATCGAACCAGTAGGAGGAAGGAAACGACTCAAAGGTGTTGCTAGAAACTTGGAAACCTGCACAACACAAACTCAAGACTTTGCCCCAACGAATAGTGAGGTTGTCAATCTCATCGGTTTGCTGAAAACAAAGGATTAAACGTATGGTGTGGAAGGTAATGGTGGCTTGCAGAAAGTAAACAGTAACAGTAGAATATGTATCAATGGTAAATATTGGACCTGGTTACACAGTTCACTATAGGTGTTCTCCTTAAGATAAACAACATGACATGCTAGGTAAACAAATTACAGCGAGACAATTGACATGGCAGAGCAAGGCATAACAATGCAATAATAGACATTCATGATCCTATGAGATTTGATTGGGCATTACAACAAGATACATAGATCGCCATCCAACTGCATCTGTGACTAGTAATCCACCTCCAGGTTATCATCCGAACCCCCTCACGTATTAAGTTGCAAGCAACGGATAACTGCTTTAAGTAAAGTGTGTAAAGTAAACAATACAATTGTTCCATGAACAAAAGAACGTTATTTTATCCCTAGTAGTGTAACATCCCTAAAATCATGTTTCAAACTTATGCATATCATCCATGCATCCATGATCATATGTTTTTCATTTCAAACAAAACACTTCAAAACAGGAGCATATGAGCTCATTATTTTATGTGAACAGCTATTAGTCTAAAGCCACTCTCAATTGAAGAGTTAATTGTTTTAAACCAAGCCTTCCTTGCTCTCTTGTTGTTGTGTTTGATTGTTGAAGTTTGGTGAAATTTTACAAAACAAATATGAATCAGAAATCATTTCCAAAACTTATTCAAATCATGTGCTATAGCACTGCTTATTTTTGTTTGAACAAAAGGACCAAGCTAATACAAAGTGACCACTTGATTTTATGCCCAGAAGTGTGAATGTTACACACTGCAAAAACCCTGAAAAGATTTGAATTCAAATTGAGTTTGAAATCATTTGAAAATCATTCCAGAAAATCAAAACAGAAATAGAAAAGGAATAAAGAAAAGGAAGAAGTCTGGCGCTGCTAATCTAGCCCAACTAAGGAAGCAGCCCATTTAGCCCACCCGGGTTCCCCCTCTCTCCTTCTCACTCGCAGACAAACCCGTAGAGAGACTGACGCCAGGACCCCACCCCCACTCCGTTTCTCTCGCAGACAACTGGGCCCCGTCCACGTCACCGTCGTCTTCCCCAAATCTCGCGAAGAACACGTCGCACTGGCCGTTGCTGGCGTTGATTCCGCGGCGTAATTGCCATTGATTCTACAGGCGTTTCTTGTCGAGCCCTTGCCTACTTAAAATCCTCTGCACCGCGGCCATTTCCCCTCACTCAGTTTTCTCTCCACGCCGCCAGGCTGCTCACAACTCGCCAAACACCGCCGCAGCTCCGACAACCTCCGGCGTGCGATTCCGGTAAGACCCCGTCGCTCCTTGCTGTCTAAGTTGGCCAGAATGATCACAACATCCATGCGCATCTTCTCAACCTGTTGGTGCATGCTAGGACCATCTGGAGACTCGCCAACGACGACGACTGCAAGCACCCGAATCTTTCTTCTTCTCCGGCGATCAATTGCGGTAAGCACTGCGTGCCCCTTGACCTCTCTCGCATACGACTAGACTCGCCACTGTCTTGTGCATCATCTGATGCCATTGGTTTATGCTAGGGAGACCAGGAACGTCGCTAATGTCGCCGTCCATTCCAACCCGACGCCTCCCGCAACTCCGACGAGCTTCCTCGGCCACTCTAGAGCTCCCCTTGCCGAACCACCGCCACCTTGAACATCAGCAGCTCTTTGCGATTCCGGTAAACCCCTTCTCCCTCTCCCGCGTGACCTTGAACGCCAGCTCCGCCACTGACAGAGGCGCCACCGCCAGTCGCCGCCGTTAGCGCCGCTCGACTTTGGTCAAAGCAATAGCCGCCGTTAGATCTGCATCGTAGGGTCTAGATTAGATCTGGAGCGAACCGTTTTCTTTAGATCTGGCACGTTGGATCTAACTTAATCCGACGGCGTGGAAGCGTGATCCTGAGTGAAACGGTACCAGCCAATAGGATAGTGCCGCGTGGCAGCTGTTAGAGTTTAAAAACAGAATGTGAATCAGATTATAGAATTTGATTTAGCTATAACTTTTGATCCCCACATTAGAATTTGACAAATTTTATACCGTTGGAATCAGGAGAGCGAGCTCTTTCAGAATATGCAATGTTTTTAATGTTTAGCTTCTGCTAAAAAGGTTTTATTTGCAGAAACATGTGTAGGGCTTATTTGAGTATATGAAATATTTAGGAATTGTTTTAAGGGTTAAATAAATATTGTTTGGCAAGTTTTTGACTTGTTTAGGATTCATTACTATGCACTTGCTTGGTTGAGTTTTGAAAATCATCACTTAGCATTTTGCATGCATGCATATATTTTTGATTGAATAGGTTTTGTATGTGATTGTGGCTATACTTCTTTGTGTAGATTTTGGTGCTAGTGATTGTGATTGTGAGGAGTGCTACTCACCCAACTACCAAGGCAAGTGGTACTCATGAATATTTTTATCCTATGTTTTCTACTAAGCAATAGAAATATTTTGTTAGACTTGCATGCTATATTTTGCTTATATGCCATGTTGGGAAATCCTAGTAGTTGTAGAAATGCTAGGGAATTTCTGAGTTAAGTTACTATCTATGCCATGCTTAGCCTAGCTAGTAGCAACCAAGGGTTGGTGAAATATATACATGCTATGATGAAAATATTTCTAAGTCTTTGGACTTGTGTTTTACCTAATAAAACAACTAAGTTAATGAAACACCTGGGTGGAATGGAAGGTTTGGTTTATGTTGAGTGGTTACACGAGGCCCATTTTTATGGTTTACCTTATGTATCTCACTTGTGGTAAGCCACCCAGGAACAAAGAGATTTTAGAGGCCAAGTTTTAAGAAGCTTCTAGTGCAGCCACTTGGCAATATGGGCTCTGCCTGGATCACATAAGTTGCTAGAACTTAGCCATTTGGACAGATGGTGGTAGTGGGATGATAGGTTGGAACGCGTCCATTTGGTCTAAGGGAAGGCTTGTGAAAGGTCCTGTCTTGGTGAAACCAAGTCTGGTGGGGAAAGTGCATAACCTCTGCAGATGGAAAAAAAATCTAAGTACTTAGCCAAGTCCATGGAAATGGACAACTTGAGCATCAAGACATGGAAGCTATCAAGAATCTCCTCATCCCAATTTCTAAGTAAAAAATTTGTGGGTGAACAAGGGTGAAGGACCTCAATGTCTATTGGTGGTTCCTTGGGAAAAGTTTTGACAAAGAAAAACTTAGTGATTTCAACTAATAGGCAAAACTTATTTTGAGCAAAGCAAGCCAAGCTACACTTAGCCAAATTGCATATAGTAATATAGTCCACCTAAATTTTACTAAGGTATCACTTGCCAATACTATTCCAAAGTATTGACCCACTGTGGTTGTAACTTGTGATGTTGCAGGTTACTCTGATGAGGATTAGGTGTCATGAGTCTACACTCAACATGTTTGCTTGTGGCACATGAAGATGAAGACTTTTATTTATTTACATATTCAAACTCTTGTATTAGGCCTGTGGCCTTGGAGTTGTAAAGACTATGTTTATCTCTGGAATGGATGTAATAAATGACCTTTGTATCTCTGTACTTCATCTTAAACTGTGGATGATAGCAATGATCCAGGGACTAGCATTGCAATCACAGGGATCCTTTTCCTTTATAAGATTTCAATCAAGTGAAATGCATTCATCAATAAATGTATCTTGAAATTTAAACACTTGGAAAGTTAAAACAAAACCCTAAAACCCTAATGGAAGAAAAGCATTTCCAAGATGTCTCTAAGACTATGAATTTTAGCCATATAAAAATTCAGCAACAAACATTTATAGATGATCAAAAATGATAAATAAAAATATTATAAAACCATAGAAATTGGTTTCATTTAATTTGGAGCCATGGGTAAAAACTTATGAATTTAATAAGATAAAGAAAATAAATTCCAAAGTTAATAAAGCTCCTTACAAAATCCATGCCAAATTGTGAGCAAATTAATCCTAAAGGTATTTAAAAGGATAAAAAAATATTAAATAAAATTATACAAATTGGAATCACCTATTTTGGATCTATAAATAAAAATATATGGATTTTATAAGGCAAAGAAAGAAATAAATAAATAAATAAATAAGGAATATTTAAAAGCCAAAGTAAATCTTGGCCAAATCCATAAACAAATAAAATTAAAGTGGTTGAATAATAAAAATGAGTAAAAGATTATTTAAATAAAAATCATAAGGATTGAACGATATCCAATTTTATTTAAATAAAGACAAATTGCCTAAATAATAAATCCCAAGAAATTTACTTGGAAGACAATTTAAACTTTGAGTTAAAATTCATAAGGAGATGGAATAAAGATAATCCAAATCCAAATAAATAAAGGGATAAAAAATATTCAAATAAAAGTATGAAGGATTAAACCATATTCTAAATTATATTTAAAAGGAGACAAAATCCCTAAGGTAAATGATTAATTAAGTCATGAGAAAATAATAAATTGGAATTTTCTAAAGTGGATTAAAAAGTTATCTAATTAACTTAAAAAGAACTATTTGAATAAAATTTATATGGGATTAAAACCATATTGGATTTTATTTGAATAAAGACAAATGCCCAATTTAAATGAATATTAAATCATATTAAAAATATTATTTACACTAATGAATAAATAAAACCTACTGGAAAGGGTTTGGCAAAAATTAGAATTTAAATAAAAGTTTAAAACATTTAAATAAAATAATAAGGGTTGGAAACATATTTAAAACCCTATTTAAATAAAGAGAAGAGTCTATTTTAAATAGATAATAAATCATAAAAGTATATAAGAAAATATTCAAAAATGGATTCTAAAAAATGTATTGTTAAAAAAATATTAAAACATACTAAAAGTTGGGAAAAGTTTGAATTCAAACAAGTGCTTGAATCATTGGAATAAATTCAAAACAGAATAAATCAGAAAAGAAAAAGAATCAGGAAAGGAAAAAAATGGAAAAAACAGCCCCAGCCCAAAAACCTGGCCCAGGCCCAGCAGCCAGCCCACTCTCTCCCCACCCCGCGAACCGTTTTTCTTACCGCAAACCCTACCCCCTCAGCCCCTGACGCTTGGATCCCACGTGCACCCTCTCTCACTCGCTCACATCGCAACCCCACTGCCCCGTCATCGTCATCAACCCCGTGACTCATTCATCCCCAAACCTCGCAGTTATTTCTGTCATGATTGCGTGCCTTCAATTCACTTTAATGTCTGCTTAATCCCTCGCTACGATGACGCCCTCTTAATCGCCTAGTCCCCCTCTATCTTTCCCTCACTCGCTGCACCCTCTGTGCCCGTAGGCTGCCCAAATTTCTTCTCGCAACCTCGCTGCACCGACGGCACTCCAGCCACGATTTCGGCCAGTACTCTCCTCCCCACTGCCCCAGGAACATACTAGCTTGCTCCCCATATCCATCCTCATCTTCCAGTACATTCCACTCGCCCGCGCAAGCCCCAGAAGCTCGGCTTTGCCTTCAACAGAGCGTTGCTGTCGTCTACGTCCACTCCGGCGACCCCTACTGGTAAACCCCGACCGTGTTTTCCCCTCTCTTTGATGCTCCTGTGCCCGCGACTCTTCTACGCATCTAACTGCGCTCTTCATTTGTCTTGGTGGGCCTTGTAACCTCGCCAACAACGATGAACAAAAGTGCCCGACGCCGTCGTGAACTCCAGCGAGGAATCGCCAGTGACTATGTGCGCCCCTGTCCCTCCTGCGGCCACCTCGAGCATCACCGTGACCCTGCGAACCCGGTGAGACCTCCCACTCCTCCTCTCACTTCCTAGAGTCGCCGTAACATCACCACACAAATGTGCCACCACCGCTCACCATCGCTAGTGCCACACATCCTTGGTCAGCTACTCCGGATCGTTGGATGTAGATCTGGCGGATAGGATAGATTGAGTAGCAAAGCAGTATCGTGCGTCCTGTGTCGTGCGATGCAACTTAGATCTAACGGACAGTATCGATCGATTCACGCGAAACGGTATCATCCAGTTAGAATCAGCCACGTGGCCCTGTCTATGGTTTTAAAAACAGAAACGTATCTATTAGATGTTTAGATTTGAAAAATTCATAACTTTTAATCTACAAGTCCAAATTTTACAAATTTTATATCAATGGAATCATCAAAAATAAAACTTTGCAACCATGCCCTTTGTTTAGTGTTTTGCTTCTGTAAAATTGAATGTTTTTGTAGAAACATGTTTGGGCCTATTTTGGTTATAAAATTTATTCTAAAATTTTTTTACGGTAAAATCTTTTGCAAATGATTTGTTTTGAACCTACTGACCATAAAAACAAACTTTTGGATTTAAAAATATATTTTGTGATACTAAGGAATTATTCCTTTGAATATAAAGCTTTTCTAGTTAAATAAAAATGGTGCTTGATTTAAAAATGATTTTTGAGTGAAACCTTTTAAAAATGGATTTGTTTTAAAACACTTTGACCCTATATATTATGTGTTTAAAAACATTTTGACTAACACTAGAAATTATTACTTTGATTTAAATTATTTTCTAGCAAAACAAAAATGATTAAATGGCCCATTTTCACCAACTTGATTTTAAATGGTTTTGCCACTTTTATAAATGACCAATAGGTGTTTTAAAATGTTTATAGCCTTAGTAGATAACACTTTTACAAATAAACAATGTTTTGCATGCTTGCATACATTGTTTTGTTTTCTTTATTATATGTGATGTGATGGATTGCTTGAATGCTAGTTTGAATTTGTGCCTTGATTGAATTGTAGTGAACTTTGAAGAGTGTGACAATTTCAAGATCAAGGAGTGAACCTATATTCTCTACTAAAAAGGAAAGTGGTGCGTCATACTTTGTCCCATTATTCTCACTATGCATTAGTGATATTTTGAGTAGGACTTGCATGGAATTTTCTAAGTATAATCTATGCCTTGGGAAATCCTAGTAGATGATTCCTTAGTAGATTTTCCCTAAGTTAAGATTCTTGCTACTATTAAGCTTAGCCTAGGTAGTAGAAAAAAAGGGTGGATTATATTCATGCTATGAAATATTTCTAAGTCAATGACTTGTGTTTTGTTTAATAAAACAACTATGTGAATGAATCACGTGGGTGGAATGGTGTGAATGGTTAATGTTGAGTGGTTACACAGGGCCCCATATTTATGGCCTACCCTAGTGTATCTAACTTGTGGAAAGCCACCCAGTAATAAAGAGATTTGAGATGTCATATGTTAAGAAGCTTCTAGTGCAGCCACACGGCAATATGGGCTCTGCCTGGATCATATAGGTTGCAATAACTTAGCCAAATGGACAGTTGGTGGTAGGGGGTGATAGGTTTGGGAACACGTCCATTTTGGTCTAAGGGGAGGCTTCTGAAAGGTCTTGTCTCGATGCATGTCGAGTCTCGTGGGGAAAGTGCACCACCTCTCGAGAGAGTAAAATATAAGTACTTAGCCGTGTCCCCGACAATGGACAATTTGAGCATCAAGACATGGAAGCTATCAAGGATCTCCTCATCCCAATTTCTAAGTTAAAAATTTGTGGTTGAACACGGGTTAAAGGATCATCAATCATTGATTGGTAGATGCCTTGGGTGATTTTTGACAAACAAAAACTTAGTGTTCTCAAAGGATACGGAAAATCTATTTTGAGCAAAGCAAGCCTAATCTCCATTTAGCCAAATGCATATAGATTATAGATACCATTATTCTACCATAGTATCACTTACCAATACAATTCAGATGTATTAACCCTTGTGGCGGTAACTTATTATGTTGCAGGTTTGTTTGATGTTAGTGAAGTGTGTTGAATAGGATTACAAGTCTACAACCAACATGATTGCCTGTGGCACTTTGAAGATGAAGGACTCCATGCTATAGTTATATTTGCTGCATTGTAATGAGATTGCCAAATGAGCTATGTAAGATGTAATGAATTATTTTATTCTTGGTAATAAAGTTGTATCATGATCTTTGTTTCTTGATATTACATCTTAAACTGTGGATGCTAGCTATTGATCCAGGGACTAGCATTGTAAACATAGGGATCTCTACCTTATCAGGTTTGGACCTCTACAGATGGTATCAGAGCACTGTGTTGCCTGTAGGATTCTAACCCTAGGATTGGACAAAATCCCTTGGAAAAATAGGAGTTGTATTTGTTCAAACATATTTACAAACAGTCTTGTAAACTCTTCCCTCAACCTTTTTGGTTTTGATTCTACATCTCTTCCTTTTCAAACTTGATGGATAAAGCCTCCACCATGAGCAAAGACTTCAACATGAGCAAAGGACTTCACCAACTCAAATGACTTCAACTTCAACATAACCAATGACATCAACTTTAGTTTCACCAAGGACTTCAACTTTGACATCACTAAGGACTACAAGAGAAACAAGAATGTCACTCAATACTTGAAGACTAAGGAAACACAACTTAGAAGAAACCATTATCACCTTTGAGTTTGTGACCAAGATGCAAGAATTTTTCCAAGGAAACCATGATCTCATTCAAGAAGAAACAACTAAGAAGAAGGAAATGATCTCAAGTGAACCATATAGTTTTTTTTGAGCATTATGACAGTAGGATCCCAATGGGACCTACTGCCTCTCGAACTATATTGATAAGACCCCAAAGAAAGGGGCAAAGTAACTTACACACCAACTATATAGTTGGACCACCATACTAGTGTTTAGATAAATCAAATTATTGATCACACCAACTTATGTGGTGTAATAAAAATATTTGGTTGCCTAAAAATGTGCTTGAAATTTGTTGTTTGAGTGGAATTTTTGATTGTGATTGCTTGCACATTGTTGGTGTGAATTTTTTTGTGTGATTAGACTTCTTCCCTAAGAAATCTTTTGCCTATTCTAATCCCAATCCAACCCAAATATATGACCCCTCCAAGAAACTCCAACATCAAGAATGGTGACAATAACAACCAAAAGATGCACATGAGAAAACAACTGCTAGCAACCCAGGCCCAGTTGAATCAAGTGACAACTCAGTTCTTAGCCAACAACAAAGATTTAGACCCAACCATGCAAAAGTTTTTGTAAACCCAATCCCAATTGTTGCAAAGGATGACCAATTAAATGATCAACATGAGAGACAACCTTTTCCAAGGAGATTGTGACAACAATAATATCAAGGATGATATTATAGAAGGAACTCAAGCTTGCAATATTTGTGGAGACATAGGACACACATATAAATAGCATGTGTATCAATGCCCTAATTGTGAAGAGAAACATCCAACCAAACAATGCCCCACATCTCAAGTGACTTGTTTCCTATGTGAAGGAAATGATCATGTCCCTATCCAATGCCCCATCTATCCTATAGTTCAACAAATGAAACAAGATGGAATGCATCAATAGTTTGGAAAACTCCATAAGGGAACAACTTCTACCAAGAAGGATGAAGGCAAAGTCAGAACCATGCCTCATAGAGCCGCATCCAAAGTAAACACAAAGTGTTGCTACTCATGTGGAGAAGAAGGTCATATCTCTAGTGACTGCCGCAAGAAGAGAGAAAGATTTCCCACCTTTGATGTGAGATATGAAGAACATGAACTGCAAGAACTCCTAGCTTTGGAGAGACCCAAAAAGAAGAAATGTCCCAAACCCATCAAGAAGGACAGTGCAATATTACAATTGCAAAGAGATGGGACACTATGCCAGTGAATGTCCAGAAAATAAGAAGAACCAAGGAAACAAACAAGAGGCAATGATACCAAAGGAAAAGAAGGATATTAGACAATTGATGTGTTTCAAATGCAAAGAGCTAGGACATTTGTAACATCCCAAAAATATTAAACTTGGATCATCAAACTCTAATCACCAACTTTAGGGTTAACAAAAACTTTTCTAAATAAATACATGAAAGCATTCATATGAATATGCATTTCATTTGGAATTCTTTTTGAACCAAATTGTTTGTGTGTTTCTTTGCTTGTAAATGGATGCTTAGGTGAAATAAACATCATCTAAACAATTCCCAAACTTTTCTCAAAGACAAGTAAATCAAAACAAATAAAATAAAGGAATGGTCATTTTGACCAATTTAACTCCCATGCCTACTTTGGCTGTCTCAAACTTTCAGAACTTAACAGAAACTTTTCTGGATCTTTGCACCCCTTGATTGTAATCATAACCAAGTATCAAGGCCCACTTTGTGATCATCCAGAAACATTCAAATGCATAGTTTAAATGACAATTCAAAATTGAATCTTTATCATATGGGAAGATCCCACTTTTTCAAAAACCACTCAAACAAGCTCAACTTTCAAAACCCAAGCATCTGCAGACTCACCAGCACCAACCTAGCACATCCACCAAAAATATTTTCAAAATTCAAAACTTGAATTCTTGCGGCCATTTCATCAAACACTTGGCAGACACAAATCAAACAAAATCCAAACACTATTGTGAGCAGTGATTGAAGCCTAACTTGTTCCCTCTCTGGACACCACTAGCCTCAGTAGATCATCTAACGAACTTAACGAATCCCTAGCACCACTGTGAGCTCGCCAATGCCATTAATGGTGAACAGCCGAAGCACATCATGCCACCCACATGTAGACATCAAGCTAGGGAAGAAACTAGTCGTGCCAACCTTGTCTGGGAGATCACACATGCCTCACCGCCCCCTCTCGATCAGCTCTACATCGAAGACATCGACCAGAACCGCCAGGAACGCCGCGCTCGTGCCGCTGTCGACCATGCCGACGTGCGCCGCGGAGCATGCACCGTTCCCAAGCAACCCGACCACCTCGAGCCCTCGTCGCCCGCCAACTTGCTCCCTACCATCCCAGGAACACGCCAGACATGCCATTTCACCGCTCGTACCCCGTAGCCATCGCTCGTCGTCGAAGATGCCGCCTCTGCCGCTCAGAGCATCACGCATTCCAGACCAAACCGCATCTCCCCTATGCGCGCATTAAAGCCGTAGAGCATCACCAGGAGACCACCAAGCGATCGCCACCGCCAGCCATGCCTCTAGCAGCCTGTAGCCGTGTCGCCACCGTCACCTGCCCATGCCGTTCTGTCTCACCGTCACGACTATAAATAGAGGCCTCCCCCGCTTGAATTCTTCACACCATTCCACTCCCCTCACATCTAGAACCACCCCGCCTTAGTCCTGGAGCAAGGCGATCAGCGCATCGCCGGAATTTCGCCGGAGCCTGCCGCCTCTGGAGAAGAAGGGGGCCAGCGATTGGAGCCGCCCCAGGAGAAGCTGCCAGTACCAGGAGGTTCGCCGTCGTCGACTTCGTCGTTCGCCCGCCTCGCCGACCCTCGCCTGAACCCCGGTGAGCCCCCGACGACCCCCACTGGCCGCGCTAGGTTTCTATCTCGCCGGTGTTGCCCAACGCCGACGATGACTCTCAGACGTTGGATTAGAACCAGATTGAACGCACCATATCGCCCCATACCACTTCGCACCCCCTCGTCTCACTGACACGTGGGTACAACAACTTAACTAGCCCGCGTAAGTGCTGTGCTTAGCAGGCCGGCCCAGTATCACTTCCCGCGCAGCCCAGTTATTTGAATTTAACTTTTTCCATTTTATTTCAAACACACTTCTGTACCTAGTTTCAAAAATCAACCCAGGTCGATTTAGTGAACCAAATTGAATGAAACCAAATTTGTTTGAAAGGTCTGGGAATGCTGAATCCAAGCCCGTTGGATTCAAATCATTTGGATCTGTAGATCATCCTTGGTAAAAATAACAAGGCAGAAGCTTTTCTGTATTCAAACATTTTTCAAATTAAAACCATAATAGCTTTTGAGTTGATTCCAACTCTCAAAAATCACATTCAACCATACCTTTCAGAATATACAAAAATGTATAGGTTTACTTACAGACATAATGTTCAAGTAATAAAAGAATGCCACATAGGCATTTCTAGTCACTTTATTTAATTAAAATAAAAGGGTAAAACCTTATTAAATTGTGACACCACTTTAAATCATATTCCCAGGGACTACAATATGTGGTGATGACATGTGTCAACATGATCCCATGTTTGGTTTGGAGAATATTAAATCTTAAGTAGTTTTTCAATGAGTAGAAATTACTTTTCTAAAAATAAAAGGAATTAAACCAAGATTTAATCTTGTAATGTTAGTGATGATGCTAGATCATCTATAGGACCCTTTTGTCTGATGATTTCAATTAGTTAAGAATTGTTTGGTGATTGTGTACATCGTATTTATTTATACACGCTAGTACCGACCAAGGAGACGAGGAGGAAGGAGGATACGAGGAGGAAGGAGGATACGAGGAGGAAGGAGGATACTACGAAGAAGAAGCCGAGGAGAACTTCAACCACTTCTCTGCACAAGGAAAGCCTAATGCTACTAGTTGAATGTGCAAGCTAACACTTGCCATTATGAAAGTTAGATAACCTATGCAATGCCTTAAGCATGCTTGGTTAGACATATTTGATTATACCCAATCCTAGTTTTATTTACAAGCTTTCTATTTTATTTCTTTATCAAAGTTATTACTTAGAGTTTACTTAAGTTACTTGTAGATACTAGAAAGATATTTGAAGGTTGCATAAAGAGCATAAAAGTTGGCCTAAGCTAGATAATCTTGATATCATCCCAAGGCATAAGATTGAACTTAGTTGAGACTATAGTAGTTTACCACCCCTCATTAGTACTTACCCCCACTTGTAGATGCTAGTGCTAAGCATAAAACTTGATCAACGTTAGATGGGAATACTTGGTGGAAAAATGATTATGAAAACCTTGGAATGATGGATTATTCTATTGAGATGTTTTGGACATGTGTTTCCGAACACTAGATGATTTATGGTGATGAAAATGTTGAGGCATGAGCCTTAGCCCTTTATAAAACTGATGGTTTTCTGGATGCGATACCATTCCAATTTTATCGTACAACCACAATACCCGAGAATTGGGTAGGGCTTGACTGGAACTTATATACCTTAGTATTAGTTCCCTCACGGCCAAGGTATGAGCTGAGGCTACCTTGTGAAGATTGTCCACCTGTGCAGTACCCAAGATGACAGTTGGTCATGGTTGGGAGGAAAAACTCACAGGAGAGGTGCTGATACTAGGGTGTGTAATTGAAAGGTTAGGATTGATTATCCACATACTGAGTATTGTCAATTCAGGATTTGTTCCTAACGGATGTATCGAATGCTGTGGTGAAAGTGTACAATCTCTGCAGAGTGTCAAACTATTCGAATAGCCGCGTCCACGGTTATGGACAATTGGAGTGGCCATACTGTTCCCCTGTCAGACTTTTTCAAAAAGAATTGTGAAATGAATTGAGACTTTGACTTGACCACAACAGAGTTGTGACATGAAATACAAGTTCCCACTTAGGAGTTATAAAATTGTGACTAGCTTCTCTTTCTTCTGAACTTAGTAGAGATAAATCTGGCTTCTTGCAAAACAACCCTAGAGCCTAGTGTCCTATTATCAAAACCCCCTTCACTTGTTAGTATTAGTTTGAGAGTACTTAAAGAGTACTCATGGCTTTGTCCCTGGCTATTCCCATGGCCAGACTATGAAGAAGAGTACCTGGAGGATGGACCCCAGGAAGGTTACGACAACTAGGATCATGTCCCATCGTCAGCATTTCCTGTGACCCCGAAGATGGAGCTTCGCCTACGCTACCGTTATTATTACGTATTCCGCTGCTTGAAGTTGTATTAAGAACTTGATCATGAGATCCCTATTTGTGTAAGAACTTATGTACGGTTTATAATGGATGATGTACTATGGTATCCAATTCTGTTATGTCTCACAAAAATGGTAATCCTGGGATTGCGATGTATGGCATAACAGGCATCTGGGATTAAAAATTCGGGTGTTGACAACATTATGCCAACAACTGCCTAGAGAAGTTACATCAAGATCCCAAGTAAGCCAAGATGTAATCTAGTTGAAAATCTTTTTAAGGGTGGTAGTACCCTAGTTGTCTTAAAGCCAACTTGTAACCTCTAGCCTTCCCAAATATTGGGAAGAGATTTCTTTTAAGGGTGGTATCCTGTCACATCCCAAAATTTTCCAAATTATGAAATGTGAAAAATAAAAAAACAAAAGTAATTATTGTTGAAGTTTAGGGTGAAAAGAAATTTTCTGATTCCAAATGGAACCATCAAAACCCATCTTGAACAAAATTTTAATGAAAAGGGAATCAAATAAAATTTCAATCAAGTGAAATGCATTCATCAATAAATGTATCTTGAAATTTAAACACTTGGAAAGTTAAACCAAAACCCTAAAACCCTAATGGAAGAAAATCATTTGCAAGATCTCTTTAAGACTATGAATTTGATCCATATAAAAATTCAGCAACAAACATTTGTAGATGATCAAAAATGATAAATAAAAATATTATTAAACCATAGAAATTGGTTTCATTTAATTTGGAGCCATGGGTAAAAACTTATGAATTTAATAAGATAAAGAAAATAAATTACAAAGTTAATAAAGCTCCTAACAAAATCCATGCCAAATTGTGAGAAAATTAATCCTAAAGGGATTTAAAAGGATAAACAAATAATAAATAAAATTTTACAAATTTGAATCACCTATTTTGAATCTATAAATAAAAAGATATGGATTTTATAAGGCAAAGAAAGAAATAAATAAATAAGGAATATTTAAAAGCCAAAGTAAATCTTGGCCAAATCCATAAACAAATAAAATTAAAGTTGTTGAATAATAAAAATGAGTAAAAGATTATTTAAATAAAAATCATAAGGATTGAACGATATCCAATTTTATTTAAATAAAGACAAATTGCCTAAATAATAAATCCCAAGAAATTTACTTGGAAGACAATTTAAACCTTGAGTTAAAATCCATAAGGAGATGGAATAAATATAATCCAAATCCAAATAAATAAAGGGATAAAAAATATTCAAATAAAAGTATAAAGGATTAAACCATATTCTAAATTATATTTAAAAGGAGACAAAATCCCTAAGGTAAATGATTAATTAAGTCATGAGAAAATAATAAATTGGAATTTGCCAAAGTGGATTAAAAAGTTATCTAATTAACTTAAAAAGAACTATTTGAATAAAATTTATATGGGATTAAAACCATATTAGATTTTATTTGATTAAAGACAAATGCCCAATTTAAATGAATATTAAATCATATTAAAAAATATTATTTACACTAATGAAGAAATAAAACCTACTGGAAAGGGTTTGGCAAAAATTAGAATTTAAATAAAAGTTTAAAACATTTAAATAAAATAATAAGGGTTGGAAACATATTTAAAACCCTATTTAAATAAAGACAAGAGTCTATTTTAAATAGATAATAAACCATAAAAGTATATAAGAAAATATTCAAAAATGGATTCTAAAAAATGCATTGTTAAAACAATATTAAAACATACTGAAAGTTGGGAAAAGTTTGAATTCAAACAAGTGCTTGAATCATTGGAATAAATTCAAAACAGCATAAATCAGAAAAGAAAAAGAATCAGGAAAGGAGAAAAATGGAAAAAAACAGACCCAGCCCAGAAACCTGGGCGAGGCCTAGCAGCTAGCCCACTCTCTCCCCACCGCGCGAACTGTTTTTCTTACCGCAAACCCTACCCCCTCAGCCGTTGACGCTTGGACCCACGTGCACCCTCTCTCACTCGCTGACATCGCAACCCCACTGCCCCGTCATCATCATCAACCCCGCGACTCATTCATCCCCAAACCTCGCTGCTCTTTCTGACCGTGATTGTGCGCCTTCAATTCGCGTTAATAGCCGCTTAATACCTCGCTACGATGACGCCCTCTTAATCGCCAAGTCTCCCTCTATCTTTCCCTCACTCACCGCACCCTCTCTGCCCGTAGGCTGCCTAAATATCTTCTCGCAACCTCGCTGCACCGACGGCACTCCGGCCATGATTCCGGCCAGTACTCTCCTCCCCATTGCCCCAGGAACATACTAGCTTGCTCCCCATCTCCCTTCGCATCTTCCAATACCTTTCACTCGCCCGCGCAAGCCCCAGAAGCTCGTCTTCTTCTTCAACAGAGCATAACCATCGTCTACGTCCGCTCCGGCGACCCCTACTGGTAAACCCCGACCGCGTTTTCCCCTCTCTTTGATGCTCCTGCGCCCGCGACTCTTCTACGCATCTAACTGCGCTCTTCATTTGTCTTGGCGTGCCTTGTAACCTCGCCAACAACGATGAACAAAAGCGCCTGACGCCGTCGTGAACTCCGGCGAGGAACCACTAGTGACTATGTGCGCCCCTGTCCCTCCTGCGGCCACCTCGAGCATCACCGTGACCATGCGAACCCGGTGAGACCTCCCACTCCTCCTCTCGCTTCCTAGATTCGCCGTAACATCACCGCCCGAACGCGCCGCCACCGCTCACTGTCGCTAGCGCCACCCATCCTTGGTCAGCTACTCTGGATCGTTGGATGTAGATCTGGCGGATAGGATAGAACGAGTAGCGAAGTGGTATCATGCGTCCTGTGTCGTGTGATGCAACTCAAATATAACGGCCAATATCGATCGATCCACACGAAATGGTATCGTCTAGTTAGAATCAGCCACGTGGCCCTGCCTATGTTTTTAAAAACAGAAACTTATCTATTAGATGTTTAGATTTGAAAAATCATAAATTTAATCGACATGTCCAAATTTTACAAATTTTATATCAATGGAATCGGAAAAAATAAACCTTTGCAACCATGCCCTTTTTTAGTGTTTTGCTTCTGTAAAATTGAATCTTTTTGCAGAAACATGTTTAGTCCTATTTTGGTTATAAAACTTATTCTAAAAATGTTTTTAGGGTTAAATATTTTGCAAATGATTTTTTTGAACCTACTGACCATAAAAACCAACTTTGGGATTTAAAAATATATTTTGTGACACTAAGGAATTATTCCTTTGAATAAAAAGATTTTCTAGTTAAATAAAAATGGTGCTTGATTTAAAAATGATTTTTGAGTGAAACCTTTTGAAAATGGATTTGTTTTAAAACAATTTGACCCTAGATATTAATATTTGTGTTTAAAAACATTTTTACTAACACTAGAAATTATTACTTTGATTTAAATCATTTTCTAGCAAAACAAAAATGATTAAATGGCCCATTTTCACCAACTTGATTTTAAATGGTTTTTCCACTTTTATAAATGACCAATAGGTGTTTTAAAATGTTTATAGCCTTAGTAGAAACCACTTTTCCAAATAAACAATGTTTTGCATGCTTTCATGCATTGTTTTGTTTTCTTTATTTTATGTGATGTGATGGATTGCTTGAATGCTAGTTTCAATTTGTGCCTTGATTGAATTGTAGTGAACTTTGAAGAGTGTCACAATTGCAATATCAAGGAGTGAACCTACATTCTCTACTAAAAAGGCAAGTGGTGCTTCATATTTTGTCCCATTATTGTCACTATGCATTAGTGATATTTTGAGTCGGACTTGCATGGAATTTTCTAAGTATAAGCTATGCCTTGAGAAATCCTAGTAGATGATGCCTTAGTAGATTTTCCCTAAGTTAAGATTCTTTCTACTATTAAGCTTAGCCTAGCTAGTAGAAAACAAGGGTGGATTATATTCATGCTATGAAATATTTCTAAGTCAATGACTTGTGGTTTGTTTAATAAAACAACTATGTGAATGAATCACCTGGGTGGAATGGTGTGAATGGGTTACGTTGAGTGGTTACATAGGGCCCCATATTTATGTCCTACCCTAGTGTATCTCACTTGTGGAAAGCCACCCATGAACAAAGATATTTGAGATGTCATATGTTAAGAAGCTTCTAGTGCAGCCACATGGCAATATGGGCTCTGCCTGGATCATATAGGTTGCAATAACTTAGCCAAATGGGCAGTTGGTGGTAGGGGTGATAGGTTTGGGAACGCGTCCATTTTGGTCTAAGGGAAGGATTCTGAAAATTCTTGTCTCGATGCATGTCTATTCTTGTGGGGAAAGTGCACCACCTCTCGAGAGAGTAAAATCTAAGTACTTAGCCGTGTCCCCGGCAATGGACAATTTGAGCATCAAGACTTGGAAGCTATCAAGGATCTCCTTATCCCAATTTCTAAGTTAAAAACTTGTGGTTGAACAAGGGTTAAAGGATCTTCAGTCATTGATTGGTAGATGCCTTTGGTGATTTTTGACAAACAGAAACTTAGTGTTCTCAAAGGATAAGGAAAATCTATTTCGAGCAAAGCAAGCCTAAACTCCACTTAGCCAAATGCATATAGATTATAGATACCATTATTATACCATAGTATCACTTGCCAATACAATTCAGATGTATTAACCCTTGTGGCTATAACTTATTCTGTTTCAGATTTGTTTGATGTTAGTGAAGTGTGTTGAATAGGATTGCAAGTCTACAACCAACATGATTGCTTGTGGCACTTTGAAGATGAAGGACTCCATGCTATAATTATATCTGCTGCATTGTAATGAGATAGCCAAATGAGCTATGTAAGATGTAATGAATTATTTTATTCCTAGTTATAAAGTTGTGTCATGACCTTTGTTTCTTGATATTACATTTTAAACTGTGGATTCTAGCTATTGATCCAGGTACTAGCATTGTAAACATAGGGATCTCTTCCTTATCAGGTTGGGACCTCTACACTTATAGGCAAAGGGGGAGAACGAGGGCGTGCCAGAGGCAGCCGCACCCACCAGGCGTGGGCCAGGCCTGGCCGCATAGCCAGGGTGTGTGTGGGCCCCTCGTGGACCTCCTCATTCTCGTCTTCTGGCTCCGTGTTCTCCTCGGTGAAATATTGACTTTGGCTTTTGTCCCGTCCAATTCTAGGAATATTCATTTTCTAACTTTTCTAGAACCAAAAACAACAGAAAACAGGCAACTAGCACTGTGGCATCTTGTTAATAGGTTAGTCCCAGAAAACGTATAAAAATACCTCAAAGTGTAGACAAAGAAAGGAAAAGTGGATACTAAACAAGCATAGAACATAAAAAATTACAGATACGTTTACGACGTATCAGTACTACCCGTGCAAAGCATCTACGCATACATCAGGCTCTAATACCACTGTTGGCTTCGTAGCATAGAAAAAAAATTCCTACGATGGGAACCACTAAGCACCAAGATCTATCTACTAGATATAAGCAACGGGTGGATATAAATCTATAGAGAACATACCCTTCTAGACCGACAAAGTTTAACGAGGTTGTACTAATGCATGATGTAGTCGAACGCTTGCCGATCTCAAGATTGAGAAGAAGTCTAGCGCCACAAATCAACAGCGCATTCGTGATCGCCCACACGTTCAAGCCACCGAACAACCTCCTCCTCCTCGCTCCAGCGATGCAGCGAGAGCAACAACTCCTTCCAGACGAAAAATCACTGGGAACATGTATCTCGATAGTTCGAGACCATGGGGGAATAATTCTAGAGGGGGAGAGAGATCCTTCACGAGGAGGTGTGAGTGAGAGAGAGAGAGAGAGGGAGAGGGGGATTTATATAGGAGGAGGGGGGTCACCCCAAGGGCCATGGATGGTGCCATGGGACTGCCCCCACCTCTTCCTCCATTCATGTGAGTGGAGCTCCCACTCACAAAGTGTCCCTCCATTTTCTCCACTCAAAATGCCACTCAAATTTTCCATTAAATTTCCAAAAAATTTAATGTAATATCTCATTAAATAAAACTCCTTTTATTCATTTATTCAGAATTTTTTAAATTACATTAATTAACAAACATTCACATAAAACCCCTTGCTACTTTTCAATTTCACATGCAGAACCAATTTCAGCAATTTCACCCAAAACAATTCCGGTGTCCATTGAAATAATTCAGTGCTCTGTAATTCTTTCGTCCAGAACATATTTGCTCCAAATGGTGTTGGTGTCTCTTAAGTGTGTCACCCTACAGTTCGTGAATTATGCGGACATGATCGAGACCCCTCTTGGATCAGTAATCATAAGCGGGACCTGGAGATCCATACTGACTCCCACACATTCAACGATGACTTATTGTGATCGTGAGAACCTTTTACGCTAGTAACTTAATCCCTTTGTCTTGCGATATATTACATGTCCAAGATTCGATCATCGGTATCTCCATACCTAGTTTAATCTCATTACCGACATGTACTCTTTTCTTGTTCCCGTGATATAACATTCTAGTGATCACATCACTTGCTTGCAAGCTAACTAATGTGATAACACCAAGAGGTCCCATAGTATATCTCTCTGTCATTGGGATGGAAAAATTCCACTCTTGATCCATGAGCCTCTACATAACACCTTCATAGCACTGAACCCACCTTTATAGTCACACGGTTACAGTGTGACGTTTGATGTTATCAAGATACTCTTCCAGTGTTAGTGATTGGCATGATCTCATGGTCTAAGGACTAGGATTACTTCGTATGATGTTATAGCAATATAAACACAATGACTTTGATAGCAATGTTATACTCCGCATGAATTTTCATCACACCATTCCAACAATGTTGTGACCTCGTTATTAACAACGTCCAATCTCCATGATCAGGAAACCTTGATCATATTGTTAATCAATGAGCTAGTTTATAAGAGAGTCATAACTAGGAACTTTCCATTTTTTTATTAAACACACACGTATTAACGTTTCTGTATTAGTACAATTATAGCATGCAAACTAAACATCTGTCATATACTTGGAATACTTATAATAACAACTTTATTGTTGCCTCTCAGGGCATATTCCCATCAGTTTTATCAAGGACCATATCGGGCACAACATCCACGTATACGTAGATGATACAGAAGTGATGTCCAAAAATAAGGAGACACTAATTTACGACTTGGAGTAAACATTTTCTAGCCTACGAAAATGCAATATGATTCTAAATCCGAAGAAGTGTTTCTTTGGAATACTAGCCAGAAAATTGTTAGGTTTCATCATGTCTGAAAGAGGCATAGAGGTGAATCGGGACAAAATCAAGGCTATACTAAATATTACCAGGCCAACTCACCTGAAGGACGTGCAACAACTCACTGGCTGCATAGCAGCAGTAAGTCATTTCGTCAGCCTGCTCGTAGAAAGAGTCACACCTTTATACAAGCTCTTGATGAAAACCGACAAATTTGTCTAGACCAAAGAAGCCGACACTGCCCTTTAAAGTTTGAAAGACCTATTTTCAAACCCACAAATCCTTGCCACACCAGAGCCACAGGAGCCTATGTTACTATATATCGCAACAACAAATAGATTAGTGAGTATTGTAACATCAGTGGAGTGCAAGGAAGAAGATCATGAACATCCAGTACAACGTCCAACTTATTACATAAGCGAGGTCCTGACAGAGTCGAAGCAAAGGTATCCACAATACCAAAAGTTATCCCGTGGAGTGTTCTTCACTGCAAGAAAGCTACGCCATTATTTTCAAGATCACAAGATCACAGTGGTTAGTACTTCTCCCTTGCGAGATATAATCAATAATCGTGACGCCACATGACGTGTCGCGAAGTGGGGAATAAAGCTTGCAACTTTCGACATTGAGTACAGCCCACGTACAACAATCAAATCCCAAATTATCGTCGACTTTGTCGCTGATTGGGTAGAGTCGAAAGAAAATACAAGTCCTCCAAACCCGGAATTTTGGACCCTTTACTTTATTGGATCAAAGGAACGGGGAGGCTTGGGTATGGCGTGGTGCCCAAATCACCCCAAGGATATAAGTTGGTCTATGTGTTATAGATCCACTTCATGGAAACCAATAAGATTGTTGAGTATGAAGCACTGTTACATGGAATACACATGGCCAAAAACATTGGCATTACTCAACTCATGTGTTATGGAGACTCGGATTTAGTTGTCCAGCAAGTATCCGATATCTGCAATGCAAATAAACACATGGCAGCATACAAAGCTGTTATGGATGAATTATCCAAACCATTTGAGGGTTTTGAGGTTCATCACATCCCTCTAGCAGAAAATGAGGAAGCAGATGCTCTATCGCGCATAGGATCTACGCGGAAACCAGTTTCAGATGGTGCTTTTCTAGAGCACTTAAAAATTCCCTCTGTCACAGGATTTGATGAAGACTATCCAACGAAATCTGACTCACCTTTAGTAGCAGTTCTGGCTGTAGTACCCAGCTGGACACAACCCTATCTGGATTTCCTGATAGACGGAAAATTACCCAAAGATGAAGTTGTGGGTCGACAAATCATCCGACAAATAAAATCTTACACAATAATCGATGGTGAGCTCTACAAGCGTAGTGTTTTTAGGGTTTTCCAGCGCTGTATTTATTCGGAAGAAGGAGTGGAAATATTACGAGAGATACACAAAGGCGAATGCGGTCATCCAGCTGCAGCCATATCCTTAGTGGAAAAAGATTTTTGACATGGATTCTTTTGGCTAATAGCTAAGGCAGATGCCGAGAAACTGGTCAAAACGTGCAACGGCTGCCAAAAGTACACCAGTCAGGCGCATGTTCTGGCTGATAAGCTACGAGCAATCCCTATAACATGACCATTTTTAGTCTGTAGGCTTGACATGGTAGGGCCATTTCGTACAGCAAAATGTAGATTTACTCACCTACTAGTGATGGTGGATAAATTCACAAAGTGGATTGAGGCTAAACCCGTAACAAATTGCGATGGAGCCACATCCCGAAAGTTCGTCGAGGACATGATCATCCAATTCGGATATCCAAACAATATAATTACTAAAAATGGGAGAAACTTTTCCATGGGAGAATTAGCTGAATTCTGCGAATATCAAGGGATCCGACTGATATTGCATCAGTCGCACATCCACAAGCCAATGGACAAGTCGAAAGAGAAAATGGTCTCATTTTATAAGGACTCCAACCTTGAATCGAAGCACCGCTTCATCGCGCTGCGGGGGCTTTGGTGGAAGAATTACCGTTTGTCATATGGAGTTTACGAACAACTCCTAATAGATCAACCGGATACACGCCTTTCTTCTGAGTCTATGCTGCAGAAGCAGTTCTTCCTAGTGACTCAATCCATCAGTCTCCTCAAGTCAAAGTGTATATCGAAGAAGATGCCATATTTTCTCGACAAGATGATCTCAACATAGTCAAAAAATTTCGCATTATTGCTGAGCAAAGATCTACAGCCTATCAGTAGAAGTTATGCAAGTACCATAGTCGAACAGTTCAGAATTTTTCTTTCAGAAAGGGTGATTTTATTCTCCAACTCGTGCAAAAAATAAAACACAAACTCTCCCCGATTTGGGAAGGAAATTTTATGATTAGTCGGGTTCTACATAACGCGTCATATTATTTAACTGATATGAGACCAATCAAGGAAAGACGTGATACTCGGAAGAGAAAGAGAGATGGTGGTAGTACAGACCTAGATGAATTAGACCATCCATGTAATATTGTACAAATACGTATCTTCTATTCTTATTTATATTTACTTGTAATCATATGTACATGTTCAAAGTGAAATAAAGTATTGGTTACCTCATATATTTTCTGAGAAGTTTTTTACCATCTTATTTCTAAAAGATCATGCGAGTTTCAAATATCCCAGGATGCTTGAAAATAATTTATGCTCATGTTCGTTCTGGTTATGATTTTTGAATATATATATAAATGTTGCCATCGGGTGTAAATGTCATTTTCTGCTTATACTTTAGTTTTTTATATGATTGCTTAGACGCGGGAATTTTCTGAGTAATGAATTGTTTGTACTAGAAGCAAAATTTGTTTTCGAGTTTAAACTGGTTTAGCAATTGTGCTCTGTTGCTCGGCAAAGTTTCCATGCCAAAGGTTTGTCGGCTCATGAACGGGACTAGGCAAAGAGCTAGATAAAACGAGAAGTGTATACATAAAGTGCTTAAGAAATTTGAAAGCACACAATATATTACACAAAAGTGCTAAGTAGTAAAAGCATTAGTCCTTACATATCAGCACCACAAAATAAAAGTATCATACTTATTACATAGATAGTTGGCACAAAATAATGCAAAGTTTTTCTCCAAATTAATGCAGTGTTGCCTTGTTCTTTTTCCGGGACGGGCACTTCATCAGACTCGGTCACCTCGTCGTCCTCAAAATCTTCTCCGGCATTTCTAGGGGGCTTCGCGGCACAACAACAGCAGTGAAGAATTTCTTGTCAAAGTTGGTCATCTCTACCACACGACACGCGTATCCAGCACAAGACTCCCATATTTCTCCAATGTTTTGCTTCTTGCCATCCTTGTATTCAGTCGCATAGCCCTTGGTAATTTGCCATATTTCCATGTTACCATGGAGGCTCATTAGCATGGTTAGGGCATTTTGTGTTGTTGTACAGGCATAGGACATATTCCAGTCCCGGACCAACTGAGGCAGATCTGTAGAGGTCCTAACCTGATAAGGTAGAGATCCCTGTGTTTACAGTTCTAGTCCCTGGATCGAATAGCTAGCACCCATAGTTTAAGATGTAATATCAAAAAACAATGGTCATATTATAACTTATAACCAGGAATAAAGTAAATCATTACATCTTACATAGCTCATATGGCTATCTCATTACAATGCAGCAGATATAACTATATAGCATGGAGTACTTCATCTTCATATGCCACAGATAATCATGTTGGTTGTAGACTTGTAATCCCTACTCGACAAACTTCACTAACATCAAACAAACCTGCAACATAATAAATTACAGCCGCAAGGGTCAATAAATTTGAATTGTATTGGCAAGTGATATCATATTGATATGGAGAATCTAACATATACATGAATATATGGCTAAGTGGAGTTTTGGCTGACCTTTGCATAAAATAAGATTCTCCTATCCTTTTTAAAATTAGTTTTCTCTTTTCAAAACATTTCATCACACAATGGCACACTGGATACACACCAGGTGTTACCCTTGTTCACCCAACAAGTTTTAACTTAGAGAAATTGGGATCAGGATATTATTGATCATTCCAATGTCTTTGAGGCTCAAATTTTCCATTACCGAGGACACGGCTAAGTACTTAGTTTATACCCTCTCGAGAGGTGGTGCACTTTCCCCACAAGACTCGACATGCACTACTAGGAAAACGGCTATAGGTAATCAGCACATCCGTGGCTCACATGGTTGAAGTGCCCCACGGCTAAAACAGGCGTGGCTCACCTGTGGGCAGTGCCCTACTAATAACTAGAACAACCGTGGAGCACATGACTATAATGCGCCACAGATGTGTGTGGGCCAGGGCCCTTTTGGCCACACGCCAAACATCTGTAGCGCACTATAGTCATGTGCGCCACGGTTGTTAGGGTCATCTGTGGCGCATGTGTGCACAGTGCGCCTAAGCGCATGCCCCTCGCTCAAGCGTACAAACTACATGGCGCACTCGGCCTAGTGCGCCACAGTAGGAAACATCTGTGGCGCACATGGAGTAGTGCGCCATAGATGTTTGTACTCCCGTGGCACACTAGGCCGTGTGCGCCACGGATGTGTCGATTCTTTAGGACACTTTATGTGCACATGTGTGACCACATCCACCACCCCACACTTCACTTTCCCTTCTTCTTCCTCCTTAGATCTAGTCGGGATCTTCTCTTTCCCACCTCAATTTCTCCACACATTCACCATTTTTAGCATGTAAAACTTGCTTTGGATGTTACATAAGTAATAGAGGAGGTCTCGGTCTCATCTATCCTTCTCCGGTCGACGCACCTCTCCTTTCCATCTTTCTCGATCGGTCTCTCATCTCATTAAGTTGTCCATGTAAGGATGTGTTCATGTGTATATAGATGATGTGCTCATATGTATGTAGATGATCGATGCTCATGATGTGTGTATGTGGAGAGGATCGATGGTCATATGTGTGTGTATATGGAGAGTATCGATGATGCTCATGCATGTGTACTATGGAGAGGATAATGATATGTTCATGTGTGTATGGATCGGTCTCTCTCTCTTGTGTTTGTATGTGAACAAGTTGCCATTTGTTTTGCCAAAATGTTGATTCATTTCCATTTTGGCAAGACTTTGCATTCATAAGGTCCTAATTTTAGGATAGGTCATGCCGAAATTTTCTATCGACCATTGCATGCATGCATTCATTATGTGGTTCTAATAGACTTCAAAATTGTACCGTGTACATCGTGCAGGAAAAAATGGTCCGCATAATGAGCGAAGGCATTGTGGCTCGATTTTTGAAATGTGCGACGGCCGACATGATACGAAATAACAAGACAGATATAAGATGTTCGTGCAGAAGATGCAAACTCAACTGGGTGATCGACCCAGATTCCGGGAATCTGAGCGCACTGCTCGCCATGGTTTCATGGATGGATACACTCGTTGGATAAGCGATGACGTATATGATGGAGACGGTGAAGAAGGTAGCCAACATGACGATGATCATCATCACGGCGAGAACGGGCGAGATGATGAAGAGTCTCCTGGAGATGGTGAAGGTGCGGAAGAAGACCGGGATGATGATGATCTAGATGCCGGAGGAGCAGACAACGATGGAACAACGTCAGGCTGGGTGCGGGACCCTTATGTGCAAGAGCTGCTTCTCAAGCAGACGAGTAACGCCAGGGCTGCCGCTAGAGAGAAATCCAAGCTTGCGCAACTTGAGAAAGACGCGGTTACTCCATTGTATGAAGGATTTAGGCCCGATGATACCCGGTTGAATGTAACGCTCAAGCCTATGGAGATGAAGGCGAAGCACAAATTGAGCGACGCAAGCTTCGACGATATGATGGCATTCTGGCACGATCGTCTCCCGGAGGGGAACACATGTCCAACTAGTATCGAGGATGCCAAGAAAATCGTCTGTCCTCTCGATCTACCGCACGTTAGATATCACGTATGCATCAACGATTGCATCATTTATCGGGGCGAGGACGCGGAGAAAACCACATGTCCGGTGTGCAGCGTGAGTCGATACAAGAAAGGGAAGAAAGCACCTCGAAAAGTGGTATGGTAATTTCCTATCACTCCTCGTCTGCAACGCTATTTCGCGGACCCTAAGGAAGCGAAGCTCATGCGATGGCATGCGGAAAGGAAGAAGCCAGGAGATGATGATGACCCCGAAAAGGATGAGCTGCTGACGCACCCTTCAGATGCTAGCCAGTGGAAAGCATTGGACCTCGAATTCCCAGAATTCGGTGGAGATTCGAGGAACATCAGGCTTGGTGCGAGCACCGATGGACTCAATCCGTTCGGTAGCCAGAGCAGCACGCACAGCACTTGGACCGTGTTTGTATGGATATACAACCTCCCTCCATGGTTGTGCATGAAGAAGAAGTACATACAAATGAGTATGCTAATTCAAGGGCCGAAACAACCTGGTACCGACATCAATCTGTATCTCGGGCTGTTGAAAGAGGAGCTAGCCATGTTATGGGAATCTGGAGCCAATACTTACGACGCCGCCGCACAAGATTATTTCACTATGAGAGCCGCGTTGGTCACTACGGTGCAAAACTATCCAGGTTGCGGGTATATCTCGGGGCAGGTTATCCAAGGATTCTGCGCAAGCGTTAGGTGCATGGATAACACAAGCTATCTCCAACTAGAGAAAGATCCAGGGTCATCGAAAACCGTGTTCATGGCGCACCGGAGGTGGCTCGGCAAGAATGATCCATGGAGAAAACGTGGAGACCTGTTCGATGGCAAATCAGAGACCCGAGGAATCCCAGAGCATAGGAGCAGCGAAGAAGTGGAAGAGTTCTTGAAAACTGGAAAGATTGTCCTAAGCACGGAAAGAAGCAAAGAGGCAGCAACAAGACAAGCCATTGATGAAGGTATGGAAAACAAGGTCCATTTCGGGAGTTGCCATCTTGGAAGTTTCTCCGCACGCCTCATAGCCTCGACATCATGCATATCACGAAAAACGTGTGCGAGAGTCTGGTCGCCACCATAATCAACATTCCAGATAGGACGAAAGAGGTCCGAAAGCAAGGCACGACCTGATATGCTTGGGTATCCGGAAGGAGCTTCACGGAGGACACACTACTCCTGATGACCAGGAAGATGACGATGATCATGAGTCGGAGACGACACAAGGTCGGTGGAAGGGTAAAAAGTTCAAGAAGAACGAATATTACTGCCCTCCTTCTTGCTTCACTCTAAGATAGGATGAGATCAAACAGTTTTTCAAGTGCCTTCTAGGAGTCAAATTTCCTTACGGCTACGCGGGCAAGATAAGCAGATACCTAGACGAGGCGAGAGGTTCGATGGCATGAAGTCTCACGACTGTGTCGTGCTAATGACGCAGGTACTTCCGGTCGCACTAAGAGGGATAATGGACGAGCACGTCCGTGAAACGTTATTTGGCATATGCAAGTTTTTCGACGTCATCTCTAGGAAGTCGATTGGCTTGAATCAGCTCGGAAGGCTACAGGAGGAGATCGTGGTGATACTATGTGAGCTTGAGGTCTACTTCCCACCCGCATTCTTCGACATTATGGTGCATCTGCTGGTCCATGTCATGGAGTACATCGTACAACTCGGGCCGATGTTCCTCCGCAGCATGATGGCGTTCGAAAGGATGAACGGACACATTAAAGGATACGTTCGCAACAGGTCCCGTCCAGATAGAAGCATAGCCAAGGGCTTTCTGGCCGAAGAGTGCATCTCTTTCTGCACGAATTATCTAGACATCGAGAACCACCGGTCTTCCGTCAATGACACCTTGGCAAGCTCGAGGATCTGGTCACCGAGAGGGTCGTCGCATCTTGCATGCGCACTTGATTTTCGCCAGACTTTGATCGAGCAAACCTCGTCGCGCTACAGCATTTAGAACTGGTCGATCCTTGGGTACAGAAGCACAAAAGGTTAATCGAGAAGAAGTACAGTGACCGGGGCATACAGAGGACACAGGGAGAAATAATCAAAGAGCACAACTCAGATTTCACGCGTTGGTTTAGGCAGACGCTCCTTGATAATCCCCCGCGATCGCATTCTTCTGACATGGAAAAGATCATATTCACCTTGTCGCAGGGACAGATGCAAAACCTGGTGACCTATCAGGCGTATGATATCAACTGCTACACATTCTACACGGAGGAAAAGGACAACAAGTGTGATTATCAGAACTCAAGCGTAACGTCGGAATTCTACACCGATGACAACGTGAAGGAAAGATTCTACGGAAGAATCGAGGAGATCTGGGAGCTCGACTACTGTGAAAAAAAGGTGCCGATGTTCCGTGTCAGATGGGCAAAGAGCGTCGAAAGAGAAGACCGGTATTTCACAACCATGGTTAGACCCGAAGCAGCCAAATCCAAGCCCGCCGGTGCGAACGTGGCCGCGAAAAATGAACCGTGGGTACTAGCTACCAAAGTGGACCAATGTTTTTCATTACCGACCCGACAAAGCCTAGCCGTGTTGTTGTGAGGAGAGGAAAAAGAAACATCATCGGAATGGATGGAGTCGCCAACGAGAAAGACTTGACCAAGACGGGCGATCCAATGATTGAAGATGATGACGACTACGATGCAGCAACATACATCACAAGAAGAAAAAGGACAACCCTACCCAAAAAAGGTAGCCCGTTCGAAAGAAGAAACATTAAAGTGCCGGGGCTAAATTATTCAACCGCGACAAAGAAGGGAAAAAAGATTGTAAAACGCTAGCTCAAAAATATTGTAAAACACGTGGTCGAAAAATATTGTAATATTCATGGACAAAGTATTATGAAATTTAGTTATACTTCGAATCATATTTGTAACACTTTTATGACATACATCACTACTTTTGGGCATGTTTGGAATATTTAGAAGTATTTTAAAAACAAAACAAAACTTGTATGGCATATATCACCACTTTTGGACATTTTTGTGAACATTTAAAAGTATTTTTAAAATAAAAATAAAAAAGTGGAGCACCAGGATTCGAACCTGGGTGCTCAGAGTTTGGAATAGAGCTAAGGGGCTAGAACCAGTGGGCTATGACAGTAGTAGTGTTAACAGAAGGGGTGGCCGCCCTCTTATCTGGTCGTCCAACAGACATAGGCGTAGCGCACCCTGGCCAAGCGCGCTACGGTTATCCGTAGCGCACTTGGCCAGTGGTGCGCCTATGTCTGTTGGACGCTAGTCAACCGCGCCGGTTCCATCTCTCACAGACGACACCACGCACCGCGCCGCTCTGCATCTCACAGACAGCTCTCGAGGAGGAGGAAGCCCACCACCGCCACGCTGCCCGTCGTCGTGGAGGAGGAGGAAGCTCTCGAGGAGGAGGAAGCTCTCTCGAGGAGGAGGAAGCTCTCGTGGAGGAGGAGGAAGCTCTCGAGGAGGAGGAAGCTCTCGAGGAGGAGGAAGCTCTCGTGGAGGAGGAGGATCGCGCCGCCCGTCGTCGTCCGCCCGTCGTCCGCCCGTCAGAGGTAGCCCCTCCCCTGTCTCTCCCTCTCTCCCTCCCCTGTCTCTCCCTCTCTCCCTCTCTCCCTCTCTCCCTCTCTCCCTCTCTCCCTCTCTCCCCCTCTATCTCTCCTCTCCTCTCTCCCTCTCTCCCTGTCTCTTCCTCTCTTCCTCTCTCTCTCTCTCTCCCCTCTCCCCGCCGGGAGTTAGGGTTCATGGTTCAGAGGTTGCTAGGTTGCTAGGGTTCGAGGTTGCTAGGTTGCTAGGTTGCTGCTAGCAGGTCTGAATGGTAGAATAATTGTCATGTCTGAATGGTAGAATAGCTAGTGAATTCTGGCCCCCATCAAAAAACATACAGCAAAGTTAGGGTTCATGGTTCAGAGTAGTGCAGCTATTGGTGTAGTGCAGCTATTGGTACAGCTATTGGTTCAAGAGTAGTGCAGCAAAGTTAGGGTTCATGGTAGAATGTCGTTGTTCACAACTCCTGTGTTCTATTACCATTAGAAATGACAGCAACTCCTGTGTTACGCTATTGGTGTAGTGTTGGCATGCTATTATTAGAAATGACAAACAAACTGATCCCACATAATGACAGGCAACTCCCTTTATTGTCTACACTGTTTGTTACCATACTTAATATGGTTCTGCTTTTAGTGTTGCATCCAATATGCATTTGTTGTAAATAACTGATGGAAAAGCTCCCCTCTGAAATATTCATATATTCTCAATTAAATGCTCCCCTCTGAGATATAGGTAGTTGACAGAGATACAATTGTATGCTATTGATGAACATTTTTAATTGTCCTTGGATTATGCTATCGATAGATATATATATATATATCACTAATGATGCAAGCTTAATTTAGATTGACCTTGGATTATTCAGTACACCAAGGTTTAAATGCTCAAGTACTTCTAGTTCTAGGTATTAATTTAAATAAGAGAGTGCGATAGCTGATGCTTCAGGGTTGTACAACATCTGGTTTTGTACTCCTGGGTCGACACTTAATTTTTTTTAAAAACTCTGTTGACACATAAGGTTCAGATTTATCTCTGATGTGATTATTGACATTAGGGTTCAAAGTAGTGCAGGAGGTTGTTGACACATTAGGGTTCGAGTAGTGCGGAGGTTATATGATCATGTTTGTGCCTCGAGAATATGGTAGCTGTTCTGGTGTTCTGGTTCCTCCATTTTCTTTGTTCCATTATGCCCATAGATGTGGTAGCTGTTCTAGTGTTGGTGTCCCTTGCAAAACTTGCTGCCATCAAGTCCAGTAATTTTTGCTGAAACATATTTATTGTGTGCTGGTTGTGCAGTTGTGCTGGCTATACTGGGCCATTTATGCTGGTTGTGCTGGCTATGATGGCCATTTATTGTGTGCTAGCTATGCTGTCCATATATATGCAGGTTCTTGTATGAAACGAGTCCCGATTTTTGCCGGAATGTTGATTAACTTCTGTTTCGGCAGAAATCGGGCACTCCTAGTTTAAGAAAATTAGCAAAGGCCATGCCGGATTTTTCCATGCATTTAACCAATTATTTGTTTTTTGTTAGTGCAAAGATGTGTGACAACGACGAGGCTGGATGTTCTAAGTGCATCAGCGCTGAACGAGAACTCAAACCTCCGAATAAACAATTGACATTCTGGGAGGCGGCCCAGCGGCTAGAAGACGATGAAGAATACCATCCTTCGGAGAGCGAGGATGATGAGATGGAAGACGCGAAGGAAGAAGCCGAAGGAACGGCAGGCGATGAAACCACTGATGGCGGCGAGGGCACAGGTAGTGGTAGCAACCCTTCTAAGAAGAAGAAGAAGCCGAAGGACCGGCGCCCGAACACGGTCGGCACGGTCAGGGAGGAAATTACCGAAGTGAGCCCAACTGGTGTTCCTTTGGAGCCCGCGCTTGTCGTTAAAGGGTACGGTGGGCAAGTGGCGGCGATCACCCGGACAACCATCTCGATCAACACCGAGAATCTCCGGCATTAAGATAATGGCCACTTGCGCACACTCCTCTTCGAGAAGCTTCACGCCAGATACAAGTTCCTCGCACAGTATCAGAACACAAATTATCATGGGAACGAAGTAAACAAATCCGCCCTCACAAAGATGAGCACCGCCCTGTCCAGCTGGAGAACCCGGATAAAGAAGAAGATCTATAAAGAAGGAAAAAGTCTCGAGGAGATCCAGAAGATTGACCCGCAGATCACCGAAGATCAGTTGCGGGAGTTCAAGGAGAGGTGTGAATCCGAAAGAGCCCTGGCCAATAGTAATTGGGGAAAGGCACTGCATGCGATGAATATAGGTCATCACCATCTCGGATCTGGTGCATACAGAACCGCGGAGGCCAAATGGAATAAGGAGGACGAAGAGTATAGATCCAAGGGGATAGAAAACCCCTTTGCTAAATTCGAACCCGGGCAGGTTCGAAACTTCATCAGGGCCCGTTACCATGTGGACCCAAAAACCAAACAACTCACCGCGTATCATGCGGTGAAGGAATTCGAGAAATTGTGGTAAGTATAATCTAATTACCATGGATCAACACGATTGCAATCTAATCGATGATCTAAATGATTCACCGTTACTTGCTCTGAGGAGGAGGAAATTGTTGCTAGTCATGGATCCTGTGGTTCCTCATCCTGTGTCGACGGCGCCACCGGTGGGATAACCCTTTTAACAGGCGATGAACCGAGCCAAGAAAATAGAGTCGATTCTGAAGAAGCCGTCGGTGGCCGTCTGGCCTCGGGGTAAGAATTGGTGGATCATTTTGGTCCACCGCCGAGGACGCATGTGGCGCCGTCGGGAAGGAGCGAGGAGGAAAACCGAGAGGTTCAAGAACTTAAGGCACAAGTGGCGCGGATCCAGCAGATCGTCCAAGACAACCTGGCAATCACCCTCACGTCCTTCCTGCCTACCTTGGTGGAGTCAATAGCGAACTAGAGTGCGGGTGGTCGAGTAGGGCCGTGCCCGATTCCAAGCATGGTCAGCAGCCACTCGAACAACGCGGCGCCAACGAATCAGGCGAACTACATGTTCGTGACTCCGCCCTTCTTAGCACTGGCGCCGCAAGTGTTGGTGACTCCCCCTGCCATCACCGCGGCGCCGGAGTACATGTTGGTGCCCCCCCTGCCATCGTCGCGGCGGCACCGGAGCTCCAAGCACCCGTCGTTAGGGAGAATACACCGGCGGCCAGCACCGCGCCATCAAGAAGCCCTTCCGTCTCTTGCACGCCCGTCGCCGTATGCGGTGCGTCGACATTAGCCGATCTCGACACCATCACGGTAAACAAATTGCTTTAATTACCGCCTTTCATGCCATCTATATATTACTCTTGTGGCATCTCGCTCTGACGACGCCGTACATGTTTTCTGCAGATGGATGTTCCTTGCACTCTCTTATGATACGTGAACAACAAGCTGAGGGATGTTGCCAAGGGTACCATCGTTCAACCCTTGCAGCGCACGTTCCACTCAAAGCCGATGCCAGATAGCGTGCACAGGGTTAAAATTAGTCGGGTGCTAAGGGGCTGCGACGACTGAACCTCCCATTCAACCCCTGTGAGCGGATGAAGAAGAGTCGTTTGTCCTCGGTTGCTTCGCTTGTTCTTGCTATGGCCAAAGAGCATGATCCGTTTGGGGACGGCCATCACGCCAGAGAACAAAGACCGCTTTGTCGACAGCTAAGCGGTAGCAAGGCCCTACCGCCTCGTCACCTCCACGCCGGTGGTGGATGATCATGTTGATGATATGCACATGGCGCAGGATCCGCCGAGGACGACAAAGACGGAATGATCACTTCTTCACACTCGGTTTAGCAACGAAGAAGACCTAGCTGGTGGCCCCAGAGAAAGCCACTATCACCAAGCGTTTGGTTCTCGAGACGCCTAGCTTGCTCCTTTACAGAGCCACTGATACAACCAACCGCCCTTTATTCTAAGCCACGACACACTACATAGGGCGGATGCTCGATTATGTGCCTGCCCGCTCTCCAAAAGGAAAAAAGGGCAGGAAAAGAAAATCTAGCAGCTTGAGCCAGCCGGTGGCGTCAACAACTGCGAATCCGATCAGGTTTCGGGACGGTCCACCAAGACCCGAGGGTATTATGTGGAGGATTCATGTGGCGGGTGAGCCCATGCTACCTAAGAATTTGCGGAAGCTCGCCAGTTCAGAACTGCAGAGTGTGCATGACGGCGTGCTGACGATAGAGAGACGCCTTCTATCGGAGAAAGATCCCTCGCACCCAGTATTCGTGGTTAAGGTGCCACCAGGCTTGGGATTCGTCGACACTGCCCCGCGGATCTGTTCTTCCTGCGGTTCGAGGACATCTTCAATATGTTCCACCTATACCCGCTGCACTATACCATGGTCCGTCTCTTTTCTCTCAACCTGGCCATGCAGATCATTAGAGAGAACACACCGAGCATCGCTATAGTGGACCCCTACTACATGCGTGACGGCTGCTTGGGTTCCCCCGCCGAACGATGTATCGTGGCCTCGTACCTAAAAAGAATCCTCGTGGCGAACAAGACAAAGGAATACATTCTCGTGCCTTACTTTCCCGAGTAAGTCGTTATTCACTCGCCACCATCGATTGGCTTTATTAGATCATCATCATTCTTTTTCCAACACATTCCATTTTAATTTTTTGCGCAGAGATGAACACTGCACGCTCATCTCCTTATCGCCGAAGCATTCCCATGCCACGTATTTCGACTCGGGGAGTCTAGAAAAGAAGAAAAACTACGACAAGATCAAGGAAGTTCTGGATGATGCTCTCACTGGCTTTGCCTCGACGGAAGGCACCACTTCGCGGCGTAAGAAGGTCAAGTTCGCAGGCACGCCTTCAACCACGTAACGGAGTTCCCTGCGTGAAGCAGCGGAAAACAGAAGGAAGCCTAAGCCTACGCACTCCATCACATGAGGCGTTCCTACTTGACCAGCAGAATTCTACGCTGCCAGATCATCTCAAACAGTGGGCCGAAGCAAAAACCAAGATCAATGATTCGGATATTAGACAAGAGATGTATCGCATCCAGCAGCAGTTTGGGGCAATCATCTTTCGTGATGTCATGACTTCGGGGGGGATCTTCTACGGAGGAAATATCCCGAATAACCGTGACATAGAAGATCGCCTAGAGATGCAGGGTGACTATAGGAAGTTCATGACGAGACAGGGCGTCCTCCCGTTCCCTAAGCCGAGCCAGAAGGCTTGATGTTGGCCTAGTTGTAGTTACAAACTATAGATGACCTTTGTGTGTGTGTGTGTGGACGACAAGTGAACTTATTTTGCTTATTATTATATATCGATCAATGCTTGGTTTTTTTGCTTACTCTTTGGTCCTTTGCTCAATTTGGTCCTTATTTTTTTCCTTACTCTTTTTTCGAGAATAATGTCGATGATTGAAATGTCGTAGCACACTATATATGTGAATGTGCTACGATGGGATTGTACGCCTTGTGCTATGCATAAGTACTCCAGGTGTTGTGCATCCTACTTGGCGTACAGTTCTGTCGTAGCATATTCATGTGTCCAACGACCTATGTATATATATGAGGCATGATTTTTGAGTTACTTTGGTCTTTTTCGAGAATAATGCCGATGATTGAAATGTCGTGGCACACTATATGTGAATGTGCTGCGATGGGATTGTTCACCTTGTGCTATGCACAGGTCCAGGTGTTGTGCATCCTACTTGGCGAACAGTTCCATCGTAGCATATTCCTGTGTCGAACAACCTAGTTATATATGAGGCATGCTTTCTGAGTTTGGTCTTTTTGATTTAGGAGTACTTTCTATAAGTGTATCTTCATATGCGACTTTAATTATATATGTTTTTTCAATAGTCGGTTAATTATTATTGTCAACTTATAGATGACGTGGTACGTCGTGTACAAGGACGGTTCCGAGTCTACGATGATTGGGAAGATCCGGAGACAGGTGCACCGCTTCAATGCAATAGCTACAAAGGGTACAACACTATGGCGGAGGCGGAAGCTAGATACACGCGCTATCTAGCGGGAGTTAGGACAAGGAACCGGATGAAGACCTACACCTTCATCGCGGCGGTGATCATGCTTATCTTCTTTGGTTATTTATCCAGCGTTCGTGTCTAGCTAGTTAGTTTAGATGTCTAGGCGAGCTTCCGAGCTCTAACTTGTTCGATCGACACATATATTAGCATGTCACCAACTACTACTTTGTAACATGATCGAAACAATGTAACTTAGACTATGTATTCATGTATGAGACTTATCTATATGTATTTGTTTCAATCTTGTTTTTCATATTGAGTATTTATATATATAATTGTATATCTTGTATCTGTGTGTATATCTGTAATATTGTATATAATGCTCGGAAATTAAAAAAAAACAAAAATACATCGTGGCGCACATGGTCTACCTTCCGTGGCGCACTACACCTAAAGCGCACCATGGAAGTTTAGTGGCGCCAGGTAGTGCGCCACGAAGATCCTGTAGCGCACCATGCCAAACTTCTGTGGCGCACTTGGAGGTGCGCTACGCCTATCTCTGCACAACCGTGGCGCACTAGGCAGTGCGCCACGGCTGAGAGATAGCCGTAGCGCAAGGCCCGTGGAGCACTGCTAGTGCGCCACAGATGGACATTTCTGGTGCGCCACTAACGGCCTGTTTCCTAGTAGTGATGCATCGAGATGATACTTTTTAGAAGCAATCCCTCAGATCAGCACAGACGCGTTCCATCCTATCATCACTACCACCAACTATCTGCCTATCTGAGTTCTTACAACCTAGTTGGTCAAGGCAGAGCCCATATGCCATGTGGCTACACTTGAAGCTTCTCAACACAAAACATCTCAGATCTCTTTGTTCGTGTATGGCCATCCACAAGTGACATACACCAGGGTAAGCCATAGAAATGGGCCCTTGGTAACCACTCAACACAAACCATTCTTCCCATTCCACCCAGGTGATCCATTCACATAGTTGTTTTATTAATCAAAAACATAGTCATAGACTTTGCATAATATCATAGTATGAATATTCCACCCTTGTATTCTAATAGCTAGGCTAAGCATACTAGCATAACTTGTCTCTTAAATTAGGAAGATTCTTACCAAGATATATTCTACAGGATCTACCATAGCATAGCATTATATAAAAATAGTCCTATCATGCATACTACAAAAATATCACTAATGCAATATTGAAAAGATAGGACTTTTGATGACCAAAGTATCACTTGCCTTTTTAGTAGATATTCTAGGTACTCTCCTTTATCTTGCAATTGTCACACTCCTCAAAGTTCACTACAATTCAATCAAGTAAGGCACACATTCAAAACTAGCACTCAAACAAATAACAACACAAAACAATAAAAACAAAGAAACGCATGCAAGCATGCAAAAGGTTGTTTTATTGAAAAAGTGGTTTCTAACAAGGCTTTAAACATTTCAAAACACCTACTGGTCTTTTATAAAAGTGGGAATTCATTGAAAATCAAGTGAGTGAAAATAGGCCTTTTAAATCATTTTTGTTTTGCTAGAAATGCTTTTATTCAAAGGAATAATTCCTAGTGCTAACAAAATATATTTTTAAACTCAAATGTTAGTGTTTATGGTCATAGGGTTCAAAACTAATCCATTTGCAAAAGGTTTCACTCAAAAAAATTAGAACAATTTTTATACTCAAAATAGTCCTACAAATGTTTCTGCACAAAAATTTAAATTTTCAGAATCAAATGACCAAACCAGGGCCATATTTGCAAATGCTTCATTTTTCTGAATCCATGGATATAAAATTTGCAATTTTTGGACATACAGATCAAAAGTCATGGATTTTACAAATTCAAACATCTAATAGAACAAATTCTGGGTTTTTTAAAACAAAAGCCTGGCCACGTGTCATGATTCTAATGGCCAGTACCGCTTTGGGTGGATCGAGCAACATGCACCGTTAGATTTAAGTGGAAGCATATGGCGCAGATCAACATTTACCACTTCGATTAGTGATTCTATCCTATCCCTGCGATCTAGATCTAACGGACGAAATCACTTTGGCCTAGAACTGGCGGTTTTTGCGACGATGCGCGGCGGCGCTCTATCGACGGTGGTCTGGCGATTCTAGGAGGCAAGGGAGGGGGTACAAGGTGTTACCTGAGTCGCCATGGCGAGGGGATGCTCAACGTGGTAGTGGTTGGCGAAGGGGCGCACGGGGTCATTGGGAATCGCTCACCGGAGTTGAGCTCTGATGACCCACAAGTATAGGGGATCGCAATAGTCTTCGCGGGTAGTATTACCCAATTTATTGATTCGACACAAGGGGAGCCAAAGAATACTTGCAAGCCTTAACAACTGAGTTGTCTGTTCAGCTGCACCTGCAAATAGTTCTTGCTCACAGAAGTTTATCAGTAGCAACAGTTTGTAGTAGCAAAAGCAACATCAACAGTGAAACATGAGCAATAGTAATAGTAACGGTAACACTATGATTCGAGTGCGTTAGGCATAGGGATGGATGGACGGGCATTGCATGGACGAGTCTAAACATGTAACTTCAAGATCTAGGGCATTGCAGATAAATAATAACAAGCATCCAAGTACTAAACAATCCTAGGCATGTGCTCCAAATATAGTCATACGTGCTCGCAATGAGAACTTGCACAATATCTTCTATCAAGCCAGCCCGTGGCAGCGGGGCCTCTAGGGAACTACTGGAAATTAAGGTGCTCCTTTTAATAGAGCACCAGAGCAAAGCATTAACACTCCATGAACACATGTGATCCTCACACCATAGCCATCCCCTCCGGTTGTCCCAATTATTGTCACTTTGGGGCCTTTGGATCCGGACAATGATGTGTGTACACAACTTGCAGATAAGATCACAAACAATACTATCATAATGATTCAATAATAAGTTTAGATATGAGATCATGGCACTCGGTCCCTAGTGACAAACATTAAGCACAACAAGTTGCAACGAAGTCAAATAGCACTAATAGAGATACTAGGCACTATGCCCCTAACAGATCTTATTCGATTACATGGTAGAACTCATCCAATCCCTTCCATCCCCAAGCCTACAGGGGGGATTACTCACTCATGGATGAGGAAAACATCGGTGGTTGATGGAGATGCATTGGTGATGACGATGGAGATGATCCTCTCCAAATTCCCCGTCCCGGCAGGGTGCCAGAACGGAGTTTCTGGATCTGAATCTTGGTTTCTAGTGGCGGCGGCGGAGCGGAACTCTTTCTGGAAAACTATCGACCCCCCCCCTCTGTTTTTAGGTCAGAAGGCAACTTATAGGCGCGGAGGGAGGCCGAGGAGCTTCTTGGGGTGGCCAAACCCCCTCCAGGCGATGGGTCAGGTGGGACCGCGCCTGGGGTGGGTCTGGGCCCCCCAGGCCTCCCCTCTATCTCCTCTTCTAGCTCTGTGGATCTTCTGGTGAGAAATAGTTTTTGGCATATTTTCCGGGATTTTTCCCGATAGTTGATTTTCTACACAAAAACAAGACACCAAGGTAATTCTGCTGAAAACAGCATTAGTCCGTGTTAGTTGTATCCAAATCACACAAGTTTAGAGGAGAAACAATAGCAAAGTGTTCGAGAAAGTAGATACGTTTTGGACGTATCAAGCTCCCCCCAAGCTTAGCTTATTGCTTGTCCTCAAGCAATTCAGTTGAAAACTGAGTGCGATAAAAGAACTATCACGAACACTTTGCTTCATATGATGTATATATTCTCAGCACAGTAGTAGATGCTTATACAATTCATAATATGGAGTATGCAACTAAGTCTACTCAATAGTCATTGCAAGCTATGAAGAGAAACTAACTCAATAATAATAAGTAACGTGAAACATAAACATAAGCAACATTGCAATGCTCATAGTAAGGTATGATAGAGTGGTATCTCGCTTGCCTTTGTTTGAAGAGCACAATATGAATGTTGAGGCACCTCTGAAGTTCAAGTGAAGACTAGAGGTAAAGATATCAGAGATACAAGCATCATAGTCATGGCATAATTAACCAAGTTTTGTGTAAGATCCCACCTTTATAAAGGTAAAGATCCCTATGATTGCAATGCTAGTCCCTGGATCAAATGCTATCATCCATAGTTTAAGATGAAGTACACAGAAACAAAGGTCATTATTACAATTTCATTCCAGAGATAACATAGTCTTTTACAACTCCATAGCCATAGGCTAGTACAAGAGTTTAACTTAACAATATAAAATAAAAGTCTTCATCAGCTGCTGCATCTCGGGTGTGACATTATTGTTGTTTGGGTTAGGGTTGTCACGTCGAGGAGGCATCTGTGGTTTTCATAAGGATAAGAATGAGATACCCATAGATTCTGAACATGCACAATACATCACATAGTCAGTCACCAAAACAAGTATCAAAATAACTTAAGGTTCAACGACAAAAACAACAAGTTTGAAAAAGTAAACACACCATAGCAAGCCATCCACATGTTGGATGGTCATTGCGACTCAAATAATCAATAGCATGACAGATGAAAGTAACTCGAGTAGTCTATCCTACTCCTCCGCATCAACCTCCTCGTCAACAAGTGTAAGACCTGCATTCTCCATGGCGGTCTTGTACTCATCAACACTAGTAGTCAAGGCCTCTATCTTAGCCCTAAGGTCCCTCTTCTGTGAGCGAAGCCTCTCTATCACTCCCTGTTGATGCTCGATCTCGAAGTCCTTGGCCTCTAGTTCTGCATTCATATCCCGAATCCTCTTGTTCCTGTCTTGGACTCTTTTCTCTTGGCTCTTGAACTTCCTGTCCTGGCTCTCAAACTTGGCCTCCATTTCCTCGACTAACTCGTCTTGCTCCGCGAAGAGCTTGTCCTTCTCACGAAGCTGCACCTGGAGCTCGTCATTTCTAAGCATGACGTTGGTCCTATCAGTATCTAGGTGCCTAATAAGAACCTCTAGGTCCTGCAGGTATAGAAGAACCGGCTCCACTGTCTCTCTAGAAGCATCCTCGAACTCAATAGCCTCACCCTCCTCGTTGCGTCTCGCGAAGGGGTGAAAGTAAAGACCTCTAAGCTCTCTAGAGTGTCTCCCTACCAAGCGCCCAAGTAACTCTTGCATGACTACATCTAGGCCTTTATCCTTGTCGTCATGCATCAGCTTGATAGTGATGGTCTCTGTGGTTGGCTCTGCCTGGCGTCCGGGCTGAGTGACTCTGAAGCCCCAAAGGTCCTTCCTCTCAAACTTGGTGAGGGGAAGCGTCATGATGCTAGGTAGTGGAAGGTTGAGCACGCTAGTGAGCTCAATGAGACGAGTGCCAAAACGAGTTCCCTTGAACTCCTCGGCCGTGTTGATAATAACACTAGGCATCTATTTTATAAGATAGAGAAAATTTAGAATCAACATCAATAGAGAAAAATCACAAGACAAGATAACACAAGCATCTCTTTCATAGCTAACACACAAGTAATGGCATACATAAATTTTTTGGAAATAAAATGATAAGTGTGGTGGTCCAACTAACGAAGTACGTTACAACTCTCACTCACTAGACAAAATTGCTATCAAAGCATCCTTAGTAGCCATCTGTCTATCTTGTTCACAAGATTCCCAAATTAAGTCTATGATGTCTACCCTTAGTTGTTGGTTTGTAGTCTCTAACTCTTGGGTATGCTTCTTTTCTTCTCTAAGGTCATTTTGGGTGTTGAGCGTTCTGTACTTGAGTCTATCACCAAGCTCCTTGATAGCATTCCAAGCTGCATTTCTTGCAGAGTCAAAGAATGTTGTGTGCATTTCTGAGTTGGTGACCATGCAGAATCCTGACTCCTTGTGGTTGTCTTCCTTGTTTTTGTACAAGTGAAGTTGCACCCACCAATACTCCTCTCCTTCATCCATCACAGGGAAACCTTTGTACACAGCTGCACCATGTATCCCCATGGTAACCAAAAGGTTCTTGAGGGCCTTGGGAAACTCAGTCTCACACTCCAAAGTCATGGTCATGAGTGGTCCCTTCCTTACGGCTTCGTTGATGGAGTTCATCTACAAATAGAGATGAGACAGAAGATTAGAAAAGTTTACGAGAAGAAAAAGACAAGTGTAGAAATTTTTCAAAGTGTTGAAATTTTTCCTTAGTGGTTTCTAATCCAATCCTAGGGTCATAATCCTATAGGCAACATAGTGCTCTGATACCATCTGCAAGATACCACCTTTATAAAGGTAAAGATCCCTGTGATTGCAATGCTAGTCCCTGGATCAAATGCTAGCATCCACAGTTTAAGATGAAGTACACAGAAACAAAGTTCATTATTACAGTGTCATTCCAGAGATAACATAGTCTTTTACAACTCCATATCCATGGGCTAGTACAAGAGTTTAAACTTAACAATATAAAATAAAAGTCTTCATCTTCATGTGCCACAGGCAAGCATGGCAATAGAAAGTATCTTAACTTAGAGGAAACTCTCACAATTCTACCACTACTAGGACTTCCTAAGCATAGCATATAGATACTTAGCAAAAATTATTCATGTAAACCCTATGAAAAATATTTCTAATGCATAGTAAAAATATTGGGATAAAAACATGAAGCACCACTTGCCTTGGTAGTTGGGGGAGTAGCAACAATCCTCACAATCACAATCACCACTAGCACCAAAATCTACACATAAAATGATAGCACCAAATTCACATATCAAAATAATCAAACAAATATATATGAATGCATGCAAATGCCATGTGATGATTTTTTTCTAAGTCAAACAAGACAAGTATACAATACTGAATCATAAACAAGACAAAAACATACTAAATAAACTTTATTTAGTTTTTAAATCATTTTTCAAATAATTTCTTTACTCAAAATAAGCCTATAATTGTCTCTACAAAAATAACCAATTTTACATAAGGAAAACATTAAACACATTGCATAAATGGATAGAATTCTTTCTCCTAATTCCAATGATATAAAATTTGCAAAATTTGAACATGGGGATCAAAAGTTATGAATTTTACAAACTCAAACATCTAATAGATCAAATTCTGATTTTAAAACCAGAGTCTAGCCACGTGGCGTGATATTACTGGACGATACCGATTCGTGTGGATCGTGCAACGTGGGGCGTTGGATCTAATTAAATCTGTGTGGCCCAGATCAAAAGATAACGATTAGACTAAGTGTTCTAACTCAACCACTGGATCTGCATCCAACGGTTCACAACGCACTGACCAAGATCTGGCGGCGCTGACTGTCGGCGAGCGGCGGCGCGGCTCTGCCAGTGATGGTACGGCATGTACAGGAAGCGCGGAAGAGGGGGAAGAGGCTTACTGAGTTCACCGTGACGTACTGAAGCTCGAGGTGGTCGTCGCGGGAACAGGGGCGCACGGACGGGTCGGCAATCTCTCGCCGGAGTGGTTGCTGACGACGGTTCGCACGGTAGTCGACGATGACAAGTGCTACGGACCACGCCAAAGCAAGAAAATGGTGGCGTTAGATGCGCACGGGGACGGTAACTGCAGGAGTATCATTTAGAGAGAAGGGGGCGGTCGGGGCTTACGGGGAGAACTCGCCGAAGTGGATGCGGTCATTGGTGGCGCTCTGGCGTTGACGTTGGCGAGGCTATAGATGGTCCTAGCAAGCACCAGTGGGGTTAGATGATGCGCAAGGTTGTAGAGATCATACCGGCAAGATCAATAGGCAAGGGGCGGAGTGTGTTCACCGGAATTCACCGCCGGAGTTCGTCTAAACAACGACGGAGTGAGCTCAAATACAAGCAGCCTGGGGCGACTGGGTGTGGGTGTTTGGGGGGAAAGGACCGCGGAGAGGTGGTGAATAAATAGCCAGAGAAGGGGCTAAAATCTCGCGGTGAATCAATGCAATTGATCACGGAAGTGAAGAGGAGGAAACGGTCGGTGACGACGTGTTCATCGCGTGGGATTTGGGGAGGACGACGACGAAGTGGTGTTGGGGCCACTGGTCAGTGTCTAGGGGGTATGCTTCGCGTGGGTGAGAGAAAGAGCAGACGGGTAATGGCCCGGGTGGGCTTTTGGGACGGTTCTGGTACTGGGCTAGTTTGGCAGTGCTGGCCTTTTACCAATTCTTTTATCTTTTTCATTTTCTGTTTGATTTTCCAGGAACCAAATTCAAATGAGTTTCAAATCAAAATGAATTCAAATTGTTCTGGGTTTTTGTAGGATGGATCCAACTCTTAATTGGGCAATTAGCACTGTTGTTCACTCAAACTTACTTTGGTCCTTTGAAATTTTAAAATAAAACAGTGCCTTTACCAATGTTTTAATAAAGGTATAAAAATGGTTTTAAATTCATATTTTGTTTTGAAATCTTTGTCCAAGCTTTGGAAAACATCAATCAACCATAGAATCAAATATCTTTGGTTTAAAACAATTAATCTCATACTAGAGAGTAGTATGGGCCAATGCCTTGCTTACATAAAATAATAGACATTTAAATGCTTCTGTTTTGAAATGACATTGAAAAAGATCCTAAAATGATTATGGATGCATGGATGATATGCAAACTTTGAAATCATGATTTTTGGGATGTTACATTTTGGAACAAACACAAGAATGACAACTATGCTCTCAAGAAGGTGCTCATAGGATAAGTTATAACTCAACAAAATTGTGAAAATGGTTTTGTGAAGGTTTGAAAGGCTTCCTAATGCTGAAAGGAAGGTACTCATTAGCTTTGAGCTCTCATTTCACCTATCATAGGCATCTTCATGTGGTTAAGGTGAAAGTGAGGTCCACTCTGAATCATATGCTTGATAGATCATAGGATGAAAATCCCAAGTCCCTACGAGGGTCGATCCGCATGCTACTCAACTTTGGTCACCTGAAAGTTCTTGTCATTGTAAATACATGCATATCATTGAGAACCGCCAACGGGGTACCCCATGCATATGGTACAGGAGATTTCCCATAACCAAAATGACAAGGCAAGCAGACAATGAGCATCTCAGCAATCTTTTTATTTACCATATGCACATCTTTTTATTGAGGATGCTTCCTATATGCTCATTACAGTGATGCTGCAAGTTTCCACCATGATTAGGCATGGCTTAGGCTAGCGGCCTAGGGGTTTCTCTAACACAATGTATAAACTCCATGAACTCACAACCTCCCCTTTTATTTCACATCATCGACATCCCTAAAAAAAATAGCAAATAATCAACTGGCTGAGATATCCAATAGGTGTTGAAAGCGTTCCCCGTGACAGCACGGTTCTGCTGACTCCCAGCATATAATAAGCAAGAATATAACTTTCATGGACTAGTCACAATGGTTCAAGATTACTAAGCGCAAGGAATAAAGTGTGCCATCAAGTTCGTGAGAGCTTTAATAACTAACTTTCTTAAAACAGACAAAAAAATTATTTTGGAAGAGAACACGACATATATAAAATATGCACTGAAGTAGCAAATGATGCTGATAGGTAGGTATGGTGGACACAGCTGACAATATTGGTTTTGGGGAGTTGGAAGCACAGGTAGAGCACATACTCAGTGCAAGTGAAGGATATCAATAGAGAGGGAGCGACAAACGAGAGATCAATAACTGTCATAATCATGCTTGCAACAAAACAGGACTAATTATGGCACGAAAGTGATACAAGAACTCTGAGGAAAAATAAATCATCGAGGCTTACTAACTATTGATTAGTCATATGCATGCATGAGCATGTACCAAGTCGATTCACATGAACATTCAGAGGAGGATACCACAATGTCATACCAAAGTATGAATAAAACAATGCAAATAAAAATTCACATGACATGCTACAAACTATTAGAAAGCTGGAGCTAATCATAGACAAGCAAGAACTACTAAGCATCCATAATGACATACACCTTACACAAACATGCTAAGCATTCTCACAATGATGAGTATATGTACAAAAATGAAAAATAAATAGAGTTTGTTACCAGCCTCTTAACACACCTTGAGTTGTCTTAATCTTCATTATTGCCCTTCACTTGTGTGACTTGAATATTAACATGAAACCAAAATCCACTGTGGACGGCTGAACCCTGCAAAAACTCACAAAACCAAAGAATAACAACAAAAAAATTGGTGTTTTCGATTTTTTTAGAAGGCAACCAACGCAAAACCAAACGAAGCAAAAGAAAACCCAAAAAAAACTAAGACACTCCCAGAACAACACAATTGTGCACGAAACAATAAAAACGAAGTGTCTAGAAAGACCTGAGATTTTTATTGATGAAGAAGGGGATGCCTTGGGCACCCCCAAGATTTGGCGCTTGTACCTCTTGAGTAATTCTTGGGGTGACACGGAGTGGCTCCCCCAAGCTTGAGCTTTTTTCCATTCTTCATCTCATTACATCATCCTCTCTCTACACCTGAAATTTTTCTTTCATACAAAACTTCACACAATCTTCATTAGCAACATTAGTTTATTCAAAAGATATCAGACCTCTGGAAAAGCTTTGGAACAACAAGACTTTTCATTAAAAACACAAGATACTGTAGCAACTCCTTCAAAAAGCTCAATTTCCCAAAAAGAACCCGAAAAGGAATCAATAAGAAGCAAATGCAAATAATGGCAGAAATTTGTCAAAATAGACCAGCAGGTAGAAACCAATTTTTCCGAAGACCTTCTATTGCTCAAATCAAGAAGTGTTGAACTAACGAAAGTTAGCTAACATGCTGGGGATTTATTAGTAAATTTTTAGCTCAATCCGTCTTACAGAGACTCCTCACGAATTTTTATGGTGGAGGACAGAAATTTATTTCGGGACAGCAACTCTCCAAATCTTACTTCCCTCTCATTAGAGGTCATTCTTGGCACAAAAAGCAAACAAAAAGGATAAGGAGAGGTCATTACTAAATTAATAACTTCCAAGACTCAAGGAAACTCTTGGGTTATCTCCCAGCAAGTACTTTTCTTTAACGCCTTTAAGTTAGGCACGGCGAAGAGCAAAGATTGGAAAGGAGAAAAATAAAAGTGAGCAAGTATAACCACTGTGAAAACATTATTTTGTTCATTAAAATCCTCTTGTTAACAAAGTTGATCAAGTCTTGTTACCAAAACAATCGTATATGAATCAAAACTTTGCATTCCACAAGGTGATTATGTTACCTCATACTTGATAGCAATGGTCCCAATCATAATAGTTTCAAAATTTTCTTGTGGAATGGGACAATATAATTCTCCAACTTTGATGCTCTCAATGTTTTCAATGGAATTCAGACAATAGCTCTTAACAACCTTCTTGGATAAATAGACAGTGTGCTCTTTGTCATTAATATTGAATGTTACTTTTCCTTGATTGCAATTGATGATAGTACCTGCAGTATTAAGAAAAGGTCTCCCAAGAATAATAGACATATTATCATCTTCAGGCATTTCAAGCACAACAAAATCATTTAAAACCATGCAATTATGAGCAACTTGAACATGAACATCCTCACATATACCAATAGGAATAGCAGTTGACTTATCATGCATTTGCAATGATATATCAGTTGGTATCAACTTCTCTAGCTGGAGTCTCTTATAGAGAGAAAAAGGCATAACACTAACTCCAGCTCCCAAATCACATAAAGTAGTTCTAACATAATTATTCTTAATGGAGCAAGGAATAGTTGGTATACTTGGATCACCAAGTTTCTTTGGAACCTTACCATTGAAGGAGTAATTAGCAAGCAAAGTAGAAATCTCCTCATTAGGAATCTTCCTTTTATTAGAGATAATATCCTTCATATACTTTGAATAAGGAGGCAGTTTAATAGCATCAGTCAAAGGAATTTGCAAGAATAAAGGTTTCATCCACTCACAAAACTTGTTGTAGTGTTCTTCCTCCTTTGTGTTTCTTACCTGGAAAAGGCATAGGTTTCTGCACCCAAGGTTCTCTCCCTTTACCATGTTTATTAGCAATAAAATCTTCCTTTGTGTACCTAGTGTTCTTAGTGTGCTTCTCAGGTTCTTCCTCACCTTCCTCCTTATCAATAGACTCATTTTTATCATTATCACTCTCAGTTTCAGCATCAGAGACAAATATACTATTAGGATCTATAGCAGGTTCAAGTGATTCCTCAACTATCTTATGTTTCTTTTTATTTCTCTTACAAGGACTACCACTATCTTCAACTTGTTGGGAATCCTGCTCTATTCTTTTAGGGTGTCCTTCAGGATATAAAGGATCTTGTGTCGTGGGAATGGCCACGGCAGATGCTGCAATCGGCAGCGAGTAGTAGAACGAGGGGCAAGGGCGGCCAGCCATCTGCGGTGCGAGATGAGGGCAAAGACACAGGGTTTTACCCAGGTTCGGCCCCCCGGAGGGTAAAGACCTACTCCTGCTAGATTGTATTATGGAGGTGTTTACAATGGGCGAACTCGGCGGCTAGGCGGCGAGTTGCTTGGGTGTATGAGGAACGTGTCTCTACTCACCCCATAGGGAGGTTTATATAGGCTCACCTCCCCTAGGGTTTACATATCTCAACCAATTCGGTTACAGCTTGTAATCGCTTAACCTAGACCGATCGGGCCTATCTACCGCTCGACTTCAACTTCCACGCGCTGATACCTTGCTGGGCTTTGATCCACTGCTGCTCGCAGGCCCACTCGCAGCCCTTGGGCGATCGGAACGCCCCGCCGAGTATACCCCAGTAGGCGTATCCCCATCAGTAGTCCCCGAGGCCGTCGTTGATTAGGCGTGAGTGGCTGCTGGCAGTCGGAGTATACGGCTTCAAGTAGGCATCCAGTCGAATCGTCGGCGGGCTCCTGTATAAAGGAAAAAATCCGGCGAACCGAGTCGCGTCTTGGGCGAGTCGAGCCAACGAGACGCGGTCTCGGCGAGTGACTTAGCGAGCCGAGTGGCTGGAGTTGGACCGTCAGGCGTGGTCAAACTAGCCGTTAAGGTAACTCAACGGTAACTTCTGGCGTAATCATCGCGCGGTAACGGCCCCCTGATTTGGCGGGCAACTCCTGCTATATAAGAGGAATGGTAGGCTATCGCAGAGCCAACCGCCCACCATTTCTTCCGAAAAGCGCAGATCTCCTTCCTTTGCTCATGATCCAATCGACCAAAATCCTTCGATCCCCAACCAACCTCTTCGCCATGGCCCTCTCCACCGAACCTTGGGGCAGATCCAAGCACAGCGCACTGGCCTCCTTCGAGGAGGCCGGAATCCTGCGAGCCGGCTGTTGGCGCATCCCCGCAGCCGGAGAAACGACCCCGAACCCGCGAGAGAGAGAGTTTGTCTGCTTCACCAGTCATCTCGAGCGGGGGTTAGGGTTTCCCACATCTTTGTTCTTCCGGCGCCTACTACGGATCCAGCCTCGATCGGGTCCCCACAGCATCGAGCAGCTCGCCATCTTCGTGGCGTTCTGCGAGTGCTACTTGGGCTGCCGGCCCTACTTTCCCTTGTGGCAAGATCTGTTCCATGGACAGATCAGCCGCGAGGAGGCGGGCGGCCCAATGCTAGCCGCGGGCGGCCTAACATTCCAACTCAAGTCCAAAGCTTCCTTCTTCGACCTGATGCTGCTGGCCAAAGCAGCGAGCGACTGGAAAAAGTCATGGTTCTACGTGACCGAGGCGACTCCGGAGGACGAGGCGGCGATCCCGCGGTACTCGGCCAACCGCTCCGAGCCACGCCATCTCCAGGTCGGCAAGCTTCCCGACGACCAGCGGATGGTCGTCGATGAGATGCTCCAGACCATCCGTGGTCTGAAGAAGAAGGGGCTCCAGACAATAAACTTGTACAATTGTTGGCTTGGGCGGCGGCTCGTCCCGCTCGCCCAACGCGATCATTACATGTACCAGTACACGGGCCGGGGAGACTCGACGAAAGCCTGCCTCGATGAGTGGAAGCTGGAGGACTACCTCTCGGCGTTGAAGAAGATCACCCAGGCAGTATACGCGGATGCGTAGGCCGGGGTCTCCCCCTACACCGCGAAGCGTCTGGCTCCGACGGTAATTTCTTTGTCTTGTTCGCAGTCGCAGCGTATGCAGTCGCGGTAATTCTAACTCTGTTTCGTATTCATCGCAGCTGTTCCAAGTGGTGGAAGGGTGGCTCCCACCCGCCGACGACGAGAGCCCGGGGCCATCTGCCCAGGATAGAAGCGAATCGCCACCCGCCAGGGGCAACAAGGACGACGAGGATGAGTCCGAAGAGGAAATCGCCCCACTGATCCGAAAGACCCGCGGGCAACGTCAGCGCGAAATCGAAGCGAGCAGGAGCCTCGAGCGCCACGATGACGACGAGCTCCCAGAGACGACCTCGCGCCGCCAGGCCACTCCTTCGAAGAAGAAGAAGAAGGAAAAGGAGGCGAGGGCCCCCCCGAGGAGGAAAACGAAGCCGCCGAAGATGGCCTCGCCGCCGCACTCAACGAGCAGTTCTGATGCTCACAGCTCGGCCGGCGATGGCGCGGCCCCGGCGACAACCGCGCCGGACGCGCCATCTCTGGAAGTGCCGCTGGCCTCAATACCTCCGCCATTCGCGTCGGTCTCTGGGCTTGGGAAGGCTCCGGCCATGGCGACTTCGCCTCGCAAGGAGGTCCCGAACATGGCGGTCTCGCCCCGCAAGGAGGATCCGGCCACAGCGGCTCCAATTTGCGAGGAGGCCCCCGCCGAAGGCGTCCCAGAGGCGCCAGCCGTGACCTCAACGATGAAGAAGCCGTCCGTGTCTTGGGCCCACGACGTCCTGGAACTGGGGCTTAGTCGCCAGCTGGGCCCTGAACTGGAAAAACCGGCCGGCCTTCGTACCGGGCTGCGTTTCATTCCAGTCGCCAAGTGAGTGCATTCGGCCTTCTCTATTTTCTATAAGTACTTCGATTGTCTTTTATTGATTTGATTTGATATGCAGGACCGGAGTGAAAAAGATGGGCCACCCGACCGTGGCTAAGGTACCCTCCGCCGCTAGCGAGGAGGGTCCTTCCCGTAAGAGGAAAGTGGACGAAGTCGCCATCTCAGCGGAAGGCAGCAAGAAGGCCAAGGGCGACGACATCGTCGCTGTTTCTGCCGACCCGGCGGCCGCACCGGCCGGACCCGCAGTGGAAGCAACCGCGTCTACGAAGGATGGCGTTTCCTTGCCTAGACCAGAGGAGGCGACCTCCTTTGGGGCGGGTGCCTCGATCGCTACCTTTCCCCGCTTCGTAACCAAGACGGCCACGGCAAGCGGGGCTGCGCCCCCGAGCCTCGCTCCAGGGACCGCCGACGCTGAAGTCGACCAACGTCGCAGGCACACGCCGGCGCTGCTTGCGTCTGTCGACGCAATACAACTCCATGGCATGCTTGGCGCAGCCATCCAGGTACCTCCAGTCCCCGAGGATCAGGTCGGTGCTTAGTAGCGGCTTGATTCTTATAGTTTCTCGTTTGGCTGCTTTCGCATCCAGTCCCCGAGTGCGCACGCGCTAAATTTTAGCGGGTGGGCACTGAGTAATTTTCATGATCGCCAGTCCCCGAAAAGCGCATTTAAATTTTAGCGGGTGGGCACTGAGTAATTTTCGTGATCGCCAGTCCCCGAGTGCGCACTCGCTAAATTTTAGCGGGTGGGCACTGAGTAATTTTCGTGTTTGCTGACTTTGATGATGTGCAGGGTCTGCAGCTGGAGTCGGCGGAGCGATTGGCTGCGAAACAGCGTGCTGAGAAGGAGCTGGCCACTATCCAAGAAGAAAACAAGGAGCTTCAGGCTGTTGCTGCGCAGGCGGAGGTGGCTCGCCAGAGCTTGTCCTCGCTGGTGAGTTGGTGGCGGCGATTCGCGTTAAGTCGCTGAGCGAGGGTCGCCGACCGAGCGCGAATCGCGGAGGCAAAAGAAGAAGCAACCTCGGCGAACGGGCGAGCTAAGGCCGCCATTGCGGCCGCGGAGGAAGACCGCAAGGTGTCGGAAGCCCTCGTTGTTGGGCTTCAGGACGATTATACGTCGCTTCAGTGCTTCATCACGGGACTCGCCCGCCCGTTGCTTGGTGAGTGCGTCTTCCCTGTCTTTCAGTTGTATTGTTTGTGGTTTCCATGGTACTCATAATTGTCTCCTTCTCGCAGGTCGTGTTATTGGTAGCCAAGAAGAAGCGAGCTCTCTTGACGCGAGGGAGTGCGTAAGCATGCTCGTCGACTCGGCGACGCTGTCGGCGACGTGCATCCGCGCCTACCTTCAAGAGATGTCGCCCACGGAGGTTATTCCCAGTGACCTCGTTGAGGTGTGGGAGTACTTGGAGAAGGCGCCCGCGGTCGTAGAGTTCATGACGCGGTCGGCGTTTCGGCGTGGAGCGTCGACAGCGCTGAGCCTTGGACTCGCCCACTTCCCCGAGGACTTCGACCTCGACGATGTGACGAGTGGGTATCCTTCGTCGACTGGCGCGGTGGATCTGTCCGAGGTTCTCAAGTTGCAAGAACGTGCCGCCGCGTACTCGGAGCGTGTCTGGGCGATGGGCGACCTCCTTCCCTACCAGGAAACGGTCGTCGCGCCAAACGACCCCGAGCCGCCGCATCGTGACTTCAAGGTTGAGCAACCTTTCCGCTCGGCGATGGCGGGCGAGCTGACGACGTATCCGTCAAACCCGTACACCGCGTTCATCCGTAGGCGCCGGGATTCTGGCGCGTCGTCGTCGAAGCCTGCAGAATAGGGTAGTTTGCCTAGATGTGTTAGCAGCAGTTCTGCCAAGCGGGCATAAGTTGTAACATAAGACAATGCGATATGCGATTGAATGGGACGTTGTGTCCATTTTGCTATTTGTTTGTGTGTTTTGGATTGATTTTGGATGAGTCCCCGAGCGCGTCCGCCCTTTTGTGGGGCTCACCTTGTATATGATATTTGTTGTTATCGTGTGTTTTGTTAGTTTAGTCGACTCGCCCGAGCTCGGAGAGCCATCAAGGCGACTCCCTTTGAGTGCTCAGATTTACCGCTTTTCCGTGACGCGAACGGGTCGGGTGGCCGAGTCCCCGAGCGTGGTACTTGGTAGTTCAAGGCGCGACTCGAGGGTGGTTGAGGACTGAGCGCGTTGGTGTGAGCGCGTCACTACTGCCTGGCCCGGTGGGTCATCGCGGCGAGTCCCGGCATGCTCTCTTACTTGGCGCTTTCTCGACCGATCGCGATTTAACCGGTATTCAGTTCCCGAGCGTGGTACTTAGCCGTTCGAGTCGCTACGCCGAGGATGCGGAGGACCAAGGTCGCTGTGAGAAGCGAGGGCAGTTGTCTTGGTTCGCAAAACCAGTCGAGCTAGGCGACTCCAATGGGGCTCCGGATTGGCGTTTTTCGTGGACGACACAAGGCCTGAAATGACTCAGTGCTCTTACATCGCACTACTTAGCCGTGCCGGTCGCTGTACTAAAGGTTGACTTCTGCATTTTAGCATGACGCTGTTTATTACGAGTGAGAGTGGCACAAGGCATGGAGAGTAGACGAAATTTGCAGTAACCGTTTCTTTTATTTCATAGCGACTAGAGAGTACATGTGTGGGGTTCTAGGAGTAGAACTTCCGTAGGAGATTTACATTCCATGGCCTCTTGACGTCGAGTTCGCCGTCCCCGCGGACATCGATGAGGTAGTAGGCGTCGTTGCCGAGTACGCGCCCGATAGCGAACGGGCCTTCCCACGGAGGGGAGAGCTTGTGCATGCCCTTCTTGTCCTGGATGAGGCGTAACACCAGGTCGCCTTCCTGGAAGGTGCGGGTTTTCACCCGGCCGTGGCGGCGAGCCCTTGCCGATAAATGGCTGTACGCGATCGGCGAGGTCGCTGTTTCGCCGAGTTGGTCGAGCCCATCTTGGCGGGCCAGCTCGCTTGGCGACCTCAGATAGTGGACGACCCGCGCGAGTCGTGTTCGAGGTCGGTGGGCATGACTGCCGGCCAGAGACCATGAAGAAGGAGTGAATCGTCGAACTGTTGACCGAGGTGCGGATTCCCGGATGACGGAGGGTAGCTCTTCGACCCAGCATCCAGCAGGCGCCGAGTGGTACTTGGAGTCGCGGCTTCAGGCCGTGGAGGATGCTTTGGTTGGCTCGTTCCGCCTGGCCGTTGGATTCCGGGTGTGCGAGTGACGCGAGGTCGAGCCGGATGTGGTGCTCTTCGCAGAATTCGGCCATTGCTCCCTTGGCGAAGTTTGTGTCGTTGTCCGTGATGATGCTGTTGGGGAAACCGTAGCGGTATATGAGCTCGCGTAGGAACTTAGTGGTTGTCTTCCCGTCGCATTTCCGGACTGGCTTGGCCTCCACCCACTTCGTGAATTTGTCGACGGCGACTAGCAAGTGGGTGTAGCCAGAGGGGTCCTTCTTGAAGGGGCCTACCATGTCCATGCCCCACACAAATAATGGCGGTGATGGGGATTGTTTTGAGCGCCGAACTTGGTACGCGCGTCTGGTTGGCGATGCGCACCCGCGCATCGTTGGACGATATCGACACGGCGTGTGCGGTGGGCCAGAAGCCGTGTCGCATAGCCTTGGCGACCGAGGCGTCTTGCGGCTGCGTGGTGGCCGCGATCGCGAGTGGATGTCGTAGGATTTTGCGTCCTTCACCGGTTGACGCAACGTTGAACACGCCGTGACGCTGCGCTGTAGCTCGCCGATGATGGTGTAAGACTTGCATCGGCGAGCAATCATTCGAGCGCTTGTCTGCCTCGGGTGGTGCGGTCTCTGTAGGCGATGTAGGGCTTGGTCCGGTCTGCTCGGTGATGAGTGCGACCAAGGCTGCCTCTGGTTGAGTGGGACTCGATGTCGATCTCCTCGGGAGAGACTGATGGTTTGGAGATTGTGTCGAGGAACACGCCGACGGGTGGTGCGAGTCGAGACCCGATGCGAGAGAGGGCGTCGGCCTCCTTTTTTCCGCTGTCGATCCACTCGGCGAGTAGCCGTGAAGTGGCCGCCAACTTATCCACCTCTTGGATACGCCGCCATGGTAGGGGAGATGGCGTCAGGTGCCGCAACTTGACCTGCAACGAGGTCGGAGTCTCCGTAGCATCGGCGATTGACGCCATCTCCTTTGCGGCTCGCATGTGGAGTAGCGCCTCGTATTCAACCATGTTGTTGGTGCAGGCGTGAATTGAGGCGGAGGATGTAGCGGAGCTTGTCGCCTTTGGTGAAGTCAGCACTATCCCCGCCTCCTGCACCGCGTTCTTGGACCCGTCAGTGTAGGCTCCAAAGAATGGAGGTACGGGCGGCTTCTCCGGCTGCTGGGCCTTCCCCGGGCGATGAAGTCTGCCAGGTGCACGGGACTTAATCGCCCTTCGTGGCTCAGATTTAATGTTGTGGACGCCGATCTCGACGGCCCACTTGGCGACCCGACTGGTCGACTCGCGATTGCGGATGATGCCTTGTAGTGGTGCCGAGGAGACGACCGTGATCGGGTGCTCCTGAAGTAGTGCGCAGCGCCACGAGCTCAAGACCGCGTATACTAGCTTTTGGTACTGTGGGTATCGCTGGCGCGACTCGGTGAGGACCTCGCTGATGTAATACACCGGCCACTGGACCGGGCGCTCCTTTCCTTCCTCTGGTCGTTCGACAACCATTACGGCACTGACGACGCGCTCGGACGCCGCGACGAAAACCAGCATAGGCTCTTTGTCAACGGGTGCGGCGAGTAATGGTGCGGCGAGTAGCACCTTTTTAAGGTCGCGGAGCGCGTCGTCCGCCTCCTTGTCCCACTGGAAGGTGGGGTTCTTGCGCATCAGGCGGTATAGGGGCATCGCCTTTTCGCCCAAAGGGGATGAAGCGATCGAGAGCCGCTACACGCCCGCCAGCTTCCGGACGCCGCCAGCACTCGGTTTGCCGAGCCGGCGATCGTGTCGATCTTCGTTGGGTTTGCCTCGATCCCTCGCTTGGAGACGACCCGAAAGAGTTGCCCGCGGTACACCAAGGTGCACTTGCCTGGGTTGAGCTTTATCTTGTACCTCCGCAGATTGGCGAAGGTCTCCGCTAGGTCGGCGAGTAGGTCGCCTTGGCGAGCGGATTTCACGACCACGTCGTCGATGTAGACGTGGATGTTGCGGCCAATTTGGCTCGCGAGGCATTCTTGCATGCACCGCTGGTAGGTTGCCCCGGCGTTCTTGAGGCCGAAGGTCATGGCGGTGTAGCAGAAGGCTCCGAATGGCGTGATGAACGCCGTCTTCTCCTCATCCTCGACAGCCATTTTGATCTGGTTGTACCCGGAGTAGGCGTCGAGGAAACATAGCGACTCCGAACCCGCGGTTGAATCGATTATCCGATCGATCCGTGGAGGACGAATCGCCTTTGGGCAGGCGCTGTTCAGGTTTGTGTAGTCGATACACATTCTCCAGGTCCCGTTTTTCTTCTCGACCAGGACTGGGTTTGCCAGCCACTTGGAGTATTTGATTGGCCGGATGAAGCCGGCAGCGAGTAGATGCTGCACTTCCTCGGCGATTGCTCGACGGCGTTCTTCGTTGAAGGGCCATAGCGACTGCTTGACGGGTCGCACTTTGGGGTCGGCGTTTAATTTGTGCTCAGCGAGCTCCCTAGGGACACCAGGCATGTCGGAGGGTTTCCATGCGAAGATGTCCCTGTTCTCACGGAGGAACTCGATGAGCGCCTTCCTATGCTGGGCTCATGCTCGTCCCGATCGTCACCGTCCTGGAGTCGCCGGGACCAGCTCGACGGTGCGAGTGTGCGTCGTGGCCTCAAAGGTTGAGGTGTTTGCACCCTCTGAGTTTGGCCTCTTGAGTATCGTGGGATCGTCATTGTTAACCCTGCTCGCGTATTTGGCGAGCTCGTCGGCGTGATTAGTTTCTGCCGCGATGACGGCGTCGGCGAAGTTCCCTTTGGCCTCGCATTCGGGCGCCATGTCGGGTCGCCGTGGATGGTGATGACGCCGCACGGCCGGGGAGCTTCATTGCTGTACGCGTAGTGGGCGCCATGAATTTAGCAACGCCGCGCCCAGTGACGCAGTGGTAGGCTGTCAAGGGCACCAGCAAGACGATCCGCCGTGCGGAAGTTTGCCGGACTGCCGAAGTGACCGGCAGCGTGACTTTGCCGATCGGGTACGCCTTCCGACCGGGACGGCGCCGTGGAACGTAGTGTGGGTTGTCTCGATCATCGATTGCGGAGCCGCAGCCGCTGAAGGTGTCGAGGTAGAGGATGTTGATGGAGCTGCCGCCGCCCATCGGTGTCTTGGGAGCCGTGAGTCGCCAACCTTGGGCTTGACCACCGGGCGACTCGCCCCGGTACTGGCGCGTGGCGAGTGTTCTTGCCGCTCCGGTGATGGGTTGTTCACCGCCAGTGAACCGGGGACGTCTGTTTGGGCCACCGCGTTGACGGCGACGGCGCGGGCGATGACCTTCTTCTCACGCTTCGTGTTGAAGCCCGTGAAGGTGTGGAGCGAGCCGGCTACTTTGCCGAATTTGCCGCCATTTGGCGGGTCGTTGTCGGTGTCTTCCCGCGCGTGCCGTGCCTTCTCGATTTCCCTGAGGGTGTGGCAGTCGGCGGTGGTGTGCGTTGCGGGCTTTCCTTCCCTGCTGTGAAACGCACATGGTTGGTTAAGGAGTGCCGCGGGATCGAACCTTGGCTTGTTCTTGTAATTGCCGCCATCGCGCCGTTGCCCTCCGTCGCGGCGGTAGCTCTTGGGCTCGCGTTGTGCGTGCCCAGCGTTGGCGACGAAGTCGACTTCGCCCGTTCTGCGCGCTTGCACGTGAGGCGGGTGCCGCTGTAGCGTAGTTCGGTTCGCGCCGTTGCCGCCGCGGCGGGCGTTGCCCTCTGACTCGTCGTCGATTTCTTGGTTGGGGTCCTCCTCGGCGCACCGTTAGGCGATCTCGAGGAGGTCGGGATGTTGTCGAGTGTGCGGCGTGTCGCTGAGCTTGGCGACTAGAGGCTCAGAGCGGCACGAGGTCTTGAAGCAATGGATCGCGGTGTCCGGGTGGATGCCGACGCGTTGTACCAGAGCTCTTGCCACCGTTGGACCCAGTTGAAGTCGACTCGCGAGGTCCTGGGACGCATCGCCAGGTCCTCGATGGTGGCGCGGTGTAGGAGCACTCAAGTGCCCGACGGGCGTCTCGCATTTCCTCCCGTGAGTCGACATCTGTCCCGGGAGCGTTGATCCATTGCCTACACGTCCCCTCCATCATCAGTGGGAGGTAACGGGCGGCGAGTAGGTCAGTGTGACCCGCGATCCCCATTGCCATGAGGTATGTATCAAGCCAGACTGCGGGGTCGTACGAGGAGTCATATTTTTCTATCTCCTTTGGCGCCTTGAAGTTTGGCGGGTACTTTTCGCCTCGGATCATTGGTCCGAAGCACTTAGGCCCTAGTCGACTGAGTGACCCCATAGGCTCGCCATCGCGGCGATTAGTTAGGGTGTGCCGCAAGTCGTCGGGCTGGCGTGCGCGCCAGTTTTGGTTGTTGATGATGTGAGTGCGGGCGTCGATGGGTTGTCCGTTAGCGGCGACGAAGTTGGTCGCCGGCCTGGGATCACAGGAGAGTGCCGCGTTCACGGGTCGGCGTTGAGCTGCAGTGGCTCGTGGCGGGCAATTGAGGGTGTTTGCCGCCGGGCGGCCGCTGAGGCCGCCCGCTTCCCGAGGAGCGCGAGTATACTCGCCCTTGCAGTCGGCCCGCTTTTGCTGCTCCACGGCCTTTGCGAGCAGGGCCTTGACGCATTGGATTTGTAAGGCGCGCCGCCGTGGCCGTGATGCTATCGGCCGCTGCCGCTCGCCACGAGGTTGTCCATCGGGTGGAGAACATGGGAGGCCGTTCGCCTCGCCCGTGAGGAGACGACTATCCGCGCTGGTCCTCAGGAGGTGCGGTTGGGTGGTGGTGGGCACCCATCGCCGTCGATCTGGCGGGGTCGGTGCTTCCTCCGGTGGCGCTGCTCGCAGATCGCGCCGGCTATGCGAGCCGGGTCGTTTTTGTCGTCGAAGTTCAGGGCGCGCCCCTGAACGTTGGGGTTCAGGCGTGACCTGATCCGCTGCTGGTGGTAGCGTGACAGTTCCTGCGCCGTCACTTGCTCGAGGCGAAATTTTTCGCCCGGCTCGCTCTTTATGCATCGCCCGCCAATTTCAGGCGGAGTTCCTCGACCTCCGTTGCCGTGGCGTTAGGAGGGATTGGGGTGGAGAAAGGATCCTCCGGCGGATCGGCGCCGGTGGCCATATAGGTCGCGGCATGGCGACCGGTTCCGTTGTGGAGGTCGGCGGAGTTTTCCGACCCGGAGTCGAATTCGAAGATCCCGAGGATGGAGGGGTCCTCGAAATCTCCCTCGTTGGAGACCTGGGCGATGGAGCCCGCGGACGAGGCCGCGGTGATGGATCCGGCGAGTGACGCCGGGGTTGCCGAGTCGGCGTCGTCGGTGAGGGCCGCATCTTCTGCGGCACCGAGTTCCCGCCACGTTGTTGTGCCGAGTTGTACTTCGGAGGCGGTGTGGATCGTGCGGACCTGGCTCGGAGAGCCGATCGCATGGTGGCGACTTCGCGGATGCGAGCCGAGTCCTCCGAGGTGATGACGTCGGTGAGGCCGACGAAGAGCTGATCGTGCCGATTGGTGATTACGCGGCGTGACGGTCGCTGCCGGGACGTAGCTGCTCGGCAAGATCTGGAGCATCTCGCCGATCGCTATCATACGGCCGGTGGCGACCGTCTCGTTGATGGGCAGATTGGATCTCGCCGCAGAACACCGGCCAGACCGGCCAGGCCCCACGGTGGGCGCCACTGTCGTGGGAATGGCCACGGCAGATGCTGCAATCGGCAGCGAGTAGTAGAACGAGGGGCAAGGGCGGCCAGCCATCTGCGGTGCGAGATGAGGGCAAAGACACAGGGTTTTACCCAGGTTCGGCCCCCCGGAGGGTAAAGACCTACTCCTGCTAGATTGTATTATGGAGGTGTTTACAATGGGCGAACTCGGCGGCTAGGCGGCGAGTTGCTTGGGTGTATGAGGAACGTGTCTCTACTCACCCCATAGGGAGGTTTATATAGGCTCACCTCCCCTAGGGTTTACATATCTCAACCGATTCGGTTACAGCTTCGGTAATCGTTTAACCTAGACCGACTGGGCCTATCTACTCGCCTGGGCCTTCAACTTCCAGTCGCCTGATACCTTGATGGGCTTTGATCCACTCGCCGTTCTGCAGGCCCACTCGCCAGCCCTTGGGCCAGTCGGAAACGTCCCGCTGAGTATACCCCAGTAGGCGTATCCGCATCATCTTGAGTAGCCGCACCACTCCTAGTTCTAATTCCATAAGCATGTTTATTTCCTGAAGCATTAATTAGCATATTCTTTTGTACCTTAGCAAGTTGATCAAGTTGGGTTTGAACCATTTGAAAGTGTTTACAAAGCATTTTAATATCATTAGAAGTCATTTCCACAATATCTGTCAACTCATGAATAGCTCTAGAGTTTTCCAATAAATGATTCTGAACTTGTTTATTAAAATACCCTTTTTTAACAATAAAAATGTCAAGTTCCTCTAAACATTGATCAGGAGGCTTACCATAAGTAATATCACCTTCATCAAAGTGTTGGAGAGAGTGTACCTCAATAGTAGATGAGTGGGGAATTTGCTTACATAATTCTTCTATAGGAGGTAGATTCTTCACATCTTCAGCTCTAATACCTTTCTCCTTTAGACACTTCTTAGCTTCTTTCATTACTTCATCATTTAATGCAATAACTCCAGTCTTCTTTGTTGGTGCTGGAATTGGTTCAGGAACAACTGGTTCAGGAGTAATAGGATCAGGTGTATTCAGCTCAGTTGAAGTCTAATCATCATAATTCTTCCTTATCTTGGTCATTAATTCTTCAGCATCTGTATGAGTTCTTTTCCTGAAAACACAATAAGCAAAGCTATCTAGGTAGGTCCTACAATCATCAGTTAGTCCATTGTAATAAATATCAAGAAGTTCATTCTTAGGTAATGGACATCCAGGATGTGCATGAATCAAGGCACAGAACCTTTTCCATGACTCAGGAAATTTCTCTTCTTCTCCTTGTTTAAAATCAAAAAGTCTCTGCAAAGCAGCATGTCTAGCACTGGGAGGAAAATATTTATGGAAGAAAGAAGAAAGCAAGCAATCAGGGCTATCAATGGAACCAGGAGGTAATCTATTAAACCAAGCCCTAGCTTCTCCTTTTAGTGAAAAAGGGAAGATCTTAGAAACAAAGTACTTGCGTATCTTAAAATCGTAAGAGAATAAAGCACTCTAGTAGAAAGCTCATTCATATGAGCCACATCACTCTCATTTTTAGTCCCACAAAAAGGTTCTTTCTCAACAATATCTAAATAAGATAAATCAAGAGAGAAATCATAAGCTTCATCTTTAATATCTGTCGTGGGAATGGCCACGGCAGACGCTGCAATCGGCAGCGAGTAGTAGAACAAGGGGCAAGGGCGGCCAGCCATCTGCGGTGCGAGATGAGGGCAGAGACACAGGGTTTTACCCAGGTTCGGCCCCCCGGAGGGTAAAGACCTACTCCTGCTAGATTGTATTATGGATGTGTTTACAATGGGCGAACTCGACTAGGGCGAGTTGCTTGGGTGTATGAGGAACGTGTCTCTACTCACCCCATAGGGAGGTTTATATAGGCTCACCTCCCTAGGGTTTACATATCTCAACCGATTCGTTAGCCTCGTAATCGTTTAACCTAGACCGACCGGGCCTATCTACTCCGGGCCTTCAACTTCCGCTCGATACCTTCTCGGGCTTTTGATCCACTCGCTCGCAGCCCACTCGCCAGCTTGGGCGGTCGGAACGCGTCCGAGTATACCCCAGTAGGCGTATCCCCATCAGTAGTCCCCGAGGCCATCGTTGATTAGGCGTGAGTGGCTGCTGGCAGTCGGAGTATACGGCTTCAAGTTGGCATCCAGTCGAATCGTCGGCGGGCTCCTGTATAAAGGAAAAAAATCCGGCGAACCGAGTCGCGTCTTGGGCGAGTCGAGCCGACGAGACGCGGTCTCGGCGGGTGACTTAACGAGCCGAGTGGCCGGAGTTGGACCGTCAGGCGTGGTCAAACTAGCCGTTAAGGTAACTCAACGGTAACTTCTGGCGTAATCATCGCGCGGTAACGGCCCCCTGATTTGGCGGGCAACTCCTGCTATATAAGAGGAATGGTAGGCTATCGCAGAGCCAACCGCCCACCATTTCTTCCGAGTGCGCGCATCTCCCTTCCTTTGCTCCGCGATCCAATCGACCCGAAATCTTTCGATCCCCAACCAACCTCTTCGGCCATGGCCCTCTCCACCGAACCTTGGGGCAGATCCAAATGCACAAGGGCGCAGCTGGCCTCGTTCGAGGAGGCCGGAATCCTGCGAGCCGGCTGTTGGCGTATCCCCGCAGCCGGAGAAACGACCCCAAACCCGCGAGAGAGAGTTTGTCTGCTTCACCAGTCATCTCGAGCGGGGGTTAGGGTTTCCCACATCTCTGTTCTTCCGGCGTTTTTGCGCCTACTACGGGATCCAGCCCTCAGATCTGGGTCCCCACAGCATCGAGCAGCTCGCCATCTTCGTGGCGTTCTGCGAGTGCTACTTGGGCTGCCGGCCCTACTTTCCCTTGTGGCAAGATCTGTTCCATGGACGGGTCAGCCGCGAGGAGGCGGGCGGCCCAATGCTAGCCGCGGGCGGCCTGACGTTCCAGCTCAAGTCCAAAGCTTCCTTCTTCGACCTGATGCTGCCGGCCAAAGCAGCGAGCGACTGGAAGAAGTCATGGTTCTATGTGACCGAGGCGACTCCGGAGGACGAGGCGGCGATCCCGCGGTACTCGGCCAACCGTTCCGAGCCACGCCATCTCCAGGTCGGCAAGCTTCCCGACGACCAGCGGATGGTCGTCGACGAGATGCTCCAGGCCATCCGTGGCCTGAAGAAGAAGGGGCTCCAGACGATAAACTTGTACAATTGTTGGCTTGGGCGGCGGCTCGTTCCGCTCGCCCAACGCGACCATTACATGTATCAGTACACGGGCCGAGGAGACTCGACGAAAGCCTGTCTCGATGAATGGAAGCTGGAGGACTATATCCCAGCGTTGAAGAAGATCACCCAGGCGGTGTATGCGGATGCGCAGGCCGGGGTCCCCCCCCTACACCGCGAAGCGTCCGGCTCCGACGGTAATTTCTTTATCTTGTTCGCAGTCGCAGCGTATGCAACATGTAATTCTAACTCGTTTCAGTATTCATCGCAGCTGTTCCAAGTGGTGGAAGGGTGGCTCCCACCGCCGATGACGAGAGCCAGGGCCATCCACCCAGGATACAAGCGAATCGCCCGCGAAGGGCAACGAGGAACAAGGACGAGTCCGAAGAGAATTGCCCCACTGGTCCGAAGACCCGTGGGCAACGTCGGCCAATCGAAGCGGCAGAGCCTCGGCGTCATGATGATGACGACAAGCTCCCAGAGACCACCTCGCCATGATCCACTCCTTCGAAGAAGAAGAAGGAAAGGAGGCGAGGGCCCCAGGAGGAAAACGGCGCCGAAGATGGCCTCGCCGCGCACTCGACGAGCAGCTCCGATGGCCACAGCTCGGCGGTGACGGCGCGGCGGCGCAACCGCGCTAGACGCGCCATCTGTGGAAGTGCCGCTGGCCTCGATGCCTCCGCCATTCGCGCCGGTCTCTGAGCTAGGGAAGGCTCCGGCTGTGGCAACTTCGCCTCGCAAGGAGGCCCCGAGCGTGGCGGTCTCTCCCCGCAAGGAGGCTCCGACCGCAGCGGCTCCAATTTGCGAGGAGGCCCCCGCCGAAGGCGTCCCAGAGGCGCCAGCCACGACCTCAACGACGAAGAAGCCGTCCGTGTCTTGGGCCCACGACGTCCTGGAACTGGGGCTTAGTCGCCAGCTGGGCCCCGAACTGGAAAAACCGGCCAGCCTTCGTACCGGGCTGCGTTTCATTCCAGTCACCAAGTAAGTGCATTCGGCCTTCTCTATTTTCTATAAGTACTTCGATTGTCTTTTATTGATTTGATCTGATATGCAGGACCGGAGTGAAAAAGATGGGCCACCCGACCGTGGCCAAGGTACCCTCCGCCGCGAGCGAGGAGGATCCTTCCCGCAAGAGGAAAGTGGACGAGGTCGCCGTCTCGTGAAGGCAGCAAGAAGGCCAAGGCGGCGTCATCGTTCTTGTCTCGACGACGCAGCCGTGACCGCCGGACCAGCGATGGAAGCAACGCATCTACAAAGGATGGCGTTTCCTTGCCTAGACCGGAGGCGACTTCCTTTGGGCGGTGCCTCGATCGCTACCTTCCCCCGTAACCAAAGGCGGCCAGCGGGCTGCCTCGAGCCTCGCTCCGGGGACCACCGACGCTGAAGTCGACCAACGTCGCGACACGCTTGGCGCTGCTCGCGTCGTGGACGCAATACAACTCCATGGCATGCTTGGTGCAGCTATCCGGTACCTCCGGTCCCGAGGATCAGGTCGGTGCTTAGCGGCGTGATTCTTATAGTTTCGTTTGTACTTTCGCATCCGGTCCCGAGTGCGCCGCGCTAAATTTTAGCGGGTGGAACGAGCAATTTCGTGATCGCGGTCCCCGAGTGCGCACTCGCTAAATTTTAGCGGTGGGCCGAGTAATTTTCGTGTTTGCTGACTTTGATGATGTGCAGGGTCTGCAGCTGGAGTCGGCGGAGCGATTGGCTGCGAAACAGCGTGCTGAAAATGAGCTGGCCACTATCCGAGAAGCAAACAAGGAGCTTCAGGCTGTTGCTGCGCAGGCGGAGGTGGCTCGCCAGGAGCTTGTCCCTGCTGGTGAACTGGTGGCGGTGCGATCTGCGTTAAGTGCTGCTGAGCAGAGGGTCGCCGACCTCGAGCGCGAACTGCGGGAGGCGAGAGAAGAAGCAAGCTCGGCGAACGGGCGAGCCAAGGCCGCCATTGCGGCCGCGGAGGAAGACCGCAAGGTGTCGGAAGCCCTCATTACTGGGCTTCGGGCGACCACATCGCTTCAGTGCTTCATCACGGGACTCGCCCGCCCGTTGCTTGGTGAGTGCGTCTTCCCTTTCTGTCAGTTGTGGTGTTTGTGGTGTCCGTGGTACTCATCATTGTCTCCTTCTCACAGGTCGTGTTATTGGTAGCCAAGAAGAAGCGAGCTCGCTTGACGCGAGGGAGTGCGTAAGCATGCTTGTCGACTCGGCGACGCTGTCGGCGACGTGCATCCGCGCCTATCTTCAAGAAATGTCGCCCACAGAGGTTATTCCCAGCGACCTTGTCAAGGTGTGGGAGTATTTGGAGAAGGCGCCCGCTGTCGTCGAGTTCATGACGCGGTCGGCGTTTCGGCGTGGCGCGTCTACAGCGCTGAGCCTTGGACTCGCCCACTTCCCCGAGGATTTCGACCTCGACGATGTGACGAGTGGGTATCCTTCGTCGACTGGCGCGGTGGACCTGTCCGAGGTTCTCAAGTTGCAGGAGCGTGCCGCCGCGTACTCGGAGCGTGTCTGGGCGATGGGCGACCTCCCCTACCGAGAAGCGGTCGTCGCGAGCGACCCGAGCCGCCGCATCGTGACTTCAAGGTCGAGCAACCTTTTCGCTCGGCGATGGCGGGTGAGCTGACGACGTATCCGTCAAACCCGTACACCGCGTTCATCCGTAGGCGCCGGGACTCTGGCGAGTCGTCGTCGAAGCCTGCAGAATAGGGTAGTTTGCCTGGATGTGTTAGCATCGCCACGCGGGCATAATTTGTAATATAAGACAATGCAATATGCGATTGAATGGGACGTTGTGTCCATTTTGCTTTTTATTTGTGTGTTTTGGATTGATTTTGGACGAGTCCCCGAGCGCGTCCGCCCTTTTGTGGGGTTCACCTCGTATATGATGTTTTTTGTTATCATGTGTTTTGAAAGTTTAGTCGACTACTTGAGCTCGGAGAGCCGATCAAGGCGACTCCTTGAGTGCTCTGTACTTTACCGTTTTCCCAGACGTGAACGGGTCGGGTGGCCGAGTCCCGGCGTGGTACTTGGTAGTTCAAGGCGCGACTCGAGGGTGGTTGAGGACTTAAGCGTTGGTGTGAGCGTCACTCCTGCTGGCCCGGAGGGTCGATCGCGTGCAGTCTGCATGCTCTCTTACTTGGCGTTTTCCCTGACCGCTCGCGACGAACTGGTTTTCAGTCCCCGAGCGTGGTACTTAGCCGTTCGAGTCGCTACGCCGAGGGTGCGGAGGACCAAGGTCGCTGTGAGAAGCGAGGGCAGTTGTCTTGGTTCGCAAAACCAGTCGAGCTAGGCGACTCAATGGGGCTCGGTTGGCGTTTTTAGTGGGCGACACAAGACCTGAATGACTCGGTGCTCTTACATACTTTTCTTAGCCGTGCGGTCGCTGTACCAAAGGTTGACTTCTGCATTTTAGCATGACGCTGTTTATTACGAGTCGAGTGGCACAAGGCATGGAGAGTAGGCAAATTTGCGATAAGTTTCTTTTATTTCATAGCGTTGGAGTACATGTGTGGGGTTCTAGGAGTAGAACTTCGGAGGAGATTTACATTCCATGGCCGCTGACGTCGAGTTCGCCATCCCAGCGGACGTCGATGAGGTAGTAGGCGTCGTTGCAGTCTGGCCCGATAGCGACGGGCCTTCCACGGAGGAGAGCTTGTGCATGCCCTTCTTGTCTGGATGAGGCGTAACACCAGGTCGCCTTCACGGAAGGTGCGGATTTTCACCCGTCGGCTGTGGTAGCGACGAGTCCTTGCGGTAAATGGCGGTGCGATCGAGCGGTCGCGTGCTTCGCCGAGCTGGTCGAGCCCATCTTGGCGGGCCAGCTCGTTTTTGGCCTCCGTATAGTGGACGACCCGTGGCGAGTCGTGTTCGAGGTCGGTGGGCATGACTGCTTCGGCGCCGTCGACCATGAAGAAGGGTGAATCCGTCGACCTGTTCACCGAGGTGCGAATTCCCGGATGACGGAGGGCAGCTCGTCGACCCAGCATCCGGTGGTGCTCGAGTGGTACTTGGAGTCGGGCTCAGGCCGTGGAGGATGCTTTGGTTGGCTCGTTCCTGGCCGTTGGATTCGGGTGGGCGGTAGCGAGATCGAGCGGATGTGGTGCTCTTCGCAAAATTCGCCATTGCTCCTTGGCGAAGTTTGTGCCGTTGTCCGTGATGATGCTGTTGGGGAACCCGTAGCGGTATATGAGCTCGTAGGAACTTAGTGGCGGTCTTCCGTCGCATTTCGGACTGGCTTGGCCTCTACCCGCCGTGAATTTGTCGTGGCGACTAGCAAGTGGGTGTAGCCAGAGGGCCTTCTTGAAGGGCCTACCATGTCTATGCCCCACACAGCGAATGGCGGTGATGGGGATTGTTTTGAGCGCCGAGCTCGATGCGTGCGTCGATTGGCGTGCCGGCACCGGCGCATCGCTGGGCGATGTCGACAGCGTCGGCGTGTCATGGGCCAGTAGAAGCCGTGTCGCATAGCCTTGGCGACCGAGGGAAGCGGCGGCGTGGTGGCGCGATCGCTGAGTGGATGTCGTGGAGGATTTTGCGTCCTTCCGGTTGGGCATAGCGTTGGAACACGCCGGTGACGCTGCGCTTGTGTAGCTCGCCGTTGATGATGGTGTAAGACTTGCATCGGCGATCATTCGGCGTTGTCTCGTCTGCGGCGGTGCGGTTTCGGTGGCGATGTAGGGCTTGGTCGATCGTCGGCTCGGTGATGAGTGCGACCAAGGCTGCCTCGGTTGGGCGGGACTCGATGTCGATCTCCCTCGGGAGACTGATGGTTTGAAGATTTTGTCGAGGAACACGCGGCGGGTGGTGCGAGTCGAGCCGACCGATGCGAGAGGCGTCGGCCTCCTCGTTTTCTCCTGTCGACCCACTCGGCGAGTAGCCGTGAAGTGGCCGCCCACCTTGTCCACCTCTTGGCGATGCGCGCCGCCATGGTGGGGAGACGTCGCGGTGCCGGGCGACTTGCCCTGCGGCAGTCGGAATCTCCGTAGCATCGAAGGCGATTGGCGTTCATCTCCTTGGCGGCTCGCATGCCGTGGAGGAGGGCCTCGTATTCAGCCATGTTGTTGGTGCAGGCGTGAATTGAGGCGGAGGATGTAGCGAGCTTGTCGCCTTTGGTGAAGTCAACACTATCCTGCTCCTGCACCGTCGCGTTCTTGGACCCCGAAGTGCAGGCTCAAGATGGAGGTACGGCGCTTTTACGGCTGCTGGGCCTCCTCGATCGGCGATGAAGTCTGCGGTGCAGGACTTAATCGCCTTCGTGGCTCGTATTTAATGTTGTGGGCCGATCTCGACGGCCCACTTGGCGACCCGCCCGTCGCCTCACGATTCGGATGATGTCCTGTAGTGGCGCGAGAGGCGGCCGTGATCGCGCGCTCCTGGAAGTAGTGCGGCAGGCGCCGCGAGCCCTGAAGACCGCGTATACTAGCTTTTGGTACTGTGGGTATCGCTGGCGCGACTCGGTGAGGACCTCGCTGATGTAGTATACCGGCCGCTGGACCGGGCGCTCCTTTCCTTCCTCTGGTCGTTCGACAACCATTACGGCACTGACGACGCGCTCGGACGCCGCGACGTAAACCAGCATAGGCTCTTTGTCGGTGCGGCGAGTAGTGGTGCGGCGAGTAGCACCTTTTTAAGGTCGCGGAGCGCGTCGTCTGCCTCCTTGTCCCACTGGAAGGTGGGGTTCTTGCGCATCAGGCGGTATAGGGGCATCGCCTTTTCGCCCAGGCGGGGGATGAAGCGACTGAGAGCCGCTACACGCCCGGCCAGCTTCTGGACGTCGCGCAGGCACTCGGGTTTGCCGAGCCGGGCGATCGTGTCGATCTTCGTTGGGTTTGCCTCGATCCCTCGTTTGGAGACGACGTACCCCAGTAGTTGCCCGGCGGGTACACCGAAGGTGCACTTGCCTGGATTGAGCTTTATCTTGTACCTCCGCAGATTGGCGAAGGTCTCCGCTAGGTCGGCGAGTAGGTCGCCTTGGCGAGCGGATTTCACGACCACGTCGTCGATGTAGACGTGGATGTTGCGGCCAATTTGGCTCGCGAGGCATTCTTGCATGCACCGCTGGTAGGTTGCCCCGGCGTTCTTGAGGCCGAAGGTCATGGCGGTGTAGCAGAAGGCTCCGAATGGCGTGATGAACGCCGTCTTCTCCTCATCCTCGACAGCCATTTTGATCTGGTTGTACCCGGAGTAGGCGTCGAGGAAACATAGCGACTCCGAACCCGCGGTTGAATCGATTATCTGATCGATCCGCGGGAGGACGAACTGCTCCTTTGGGCAGGCGCTGTTCAGGTTTGTGTAGTCGATACACATTCTCCAGGTCCCGTTTTTCTTCTCGACCAGGACTGGGTTTGCCAGCCACTTGGAGTATTTGATTGGCCGGATGAAGCCGGCAGCGAGCAGGCGCTTCACTTCCTCGGCGATTGCTCGACGGCGTTCTTCAATGAAGGGCCGTAGCGACTGCTTGATGGGTCGCACTTTGGGGTCGGCGTTTAGTTTGTGCTCAGCGAGCTCCCTAGGGACACCAGGCATGTCGGAGGGTTTCCATGCGAAGATGTCCCTATTCTCACGAAGGAACTTCGATGGCGCCTTCCTATGCTGGGCTCATGCCCGTCGTCACCGTCTGGGTCGCACGGGACCAGCTCGGCCATGCGGGTGTTCGTGGCCTCAAAGGTTGAGGTGTTTGTGCCCTCTGAGTTGGGCTTCTTGAGTATTGTGGGGTCGTCATTGTTGACCCGCCGCGTGTTGGCAAGCTCGTCGGCGTGATTAGCTTCTGCCGCGATGACGGCGTCGGCGAGCTCGGCTCCTTTGGCCTCGCATTCGGCGGCCATGTCGGGGTCGCCGTTGATGGTGATGACGCCGCACGGCCCGGGGAGATTCATCGCGTTGTACACGTAATGGGGCGCTGCCATGAATTTGGCGAACGCCTGGCGCCCAGGCGATGGTAAGGGCTGTCGAAGGGCACCAGCTCGAAGACGATCCGCTCGGTGCGGAAGTTTGCCGGAGTACCGAAGGTGATGGGTAGCGTGACTTTGCCGATCGGGTACGCCTTCCGACCGGGGACGATGCCGTGGAACGTGGTGTGGGTTGTCTCGATCATCGACTGCGGGAGTCGTAACCGCCTGAAGGTGTCGAGGTAGAGGATGGTGATGGAGCTGCCGCCGTCCATCAGTGTCTTGGGGAGCTAGTAGTCGCCAACCTTGGGCTTGACCACCAAGGCGACTCGTCCTGGGTACTCGATGCGTGGCGAGTGGTCTTGCCGGCTCCAGGTGATGGGTTGTTCCGACCAGTTGAGGAACTGGGGGACGTCCGTTTGGGCCACCGCGTTGACGGTGACGGCGCGGGCGATGACCTTCTTCTCGCGCTTCGTGTTGAAGCCTGTGAAGGTGTGGAGCGAGCCGGCTACTTTGCCGAATTTTCCGCCATTTGGCGGGTCGTTGTCGGGGTCCTCCCGCGCGTGCCGTGCCTTCTCGATTTCCCTGAGGGTGTGGCAGTCGGCGGTGGTGTGCGTGGCGGGCTTTCCTTCCCTGCTGTGAAACGCACATGGTTGGTTAAGGAGGGCCGCGGGATCGAACCTTGGCTTGTTCTTGTAGTTTCCGCCGTCGCGTCGTTGCCCTCCGTCACGGCGGTAGCTCTTGGGCTCGCGTTGTGCGTGCCCAGCGTTGGCGACGAAGTCGACTCGCCCGTCGTTGCGACGCTTGCCTGTGAGGCGGGTGCCGCTATAGCGTAGGTCGGTTCGGCGTACGCCGTCGTTTACCGTCTTGGCGTTGCCCTCTGACTCGTCGTCGATTTCTTGGTTGGGGTCCTCCTCGGCGTGCGTTTGGCGATCTCGAGGAGGTCGGGGATGTTGTCGAGTGTGCGGGCGTGTCGCTTGAGCTTGGCGACTAGAGGCTCGTAGAACGAGGTCTTGAAGCAATGGATCGCGGTGTCCGGGTGGATGCCGACCGCGTTGTACCAGAGCTCCTGCCACCGTTGGACCCAGTTGCGGGTCGACTCGCGAGGTCCCTGGACGCATCGTTCCAGGTCCTCGATGGTGGTGGCGCGGGTGTAGGAGCACTCGAAGTGCCTGACGAAGGCGTCTCGCATTTCCTCCCAGGAGTCGTCATGTCACGGGGGCGTGTTGATCCATTGCCTGCACGTCCCCTCCATCATCAGTGGGAGGTAACGGGCTGCGAGTAGGTCAGTGTGACCCGCGATCCCCATTGCCATGAGGTATGTGTCGAGCCAGACCGCGGGGTCGTACGAGGAGTCGTATTTTTCTATGTCCTTTGGCGCCTTGAAGTTTGGCGGGTACTTTTCGCCTCGGATCATTGGTCCGAAGCCCTAGTCGACTGAGCGACCCCATAGGCTCGCCATCGCGGCGGTTAGTTAGGGTGTGCCGCAAGTCGTCGGGCTGGCGTGCGCGCCAGTTTTGGTTGTTGATGATGTGAGTGCGGGCGTCGATGGGTTCTCCGTTAGCGGCGACGAAGTTGGTCGCCGGCCTGGGATCGTTGGTGGAGAGTGCCGCGTTCACGGGTCGGCGTTGGAGCTGCAGTGGCTCTGGTGGCGGGCAATTGAGGGTGTTTGCCGCCCGGGCGGCTGAGGCCGCTTCCGAGGAGCGCGAGTATACCGCCTTGCGGTCGGCGCCGCTTTGCTGCTCCACGGCCTTTGCGAGCAGGGCCTTGACGTACTAGATTTGTAAGGCGCCGTCGCCGGTGGCCGTGATGCTATCGGCTGCTTCTCGGCCTGCCACAAGGTTGTCCATCGGGGTGGAGAACAGTGGGAGGCCGTTCGCGTCTCGCTCCCGTGAGAGCGACTATCCGCGGCTGGTCACAGGGGTGCGGTTGGGTGGTGGTGGGGCACCCATCGCGTCGATCTGGCGGGGCGGCGCTTCCTCCGGTGGCGTTCTCGCGATCGCGGCTTCGGCTATCGCTGGAGTCGTTTTGTCGAAGTTCGGGCGCTACTGAACGGTGGGGTTCAGCGTGACCTGATCCGCTGGTGGTAGCGTGACAGTTCCTGCGCTGTCACTTGCTCGAGGCGAAATTTTTCGCTCTCGGCCTGCTCTTTGCGTACTGCCTCCGCCAATTTCAGGCGGAGTTCCTCGACCTCCGTCGCCGTGGCGTTAGGAGGGATTGGTGGAGAAAGGATCCTCCGGCGGATCGGGCCGGTGGCCATGTAGGTCGCTGCATGGCGATCGGTTCCGTCGTGGAGGTCGGCGGAGTTTTCCGACCGAGTCGTCGAAGATCCAGGATGGAGGGTCCTCGAAATCTCCGCGTTGGAGACACAGGCGATGGAGCCCGTGGATGAGGCGGTGATGGATCCGGTAGTGGCCGGGGTCGCCGTCGGCGTCGTCGGTGAGGGCCGCATCTTCTGCGGCGGAAGTTCCCGCCACGTTCTTGTGGGCGAGTCGTACTCGAGGCGGGCGGTGGATCGTGCGGACCTGGTTCTCGAGAGCCGATCGCGTGGTGGCGACTCGCGGATGCGAGCCGAGTCCTCCGAGGTGATGACGCGTCGGTGAGGCCGGAAGAGGCTGATCGTGCGATTGGCGGATTACGCTGCGTGTGGTCGCGCCGGGGGCGTAGCTACTCGGCAAGATCTGGAGCATCTCGCCGATCGCTATCATGCGGCGGTGGCGCACCGTCTCGTTGATGGGAATATTGGATCTCGCCCGCGAACACCGGCCAGACCGGCCAGGCCCCACGGTGGGCGCCATCGTCGTGGGAATGGCGGCAGACGCTGTCGGCAGCGAGTAGTAGAACGTGGGGCAAGGCGGCCAGCCATCTGCGGTGCGAGATGAGGCGAGACACAGGTTTTACCCAGTTCGGCCCCGGAGGTAAAGACCTACTCTGCTAGATTGTATTATGGATGTGTTTACAATGGGCGAACTCGGCGACTAGGCGGCGAGTTGCTTGGGTATGAGGAACGTGTCTCTACTCACCCCATAGGGAGGTTTATATAGGCTCACCTCCCTAGGGTTTACATATCTCAACCGATTGATTCTGACTTGTGTCGTTTAACCTAGACCGACTGGGCCTATCTACTCGCCTGGGCCTTCAACTTCCAGTCGCCTGATACCTTGCTGGGCTTTTGATCCACTCGCCGTTCTGCAGGCCCACTCGCCAGCCCTTGGGCCAGTCGGAAACGTCCCGCTGAGTATACCCCAGTAGGTGTATCCCCATCAATATCTATGGGAGAAGTGGCATACTTAGGATCAGAGGACATCTTAGATATAATAGTACGTCTAGCAAGGAGACTCTTCATAGCACTAGTACCATATGTGTTTCGGCACTCTTCAACAAATTCATCAGTGAACTCAATGTAACCATCATTAATATCATAACTCTCACTAGCCTCAGGTGAGCTAACAGGTGTAACAGTGTCTTCACTAGGCGTTTCAGTATTTCCTAGACTAGCCATAGTAGCATCTAGAAAAGGACCTAATGAACCACTCGCATCAAGCACAGTAGAAGTAACATCATGAGCCTCAAAAGTAGTTTCAAACTCAGCAGTAGTAGCAGTGCATGTAGCATGTGTATGTGGTGGTGGTCTAACAAGCTTACTTATAACAGATGGTGAATCAAAAGCAACAGAGGTGTTTAGGACTGTACCTCTTCTTGTAGTGGATGGTAAAATAAGTAACTTTCCATCACGAGACTTCCCCGTCATGAAAGGAGTAGTAGTGAACAATATTAGATCCAAGTGAACTTACAAATAAAGTGATGCTCCCCGGCAATGGCGCCAGAAAATAGTCTTGATGACCCACAAGTATAGGGGATCGCAACAGTCTTCGCGGGTAGTATTACCCAATTTATAGATTGGACACAAGGGGAGCAAAAGAATACTTGCAAGCCTTAACAACTGAGTTGTTAGTTCAGCTACACCTGGAAATAGTTCTTTCTCACAGAAGTTTATCAGTAGCAACAGTTTGTAGTAGCAACAGCAACAACAATAGCAACAGTGAAACAGGAGCAATAGTAACAGTAACGGTAACAGTAGGATTCGAGTGCGTTAGGCATAGGTATGGATGGACGGGTGTTGCATGGACGAGTCTAAACATGTAACTTCAAGATATAGGGCATTGCAGATAAATAATAACAAGCATCCAAGTACTAAACAATCCTAGGCATGTGCTCCAAATATAGTCATACGTGCTCGCGATAAGAACTTGCACAACATCTTCTGTCCAGCCATCCCATGGCAACGGGGCCTCTAGGGAACTACTGGCAATTAAGGTGCTCCTTTTAATAGAGAACCAGAGCAAATCATTAACACTCCGTGAACACATGTGATCCTCACACCACAGCCATCCCCTCCGGTTGTCCCAATTATTGTCACTTTGGGGCCTTTGGATCCGGACAATGATGTGTGTACACAACTTGCAGATAAGATCACAAACAATACTATCATAATGATTCAATAATAAGTTCAGATCTGAGATCATGGCACTCGGGCCCTAGTGATAAGCATTAAGCACAACAAGTTGCAATAAAGTCAAATAGCACTAATAGAGATACTAGGCACTATGCCCCTAACAGATCTTATTCGATTGCATGATAGAACTCATCCAATCCCTACCATCCCCAAGCCTACAGCGGGGGATAACAGATCATGGATGAGGGAAACAACGGTGGTTGATGGCAATGCATTGGTGATGACGATGGCGATGATCCTCTCCAAATTCCCTTCCCGGCAGGGTGCCCGAACAGAGTTTCTTGATTCGAATCTTGGTTTCTGGTGGCGACGGCAGAGCGGAACTCTTTCTGGAAAACTATCGAACCCCTCCCCCTCTATTTTTAGGTCAGAAGGCAACTTATAGGCGCGGAGGAAGGCCGAGGAGCTACCTGGGGTGGCCAAACCCCCTCCAGGCGCGGGGTTAGGTGGGCCCGCGCCTGGGATGGGTCTGGGCCCCCCAGGCCTCCCCTCTGTCTCCCCTTCTGGCTCCATGGATCTTCTGGTGAGAAATAGTTTTTGGCATCTTTTCCGGGATTTTTCCGGATAGTTGATTTTATGCACAAAAACAAGACACCAAGGTAATTCTACTGAAAACATCGTCAGTCCGTGTTAGTTGTATCCAAATCACACAAGTTTAGAGAAGAAACAATAGCAAAGTGTTCGAAAAAGTAGATACGTTTTGGACGTATCAAGCTCGTCGTCGGATTCTTGCAGAGGTGGTCAAAGGTCATCCTACAGAATTCCCGCGGACAAATGAAGAGTATTAGTGCATGCGCGGGGACAGCGGATGCGGCAAAAAAAACCAGAGGCGAGGGGGTTGTCGGAGCTCACCGAATTTCATCGCCGGAGTTGTGGCCGTCATCGGTCGTTCGCAGTTGGAGACGGAGGCGAGCATCTGGGTGCGCAAGAGCACACGTGGTACGGCAGAAGGTGCGCACGAGGGTCGCTGGAGGGGATTATTGCGACAATTAATCGAATTGACACCGAGGAATTTTAGCAAGAAACGGTCGGGGAGGAGTGTGCTCATCGCGGGTGAGAACGACGGAGTGACGTGATGGTGGGGTCGTGTTGTCAGGGAGGGTATGGGGGTTCATGCGGGTGAGAAAGGTCCAGTGGGGAGAGAGGGGTGAGCCGGGTGGGCTGGTTACTGGGCTTCTTTTTGGGCCAGGGGTACTGGGATGGTTCTGTTTTCCATTTTTTCCTTCTTATTCTTTTTCCTTTTTTTGTTTATATTTTTTGTTTTTATTTGAATCAATTGTTTTAAAAAATATTTTAAATTCAAATCTTTCCAATTCTTTTCAGTATATTTATTCAAATCATGTGTTGATTTAATTAGTCCATTTTGGAATAATCCAAATATTTTTCTTATGATTTAATATTTATTTAAGTGAGGCAATTTGTCTTTATTTAAATAAAATTGAATATGGTTAAAAATCCTGTATAATTTTATTTAAAGAACCTTTATTCTTGTATGTTAATTGGATAACTTTTATTCCATTTTCTTATGGATTTGGCCAAGATTTAAACTGTCTTTTAAATATTCCTTATTTATTTATTTCTTTCCTTGTCTTATAAAATTCATATCTTTTTATTTATAGTTCCAAAATTGCTGATTCCACTTTGTATAATTTTATTTAATATTTGTTTATCTTTTTAAATCCTTTTAGGATTACTTTGCTCACAATTTTGTTATTGATTTTTTGTTAGGAGCTTTATTAGCATTGGAAATTATTTTCTTTTATCTTATTAAAATCATAAGTTTTTATCAATGGCTCCAAATTGAATGAAATCAATTTCCATGGTTTTATAATATTTTTTTACCATTTTTGATCATTTAGAAATATTTTTTGCTAAATTTTTATATGGAACAAATCCATAGTCTTTGAGTGATCTTGGAGATGATTTCCTTTCATTAGGGTTTAGAGTTTTGGTTTAACTTTTCCAAGTTTTTTAAATTTAAGATACATTCCATTTATGAATGCATTTGATTCTTTGAATATTTGTTTGTTGCTTTTTCATTCAAGTTTTGTCCAAGTAGGGTTTTGATGTTTCCATTTAGAAGTAAAAAGTTTCTTTTCACCCTAAATTTCAACAATTATTTCTTTTGTTTGTTTATTTTTCACATTTCAAAATTTGGAAAATTTTGGGATGTGACAAGATCCTTTGCCTTGTCACACAATCCTTCAGCCAGAATCTTGTGAAGGTCAGGAAGATCAACGGCTTTGCCAATCTCTTAAAGAGACTGACGGTAGTCATGCATAAGATCTCCGACTAACCCAAGTGAATTGATGCGTGACTCGGATGATCAAGAGTCCAGGAGGTTGAGAGGATCTATAGTTAAAAGCATAAATATCAAAATCAGAATTAATAATTGTCGGAAGAAATCAAGAAACAAAAGAAGGAGACATAAGGATAGTAAAACTTACTGAATATAGATAGGTCTACTTTGGTATTTTCCTCTCTCAAGCTCCGGAGTTCATCCTGAAGCGCCTGAGTCTTATCCTTCAGCCGATCCAGCTCTGCCTTCATGTTTGATATTTTTGATCCTTGCGAGAAACGAAGCGCTCCAGTTCCTTGGTAGCCAGACTGCTGGACTCCAGAATATTGGTGGCACTACATTCGTGGTCAGCCCTAAGTTTCTAGATATGCTCGCGGAGCCCAGCATTTTCCGACTCCAAGGTTCGGAAGTTCTTGGCATTCTCTACAAGTTTGAAAGACTGCTTCAACAAGTCTGGAATGAAAACAAACAACAGTAAGTCGATGAAAAATAAAATCTGACTTAAGAAATTCGAGAAGAGTTAGCCAGAAGAATTTACCTCCGGCTTCATCCTTCTTCACTTGCAACTGTGCATTTTCAAGACGGAGAGTTTTTACCTCTCTCACTTATCACAAATATTCTTCAATAATTCCTAGTTGTAAACATTAACTTTCTGTAAGTCAGTATAATAATCAGAGTCAGATTGCTACTAAGACTCGGGCTACATTATCAACTTCATTTCAGCATGAGCCTTTGGGGCTACACTACATCGTTCTTTGGCATCCTGTATAAGCATAAACTCGAAATTTCTATCATACTTCATGCTTGGTGCTAGAGGATACGATATACAAAAAGTAAAATAGTCGGAAAGACAAACTTACAACATGCTCATGCTCGAGCTTGTGGAGGCTGGTCTTGATCTCAAGTGTGACCTTTTCAGCAAGGGTCAATGGTACAGAAGGAGCAGGCATAGCTTCTCCAACCCTCAACTTATCGTCCCGAAGAAGGACTTGTTCTAGCAACTCTGCAAGCTTCACATCTTCAGCTTCTTGTGCCTCTTCCTCTGCTGAAATGTTCTAGTTTCACGGGCATTCCTCAGTGAGCTTGTTAAGCTCTTCATTGGATTTCCGGATGAAGCCAGCCAGAACTTTCACAGGATCATTGGCAATATTCTGAACTAAGGGATCATTACCCATGGAGGGTTCAACCTTATCTTTAACCGACTCGTCAATGACGATGTCGGGTTGAGAGCTTTGAGATGCAAGTTCAGTTTCAACAACACGCGGAGATTGAGTCTCCTCCGGCGTTGTGGGATGGACTGGATTAGGTGTCGGAGGGGCAACACTAGGAGAAGCCATTGACAACTTTTGTTGTCTCAACGCCTTCCCCGGCTTTCCGTTTCCCTTTATTGACAAAGACTTGGCTCTAGACAAAAAACATGTCATGATCGTTAAAGATCTGGAATCAAGCATAGTTAGAGAGCAAGAAATTTTGGTATAAGAAGTATACCTTTTAACAATAGGCACTAATTATGGGCCAACGGACACAATCGGTTTCTTGTGTTTCAGGGTTGCAGCATCAGGTACTTCCGCATATTCTTCTTGTTCAGAAACATCTGGATCTTCCATAGGATAACCCTCAAGAGAAGCAAGCTCCGACTCGGGGAGGTTAGCAAGCTGAAAGTCAAAAAACAGCTCAGTATTGCTAAACACCCAAACAATGATAAAAACGACAAGATGAGTAAATTTGAAATCATACAAGAGTCAATGGCTTCTCATGTGTATACATATGCATGGAGATCCCCTAGATTTTTTGGTTCACTCGCTCCTTGATCAACCACTTGATCCGAGTCTCGTACTCCTTGGGGGGATCGAGAGTGGGCTCAACTTCATGTTGTCCTTCTTGTCAAGGGTAACCGTGTTCATGAGACAGACTCCATGGCGATAGAGTGGTTGAATCCAACGAATTAGCCAGCAATGGACTAAGTCGGATCCCCGCATACCTTGATGCTTCATCAGATACTCAATCCACCTCTTAGAGAGAATTAGATCAGAAGATAGATCCGGTGCCTCTACGTCCCAAGACTCTTGGTGCGGAGCAGCATCGTCAATGAAAACCAGTAGACCTTAAGTCTTGCCAGGAGCCGGTTTGTCCTTGTGGTAGAAAAAAGTGGAGGCCCATCTCCTAACTGACTCGCTCGCCTTAATCCTAGGGTAGACTCGATCTCTCCTAAGGACTAAACTAAGAGTACCAGTGTTGTTGGGAACACTAGCAGTGATTGAAGTTTTCCGGGTACCAAAGTAGTACCCGAATAATGTGAGATCCGGCTTAATGATGATAAACCCCTCACAAAGGGAAACATACAAACTAAGCTCTAAGATGGAGTTTGGGGGAAATTATGGAGTTGGAAATCCTACTGAGTTGATACCTCGGTGAAGAAATCCGAAGGAGGGATACTCAATCCTCTGTTGAGGTGAGTCCCAAAATGAAAATTCTCACCGGCCCGGGGTGCGGGGACAAGCTCGCCATAGCCGCTCCTCCAGTCACCAGCGAGAAGAAGACCCTCATCCTTCCTAACCTTCAATTTCTCGTCATCAAGAACATATAGGATCCAAAGCCCCCTATAGCCCTTATCATCCACCGCAGAAGAACCGGCTAACCGAGCCTGACGCCTCTGCCATTTGGTTTGAGGGTGAGGATTTTCTGTGAAGTTCTGGTTAGATCTTTGCTGCGGGGAAGAACATGAGGAAGATGAGGAATGTTAAGTTCTCGTGGAGAAGAAGGGAGTGAATGGGCACAGATGAAGAAATAATAAAGGATTTCTTTACCCATTATAAAACCATACTACACTAAGATTAGTGTGCACATGTTGGATTTGTGCCACGCATTGGGGAACAGTAAACATATCCTTCCTCACGAAGACTTTGCTGCACCGATCTTTGTGCGTGCAAAGTAACAACGCCTCAGTTCCGTAAATCACGGACCCACCAATGGTCATGCTAACGAAATGTTCTGTCAGAGACAGGACAAGTCTGAATAGTTATCAGCCGCGTCACATCTCAAAATCCGGCTCAAAGTTTGAATCGAGTGTGTCAATAAATTATATCCAACTCAGGTGAGACTCGGAATCCTACATTATTGGACAAGTTTTTGGGAACCCTTCAAGCTTCTGCAAGCCGAAGAAACCATCAAGCTAGATGATTATTCCGACTTTGGATCTTGGAGACTTCCGGGTGCTACTGTTGGGTATATACTTTTTGGGTATATCCACAGGACTCACTGACTAGTGTGGCCCACCAACGGGTTAGAGCTTTGCTTCACGGGCGGCCCAGTCAGGGAAAGAATACGGAGTCGAATCCAGCTACGGCAAGGCCCAGAAGACTTACTGAATTAGGACTTTAATATTACTTGTAGTCCAAACTATACTAGTTACCGACTCTATAACGTAGCCGGATAAGTTTCTCATGTAACCCTAAGTCTTGACGCCTTTATAAGCCAGGCCTGAGGAAGCCTTTAGGGCATAACCACAACCAACTCGCACAGGCGGACCTCTCTTATAATCCGCTGTAACATCCGGCTCTCGCCGATATATTACTGAGTTGCTAGCAGGAGTAGGATCCGATCACCACAGTCGGATCTGAACCTGGGTAAATCTATGCTCACCGCTCCTGAAACACCATACGACTCACACCCTATCTTTTCAACGCCTTCAGGGTCCCCAATGGCGTACTTGTCATCAATCCGACGACACCACTAAGCTCTAAGATGTTGTTGGGAGGAAGATTGTGGAGTTGAACTCTGTAATGCGCAAGTAGCTTAGTGAAGAACTTCGATGGCGCGAAGGTGAAACCCCAGTGGATGTGGGAGCCGAAGTGGACGCGCTCTCCGCCCCGCTGCTCCGGAAGATTTTTCTGACGGTGCACCGCCAGGAACCGGCTCTGATGTAGCCTTCATCCTCATGCTCCTTGAGATTCACTTCGGTAAGTGTCGAGGGGATCTAGATTCCCCTCTTGTCCTTCTTTTCCTCCTTCTCCAACACTGACCCCGCCATTGCGATTGACGATATTGAGCTGTCCATCGGCGATTGCCTTAAACAGGTGGCGTTGCTGGAAGTGGGGAGGAAAGTTTTTGGGCTCGATGGATCGGGCACGAGGAGGAAGAAGGGAATGGCGTAGAAGATGGGGTAACTACGACAAGGTTGTCTCCTCCCCTTCATAGATGGTTGTGTCGTGATTCGTATGAGGCGGGTGTGAACCCGCGATATTTCCACCACACGTCAAGCAAGAAGTGCGGCAGATTCAGTCAACGTGGCCAGGGAAAGAGCCAAGGGAACCAGGCCCAAACGTGTCATCTGCAAGTCCAATAGGGGTCAGGGACCAGTAGCACGCACGGAGGAGACCATCAGATTGCCTTTGGACGTTCTTTTCTCTTGAGAAGGATGCCTACATGACAGTTGCCCGCCAGGGCTCTAGCCAAGGTCCTATTTGGTTGGAGTTAAATCTAGATTTTGGAGTTTGCGTTATAAATCATAAAAGCACCAAAATAGATGCTTTTGGTTTTTAACTGGACATAGTAGTATGATGGTATAAGCCAAAAGCTAAATTAAAAACACCTATTTAGATGTTTTTATGGCTTATAAGCCAAAAGAGAAAATCCATAAATAAACACAACCAAACAGGCTCTAAATTAATCGATCGAATCGGCGGCAATCCATAGTTGTATGCACGGTCGCACACATGGTCGGCCGGCCGCGCGGTTGATATGGGAAACGACCATGCAAAGAAGCCAGGTAATTTACTAGTCTCCCTCATTTTGATTTTGATCTTGTTAGTCCTTTTATCATCTCTCAACATCAGACTAATTTAACCCTTACAAAGGAATTAGGAAATTTTTGGTTCCCTACTTGTGCTTGTTTGAACATGAAGAGGAAGAGAGCCAGAACATTTTATAAATTAACTAGGAGATCCTCAATTTGCTTCTACGGAAAGTGATCAGTTGGGGATTTTTTGATTGTCTACTTGTTTGATAATCATCATAGCCAGAGAGGCAATTTTGAAATTGATCTTTCGTTTTGTTTTGCTCAATGATGTTGCTATGTTTTGATAGAAATGCTATATTGCCATGATATTCGATCAAAACTATACTATAGTGCCGAATGATTTTTTTTCCATGATATTCTATCAAAACATAGCATACTGCAAAACATATGGGCTATACTGCAAGAATTTTCATCCAATCCAAAAAAATATGCATTTAGTTGTCCGTCGAGAAAACACTCACGACAATTATCATCTTCTCCCTCCTCATGGTGAAATCCTGGCTCCGTCCCTGCACGCGGCCACGATCTCTTACGAAGTTAAGAATCTCCTCGGACCTCGTTGAACCCGGGACCCACCAATAGCCATTTTCGCAATGCGATGGATGTTTGTCAGTTTATTGGGTCAAGTCCAAAAACGTCACGGAGGTCACAAACTTTCAAACGGTCCCCTCGGTCGACCAAGAAAATAAATAAGACTTAGTTTGAATCAAGTTGAGAAACAGAAAAAAATATCTAAGTGTTTGTTCAACTTCATCATAGTCGGATGAATTTTATTGATGCAGTTTCATGAACCCTTCAAGATTCTCTACATCGAAGACCACTGAAGCTAAAAACAGAATCCGACTCAAGGATTTTGTAGTGCTCCGGGGGCTACTTCCAGGGTTATAATTTTCAGGTATATCCACGGCCAGCAATTATACTCGGAGACTGAGGTGGCCCACTTGTGGTTAGAGCCCGTGGCTCCACTAGTAGCCCAGGCAGCCCAGTCCACGAGACAGATGGAGGCCCATCCGGCTATGAGAAGGACAAGAAGAGTTACCGACTTATGCCTGAAGTCAGAAGACTTGAGTATAAGACCGTACTAGTTACCGACTATGTTGTAATATGTACTGTAGCCGGATATGTTTCTTCCTAAAGCACTATTTCATATCAGTATATAAACCGGCATACAGGCACCCTTGATAACCTCTGGCTTTGCCGATTATAGCAAATTGATAGTAGAAGTAGGATCTGATCACTGCAGTCGGATCTGAATCCGGGTAAACTTGTTGCTCTCCATCCCGGACAACTTGGGTAATTTTCAGATTAATAACTGAAGTGCATGTCGGCCTCAAATGAAGTTGGTCGGGCTTTCTTTCCAATGTAGTTTAAAGTACTTCTTGCCTAAACATAAGTTGGTTAATTTCTTGCATGGTTAGTACAAATGTTTATCTCACTGCAAATAAATATATATCTGTATAAAGGAAGTAACAAATCATTTGTTGGTAAAATATATTTAGCACATTTATAATGGACGGTCAAATACATGAAATCATAAAGGGATTTCTATTTTTGTGCCTCTGGTTTATTAGTTGTACTCAGTTTTCCCTAGCAGCTTAGTTTTTCCTCACTTTTCCCCTCGCCATGTTAAGAAACCCTCGCGGACGCTCGAAGGCGCTCGGACGGAGGGATGCCCTCAGGTCAAAGGCTTGACCGTTACATGCTGACTGGTAGGACCGCGTTGGAGCGGGTCGGGCATTAAGAGTTACGTTACGAGGCCTCGACCGTTACATGCCTGACCGGTGGGACCATGTGTGGGTCAGGTCCTGCATATGTGGTGAAGGGTGGGGCCGCATTGGGATGGGTCTTGCATATGTGATGAAGGGTAGGGCCGCATAGAAACATGTTGGATCGGCCATTCTCGCTCACCCAAAGCATCCGCTTCCCCCGAGCCTGGAACAGCTCCAACACCGCCCCTCTGTTGCTTCGCCGTCGTGCTCTCCTACCTTATGTCGTCCTCGGCCTCAGAGCCGCCCCTTCCCCTGGCGGCAGAGCGCACTCCACCTCCGGCTCCGTTCCCGCCACCGGTAGATCTACCCCTTTAGCGGAACAGTATGCAACACCCGCTGGTGCACCGTCCATCCGCGTCGAGCAAGAAGAAGACTGGGTGGAATCACAGGGATCTAACGCATGGATTCTATCTGGGTAAGCATCGTTTCCCTTTTATGGTTGATTATTATCAGTATTTGAGCGCGAATTGCGGGTGCTCAACTAACTGCCTTGCTTTTTGAATAGGATTGATCCAGTGTTGGCATTTCGGCTGGCGATTAGACTTGATACTAGCATAATTCGTGGTTGTGAACAATATCTCTCTGGATTTTACTTCCCAGTGGTGGTTGCAACCTCCATAACTTGCGGAGATTTGCTAGATAAAATCTATTGTAAATTTCCCTGGAGCAGTGGCAATTTAGTTCATTTGCAATATTTCAACATTATCCAGCAAAGATTGCTCCCACTAACTAGCGAAGATGATCTGGTAATGCTTTTCTCTTTGAATGCTGCCGAACGTTTTGGTCGAATTCGTCTCCATGTGCAACCTAAAGTTGAGAACATGGGTAAGAGTCTTAAATCACCATCTGGTGGTCACACATCATCAGGTGGTCGGGCATCATGTGTCTCTGCTGTCTCTGCTAATAGTGTGCGCCCCGGTGATCCTTGTAGGTCCACAACAGTACCATTTGTTTGCACAGCGAGTGTAGGACAAATCGCTCGTGTGGACCCATGTGGAGGACGAGGCAGAGCCTGACGAGGGAGTGCCTCCACTAGATGATGAGTATGAGTTTATGTTTCCTGAATTTGTAGATAGATTTAGTAAATAGGCACTAGAGGATCAATACAAGGATGAAATTGCCTAGGGTTCCAGATTTGATGATACTGATGACGAAGAGAACGAAGAGAATAATGACAGCCTCGTTTTAGCCGAGTACGATGGTGAGGACTTGCCAGTAATTGAGTGGGACAGGGACAGTACCTAAGATTTCAGAAGGCACCATATTTGAAACTATGCGGGACTGTCGTATTGCCCTTACTACATATTGAATTCACACCAATAATGCTTATGATGTTATTAAGAGTGATCCAATAAGGTTCACAGTAAACTGCCCATACAAGAGGTGTAGGTGGAGGATGCATGCATCCACTATGCTCAGGAGCAGTTTGGTTCAGGTATTATAACCACTTGTGTATTTTAGATCACTGTATAGAGTTTGTTAGCTGTACGTGACATTTTAATTATGTTTCATATAAAAATTAACCGGTTCGAACATTCTTGTCCACCTCAAGTGGGGCAACCAAAGGACAAAACAAAACTAGCAAAGACTAGGTGGTTGGTAGATGCAATCATGGATTGGATGAGAGCGAACCCATCACTTGGTGCAACAGCGCTCATTAAAAAAGTTTCTAAAAAGTTTAGTATTACAGTACCCTACATGAGTATGTTCTATGAAAAGGAAATGGCTCTTGAGAGAATCAATGGTCCATGTAATGAAAGTTTTCAGTTGCTTTACAGCTTCAAAGCTGAAGTGGAGATGGCTATTCCAGGTAGTGTTGTGCAGATAGACAAGCATAAAGTTCAGTACAAAATAAGTGGGAAGACAATGGAGAAGGAGTGCTTTAGAAGGGCTTTTGTTTGTTTCAAATCTTGCTGGCAAGGGTTTCTGGATGATAGCATGCCTTCTTTGGTCGTGGATGCAACAACTCTTCATGGCAGATTTAAAGGACAGCTAGTAGCTGCTACTGAAGTTGATGGCCACAATTGGATGTTCCCTCTTGCTTATGGAGTTTTGGAGATTGAGTTAGAGGAAAGTTGGACTTGGTTTCTGGAGAATTTGCGCGACCTTATAGGTCATCCACTAGGACTTACTATCCACACAGACGCTTGCAAAGGTTTGGAGAAAGCTGTAGAAGCAGTATTCCCTGGAGTGGAGCATAGGTAATGTATGCGACACTTAGTGCAGAATTTTACAAAGAAATTCAAAAGTAAAGTTTATACTGACAACCTATGGCCATGTAAGAACCCACATTTATAAGGTAAAGGTCCCTATGATTGCAATGCTAGTCCCTGGATCAAATTCTAGCATCCACAATTTAAGATGAAGTACACAGATACAAAGGTCGTTTATTACATCGTCATTCCAGAGATAACATAGTATTTACAACTCAATAGACAAAGGCTAGTACATAGAGTTCATAACATAAAGGAAATAACTATAAGTCTTCATCTTCATGTGCCACATGCAAGCATGTTGAGTGTAGACTCACAACCCTAATCTCCATCAGAGTAACCCACAACATCATAAGTTACAGCCATAGTGGGTCAATACATTTGGAATTGTATTGGCAGTTGATACCATAGTAGAATAGTAGTATCTATCATCTATATGAATTTGTCTATGTGTAGCTTAGGCTGGCTTTGCTCAAAATAGGTTTTTTTATCAGTTGAAAACACAAGGTTTTTGTTTGTCAGAAACTACCAAGGAACCACCAATAATCATTGGTGAACCTTTAACCCTTGTTCAACCACAAGTTTTTAACTTAGAAATTGGGATGAGGAGATCCTTGATATCTTCAATGTCTTTGATGCTCAAACTGTCCGTTGCCGCGGACACGTCTAAGTACTTAGATTTTACCCTCTCGAGAGGTGGTGCACTTTCCCCACAAGACTCGACATGCATCGAGATGAGATCTTTCAGAAGCCTTCCCTTAGACCACCATGGGCGCGTTCCATCCTATCGCCCTACCACCAATTGTCCATCTGGCTAAGTTATTGCAACCTATATGATCAAGGCAGAGCCCATATGCCATGTGGTTGCACTAGAAGCTTCTAAACACCAAACATCTCAAATCCCTTTGTTCCTGGGTGGCTTTCCACAAGTGATGTCGTCGGATTGTCGACAAGTACGCCATAGGGGGTCCTAGTGGCGTCGGAAGGATGGGGTGTGAGACGTCGGTTGTTCCAGGAGCGGTGAGCACATGTTTACCCAGGTTCAGATATGACTGCGGTGATCGGATCCTACTCCTGCTAGCAACCCAGTAATATATCGACGTAAGCCGGATGTTACAATGGATTACAAGAGAGGTTCGCCTGTGCAAGGTTGTTGTGGTTGCGTGTATTGAGTTGTGCCCTAAAGGCTCCCATAGGTCCGGTTTATATAGTCACCAGGGCCTAGGGTCACAGGAGAGACCTATCCGGCTATGTTACAGAGTTGGTAACTATGTACAGCTTGGACTACAAGTAATACTACAGGCCTAAGTCGGTAACTCTTCTGGGCCTTGTCGTAGCCGGAACTGGTTCCTCCTCTTTCTCTGACTGGGCCGCCCGTGAAGCATAGCTCTAACTCGTTGGTGCGCCACCCTGGTCAGTGAGTCCTGTGGGTATACCCGGAAAGTATATCCCCAACAGTAGCCCTCGAAAGTCTCGAAGATCCACAGTCGGATAAATTATCTAGCTTGATGGTTTCTTCGTCTTGATAATCTTGAAGGGTTCCCGAAACTTCGTTCATTAATATAGGATTCCGAGTCAATTGAGTCGGATATGGTTTTTCTCTGACCTTAGTCTTTTCCCTACTTGGTTTGAATCATAAGACGGATTTTTCAGCGGCGTGCAGTTTGACAACTTTTCAGGCCAGGTCCTGTCACTGACAAGATTTCCATCAGCATGACCGTTGGTGGGTCCGTTTCTTACGGAACAGAACACCGTTTTAATGCCTGCGCAAAAATCGAGGGGGCGTAAGAGTCGCGAGGAAGCTAACTCCCCCTATTCTATACGTGTGGTGATAATCGCGCGTGTTATCACACGAATCTTGACATAGAGACAAATAAAGAGGGGAAAGAAACCCTTTCTCTCAGATTCATCTCTCCATCGCTTCATTCATTGCCTCCTCGTACTCCTCGAGCACTCCACACCCGTTCCCATCTACGCACCATGAGAAAAATCTCTCCTTCCCCCACCAGCCCTTTTCCTCCAAGATCCATGGCTTCTCCCTCGACCTCAGGAGCGGCGAACGGTCCGTCGGCGATGGAAGAAAGGAAGATATGGGGCCTCTGGATTCCCAGTGTCATGGACAACGCGGAACTCCAATTCATGGAGGACGAAGGGTTCATCGCCGTCGGTATGTGGCGGAGCGCCTTAGGGAACGCCGTTCCCGCCCCGCTCGACGGCGAGAGGGTGTTGTTCGGCACGCACATCGATCGTGGCCTCAGCTTTCCACCGTCGGACTTCCTTGTCGAGGTCCTCAACTACTATGGTGTGAAACTCCATAATCTTCCTCCCAACTCACTGCTTGAGGTTAGTCCTCATGCAGCTTTGTGCGACGGGTTTCTTGGCGTTAGGCCAAGTCTCACCCTTTTCGGTACTACTATGGTACTCTGAAGAATTCTGTTAGCGCCGGTGTGCCTTACACCACCAGTACCCTTCGCTTAGTCCTTAGGATAAACCGAGTTTATCTAGGATTAATGCCAATGAATCCGTCAAACGCTGGGCCGGAACTTTCTTCTATCACAAGGATATTGCGGCTCCAGGCAAGGCGTAAGGTCTTCCGGCATTCTCCGACAGTGCCGCCTCCCACCAGAATTCATGGGACATGGAAGTGCCGGAGTTGTCGGATATCTTAATCCTTGCTAAGAGGCAGATTGAGTTTTTGATGAAGCATGAGGGTCTCCGTGGATCCGCCTTGATCCACTGCTGGCTGGAGCACCGGATTCAGCCTCTCCAGCACCACGGAGATTGCCTCATGCACCAGATCACGAGTGACAAGAAGGACAAGATGCGGGTCAGTTCGAGCCGGATTCTAGCGAAGGACTACAAGACCCTCATGCAATATTTGATCAAGGAAAGAGTGGAACGCAAGATTCCAGAAGTCTCCATGAAGATGTATACGACCAACCGTCCTCTGACTCCGGTAAATATTTTTGACTCTGCTTTCGCATTTCATTGTTCTTTTTTCTGTTCTTCCTCCGACTCTATTTTCATCGACGCTTTCCGACTTTGTTAGCTTGAGAACTCTCCGAGTCCGAGCTAGCTCCACTAGAGGGCTATGCTTCAGACGACCCGGAGGAGACAGAGGATGATGAGGTGCAAGAAGTTGCCGCCCCCGCCACCAAGAAGCGTAAGGAAAAAGAAGTTGTTGTTGCTTCTAGTAGCCAAGTGCTGCCAGTGGTTAAAAAGTAAGCACCCTATCTTTGGCTTTTAGTACTCTTGTACATTTGTTTCTTTCCAGAGAACACCTGATACTTAGGATTTTCGTGTTCTAGAGCTAAATCAGCTCTGAAGAGCAAGACCAAGCCAGACAGCAAGTCGGGCAAGCAGATGCGTCAACAGAAGCTTGTTATCTCCCCTATTGTGCCGCCATCGACTCCATCCACTACTCCATTAGCACAGGAAGCATCTGCCTCTCCTGTTGCTGGAAACGTCTCGAAATCCATGGTCATCATTGATGACCAGGCAACTAACAAGGGTGAACCTGTGAAGGGTAATGATCCCATGGTAATATCTACAGGGACAATGGATAAATTTGCCGGCTTCGTTGTCCCTGGCCTCAAGAGGACAGAATAGTAAGAGATCCTCAGACTGGCTCAATCTAGTCTTGAGAAGCAAACCTTGACTCTAGAGGCAGCGAGCCAAGAGGAGGAAGATGTCAAGCTGGTTAGCCTCCTGGACCAAATTTTGGTCCAGGATGCTAAAGTTCAATCTGGTGAACTTCTTGTGACGGATTTTCCTTCCCTCACCCTTACCGAGAAGGTGTTCCACAACACCAAACTCGGATTTGAAAAGATGTACCTGGAACACATTGTAAGTTTCCGATTCTTATTTGCATTTATTATCAATCCTCTAGCCCCCAAGCATAAAGTTGGATAAACATCGCTGGATCTGAGTTTATGCTTTTAGGTTGCAAAAGAACGATGTAGTGTAGCCCCCAAGGCTCGTGCTGTAATTTTACTTAGTTAAACTTGTAGCTCGAGTCTTAGTATCCATCTGACGGTATTCCGTCTCCATACTTACAGAAAATTGCATCTTCCAACCAGGAATTGCTCAAGAATATTAACAACAAGAACAAAGAAATTAAATCTTTGCGTCTTGAGAATTCAAAGTTGAAAATTTAGAAAGATGAAACAGAAGGTAAACTTTCCGGTTTCCTCTTTGTTAGTTATATTTTTTGTCATAGTAAAACTTTGCTTTGTCCGACTGATTTTTGTCTTTAGGGAATTCTTATGCCAATCCAGTAAGATGGTGGAGCAATCCGAGAACTTCAAGGTCTTGGAAATGGAGAATGCCGAACTCCGGGACAAGCTCGAGAAGCTAACCTTAGAATCGGAGAAATTCATAGCTGTTGTCCTAGAGTCGAGCAACCATGAGACCGTGAGGCTCGAGAAGCTCATAGCCCTCCGAGACAAGGAACTAGCTGATCTCAAGAAGGACTTCAATATTCAGAGGGATCTTTCCCAGGCCACAGCCAGTGAATTGAATAGCCTCCGCAAGGAGCATGATGAATGGAATCACTCTGTGTTAGGTAAGATTTCCGAATCTTTATCTTTTGTTGTTGATTTTTCGAATTTCGTTTTCAGCTGAATTTTGACTTTTTGCTTCTTTCCCAGCCCCCATGAATCTTTCTGATTCTTTGACCTCTGAACCTCATCTCGAGCGCATTAAAATCGTCGGAGATATCTTGTACGACTTCCGCCAAACTCTAGAAGAGGCTGGCAAAGCGGTCAAGCTTTCCAACTTGCACACAATGCCAGTGCTCGAGGTAAGGGACAAGGTTAAGGAGATTCTAAAGCTTATCGAAGACTGGAAGATCTCATATGCTTGGACTATAAAAGAGCAATTTATCAAGAGAATTATCCATAATAAACGCTAGATAAAACATGATTAGAATAATAGGGAATATACTAATCATGTGAAATAGCGAATACATATTAAGGCATATAACCAAACAAACTGCAAGGCATAAAACTTTAGATACGATCAGAACAAGATTGAGAAAGAAGATATACACGGCAGTAGCAGAAGAGGAACCGCCGGCGTTGGAACCGTCGTTGGCCATGTCGTCGAGGAAGAGGGTGCTGATGTCGGGGAAGAAGTCCTCGTCGGGAAAGATGTTGCCGCAGTCGCTATCCGTGTAGGAGTCCGTGACGAAGCAAGTAGTCACGCTGATAGCGCTCCCCAAAAACCTTATCGCCCTTCTCTCGTACAGGACTCGAAGCAGCGGGGTCTCGGAGGCCTATTGTCCCGCCTCACGGTGCACGCCGCAAGACGTGATGGGGAAGATCTAGGTAGCGCAGTGCTCTGGAACTTGAGGCGCAAAGGAGTATGCGATGATGTGTTGCTGTGTATCTGAGAGGAGGCGTTACCTCTCTCTTATATAGACACAGAGGGGTAGGCAGACAGGCTGCGCAGAAGATGAAACGAACGGACAGGAGTTGAAGCGAACAGGCGGCAGCCCATCGACAGCCTCCACTCAGTTCATATTAAAAGTCTAATTGAGCAAAACGTTTCAACTTTTGTACGACTGTTCATATACCATTCATGCGTGGCAAAATAAAGCTCGGCTCAGTGAGATTCCCGCAACCCGCAACCCGCGGCGCGCGCGTCGTGACGTGACGAGGCGAGGCGAGGCGTGGCGAGGCGAGCGAGGATGAGGAGCACGCATGTGGAACTCTCTCCTTCTCCTTCTCATCCTTTTACCAAGTGGTAGGAGAGCTCATCTTATAAGCTGGTCCAACTTTCACTCAACTAGCAATGTGGGACTAAACATTTGTCCCAGCTCTTGCCTTGCATGAATGGGCCAAATGGGCCTCTAGGATTTCAGGAATTTATTGACATATAATAAATGGGTTGGGCCTATTTAGGCAAAAATTCCAACAACCCCCCACCAGATCCCAGAGGCACATGAAGTTTGCCTTTGGTTCCAAAACATTGTTTGTATACCGGTACTATAGTGGAGACTGTTAAGTTGAACTTCCACCTAGAACTTTATGTTATACTAGGCTGCAACTTGTACAGTGGACTATGCCTTGAACTGCAAGTTTGCTGCGAACCTAGCTTCACACAAAGTCTTAACCGATACTAGGCTATCGTGGGACTTCCCCATGGGTGGAGCTTATACGTCATACTCCATGACCTTTCATGAGTTTATTAGAGAGGACCCTACTCTCATAGACTGCGACGTTTTAACAGTCAGACTCATATAGGTATGTTCTTCAAAAGATGTTCTGCAGGACAACATGTTTGCTTAGGATAAGCCACTTAGAACACATTAAGATAATAAATCAACCTGCCGTGCAGAATAGGAAAGTATTGCATCTTTATGGAGTGGTGTTTATTAAAGTAGGGATACTTTTCTCTCAGCTAACCAACAACTTGTCTCCCAATTCTAATTCACGGGATCTCCGATCACATAGAGTGGTCTACCACTGTGGAACGCTCAAATTGTGGGTCTCATACCCATCTCCTTCGATGCATTTTCTATCATATTGCGTTACAGACCCTTTGTGAAGGGATCTGCCAGGTTTTTAGATGTTTGGATATAATCCAATGCAATAACTCCGGAGTTTCTCATTTTCCTGACAGATTTCAGTCTCCTCTTCACATGTCTTGATGACTTCATATTATCCTTAGAACTATTTACCTTGAAAATCACAGTTTGATTATCGCAGTTCATAAGGATTGCGGGTATTGGTTTTTCAACCATAGATAAGTTCATCAAGAGTTCATGAAGCCACTCTGCTTCAATAGTGGCTGTGTCTAATGCTGTGAGTTCTGCTTCCATAGTTGACCTCGTTAAGATGGTTTACTTGCAAGACTTCCAAGAAACAACGCCACTAGCAAGTGTGAATACATATCCACTTGTGGCCTTTATCTCGTCAGCATCAGATATCCACTTTGAATCACTATAACCCTCTAGTACCCTTGGGTACCCGATATAGTGTATGCCATAGCTCGTAGTGCCTTTTAGATATCGCATAACTCTCTCAAGAGCATGCTAGTGATCATCTCCTGGATTTGAAACAAATCGATTGAGTTTGCTTACAGCAAAGGCGATTTCAGGCCTCGTGGCACTAGCTAAATACATAAGTGAGCCAATGATTTGAGAGTATCTTAGTTGGTCCCTAGCATTTCCTCAATTCTTTTGAAGCAACACACTAGGATCATACGGTGTAGGAGAAAACTTTAAGTCGTTATACCCGAAACGACTCAAGATCTTTTCCACATAGTGGGGCTGAAGCAGTGTAATCCCACCATCATCATCTCTCAATAACTTGATGTTCAGGATGACATCAGCTACTCCCAGATCCTTCATCTCAAAGGAACGAGATAAGAAATCTTTGACCTCCTTAGTTGCATTAAGGTTGGTTCCAAAAATCAGTATGTCATCAACATACAAACAAAGGATGACTCCCTCACCCCCACCATGGCGATGGTACACACATTTATCAGCTTCATTTACAACAAAGCCTGCAGCAGTTAAAGTTCTTTCGAACTTCTCATGCCATTGCTTAGGGGCTTGCTTTAGGACATATAAAGACTTCAACAACTTGCACACCTTTCCTCATTGAGCATTTACCACAAAGCCATCTGGCTGGTCCATGTAAATTTCCTCATCCAAATCTCCATTAAGGAAAGTTGTCTTAACGTCCATTTGATGAACGAGAAGACCATGATAGGAAGCCAATGAGAGTAATACTCGAATGGTGGTCGATCTGGCAACAGGTGAGTAAGTGTCAAAGAAGTCTTCACCTTCCTTTTGAGTATATCCCTTGGCCACAAGCCGTGCCTTGTACTTCTGAATAGTATCATCAGGTTGAAGATTTTTCTTAAACACCCACTTGCACCCTATAGGTTTGCACCCATAAGGGCGATCAGTGATCTCCCATGTTCCATTAGCTAAGATGGAATTCATCTCACTATGGACGGCTTCCTTCCAGTAGTCAGCATCAGGAGATGCATATGCTTCTGAAATGGAAGTGGGAGTGTCATCCACAAGGTACACAATGAAATCATCACCAAAGGGCTTTGCAGTCCTCTGTCTCTTGCTCCTTTTAGGAATTTCATTATCATCCTGCTTAGGACTTTCAGAGTGTTCAATTGGAATAGTAGGTTCAGAGAATGTAGTAAATTCCTCATTAGATGAACTAGGTATATCCGGATTTGATGAGTTAGGTTTATCTTTCATTGGAAAGATATCCTCAAAGAAAGTAGCATCAGTAGACTCCATGATTGTACCAACATGAATGTCAGGCACTTCAGACTTTACTATCAAGAATCTATAACTAATGCTATGAAAAGCATGGCCCAGAAAAACACAATCAATGGTTTTTGGTCCAAGCTTGCGCTTCTTGGGGATTGGTACATTAACATTTGCCAAACAACCCCAAGTACGTAAGGAAGAGAGTTTTAATCTTTTCCATTCTTCGAATGGAGTGATTTCTTTGTTCTTTGTGGGAACTCGGATTAGGACATGACACGCAGTCAATAGTGCCTCCCCCCACCTTTCCTTAAAAGACCGGATGTGTCTAACATGTCGTTAACCAAATCTGTTAGAGTACGGTTCTTTCTTTCGGCTACTCCATTTAACTGGGGTGAGTAGGGAGGCGTCCTCTCATGAATTATGCCATGTTTCGCACAAAAGGAATCAAACTCGTTGGAAAACTAATCTCCACCACGATCAGACCTAAGCCTCTTAATCTTTCGATCAAGTTGATTTTCTGCCTCAACTTTATAGATTTTGAAGAACTCAAAGCCTCATCTTTTGATTTCAGAAGATACACATGACAATATCTCGTAGAGTCATCGATCAAAGTCATGAAATATTTAATTCCACCTTTTGTCAACACACCATTCATCTCACAAAGATCAGAATGTATGAGCTCTAGTGGTGTTAAATTTCTCACTTCTGCAGTCCTATGTGACTTGCGAGGTTGTTTAGCTTGCACGCAAACTTGGCACTTAGATCCCTTAATAGTTATGAAATCAGGGATTAAATTCATTTTGGCTAGCCGCATCATACAAACAAAATTAATATGACAAAGACGAGAGTGCCAGACATTTGATTCAAAATTCGTGTAAATATGATTAACAACTTTATTACAAATGTCTGACAGAGATAAGCGGAACAAGCCTCCACACTCATAGCCTTTACCGACAAAGGTTTCATACTTCTAAATTACAAATTTATTGGACTCGAATACAATTTTGTAGCCATCTCGGCACATAAGAGATCCGCTAACAAGATTTTTATTTATTGAGAGAACATGATGCACGTTCTTCAGGTGCACAGTCTTTTCCGAAGTGAACTTCATAGATGGTTGTGTCGTGCACTAGAGGAAAAAGGGCTATCCGTTCGCGACCCCTCGGAGCATTAGTCTCGGTTGCGCCACCAACCGGGACTAATGCTGGCACGCGTCCCGGTTGGAGCGGGCACGGGGCCAGGGGCATGCGTCCCGGTTGGAGCCACCAACCGGGACTAAAGGTTTGGACACAGCCACGTGGCGTGGCACACACCTTTAGTCCCGGTTGCTGGCTCCAACCGGGACTAAAGACCCCTGCCCTCAATAAATGCATTGACCCCTCTCCACTCTATTTTTTCGAATGGTGGAAGGTGTGAGGGGGTGTGCTAGTTTTTTCTCATGCATGCATTGAAGGTGTTTATTGAAATGTTTGAGTGAATAATCCCGTTGAATTTCTCATAGAACAAAAATATAGAAGGTGTTCGAGACGCACTTGAGCTTTCTCCTCTTTATTTCCCTCGATCGAGGTTAGCAATCTTATCTTTTCTAGGTCATTGATACAATTCATGTGTCGGTGTGAATTGGTTATTTCACTATTTATGATGTCCTGTTTTTTGATAAACTTACTTATATGATGCAGATGAACGGTCGGGAATGGATGTACGGTGACCGGCGGGTAGCCGGGTATATCAAAGGCGTGGATAAATTTATCGATATGGCTACGGCAAACAAAGAGAATGGATTTATACGTTGTCCATGTGTTCAATGTCGGAACAACAAGGAGTACTCTTCCTCGAAAATCATTCGCGGCCACCTGATTATGAAAGGTTTCATGCCCAACTATAATTGCTGGACCAAGCACGGGGAAAGAGGGGTTATGATGGAAGATGGTGAAGAAGAAGATGATGATAACAACTATCATCATATGTTTCCTGAATCTGATGATACTACAATGGAAGACAATGGAGAGGAAAGAGGTGAAGAACGGCATCGATGAGCGGTGATGAACTTGGTAGGGTCATGTCGATGCAAAGCGAGACGTGAAATGTAAAATGAGAAGTTGAAGTTAGAGGGCATGTTAGAAGATCACAAGAAATTGTTGTACCCAAATTGTGAAGATGGCAGCAAAGCTCGGTACCACATCTTTGGAATTGTTGCGATGGAAGGCAGTGTGGTCTAACCGACTCCTCATTTGAAAAGATGCTGAAAATAATGAAGCCAAGTTTCCAAAACATAACGAACTTCCCGAGAGTACCTCTGAAGCAAAGAAGACTCTCGTCCTCCGGGATTAGATGTGCAAAGATACATGCATGCATTAATGATCGCATCCTCTACATGTAAGGAGTATGAGAATTTAGATAAATGCCGGTATGCAATGCGCTATGTATAAGATCAGACGAGATGACCCTGGTGATGTTGAGGGAGAGCCCCTCCGGAAGAGGGTTCCTGCTAAGGTTATGTGGTATGCTCCTATAATACCAAGGTTGAAACGCATGTTCAGAAACAAAGAGCATGCCAGGTTGTTGCGATGGCACAAAGAAGACCGTAAGAAAGACGGGAAGTTGAGACACCCTGCTGATGGGTCACAGTGGAGAAAATTCGAGAGAGACTTCCTAGACTTTGCAGGTGACGCAAGGAACTTATGGTTTGGTCTAAGTACGGATGGCATGAATCCTTTTGGGGAGCAGAGCTACAGTCACAACACCTGGCCCGTGACTCTATGTATCTGCAACCTGCCTCCTTGGTTGTGCATGAAGAGTAAGTTCATTATGATGCCAGTGCTCATCCAAGGCCCGAAGCAACCGGGCAACGACATTGATGTGTACCTTAGGCCATTAGTTGAAGAACTCTTACAGTTGTGGGGCAAACCAGGTGTACGTGAGTGGGATGAGAACAAACAGGAGCCATTTAATCTACGAGGGTTGTTATTCGTAACCATCAATGATTGGCCTGCTCTTAGTAACCTTTCAGGACACACAAACAAAGGATATAAGGCATGCACCCACTGTTTAGATAAGACCGAAGGTACATATTTGCATAAATGCAAGAAGGTTGTGTACCTGGCGAATCGACGATTTCTTCCGACCAATCATCCCGTAAGAAAGAAAGGCAAGCATTTCAAAGGTGAGGCAGATCACCGGAAGAAGCCTGAACTCCTGCTGGTGATGATGTATTTGGTATGGTCAAGGACATAGAAGTAATCTTTGGAAAGGGTCCCGGTCAATCAGTTCCGAACGACGTCGCTACAGGACACGCACCCATGTGGAAGAAGAAATCTATATTTTGGGAGCTGCCATATTGGAAAGTCCTGCGTGTCCGCACTTCAATCGACGTGATGCACGTGACGAAGAATCTCTGCGTGAACCTGCTAGGATTCCTAGGCGTGTATGGGAAGACAAAAGATACACCTGAAGCACGGGAGGACCAACAAATTATGAAAGACCCAAAGAACATGCATACAGATAACAAGACGGATGAAGGGCGTCACTTAATTCGTGCCAGCTATGCTCTTACCAAAGCAGAGAAGGAAATCTTTTTTGAAGTCCTTTACAGTATCAAGGTGCCGTCGGGCTTCTCATCTAATATAAAGGGGATAATAAATATGGCAGAGAAAAAGTTCCAAAACTGAAGTCTCATGACTGTCACGTGATTATGACGCAGTTGCTTCCGATTGCATTGAGGGGGCTTCTACCGGAAAATGTTAGAGTACCCATTGTGAAGCTGTGTGCATTCCTCAATGCAATATCTCAGAAGGTAATCAATCCAGATATTCTGCCAAGGTTACAGAAGGATGTGGTACAATGTCTTGTTAGTTTTGAATTGGTGTTCCCACCATCCTTCTTCAATATTATGACGCATCTCCTGGTTCATCTAGTGGAAGAGATTGCCATTCTCGGTCCGGTATTTCTGCACAATATGTTCCCCTTTGAGAGGTTCATGGGAGTTTTAAAGAAATATGTTCATAACCGTGCTAGACCAGAAGGAAGCATCTCCAAGGGATATGGAACAGAGGAGGTCATTGAGTTTTGTGTTGACTTTATTCCTGACCTTAAGACGATTGGTGTTTCTGACTCGCGTCATGAGGGAAGACTAAGTGGAAAAGGCACGCTGGGAAAGAAAGCAATGATATGTAGGGACGGGGATTATTTCACTAAAGCACACTACACAGTTCTACATAATTCCACCTTGGCAGCTCCGTATATCGAGGAACACAAGAATATTGTACGCTCCAAAACCCGGGAAGCTCGAATCATGGATTACGATGAACACATGAAGTCTTTCGGTGGTTGGATGCGGACACATCTCTTGAATGACACCACTGTTGGAGATCAGCTATACTTGTTGGCCGCGTCACCATCTTCTACTGTATTGAATTTCCAAGGGTACGAAATAAATGGGAATACATTCTACATGATCGCCCAAGATAAAAAGACCACCAACCAAAATAGTGGTGTCAGCTTTGATGCAATAGACGAGAATGGACAAAAGGACACATATTATGGTTACATAGAAGATATATGGGAACTAGACTATGGAGTCTCTTTTAAGGTCCCTTTGTTTCGCTTCAAATGGGTCAACCTGAATGGGGAAGGGGTAAAGATAGACCAGTTGTACGGAATGACAACAGTGGATCTCAACAATATTGGTTATAGAGATGAAACATTCGTCCTAGCCAATGATGTGTCTCAGGTTTTCTATGTGAAGGACATGTCCTCCAGACCGAAAAAAAGAAAAAATATGCAAACGAATACATCATATGATGAGCCAAAGCGTCACATAGTTCTTTCAGGGAAAAGAAACATTGTGGGAATCGAGGACAAGACAGACATGTCAGAAGATTATAATAAGTTTGATGAAATTCCGCCCTTCACAGTGAAAACTGACCCAAGCATTCTGTTAAGTAAAGAAGATGCTCCATGGTTACGTCTGAAGCGGTCATAAGGAATGACATATGCCAAGAAGTTCATGCTCATATTATGTAACTCTAGTTCATGTCTTTCGCGGTTTGTGGCTTGACCGAAGGATATCTTTCGCGGTTTGTGGCCTTTAGTCCCGGTTTTGTAGTCTCAGTTTTTAATATTAATAAATGTCTTGCAGCTTGTAACTTCACTAACTAGATCAATACGCCTTGGAGCTAACTAATTTCACATATTAGGGAGTGCCTCTATGACCAGTTTCTCGGAGATGCCAGAGGAATGGGCTCCGTCGGCATCTCCCTGAAACTGGCCCCAGTGGTGTCCCTGCTCTCGAAAACCATCTTGCAGCTTGTAAGTTCACTAAGTAGATCAATACGCCTTGGAGCTAACTAATTTCACATATTAGGGAGTGCCTCTATGACCAGTTTCTCGGAGATGCCGGAGGACTGGGCTCCGTCGGAATCTCCCTGAAACTGTTCGCAGTGGTGTCCCTGCTCTTGAAAATCATCTTGCAGCTTGTAACTTCAATAACTAGATCAATACGCATCGGAGCTAACTAATTTCACATATTAGGGAGTGCCTCTATGACCAGTTTCTAGGACTGGGCTCCGTTGGCATCTCCCTGAAACTGGCCGTAGTGGTGTCCCTGCTCTCTAAAACCATCTTGGAGATGCCTCAAACTGGCTGGAGGACTGGACTCACAAGAATGCATATTTATAGTACAAGCAGCTCGACATAATGTCGACACTCACGACATAATGTCGAAACTCACCCCTATTATTAGTGCTGACTCATCTTTAGTCTCGGTTGGTGTCTCCAACCGGGACTAAAGGTTCATCTTTAGTCCCGGTTGGTGACACCATCCGGGACAAGGTACAAGCCGCACGACATAATGTCGACACTCACCCCTATTATTAGTGTTGCCTGGCCCACTCTGCCGCAATCCCTTCAGTCGCGGTTGGTTTCTCCAACCGGGACTAAATATGAACCCTCTCTTTATATAGGCATTTCCATCTATTTATTAGGTAACACTCAAGACATTTATTAATATTAAAAACCGGGACAAACCGGGACTAGCTAACACTCAGGACTAAAGCCGCCCCCTTTAGTCATAATCATGCCTAGTCCTATAGTACGCAGCTTCAGGGTCTTCATCGTTGTCGTCATCATCATCGTCATCGTCACCTGCCACTCCGGGGATCCTCCGCCCATCCATGGCATATACCAGGGGCCATTCCAGCCTCGGATTCACGGCGGGTGGGAGAGGGGTCTCCTGGAAGACGATGCTGCTACCGCCGGGACAGTGTGGGGCCTGTGGCGGGTGGACTCGTGGGCACCGTAGGCGAGGATGGTCTCCCCCGACGATGTAGCTTATCACTTCGATGATAGTATGGTTCGCCCACCACAGACGACGGCCGGCTTCGTTGTGGTTCACCGGTGGCGGGCCATCACCCTCGTACCTGGCGAGCTCCCTTTCCCGCCTATTAGCGAAGAAGGCATTCCAGGTGTCGTAGTTGTCGGGATCCCACTGGGGATCCATCCACTGCTCCGGTGTGAGCTCGTGGTAGAAGTGGTTTGTGATGGCCGCCTGGCGTGCGGAACCTTGAGGGACAGGAGGGACAGGAACCCCTCCTGCGCTCAGCATCCGGCAAGGCGTCCAGAGTCCCCGGACAAGGGTAGTTGAGGCGCACGCCTCGGTCTCTCGAGGTCGAATGGCCCAAGATGGCGTGTCCATTGTTCTAAGAGAGGAAGGTGTGGATGTGTGGATAGCCATGACACGATCACCCTAAATATAGAGGAAAGGCGGAAAACTTGGCGTGAAGCTTTGGGAAATGGCGAAATATCTTCAGTCCGGTTAGTGACTACATCCGGGACTAAAAGCTCTAGTAGAAAGGAAAGGGCGGAAAACTTGGCGGAAGAGGTGGGAAATGGCGGAAAATATTTTTAGTCCCGGTTTGTGACTACATCCGGGACTAAATGTGTGCCGAACAATGATCATGTTTCGAAAAAACCTTCACAAAATGACCTATCATGTTCGAGGTTTCATGGCTTTTTCGGTCCAAATGACCGATGTTATGTGCTGAATCACGGCATAGTTTGTGATGTTGTGCCCATATTATGCATGTGTGTGTACATTGGTATGGAGAACAATGTTGCAGGAGGAAGTTTTCCTTTTTGTCGCACGGAAAAGCCCTTTTCCATTTTCCGAGCGCAAAAAAGGGTCGTTTTGTGAAGTAATCACCAAAATGCTGTTTCAGAATGCTACCGTCCTATTTTCCTAAAATACTAGACCACCTTACATGGACTATCTCCCAACCGGTACATCTCAAACCTTTTCGTCCATCCCGGGTAAAAAGGACAAATGTCTGCCGAATCGGTAGGAAGTGGGTCCGGTTTGTATTACAGGTACATGATCTATCGCCCGTGATTTTTTGAAAAAATCATTTTTAGACTCGCAATATGTGGTTTCTTCAGAGATCCAATGCAAGTTCTAACGATGCTCGTCCCCTATCTTCATGCACACTGGTTCGACCATAGTTAGAAATTCAGATAATTCAAAACGGGCATAATAAATTCAAAAAAAATCCGAACAATGAAAATCCTTCGCGTGGTGTCATATTTTATTACATAGTTGAAAGGAAAAATACCAGACTTGGTATATTGATCATGTTTCGAAAAAACCTTCACAAAATGACCTATCATGTTCGAGGTTTCATGGCTTTCGGTCCAAATGACCGATGTTATATGCTGAATCATGACATAGTTTGTGATGTTGTGCCCATATTATGCATGTGTGTCGACATTGGTATGGAGAACAATGTTGCAGGAGGAAGTTTTCCTTTTTGTCGCACGGAAAAGCCCTTTTCCATTTTCCGAGCGCAAAAAACGGGTCATTTTGTGAAGTAACCACCAAAATGCCGTTTTAGAATGCTATCGTCCCATTTTTCTAAAATACTAGACCACCTTACATGGACTATCTCCCAACTGGTACATCTCAAACCTTTTCGTCAATCCCAGGTAAAAAGGACAAATGTCTGCCGAATCGGTAGGAAGTGGGTCCGGTTTGTACTACAGGTACATGATCTATCGCCCGTGATTTTTTGAAAAAATCATTTTTAGACTCGCAATATGTGGTTTCTTCAGAGATCCAATGCAAGTTCTAACGATGCTCGTCCCCTATCTTCATTTTAAAAGGTTACATTAATTATTTTTAAAAAATAGAAAATGGTTTTGGATTATTTATTCAAATCCATACACTTCTTATGTTTAAAGTTTTTCTAAATTCCAAATTAATATTCAAAAATATAAGTTAATTCATTTTAAAAGGTTACATTAATTATTTTTTAGAAATAGAAAATGGTTTTGGATTATTTATTCAAATCCATACACTTCTTATGTTTAAAGTTTTTCTAAATTCCAAATTAATATTCAAAAATATAAGTTAATTCATTTTAAAAGGTTATATTAATTATTTTTTAGAAATAGAAAATGGTTTTGGATTATTTATTCAAATCCATACACTTCTTATGTTTAAAGTTTTTCTAAATTTCAAATTAATATTAAAAAAATATAAGTTAATTCATTTTTAATTGTAAATGGTTCATATTTTAAATGGTTACATTAATTGTTTTTTAAAACAGAAAATGGTTTTGAATTATTTATTCAAATCCAAACACTTTTTATGTTTAAAGTTTTTCTAAATTCCAAATTAATATTCAAAAATATAAGTTAATTCATTTTAAAAGGTTACATTAATTATTTTTTAAAAATAGAAAATGGTTTTGGATTATTTCTTCAAATCCATACACTTCTTATGTTTAAAGTTTTTCTAAATTCCAAATTGAAATTAAAAAAATATAAGTTAATTCATTTTTAATTGTAAATGGTTACATTAATTATTTTTTAAAAATAGAAATTTGTTTTGGATTATTTACTCAAATCCATACACTTTTTATGTTTAAAGTTTTTCTAAATTCCAAATTAATATTTAAAAAATATATCTTATTTCATTATTAATTTTAAATGGTTACATTAATTATTTTTTAAAAATAGAAATTTGTTTTGGATTATTTATTCAAATCCATACACTTTTTATGTTTAAAGTTTTTCTAAATTCCAAATTAATATTTACAAAATATAAGTTATTTCATTATTAATTTTAAATGGTTCATAGTTTAAATAGTTACATTAATTATTTTTCAAAACAGAAAATGTTTATGTTTAAAGTTTTTCTAAATTCCAAAGTAATTATCATTTAAAAAACATTACAAATTTAAATCCCAAAATAAAAAATAAGGCGGGAACAGAGAGAAAATAACTGAAAAAATTTGAAAACAGGGGAATACGTCCCGGTTGGAGCCACCAACCGGGACTAAAGAGCCCTCGCGTGCCCTTCAAATCTGAAAATTGGACTATAGGTCCCGGTTGGTGGCTCCAACCGGGACGGTTGGAGCCACCAACCGGGATGTATACCCCTCCCCTTTATATAACTTCTCTTCTTCTCTGGTTCTCTTCTCTGCTTCTCATCGACGACGCCGCCAGGCTGCCCGCGCCTCCGCTGTCCGTTAACGCTTCCGCCCGGCCGCCGCCGCACGCCGTCAGGCGTCTCCTTCCCTGACGACCGCCGCCCGCGTCTCTTCCCGCCGACGACTGCGCCGCCCGCGTCTCTTCCCGCCGACGACCGCGCCACCCGCACCCTTCTCCCACCATCGCGCGTGAGGTACGGTGCCCCTCCCTGCCTCTGTCCTCCCCCTCCCTCTGCTGCTGCTGCTGGTGGGCGCGGCGGCTTCGATCGGGTGGTGCACCGTCCCCGGCGCCGTTTCCTCCACCGCCGCGTCCTCCTTGACTGCGGCGGCGAGGTGGCTCCGGGCCCCACATCTGTTTCCCCTTTGCTTGCGTGGCGAGGTGGCTCCGCGTCCTCTGTTTCCCCTTTGCTTGCGTGGCTGCTGAGGTGGCTCCGGGCCCCACCTGTCAGCCACTATGGCTAGTTGTTACTATGGTGCAAAAGGTTTAAACATTTGATTTAATAATTTCAGAATTTGAATAAAACTTGTAAATTCAATAACTTTTAATCTGTAATACAGAAAAATACAAATAATATACCAAAATGTTCAGAAAAATGAGAACTATCTATCTATGCTATAATCATGCATTGTTCAACAACTTAAATGACAAGTTTAATTAGAACACCCTAGTAACCCTAACAGGTGATTCCGGAGTTCCTTGAGTTAGGGTTTGCGCCCCTCGGAACCCCGATTAACTTGTCGAGCATGCTTTAGGGTTACATTCCAATGCACATTAACTTGTCGTATCATCATCATTGCTTGAGCATTGCATCGATGCCAAGTGTTGATTGTTTCCCTTTCTTTCCGGTGATTTGGTTCTTCTCGGTAGAATACGATATCGAGATCGAGATCGAAGACCGAGATCAAGACCATAGATAGATCTAATTAAATGACAAGTTTAATTAGAACACCCTAGTAACCCTAACAGGTGATTCCGGAGTTCCTTGAGTTAGGGTTTGCGCCCCTCAGAACCCCGATTAACTTGTCGAGCATGCTTTAGGGTTACATTCCAATGCACATTAACTTGTCGTATCATCATCATTGCTTGAGCATTGCATCGATGCCATGTGTTGATTGTTTCCCATTCTTTCCGGTGATTTGGTTCTTCTCGGTAGAATACGATATCGAGATCGAGATCGAAGACCGAGATCAAGACCATAGATATATCTAATTAAATGACAAGTTTAATTAGAACACCCTAGTAACCCTAACAGGTGATTCCGGAGTTCCTTGAGTTAGGGTTTGCGCCCCTCGGAACCCCGATTAACTTGTCGAGCATGCTTTAGGGTTACATTCCAATGCACATTAACTTGTCGTATCATCATCATTGCTTGAGCATTGCATCGATGCCATGTGTTGATTGTTTCCCTTTCTTCCGTGATTTGGTTCTTCTCGGTAGAATACGATATCGAGATCGAGATCAAGACCGAGATCAAGACCATAGATAGATCTAATTAAATGACAAGTTTAATTAGAACACCCTAGTAACCCTAACAGTGATTCCGAGTTCCTTGAGTTAGGGTTTGCCCCTCGGAACCCGATTAACTTGTCGAGCATGCTTTAGGGTTACATTCCAATGCACATTAACTTGTCGTATCATCATCATTGCTTGAGCATTGCATCGATGCCATGTGTTGATTGTTTCCCTTTCTTTCCGTGATTTGGTTCTTCTCGGTAGAATACGATATCGAGATCGAGATCGAAGACCGAGATCAAGACCATAGATAGATCTAATTAAATGACAAGTTTAATTAGAACACCCTAGTAACCCTAACAGGTGATTCCGGAGTTCCTTGAGTTAGGGTTTGCGCCCCTCGGAACCCCGATTAACTTGTCGAGCATGCTTTAGGGTTACATTCCAATGCACATTAACTTGTCGTATCATCATCATTGCTTGAGCATTGCATCGATGCCATGTGTTGATTGTTTCCCTTTCTTTCCGGTGATTTGGTTCTTCTCGGTAGAATACGATATCGAGATCGAAGACCGAGATCAAGACCATAGATAGATCGAAGACCTTTTGTAGCCTTATAATCATGTTACCCTCTCATAGCCTTAGGGTTTAGGATTTCTCTTCATTTTTATTATTGTGTATGTATATATTAGGGTTTCACCTTCGATCCGGAAAATATTCGTTAGCCGCTTTGACTTATTCGTAACTTTCTCCTTTAGCCGCTTTGACTTATTCGTAACTTTCTCCTTTAGCCGCTTTGACTTATTCGTTTTTCCACCTATGCAGAAAATATGGACCCACACGTCAGAGACGAAGAAAAGGAAGAGTTGATCCAAGGTGTGATCCGTGGGGAAGATAATTTAGACGTATCAATGTTTCTGAACAACTCCAGTGAGGGTGATCCTCTTTTTACCGGAATAGACAACTTGTTTGAGGTTGAAGGTGTTGCCTTCCGCGAGGGAGAAGGCGATGCCTTGTGTAATCGAGAAGAGGCCCGCTCCGGCGAGGTGCATGTAATATAAATCAATTAATTAATTAATCATCTGCTATCTATATAGAAATAGTAACGACGATCTTTCTTCTTTTAGCCCTCCGGATCGAAGGAATCTACTGAAAAGAGCAGACGAGGCCCAACCAAAAAGTTGCAAGACCATGAGAGGTTCAGGATCGAAGATGTCGCTGAAGACGGCAAACCGACATCTCCCGAAGTTGTCGCAACCAAATTTGTGGCACAATGCGGAGTAATCGTTAGGGACTTAATCCCGATCACCATTAGAAATTGGAATAAGCCTGCTAATGTGGATGAAGAGGGAACATGTTTATTTGTCCCTAACCACGCCAAAGATTTACTGTGGAAGAGGCTCATGGTTAATTTCAAACTACCGAAGATAGAGCTGGATCCAAATGCGGAGGATCCAGTTGAGGACGCCTTACAACATGGGAGAGCCATGGAGGCTAAGGTCAGGGAGTGGGCTTTGAAGAAGATGGCCCAGTGTTTCACCAACTGGAAGAAAAGATTGCACCTTGACTATGTCGTGCAAAAGAAGACTCCCGATTTCAAGAATATTCAGTTTGAGAAGATAAAACCATTCTGGGCTGAGTTTGTGGAATACAAGACATCATAAAAAGCTAAGAAAATGTCTGAAACGAATAAGCTGAATGCTGCTAACAAGAAGTATCACCATACTATGGGGCAAGGTGGCTACAGGGCTGGCATTCCTAAGTGGGAGAAACTTGAGCAGGAACTGCGTGATAAAAAGATCACCCCAGAGACAGACGATTGGGTAGAACGTGCAAGGAATTGGTTTTACGGGCATGGGGGCACGTTGGACTCGGAAGGGAGGTGTATATATAACATACGACATAAAGAAGACCCCTTGCCAATCGAGAGGATCAGAAAAGCAGTAAAGGCTGTTAAAGATGGGGACTTCATTCCCGATAGAGAGAATGATGAGCTCACACTCGCCCTTGGAAATAAGGAACATGATGGACGAACACGAGGCACAAGCGGCTCCCAACCATGGAGGACTGGGTTTCCCGAAGAGAGGAAGAAATATCCTGATAGAAGCCGTCAGAGGAGTAAGGACAGGGCGGCAGTTGAAGCAGATAGTCAGAAAGAGCGAATGCGTTTAATTGAAGAACGATTAAAGCAACAACAAGATGAAATTAACGCACTTAAAGAGCAAAGTACTATCGGCACATCTCAAGAAGACACCGCATTCGATGCTACCGCCTATCGAATAATCGAAAAAGCGATGGCTTCCACCGAGGTCCCGGTGATGACATTGGCGATGATGATGCACCGATGATGGCTCCTGGCTACCCAAAGGATGATATCACGGAGATGACACATCGCGAGCTACATGTCAAAGTTGTGAACATATCAATAAAGGTGGCGGTCGGCTATGCCTTACCAATTGGACCCACACCAACTTACCACCGTCCGTCTGTTCCAGAGGGCTACGCTGTTGTCGGCGTGGATGAAATCATGCCCACCTTTGAGGTTTTGGATCTTCACTACCTGCCGGTGAAGGGATGTGATCGCTAGGTGACGCAAAAAACGCCACCATTCTATGCCGTCAAGGATTGTATCGTGCTTCAAATCACACGCCAAGGCCATCTTCGCCGCCTCACCCGTCTCCAATTAGGTCGCCGCCGCGGCAGCTGTCTTCGTCGCCTCACCCGGCTCCGTCGCCTCACCAATCTCCGGTGCAGCCATCGTCGCGGGAGCCATCGCCGGCGCCTCAGGATAAAAAGCATAAGCGTACCGCTACTATGCGTTGTAAGCGATCGCCGAAACGTAAACAAGAGCCTCTTCCAAAAGTACCAATGGTTCCTCCCAAGAGAGCTTATGATCTGATCAAGAGGAGATCTGGCGATCGTTGATGCGGAAACGACAACGTTTTTCGCTAAGCTGAGGCGGCCGAAAGAGCCAGAGTTGCCCAGCACCAAAGAAGAAAAATCCAAAGTGTTGAAAATGCTAAAGAATCTTCATCAACCCGAGCCAAAGCTGTCATCAGGCTATGAGCGTTCTATTCTCAAGTCACATGCGACACATAAAGCCTCGAAGAGCAGTACTGATGCAAGCGGGAAATCTGTTGCCCAGCTCGGAGAACAAGCAAAACAGACTTGTGCCCCTCTCAAGGTGATTTCTCAAACCAATGTGGGGTCGAGCAAATATGGGAATAAGAGCGTATGATCCAGGTAGTTGCTGTCACGGAGAAGCCGCTGCTCAAGGTATGAGTATTGACCAGTACTTATCCCAGTTAGAGTTCTTCCCCGTGAGTGAAGTAGCATACAAATACCAGTACGGAAAACCTCTCGTCAAACCTGAGGAGGTAAACAATCTTCCAACAAAAATGCGAAGATTGCATAACTGGTACATGCATGCCACAAGAGCCGGGGCTAACTGGATAGTGCTGAGGGTTACAAAAAAGCATCATGGGAAAGATAAGGATGACATGATATCCATTGAATTTGATGAACTATTTCAATTATTCAATCAAGACGCCTTGGACAAATCGATCATCAGTGCCTATTGTCTGTAAGTACTAATTCTGTAATTAATTTAGTCTCCAGCTATATTATTTTGTTTATTGCATGTATATAATCATATTGTAATATGCAGAATGAAGATTCTCGAATGCAGCAGAGGACAAATCTATGACATTGGCTTCATTGACCCATATTGGGTTCATGAAGCTAATCTCAAAATAAGTCCCCAGGATACGGAGGATAATATAGTACACGCGTTAATGTTTTAAGAAACCAAAAGGGAAATACTATTTCCTTACAACTTCGAGTGAGTGTTATTGTCTTGTATGCACTTTCTATTTCGCTTACTCGATGTTAAGTATATAATTGATTAGTTATGCATTTGCAGCTTCCACTATATTCTGTTAATCATTCAACTTGACAAAGGGCGTGTACTAGTCATGGACTCGAAACATAAACCCCTTGAGACGTGGAAGGACATGCAGATACTTCTCCAGCGGTAATTCTAATCATTACGACACTATATCGGCAACGTTCGTGAATTTTATGATATCAAGTACTTAATAACTTATTTTATTCGTTTTCTACGTCGGACAGCGCTTGGAAACGGTTCACCAAGAAGGCTAGGGGTGTTTGGAAAGAGGAGCTTACATTTCAACCACTAAATGTAAGCACCAGTAGCTATATCCGCGCATCTCTTTGATTCTAGTTTTGATACAGTTATTATCATGCTTGATTATTATTTTGATTGAACTATGTTCTCGTAAAGTGCCTGACGCAGGGACCAGGTAACAATCTATGTGGATACTATGTATGCGAGTTCATCCGGCAGACGTGCAATGAGAAGGGCAGAAATTTAGAGCAACTCCACGTACGTAAACAATTTCTATAGTTTTTAATTACAATCAAATTGTGTTTAGTTTCATTCATATAGGCTGACTTCTTTTTTAAATCAGATCGAATGTCTACGGGACGGTCTTCTGCCAAAGGATCGCGTACGAGCAATTAAGGAGGAATTGGCGGGATTCTTGGATGCAAAAGTCCTAAACACACAAGAGGAATACTACTCGGCTGTGTATAGACAATAAAAATTGTAAAAATAGCAACGTTCAAGAAATTGGCCGCTAGCATCGAATAGAAACTTTTGTATGTAGTGCATGAACTCGATCCATGTATTGAATATAATGTTGTCATCATGATGTAATATAAGGTTCCTTCATTAATAAGTGCAAATCACTAAATAAACATAAAACAATCCTAAATGAATTCTCTGCCACGGTACAAAAAGTTCCATAATGTATACCTCATGCGACTGTGTTCGCCCCCCTGTCTGTGCGTAACGCACATAACGACATCCCTCCAAGGCCCTTGAAACATATCTGCTATAAGCCCACCCTACAACCAGGCCCAAACGTGTCATCTGCAACTCCAATAAGGGTCAGGGACCAGTAGCACGCACGGAGGAGACCATCAGATTGTCTTTGGACGTTCTTTTCTCTTGAGAAGGATGCCTACATGACAGTTGCTCGCCAGGTCTCTAGCCAAGGTCCTATTTGGTTGGAGTTAAATTTAGATTTTGAAGTTTGCGTTATAAATCATAAAAGCATCAAAATAGATGCTTTTGGTTTTTAACTGGACATAGCAGTATGATGGCATAAGCCAAAAGCTAAATTAAAAACATCTATTTAGATGTTTTTATGGCTTATAAGCCAAAAGAGAAAATCCATAAATAAACACAACCAAACAGGCTCTAAATCAATCGATCGAATCGGCGGCAATCCATAGTTGTATGCACGGTCGCACACATGGTCGGCCGGCCGCGCGGTTGATCGTCATGGGAAACGACCATGCAAAGAAGCTAGGTAATTTACTAGTCTCCCTCATTTTGATTTTGATCTTGTTAGTCCTTTTATCATCTCTCAACATCAGACTAATTTAACCCTTAAAAAGGAATTAGGAAATTTTTGGTTCCCTACTTGTGCATGTTTGAACATGAAGAGGAAGAGAGCCAGAACATTTTATAAATTAATTAGGAGATCCTCAATTTGCTTCTACGAAAAGTGATCAGTTGGGAATTTTTTGATTGCCTACTTGTTTGATAATCATCATAGCCAGAGAGGCAATTTTGAAATTGATCTTTTGTTTTGTTTGCTCAATGATGTTGCTATGTTTTGATAGAAATGCTATAGTGCCATGATATTCGATCAAAACTATACTATAGTGCTGGATGATTTTTTTTCCATGATATTCTATCAAAACATAGCATACTGCAAAACATATGGGCTATACTGCATGAATTTTCATCCAATCCAAAAAATACGCATTTAGTTGTCCGTCGAGAAAACACTCACGACGATTATCATCTTCTCCCTCCTCATGGTTAAATCCTGGCTCCGTCCCTGCACGCGGCCACGATCTCTTACGAAGTTAAGAATCTCCTCGGACCTCGTTGAACCCGGGACCCACCAATAGCCATTTTCGCAATGCGATGGATGTTTGTCAGTTTATTGGGTCAAGTCCTAAAACGTCAAAGAGGTCACAAACTTTCAAATGGTCCCCTCGGTCGACCAAGAAAATAAATAAGACTTAGTTTGAATCAAGTTGAGAAACAGAGAAAAATATCTAAGTGTTTGTTCGACTTCATCATAGTCGGATGAATTTTATTGATGCAGTTTCATGAACCCTTCAAGATTCTCTACATCGAAGACCACTGAAGCTAAAAAAGGAATCTGACTCAAGGATTTTGTAGTGCTCCGGGGGCTACTTCCAGGGTTATAATTTTCAGGTATACCCACGGCCAGCAATTATACTCGGAGACTGGGGTGGCCCACTTGTGGTTAGAGCCCGTGGCTCCACTAGTAGCCCACGCAGCCCAGTCCACGAGACAGATGGAGGCCCATCCGGCTATGAGAAGGATAAGAAGAGTTACCGACTTATGCCTGAAGTCAGAAGACTTGAGTACAAGACCGTACTAGTTACCGACTATGTTGTAATATGTACTGTAGCCGAATATGTTTCTTCCTGTAGCCCTATTTCATATCATTATATAAACCGGCATACAGGCACCCTTGATAACCTCTGGCTTTGCCGATTATAGCAAATTTATAGTAGAAGTAGGATCCGATCAATGCAGTCAGATTTGAATCTGGGTAAACTTGTTGCTCTCCATCTCGGACAACTTGGGTAATTTTCAGATTAATAACTGAAGTGCATGTCGGCCTCAAATGAAGTTGGTCGGGCTTTCTTTCCAATGTAGTTTAAAGTACTTCTTGCCTAAACATAAGTTGGTTAATTTCTTGCATGGTTAGTACAAATGTTTATCTCACTGCAAATAAATATATATATGTATAAAGGAAGCAACAAATCATTTTTGTTGGTAAAATATATTTAGCACATTTATAATGGACGGTCAAATATATGAAATCATAAAGGGATTTCTATTTTCGTGCCTCTGGTTCATTAGTTGTACTCAGTTTTCCCTAGCAGCTTAGATTTTCCTCACTTTTCCCCTCGCCATGTTAAGAAACCCTCGCGGGCGCTCGAAGGCGCTCGGACGAAGGGATGCCGTCAGGTCAAAGGCTTGACCGTTACATGCTGACTGGTAGGACCGCGTTGGGGCGGGTCGGGCATTAAGCGTTACGTTACGAGGCCTCGACCATTACATGCCTGACCGGTGGGACCATGTGTGGGTCAGGTCCTGCATACGTGGTGAAGGGTGGGGCCGCGTTGGGATGGGTCTTGCATACGTGGTGAAGGGTAGGGCCGCATAGAAACATGTTGGATCGGCCATTCTCGCTCACCCAAAGCATCCGCTTCCCCCGATCCTGGAACAGCTCCAACACCGCCCCTCTATTGCTTCGCCGTCGTGCTCTCCTACCTTATGTCGTCCTCGGCCCCAGAGCCGCCCCTTCCCCTGGCGGCAGAGCCCACTCCACCTCCGGCTTCGTTCCCGCCACCGGTAGATCTACCCCTTTCGCGGAACAGTATGCAACACCGGCTGGTGCACCGTCCATCCGCGTCGAGCAAGGAGAAGACTGGGTGGAATCACAGGGATCTAATGCATGGATTCTATCTGGGTAAGCATCGTTTCCCTTTTGTGGTTGATTATTGGCAGTATTTGAGCGTGAATTGCGGGTGCTCAACTAACTGCCTTGCTTTTCGAATAGGATTGATCCAGTGCTGGCATTTCGGCTGGCGATTAGACTGGATACTAGCATAATTCGTGGTTGTGAACAATATCTCTCTGGATTTTACTTCCCAGTGGTGGTTGCAACTTCCATAACTTGCGGAGATTTGCTAGATAAAATCTATTGTAAATTCCCCTGGAGCAGTGGCAATTCAGTTCATTTGCAATATTTCAACATTAGCCAGCAAAGATTGCTCCCACTAACTAGCGAAGATGATCTGGTAATGCTTTTCTCTTTGAATGCTGCTGAACGTTTTGGTCGAATTCGTCTCCATGTGCAACCTAAAGTTGAGAACATGGGTAAGAGTGTTAAATCACCATCTGGTGGTCACACATCATCAGGTGGTCGGGCATCATGTGTCTCTGCTGTCTCTGCTAATAGTGTGCGCCCCGGTGATCCTTGTAGGTCCACAGCAGTACCATCTGTTTGCACAACGAGTGTAGGACAAATCGCTCGTGTGGCCGATGTGGAGGACGAGGCAGAGCCTGACGAGGGAGTGCTTCCACTAGATGATGAGTATGAGTTGATGTTTCCTGAATTTGTAGATAGATTTAGTAAATAGGCACTAGAGGATCAATACAAGGATGAAATTGTCTAGGGTGCCAGATTTGATGATACTGATGACGAAGAGAACGAAGAGAACAATTATAGCCTCGTTTTAGCCGAGTACGATGGTGAGGACTTGCCAGTAATTGAGTGGGGCAGGGACAATACCTAAGATTTCAGAAGGCACCATATTTGAAACTATGCGGGACTGTCGTAATGCTCTTACTACATATTGAATTCACACCAATAATGCTTATGATGTTATTAAGAGTGAGCCAATAAGGTTCACAATAAAGTGCCCATACAAGAGGTGTAGGTGGAGGATGCATGCATCCACTATGCTCAGGAGCAGTTTGGTTCAGGTATTATAACCACTTGTGTATTTTAGATCACTGTATAGAGTTTGTTAGCTATACGTGACATTTTAATTATGTTTTAGATAAAAATTAACCGGTTCGAACATTCTTGTCCACCTCAAGTGGGGCAACCAAAGGACAAAACAAAACTAGCAAAGACTAGGTGGTTGGTAGATGCAATCATGGATTGGATGAGAGCGAACCCATCACTTGGTGCAACAGCGCTCATAAAAATAGTTTCTAAAAAGTTTAGTATTATAGTACCCTACATGAGTATGTTCTATGCAAATTAAATGGCTCTTGAGAGGATCAATGTTCCATGGAATTAAAGTTTTCAGTTGCTTTACAGCTTCAAAGCTGAAGTGGAGATGGATATTCTAGGTAGTGTTATACAGATAGACAAGCATAAAGTTCAGTACAAAATAAGTGGGAAGACAATGGAGAAGGAGTGCTTTAGAAGGGATTTTGTTTGTTTCAAAGCTTGTTGGCAAGGGTTTCTGGATGATAGCGTGCCTTCTTTGGTCGTGGATGCAACAACTCTTCATGGCAGATTTAAAGGACAGCTAGTAGCTGCTACTGAAGTTGATGGCCACAATTGGATGTTCCCTCTTGCTTATGGAGTTTTGGAGATTGAGTTAGAGGAAAGTTGGACTTGTTTTCTGGAGAATTTGCGCGACCTTATAGGTCATCCACCAGGACTTACTATCCACACGGACGCTTGCAAAGGTTTGGAGAAAGCTGTAGAAGCAGTATTCCCTGGAGTGGAGCATAGGGAATGTATGCGACACTTAGTGCAAAATTTTACAAAGAAATTCAAGAGTAACGTTTATACTGACAACCTATGGCCATGTAAGAACCCACCTTTATAAGGTAAAGGTCCCTATGATTGCAATGCTAGTCTCTGGATCAAATTCTAGCATCCACAACTTAAGATGAAGTACACAAATACAAAGGTCGTTTATTACATCGTCATTCCAGAGATAACATGGTCTTTACAACTCAATAGACAAAGGCTAGTACATAGAGTTCATAACATAAAGGAAATAACTATAAGTCTTCATCTTCATGTGCCACATGCAAGCATGTTGAGTGTAGACTCACAACCCTAATCTCCATCAGAGTAACCCACAACATCATAAGTTACAGCCATAGTGGGTCAATACATTTGGAATTGTATTGGCAGTTGATACCATAGTAGAATAGTAGTAGCTATCATCTATATGAATTTGGCTATGTGTAGCTTAGGCTGGCTTTGCTCAAAATAGGTTTTTTATCAGTTGAAAACACAAGGTTTTTGTTTGTCAAAAACTACCAAGGAACCACCAATAATCATTGGTGAACCTTTAACCCTTGTTCAACCACAAGTTTTTAACTTAGAAATTGGGATGAGGAGATCCTTGATATCTTCAATGTCTTTGATGCTCAAACTGTCCGTTGCCGCGGACATGCATCGAGATGAGATCTTTCAGAAGCCTTCCCTTAGACCACCATGGACGCGTTCCATCCTATCGCCCTACCACCAATTGTCCATCTGGCTAAGTTATTGCAACCTATATGATCAAGGCAGAGCCCATATGCCATGTGGTTGCACTAGAAGCTTCTAAACACCAAACATCTCAAATCCCTTTGTTCCTGGGTGGCTTTCCACAAGTGATGTCGTCGGATTGTCGACAAGTACGCCATAGGGGGTCCTAGTGGCGTCGGAAGGATGGGGTGTGAGACGTCGGTTGTTCCAGGAGCGGTGAGCACATGTTTACCCAGGTTCAGATATGACTGCGGTGATCGGATCCTACTCCTGCTAGCAACCCAGTAATATATCGACGTAAGCCGGATGTTACAATGGATTACAAGAGAGGTTCGCATGTGCAAGGTTGTTGTGGTTGCGTGTATTGAGTTGTGCCCTAAAGGCTCCCATAGGTCCGGTTTATATAGTCACCAGGGCCTAGGGTCACAGGAGAGACCTATCCGGCTATGTTACAGAGTTGGTAACTATGTACAGCTTGGACTACAAGTAATACTACAGGCCTAAGTCGGTAACTCTTCTGGGCCTTGTCGTAGCCGGAACTGGTTCCTCCTCTTTCTCTGACTGGGCCGCCCGTGAAGCATAGCTCTAACTCGTTGGTGCGCCACCCTGGTCAATGAGTCCTGTGGGTATACCCGGAAAGTATATCCCCAACAGTAGCCCTCGAAAGTCTCGAAGATCCAAAGTCGGATAAATTATCTAGCTTGATGGTTTCTTCGTCTTGATAATCTTGAAGGGTTCCCGAAAACTTCGTTCATTAATATAGGATTCCGAGTCAATTGAGTCGGATATGGTTTTTCTCTAACCTTAGTCTTTTCCCTACTTGGTTTGAATCATAAGCCGGATTTTTCAGCGGCGTGCAATCTGACAACTTTTCAGGCCAGGTCCTGTCACTGACAAGATTTCCATCAGCATGACCGTTGGTGGGTCCGTTTCTTATAGAACAAAACGCTGTTTTAATGCCTGCGAAAAATCGAGGGGGCGGAAGAGTCGCGAGGAAGCTAACTCCCCCTGTTCTATACGTGTGGTGATAATCGCGCGTGTTATCACACGAATCTTGACATAGAGACAAATAAAGAGGGGAAAGAAACCCTTTCTCTCAGATTCATCTCTCCATCGCTTCATTCATTGCCTCTCCTCGAGCACTCCACACTCGTTCCCATCTACGCACCATGAGAAAAATCTCTCCTTCCCCCACCAGCCCTTTTCCTCCAAGATCCATGGCTTCTCCCTCGACCTCAGGAGCGGCGAAGGGTCCGTCGGCGATGTAAGAAAGGAAGATGTGGGGCCAATGGATTCCCAGTGTCATGGACAACGTGGAACTCCAATTCATGGAGGACGAAGGGTTCATCGCCGCCGGTATGTGGCGGAGCGCCTTAGGGAACGCCGTTCCCGCCCCGCTCGATGGCGAGAGGGTGTTGTTCGGCACGCACGTCGACCGCGGCCTCAGCTTTCCACCGTCGGACTTCCTTGTCGAGGTCCTCAACTACTATGGTGTGCAACTCCATAATCTTCCTCCCAACTCACTGCTTGAGGTTAGTGCTCATGCAGCTTTGTGCGACGGGTTTCTTGGCATTAGGCCAAGTCTCACCCTTTTTCGGTACTACTATGGTACTCTGAAGAATTCTATTAGCGCCGATGTGCCTTACACCACCAGTACCCTTAGCTTAGTCCTTAGGATAAACCGAGTTTATCTAGGATTAACGCTGGGCCGAAACTTTCTTCTATCACAAGGATATTGCGGCTCCAGGCAAGGCGAAAGGTCTTCCGGCATTCTCCGATGGTGCCGCCTCCCACCAGAATTCACGGGACATGGAAGTGCCGGAGTTGTCGGATATCTTAATCCTTTCTAAGAGGCGGATTGAGTTTTTGATGAAGCATGAGGGTCTCCGTGGAACCGACTTGATCCACTGCTGGCTGGAGCACCGGATTTAGCCTCTCCAGCACCACGGAGATCGCCTCATGCACCAGATCATGAGTGACAAGAAGGACAAGATGCGGGTCAGTTTGAGCCGGATTCTAGCGAAGGACTACAAGACCCTCATGCAATTTTTGATCAAGGAAAGAGTGGAACGCAAGATTCCAGAAGTCTCCATGAAGGTGTATACGACCAACCGTCCTCTGACTCTGGTAAATATTTCCGATTCTGCTTTCGCATTTCATCGTTCTTTTTTATGTTCTTCCTCCAACTCTATTTTCATCGACGCTTTCCGACTTTGTTAGCTTGAGAACTCTCCGAGTCCGAGCTAGCTCCACTAGAGGGTTATGCTTCAGACGACCCGGAGGAGACAGAGGATGATGAGGTGCAAGAAGTTGCCGCCCCCGCCACCAAGAAGCGTAAGGCAAAAGAAGTTGTTGTTGCTGCTAGTAGCCAAGTGCTGCCAGTGGTTAAAAAGTAAGCCCCCTATCTTTGGCTTTTAGTACTCTTGTACATTTGTTTCTTTCTAGAGAACACCTAATTCTTAGGATTTTCGTGTTCTAGAGCTAAATCAGTTTTGAAGAGCAAGACCAAGCCAGACAGCAAGTTGGGCAAGCAGATGCATCAACAGAAGCTTGTTATCTCCCCTGCTGTGCCGGCATCGACTCCATCCACTACTCCATCAGCACACGAAGCATCTGCCTCTCCTGTTGCTGGAAACGTCTCGAAATCCCTGGTCATCATTGATGACCAGGCAACTAACAAGGGTGAACCCATGAAGGGTAATGATCCCATGGTAATATCTACAGGGACAATGGATAAATTTGCCGGCTTCATTGTCCCTGGCTTCAAGAGGACAGAATAGTAAGAGATCCTCAGACTGGCTCAATCTAGTCTTGAGAACAAAACCTTGACTCTAGAGGCAGCGAGCCAAGAGGAGTAAGATGTCAAGCTGGTTAGCCTCCTGGACCAAATTTTGGTCCAGGATGCTAAAGTTCAATCTGGTGAACTTCTTGTGACGGATGTTCCTTCCCTCACCCTTACCGAGAAGGTGTTCCACAACACCAAACTCGGATTTGAAAAGATGTACCTCGAACACATTGTAAGTTTCCGATTCTTATTTGCATTTATTATCATATCCTCTAGCCCCCAAGCATAAAGTTGGATAAACATCGCTGGATCTGAGTTTATGCTTTTAGGTTGCAAAAGAACGATGTAGTGTAGCCCCCAAGGCTCGTGCTGTAATTTTACTTAGTTAAACTTGCAGCTCGAGTCTTAGTATCCGTCTGACGGTATTCCGTCTCCATACTTACAGAAAATTGCATCTTCCAACCAGGAATTGCTCAAGAATATTAACAACAAGAACAAAGAAATTAAATCTTTGCGTCTTGAGAATTCAAAGTTGAAAATTGAGAAAGATGAAATAGAAGGTAAACTTTCCGGTTTCCTCTTTGTTAGTTATATTTTTTGTCATAGTAAAACTTTGCTTTGTTCGACTGATTTTTGTCTTTAGGGAATTCTTATGCCAATCCAGCAAGATGGTGGAGCAATCCGAGAACTTCAAGGTCTTGGAAATGGAGAATGCTGAACTCCGAGACAAGCTCGAGAAGCTAACCTTAGAATCGGAGAAATTCATAGCTGCTATCCTAGAGTCGAGCAACCATGAGACCGTGAGGCTCGAGAAGCTCATAGCCCTCCGAGACAAGGAACTAGCTGATCTAAAGAAGGACTTCGATATTCAGAGGGATCTTTCTCAGGCCACAACCAGTGAATTGAATAGCCTCCGCAAGGAGCATGATGAATGGAATCACTCTATGTTAGGTAAGATTTCCGAATCTTTATCTTTTGTTGTTGATTTTTCGAATTTCGTTTTCAGCTAAATTTTGAATTTTTGGTTCTTTCCCAGACCCCATGAATCTTTCTGATTCTCTGACTCTGAACCTCATCTCGAGCGCATTAAAATCGTCGGAGATATCTTGTACGACTTCCGCCAAACTCTAGAAGAGGCCGGCAAAGCGGTCAAGCTTTCCAACTTGCACAAAATGCCAGTGCTCGAGGTAAGGGACAAGGTCAAGGATATTCTGACGCTTATCGAAGACTAGAAGATCTCATATGCTTGGACTGTTGAATAAAAGAGCAATTTACCAAGCGAATTATCCATAATAAACGCTAGATAAAACATGATTAGAATATTAGGGAATATACTAATTATGTGAAATAGCGAATACATATTAAGGCATATAACCAAACAAACTGCAAGGCGTAAAACTTTAGATACGATCATAACAAGATTGAGAAAGAAGATATACATGGCAGTAGCAGAAGAGGAACCGCCGGCGTTGGAACCGTCGTTGGCCATGTTGTCGAGGAAGAGGGTGCTGATGTCGGGGAAGAAGTCCTCGTCGGGATAGACGTTGCCGCAGTCGCTATCCGTGTGGGAGTCCGTGGCTAAGAAAGTAGTCACGCTGATAGCGCTCCCCAAAAACCTTATCGCCCTTCTCTCGTACAGGACTCGAAGCAGCGGGGTCTCGGAGGCCTATTGTACCGCCTCGCGGTGCACGCCTCAAGACGGGATGGGGAAGATCTAGGTAGCGCAGTGCTCTGGAACTTGAGGCGCAAAGGATTATGCGATGATGTGATGCTGTGTATCTGAGAGGAGGCGTTACCTCTCTCTTATATAGACACAGAGGGGTAGGCAGACAGGCTGCGCAGAAGATGAAACGAACGGACAGGAGTTGAAGCGAACAGGCAGCAGCCCACCGGCAGCCTCCACTCAGTTCGTATTAAAAGTCCAATCGACCAAAACGTTTCAACTTCTGTACGACTATTCATATACCATTCATGCGTGGCAAAATAAAGCTCGGCTCGGCGAGATTCCTGCAACCCGCAACCCGCGGCGCGCGCGTCGTGACATGACGAGGCGAGGCGAGGCGTGGCGAGGCGAGCGAGGATGAGGAGCGCGCGTGTGGAACTCTCTCCTTCTCCTTCTCATCCATTTACCAAGTGGTAGGAGATCTCACCTTATAAGCTGGTCCAACTTCCACTCAACTAGCAATGTGGGACTAAACATTTGTCCCAGCTCTTGCCTTGCATGAATTGGCCAAATGGGCCTCTAGGATTTCAGGAATTTATTGACATATAATAAATGGGTTGGTCCTATTTAGGCAAAAATTCCAACAACCCCCCACCAGATCCCAGAGGCACATGAAGTTTGCCTTTGGTTCCAAAACATTGTTTGTATATCGGTACTGTAGTGGAGACTGTTAAGTTGAACTTCCACCTAGAACTTTATGTTATACTAGGCTGCAACTTGTACAGTGGACTATGCCTTGAACAGCAAGTTTGCTGCGAACCTAGCTTCACACAAAGTCTTAACCGATACTAGGCTACCGTGGGACTTCCCCGCGGGTGGAGCTTATACGTCATACTCCATGACCTTTCATGAGTTTATTGGAGAGCACCCTACTCTCATAGACTGCGACGTTTTAACAGTCAGACTCATATAGGTATGTTCTTCAAAAGATGTTCTGCAGGACAACATGTTTGCTTAGGATAAGCCACTTAGAACACATTAAGATAATAAATCAACCTTCCGTGCAGAATAGGAAAGTATTGCATCTTTATGGAGTGGTGTTTATTAAAGTAGGGATACTTTCGTCTCAGCTAACCAACAACTTGTCTCCCAATTCTAATTCACGGGATCTCCGACCACATAGAGTGGTTTACCACTGTGGAAAGCTCAAATTGTGGGTCTCATACCCATCTCCTTCGATGCATTTTCTATCATATTGCGCGACAGACTCTTTGTGAAGGGATCTGCCAGGTTTTTAGATGTTTGGATATAATCCAATGCAATAACTCCGGAGTTTCTCATTTTCCTGACAGATTTCAGTCTCCTCTTCACATGTCTTGATGACTTCATATTATCCTTAGAACTATTTACCTTGAAAATCACAGTTTGATTATCGTAGTTCATAAGGATTGCGGGTATTGGGTTTTCAACCATAGATAAGTTCATCAAGAGTTCATGAAGCCACTCTGCTTCAACAGTGGCTGTGTCTAATGCTGTGAGTTCTGCTTCCATAGTTGACCTCGTTAAGATGGTCTACTTGCAAGACTTCCAAGAAACAGCGCCACTAGCAAGTGTGAATACATATCCACTTGTGGCCTTTATCTCGTCAGCATCAGATATCCACTTTGAATCACTATAACCCTCTAGTACCCTTGGGTACCCGATATAGTGTATTCCATAGCTCGCAGTGCCTTTTAGATATCGCATAACTCTCTCAAGAGCATGCTAGTGATCATCTCCTGGATTTGAAACAAATCGACTGAGTTTGCTTACAGCAAAGGCGATTTCAGGCCTCGTGGCACTAGCTAAATACATAAGTGAGCCAATGATTTGAGAGTATCTCAGTTGGTCTCTAGCATTTCCTCGATTCTTTTGAAGCAACACACTAGGATCATACGGTGTAGGAGAAAACTTGAAGTCGTTATACCCGAAATGACTCAAGATCTTTTCCACATAGTGGGGCTGAAGCAGTGTAATCCCACCATCATCATCTCTCAATAACTTGATGTTCAGGATGACATCAGCTACTCCCAGATCCTTCATCTCAAAGGAACGAGATAAGAAATCTTTGACCTCCTTAATTGCATTAAGGTTGGTTCCGAAAATCAGTATGTCATCAACATACAAACAAAGGATGACTCCCTCACCCCCACCATGGCGATGGTACACACATTTATCAGCTTCATTTACAAGAAAGCCTGCAACAGTTAAAGTTCTTTCGAACTTCTCATGCCATTGCTTAGGGGCTTGTTTTAGGACATATAAAGACTTCAACAACTTGCACACCTTTCCTTCTTGAGCATTTACCACAAAGCCATCTGGTTGATCCATGTAAATTTCCTCATCCAAATCTCCATTAAGGAAAGTTGTCTTAACGTCCATTTGATGAACGAGAAGACCATGATAGGCAGCCAATGAGAGTAATACTCGAATGGTGGTCGATCTGGCAACAGGTGAGTAAGTGTCAAAGAAGTCTTCACCTTCCTTTTGAGTATATCCCTTGGCCACAAGTCGTGCCTTGTACTTCTGAATAGTACCATTAGGTCGAAGCTTTTTCTTAAACACCCACTTGCACCCTATAGGTTTGCACCCATAAGGGCAATCAGTGATCTCCCATGTTCCATTAGCTAAGATGGAATTCATCTCACTATGGACGGCTTCCTTCCAGTAGTCAGCATCAGGAGATGCATATGCTCCACAAGGTACACAATGAAATCATCACCAAAGGACTTTGCAGTCCTCTGTCTCTTCCTCCTTTTAGGAATTTCATTATCATCCTACTTAGGACTTTCAGAGTGTTCAATTGGAATATTAGGTTCAGAGAATGTAGTAAATTCCTGATTAGATGAACTAGGTATCTTCGGATTTGATGAGTTAGGTTTATCTTTCATTGGAAAGATATCCTCAAAGAAAGTCGCATCACTCGACTCCATGATTGTACCGACATGAATGTCAGGCACTTTAGACTTTACTATCAAGAATCTATAACTAATGCTATGAAAAGCATAGCCCAGAAAAACACAATCAATGGTTTTTGGTCCAAGCTTGCGCTTCTTGGGGATTGGTACATTAACCTTTGCCAAACAACCCCAAGTACGTAAGTAAGAGAGTTTTAATATTTTCTTTTCCCATTCTTCGAATGGATTAATTTCTTTGTTCTTTGTGGGAACTCGGTTTAGGACATGACACACAGTCAATAGTGCCTCCCCCCACCATTCCTTAGAAAGACCGGATGTGTCTAACATGGTGTTAACAAAATCTGTTAGAGTACGGTTCTTTCTTTCGGCTACTCCATTTGACTGGGGTGAGTAGGGAGGCGTCCTCTCATGAATTATGCCATGTTCTGCACAAAAGGAATCATACTCGTTGGAAAAGTACTCTCCACCACGATCAGACCTAAGCCTCTTAATCTTTCGATCAAGTTGATTTTCTGCCTCAACTTTATAGATTTTGAAGAAAATCAAAGCCTCATCTTTTGATTTCAGAAAATACACATGACAATATCTCGTAGAGTCATCGATCAAAGTCATGAAATATTTATTTCCACCTTTTGTCAACACACCATTCATCTCACAAAGATCATAATGTTTGAGCTCTAGTGGTATTAAATTTCTCACTTCTGCAGTCGTATGTGACTTGCGAGGTTGTTTAGCTTGCACGCAAACTTGGCACTTAGATCCCTTAACAGTTGTGAAATCAGAAATTAAATTCATTTTGGCTAGCCGCGTCATACAAACAAAATTAATATGACAAAGACGAGAGTGCCAGACATTTGATTCAAAATTCGTGTAAATATGATTAACAACTTTATTACAAATGTCTGACAGAGATAAGCGGAACAAGCCTCCACACTCATAGCCTTTACCGACAAAGGTTCCATACTTCGAAATTACAAATTTATTGGACTCGAATACAATCTTGTAGCCATCTTGGCACATAAGAGATCCGCTAACAAGATTTTTATTTATTGAGAGAACATGATGCATGTTCTTCAGGCGCACGGTCTTTCCCGAAGTGAACTTCAGATCGATCGTACCAAAACCATGAACAGAAGCATGTGATTCGTTCCCCATTAGCACGGTTTGAGTCCCTCTGACCTAATATGAAGAAAACATGGAAATATCAGGACAGCCATGTACATTAGCGCCCGTGTCAATCCACCAATCAGGAGAATGACATAATGAAAGAATAGTAGGTAATATACCATACCCAACATCTTTCATCTCAACGTCGCCCATGACAACATTAGAAGTCTTGCTTCCCTTCCCATGCTGGCGCTTGTCAAAGCGGTTAGGACAAGCAGGAACCCAATAATCAGGATCACCGCATTCATGACAAGCACCTTTCCTCTTATTAGTCTTCTTCTTGAAGCCGGTAGACTGTGAGGCCTTGTTCTTTCCATCGAACTTCCCTTTGCCGTCAAACTTGCCTTTGTTCTTGAACTTATGAGGCTGGAAGTTCCTTTTCTATACCAGATTGGCATTAGAACCTCCCTCGGTACCTCGAGCACGTGTGTCTTTTGCACTCGCCTTCTCTTCCACATCAAGAGTCCCAATGAGATTTGTCACGGAGAACTCTTGTCTCTTGTGCTTCAGAGAAGTAGCAAAGTTCCTCCATGACTAAGGAAGTTTGGCAATAATGCCTCCGGCAACAAACTTGTCCGATAACACACAAGTGAAGTGCTCAAGCTCCCTGGAAAGTGACTGTATCTCATGAGCCTGCTCCACAATGGGGCGATCATCAACCATCTTATAGTCATAGAATTGTTCCATGACATACAGTTCACTGCCAGCATCGGAGACTCCAAATTTTCTCTCGAGCGCATCCCACATATCTTTGACATTGCTAAATGACAGATATGAATCGACAATATTGTCGCCAAGGATGTTGATCAAGGCAGCCTTTAAAGTGGTATCAAGTTTTTGGAACGCCTCTTCCTGAGCGGGATTAAGTTCTCCCTCAGGTGCGCCATAGATGGCGTTATAGCAGCTCATGGTCTGAAACCAGAGCACTGCTCTCACACGCCATCGTTTGTAATTCACACCTTCGAACACAGGTGGCTTCATAGAAGCAATAAAGCCACTTGGGGCAAATTTCCTGAAATAAGGTTTTTGGATTGTTGAATAAAAGAGCAATTTACCAAGCGAATTATGCATAATAAACGCTAGATAAAACATGATTAGAATAATAGGGAATATACTAATAATGTGAAAAAGCGAATACATATTAAGGCATATAACCAAACAAACTGCAAAGCGTAAATCCTTAGATACGATCAGAACAAGATTTAGAAAGAATATATACATGGTAGTACAAGAAGAGGAACCGCCGGCGTTGGAACCGTCGTTGGCCATGTAAGATCCCTACCTTTATAAAGGTAAAGATCCTTGTGATTGCAATGCTAGTCCCTGGATCAATGCTAGCATCCACAGTTTAAAATGAAGTACATAGAAACAAAGGTCATTATTACATATCATTACAGAGACAAACATAGTCTTTTACAAACTCCATGGCCACAGGCCTAATACAAGAGTTCAAATATATATTAAGATAAATAAGTCTTCATCTTCATGTGCCACAGGCAAGCATGTTGAGTGTAGACTCATAACCCCTAATCATCATCAGAATAACCTGCAACATCACAAGTTACAGCCACAGTGGGTCAATACATTGGAATAGTATTGGCAAGTGATACCTTAGTAGAATATTAGTAGTCTAGATACTATATGCATTTTTGATAAGTGTAGCTTAGGCTTGCTTTGCTCAAAATAGGTTTTACCTATTAGTTGAAAACACAAAGTTTTTCTTTGACAAATTTTTTCCCAAGGAATCACCAATAGAAATTGGTGAACCTTCATCCTTGTTCAACCACAAGTTTTAACTTAGAAATTGGGATGAGGAGATTCTTGATAGCTTCCATGTCTTGATGCTCAAGTTGTCCAATACCAGGGACATGGCTAAGTACTTAGATTCTTCCATCTGCAGAGGTTGTGCACTTTCCCCACAAGACTGGATTTTCACCAAGACAGGACTTTCAGAAGCCTTCCCTTAGACCAAATGGACGCGTTCCAACCTATCAACCCACTACCACCAACTGTCCAAATGGCTCAGTTATTGCAACCTATGTGATCCAGGCAGAGCCCATATTGCCATGTGGGTGCACTAGAAGCTTCTTAACATATGGCATCTCAAATCCCTTTGTTCCTGGGTGGCTTTCCACAAGTGAGATACACAAGGTAAACCATAGACATGGGCCTTGTGTAACCACTCAACACAAGCCATTCTTTCCATTCCACCCAGGTGTTTCATTCATTTAGTTGTTTTATTAAGCTAAAACACAAGTCTAAAGACTTAGAAATATTTTCTCATAGCATGAATATATAACCACCCTTGGTTGCTACTAGCTAGGCTAAGCATGGCATTGATAAGCATCTTAACTTAGAAATTTCTAGCAATTCTACAACTACTAGGATTTCCCAAGCATAGCATATAGATAAAAAATAATCATGCAAGTCTAGCAAAATATTTCTAGTGCATAGTTGAATAACATAGGAATAAAATCATGAAGCACCACTTGCCTTGGTAGTTCGGGGAGTAGTAACAATCTTCACAATCACAATCACTATTTGCACCAAAATCTACACATAAAATAATGGCACCAAATCACATACAAAATATACACAAACAAAAATATATGAATGCATGCAAAATGTCATGTGATGATTTCCTACACCAAACAAGACAATTGCACAGTACTGAATATTAAACAAGTTGAAAACTTGCCAAATAAACTTTATTTGAACAATAAAACATTTTTTCATAAAATTACTATACAAAAATTATGCCTACAAATGTTTCTATAAAAACAACCATTTTTACAGAGGCAAAACATTAAACACATTGCATAAACAAAAAGGATTTTCTCTCCTGATTCCAATGATATAAATTTTTTCAAATTTGGACGTGGGAATCAAAAGTTATGAATTTTACAAGTTTAAACATCTAATAGATCTAAATTCTGATTTTAAATCAAACCTACAGACACGCGGCGTGTTCTGATTGGTTGATACCGATTCACGCGAATCGGCTAACGTGGACCGCCAGATCTAATTTAAATCGCATGGTCAGATCTGCTTCTTACCACTTTGCTACAAATCTAATTCTACACGCTGGATCTAGATCCTACGGCCACGGATCAAACGACCACAGACGGGCGGAGCTAGCGGCGGCGATGTGGCGGTGCGGCTCTGTCAGAGGAGCTGCTGGTGATTCAGATCGCGCGGGGATGGGTGGAGTTGGTTACCGTGTTCGCGGGGCTACAGTGAAGCTCAAGGTGGTCGAGGGAGAGACAAGGGCGCTCGGATCTGGCTGCTATTGCTCGTCGGAGTAGAGCCTATCGTCGGGCAAGCTCTGGCGTCGTCGGGGGCGATGTTCTGGTGCACGCTAAGACGAACCAAAGACGCTGTTAGATGCGCACAAGCCTGGCGAACAAGTGAGTATCAAAAAGGGAGGAAGGGGTGGTCGGGAACTACCAGTAGGGGTCGCCGGAGTTGCGCTGAGCTTCGGTTTCTTCCAGAGGTGGACGGTGACGACGCTCTAGGATGATACAGAGAAAAAGGAATGCATGAGAAGATGCACAAGGACATGTTGAACACGCTCGCATGAAGCAGAGACAGGGGGCGAACAGTGCTCACCTGAATTGGTCGCCGGAGGTCGTCGGTACAACGGCGGTGCGAGCAAGATTGTGGGCAGCCTGGTGGTGGAATTGGTGCGCCGAGTGAGGGGAAATGAGCGGAGATGGGAGGGGGTCTTATAGCCGGAGCAGGGGCGGAGATTACGCATGCATTCATCATCAATGAAGCAGATTAAAGTCGCGGCAGTGAAGGGGGTGGAAACGAGCGGCGACGGCGTCTGCGCGCGGAGTTTGGGGAAGAAGGTGCTGACGTGGAGAGGTTCCACCGATCAGTGACTGCAGGGTGGGTCTGTGCCGCGTGAGAGAAGGAGGGAAAAACCCCGGGTGGGCTTGCTGGGCTGCGTTTGCTGATGGGCTGAAAGTCTGGCGCTAGGCCTAGTTGGGTTTTCTATTTCTTTTTCTTTTTCTGAGTGGATTTTCAGGAATCATTTTCAAATAAATTCCAAAACAATTGAATTCAAATCTTTTCTGGATTTTTGTAAAGTGTAACCTTCATACTTTTGGGCATAAAACCATGTTGTCTCTCTGTACTTGTGTGGCATCCCGCAAAACCACTACTAGAAAATCGCGTTGATTTTGTGCATTGCATCGTCATCATCATGCATTGTTTGTCTGAAACTATTTCGAAACGCCTAGTTTTGTTTTCTAAATATCCCCCGTCTTATTTCAAATTAAAACATTGGTCTGTTCAAATCTTTTATTTGTCTAAAAACTATTTACAAAATTTATTTTAAAGAAAACCCTAGTCTAAAATTTCTAGTCCTAAATTTACCCAATCCTAGTCTACCCACCAACCAGTGCCCGCCACCTCACCGTCCCCTCCACCTCACCCTCAGCCCAGCCAACTCATCAATCCTCACCCCCAACTCCCTTCCCTCTCTCTCTCCTGGACACACACACACACAGCAAACACACGTACACCACACCCCCCACGCTCCTCTGGCCCCACCCACCGACCCGCTCGCCTGCTCCCCGGGCCCGCAGCTCCCCACGAACCCCACGTCCCTCACGCGTCCCCGACCGTCTGGCCCCACCCCGCCTGGGCCCCACCCCGTCTCCTTCCTCCCCCCCCCCGCATCCTCTTCCTCTGCTCATCACCACCAACCCCTCCGGCCTCAGACCCCCTCCGCGACCGCCCTGCTCGTCGCCGTCCCGCCAAGGACTACCCCGCCTCCAGCGCCGCCTCGCCTCTCCTCCCTCCCCTGGCCTCTCGCCTCGCCAGACGCTTCACCAAACCGCTGGCGTCGCTGACCTCCTACTTTGCCGTGGCGCGCCCCGCTTCTCGACGTGCACCCTCCGTCGTCGTCCCTTTGGCTCCTCTCATGGGACGCCTGACCGCCTCGCCGCCTTTTCCCCTCCTCGGCGTCGGCCTCCTCCGCCCAGCCGCCGACGCGCCGCCCTCGTCAACCTCCTCGTCCTCCGCCGCCCCTGGAAGCCCCGCTCCGTGGCTCTCATCCCCACCACCGACCGCGAACCGCCGCGTCCTCCGCGTCCTCCGCCGCCCCTGGAAGCCCCGCGCCGCTCTCCCTCTCGCGCCACCGCCTCCCCGGAGGCCGCCCGCAGCCTCCTTCCTCCTCAGCGTCGCTGGCCACCTCCACCAGAGCTTCTCCCCGAGACTTCCTCCTCCGTCGCTCAGGCCCCGCGCCATGGGGGTCTCGTCGTCGTCCTTGGCACCGCGTCGCACCGGTCGACGCCCTCGCCTTCCGGCTTCGCTGCCTGACCTCGCTGGGCCGCCCGTGGTCGTCGGCCCCGCAGGCCTGCCTCCTGCCCGGCGGCAAGACAACCTCGCCGGGGATCTCCTTTGTCCGCTGCCTCGCTAGCAGGTCCACGGCGGCCAGGTGACGCACGTTGGTGTCTGCGCATGTATCTGTTGGTGCCTGTGTGTTGTTGTAACAAAGCAGTTCCCAAGAACTACGCTCACATTCCAGGACCTCGGACTAGATCCCTTCGACGCCATCAAAATCCCCGTACCCCGAAGGTGCTCGAAGAATCACGGACAAGAACTCCCTCTCGGACCATCAAGCACTCTTACACGGACATGAGAACCGATCTTCGGATCTGAAGGAGCCGAGTGTGCCGGCATGGACCCTCAAGATCTCCGTCATGCAACCGAAGACCGATCCCGTACCCGACGCCATGCCAAGTGCTCCTTCCCGGACCCGAAGACCATCGGTCAAGTTCACCCCGACAAAAGACGGACGACAAGACTCCAACCGAAGTTCGGATGTGATGGTGTCGGAACGACAAGTTCTACTTCATGGGCACCGAGCGTCAAGATCGCCTTCACGGGAAACCGCAAGACATCCTTCCCGGGATTGAAGACCGAACCCTCGACACGCCAAGACCTACGCCGTTATCCGAGAACAATCCCATCGAACCTCATCCCCGTCGAACCCTGAGACCAACCCCGAACCCCGGAACCCCAAGATCGCCGAACCCTAATGTGTGACCCCTTTCTCGAGCCCTATTTTATAAAAGTAATATCAAATTGTTGCATATTAAATTGTTCATGCATGCATACTTGTCTGTGGGTTGGGGGCCTTATGCCGATTCACCTAAATTAAATATGGATACCATATGCGGATAAATCTAGTCTTATATTGGCCTCATTTAAATTTGTGTAGCGAACCAGTGCTATCTTTTGCCATGTTAAAACAACATCTGAATTGTGTAGTATCTAAACAACATGAACCATATATTTAATTGTCGGGACCCCCGGTTCCGCTTAATATCGCCCAATTGCATCGCACCTTTGCCATGTCATACATCATACATGCATCATGCCCGATCTTTTGCCGTAGTATTAAATATTGCATCCGGTGTTTATTCTAGTGTTTTGGTTCTTCGCGGATAAGGCTGTTGAGTTGATGTGAGATTCGCCCCGACCTTTGGATGAACCTTCGGCAATGTTTTCAGGCGAGCACCTCCCCCTTTCTACCTATCTTACTTTTATAGTATTTATTCTCTCATGTTGATCTATTGCTATCTGTGTTGCGATGCTCTAGTTTTCGTACCCGTGATATCCCTTGCAGCCTTATATTGCCTTGGACACCTCCTATCACCTATTGTTTGGTAGATAGTTGGACCTGCGCGTCGTAGTCGCTTGCTCAAGTGCTGTTGCGTGTCGTCAAGTACCACAGTTGTTGGAGTATTTGCCGCATGTTTATTGTTGGAGATGATCAAGACTTTAATTACTGTTTAACAACTAAAATTAAAGTAGGTAAATGCAGAGACACGGGTGGGCAATAGATGTTATTTGGTTGTTAACCGTCCACTTGTGTCCCGTAGGACCTCGAGTACTTGATACATGTTCCTTGAATATTCGCGCTATCCACATCCGGGAGGATTATGGGACCCCAGGCGAGCTTGATTCATTCTTTTTTCTTGGGGCCACAAACTAGTTTGAGGTTTTATTTACTATCCTGTACTTATGCCATGCTTTACTGCTTTATTACGATTGTGCGAGGAGCACTGTACTTTAGGTAAGCGGAATGTTTTCGCGGTATCGACAAGCCCAGTTTTGGGTTCCCGATCGTTCTGACCATTGACGCAAACCTTGAGTCCGTCTGAGTCGCTAACTTCGCTATGGTGTACTCAATGGGTGGCCTGAAATATTTCTGAATCCTGTGATTGCTTTGTCGTGAAGGCCGCGTTGGGTTTTGATTTGGTTTTTCCGAGGTTGATCGAGTGTGTGTTGCTATTTGTGCACCCCTGCAGGGTAAAACTTTCTGAAAGCCGTGTCCGCGGTTATGGACGACTTGGAGCACAGTATCTCGATCATAGACAACTATAACTAAAGTAGTGCTATAAATTTGACTTTATAATGACTAGTAATCAGCTTCACTATAATGGAATGGCTAAATAAAACTGCCAACAATTGCTTGTTTGGCTTTTCTCTTGCGATCATTGTATCTGACAAGTAAGTACTGCAACTATAACGGAATGGCTAAATAAAATTGCCAACAACTGCTGGGTTTTGGGATATCTCATGCTAATTGTATCTGACTAGTAAGTGTTGCAACTACAATGGAATGGTCAAATAAAATTGCCCACTTCTTATTTTATCAGGATGACTATCTATATTTGACTAGTAATTGCTGCAACGATAACTGAATAAATAAAACTACCAACTGTGTGAGTTCCTCGGTTGACTTCATCGTTTGGTCTCGAGGGGGAAATACCAGGATGGGTATGTTTGGTGGTAGTATCAGGTTGGATTCGGATAGGTCTTTCTTACCCCTCTCTGGTAGCCGACAGTTATATCGAGTCTCTATAGGTTGTTTAGTGCATGCCGCGCTGCCGCTCAGTCCACCATACCTATGTAGGCGAGGACCGCCGAATTCTAGCCTCTCCGTGTACTGGCCTCGGTACTGACCGCTCTCTTTTTCCTTTGCCCTTTGTCGGCACCCCTTTTGTTTAAGCAGGTCTTGAGATCGACGTCGTTAGTAGGGTTACCCTTCCGGCTTGGCCTGGGCAGGGTTATGGATGCCATTGGTTATTCTTCAGGGCTCTTAGCCCCATTTGCATCTTGTCCGTAGTCGGACGTTGTATCATTTTCAAGGTGATTTGGTTCTTTGTATTGTATATCGTATTCTTGACTCATTGAGTCGCTGTTATATATATATATACGCTCTGTGGGTCCCATCGAGGACTGTTGTGTAATGTTATTACTGCTTTCCTCCCGCACGAAGTGCTGGTGAGCACCTTTGAATCGTTTCTATGCGGGTTTGGGGTTTCGCTCAAACTTGCATAGGGCCGATTCGAGGTGTTCTGAGTGGTATCGAGCTCGGCGGTTGCAATACCCCACAAGTCCAGCCTGTAGGATAACCTAGCTAACGCCCGAAGTAGAGTGTCAAAACTATTTTTGAAAAATCGGTTGGATAGTTCTGATTAGGTCTGATTTTACTCCTTACCCCTCTGCTGCTCTCCTCTCACCTCTGCGTGTTTTGAATCCACTCTCTTCTCTCTCTTCGAGTCTAGGATTTCTCGTGGTTGGGTTCCGTCGTACCTTCAGGGTTTCGCTTCCTCCTTTGGTAACGGTGTTGCTACATCTGGTCTTCATGCTATCCGAGGAATCCTTCATCTGGTGGACTTCTCTTTGTTCCTTCTCGTGTCTTTCGGTGTTTTCCGACGCGACGACATCATCTACGCCAGATCCGATGCAGAGTCTGCATCACTCCTTTGTTTCCGAACCTCGTTTGTCGAGATCTTCAGTCTGAATTCCGAGAGTTGGTTGCATAATCCGCCTATTCGTGTGCCGAGTAATGGTTTGGGTGCGCGATGGACTGATCACCATCCGACTACTCTTATCATTCGCTCTTGTACATCGAATCAGGGGATCCAGCAATTTTACTCCGTCCACGGAAGCTAGAGGTGGCTTTATTGGTTGATACCTCTACCTTCGCCTTTGTTTCCCGGAGTGTTCTCTCGACGATCACGGACAACGACCTCTTGTTAGTGGTGTCGCGAGGATCTACACAATGCGAGAAGATTCAGATTGCCGCCCTTCTTCCCGGTACCATGAGGAGGATCTCGAGGGCGAGATCCATTGTTAGTGGTGTCGAATTGTGGCATCCCGCAAAACCACTACTAGAAAATCGCGTTGATTTTGTGCATTGCATCGTCATCATCATGCATTGTTTGTCTGAAACTATTTCGAAACGCCTAGTTTTGTTTTCTAAATAGCCCCCGTCTTATTTCAAATTAAAACATTGGTCTGTTCAGATCTTTTATTTGTCTAAAAACTATTTACAAAATTTATTTTAAAGAAAACCCTAGTCTAAAATTTCTATTCCTAAATTTACCCAATCCTAGTCTACCCACCAACCAGTGCCCGCCACCTCACCGTACCCTCCACCTCACCCTCAGCCCAGCCACCTCATCAATCCTCACCCCCAACTCCCTTCCATCTCTCTCTCCTGGACACACACACACACACACACACACACACAACAAACACACGCACACCACACCCCCCAGCTCCTTTGGCCCCACCCACCGACCCGCTCGCCTGCTCCCCGGGCCCGCAGCTCCCCACGAACCCCGCGTCCCTCACGCGTCCCCGACCGTCTGGCCCCACCCCGCCTGGGCCCCACCCCACCCCGTCTCCTTCCTCCCCCCCCCCCCCCGCATCCTCTTCCTCTGCTCATCACCACCAACCCCGCCGGCCTCAGACCCCCTCCGCGACCGCCCTGCTCGTCGTCGTCCCGCCAAGGACTACCCCGCCGCCAGTGCCGCCTCGCCTCTCCTCCCTCCCCTGGCCTCTCGCCTCGCCGCATCGCCCCCACCAAACTGCGGCGTCGCCCTGGACCTCCTCGCCTGCCGTGGCCGCGCCCCGCTTCCCTGACGTGCACCCCTCCCCGTCGTCGTCCCCGCCTGGCTCCTCCTCGCCGGACGCCCGCGACCGCCTCGCCGCCTTTTCCCCTCCTCGGCGTCGGCCTCCTCCGCCCAGCCGACGACGCGCCGCCCTCGTCAACCTCCTCGTCCTCCGCCGCCCCTGGAAGCCCCGCGCCGTGGCTCTCTTCCCCGCCACCGACCGCGAACCGCCGCCTCCTCCGCGTCCTCCGTCGCCCCTAGAAGCCCCGCGCCGCTCTCCCTCTCGCGCCACCGCCTCCCCGGAGCCCGCCCGCAGCCTCCTTCCTCCTCAGCATTGCTGGCCACCTCCACCAGAGCTTCTCCCCGGGGCCTTCCTCCTCCGCCGCTCAGTCCCCGCGCCATGGGGGTCTCGTCGTCGTCCTTGGCATCACGCTGCCGCACGCCGCCTTCCGCCCGCTTTGCACGACCTCTTTGGGCCGCCCGTGGTCGTCGGCCCTGCAGGCCTGCCTCCTGCCCGGCGGCAAGACAACCTCGCCGGGGATCTCCTTTGTCCGCTGCCTCGCTAGTAGGTCCACGGCGGCCAGGTGACGCACGTTGGTGTCTGTGCATGTATCTGTTGGTGCCTGTGTGTTGTTGTAACAAAGCAGTGCCCAAGAACTACGCTCACATTCCAGGACCTCGGACTAGATCCCTTCGACGCCATCAAAATCCCCGTACCCCGAAGGTGCTCGAAGAATCACGGACAAGAACTCCCTCTCGGACCATCAAGCACTCTTACACAGACATGAGAACCGATCTTCGGATCTGAAGGCGCCGAGTGTGCCGGCATAGACCCTCAAGATCTCCGTCATGGAACCGAAGACCGATCCCGTACCCGACGCCACGCCAAGTGCTCCTTCCCGGACCCGAAGACCATCGGTCAAGTTCACCCCGACAAAAGACGGATGACAAGACTCCAACCGAAGTTCGGATGTGATGGTGTCGGAACGACAAGTTCTACTTCACGGGCACCGAGCGTCATGATCGCCTTCACGGGAAACCGCAAGACATCCTTCCGGGGATTGAAGACCGAACCCTCGACACGCCAAGACCTACGCCGTTATCCGAGAACAATCCCATCGAACCTCGTACCCGTCGAACCCTGAGACCAACCCCGAACCCCGGAACCCCAAGATCACCGAACCCTAATGTGTGACCCCTTTCTCGAGCCCTATTTTATAAAAGTAATATCAAATTGTTGCATATTAAATTGTTCATGCATGCATACTTGTCTGTGGGTTGGGGGCCTTATGTCGATTCACCTAAATTAAATATGGATACCATATGCGGATAAATCTAGTCTTATATTGGCCTCATTTAAATTTGTGTAGCGAACCGGTGCTATCTTTTGCCATGTTAAAACAACATCTAAATTGTGGGGTATCTAAACAACTTGAACCATATATTTAATTGTCGGGACCCCCGGTTCCGCTTAATATTGCCCAATTGCATCGCACCTTTGCCATGTCATACATCATACATGCATCATGTCCGATCTTTTGCCTTAGTATTAAATATTGCATCCGGTGTTTATTCTAGTGTTTTGGTTCTTCGCGGATAAGGCCGTTGAGTTGATGTGAGCTTCGCCCCAACCTTTGGATGAACCTTCGGCAATGTTTTCAGGCGAGCACCTCCCCCTTTCTACCTATCTTACTTTTATAGTATTTATTCTCTCCTGTTGATCTATTGCTATCTGTGTTGCGATGCTCTAGTTTTCGTACCCGTGATATCCGTTGCAGCCTTATATTGCCTTGGACACCTCCTATCACCTGTTGTTTGGTAGATAGTTGGACCTGCGCGTCGTAGTCGCTTGCTCAAGTGTTGTTGCGTGTCGTCAAGTACCACAGTTGTTGGAGTATTTGCCGCATGTTTATTGTTGGAGATGATCAAGACTTTAATTACTGTTTAACAACTAAAATTGAAGTAGGTAAATGCAGAGGCACAGGTGGGCAATAGATGTTATTTGGTTGTTAACCGTCCACTTGTGTCCCGTAGGACCCCGAGTACTTGATACCTCTTCCTTGAATATTCGCGCTATCCACATCCGGGAGGATTATGGGACCCCCTGAGCCAGAGCTTGATTCATTCTTATTTCTTGGGGCCACAAACTAGTTTGAGGTTTTATTTACTATCTTGTACTTATGCCATGATTTACTGCTTTATTACGATTGTGCGAGGAGCACCTATACTGTTTAGGTAAGCGGAGTGTTTTCGCGGTATCGACAAGACCAGTTTTGGGTTCCTAGTCGTTTACAGCCATTGACGCAAACCTTGAGTCCGTCTCGGAGTCAGCTAACTTCGTTGCGGGTGTACTCAATGGGGTGGCCCCCTGAAATATTTCTGAATCCTGTGATTGCTTTGTCGTGAAGGCCTCGTTGGGTTTTGATTTGGTTTTTCCGAGGTTGATCGAGTGTGTGTTGCTATTTGTGCACCCCTGCAGGGTAAAAATTTCTGAAAGCCGTGTCCATGTTATGGACGACTTGGAGCACGATTCTCGATCATAGACAACTATAACTAAAGTAGTGCTATAAATTTGACTTTATAATGACTAGTAATCAGCTTCACTATAATGGAATGGCTAAATAAAACTGCCAACAATTGCTTGTTTGGGTTGTCGCTTGCGACCATTGTATCTGACTAGTAAGTACTGCAACTATAACGGAATGGCTAAATAAAAGTGCCAACAACTGCTGGGTTTTGGGATATCTCATGCTAATTGTATCTGACTAGTAACTGTTGCAACTACAATGGAATGGTCAAATAAAAGTGCCCACTGCTTATTTTATCAGGATGACTATCTATATTTGACTAGTAATTGTTGCAACGATAACTGAATAAATAAAACTACCAACTGTGTGAGTTCCTCGGTTGACTTCCTCGTTTGGTCTCGAGGGAGAAATACCAGGATGGGTATGTTTGGTGGTAGTATCAGGTTGGATTCGGATAGGTCTTTCTTACCCCTCTCTGGTAGCCGACAGTTATATCGAGTCTCTATAGGTTGTTTAGTGCATGCCGCGCTGCCGCTCAGTCCACCATACCTATGTAGGCGAGGACCGCCGAATTATAGCCTCGCCGTGTACTGGCCTCAGTACTGACGCTCCTCTTTTTTCCTTTGCCCTTTGTCGGCACCCCTTTTGTTTAAGCAGGTTGTGAGATCGACGTCGTTAGCAGGGTTACCCTTCCGGCTTGGCCTGGGCAGGGTTATGGACGCCATTGGTTATTCTTCAGGGCTGTTAGCCCCATTTGCATCTTGTCCGTAGTCGGACGCTGTATCATTTTCAAGGTGATTTGGATCTTTGTATTGTATATCTGTATTCTTGACTCATTGAGTCGCTGTTATATATATATATATCTGTTCTGTGGGTCCCATCGAGGACTGTTGTGTAATGTTATTACTTCGTTTTCCACCCGCACGAAAGTGCCTGGTGGGCACCTTTGAATCGTTTCTATGCGGGTTTGGCGGGTTTCGCTCAAACTTGCATAGGGCCGATTCTGAGGGTGTTACAACTTGCTTGGTCCCTTTGAATTAATCAAAATAAACAATATTTGATTTGAATAAGTTTAGAAGATGGTTTTAAAATCATATTTGTTTTGTAAAATTTTTTCCAAACTCTAACATTCAACCAAAACAATATGAGAGCAAACAAAGCTTGGTTTAAAACAATTATACTCTCATTTTAGAGTGGCATTAGATCAATGCATGCTCACATAAAATAATAGCACTTAGTGCTTCTGATTTCTTGAAATGAGTTTGATATTTGATCCCTAAATGATATGCATGCATGGATGATATGCAATCTTTGAAAACATGATTTTAGGAATGTTACAAATCTAACCCCCTTAAGGTGAATCTTGCCCTCGATATTCGGGTTGGCTAGCAAACAGGTGAGGGTGGTCTTTTCGAAGATCATCTTCTCTTTCCCATGTGGCTTCTTCTTCGGAATGATGGTTCCATTGTACTTTGCAGAATTTGATAGTCTTAGTCCGAGTAACTCTTTCTGTAGTCTCAAGAATCTTGATAGGTTTTTCCTCATAAGTGAGATCACTTTCCAATTGAACTTCCTCTAATGGTATAGTATCCTTCAAAGAAGTCTCTTCCATTTCCGGATGGCATTTCTTTAGCTGACTCACATGAAACACATTGTGAACAGCAGACAATGACTCTGGCAATTCAATCTCATAAGCTACTTCTCCTTTACGATTTAGAATCTTGAATGGTCCAACATATCTTGGGGCCAATTTTCCTTTGACTCCAAATCTCTTAACTCCACGAAGTGGTGAGACTCTAAGATAAGCTCTATCACCCACTTCATAGGTGACTTCTCTACGCTTAGGATCTGCGTAGCTCTTCTGTCGGGATTGTGCTATCTTCAATCTGTCCTTAACTAGCTTGACTTTCTCTTCAGCCTCCTTGATTAGTTCTGGTCCGAACAAACTTCTTTCTCCCACACCATTCCATAGCAATGGGGTGGTACACTTTCTCCCATAGAGAAACTCAAATGGTGCCATCTAAATACTGGCTTGATAGCTGTTGTTGTAAGAGAATTCTGTGTAAGGCAGACTTTCATCCCAACTGGCTCCATAGTCTAGGGCACATGCCCTCAACATATCTTCAAGAATTTGGTTGGTCCTTTATGTTTGTCCATCAGTCTGAGGATGAAAAGCAGTACTGAATTCCAACCTCGTTCCCAATGACTCATGTAGTTGCCTCCAAAAAATGAGAAGTGAATTGAGTTCCTCTATCAGACACAATACTCTAGGGTACTCCATGTAGACATACAATTCTACTCATATAGATCTTGGCTAACTTAGCACTTGTGTAGGTTGTCTTCACGGGTATAAAATGAGCCACTTTAGTTAAGAGATCCACTACTACCCAAATAGAATCATATCCTAACCGGGTCCTTGGCAATCCGGTAATGAAATCCATGCCAATCTTGTCCCACTTCCAATCAGGAATAGGTAGTGGTTGTAACAATCCTGCTGGTTTCTGATGTTCCGCTTTCACTCTACTACATACATCACACAAAGCAATATGTTCGGCGATGCCCTTCTTGAGATTATTCCACCAAAATATTTCTTTCATATCCATGTAGATTTTGGTGTTATCCGGATGAATGGAATACGGTGAGTTGTGTGCTTCTTGTAAAATCAGTTTCCGAAGTTCCGGATCTTGTGGAACACAGATACGTTTTCCATGCCATAAAGTACCCTGTTCGTCTTCATGGAATCCTTTGGCTTTTCCTTTGCCAATCTTTTCCTTAATCTCTTCAATTTCCTTGTCTGTCTTTTGGGCTTATTTAATTTTGTCCAACAAAGTGGGTTGAACATCCAATGACATGAGATGTCCTTCTGGCACAATCTCCAACCTGAGATCTCTAAATTGGGCACACAGATCATCTGGCAATTCTCCCTTAATAAGGCCATTCAGAAAAACCTTACGGCTTAGAGAATCCGCTACAACATTTGCTTTACCGGGGTGGTATTGCAAACTCAAGTCATAGTCCTTGATGAGTTCTAGCCATCTTCTTTGTCTCATGTTAATTTCTTTCTGGGTGAAGATATACTTCAAACTTTTGTGATCTGTGAACACTTCACATTGCTTTCCCAAAAGATAGTGTCTCCATGTTTTGAGTGCATGGACAACCGAGGCCAACTCTAAATCATGAGTAGGGTAATTTACCTCATGATTTTTGAGTTGTCTCGAGGAATAAGCCACAACTTTCCCTTCTTGCATAAGTACTGCACCTAATCCATGATGAGATGCATCACAATACACTTGGAAATCCTTCTCCAAATCTAGAAGACATAAGACTGGTGCTGTCACTAGTCTCTTCTTCAATTCTTGGAAACTGAGTTCACATCCTTCAGACCAAGCAAATTTCTTGTCTTTCTTTAGTAACTCCGTCATTGGCTTAGCTATCTTGGGAAAATTCTCAATTGACCTTCTGTAGTATCCTGCCAAGCCAAGGAAACTACGAACCTCTTTCACCGACTTAGGAGATTCCCATTCAGTTACAGCTGAAACTTTAGCAGGATCAACTGCTACACCATCTCCTGACACAACGTGTCCAAGAAATCCAACTTCATTCAACCAAAACTCACACTTGCTGAATTTGGCATATAGCTTATGCTCTCTAAGCTTCTCAAGTATCAAATGCAAATGTCCTTCATTATCTTCTTTGCTCTTGGAGTAGATCAAAATTTCATCAATGAATACGACAACAAACTTGTCAAGGAACTCCATGAACACCTTGTTCATCATGTTGATGAAATAAGCTGGGGCATTGGTCAAACCAAAAGGCATCACGGTGTACTCATACAATCCATACCTAGTGGTGAAAGATGTCTTAGGTATGTCTTGTTCCCTTATTTTGAGCTGGAAATATCCTGATCGGAGATCATTTTTTGAGAACACACAGGCTCCTTTTAGCTGATCAAACAAGTCATTGATTCTAGGCAAAGGGTATTTGTTCTTGATAGTCACCTCATTGAGTGAGCGGTAATCTATGCATAACCTTTGACTCCTATCCTTCTTTTCCACAAAAAAAACTGGTGCTCCCCAAGATGAAGAACTTGGTTGAACAAATCCTTTCTGCATCTGTTCTCCAAGTTGTTTCTTGAGTTCTTTCAACTCATCAACCGACATCTTGTACGGTCTCTTTGCTATTGGTCCAGATCCTGGTAGCAAGTCAATAAGGAACTCCACATCTCTATCTGGTGGCATTCCCGGCAATTCTTCCGGAAACACATCCAGATATTCACTCACAATTGGCACACTGTCTATGCTAACCCCCTTAAGAGAATTTAGCTTACTCCTTTTCGATTCAAAGTTGGTCTTGAATCTAATCCTTTTGTTTTCTGGAGTTGTGAGTGAGACAGTATGGTTGGCACAATCTAGCACTCCCTTGTGCTTAGTCATCCAGTCCATTCCCAAAATGACATCCAATCCTTGGGAGTTCAGGATTATCAGATTAACGGGAAAGTTATACTTCCCAAACTCTATGACTAGATCATGACATCCTGAGTTCACTATCATTTCTCCGCCAGGAGAACTTACTTTTATAGGTCACTCAATAGTTTCTACCGGTAGTTCATTTCTTTCAACAAATGCTCTTGATATGAATGAATGAGATGCACCAGTATCAAAGAGAACAAATGCTGGAACAGAATTGAGTTTGAACTTACCAGCAACAGCATCAAGTTCCTCATAGATCTCTTCCACATTGATGTGGTTCACTTGTCCCTTTTGGAAAGGGTTGGGCTTGTTGGGTCCTTCAACTTTCTTTTCTGGGCATTCATTTGCGTAATGCCCCATCTTCTTGCACTTGAAACATTCAACCTGACTAAGATCCTTCTTATCAGGCTGGCTTCCACTACCACTTCCACTTCCATTGTGGTGGCTCTTATATCCACTCTTGTGATTCTTGTACTTGTCATTGTCATGACTACGGTAGTACTTGTTGTCATGATGACGGTTGTGGTTGTGGTGCTTGTTGTACTTCCCATGCTTGTGGGATCCAGAATTCCCACTATCATCATAATGGGAGCGCTTGTGAGACGATCCCGAGCTGTGCTTGTCAGAGTGCTTCCTCTTCCTGCTTTCAAATTGTTTCATCTTGCTCTCTAAAATAGCAGCCTTGTCACAAAGAGACTGATAAGTGGGAACATAGTCCACAGATAACTGCAGGTTCAGTTCATCGTTCAAACCTTCGAGGAACTTCTCCTTCCTCTTATCATCAGTGTCAACCTCATCCGGTGCATAACGCGCCAGATTGTTGAACTCCTCAATATACTCTGCCACGCTGCGGTGGCGCTACTTCAAGTTATGAAATTCTTTCTTCTTCAAACTCATCACTCCGGATGAGATGTGAGCAGTACGGAACCCATCTTCAAAGATAGCCCATGTCACATCCGCTATGGGAGTGGTGATCTGGAAGTTATCCCACCAAGTTGTTGCTGGTCCTTCCAACAAGTGTGCTGCAAATCTGACCTTCTCTTCATCAGTACAGCCAACAGTTACTAAGTCCTTGTTCAAAGAGCGTAGACAATCATTGGCCACCATAGGATCAGTAGTTCCTGAGAACTTTGCTGGCCTCAGTCTTAAGAATATGGTAAGCATGTCAAAACCCGGTGGGTTGTTGTGATTGTTGTTGTTGTTATTATTGTTGTTGTTGTTATTATAGTTGTTGTTGTTGTTATTATTGTTGTTGTTGTTGTTGTTGTTCTGATTCTGTATGAACGTGGTCATCATTTGCATTAGCTGCGTCTGAGCTGTCATCATCTACTGCATCTCGGGGGTGATATTGTTGTTGTTGTTAGGGTTGGGATTGGCACGTCGGGGAGGCATCTGTGGTTTTCAATAGAGATAAGAATGAGATACCCATAGATGCTATCATGCACAATACATCACATAAACAATCACCAAACATGCATCATAGTAGTAAAAGTTCAACAACAAAGACAACAAGTTTTGAAAAGTAAACACACCAATAGCAAGCCATCCACATGTTGGATGGTCATTGCGACTCAATAATCAAAGGCATGGTAAATAAAGGTAAATGAGTAGTCATCACTACTCCTCCGCATCAACCTCCTCGTCAACAAGTGTAATACATGCATTCTCCATAGCGGTCTTGTACTCCTCGACATTGGTGGTCAAGGTCTCCACTTTGGCTTTGAGAGCCCTCTTCTGTGAACGAAGTCTCTCAATCACCACCTGCTGATGCTCGAGCTCGAAGTCCTTGGCCTCTAGTTCTGCAGTCATGCCTCAAACCCTCTTGTTCCTATCTTGGACTCTCTTCTCTTGACTCTTGAACCTTTTATCCTGACTCTCAAACTTGGCCTCCATTTCTTTGACTATCTCATCTTGCTCCGCGAAGAGCTTGTCCTTCTCATGAAGCTGCACCTGGAGTTCGTCATTGCTAAGCATGACGTTGGTACTATCAGTATCTAGGTGCCTAATAAGAACCTCTAAGTCCTGGAGGTATAGACGAATCGGCTCTGCCGTCTCTCTAGCAGTATCCTCGAAGTCAATGGCCTCACCATCCTCATCACGTCTACCGAAGGCGTGGAAGTGAGTACCTCTAATCTCCCGAGAGTGTCTCCCTAGCAAACGTCCAAGCAAATCCTGCATGACTACCTCTAGGCCTCTCTCCTTGTCATCATGCATGAGCCTGAAGGTGATGGCCTCCGTGGCTGGCTCAGTCTGGCGTCCTGGTTGAGTAACCTTGAAGCCCCAAAGGTCCTTACTCTCGAACTTGGTGAGGGGAAGCATCATGATGGTAGGAAGTGGGAGATTGAGCAAACTAGTGAGCTCAATAATACGAGTGCCAAAACGAGTTCCCTTGAACTCTTCATCCGTGTTGATAGTAACATTAGGCATCTATTTTATAAGATAGAAAAAGTTAGAATCAACACAGTTAAAGATAAATCACAAGTTAAGGCATCACATGCATAACTTTGACAATCCAAACACTCAAGGCATGGCATACATAAATCCATTACAAGCATCCAAGGTTCAAATTATTTTAAAAAACATTTTTGTAAAATATAAAGATAAGTGTGGTGGTCCAAGAAGTACGTTACAATCCCATCTCACTTGCCAAGTTGGCTAACAGGGCATCCCTAGAGGCAATCTGTCGATCCTGATCACATGACTCAATGGCTAAGTCTATGGTGTCCTCTCTTAAATGTTGGTTGGTAGCCTCTAACTCTTGGGTATGCTTCTTTTCTTCCCTAAGGTCATTCTGGGTGTTGAGCATTCTGCACTTGATTCTATCGCCAAGCTCTTTGATGGTCTTCCAAGCTGCATCCCTTGCTGAATCAAAGAATGTGGTGTGCATCACTGAGTTGGTGACCATGCAGAATCCTGAGTCCTTGTGGTTGTCTTCCTTGTTTTTATACAAGTGAAGTTGCACCCACCAGTACTCAACTCCTTCATCCATCACAGGAAAACCTTTGTACACAGTGCACCATGTATTCCCATGGCAACCATGAGGTCCTTGAGAGCCTTGGGGAATTCTGTCTCACATTCCAAAGTCATAGTCATGAGTGGTCCCTTCCTCACGGCTTCGTTGATGGAGTTCATCTACAAATAGAGATGAGAAAGAATATTAGAAAAGTTTACGAGAAGAAAAGACAAGTGTGGAAGTTGTTGAAAAATTTTCCTTAGTGGTTTCCAATCCTAGGGTCATAATCCTACAGGCAACACAGTGCTCTGATACCATCTATAAGATCCCTCCCTTTATAAAGGTAAGTATCCCTGTGATTGCAATGCTAGTCCCTGGATCAATGCTAGCATCCACAGTTTAAGATGAAGTACACAGAAACAAAGGTCATTATTACATATCATTCCAGAGACAAACATAGTATTTTACAAACTCCATGGCCACAAGCCTAATACAAGACTTCAAATATATATTAAGATAAATAAGTCTTCATATTCATGTGCCACAGACAAGCATGTTGAGTGTAGACTCATAACCCCTAATCATCATCAGAATAACCTACAACATCACAAGTTACAGCCATAGTGGGTCAATACATTGGAATAGTATTGGCAAGTGATACCTTAGTAGAATATTAGTAGTCTAGATACTATATGCATTTTGGCTAAGTGTAGCTTAGGCTTGCTTTGCTCAAAATAGGTTTTACCTATTAGTTGAAAATGATAAGTTTTTCTTTGACAAAACTTTTCCCAAGGAATCACCAATAGAAATTGGTGAACCTTCACCCTTGTTCAACCACAAGTTTTAACTTAGAAATTGGGATGAGGAGATTCTTGATAGCTTCCATGTCTTGATGCTCAAGTTGTCCAATACCAGGGACATGGCTAAGTACTTAGATTCTTCCATTTGCAGAGGTTGTGCACTTTCCCCACAAGACTTGATTTTCACCAAGACAGGACCTTTCAGAAGCCTTCCCTTAGACCAAATGGACGCGTTCCAACCTATCAACCCACTACCACCAACTATCCAAATGGCTAAGTTATTGCAACCTATGTGATCCAGGCAGAGCCCATATTGCCATGTGGCTGCACTAGAAGCTTCTTAACATATGGCATCTCAAATCCCTTTGTTCCTAGGTGGCTTTCCACAAGTGAGATACACAAGGTAAACCATAGACATGGGCCTTGTGTAAGCACTCAACACAAACCATTCTTTCCATTACACCCAGGTGTTTCATTCACTTAGTTGTTTTATTAAGCAAAAACACAAGTCTAAAGACTTAGAAATATTTTCTCATAGCATGAATATATAACCACCCTTGGTTTCTACTAGCTAGGCTAAGCATGACATTGATAAGAATCTTAACTTAGAAATTTCTAGAAATTCTACAACTACTAGGATTTCCCAAGCATAGCATATAGATCAAAAATAATCATGCAAGTCTAGCAAAATATTTCTAGTGCATAGTTGAATAACATAGGAATAAAATCATGAAGCACCACTTGCCTTGGTAGTTTGGGGAGTAGTAACAATCTTCACAATCACAATCACTATTTGCACCAAAATCTACACATAAAATAATGACACCAAATCATATACAAAATATACACAAACAAAAATATATGAATGCATGCAAAATGTCATGTGATGATTTCCTACACCAAACAAGACAAGTGCACAGTAATGAATCTTAAACAAGTTCAAAACTTGCCAAATAAACTTTATTTGAACAATAAAACAGTTTTCATAAAATTACTATACACAAATTATGCCTACAAATGTTTCTGTAAAAACAACCATTTTTACAGAGGCAAAACATTAAACACATTGCATAAACAGAAAGGATTTTCTCTCCTGATTCCAATGATATAAATTTGGACATGGGAATCAAAAGTTATGAATTTTACAAGTTTAAATATCTAATAGATCTAAATTCTGATTTTGAATCAAAGCTACAGACACGCGGCGTGTTCTGATTGGTTGATACCGATTCGCGCGGATCGGCTAACGTGGACCGCCAGATCTAATTTAAATCGCACAGTCAGATCTGCTTCTTACCTCTTCGCTACAGATCTAATTCTACACGCTAGATCTAGATCCTACGACCACTGATCAAACGACTACAGACGGGCGGCGCTAGCGGCGGCGATGCGGCGGTGCGGCTCTGTCAGAGGAGCTACCGGTGATTCAGATCACGCGGGGAGGGGTGGAGGTGGTTACTGTGTTCGCAGGGCTGCAGTGAAGCTCAAGGTGGTCGAGGGAGAGACAGGGGCGCTCGGATCTGGTTGCTATTGCTCGTCAGTGTAGAGCCTGTCGTCGGGCAAGATCTGGCATCGTAGGGGGCGAGGTTCTGGTGCGTGCTAAGATGAACCAGAGACGTTGTTAGATACGCACAAGCCTGGCGAACAAGTGAGTATCAAAAAGGGAGGAAGGGGTGGTTGGGAACTACCAGGAGGGGTCGCCGGAGTTGCGTTGAGCTTCGGTTGCTTCCAGAGGTGGACTGTGACGACTCTCTAGGATGATACAGAGAAAAAGGAAGGCATGAGAAGATGCGCAAGGACATGTTGAACACGCTCGCATGAAGCAGAGACAGGGGGCGGACGGTGCTCACCGGAATTGGTCGCCGGAGGTCGTCGGTACAGCGGCGGTGCGAGCAATATTGTGGGCAGCCTGGTGGCGGAATTGGTGCGCCGAGTGAGGGGAAATGAGCGGAGAGGGGAGGGGGTCTTATAGCCGAAGCAGGGGCGGAGATTACGCACGCATTCATCATCAATTAAGCAGATTAAAGTCGTGGCAGTGAAGGGGGAGGAAACGGGCGGCGGCGTCTGGCTGAGTTTGGGAAGAAGGTCTTGACGTGAGAGGTCCACCGATCGTGACATGGGTGGGTCTGTGCCGCGTGAGAGAAGGAGGGAAAAACCCCGGGTGGGCTTGCTGGGCTGCGTTTGCTGAGGGGCTGAAAGTCTGGCGCTAGGCCCAGTTGGGTTTTCTATTTCTTTTTCTTTTTCTGAGTGGATTTTTAGGAATCATTTTCAAATAAATTTAAAAGCAATTGAATTCAAATCTTTTTTGGATTTTTGTAAAGTGTAACCTTCATACTTTTGGTCATAAAACCATGTTGTCTCTCTGTACTTGCTTGGTCCCTTTGAATTAATCAAAATAAACAGTATTTGATTTGAATAAGTTTAGAAGATGGTTTTAAAATCATATTTGTTTTGTAAATTTTTGTCCAAACTCTAACATTCAACCAAAACAACATGAGAGCAAACAAAGCTTGGTTTAAAACAATTATACTCTCATTTGAGAGTGGCATTAGATCAATGCATGCTCACATAAAATAATAGCACTTAGTGCTTCTGATTTCTTGAAATGAGTTTGATATTTGATCCCTAAATGATATGCATGCATGGATGATATGCAATTTTTGAAAACATGATTTTAGGGATGTTACATGCCATGTCGTCGAGGAAGAGGGTGCTGATGTCGGGGAAGAAGTCCTCGTCAGGAAAGACGTTGCCGCAGTCGTTATCCGTGTGGGAGTCCGTGACGAATCCAGTAGTCGCGCTGATAGCGCTCCCCAAAAACCTTATCGCCCTTCTCCCGTACAGGACTTGAAGCAGCGGGGTCTCGGATTCCTACTATCTCGTCTTGCAGTGCATGCCGCAAGACGGGATGGGGAAGATCTAGGTAGCGCAGTGCTCTGGAACTTGAGGCGCAAAGGAGTATGCGACGATGTGTTGCTGTGTATCCGAGAGGAGGCGCGACCTCTCTCTTATATAAACACAGAGGGGTAGGCAGACAGGCTGCGAAGAAGATGAAACGAACGGACAGGAGTTGAAGCGAACAGGTGGCAGCCCACCGGACAGCCTCCACTCAGTTCGTATTAAAAGTCCACTCGAGCAAAACGTTTCAACTTCTTTACGACTGTTCATATACCATTCATGCGTGGCAAAATAAAGCTCGGCTCGGCGAGATTCCCGCAACCCACGATGCGTGCGCGCGCGTCGTGACGTGCCGAGGCGAGGCGTGGCGTTGCGAGCGAGGATGAGTTGCGCGCGTGTGGAACTCTCTCCTTCTCCTTCTCATCGTTTTACCAAGTGGTAGGAGAGCTCACCTTATAAGCTGGTCCAACTTCCACTCAACTAGCAATGTGGGACTAAACATTTGTCCCAACTCTTGCCTTGCATGAATGGGCCAAATGGGCCTCTAGGATTTTAGGAATTTATTAACATATAATAAATGGGCTGGGCCTATTTAGGCAAAAATTCCAACATAGACTGTTGCGCAGATAGTTCTGACCATGGTGATGAGACACCATACCGACATGGAAATCTGGAACGTCACCAAGGGCATTGCCGAGAAGGATGATGAGGGTAACCCGCAAGACATCAAGGCCATCCAAGATTCTTTTGTAGGTTATGCTTGTCGGGTGGCGGAGATGACCAATTATACGATGCCATTCTTCGAATCCGTCGTCGTGCCTCCCTCTCCCCAAGATCTAGAAGCCAGCAATGCTTCGGAGTCTCAGATCGAGGGTGAAAATACTGTTGACTCCAGTGCTCCACCTGCTTCATCACCACCGCCTGCAGCATAAACAATTTATATGCATTATCTTGAACTTATGGCAATGTAATGATGGATACAATGTTTTTTTTGTGCTGGTCCTGTAAAAACTATTTGCTTTTGCTGTCTTAGCACTTTTGCTCATATATTTTATGCATGTGCTTGAAAATTTCTAAAGCACTTTGCGTTTTTATGCCTATACTTTAGCACGGAAACTTTGCCGAGCAACGAAGCATAATTGCTAAACCAGTTTAAACTCGGAAACAAAGCGGGCTTCCAGTACCAACAACTCATTACTCAGAAAATGCCCGCGTCTAAGGAATCAGATAAAGAATCAAAGTATAGACAGTAAATTAAATATTGTACCCTAGGGTAACATTTTTAGATAATCAAAAAATCGTAACCAGAACGAACAAGAGCATAAAGTACTTTCAAGCATCCTTGGATTATTTGAAAAAAAAATTACATGCTCTTTTGGAAATAAGATGGCAATAAACTTCTCAAAGATAAAATATGAGGAAACCAACACTTTATTTCACTTTGAACATGTACATATATGATTACAAGGAAATATAACTAAGAATAGAAGAGAATATGAGGAAACCAACACTTTATTTCACTTTGAACATGTACATATATGATTACAAGGAAATATAACTAATAATAGAAGGGACGTAGCTGTGCAATATTATTTGGACGGTCTATTTCATCCGGGTCTGTGCTGCCACCAGCTCTTTTTCTCTTCCAAGTATCAGGTCTTTCCTTGATTGGTCTCATGTTGGTTAAATAGTATGACCCATTATGCAGAACTTTGCCCATAAAAGGTCCTTCCCAAATTGGGGAAAGTTTGTGCTTTCTTTTTTGCACAAGTCGGAGAACCAAATTGCCTTTTCTTAAAGAACGATTTTGCACTCTCTGACAATGATACTTGCGCAGCTTTTGCTGCTAGGCTGTATATCTCTGCTCAGCAACGATACATACTTCTTCGATTATATCAAGATCATCTTGTCGAGAAACTTCTGCATATTCTTCGATATACGCTTTGACTCGTGGAGCCTGATGAATCAGATCACTTGGAAGAACTGCTTCTGCACCGTAGACCAAGAAGATAGGAGTATAGCCAGTTGATCTGTTAGGAGTTATACGTAAGCTCCATATCATAGACGGTAATTCTTCCACCCAAGACCCCGCGGCCTAACAAAGCGGTGCCTCAAGGCGAGGTCGGATTCCTTGCAAAATAAGGCCATTAGTTATTTAAACTTGTCCATTAGCTTTTGGATGTGCGACTGATGCAATATCGAGTAGGATCCCTTGTTCTTCACAGAATTTGTCAAGTTCTCCCATGGAAAAATTTCTCCCATTATCAGTAATTATACTATGCGGATATCCGAATCTGATGATTACGTCCTTGACGAATTTTCTGGCTGTGGATCCATCGCAACTTGTTACGGGTTTATCCTTAATCCATTTTGTAAATTTATTCACCATTACTAGTAGATGAGTAAATCCACATTTTGCCATGCGAAACGGCCCTACCATATCAAGCCCCCAGACCGCAAACGGCCATGTAATAGGTATTATTCGCAGCTGTTCAGCCGGAACATGTGCCTGATGAGCGTACTTTTGGCAGCCTTTGCACGTTTTGACCAGTTTATCGGCATCTGCCTTAGCTGTAAGCCAAAAGAATCCGCGTCAAAAATCTTTTGCCACTAAGGATCTGGATACAACATGGTGACCACACTCGCCTTAATGGATTTTTCTTAAGATTTCAACTCCTTCTTCCGAAGTAATACATCTCTGAAACACGCTAGAAACACTCCATTTATAGAGATCACCATTTATTATAGTGTAGGCTTTTTCTCGTCGGACAATCTGCCGGCTCAAGACTTCGTCTTCGGGTAGTTTTCCGTCTATCAGGAAATCCATATAGGGTTTTGTCCAGCTAGGAATTACAGCCAGAACTGCTATTAAAGGTGAGTCGGATTTCTTCGGATAGTGTAACTACCTCGGTGAATTACGCTCCTAGATACAAGCCTGGATGAGCGGAAATGGTTGAAATAGTACGGTGGGGCCCAAATGCCACTCACGGGTAGACCTTTCGGCCGTCCCAACCATTTCAATCATTGGGACAAGTACGGCGTCGGCAATGAGGAGGGGGATCAACTACATACACAAATGAGTATGTATGCAAGCCACCATACAATAGTACATCGAGCCATTCCATCTAAAAGAAAGGAATATATATAGCATACATACGGCAAGATTCAAATGACCTAGATAGTTATAATAGTTTAGGATATTTCCTCATACATCACACATCATAGTATCAGGCGGAAGCGGCAAACAAGATCCGAGTACGGATAAGAAGCAAATCGGCATAAGATGCCCATAAATAAGCACATCCCTCCCACAGATCTCACGGATCCCCGTTCCCGGAATCTCTACACCGAACGATCGTTGCCCACATCATCAGCCTCCTCCACCCAGTATCCATCTTGCGAGTGTACCTGTTCATCTGAACCAATAATTTACCGTGTGACACCCTAGGGGTACTCAGCAAGTCTTTATGCCTCTAAAGGGGACACAACCTGGGGTGACGCAATTGCAGCGAAAGATAAACCCTATCAGTTCTATAGATAAACGCTAACCATCCGCCTAACCAAAGATAGACGGATGACCGTGAATTAATGTCAGCAGTTATAACAGTAATATCCACAGATCCATCCTCCTCCTCGCCTACCAACGAGGAAGCGGACGAACAACCCCCCATCCGTTGACAATTTTATTAACCATTCCATGAGTGTTGCACTAATTACTAGTCAGTTACTTAGTCAAATTAAAAGCGGTACTTTAGTTATGCTTGTCTATGATCGAGAAACTGTGCTCCAAGTCGTCCATAACCGCGGACATAGCTTTTAGAAAGTTTTACCCTGCAGGGGTGCACAAATAGCAACACACACTCGATCAACCTCGGAAAAACCAAATCAAAACCCAACGAGGCCTTCACGACAAAGCAATCACAGGATTCAGAAATATTTCAGGGGGCCACCCCTTGGAGTACACCATAGAACGGTTAGTGACTCGAGACGGACCCGAGGTTTGGGAGGACGGCTGTGAACGACTGGGAACCCAAAACTGGGCTTGTCGACACCGCGAAAACGTGTCCCGATCCTAAACAGTACAGGTGCTCCTCGCACAATCGTAATAAAGCAGTAAGGCATGGCATAAGTACAGGATAGTAAATAAAACCTCAAACTAGTTTGTGGCCCCAACAAATAAGACTGAATCAAGCTCTGGCTCAGGGGGGTCCCATAAACCTCCCGGATGTGGATAGCGCGAATAATCAAGGAACAGGAATCAAGTACTCGGGGTCCTACGGGACACAAGTGAGCAGGAAAAACCAAATAGCAGATATTGCTCACCGGTGCCACTTTTATTAGTTATCCCATTACTACTCAGGTTAAGTTGTTTAGGTACCTCATTATCCAACAGACACTCACAAACCCTACACATGCTGTACTATGACTCGCATGGCTCAAACAAATCCTGTAGTAATGGCTCATGGGATGGAGTAACAAGCTTGGTGGGGTTTAAAAGTAAAGGCTATGCAATACTTGGGATTCAGTTTAATGCAATCGCGACTCAATGATGCAAGAATAAGATAGAGGCAATAGGTACTGTATGTATGCAAGCATGTGGTAGTTCTTGCCTGGCAACTCAGTTGAAGCGAGAGAAGGATCTGGGTAGTGCTCCTGGTTCTCTTGATATATCCCATGCTCAGTGTCTATTCGAAGAAGAACCAAACAAACGAAGGCCAACATAAATAAAGTGCACAAGCATATGAATAAAATATGACAAGCAAACAATCATGCCATGATGAATGATGCACAATTTGCATGGCATTAAAGTAGCATGGCATGGGTGAGGTGTGGAAATACAGGAAAGAAGCATTTTATTGAGTTTTGGCCACAATTTATTGTCATATTAGTTGCTGTATACTATATATTTATATGATGCATGCTGCAATTTAAGTCATGGATAGCATAAACAGAAAGGTCTCGTCGAGCTGATCATTTTAGACATATCATTTGTTAAATTCGGAGTTATAAAACAAAAGTTATTAAATAAATAAGGAAAAGGGCATTTTATGTAATTATATTCAACTTGGAAAATAAAGTGCTCAATTGAAATTTTGGATGGCATATTTGAAATCCTCATATTTTTCTGATTCAAATTCATATATCATTTGTTGAATTTGGGTTTGTAATTCAAAAGTTATTTAAATGCAGAATTCAATTTGAATTTAAATTCATTTGAAAAGTTTTAAGTCAAAACACATAAACAGAAAACCCTTTTATACCTAGACGAACCCAGCCCCTATCGCTGACGGGTGGGTCCGCGACAGACACAGGGCCACACGCGGGCGCGCCAGCGCGGGCGTGTCACGTGGGGGAGCCGGTGACCGCGGGTTGAGAACCGGCAAAGCAAGGGGCCTATTTGCAAATCGCACATAGCGGCTGGCACGTGGGGCCGCAGGGACTGCGGGTTCGGGTGGGAAAAAGGGCAGGGGCCTAACTGAGAAAGCGTCGGCGGCTGCTGCTGTCTGCTGACGAACGCGGTGCGACGGCGGCAGATCCGGTCGTCTTTCGACGATGATGGCGACGCAACGGCGGCGAAACTCGCCAAGCCGCAAAAAGGAAAGATGGAGAGGGAACAACGGGCTACAATTTTTTTTAACAAGCTAGCGCGGAGGAGGACTGCAGCGCACGGGACATGGCGAGAAACAGAGGGGGCCGGAGCTGTGCAATGCGACCGACGGTGATCATGGGCGTGCAGCACGCTGGTGTTCGACGCCGCCCGGCGGCGATGCAAGAAACGAGGGGGAGGGAGATGATGTCCAGGAGGGAGGAGATGCTCACGTGAGTGCACCCGCGAGGCCGTGGCAGCAGGGGTGGCGTGGATCGGCGAGGAGGAAGCAGGCCGGAGGCGTCCTGGCGGTCACGGACACGGCGGCGGCTGGGCTTCTCCGGCGAACTTCGGGGGCGATCTCCGGTACAGCGCGATGCAGGGGATCGAGTGGGACCTACTAGACGCCTTGGACACCCTCTAGCACGGCTCCACCCGCCTTCCTTCTGGCCTGGCCGATCTAGGGCTTAGAGGGACATGGGGTGGCCATGGCCCTGCTTGGGGAAGGAGGAAGGAGGGAGAGGGGTTCCTGGGGCTCAGATCTCGAGCTGGGGTCGGGGTTAGGTGATGGAGGGAGGGGAGAGGCACATGGGTGGTGGCCACCTTTATGCCAAAGAGAGGAGGAGGGGGGCTCGGGTTAGGCTTCTCTCTTGCCTCCTTCTTTTTTCTTGTAGCTTAGAGAGGGAAGAGAGGGACCAGGGGGAGGGAAGCTCGTGGGCTGGAGGAAGGCTCGGGATGGTGGGGCCTGCTAGCAGGGAGAGGGAGGAGAGAAGAGAGGTGGCTTGGGTTGGAGCTCTAGGGTAGGAGGTATGGGGTGGTTGGTAGCTAGGGTCGGGGAGGGTAGCTAGGTGGTCATGCATGGTAGAGAGAGGAGAGAGGGAGAGAAGGGGTAGGGTTTTAGGGTAGGATGGCCTCGGGTAGGGTTTGAGTTAGGGTTGGGGAGAAGAGAGGTGAGGTGAGAAGGAGATGGGTGTAACTAGGTTAGATGGGGGTGTGGTCTAGGGAGAAAAGTAAAGAGAGAGGAGAGAGAGATGAGGGTGAGGTTGAGTGTTTGTACAAGACAAGCAAGATCAACAAGCTCAAGCAAGATAGCCAAAGGAGAGAAAAGAAGCAAAGGTGGTGATGGGGTAGATAGAGATGGGGATGAGGTTTAGGCAAGATCAAAATAGATCAAGCCCAAAAGAAGGGGTAGAAATAGAGATGAAACACTCAAGGATTCAAATAAAACCAAAATATGACCAAAGTTGGTGATGGTTGCATGGCCCATGCAAATGCATTAAATGATAGGTCTTATCTTGTGAAAACAAAATAATAACTCATGGCATTTATTTATTTGCATCCTCCCAAAGTTGGAGTAAGTGTCAAGCAAAAGGATTGAAGAATTGGACCCACCCTATCTCTCATGAGCTAGATTAAACAACAACAGAAAAATAATTACAAGCTCATGGATAATGGGATGGTGGAATTGTAAGGTGGTGAAAGAAAGATGGTGGAGTTGAATAAAAGATATGCCCCCAACTCAAATTGGGCATTTAACAATATATCAAGAACCAATACAATATCAAGAGGCAAATATAAATAATAATGTATATGAGATAAGAACCAAAACACAAGGGTTTTTGTATGATGCTCAAATGCAAGGTGGCATGATGACATGAGCATGATAACATGATGATGCAAAAATTATATGTAGGAAGTAGCCATTTTATTACTAGACCCAGTAGCATTACAGTTGTTAGACAATTGGGATGCTACAACTCTCCCCCACTAAACAGGAATCTCGCCCCGATATTCTAGGAAGAAGAAGAAGACACAAAGAGGGTAGGATAGTTGGCACGGAGTTCATCTTCACGCTCCCAAGTGGCTTCATCAACGGAATGGTGCGACCACTGCACCTTGCAGAACTTGATATACTTGTTGCGAGTCCTTCTTTCTGCGGTCTCAAGGATTTTTGTGGGGTGTTCTTGATACGACAGGTCTTCTTGGAGATTGATTAGCTCATGATCCACGGTCCTGCCGGGATCTTTGAAGCACTTCTTCAGTTGAGAGATGTGGAAAACATCATGAACTTTGAGTTTTTTCGGGAGCTCAAGAGCATAAGCAACTTCTCCTCTTCTACCACGAATTTTGAAAGGACCGATGTATCTAGGAGCCAGCTTTCCTTTGATACCAAAGCGGTGTGTTCCTTTCATGGGAGTGACACGAAGGTAAACGAGATCACCAGGGACATACACCATGTCCGTGTGCTTCCTGTCATAATTGCTCTTCTGGCGACTTTGAGAAATCTTCAGATTCTCAAGAATGATATGCACCTTCTCCTCTGCTTGAGTTATAATGTCAGGGCCAAACCATATTCTTTCTCCTGCACCTGACCAACCAATCGGAGTTCTGCATTTGCGACCATAGAGAGCCTCAAATGGTGCCATCTTTAGACTTTTCTGGAAGCTGTTGTTGTAAGAGAATTCAGCATAAGGAAGACATTCCTCCCACTTCATGCCAAAAGAGATGACGCAAGCACGAAGCATATCCTCCAGAATCTGATTGATCCTTTCAACTTGTCCTTGCGACTGAGGGTGGTAAGCTGTGCTGAAGTTCAACTTTGTTCCCAAAGCATTTTGGAAACTTTCCCAGAACTTGGAAGTGAAGATGCTCCCATGGTCTGAACTGATCTCAAGCGGAACCCCATACAGAGAGACAATTCTGTTGACATAGAGCTCAGCCAACTGAATTCCAGAAATTGTTTCTTTGACGGGGAAGAAGTGAGCCACTTTAGAAAGCCTGTCGATGACAACAAAGATTGCATTGTTGCCCATCTGCGACCTTGGAAAACCAGTGATGAAGTCCATCTCTACTTTCTCCCATTTCCATTCCGGGGGTTTCAATGGCTGTAGAAGACCGAAAGGTTTCTGATGGACAGCTTTCACTCTGCGGCAGACATCACACTCCGAGACATACTTGGCACAATATCGTTTCAAACCAGGCCACCAATATTGTGTTTTCAAGTCCATGTACATCTTTGTGCTGCCAGGATGGATAGAAAGAACAGAATCGTGCGCCTCCTTGAGAACTTTCTCTCTCAAACCCGGGTGGTTTGGAACAAACATCCGGTGTTCAAAGAAAAGCGTGCCTTGATCATCGACGTGGAAGGACTCATACTTCGGAAGCTGAAGTTTGGAGATGATCTTTTTGGTGTGCGGATCACCAAGCTGACGAGAGCGAATCTTTTCTTCCAAGAGAGGAGTAGCCAGAAGGTTCAGGAGATGCCCTTGTTCCACAATTTCCAGGTTAAGCTGACGGAATTCCTCGCACAAGAGAGGCTGTTGCTCTTCCATCATGAGTTGTTGACATAAGCTTTGCGGCTGAGGGCATCGGCCATGACATTAGCTTTGCCCGGAGTGTAGTTGATGGTCAAATCAAAATCATTGATTGCTTCAATCCATCTCCTCTGCCGAAGGTTGAGATCAGGCTGAGTGAAGATATACTTCAAACTCTTGTGGTCAGAAAAGATCTCACAATGGTTGCCAAGCAAGTAGTGCCTCCATAGCTTCAAAGCAAAGACAACTGCTGCGAGCTCGAGGTCATGTGTGGGATAGTTGATCTCATGCGTCTTCAACTGTCGAGAGGCATAAGCAACCACTTGTTTCTCTTGCATAAGGACCGCACCCAATCCTTGCAAAGAGGCGTCACAGAATATCTGGAAAGGCTTAGATGTATCCGGAGGAACCAATACTGGTGTGGAAGTGAGCTTCTCTTTGAGTGTCTCAAAGCTTGCTTGACATGCAGGAGTCCATAGGTATTTCTTGCCTTTCTTGAGGAGATCGGTAAGAGGCTTCGCTATCTTTGAAAAGTTCTGAACGAAGCGACGACAATAACTAGCCAAACCAAGGAAGCTCCGCACTTCTTTGACATTAACCGGAGGAAGCCATTCAACAATTGTCTTCACAGTTTCCGGGTTGACTGCAATGCCCTTGGCAGAGATGACATGACCAAGATAGGTTACTTGAGGCAGCCAAAACTCACACTTTGAGAACTTTGCATACAAGCGGTTCTCAGGAAGCTTGTTTAGGACACACCGAAGGTGTTCTTCATGTTCTTCCTTTGACTTTGAATAGACTAGGATGTCATCCAGATAGACCACAACAAACTTATCGAGATACTCCATGAAAACCGAGTTCATAAGCCTCGAGAAGGTAGCAGGTGCGTTGGTGAGACCGAAAGACATGACCGTGTACTCATACAGGCCATAGCGGGTGGTGAAAGCTGTTTTAGGCACATCTTCCTTGCGAATCTTGATTTGGTGATAACCACTTCTCAAGTCAAGCTTAGAGAACACCACAGCTCCAAATTAGCGATCAAGAGATCATTAATCCGCGGAAGGGGATATTTATTCTTGATGGTTTTAGCATTGAGAGCCCGATAGTCAACACAAAGTCTATCAATTCTGTCTCGCTTTTTCACAAAGATTGTTGGGCTACCCCAAGAAGAAGTACTGTGTTGAATGAAACCCAGCTTCTCTTGTTCATCAAGTTGACGTTTGAGTTCAGACAACTCAGCAGGACCCATTTTATAAGGCCGCTTGGAGATAGGAGCCGTTCCAGGTTCAAGCTCAATTACAAACTCAACCTCACGATCCGGAGGCATACCCGGCAACTCTTCAGGAAAGACATCTGGGAACTCACAGACCACCGGAACACTCTGAATAGCTTCCATAGCATCATCATTCAGAGCCGCCAAAGAGAAAAGCTGGATAGCAGGAGTCAAACTTGGAGAAAAGACTATATGGCCTTCAGGAATCTTCAGAGAAACTGAGCGTTCAGCACAATCAATCACAGCTGCATTTGTGTCAACCAATCCATGCCCAAGATGACATCAATGTCAGAATTGCCCAGAACAATTAAGGATGCCGAGAACTAAGAGCCACCAATCTCAATTTGATTGCCATGGCTGATATGGACAGCCCTCATGTTTGAACCAGGAGATTGTACCACCAACCGCTTAAGGAGAGGAACCAAGACTAACTCATTCTCATTTGCAAACTTGTGAGAAACAAATGAATGCGATGCACCAGAATCAAACAAAACTCGTGCAGGGACTGAGTTAACGGAAAGCATACCCATCACAACTCGAGGTGCATGCTCAGCTTGAGCGGCGTTGACACAGTTGGCACGAGCAATGAGACCCGGCTTGGTGTTGATGTTGAGAGCCCGAGGTGGTGGTGCACGAACCAAAGGATAGCTTGCCGCAGATCTTGGAGGGGGTGGAGGAAGAGCTTTGTTTTTCAACGGACAGTTCCAGTTCAGATGCCCAGGGTCTCCACACGTGAAACAAGCACTGTGTGCACGTGAGCAACGTAGCTGGGACTCCGCCAGCGCCTCGAGGTAGTGGTTGTAGCCCCTGGGAGCAGCAGTGATGAAGTTTGGTGGCCTTGTCGCGTAGCTTGCAGGTCTTGGTGGAGCCGGGAGCGACGGTGGGGTGTTAGGAACCCAGACACGCCGCTTAGAAGGAGCTGACATAGCTGAAGATCTTGGTGCATCACGGTTGTGTTTCTTTGACTCCTCAAACACTTGCCTACTTGCTTCCTCCTGTAGAGCTGTGTGCTGAAGTTCCAGGAAAGTTGCCGGCCTTGCATGTGTGATTGCATATTTGATCGATGCATTGAGCCCTTGCCGGAACCTCTTTTGCTTCTTCTTGTCATCGGAGATCTCATCGCCACCATAACGAGAAAGATTCATGAAGTTCCTGATGTAGGTGTTGACATTATCATTTCCCTGCTTGAGGTTGAGAAAAGCTTCCTTCATCCTCTCCATGACAATTTCTGACAGATACTGCTCTTTGAACGCTCCAAAGGAACTGCTCCCAAGTAGGCTGAAAACCAGCACAGTTTGCCTTCAGGTAATTCTCCCACCAGAGAGCTGCATCCCCCTTCAGAAGGTGAGTAGCACACTTTACCCACTCTTGCTCAGGAACATCAGCAGTCTCGAGTAGCCTTGACATCTCACACAACCAATCATCTGCATCCAGTGGTCGATCAGAAACATCAAATTGGTGAGGGTTGAACTTCAGGAAGCTTTTGATGTCTCCTCGCTTGGGAGGTGGAGGTAGTGGAGCAAACTCATTCCTCCGAACACTTCCCTCAAAGCGCTGCTGGTTCTGCTGCATTGCTGCCAAGGCATTGGCGATGTTTGACAGCGCGGATCCCAGTTCAGGTGGTATGTCCTCATCAGAACGGCGTGGTGGAGCCATCCTGTGATTGATATAAACAAGTCAAGATTTATAATGGAGAATAATAATAATCCAAAATAGTACCAAGATGGAATTAACCAAGATTAAAGGATACAATTTACTAAGATGATATTAAAATATCAACAAAGTTCAAAGCACCTAGAAGATATTAAGCATATCGCACACGACTGAAAATGAGTGTGGTACACAAATATATCAAAGAAAAATTTTCCACAAATTTCGGCATTAAAATACCAATAGATGCGCAAAATCACTTAACGAATCAAGATTAGTGACTCTACCAATTCAATATACAAAAGCGAATGATAAGAGTAGTGGTATGGTCGCGACTCCATCCCGCACTCAAATCATTACTCTGCACATGAATAAGTGGAACACATATCCTAACCCCTTCTTCTCACGTTGATCCTAAAGATTGGTAACTACGGAAACGAACACCCCAAACAAGATAACGTCGGATAACAAAGAGTAAGACAGATCGCGTCGGTTTGCAAAAGCCTGTCAGTATGGAATGTACCAACAGTTGATAACCAAAAGGCTGATTAGATAACAACTTGGATGCAACAGATAGACAAGGAATTACACACACACACACACACACACACAACCTATAGTACTACGGAAGCCCAGAACACGTGAATCCTAGTTTGAACTTTTTAAGAAGAGGATTGAAAACGTTACACTTCCTTACCAGAAAAGGGTGGGTGGGTGGGTAAGAAGAAAAATGGAAGCAGTCCTACTCTCACGTTTTGCTTTTCCCTAGTATACATAACTACCAAAAATATTTGCTAGACTGACAACGACCGTTTGGCTGAGACCCTGAAGGGCGGGATGGCTCTGATACCAATTGTAACTACCTCGGTGAATTACGCTCCTAGATACAAGCCTGGATGAGCGGAAATGGTTGAAATAGTACGGTGGGGCCCAAATGCCACTCACGGGAAGACCTTTCGGCCGTCCCAACCATTTCCAGTCATCGGGACAAGTACGGGCGGCGTAATCGGCAGGCGAAGGGATCAACTACATACACAAATGAGTATGTATGCAAGCCACCATACAATAGTACATCAGAGCCATTCCATCTAAAAGAAAGGAAATATAGCAACGCCATACGGCAAGATTCAAATGACCTAGATAGTTATAATAGTTTAGGATATTTCCTCATACATCACACATAAGAGTATCAGGCGGAAGCGGCAAACAAGATCCGAGTACGGATAAGAAGCAAATCGGCATAAGATGCCCATAAATAAGCACATCCCGCCCACAGATCTCACGGATCCTCGTTCCCGGAATCTCTACACCGAATGATCGTTGCCCACATCATCAGCCTCCTCCACCCAGTATCCATCTTGCTAGTGTACCTGTTCATCTGAACCAATAATTTATCGTGTGAGACCCTAGGGGTACTCAGCAAGTCTTTATGCCTCTAAAGGGGACACAACCTGGGGTGACGCAATTGCAGCGAAAGATAAACCCTATCAGTTCTATAGATAAACGCTAACCATCCGCCTAACCAAAGATAGACGGATGACCGTGAATTAATGTCAACAGTTATAACAGTAATATCCACAGATCCATCCTCCTCCTCGCTTACCAACGAGGAAGCGGACGAACAACCCCCCATCCGTTGGCAATTTATTTACCATTCCATGAGTGTTGCACTAATTGCTAGTCAGTTACTTAGTCAAATTAAAAGCGGTACTTTAGTTATGCTTGTCTATGATCGAGAAACTGTGCTCCAAGTCGTCCATAACCGCGGACACGGCTTTCAGAAAGTTTTACCCTGCAGGGGTGCACAAATAGCAACACACACTCGATCAACCACGGAAAAACCAAATCAAAACCCAACGAGGCCTTCACGACAAAGCAATCACACGATTCAGAAATATTTCAGGGGGCCACCCCTTGGAGTACACCCGCAACGAAGTTAGCTGACTCCGAGACGGACCCGAGGTTTGGGTGGACGGCTGTGAACGACTGGGAACCCAAAACTGGGCTTGTCGACACCGCGAAAACGTGTCCCGATCCTAAAAAGTACAGGTGCTCCTCACACAATCGTAATAAAGCAGTAAGGCATGGCATAAGTACAGGATAGTAAATAAAATCTCAAACTAGTTTGTGGCCCCAAGAAATAAGACTGAATCAAGCTCTGGCTCAGGGGGGTCCCATAAGGCTCCCGGATGTGGATAGCGCGAATAATCAAGGAACAGGAATCAAGTATTCGGGGTCCTACGGGACACAAGTGAGCAGGAAAAACCAAATAGTAGATATTTCTCACCGGTGCCACTTTCATTAGTTATCCCATTACTACTCAGGTTAAGTTGTTTAGGTACCTCGTTATCCAACAGACACTCACAAACCCTACACATGCTGTACTACGACTCGCATGGCTCAAACAACTCCTGTAGTAATGGCTCATGGGATGGAGGAACAAGCTTGGTGGGGTTTAAAAGTAAAGGCTATGCAATACTTGGGATTCAGTTTAATGCAATCGCGACTCAATGATGCAAGAATAAGATAGAGGCAATAGGTACTGTATGTATGCAAGCATGTGGTAGTGCTTTCCTGGCAACTCAGTTGAAGCGAGAGAAGGATCTGGGTAGTGCTCCTGGTTCTCTTGATATATCCCCTGCTCAGTGTCTATTCGAAGAAGAACCAAACAAACGAAGGCCAACATAAATAAAGTGCACAAGCATATGAAAAAAATATGACAAGCAAACAATCATGCCATGATGAATGATGCACAATTTGCATGGCATTAAAGTAGCATGGCATGGGTGAGGTGTGGAAATACAGGAAAGAAGCATTTTATTGAGTTTTGGCCACAATTTATTGTCATATTAGTTGCTCTATACTATATATTTATATTATGCATGCTGCAATTTAAGTCATGGATAGCATAAACAGAAAGGTCTCGTCGAGCTGATCATTTTAGACATATCATTTGTTAAATTCGGAGTTATAAAACAAAAGTTATTAAATAAATAAGGAAAATGGCATTTTATGTAATTATATTCAACTTGGAAAATAAAGTGCTCAATTGAAATTTTGGATGGCATATTTGAAATCCTCATATTTTTCTGATTCAAATTCATATATCATTTGTTGAATTTGGGTTTGTAATTCAAAAGTTATTTAAATGCAGAATTCAATTTGAATTTAAATTCATTTGAAAAGTTTTAAGTCAAAACAGATAAACAGAAAACCCTTTTATACCCAGACGAACCCAGCCCCTATCGCTGACGGGTGGGATTGCGGCAGACATAGGGCCACACGCGGGTGCGCCAGTGGGGGCGTGCCACGTGGGGGAGCCGGTGACCGCGGGTTGAGAACCGGCAAAGCAAGGGGCCTATTTGCAAATCGCACATAGCGGCTGGCACGTGGGGCCGCAGGGACTGCGGGTTCGGGCGGGAAAAAGGGAAGGGGCCTAACTGAGAAAGCGTCGGCGGCTGCTGCTGTCTGCTGACGAACGCGGTGCGACGGCGGCGGATCCGGTCGTCTTTCGACGACGATGGCGACGCAACGGCGGCGAAACTCGCCAAGCCGCAAAAAGGAAAGATGGAGAGGGAACAACGGGCTACACTTTTTTTTTAACAAGCTAGCGCGGAGGAGGACTGCAGCGCGCGGGACATGGCGAGAAACAGAGGGGGCCGGAGCTGTTGCGATCGACGTGATCGGCCATGGCGCAGCTGCACGCTGGGTGTTCACGCTGCCATGGCGATGCAAGAAACGAGGGGGAGGGAGATGATGTCCAGGAGGGAGGAGATGCTCACGTGAGTGCGCCCGCGAGGCCGTGGCAGCAGGGGTGGCGTGGATCGGCGAGGAGGCAACAGGCCGGAGGCGTCCTGGCGGTCACGGACACGGCGGCGGTGGGGCTTCTCCGGCGAACTTCAGGGGCGATCTCCTGCAACAGCGATGTGGGATCGAGAGGACCCATCGACGCCTTGGACACCCTCTAGCACGGCTCCACCCGCCTTCCTTCTGGCCTGGCCGATCTAGGGCTTAGAGGGACATGGGGTGGCCATGGCCCTGCTTGGGGAAGGAGGAAGGAGGGAGAGGGGTTCCTGGGGCTTAGATCTCGAGCTGGGGTCAGGGTTAGGTGATGGAGGGAGGGGAGAGGCACATGGGTGGTGGCCACCTTTATGCCAAAGAGAGGAGGAGGGGGCTCGGGTTAGGCTTCTCTCTTGCCTCCTTCTTTTGTCTTGTAGCTTAGAGAGGGAAGAGAGGGACCAGGGGGAGGGAAGGTCGTGGGCTGGAGGCAGGCTCGGGCTGGTGGGTCCTGCTAGCAGGGAGAGGGAGGAGAGAAGAGAGGTTGCTTGGGTTGGAGCTCTAGGGTAGTAGGGATGGGGTGGTTGGTATCTAGGGTCAGGGAGGGTAGCTAGGTGGTCATGCATGGTAGAGAGAGGAGAGAGGGAGAGAAGGGGTAGGGGTTTTAGGGTAGGATGGCCTCGGGTAGGGTTTGAGTTAGGGTTGGGGAGAAGAGAGGTGAGGTGAGAAGGAGATGGGTGTAACTAGGTTAGATGGGGGTGTGGTCTAGGGATAAAAGTAAAGAGAGAGGAGAGAGAGATGAGGGTGAGGTTGAGTGTTTGGACAAGACAAGCAAGATCAAGCAAGATCAACAAGCTCAAGCAAGATAGCCAAAGGAGAGAAAAGAAGCAAAGGTGGTGATGGGGTAGATAGAGATGGGGATGAGGTTTAGGCAAGATCAAAATAGATCAAGCCCAAAAGAAGGGGTAGAAATAGAGATGAAACACTCAAGGATTCAAATAAAACCAAAAGATGGCCAAAGTTGGTGATGGTTGCATGGCCCATGCAAATGCATTAAATGCTAGGTCTTATCTTGTGAAAACAAAATAATAACTCATGGCATTTATTTATTTGCATCCTCCCAAAGTTGGAGTAAGGGTCAAGCAAAAGGATTGAAGAATTGGACCCACCCTATCTCTCATGAGCTAGATTAAACAACAACAGAAAAATAATTACAAGCTCATGGATAATGGGATGGTGGAATTGTAAGGTGGTGAAAGAAAGATGGTGGAGTTGAATAAAAGATATGCCCCCAACTCAACTTGGGCATTTAACAATATATCAAGAACCAATACAATATCAAGAGGCAAATATAAATAATAATGCATATGAGATAAGAACCAAAACACAAGGGTTTTTGTATGATGCTCAAATGCAAGGTGGCATGATGACATGAGCATGATAACATGATGATGCAACAATTATATGTAGGAAGTAGCCATTTTATTACTAGACCCAGTAGCATTACAGTTGTTAGACAATTGGGATGCTACAGATAGTCCTCATCAACTCTGACTATGGAGGGGACCCTTAAATTATCTAAAAAAGCTCCATCCGGTACTTGTTTCCGTGCAGAGCCTATTCTTGATAGAGCATCTTCTTCCTCATTTTCTGCTCGAGGGATGTGTTGAACCTCAAAACCCTCGAACGATTTAGATAGTTCATCCACAATAGCTTTGTATGCTGCCATGTGTTTATTTGCATTGCAGATATCGGATACTTGCTGAGCAACTAAATCCGAGTCTCCGTATTACATGAGTCTTGATATGCCAGTGTATTTGGCCATGCGTATTCCATGCAGCAGTGCTTCGTACTCGGCAATGTTATTGGTTGCCGTGAAGTTTACTTGCAACACATAGAACATCTTATCTCCTTGGGGTGATTTGAGCACCACACCTCCCCCGAGCCTCCTCGTTCTTTTGATCCGTCAAAGTGAAGGGATAAACTTCCGAGTCTAGAGGACTTGTGTTTTCTGCCGTTTCTGTCCAATCGACGAATTTGGGACTTGATTGTTGTACGTGGTTTGTACTCAATGTCGAAATCTGCAAGCTCTATTGCCCACTTTGCGACACGTCCTGTGGCATCACGGTTATTGATTATATATGGCAGGGGAGCAGTGCTCACCAAGGTGATCTTGTGCTCTTGAAAATAGTGGCGTAGCTTTCTGGATGCAAAGAACACTCATAGTATAGCTTTTGATGGTGTGGATACCGTTGTTTTGATTCTGTCAAGACCTCACTTAAATAATAAGTTGGCCGCTACACCTTATGCTCGTGGCCCTCTTCCTCGAGCTCAGCTACTGTTACCACACTTATGACCTTGTTGGTCGCTACAATGTAGAGTAACATAGGCTCCTGAGGTTCTGGCGCTGTGAGAACTGGTGGATTTGAAAGTAAATCTTTCAAACTTTGCAGGGCAGTTTCAGCTTCCTGGGTCCATACAAATTTGTCGGTTTTCTTCAAGAGTTTGTACAATGGTGCGGCTCTTTTGCCGAGCCGGCTAACGAACCGAGTTACTGCTGCAATGCAACCAGAGAGACACTGTATGTCCTTCAGGCGAGGCGGCCTGGTAATGTTTAAGATAGCCTTGATTTTGTCTCGGTTCACCTCTATGCCTCATTCAGAGATGATGAAACCTAACAATTTTCCAACTGGAATTCCAAAGAAGCACTTCTTTGGATTTAGCATCATGTTGAATTTTCGTAGACTAGCAAAAGTTTCATCCGAGTCGGAAATTAAAGTTTCCTTCTTTTTGGAAATAACTGCTATGTCGTCTACGTATACATGGACGTTGCGTCCGATTTGGTCGTTGAGACAACGTTTCATAGTACGTTGATATGTTGCTCCTGCGTTCTTTAAGCCAAAAGGCATAGTTTTATAGCAGAAGGTTCCAAAAGGAGTGATGAAAGACGTCTTGATTTGATCCGAATTTTTTATCGATATTTGGTGATATCCGGAATATGCGTCGAGAAAACAGAGTAGTTCCGACCCTACTGTTGAGTCGATAACTTGATCGATTCTAGGCAAAGGGAACGGTTCTTTTGGGCATGCCTTGTTCAAAGCGGTATAATCAACACACATCCTTAAATCAATGGTGTCCTTTTTAGGGATGAGTACAGGATTTTCCATCCAATCTGTATGGCTGACCTCTATTATAAAATCCGCTAATTCTAGTCAGGCTAATTCCTTGGCTATTGATTTGCGCTTTTCATCACCAAACCGTCGTAAGGACTGTTTGACGGGTTTAGCGTCTGGGTACACATTAAGAGAGTGCTTGGCAAGTTTTATAGGTATTCCAGTCATGTTAGAAGGCTGCCATGCGAAGATATCACTATTAGCTTTGAGGAACTCAACGAGCGCGCTTTCGTATGCGTGGCCTAAGCCTACCCCTTTGTTCGTCGTCTTGGAGGGATCATAATCCTTCAGCGACATTTTCTTCGTCTCTTTCGACGCCTTGAATTACAAACTTGGCTTCAGCACCTCGTTCTTCAAAGCGGGCATCTCGAACGGATTGATGGTCTTCTTGATCTCCTGGTACTCCTGGGCGTGTAGCACGACTTCGGCGAAGGCAGTAGATCCTTCGTCGCACTCTCGCGCCTTCCTCGGATTTCCTCGTACGGTGATTATTCCCTTTGGACTTGGAAGTTTAATCATGTTGTAGATGTAACAGGGTCGGGCCATGAACGCCCAGTAAGCTGGACGTCCAAAGATGGCGTGGTAAGCACTTTTGAACGGTACCACCTCGAAAGAGAGTAGCTCGGTCTGGTAAGGGTTCTGAATGTCAGTCCAGAGTAATCTCACCCAGAGAATCCGCCTGTCTCCTTGGTACAATGCCATGGAAAGTTACATTGCTGTAACTCAACTGGCTCTCGTGCAGCTTCATGCGGTGGAGCATTTTGATGTAGAGAATATTGATGATGCTTCCATCGTCCATGAGTGTTTTAGAAAATTCATAGCCATCAATAAGAGGATTGACGACCAGAGGGTACTTTCCCCGACGATGTGTTTTCCTTGGGTGATCTGAACAATCAAAGGTGATGGTTACATCCGACCAATCCAGAAACTATGGGGCAGCCAGAACCGTGGCATTGAGCTCACGGAGAACCACCTTGTTTTCCTTGGTGGGTTGGGATCCAAGTAAGAAAACGTATGCATCTTTCTTAGTTGGAAAAGTTTTCTTTCCATCCGACTTGGGCTCTGCAGCTATCGTGGTATTGCCGACGAGTACGCCATGGAGGGGTCCTCACAGTGCGTATTTAGAGACGTGGGGGAAGGCGGACGGTTGACGGGTACGAGGTAACATAGCTTACCCAGGTTCAGATCCCACAACGGTGGCGGAATCCTACTACTGCTATAAACCACTATAAGGGCAATACGTCGAGTTACAGGGATTGGTTCACTGTGCAAGGTATGAGTTGATTAGTGCCCTATAGGCTCCCACAGGCCCGACTTATATAGTCGTCAGGTCCTAGGGTGTAGCACCCTGGGTAAAACCACTACTAGAAAATTGCTTGGTATTTTTGTTTTGTGCATCATCATGACATCATCATGCATCTAAATGCCTAAAACTATTTCTCTAAAAGCCTAGTTTTGTTTTCTAAATATCCCCATCCTTATTTCAAGTGTCAAACCCGGCCTTTTTCTGGATATATTATTTTGTCTAAAAACTATTTACAAAAGCCATTATATCAAACAACTTTATAAATAAAATAAAACTAATTTTAAAACTCGGGGGAGGCCGCTGTCGGCCAGGCCCAAAGGCCCAACTGGCAGCAGCCTACTACCCCATCGAATCCTGGCCCTTGATCAAACCTAGATCTATCCAGAAACCCTAATCTACCCAAAGCTAACCCTAGCCCCTCACCCCACTCCCTCCACCCCGCCGCCACTCCCTCAGCCAAACACACACCAGATCCCCGCGTAACGTACCACCAAACCAACCCCACCCCGTTTTCTCCCGATCCCGCACAGTCCCACTCCAATCGGCAGGCCCACCTCACTCCCTGGCCCCACCACCCTATCCTCCTCGCTCGACGCATCTCCCTGGCGACCCCAATCCCGAGCCACCCCTGCCCCGCTTCTTCCTCCTCGTCAAAGCGAGCCCGCCGCTACCATCGATCCCCTCCCTGTTGCTACACCTCACCTCGCCCCGATCCTCTCCCCTACCGCCTCGTTCCTCGCGGCCTCGCAGAACCAGCGCGTCGCCGTTCCTCTCTACCCCATGGCCGCCTCCAACTTCCCTCCCTGTAGCCCTCGTTGTTCCCCTTCCTCTCCCTACCGTCGCTTGTCGGCCCTTCCCACGTCGCCACCCCTCCTGCTAACGTCGCCCCTCTGCAGGCGCCTCCCCGTTCCCCCGGCGTGCTGGCCAAGCTCCTCTGCCGGCCTTCCTCAGCCCTGCAACGCTGCCGCCTATGCCCGCACGCGTGCCTGGCCGCCATGACCTCCGCATCGGCCGCTGCCCTCCTCCTTCGAGCGTCGCCGTCGACCTCACCTCCTCTGGCCGCGGGACCCTTCGTCACTGCGCTGTGCCACCGTTTGGCTCCCGCGTCTCCGGCCAGCGCCTTGACGGCATCGAGCCCCGCCGCTGTTGTTTGGCCTCCCTGGAGCCTTGCTGCCTCTACTTCTATGCGTCGCCGCCTTGCTTCGAGCCCATTCTATGACACCGAGGCCTGCAACTGCTCGTCCGTGTTGGCATCCCCATGTTCCTGTCAAGTGAACATGTTGGCCTGCTGCTTTTAGACGTATTGGTGTGGTGAGGTAGAAGCGGAGAAGTGCTGTTGGTGGATGTGGTTTGGTGTTGGTGCATTGACAGTGCGGTGGGGAGATGAGAGATTCCAAGAAGCAAAGAACTCCGAAGACAGAACTTCATGGAATCCGAAGACCCGAATCCCTTGGAATGACAAGTTCTCCATCCCGGATACAAAGTCCGAACCCCAGCATCGGCTTCATGTTCTCCTTCACGACCCCGCTTTCGAAGGTGAAGACCGATCCCGGCATCCGAAGACCAAACCTGAACCACATCGAACCAAGATCGCCGACGCCAATGTGTGACCTTTTCCGAGCTCCATATTTTTATAATATGATATATATCTTGTTGCATATTAAATTGTCATGGATGCATACATATTCGTGTGGGTTGGGGCATTATGCCGATTCACCTCATAATTAAATATGGGCTCCATATGCGGACAAATCTAGTCTAATATTGGCCTCATTTAAATTTGTGCATCGAACCGGTGATATAATTTGTCTTGTTAAGACAACATTTAAATGGATAAATGGCGGGGTATCTAAACAACATGAATCATCTAACTAATTGTCGGGACCCCAGTTCCGCTTAATATTGCCTAATTGCATCGCATCCTCGCCATGCCATACATCATATATGCATCATGCCCGATTTTCTGCCATAGTATTAAATAGTGCATCCGGTGTTTGTGCTAGTGCTTTGCTTCTTCACAGATTAGGCCGATGAGTTGATGCGAGTGTCGACCCGATCTTCGGATGAACCTTCGGCAATGTTTTCCAGGCGAGCATTCTCCCCCTTTCTACCTATCTTACTTTTATAGTCTTTATTTCCTCCTGTTGATCTATTGCTATCTGTGATGCGATGCTCTAGTTTTCGTACCCGTGATATCCCTTGGAGCCACTAAATTGCCTTGGAAACATCCTATTACCTGTTGTTTGGTAGATAGTCAGCCTTGCGAGTCGTAGTTGCTTGCGCAGGTGTTGCGTCGTGCCGTCGTGCCGTCGATGTACCACAGTTGTTGGAGTAACGCTGCATGTTTAATGTTGGAGATGATCATGGATTTAATTACCGTTTAATAACTAAAATTAAAAGTAGGTAAATGCAGAGGCACCGGTGGGTAATAGACAATATTTGGTTTTTAACCGCTCACTGGTGTCCCGTAGGACCCCGAGTTCTTGACACCTGTTCCGAGATCGAGCGCGCTAACCACAGGTGGGGTGTGTGGGCACCCCCATCGATTAGTACCTGATTTCAAAGTACTGTACCGGGGGCCACAAAGTAGTTTGGGTCTTTATTACTATCCTGTACTTATGCCATGATTTACTGCTTTATTTAGTATTGCACGTGGAGCGCTTGTACTGTTTTAAAACCCCATGCCACTTTTTCGCGGTATCGACAAGCCCAGTCACACTTTTGGGTTCCCAGTCGTTTACAGCCGTCGTCACAAACCCTGGGTCCGTCTCGGAGACCTACCGACTTCGTTACGGGTAGCTTAGTGGGGTGGCCCCCATGTGCTTGCTTTGGGTCCGGGAAATGTCGTGTCCGAAACCCCGTCGACATACCGTTGGGTGTATGTTTTGTGATCTTGCACCTACCTGATCTGACAATAAGGGTGTAGGTGCGTGTGGAAACTTTGGTGCACCCCTGCAGGGTTAAATCTTTTCGAGAAGCCGTGTCCGCGGTTATGGACGACTTGGAGCACAGTTCTCGATCATAGACAACTATAACTAAAGTTTATTGTTATAATTTGACTTGTATCCGATATGACTAGTAATCAGCTTCACTACAACGGAATGGCTAAAAAAAGTACTAACAACTGCTGGGTTTGGGATATCTCATGCTAATTGTATCTGACTAGTAAGTGTCGCAACTACAACGGAATGGTTAACTAAAAGTGCCCACTGCTTATTATATCAGGATGACTATCTATACCTGACTAGTAATTGCTGCAACGATAACGGAATAAATAAAACTGCCAACTGTGTGAGTTCCTCGGTTGACTTCCTCGTTTGGTCTCGAGGGGGAAATACTAGGATGGGTATGTTTGGTGGTAGTATCAGGCTGGTTTCGAATAGGTCTTTCTTATCTCTCTCTGATAGCCGACAGTTGTATCGAGTCTCTATAGGTTGTTTAGTGCATGCTGCGCTGCCGCTCAGTCCACCATACCTATGTAGGCGAGGACCGCCGAATTCTAGTCTCGCCGTGTACTGGCCTCAGTACTGACCGCTCTCTTTTTCCTTTGCCCTTTGTCGGCACACCTTTTGTTTAAGCATGTTTGAGATCGAGTCGTTAGCAGGGTTACCCTTCCGGCTTGGCCTGTGCAGGGTTATGGACGCCATTGGTTATTCTTCAGGGCTCTTAGCCCCATTTGCATCTTGTCCGTAGTCGGACGCTGTATCATTTTCAAGTTGATTTGGATCTTTGTATTGTGTATCTGTATTCTTGACTCTTGGAGTCGTGGTGTATATATGTGTTCTATGGGTTCCATCGTGGACTATTGTGTAATGATATTACTTCGTTTTCCACCCGCACGCAAGTGCCTGGTGGGCACCTTTGAATCGTTTCTATGCGGGTTTGGCGGAGGTCGCTAAAACTTGCATAGGGTCGATTCTGAGGGTGTTACATAGGGTTACAGGGAAAAGTCCTAGACAGATAGGTTACAGAGTCCTACACTGCTTACAACTAGTCTAGCGTGTCTTGCACTCCAAGGCTCCGGGTACGTCGGTGACTCCTCTGTAGCCTTCCTTTATTTGGCATGGGCCTCCCTTTTGGATCCATCTAACTGGGACGCCCAGCAGGCCATGGGCCATGCTATCAACTGTGGGCCACCCGGGTTATCTGGATAGAGGAGATGCTATGAGGATACCCATATAGCATATCCCCAACAGTAGCCCCCGGAGAACTCTGAGATCTTGCGTCGTCTTGCCTCTTCACGTTCAATGCTCCGTCTAGATGGATGTTGGCAAATCATCAAGCAACATCTTGTAGTCCTCCCAAAGAACCCTGCAAGGTTTTATCCGTCTTCAACTTGTAAGTCGGAGAATTGCTCAATCCTCTATCGTACTCTTCCGTAGTCAGACTAGATCCGCCCATGCCGGAATCTTCCGATGTGATGGTTCATCTGCCAGTGACAGCTAGGGCGACGTAGACATAGGTCATCAATGCCTCGTAACTCACACATGCAGAGAACGCAATCATGTCCATTTTTCCCGTGCGAGCGATACGAACTGTTGGCGGCGAAGGTTGGCAACATGGCAAAATTTCCGCGCACGCTTCCGTACACGTCGTCCACGCGTCAACCATTCGATCGTTTTGCAAGAATCGTGATATCGGAGGTTATAAATTGTAACAGTGGTGGAAATTTTACTTTTCACCTCATTCTCCTCTGCATCGTCTTCTTCTTCCATCGAGTGCCTCCTCGAGCTCTCTGCGCACTCCACGGAAAAACCCTAGCTCCTCGACCTTTCCCAATCACCACCGTAACCTTCCAATGGCCAGCAGCAGTTCCACCCCTTCCATGGCAGCGTCAGGCGATGTCATGGCTAAGCCGGCGAGCACCGTCATTGTTCTCCCAGAGGGCCTGGTGATCCCCAAATCCGCGGTGGTTGAAACCACCGGCGGCGACCATAACCCAGTGGTGCTGGAGCTGCTAGAGGAGGAATACGACTCCCACAAGGGCGACTGGAGCGGTTCGGATATCATGGACCGCGACATCAAGGAACTAATCATCAAGGGCTACCTTCCTGCAACAGAGGGGCTCGCCTGGCGGGCGGCGCCGGCTGGCGAGGTCACTCCTTCTCCCCAAGCCGAAGAAAAGGTGTACCTCAAAGCCCAACTAGTACGCTGCGTCTCCCTGCCCATCTCCAATTTCTTCCTAGTTGTCCTCAACCATTACCGAGTACAGCCTTAGAACCTCTCCCCCAATAGCATCCTCGTGCTTAGCAACTACGCGGCGCTTTGTGAGGGTTACTTAGGGATTAGGCCTAGGCTAGATCTCTTTATCTACTTCTTTACCGTCAAGCGGGAATCCGGAGCCGGCAAGTACAAGCTCCGGAACTGTGGCACTATTAGTTTTAAGATCCGGCCTGGCCGGCGGTTCCCCTCGTCGGCCATGAGTCCTGTAAGAACTGGCAACGGACGTACTTCTACGGCCCAGATATCCCTCTGGCTGGCCGAGAAGTGACGTACCCGGACATCGTCGATGGAGATGCCGCCGAAGCCTCGACATGGAGATCCCAGTCCTCCCTTCCCTCTGACATCGATGCTTCCCGCGCTATAAGGCGGATAGAGTGGTTCGTAGAGACGGGTCTGACCGGATTGGACCTGGCCATGTGCTGGTTCGTCAGGCGGATCCAGCCTCTGCAGCACCTCTTGAAGTTGATGCACGAGTATACGAACAAGAGGAAGGATAGCCTCTGCATCTCCGAAGACAACTTCTCGAGCGAATCCGTCAAGCTCCGCCTCAAGGACATCGTCAAGGTGAAGGATAGGAAGCGTGGCTTCACAATCACCTACGACATGTTCGTAGAGAGCAAGTTCCCAAAGGTACCAGTTTATTTTCCGTGTATGACATATACTCCAGTTCTTCCGTCTAGCCATTACCATCTCATCTAACACTGTGGGTTTTCACTTAAAAGTGCAGCGATCTAGAGGAGGATAGCATGTCTGTCCAAATCTATGATCCAAAGATGAAGGAAGTCACCGTCGTGTCCGACGACGATGTCCCGTTGGCGCGAAAGCGGAAGAGCTCCACCTCTGACGCTGCCGACGGAGGCAAGAAGAAGAAGACGGAGGGTGGAGCCTCCAAGAAGACTACCACCGCCCTGGATGCGGAGAAAAGAAAGGTTACCAGGATCCCTTTTGCCAAAGCACCCCCTCTTGTGTAAGCTTCTTTCTCTCCGACATTGTCCATTGCTTGCCTTATTCCTATACTTATACTTTTCGCACGTTTCTAGAAGAAGGCCACTACCAGTTTGAAGAAAACCTCCAAAACCTTGGGGGCTTCTAGAAACATCAAGGATATGTTGCATCATGATGTGTCTCCCCACGCATATCCCGCCATCGCCCCTGTTAGTCCCAGCGTCCAGCCTATGTCCACTCTGACAAGCTCACAGGCCAAAGATGCATCTGGCCCTTCCGCCATGGAAGTGGACTCAGGTGCCTCAACGGAGCTTGCCATTGTCGGCGAACAGGCGACGTAAGAAAGTGCCGCAATCCAAATGGCTGAAGCTCCGGCTAAGGATGCCATCGGTAGCGGTAAGGCAGTGGTGGAGAGTGGTACGTTTGCCGAAGGCGGTGCCTCCGCACTCAAGAAAGCCATAGAGTTTCCGAAGATAGTATACCCGGTACTTACGCTGGGTAGCTCCGCTTTGGTTCCTGGTGTGACACCGACATCTCCAACATGCGGTCTTGAGGAGCTTCTCCGGCAAGAAAAATCTTGCAAGGAAATAGTTTATCCTTCGGCAAGTTGCTTGCTAAGAGTGCTAAAAACCTCAAGATCATCGCACTTGTAAGTTTTATTTGCCTTTTGCATTTCATATGAGTATCCCACTGTAGCCCCCGAGGATTTAGACGAAAAACCATAAGTCTTTGCATCTGAATGCTCTAAGAGTGACTAAGCTAGAAAACTTCTCACTGTAGCCCCCAAGCATATAGTTTGAATGAATTATTCCGACTAGATGCTTTCAGAGTAGCATACGCAGTGTTTATAAATTTCAATACTGTATCCCCCAAGCTTCTAGTTGTAACTGAATTAGTTCGGATTAGATGCTTAAAGAAAGACTAAGCATATGACTGAGTTTAAAAACTTTATACTATAGCCCCCAAGCTTCTAGTTGAAAACTGAATCAATTCCAACTAGAGGCTTAAAGAAAGACCAAGCATATTGCTAAGTTAAAAACTCTCACTATAGCCCCCAATCCTCTAGGTGGATATTTATCTAGCTAGATGCTCCAAGTAGACTAAACAGCATTAAAATTTTCCTTTCCACATAATGAGAATCTCGGAGGGGCGTGGCCAACGAGAAGTACCAGAAGATGCACTCGACTTGGAAGCAGAAAAGGGTAAAACTGCCTTCTTGAAGGAACAAATCACCAAGAGAAAGCGTTTGTTTTTCCTTTCTTTTTCGTATTCCGACTTGGTCTTGTTCCAAAATTCTCCGAGTACTCACTATGCATTGTTCTTTCTCCGACTTGCAGAATCCATTTCTAAGTCTAAGGATATTGTTGAGTAATCCGAGTATATTCAACAGCTGGATAGCAAAAACAAGATCCTCAAGCAGGAGAGGAAGGATATGCTGAAGATGCACGAGGATTCCATGAAATTCCTGCAGGACTCCGCCAACGAGGAGATGAACCGCTTGAAGGAGGAAACGTGATCTTGAAAGATCAAAAGAAAGCCGCCGATGAGCAAAATCAGCGCCATCTGGACCCGTACAGGATCCACCTACAAGAACGGGACTCCATGGCGGAAACTCTCCAGCAGGCTGAGATTAGCATCTTCAGTAAGTGATTCTCCATCTTGTACTTCTGTAATCTAGATACACTGAAATTTTGTGTTATTGAACTCATGCATTCCTTTGTCGGAAATTTTTAGCTCGTATGGGGTTAACCCGGCCGCCTCCTTCGCCAAAGGAATGGATGGTCCTTGCCGGCAACTTTATCAACACCGCCATCAAGCAGACCAAGGAGATAGCCAAGCCCCTCCAGATTAACATCAAGGTGGTGGACTTTGTGGCGAAGTTCTCGGAGATGCTGCACCAAAAGATAGATCACGAGGCTATCTTGGCGTTGCTCGCGGGTTTTGACACTAGAGTCGCCAAATTGGTCGACCCTAACGTCTTTATGCCGATGAAAACCATTGACGGTGGCAACCAAAGCTCCTCCGAGTCCCTCAACACTGCCGACTTCGAGGAAGGTGACTCTCCTGCTGCTGACGATGCTGCGTTCAAGTCGCCTGCGCTAGAGGAATGAAAAAAAATTATGTAATATTTGTTTCCTCTGTAATGTGTATGCGGAAAAAACTACGTGTTAACTTAAGGCAGAAAACGATGGTTGTTGTTTCCTGCTACTCAAGAACTGGTTCCAGCATGTATATATTTTTTAAGAAAGTGTTGGCTTATCCATTACTTTGGTTTTTATGCTTGACTTTTTGTGAGTCGGAAAACTCGTTGTCGGAACTACGCGCTCAGGAGATGATGCCCAATGGCACCGTCAAGAACCTAAGCACAAAATCGCCGACAATAAGTGCCAAAAGTCACTACTCTAGAATCCAAATAAAAATAACAAAGAACGTGCGGACCAAAAAACTTAAGCTAATGACCGTAGGCGGAATTTTCACAAGTGCAATCGCAAAGCTTGTGCATAAAGGTTTTATACGATCCAAAAATGAACACTAAAGGAGGTAAAAGACTCAGAAATATGAGTGAACTAGAGATCTTTATTTCATTGATCATATAAGAGGTACACAATAGATAAAAAATGCTAAGTGTAGAAAGGACGTAGTTGTGCTATGTTCCATGGCCGATCAAGCTCCGGGTAGTCATCATCTGTGTCATGTCGCTTATGCTTATGATCCTCGTTGGGTCTATCCTTCAGTTCACGATTGTCAACGAGGTAGTAAGACCCATTGAGCAGCGCCTTTCTTATGATGAACGGTCCTTCCCATGGCGGGGATAATTTGTGTGACTTCTTCTGCTTAAGTCGGAGCACCAAATCCCCCTCCTTAAATGAGCGATGCCGGACGCGGCGACTATGGTAGTTACGTAGCTTCTGCTGGTAGATGGAGGATCTTTGGCATGCCAAAACGCTCTCCTCCTCGAGAAGGTCCACATATAGGCATCTGGATTCTTCAGCGTCATTTTCGTTGTAGGCGGCAACTCTTGGTGAATCGTGAAGGATGTCGGAAGGCAGGATGGCTTCTTCTCCATATACCATGAAGTAAGGGGTGTAGCCGGTGGATCTGTTGAGTGTAGTTCGGAAACTCCAAAGCATAGATGGCAATTCTTCCGCCCAGGCTCCAGATTCTCTATGTAGCGATGCCTCAAGATGTGGCTTGATTCCCTGCAGAATTAATCCATTGGCTCGCTCAACCTGACCATTGGACTGTGGATGTGCCACAGATGCAAGGTCAAGTTGGATGCCCTTCTCCCAACAATAAGCTTCCACTTCTCTGAGTGACAAGTTGCTGCCATTGTCGGAGATAATGCTATGTGGGAGACCAAATCTCACCACTAGATCCCGGACAAACCTAAGGGCAGTTGCCCCATCGAGCTTTCTAATGGGTTTAGCTTCTATCCATTTGGTGAATTTATCAACTGCTACTAGCAGATGCGTAAACACATATGGTGCCGTCTGCAACGGACCAACCATGTCCAGCCCCCAGACTACAAACGGACAAATTATTGGTATTGTTCGCAATTTTTCAGCAGGAACATGTGGTTATCAGGCATAGTACTGGCATCCCATGCATGTGTCAACCAGCTTGTCGGCGTTCGCCTTCGCAGTCAGCCAGTAGAATCCTTGCCGGAAGGCTTTATCAACCAACGATCGGGGAGCGGTGTGATGACTGCAATCTCCGAGATGGATTTACCATAGGATTTCAATACCTTCTTGCTGGGAAACACACTTAAGGTACACACCAGTAGTGCTTCTTTTGTAGAGCTGTCCATTTATTATGGTATAGCCCTTTGCTCGACATACTATTTGCCGTCTTTCGACTTCGTCATCGGGCAAAGTTCCGTGTTCGAGATACTCCATGAACGGTTTTGTCCAAGCTGGAGGGACCTTTGTCACCATGTGAACGAAAGAGTCAACTCTGTCCGGGTTGTCAATGTCTGCTCCCTTCACGGATGGTGTCCGTAGATGCTCTAGGAAAACTCCAGGCGAAATTCGTTTGCACCCTGATCCAAGCTTAGATAGCAGATTAGCCGCCTCATTTTGCTCCCTAGGTACATACTTGACCTCGTAGCCCAAGAATCTCTTGGCTATCTCGTCCACTTCATCTCGATATGACGCCATCATAGGGTTCCGCGCATTCCAGGTGCCAGCCACCTGCTGGGCAACCAAGTCGGAATCTCCACAACAAACTATGCGCTTGATGCCAATATCCTTGGCTACGCGTAATCCGTGAATGAGTGCTTCATACTCTGCCATGTTGTTTGTAGCCTCGAAGTGGATCTACGGAACATGGTGTAGCTTGTCCCCAGTTGGTGGCTTGTGACTTGATAGCGCCGCGTCTCTTGTAGGTGATCTCGAAGGCGGAACATGGTGTAGCTTGTCCCCACATCGCGACCCTTCCTGTAGCATCGCTGTTGTTGATAATGTCGGACAGTGGAGTCTTGCTCATCACTGTGATGGGGTGCTCCTGGAAATAGTGCCTCAACTTCCGAGAAGCGAGGAATGCTCCATAAGCTATCTTTTGGTAGTGCGGGTAACGCTGCTTGGACTCCGTCAAGACCTCGCTTACATAGTAAACTGGTCATTAAACTCCGTACTCATGCCCTGGTTCCTTGCGCTCTACCACGACGACGATGATGATTACCTGGTTGGTGGCCGCCATGTAAATTAACATGGGCTCTCCAGGCTCGGGCGCTGCAAGGATAGGCGCTGAGGAAAGAATCTCCTTGAGATGCTTCAATGATGCGTCTGCTTCGTCCATCCATGTGAATTTATCCGCCTTCTTTAGCAACTTGTACAGTGGCAGAGCCTTCTCTCCAAGTCGGTTGATGAACCGACTAACTGCTGCAACACAACCTGTTAGTCAGTGTATGTCCTTTAGGCATGTCGGACGATTTATGTTTAAGATGGCCTTGATTTTCTCCGGGTTGACCTCGATTCCGCGCTAGGAAACGATGAATCCCAACAATTTGCCGACTGCAACCCCGAAGACGCACTTCTTAGGGTTAAGCATCATATTGTATTTCTGGAGATTATCAAAGGTTTCTTTCAAGTTGGAGATTAAGTCGTTTGACTTTTTAGACATCACCGCTATATCTTCCACATAGGCGTGAACGTTCCGACCAATTTGATCGTGTAGGCAATGTTGCATTGTCCATTGGTACGTAGCACCTGCGTTTTTCAGCCCAAAGGGCATCGTGACATAGCAAAACATGTCGTAGGGTGTAGTGAACGAAGTGGCCAATTGGTCCGACTTCCTCATTTTGATCTGGTGGTATCCTGAGTATGCATCGAGAAAAGAAAAAAGCTCTGAGCCAGCCGTCGAGTCAATGACTTGGTCAATGCGAGGCAAAGCAAACGGATCTTTGGGACATGCTTTGTTGAAGCCGGTGTAATCAACACACATTCTTAATTCTTTGGTTCCCCTTTTGGGAACAAGTACAGGATTACCCACCCATTGGGTGTGAAGGACTTCTCGGATAAACTAGCCTTAAGTAACCTAGCTATCTCTTTGCCTATGGCACGTCTCTTCTCATTTCCAAAGCATCGGAGAGGTTGTTTCACTGGTTTACATTTTGGATCAATATTCAAGCTGTTCTCGGCAAGTTCCCTAGGTACACCTTTCATGTCGGCAGGTTGCCAGGCAAAGATGTCCCTATTCTCATGGAGGAACTCGACGAGCGCGCTTTCCTATTTAGGGTCCAGCTTCGTCCCAATGGCGGTGGTCTTGGAGGCATCGCCTACCACAAGTTCCACCGGCTTGGTCTCCATGGCGGCCTTGAATTTTGGGGCGGAGTCAGAAATCTGTTTCTTCGACGCGGGCATCTCTGAGGCATCGACCTTGCTCCAGATCTCCTTGAATTCTTCACTGTAGAGGACAGCTTCTGTGTAGGCTGCTTCTCCAATCTCGTAGTCACTTGCTTTGGTAAAGCTTCCGGATACGATGATGACACCGTTTGGTACAGGTATCTTGAGTTTGTTGTAGACGAAGCATGGCTTGGCCATGAAGGTGTGGAATATGTCACGACTGAATATGACGTGGTACACGCTCTTGAAGGGGACCACCTCAAAGGTCATGCGTTCTTGGCGGTAATTATTAACATCACCGAAAGCAACCTGAAGTGTGATGCACCCAAGGGACCGAGCCTCCCGACCAGGAACTACGCCGTGGAAGATGATGTTGGTCCACCTTAGGTTTGCCTCCGTCAAGTTCATCTTCTGTAGTGTATCCAGGTATATGATGTTGATGCTGCTTCCACTATCCACCATGCATTTGGTGAACTCATTGTCGTCAATCAGGGTGTTGATGACCAAGGCATATTGGTTCTCCGTAGGGATGAGGTCTGGGTTATCCTTCCTATCCCAAGTAATTGGAATCTCCGACCAGCGCAGGAATTGGGGAACTAGGGGTAGAGTGGCCATCAGTATCCTCATGGAGGTCTTCTTTTGTCGGACGGTGGGGGTGCCAAGGAAAGTGTGGAAAACTGCCGCCTTCTTCTCGAAGGGGTTCTTTCCCTTGCCGTCGCTCTTGGCGGCATGCTTGGGGTCAACATCCTCGTCCATGTCACTTGAATCCTTGGATTCCTCCTCCTTCTTCTTCCCCTTACCCTTTCCTCATGGTCTGTTCTTCCGATTTTGCTTGTAGTCGGACTTCGGGTCCTCCTTGAGGTCGTTAACAAACTTGTAGTAGCGGTTGGTGTGGGTGGCCTTGCCGTTGGCGTCGAGGTGTACGAGGCACGGCATATAGCGGTACTCGCTCCTCGTATGTTTGGGGAACACGGAGCGCTGCCGAGGTAGTTTCACTTCCTCGTTGCTGCCCACGGCCAGCTCCCCGCCCTCAGCCATGTTGTCCGCCATCACCTCGTCCTACAAAGGTCATAGCGACCATGTCAGGGGTTTGCTTTTCTTCTGGTGCGGATTTCCGCTTTGTGCTGCTGTCCCTCTAAGCTTGAGTTGGAACGACCGTTGCCAAAAAAGATCTGCGAGCATCGTCGTCGATAGCCGCGAACTCACTGGCCAACTGAATCATCTGGTTCAAGTATAGTTGTTGATTGTCCTGTAAGCGCTTCATCTTATGTGGAGCAATGTGACCCTTTCCAACCCATCTATGAAGGTGGCCATGGCGGTCTAGATGTGCACTCCTGTGCAGGAATTCTTCATATCCAGCCATCGGGAAAGGTAGGCGCGAGATGTCTCGTCTTTCTCTTGCACGCACCGCTGTAGATCGCCGATAGTGCAGGGACGTTTGTACGTACCCTCGAAGTTCTTGGTGAACGCTTCTTGCATGTCCAACCAATTGCAGATGGATCTTTCCGACAAGTCATCAATCCATGACAGGCCGTGCCCACCAACATCAATGGGAGGTACTTGACGGCGATGTTGGGGTTACCCCCGGCGATCTCCACTGCGTTGCCATAGTCCTGCAACCATGTGTCCGGCTTGGCGGTGCCGTCATAGGGCTTGATGGTCTTGTCAATCTGGAAACCCTTGGGGTAAGTTGCGGACCGTATTACAGGTCCAAAGCAACGTGGTCCCACGTATGGTCCTTCCCGGGCCTCATGGATCTTGTCCAGGCGCGAACGTGCATCGTATGGCTCCGGGATTCTTTTCTTCTTCTTGCCATCAGGGGATGGGTTGCGTGAACGACACGGGCCTCCTCCTCCATGGTGGCTGCTATGTGGCGACGGAGGCGGAGGTGGCGGTGGGTTAGATTTCTTGTTGTTACCCTCCTGCGACGCCTCACGCTTGTCGCGGTTGCTTGTCGGACGCGGAGGGTCATGGCGCGACCTGCTCTTATGTCCTTGGTTGCGCTCTTCGTCATGACGGGTCTGCTCCGTGTTTTCGCGGATGACGATGCCGCTCTGCCTTAGCGGAGGCATATCCGTACGATGGTGAGCCTTGGTGTTTTCGCGATGTTAGGGTGAGCGGGGCTATGGCGATGGGCGACGAGGTTGGGCCTTACCTCCATGGTCGAAGCATATGGGGATGGCATCCTTCCTATTGTGCGCATCCCTCCGTCTTTGTTCTGACGAACTCGTCTGAGACCCAACATCAAGAGGAGATTTGTCCCTTGGCGGCTTATGCTGGCTATACTGGCAAAACGCTGGGTCAGACTCAAGCCTCTGAGAGGTGGCCTTTTCCTGCTGTTTCACCGCCTTGGCCACTAGGTCATATACCTGGTCCACCGCTTTGGGTGATCGATCCTGCTCCAGAAGGGTCTTGGCGACGGCGAGGTTGAGGAGAGGAGTGGGCATCACCTATCTACCCTCACTGTCAATGTATGGCTTGGCTTGTGCCGGCTTTGGGGGAGCCCATCCTAGGTTTCGCCGCACACCAGGATCATTGATGATGTGAGCCAGAGCTTTTTTGGCCTTCTGCTGCTGCACCAGAGTCTTGTACTCGGCATCCATTGCTCTAGCTTTCTCTATTGACTTCTGTGCGTTGGCTAGATCTCGATCTATCTTTGCGCCTTGCTCCGCGATGGCCTGCGCTTCCTCCAGCAGCTCCTGGCGCTTCTCGTCAAGCTGGACTACATTGCGAATATGAGCCACGATCATAGGCTCGATGAGGAGATTGTCGTACATCACTCTATCAGATGGAGTAATTTGGGCAGCAGCAGACGTAGATGCCGGAGGCGGCAGGTTTGCATTGTTGTTGTTGCTCGGTCCGGTGCCGAGTTCATGTGGTTGTTGCACTGGGTTAGGCGGAGGGGGCATGTCCTTTGCGCGATCATTGTCGGCACCAACAGGTGGTCCCTTCCCCTTGTCCAGTGATGTAGGCGAAGCTCTTCCAGGTTGATCTTCCTCCATCGTCGTCCCAATGGTGACGAACACCTCTTGGGACATGACGACGTTGTTGGCCTGTTCGTCACGCGTGTACTCCTCCTCCATATCCTGCATGACAGAGTCTAGCTCCTCCGGGCTGAAATCTATCTCCTCCGAATCTGCACTGAAGTCGGCGTAGAGCGCGTCAATTATAGATTTGGAGGGTTCCAGGGCTTACTCGATGACGGGGGGTGGAGGTGCAACAGCAGCGACGATGACTGGAGGTGGTGCCGCAGCTGCGGTGATGGCGGCAGGAGGCGGCGGTGGCTGAATCGGAGGGGCTCTGTCAATGAGTGCAAGGGCTGTCTGAGCTGCCTCCTCGGCCTCCGCGTAGTTGTTGACGGTGTTCACCATGCTTTCGAAGGTGAGGCGAATCGAAGCCTGCTGCCGCCTTAGAGAATGCTCGAGAAGCGTACCTTGGTCCAGTCCTTCCACAAAGTGATACATAGCATTATCATTGGGGTAATGCGCCAGATCGGCCCGTATACGGAGCCACCTGGCGAGGTAATCACGGGGGTTTTCGCCCTCTCTCTGAACGCAACGCGCCAGATCGAAGATGGTAACCACGCCAACGAACTTGGATCTCTGCTGTCCAGGCGCATGGACGAAGCCGGCGGACTTGTAGTGATCTTCCACCATTATATCCTACACAGGGGCGGTTTTGGTGGGCCTTGAATTTTTCCGATCTTTGCCGCCAAACTCCGAGGAGAGATCCGACATCGATCCTTCGGCGAATGTATCCTGCCCGTAGGTGGTCCGTGCGGGTCTTGATGCTCCTCCGACTCCCAGGGAACTAGTGCTTGAGTCGGTTTCGCCGATGAAGAGGTGGATATCTCCGATGGGGACGATCGAGCACCGCGTAGGGTTCGTCTTCGCCAGGATCCAGAACTCGTTGGGAGGGACAATCAGAATGTTGCCGAATAAGAGAACACGACCGATGGCTACAGTTTCGCTGATTCCCGCGAAGATCTTGGTCCTCGCCCGCTGAAGAGCCTGTAGCGCCTCTTGCCCCACGGTGGGCACCAACTGTCGTGGTATTGCCGACGAGTACGCCATGGAGGGGTCCTCACAGTGCGTTTTTATAGATTTGTGGAAGGCGGACGGTTGACGGGCACGAGGTAACACAGCTTACCCAGGTTCAGATCCCACAACGGTGGCGGAATCCTACTCCTGCTATAAATCACTATAAGGGCAATACGCCGAGTTATAGGGATTGGTTCGCTGTGCGAGGTATGAGTTGATTAGTGCCCTAAAGGCTCCCATAGGCCCGACTTATATAGTCGTCAGGTCCTAGGGTTACAGGGAAAAGTCCTAGTCGGACAGGTTATAGAGTCCTACACTTCTTACAACTAGTCTAGCGTGTCTTGCATTCCAAGGCTCCGAGTACGTCGGTGACTCCTCCGTAGCCTTCCTTTATCCAGCATGGGCCTCCCTTCTGGATCCATCTACCTGGGCCGCCTAGCAGGCCATGGGCCATGCTACCAACTGTGGGCCACCCGGGTTATCCGGATAGAGGACATGCTATGAGGATACCCATATAGCATATCCCCAACAACAGCGGCTTCCGCTTATTCCATGTCGGAATCTTCCTTGGGCTCCTTTCCTTTCTTGGAAGTTTTCTTTCCTTTTCGTTGCTTGGCTCTGTAGCCAGCGGATTCGGTTTTCTTGATGTCGCCATTGAAACGACACTTAGCATTTGTGTGGGTAGATCCTCCGTTACTATCCAAATGGTGGACACATGGATTATTGGCGATGTCAGCCCAGGTATAGGTTCTTCCGGTTTGCTGGACTCCTCTGCCCTAGATTCGGGAAGTTCCACGGCCTCTACCTCGGCCGCCTTCGCGCCCTCCTCATTCTTGCGCTTCTGATTTTGCTTTGGCTGTTTGGCTACATTGGGATTGGCCAGAATATTTAGCAGCCCTTCTGAATAATCATCGGCATCAGCATCTTTTCTTGCCGTTTCTATCATTTCTCCCAAATCTGTGACGTGGTCACGCTTCAGTTTGTGACATAATAGTCCGACTGGAAGTCCTGCAATAAAGGCTTATATCGCAGTTTGCTCGTTTACTCCTTCGCGGGAGTTCTTCGTGTCGATCCAGCGTTCGAGGTAATCCTGGCAGGTTTCTCCTGGTCTTTGGGTGCAACGCTGCAAGTTTCCGACTGTGCAGGGCCTCCTGTATGCTCCCTCGGAATTTGAAAATAACGCACTTTTCATGTCATACTAGTTGTGAATTGAATTCTCTGGCAGTTCATTGAGCCATGATCGAGCCGTCTTCCTAAGCATGAGCGGGATATATCGGACTGTGACCAGGCTGTTTCCTCCTTTGGCGATGCAGCAGGCCTAGAAAAAATATTGGAGCCACGTATATGGCCGAGTTGCGCCGTCATAGGGTTGAATGTGTTTGGAAATACCAAAGTCAACCAGAAATCTGGTTTGACATATGCATGGTCCAAAGCATTTGGGTCCCACATACACGTCTTCTTCCTCGTACCGCCGCGCTTCTATGTTTGATTCAATGCGATGGCGAGCGTTGTTTGGTGAGAGAGATCTGCGCCTTGGAGGCTCACGGCTTCTGCGTGGTGGAGTCGGATTTCTGCTTCTCCTCTCACCATTGCCGCCTCCGCCCCTGCGGCTTCCATGGATACAACGTGATCCTTCATGGTCGCTGCTAGGAGGCGATGGTGGCCCTGGTGGATTATTTCCGGCTGGGTTACTTGGTGGTGGCGGTGGAGTATCATTATGCTGACTCCAATGACTATTTCTTTGGGCACCGTCCCTACTTGATTCAGGATGATCCAGATCATCTCTTCGTCCGGCATTGCCAGTCAGACGGCACGGTGGTGGCATCCTTAGCTGATCTTGCTCCTCTCGCTGGCGGCGCGTTTCTGGGTCTTCTCGATAGCGGTTGTTTTGCCGACGATGGTCCTGATGAGGAACCATTGCCCTGATGGCGTCTTCGGACGCAGCCAGAATAACTCTTTCCCAGTCACGTGTCGGCCTGCGAGAGTGGCTATTTGAGCCGGTTCTTGAATTCTCTTCTTCTCCACAGGGACGGTAGCGTTGAGTCGTATCCCTGCGAAGCCTTATGTCAGCGCTTTGGTTGGTGCCAGTGTGGCAAAACTCGGATTTCGAGGCTAGCTTGCCACTAAATGATGTCGTCGTCTTTTGTTGCTTTAATCCTTTGTTGAGCAACGCGACGCACTGCTAGACCTGCTGTGGAGACGGATTATTGGCGCGGATGGCTCGAGCTATAGCAGCTTTTTCCAACGGCGTGCTGTAGACTCGGATCTTCTCTCCATCTTTTCCGTCGAATAGATCTTTGTGGATATCTGGGTTCTTGCTAGCAAGAAACGGACCTCCCCTTGTGTTGTTTGGGTGTCGCTTGTAATCTGACTGATATTTGGCAGGATCACTGTCTAACTGATGTCTCATCTCGATGATGCATGCAGCCTCTTTGAGTAGAAACCACTACTAGAAAAACGCCTATTCGTGGCGCACCTGAAAAGGCCTTCTAGTGCGCCACGGGCCTCGCGCTACGGCTATCTCGTAGTCATGGCGCACTTCATGGTGCGCCATGGTTGTGTCGAGATAGGCGTGGCGCACTACCAGGTGCGCCACAGCTAGGGGTACAGGGTGCGCCACGGATGTGTTTTTCAAAAAACAAAAAAAATGCAAAAAAACACCCTCGTTTTGAATTGCAAAAGCAATCGGGTCTGTGCGCCGCCATCGTGTCGCCTCGTCGAAGCATGGTCGTGGCCACGACCTACCACCGCAGGGAGGTGCGGGAGGCCGTGCCCGTGGTATTCCTTGCCGGCATCGAGGCAGTAGATGGTTGGATAAGGGAAGGTACGACAAGAGGGAGGAAGAGAAGAAGAGAGGGAGGAAGGGAGGTAGGTGAGGAGAAGGAGGCCGTCGTCACCTGTCATTGCTGCGAGGAGGAGGAGGCCGCCATCGCCAGTCGTCGCTGCGAGGAGGAGGAGCCGCCGTCGCCTGTCGTCGCTGCGAGGAGGAGGATAAGTCTGTCGTCGTGCCACCGTCACTTCAAGGAGAGGAAGAGGACAAAGCAAGGACGCCGGAGCAAGGTGGCCAGAGATAGGTGTAGGGGAAAAATGGGAAGGAGGAGAAGGAGAAGGAAAAGGGGTAGGGAAAGTTGAGGGGTAGGTGGGCGGGGTGGTGATTCAAATTTGAATCCCGCCCAAGCTTATCCGTGGCGTACTAGGTGGTGGTGCGCTACGGGTAAGTTGCCCTCTATTTTTTTCTGCAGGAAAAAACGGTCTTTTGACCGTAACTTTTTACTCTTTTCGAATTTCTAAAATCTAAAAAATCGCTAAACGACCGGAGGTGGTTGCGAGCAGATGCGAAATCTCGTTCTCGTCATTTTGGTATATTATACAATTTTTTTCGATATCGTATGCAAAAGTTACGGCCTTTTTAACGTGGCATAACTTTTTTTTACAGAAAAAGTGGAAACTCATGTTTATTAATTTTCCTAGAAACTATACCACATTACCTACCTAAAGATGAAAGGATTTTATTTTTTGAAGTGTTTATTATTTTCTTTTATTTTTTGTGAAACCTAAAAAGGCGATCCACGGGGGGGTGGTGGAGTTGGTGCATGCCACTTAGCCGTAGGGCACTAGGGAAGAGTGCCCTACGGCTAAGTTGACCCAGCTGCAGCAGCAAACATGCCCGTAGCGCACTAGGTCAAGGTGCCCTACGGATAAGTGACACATCCGTAGCGCGCCTTGACCTAGTGCGCTACGGGTATGTGTGATGTGGCCACATGTGCCCTGGCCCACACATAGCCGTGGCGCACCACCCCCATGTGCGCCACGCTTATGACAGTTAGCCGTAGGGCACCTGTGGGCAGTGCGCCACGCCTATTTTACCCGTGGGGCACCACTAGCAAGTGTGCCACAGAAGTGTGGATTACCTATAGCCGTTTTCCTAGTAGTGAATAAGCGGTGCTTTTCTAGGTCCTCAGCCCTTTTCTCCAACGCCTCAGGTGTAAGATCCGAAGCCGTTGGGATTGGAATTGTGAGCGCATCTCCGTAAATTTCACGTGCACCCTTGGTGATAACGTGTCCATCCATAGGAGGGTCGATCGTGGTGGTATTAATCGGATCTCCGTCTTGATTCTCCATCTCGATCTCTTCATCAACTTTTTCTTTGTTGGTTTCCTCGACGTCCGGCTCTACCGGTGTCGGATTTTTGTTCTTCTTCTTCTTTGACCTCCCAGTAGACTTAACGTGTGTACTAGTGGCAAAGACGGATTTTGGTCCGGTACCGGGGGATAAACTTCCGTCAGTACTTTCCGTCATGGTTGGCTTGTGAATCTCAGAGGAATCTTTGTTGTCCATCTCATCCTGCGAGGTGTAGCTTTCATCCATGCTACCATATGGACTAGGAGAATTTTCCAGCTCACCTTGTGTTGGCTTGGAGGCGTGTTCTTGTTCGTATTCCTCCATCTCTTTGTCGAAGTCTCGAAGTTCCTGCGATGTGATTGACTCCATCGGTGAGCCAGGTAAGTCGGTGTTTTCTTCGATTGCGTCTAGGACCGAATCGCTACCAGCTCCAGCATCGATAGAGTAGGATCCAGTGCTTATGTGGTACATGAAACAATGCTTCTTCTTGTTCATGTTCTTGAAGTAGTGGCACAGCTGGGTTTCTGCCTCCTCCATCTCAAAGTTCTCCATGATGTTGGTGATTGCTTCGTAATCGATGTAGCGGCGCTTCATCATCTTCTCTATCATGTGCTTCAAGGGTAGTTTTTCTGCTACGGCATCTTGGACAATAGATCCGTAGCGGATATATTCTTCATCCGTGTATCTGATCTCGTCAGGGAGATCAGATCCGAATTTTTCTTCCACTGGAGGAGTGGGATGGATGGGTTTGATTGTTTCCGGGATCTTGAACTCTTCCGCCTCTGCGGATAAAGTAGATCCAGATTTTTCTTCCACCATGGTCATCACCTCAAGGGTGGGTTGGGCGGGTTCAGCAAAACTGAGATAGATATTGATCTCGCCGATAGACATGATCGTGTAGGTCTTCACGGGTTTTGAATCCGGAATCCAAGTCTCATCGAGAAGGACGAGAGGGACATCACTGGCGTAGACCACGCGACCCATGGCGATTGTTTCATCGATTCCTACATGCGCAGATTCCGCCTGGAACGATGCTCCAAATGTCACCTACCCCATAGTGGGCGCCAACTGTCGTCGGATTTTCGACAAGTACGCCATAGGGGGTCCTAGTGGTGTTGGAAGGATGGGGTGTGAGACGTCGGATGTTATAGGACCGATGAGCACAAATTTACCCAGGTTTAGATCCGACCATGGTGATCGTATCCTACTCCTTCTAGCAACCCAGTAATATATCAGCATAAGTCAGATGTTACAATGGATTACAAGAGAGGTTCACATGTTCGAGTTGGTTGTGGTTTTGTGTATTGAGTTGTTCCCTAAAGGCTCCCATAGGGCCGGTTTATATAGTCACCTGGGCCTAGGGTTACAGGTGAGACCTATCCAGCTATGTTATAGAGTCGGTAACTATGTACATCTTGAACTACAAGTAATACTACAGGCCTAAGTCGGTAACTCTTCTGGGCCTTGTCGTAGCCGGAACTGACTCCTCTTTCTCTGACTGGGCCGCCCGTGAAGCATAGCTCTAACCCGTTGGTGGGCCACCCTGGTCAGCGAGTCCTATGGATATACCCGAAAAGTATATCCCCAACAAGTGAGATACAAGGGAAACCACAGACATGGGCCTTGTGTAACCATTCAACATAAACCATCATACCATTCCACCCAGGTGTTTCATTCACTTAGTTGTTTTATTAAGCAAAACACAAGTCATAGACTTAGAAATATTGCATAGCATGAATAATCCACCCTTGTTTGCTACTAGCTAGGCTAAGCATGATAACATAACAAGTATCCTAACATAGAGAAAATTCTACGAAGACTATAACTACTAGGATTTCCCAAGGCATAGCATAATATAGATACTTAGAAAATTTCCATGCAAGTCCTACTCAAAATATCTCTAATGCATAGTCAAAATAATAGGACAAAATACATGAAGCACCACTTGCTTTGGTAGTTGGGGAGTAGCAACAATCCTCACACTAACAATCACCACTAGCACCAAAATTTACACATAAAATAATAGCACCAAATTCACAATCAAATAATCAAACAAAAATATATATATGAATGCATGAAAATGCAATGAAATGATTTTTTTCTATACTAGCAAGTCTAACCAAACAGTACTGAACACAAAGCCATCTATTTAAAGTCTAAACAAACTTAAATTTGCCTCAAAACAATTTTATAAAGACAAAATAAGCATAAACTTGGTTCTGCAACTAATCCTATTTTTTTAGAAGCAAAAAACAAATTTAAGGACACAGTAGTGTAGGGCTTAATTTTATGAATCCAATAATATATTGTTTGCATTTTTTGGATAAACAGAACAAAAGATATGAATTTTACAAGTTCAAAACTCCAATAGATACAAAAACAGATTTTAAACAAAATCACAGACACGTGGCCGTGTCTGATTGGACCATACAACTTCGCGTGGACCGTTGGATCTAAGTGTGATCCTGCGGTCCAGATTTGGCGATACCGCTTCGGCCTGGTGATCTATCTAAGCCGCCAGATCCACATCCTACGGCTTTCGACCATGCGACCAAGGATGGGCAGCGCCAATGGGTGCTGGCGGCGGCGCTACTGGCGATGATGCTCCGGCGATTCCAGAGGGGGCTATGGGAGGTGGCGATGCTTACCAGCATCGCACGGATGCGAGGATGCTTGAGGTGGTCGTGGCTTGGACGGGGGCGAGCTGCTGCGGCCGTGGGAGCTCGTCGGAGTTGCGGACAGCGTCTAGCTTTTGAAAACGACGACGGCGGTGACGACCTAGGTCACTGTAGCACAAACAAAAGGCATCAGCATGTTCACAAGGACACGGCGTTCACGTTGGTTTGAATCAGGGGCCAAGGGGCGCTCGGCCCTTACCAGAATTCCTCGTCGGAATTGGGCGAAGCTTCGGGCGTTCGAGGTGGTTGACAGAGGCGACGTTCTGGGTCACAAGCCGATAAAAAGAGGGCATGAGTATAAGCGCAAGAACAAGGGGAGAACGATATCAAGAATTAGAAGGCACGGGGCGGACGATGCTCACCGAATCGTTCGCCGGAGGTGCTCGGGAAGCGGCGGTGCAAGCGCGAATACGGCCAGCTTGGGGGCGTTCTGGTGATGAGGATTGAGGGTAAATGGCCGCGGTGGTGTGGGGGGTAAGTAGCAGGCGTCGGGGCGGGGATTACGCAGGCATTGATCGAAAATTAAGAGCAAATCAAACACGGCAGTGAAGGAGGTAACGGCGGCGACGATGGGGTCTTAGGTGCGAGGTTTGGGGACGATGACGATGTGGCGTTTGGGGCCACTGGTCAACAAGGAGGGGTACGCGCGCGGGGCTGAGAGAAGGGGCAGAGGGAGAGTGGCCCGGGTGGGCTTGCTAGGCCGTTTCTGGCGCTAGGCCAAAAGGTTGGATCAGTGTTTTATTTTTTCTTTCTCTTTTTCTTTTTCTATTTGATTTTTTAGGAATGGTTTTAAATCCCTTTTTCAAATTTATTTGAATTCAAATCACCTCCAAATTTTTGTAATGTGATCCAAGCATCCTAAAGTGTGACAAACACATCTGTTCACTCAAACACACCTTGGTCCTTTGAAAATAAAAATAAAACCATGCCTGTTGTGGATATACCAAATGGGTATACCTACGACATAGTCTCATACCGGCAATCCCGGTTGGCCCACAGTTGGTGGTTAGGCCTATGGCATAACTGGGCGGCCCAGTTGCTAATAGACAAGGCGGAGGTCCAGCAGGGATAAAGGAAGGCGACGTGCCACCGCCTTAGATGGAAGCCGGAGCCTTGGAGGACACGAAGACTAGTTAGTGTTAGTCTAGGACTCTGTAACCATATCCGGCTAGGACTCTCCATGTAACCCTAGTTCCTGGCGCTCATATAAGCCGTCCTACGGGAGCCTTTAGGGCAGAACAACAAGTGCATAACCTTTTCATTCCAATCTGGGTAGGAATACCAAGATGACCCTTATCTCCCTTCAAAGCACACCCAAATCAAAATACCCATCCTTACCTCAATCTAGGCTTGATGGTAACCCTAGTAGTAGTTGGATAAGCTTGATAAGATGAATTGCCTTGATCTGATGTCTGATGAATTGTCTTGATCTGCTGATTGCCTTGTTTTCTTAGGAACTAGAGTGATCTAATCTAGTAGCTCATACCCCTAGGACCCAATCTTAGTTTGTGATCATCTATCCCAAACTAAGCATCCAAATTTGGATCAACCTAAGCCACCAAAGTGGTTATGTCATCTTATAATCAGATCAACCCAGGGATAATCCCTTCTAATGGTTTCCAACCTAGTGAAGAGCCAAACCAAGTTTGGATCCCCTCTATTCAATCTATACCTCAACATCAACCACTAAATGTAAAGGATAAACCCTTGCCACCCCCTCAAATGTTTCCCTCTTGCATACTAGTCAAAATCTCCAAATCTGCCAAAATGGCTGTCTGGATTTCTTATCTAGATTCAATTTTTGGAGCTCTACCTTTTCCAACACATGTGCTTTCTTGAGAATGTAATTGAACCATCTTGCAGTACACATTTAGTATTACCAAATACTGCTATTTCCCTTGTCTAAGCCATCTTAATTCCCACTCATCCATGATGGTTTTGTAGTCAAGATAATAATCTTTTCTGCAAATCTTATCATCCTGCCTAATTTGGCAGAAGCTCACATCTATATTCCACCTCCCCTTGACCAAATCTTTGCTTGGTTATGATCTACTAATCATGGCCTATCAACCCCCTCTTCACTTGCTTCCATTGGAGCCATGTGCTTCTTAAACCCACATGGTTTAGGAGGCTACCTGATGTACCTATTATGGCAGCCTTATTTTCAACAAAGTTTGCCATCTCTTCTAGATCACCTCAACTCCCACCAAGCCCAACTCTTGCTTCCATGGTCATCTATGTAACTTGGTCTATCTATCCATAAACCCCTTGTACCTAGGTGAGCTCTGAGCTCCCTAATCCAACCCTGTTTAGGAGGTATGAAAATAACAAAATCCTAGATCCTCAAATCAATCTCCCCTACCAAGAATACCTCTTGTTTGTCAATACCCAAGATGATCTTGTTATATATTCAGGTATATATCATATACCTTTCATATAAGCATCCCCAAATAATTTCCCAAAATTATTTGGATTATTAAACTATTTTATTTTCTTTACTTACCAAATTCTCAAAATCTTTGTCTATGAAGGCAAGTTTGTTTTTCTCCAAATCACCTTTCCAACTCCAGGAACATTTGATGCCTATATATCATATCCATCCTTCTAACTAAAAAATAAATATTTTTTATATTATTTATTATTTCTTTTTGCCGTTTTTCTAAATTGGCAGAAACAAGAAATAATTCCTTAAAAATACTTTTCCACCTCAATAAATCCCAATAAAATTCTCCAATGTGTGGTATGGTGTTTATGACCATATCACATCAAAAACCAAGCTTGTCCAATGTAAAAATATCATTTTAGCTTCCATAATCTACTTCTGCACTTTTTGAATAATTGCGTTTAAATTGGGCTATAACCTCTAGAAAAATCCCAATTAAATCCTGAGGAGATTATTTGACCTTCTCTATCTACCTGTACCATTCACCCACTTTCTTAAATGCAAGTTTTCAAACTTCCTTCACAAGCACTTAAGTGATCAACTTGTTGCAAAGCAATCAAACTTGAGCTAAAACCAAATCAAACCATCTCCAAACTTGTCAAGCACCCCTCTTTAGCAGAACACACCCCTCTGGTCGACCACCTACTATAGCCCTAGCTACTATAGCTCCCTCCCTCCTTGTCCCTTGTGTTTTTAAGAGAGAGAGGGGCATGTCCTAAATATCTTTGTAATAAAAAGGGGAAGCAGCCACACCATCCCTCCCTCCACTCTCTGGTCGAGCTTCTAGTCCCACCACCACCCAGCATCACCCCAACCAACCAATGGACAACCAGCACCCCTCCCTTCTCCTCCCTAGGCCATGTCCACCATGGACCTCTCCCTCTTCAGTTTACAAGCCAAAGGGCCAGTGCATCCCTCCCCTTACCTCTCATTTTCCCCCTCACCACCCACCTACCCTTCCATATCACCCCTTCACTCTCCCCCTTGCTCTGACTTTTTTGGAAGAAAGGAAGCTAGGAGCTTCGGCCTCCTCCACAAAATCGGGCAAGAGCTCTTCTCCCTATCCCTTCTCCCTCTGCATGTCACCGCACTGCGACCTACTCTTCCTCCTCTACCTAACCCTGCCCTTCTTTTCGACATGCAGGCACCGCAGGTACCAACCCTGGCAAACTCCGGCGAGCTCCCTTTCGGCCACCCTCGCACGAGTTTCCTCCCAGCATCAAACCACCCAATGCCACCCCTCCTCCGACTCGCCGGCGTGCACCGCGTCGACCTGGACCATTCCCGGCTCCTCTCCGTCCTCTAGTACGGCTCCCCGACCCCCACACCTCCCATCTAGGGTTCCCTCGCGGCGGATCTCTGGCCCTCAGGGAAGAAGGCCATGCGCCGTCGATCCTTCCTAGATCGGACGGCCACGCCTCCCCCATACCGCTTCGGTTTTTGGGCCGCTGACAGCCGGGCCGGCCGCACGATGGAGTACTCCCCGCTACTGGCTGCGCTTGCCCCGCCGTGGGCCGACCTCCCCTATGGCGGCCCAACTCGCTTCAGATCTGGGCCGCGAATACACTCTCCCCTTTTCTTTTTCAGCTTTTATAGATCCAGAAAATACTCAGTTACTTTAAATCCAAATAAAAATACAAAACCACTAAAGATATTCAGATCCTATTTTTCTTAGGTCCCTGTATGACTTTTCAAATAGGTAGACTTGGTGCTGGACCAAATTGCTCTTTAGAACAAAGAGGATAAATCCTCTACTAGTATCTGTCCAGATCACTAATAATATTCTCCAGGGAGTTCTACTATTCCAAATGACCTGAAACCAATTTGTACAGGAAGGTAGAATCCATACCTTTCATGTCCCACTGGCCCCACCCTAATTGGCTTCCTATCTTTCCTTTAGTAAAAATCGAAAAAAAGAGCTTCGCTGCCATTAGAAAATTTTCCAGGTCAAACCAAGTGAGGTTTTGATCTAATTCCAACTCCCCTTGGACACACAAAACCATATATTTCATAATCCAGCAGCTCATAATTTTATGAGTCTCTATTGAATTTTGGTGAAATAAAATATTATGTGCATGGTTTATTCACTAGTAAAATCACCATAGTAGCTCAGTTACTCCAAAAAGCATGATTCCAATTTATACAGAAAGGTATTCTCAGTAACTAACATGTGTCCTTGGAATCACCTAAAAATCTTCTGTAAATTAAAAATGATGAAAAAGACAAATCCCATCTAGTACTACCTTTGGGAATTTCTCAAGGGCATTCTGGTAATTGTTTTGAGGTGATTCCAACTCCTCTTGAATCAGTACACAAATATTACCTAATGACCCAAGAAAATAATTTTTGGAACTCCAAAAGAGTTCTGGTGAATTATTTCCTAAGATTAGAGTTTTAGTCACTATAAAATCCATTATAAATCCTAGGAAATTGATAAAATAGTGAAACCACTTTTGTTGGCTTCATTTTATCGGTACCTATCTGATGATATCATTTTTACACAATGGTATCATACAGATCAAGCCCTTGGTCAAAAACCCCTCTCTTGGGTAGTTCCTAGCCTTTAAATCCAAAAGGATCCTTTCCCTAATGCCTCCAAATCTTTTGCTAATCTTATCAAACAATCATCCAACATCCTACTGATGTATATCACGTAATTATCCTCTACTTGTTGTATAGTTTGATGCTTGTATGCCTTGTATTGATTGTGGTGTTGTTTGTTTGCATGTATGCTCAATCATGGCGATAGTTGCGATTGTGTGACGCCGAGAAGAAGGAAGCATCGGGGTTATCCTTGTTATTGTTATTATTGGTTTTCTGGTATTATAAGAAGGTCAAGGGACATCTCGCTGGTCACAGGCAAGCCACCATTCCTGAACTCCTATATTAACCTACGCCTTTTTTATCAACTGTTTTATATCTCGTTTATGAATCTCATGATTAAATGCATGATTTGTTTCAAATAAAAAGGCGTGAGTAACTTGGCTCCTCCAAGTTATGGATGTGTTCCCATTAGGACACCTACCCTATTGACACCCACTTTTACTCCTTTAGATCGAGGCTAAGATGGTTAGCATCTTCCGTCTTGTAACCCACGGATCTTCAATGATAAAACTATTTTGGGTTTTACCCTACTAAACAATTTTCAAAATAAAACCCTTAGAAAGAGGAATCGTTTCCAAGTGGAAGTTTTACTAAAGAAGATATAAGGAGGATGAAGAGAAACTCAAGCAAGAGAAAGAGAAGGGATGTTCTACGCCAATGTACGGAACAATTTATCCATGCAACCACATTACCCCAGTCGTTGGGGCTTAACTCGTAGTTTGTGGTCTTTAGCCGGGGCTGCTCGTACTCGCTGAAGGGGAGAAATCCCCTGAAATCTGGACTGTCTGGGACAAGGTACCGGTGCAACAATTGGGTCTCTCGCGGACGGTATGACTTAAAGGAATTATGGATGGAAGTGGAGTCACAATTTGCTATCCGCCAAACTATGGTTTGGGGGTAGGGGTCAGTACGGATGGGAGGACTATGGCCGAAGTGCCACATACTCGTACCGGAGAGAATAACCCAAAAGGAAAAGCCGCCTTTGCTAGGGATGGAAAAACGAAAAGTTAGGTCTGATTATCCGAACCCCCGCCTACCGTCTGTAGTGGGCCATGGTTGTATCCCGACAGATATATTGATTCTTGTGGGTAAAGTATACAAACTCTGCAGAGTATAATCTATTCGAATATCTGTGTCCACGGTCAAGGACGGTTGGAATGGCAAGTGCTAGGAGTACCCTTCGGATATGTTGAGATGAATACGAGAATGTGACTTGGTCACGTGGAAAGATAAAAACGAGTTGGTTTTGACCAGAAATTGTCGAAGATGTTAAAAAGGGTTTTACTATAAAACTATTTTCAAAGTTTTTAACAAGGATGTGGAGATGTCTGGATTTTCTAAAAGGAGGCATATTTTCCAAAAACTCTTTTTCAACAAAGATGTAGAGATGCCATTGTTAAACTTGTTCAGAAACAACTATAGTGTAGAGCTATCTCGCCACAGCCAAATATGCATTGTCTTATTACCTTGTCGCGGTGGTTTGCGAGTACATTCAAAGTACTCACCGGCATTGTCCTTGGCTATTTACTAGGCCATATTGCAGATGTTAAAAGGTGACGAAGGTGCTGACGTGTATGCGAGCTAGGCCGTCTTCCCAGTGTTGGGGATATGCTATATGGGTATCCTCATAGCATGTCACTTATCCGACTAACTCGAGTGGCCCATAGTCAATAGCATGGCCTGTGCCCTGCTGGGCGGCCCAGTTAGGTGGATCCAGAAGGAAGGCTACGGTGGAGTCACCCGCGTACCCGGAGCCTTGGAGTGCAAGATACACAAGACTAGTAATAGACGGTGTAGAACTCTATAACCTGTCCGGCTAGGAATTTTCCCTGTAACCCTAGGACCTGGCGACTATATAAGTCGGGCCTATGGGAGTCTTCAGGGCACGATAACTTAGACTTTCTAGTCACCTCGCACAGCGAACCTAATCTATGTAACTCGGCGTATTGCCATTATAGTGATTTATAGCAGGAGTAGGATTCTGCCACCGTTGTGGGATCTGAAACTGGGTAAGTTGTGTTACCTCGTACCCGTCAACCATCCGCCTTACCCCACGTCTCTAAACACGCACTGTGAGGACCCCTCCATGGCGTACTCGTCGGCAATACCACGACAGTTGCGCCCACCGTGGGGCAAGAGGCGCTTCAGGCTCTTCAGCGGGCGAGGACCAAGATCTTCGCGGGAATCGGCGAAACCGTAGCCATCGGTCGAGTTCTCTTCTCCAGCAACATTCCGATCATCCCCCCCCCCACGAGTTTTGTACCCCGGCGAAGACAAACCCTACGCGGTGTTTGATCGTTCCTATCGGAGACATCCACCTATTCATCGGCGAAACTGACTCGGGCACTAGTTCCCTGGGAGTCGGAGGAGCATCAAGACCCGCGCGGACCGCCTACGGGCAGGATACTTTCGCGGAAGGATCGATGTCGGATCTCTCCTCGGAGTTTGCCGGCAAAGATCGGAAAAATTCAAGACCCACCCAAACCGCCCCTATGCAGGATATAAAGGTGGAAGATCACTGCAAATCCGCCGGCTTCGCCCGTGTGTCTGGACAGCAGAGATCCAAGTTTGTCGGCGTGGTTACCATCTTCGATCTGGCGCGCTGCGTTCAGAGAGAGGGCGAAAACCCCCCGCGACTACCTCGCCAGGTGGCTCCGTATACGGGCCGAACTGACCAATTACCCCAATGATGATGCCATCTATCACTTTGTGGAAGGACTGGACCATGGAACGCTTCTCCGACATTCCCTAAGGCGGCAGCAGGCGTCAGGACGCCTTACCTTCGAAGGCATGGTGAACACCGTCAACAACTACGCGGAGGCCGAAGCGGCAGCTCAGACAGCGCTTGCGCTCATTGACGGAGCCCCTCCGATTCAGCCACCGCACCCGCCTCCGGCCGCCATCATCGTAGCAGCACCACCACCTCAAGTCATCGTCGAGGCCGTTGCACCTCCACCGCCCGTCATCGAGGAAGTCATGGCACCCTCCGACTCTGTCATTGACGCACTTTATGCTGATTTCAGTGCAGATTCAGAGGAAATAGACTTCAGTCCAGAAGAGCTAGACTCCGCTATGCAGGAGATGGAGGAGGAGTACTCGCGCGACGAACAAGCTAATAACACCGTCATGTCTCGAGGGGTGTTCGTCACCATTAGGACAGCGATGGATGAAGACCAGCCTGGGCAAGCTTCGCCTACAGCGCTGGATAAGGGGAAGGGGCAACTTATTGCTGCCGACAATGATCGCGCAAAAGTCATGCCTCCTCCTCCTAACCCAGTGCAGCAGCCGCAGGAACTCGGCACCGGTCCAAGCAACAACAACACCGCAAACTTGCCGCCTCTAGCATCCACGTCGGCAGCAGCCCATATCACTCCAGCCGATAGAGTAATGTACGGCAATCTCCTCGTTGAGCCACTAACCGTTGATCATATCCGGAACGTGACTCGGCTTGACGAGAAGCGCCAACAGCTGCTGGAGGAGGCGCAGGCCATCGCGGAGCAAGGCGCTAAACTATATTGAGATCTGGTCAATGCGCAGAAGTCCATAGAAAAAGCTAGAGCAATGGAGGCCGAGTACAAGACTCTGCTTCAGCAGCAGAAGGCTAAGAAAGTCCCGGCTCGCGTCATCAACGATCCTGGTGTACAGCGCAACCTAGGATGGGATCCCTCGAAGCCAGCACAGGCCAAGCCATACATTGACAGTGAAGGCAAACAGGTGATGCCCACCCCACTCCTTAACCTCGCCGTTGCCAAGACCCTTCTGGAGCAGGATAGATCGCCTGAGGCAGTAGAGCAGGTCTATGACCTAGTGGCCAAGGCGGTAAAGCAGCAGGAAAAGGCCACCTCTCAGAGGCTTGAGTCTGACCCAGCGCTCTGCCGATCTAGCCAATACAAACCGCCAAGGGACAGATCTCCTCAGGATGTCGGATCGCAGACGGGTTCATCAGAACAAAGACAGAGGGATGCGCGCAACAGGAAGGATGCTATCCCCATATCCTCCGACCACGGAGAAAGAGCCCAACCTCGCTGCCCATCGCCACCGCCCCAATCCCCCCGACATCAGGAAGACTACAAGACTCACCATCGCACGGATATGCCTCCACCAAAGCAGTGCGGCATCGTCATCCGCAACAACGCGGCACAGACCCGTCATGATGGAGAGCGCCACCAAGGACATAAGAGCAGGTCACACCACGGCCCTCCGCGTCCGACAAGCAACCGCGACAGGCGTGGGGCATCGCAGGAGGGTAACAGCAAGAAGGCTAACCCACCGCCACCTCCGCCTCCGTCGCCGCCAAGCATTCACCATGGCGGAAGAGGCCCGCGTCGTTCACGCAGCCCATCCCCTGTTGACAACAAGAAGAAGAACCCGGAGCCATACGACGCATGTTCACGGATCGATAAGATCCACGAGGCTCGGGAAGGACCATACATGTGACCACGTTGCTTTGGACCTGCAATACGGTCCGCAACTTACCCCAAAGGTTTCCGGATTGACAAGACCATCAAGCCCTATTACGGCACCGCCAACCCTGCCACATGGTTGTAGGACTACGGCAACGCGGTGGAGATTGCCGGAGGCAACCCCAACGTCACCGTCAAGTACCTCCCGTTAATGTTGGCGGGCACGGCCCGTCAATGGATCGACGACTTGCCGGAAAGATCTATCTACAACTGGCTAGACATACAAGAAGCATTCACCAAGAACTTTGAGGGTACATATAAGCATCCCTGCACTGTGGGCGATCTACAGCGGTGCGTGTAGGAGAAAGACGAGACATCTCGCGCCTACCTCTCCCGCTGGCTGGATATGAAGAATTCCTGCGCAGGAGTGCACGCCCAGACCGCCATGGCCGCCTTCATCGATGGGTTGGAAAGGGGCACGTTGCTCTGACATAAGCTAAAGCGCTTGCAGGACAATCATCAGCTTGACTTGAATCAGATGATTCAGTTAGCTAGTGAGTTCGCAGCTGCCGACGACGATGCTCGTGGCTCTTTGCCGGCAACGGCCGTTCCAACCCAAGCTCGGAGGAATAGCAGTACAAAGCATAAAACCGCTCCAGAAGAAAAGCAATCTACCGACATGGTCGCCATGACTTTTGCAGGACGAGGAGAAGGCGGACAACGTGGCCGAGGAAGGGGAGCAGGCCGCGGGCAGCAGCGAGGAAGTGAAACAAACTCGACGCCGCTCCGTGTTCCCCAAACGTACGAGGAGTACCGCGATATGTCGTGCCTTGTACACCTCGATGTCAACGGCAAGGCCACCCATACCAATCGACACTGCAAGTTCGTCAATGACCTCAAGGAAGACCCGGAGTCCGGCTACAAGCGAAGTCGGAAGAACAGACCGCGAGGCAAGGGCAAGGGGAAGAAGAAGGAGGAGGAGTCCAAGGATTCAAGTGACATGGACGAGGACGTAGACCCCAAGCACGCCGTCAAGAGCGATGACAAGGGCAAGAACCCCTTCGCAAATAAGGCCCCAGTCTACCACACTTTCCTTGGCACCACCACCGTCCGACAACAGAAGACCTCTCTAAGGATCCTGATGGCCACTCTCCCCCCAGTTCCCCAATACCTGCGCTGGTCAGAGGTTCCAATCACTTGGGACAGGACGGACCACCCAGATCTCGTGCCCACGAAGAACCAATACGCCTTGGTCATCAACCCATTGATTGACAGCGTGGAGTTCACCAAGTGCATGGTGGATAGTGGAAGCAGCATCAACATCATGTACCTGGATACACTGCAGAAGATGAACTTGACGGAGGCAAACCTAAGGCGGACCAACACCGTGTTCCATGGCGTAGTTCCTGGCCGGGAGGCTCGGTCCCTTGGGTGCATCACACTTCAGGTAGCCTTTAGCGATGTCAATAATTACCACCAAGAGCGCATGACCTTTGAGGTGGTCCCCTTCAAGAGCGTGTACCACGTCATATTTGTCCGCGACATATTCCACACGTTCATGGCCAAGCCATGCTTCGTCTACAACAAACTCAAGATACCCGGACTGAATGGTGTCATCACCGTATCCGGAAGCTTTACCAAGGCAAGGGACTGCGAGATCAATGAAGCAGCCGTTGCAGAAGCTGTCCTCTACAGCGAAGAATTCAAGGAGATCAAGAGCAAGGTCAATGACTCAGAGATACCCGCGTCGAAGAAGCAGATCTCCGACTCCGCTCCTGCGTTCAAGGCCCCCATCGAGACCAAGCCGTTGGAACTCGTGGTAGGCAATGCCTCCAAGACCGTCGCCATTGGGACGAACCTGGACCCCAAATAGGAAAGCGCGCTCGTCGAGTTCCTCCGTGAGAATAGGGACATGTTTGCCTGGCAACCTGCCGACATGAAAGGTGTACCTAGGGAACTTTCCAAGCACAGCTTAAACATAGATCCAAAATGTAAACCAGTGAAACAACCTCTACGACGCTTCGGAGATGAGAAGAGACGCGCCATTGGCAAAGAGATAGCTAGGTTACTTAAGTCTGAGTTTATCCGAGAAGTCCTTCACACCCGATGGGTGGCCAATCCTGTACTTTTTCCCAAAAAGGGAACCAATGAATTAAGAATGTGCGTTGATTACACCGGTTAGAACAAAGCATGTCCCAAAGATCCGTTTGCTTTGCCTTGCATTGACCAAGTCATTGACTCGATGGCTGGCTCAGAACTTTTGTGTTTTCTCGATGCATACTCAGGATACCACCAGATCAATATGAGGAAGTCAGACCAATTGGCCACTTCGTTCACTACCCCTTACGGCACGTTTTGCTACGTCATGATGCCCTTTGGGCTGAAAAACGCAGGTGCTACCTACCAGCGGACAATGCAACGTTGCCGACACGACCAAATTGGTCGGAACGTTCACGCTTATGTGGACGATATCGCGGTGATGTCTAAAAAGTCAAGAGACTTAATCTCCGACTCAAAAGAAACCTTTGACAATCTCCGGAAAACAACATGATGCTCAACCCTAAGAAGTGCGTCTTCGGGGTTCCAGCCGGCAAACTGTTGGGCTTCATCGTTTCCCAGTGCGGAATCGAGGTCAACCCGGAGAAAATCAAGGCCATCTTAAACATAAGTCGTCCGACATGCCTAAAGGACATCCAACGATTAACAGGTTGTGTTGCAGCAGTTAGTCGGTTCATCAGCCGACTTGGAGAGAAGGCTCTGCCGCTGTACAAGTTGCTGAAGAAGGCGGACAAATTCATATGGACGAACGAAGCAGATGCATCATTGAAGCAGCTAAAGGAGATTCTTTCCTCTGTGCCCATCCTTGCAGCACCCGAGCCTGGTGAGCCCCTGTTAATTAACATGGCGGCAACCAACCGGGTTATCAGCATCGTCGTCGTGGTAGAGCGGAAGGAACCAGGCTATGAGCACAGAGTCCAACGACCAGTTTACTACGTAAGCGAGGTCTTAACGAAATCCAAGCAGCGTTACCCGCACTACCAAAAGATAGCTTATGGAGTATTCCTTGCTTCTCGGAAGTTAAGGCATTACTTTCAGGAGCACCCAATCACAGTAGTGATCAAGACTCCACTGTCCGACATTATCAACAACAGCGACGCTACAGGAAGGGTCGCGAAGTGGGGTATTGAACTTGCCGCCTTCGAGATCACCTACAAAAGATGCGACGCTATCAAGTCACAAGCCTTGGCGGATTTTATTGCAGATTGGACGGAGATGCCGGAGGCTACTCCACTGCTAGAACCAGAGTACTGGGTGATGCACTTTGACGGATCTAAGTTGCTCAACGACTCGGGGGCTGGTGTACTACTACATTCACCAAAAGGAGACAAGCTACACTACGTTATGCAGATCCACTTCAAGGCTCCAAAAACATGGCGGAGTATGAAGCACTCATTCACGGACTACGTGTAGCCAAGGATATTGGCATCAAGCGCATAGTTTGCTGTGGAGATTCCGACTTGGTTGCCCAGCAGGTGGCTGGCACCTGGAATGCGCGGAACCCTATGATGGCGGCATATCGCGACGAAGTGGACGAGATAGCCAAGAGCTTCTTGGGCTACGAGGTCAAATATGTGCCTAGGGAGCAAAACGAGGCGGCTGATCTACTGTCTAAACTTGGATCAGGGCGCAAGCAAATTCCGCTAGGATTTTTCCTAGAGCATCTACGCACACCATTCGTAAAGGGTGCCGACATCGACAACCCGGATAGAGCTGACTCTTTCGTCAACATGGTGACAAAGATCCCTTCGTCTTGGACAAAACCGTTCATGGAGTATCTCGAACACGGAACTTTGCCCGGCGACGAGGTCGAAAGACGGCAAATAGTACGACGAGCAAAGGGTTATACCATAATCAATGGGCAACTCTACAAGAGGAGCACTACTGGTGTATACCTAAAGTGTGTTTCCCAGCTAGAAGGTATGGAAATCCTACGCGAAATCCATCTCGGAGATTGCGGGCATCACGCCGCTCCTCGATCGTTGGTCGCGAAAGCCTTCCGGCAAGGATTCTACTGGCTGACCGCGAAGGCGGATGCCGACAAGCTGGTTAAGACATGCACAGGATGCCAGTATTATGCCCGACAACCACATGTTCCTGCTGAAGAATTGCGAACAATACCAATAACTTGGCCGTTTGCAGTCTGGGGGCTATACATGGTGGGACCGTTACAAACGGCACCATGTGGATTTACGCATCTGCTTGTAGCAGCTGACAAATTCACCAAATGGATAGAAGCTAAACCCATTAGAAAGCTTGATGGGGCAACTGCCCTCAGGTTTGTCCGGGATCTAGTGGTGAGATTTGGTCTCCCACATAGCATCATCACCGACAACGGAAGCAACTTGTCACTCGGAGAAGTGGAGGCCTATTGCTGGGACAAAGGCATCCGACTTGACCTTGCATCTGTGGCACACCCACATTCCAGTGGTCAGGTTGAGCGAGCCAATGGATTAATTATGCAGGGAATCAAGCCACGTCTTGAGGCACCACTACATAGAGTAGCTGGAGCCTGGGCGGAAGAATTGCCATTTGTGCTGTGGAGTTTACGAACTACACCTAACAGATCCACTGGCTACACCCCCTATTTCATGGTATATGGAGCAGAAGCCATCCTACCTTCCGACATCCTCCACGATGCACCAAGAGTTGCCGCCTACGACGAAGATGACGCTGAAGAATCCAGACGCCTAGATGTGGAACTTCTCGAGGAGGAGCGCGTTTTGTCATGCCAAAGATCCGCCATATACTAGCAGAAGCTACGCAGCTACCATAGTCACCGCGTTCAGCATCGCTCGTTTAAAGAGGGGGATTTAGTGCTCCGACTTAAGCAGAAGAAGTCACACAAGTTATCCCCGCCATGGGAAGGACCGTTCATCATCAGCAAGGCGCTGCTCAATGGGTCTTACTACCTTGTCGACAATCGTGAACTCAAGGATAGACCCAACAAGGATTAGAAGCGTAAGCGACGTGACCCGGATGATGACTACCCGGAGCTTGATCGGCCATGAAACATAGCACAGCTACGTCCTTTCTACACTTAGCATTTTTTATCTAATCGTGTACCTCTTATATGATCAATGAAATAAAGCTCTTTGGTTCACTCATATTGCTGAGTCTTTTACCTCCTTTAGTGTTCATTTTTTGGATCATATAAACTTTTATGCACAAGCCTTGCGATTGCACTTGTGAAAATTCCGCCTATGGGCGTTAGCTTAAGTTTTCTGGTCTACATGTTCTTTGTTGTTTTTATGTGGATTCCGGAGTAGTGACTTTCAGCACTCATTGTCGGCGATTTTGTGCTTAGGTTATTGACGGTGCCATTGGGCATCATCACCTAAGCACATGGTTTCGACAACGAGTCTTCCGACTCACGAAAAGTCAAGCATAAGAACCAGAGTAATGGATAAGCCAGCACTTGCTTAAAAATATACATGCTGAAACTTAATTCGTAAGTAGCAGGATACGACAAACCATTGTTCTCCTCCTTAAGATTACATCAACAAAGTTTTTCCCGTGCACACTCCAAAGGTGAAACAGAAATTACAAAGTGTTTTTTACTCTTTGGGCGCAGGAGACTTGGAGGCCGCATCATCACCAGCCGGAGAATCGCCCTCAGCATCGGCGTTGTGATGAGACTCGGAGGATTCCGGGTTGGCATTGTCGAGAAAGTTCCTGGGCACAAAGACGTCGACATCTACCAACTCGGCAACCCTGGTATCATACCCCGCGAGTGATGACAAGATGGCCTCGTGATCGATCTCTTTGCCGTCATCATCCACGTCGGGGATACCAGATGTCACCGTGTCGATGTCGGCACCTTCATAGTGTGCCTTCACCATGGACAACGCCATCCTTGCGCTAGCCCGTGTGCATGAAGCTTTCCAGCTCGCGACACGCTCGGGGGCTCGGCGCAAAATCTCCGAGTACTTCACCATGGAGTCCGAGGCCTTGATATAAATATGTAGGGGCTTGGCAATCTCCTTGGCCTGGGTGATGACGGTGTTGATGAAGTTACCGGCAAGAATCATGCATTCCTTGTCCGAAGGAGGCGAGCGGGTTAAACCCATAGGCGCTGAAAATTCCGACAAGCATTGCATGAGTTCAATAAATTCTAAGTATCCAGACTACAGAGCTACAAGGCGGAGGACACTTACTGAAGATGCTGGCCTTAGCTTGCCAGACGACGTCCTCCAAGGATTCCTTCTCTTGTTGGAGGAGCTTAAACGCCTCGCTATGGCGAAGGTTTTGCTCATCGGCAGCTTGCTTCTGATCCTTTAGGATCGCAAGCTCCTCCTTCAAGCGATTGATCTCAGCGGAGGCGGAGTCCTGCAGGGCTTTCATGGAATCCTCGTGCATCTTCAGCATTTCTTCCCTCTCCTTCTTAAGTATCTTGTTCTCGTTGTCCAACTGCTGGATGTGCTTGGACTGCTCGACAATATCCTTGGCCTTGGCGACATGCTCTGCAAGTCGGAGAAAACAAAGTACACAATGAGTACTCGAAGAAGGTAAGGCACAAAAGTAAGAAGGAAATGCGCAAAAAGAAAACAGAGTCTTGTTTTTGATGATCTGTTCCTTCAAGATGGCGGTTTTACCCTTTTCAGCTTCAAGGCTTGCGTGCATCTTCTGGTACTTTTCATTAGCCATGCCCCTCCGATCATTCTCGTTCTGTGGAAGCAAATACAAAGTTAAGTCGTTGTTTAGTCTACTTGGAGCCCCTAGTCAGAGATTTTCCTTCTAGGCGCTCGGGGGCTACAACGGGAGATTTTAACTTAGCAATACACTTAGCTTTTCTTTAAGCATCTAGTCGGAGCTAATTCAGTTCTCAACTAGAGGCTTGGGGGCTACAATATAAAGTTTTAACTCGGAAAATGCTTAGATCTTCTTTAAGTATCTAGTCGGAACTAATCCAGTTACAACTAGAGGCTTGGGGGCTACAGCACTTAAATTTATGAACACTGTGTATGCTACTCTTAAAGCATCTAGTCGGAATAATTCATTCCATCTAAATGATTAGGGGCTATAGTGAGAGTTTTTTCTAACTTAGTCATTCTTAGAGCATATAGATGCAAAACCAATGGTTTTTCGTCTATATCCTCGGGGGCTACAGTGGGATACTCATATGAAATGCAAAAGGTAAAGTAAAACTTATAAGTGCGATGATCTTGAGGTTTGTAGCGCTCTCGGCCAGCAGCTTGCCAAAGGAAATGCTATTTCCTCGCAAGATGTCTGCTTGACGGAGTAGCTCCTCAAGACCGCACGTCGGAGATGATGGCACTACTCCAGGAACCATAGTTGTGCTACCCGGCGTAAGCACCGGGTAAATAATCTTTGGCAACTCGAAGGGTTTCTGGGGAGTAGAGGCTCCGCCTTCGGCAGAAGTACCAGCCCCCCCCCCCCACCGCCTTGATGCTACCGATGGCATCCTTAGCCGGAGCTTCAGCCATTTGAGGAGCAGCACTCTCCTGCGTCGCCTTCTCGCCGACAACAGCAAGCTCAGTTGATGCGCCAGAGTCCACTTCCATGGCGGAAGGGCCTGGTGCCTCCTGGACTTGGGAGCTTGTCGGAGCATAGGAGGGCTTGACGGCAGGAGTAGCAGGGGCGATGGCGGGAGAGGAGTCGCGATGCAGCATATCTTTAATATTTCTAGAAGCCCCAAGAGTCTTGGAGGACTTCTTGAGGCTGGTTGTGGCTTTAATCCTGAAGCGTGCAAAATGCATAAGTACAGGAATAAGACAGATAAATGAGACAATGTCGGAGAATAAGAAGCTTACACTAGGGGGGCGCTTTAGCAAACATCCGGGTGGCTTTCTTCTTTTCCGCCTCCAGGGCGGCAGTACTCTTTTTGGAGGCTCCACCCTCCATCTTCTTCTTCTTACCTTTGTTGGCAGTGTCAGAGGTGGAGCTCTTCCGCTTTCGCGCCAACGGGGCATCATCGTCGGACACGACCGTGACTTCCTTCATCTTTGGATCATAGATTTGGGCAGCCAGGTTGCCCTCCTCTAGATCGCTAAGCTGTTAAGTGAAGAAATCATCGTGTTAGACAAGATGATATTGGCAAGACGGAAAAACTGGAGCAATGTCATACACGGAAAATAAATGTCTACCTTTGGGAACTTTCCATCTACGAACATGTCGTAGGTGAGGGTGAAGCCACGCTTCTTATGCTTCACCTTGACGATGTCCTTGAGGCGAAACTTGACGGAGTCGCTCGAGAAGTTGTCCTCAGAGATCCGGAGGGTATCCCTTCGGTCGCCGGTGTACTCGTGCATATACTTCATGCGGTGCTGCAGAGGTTGGATCCGCCTGATGATCCAGCACATGGATAGGTCCAAGCCGGTCAGACCCGTCTCTACGAACCACTCGATCCGCCTTATTGCGCGAGAGGCGTCGAGGTCGGAGGGAAGGGAGGCATGGGACCGCCATGTGGAGACTTCGGCGGCGGCTCAGTCCACGAAATCCGGGTACATTACTTCTCAGCCCGCCAAAGGAATGTCGGGGCCGTAGAAGTACGTCCGCTGCCAATTTTTGCATGACTCGTGGCCGACGATGTCGGGGAACCGCCGGCCAGGACGGATCTTGAAGCTTATGGTGCCGCAGTTCCTAAGCTCCTCCCTACAGTGTCCGGCTTCACGTTTGACGGTGAAGAAGTATACAAACAAATCTAACCTAGGCTTAATCCCTAGGTAACCCTCACAAAGTGCCGCGAAGTTTCTAAGCACTAAGATACTATTAGGGGAGAGGTTGTGGGGTTGGACCTTGAAGTGATTCAAGCGGACAGGAAGAAGTGGGAGATGGGCAGAGAAACGCCGCGTACCAATTGCGCCTTGAGGTATACTTTCTCTCCGGCTTGGGGAGAAGGGGTCACCTCGCCGGCCGGCGCCGCCCGCCAGGCGAGCCCCTCCGTCGCGGGGAGGTAACCCTCAGCGGCCATCTCTTGGATGTCGTGGCCGGTGATGTCCAAGTCGCGCCAGTCGCCTTTGTGCGAATCTGGCTCCTCTTCCAGGGGCTCCAGCACCGCCAGATTGTGGTCGCCGCCGGTGGTTTCTATCACCGCCGATGCGGGGATGACCAGACCCTCTGGGGGAACGACGACGGAGCTCGCCGGCTTCGCCGTGGCTTCGCTCGACGCCGCCATTGACGGGGATGAACTGCTCCTAGCCATGGAAGAGGGAAAGAACGCGACTGGTGCAGAGAGAGAGGCTAGGGTTTCTCGAGGTTTTCGCGGAGAGCTCGAGGAGGCGCGTGGCAGGAGGAAGAAGACGATGACGTGAGAGAATGGGGTGAAAAACTGGCAAGTGTCCCACGGTTACTATTTATCTTACTCTGCGTCAAGATTCGTGCAGCTAATCGGACGGTTGCCGCGTAGACGACATGTTCGTGAACGTGCGCAGTAATTTCGCCACGTCTCCAACCGTCGCCGCCAACGGTTCGTATCGCTTGCGCGGGAAAATCGGATATGATTATGTTCTCTGCATGTGTGAGTTACGAGGCGTCGTTGACCTACAGCCTACGTCGCCATAACTGACATGGTAGATGATCCATCCCATCTAAGATTCCGGCATGGATGGATTTAATCCGACAATGGGAGTGTACGATGGAAGATTCAGCATTTCTCCGACTTACTGATAGAAGACGGAGAAACCTTTGCAGGGTTCTTTGGGAGGACTACAAGATGTTGCTTGACGATTTGCCGACATCCATCTAGACGGAGCATTCCACGGGAAGAGGCAAGACGACGCAAGATCTCGGAGTTCTCCAGGGGCTACTATTGGGGATATGCTATATGGGTATCCTCATAGCATGTCACTTATCCGACTAACCCGGGTGGCCCATAGTCGGTATCATGGCCTGTGCCCTGCTAGGCGGCCCAGTTAGGTGGATCCATAAGGGAGGCCCATGCCGGATAAAGGAAGGCTACGGTGGAGTCACCCGCGTACCCGGAGCCTTGGAGTGCAAGATACACAAGACTAGTAATACACGGTGTAGAACTCTGTAACCTGTCCGGCTAGGACTTTTCCCTGTAACCCTAGGACCTGGCGACTATATAAGTCGGGCCTATGGGAGCCTTTAGGGCACGATAACTTAGACTTTCTAGTCACCTTGCACAGCAAACCTAATCTCTGTAACTAGGCGTATTGCCATTATAGTGATTTATAGCAGGAGTAGGATTCCGCCACCGTTGTGGGATCTGAACCTGTGTAAGCTTTGTTACCTCGTACCCGTCAACCATCCGCCTTACCCCACGTCTCTAAACACGCACTGTGAGGAGCCCTCCATGGCGTACTCGTCGGCAATACCACGACACCCAGTCAGTTGCCTATAGGTTAAGGCATGACATGGGCGTTGCGCTTGAAGACTTCTGCTACTTGTGTTGTAATTGCCATAATGGCCTCTTTGTAAGTTTTTGTAGTCGTTACTTTATGGATGTTGTAATGATACTAGTCGGTTATGCTCACGTCTCACTGATCGTGGGAACGTGAATTGTATGCATAACGGGTATTCTTGGACCATAAATCTGGGGTGCCACAGAACCCCCTCCAGTATTAAGGTGCAAGCAACAGACAACTTCTTTAAGAAAAGTGTGTAAGGTAAATAATCCACTTGTTCCATGAACAAGAGACCGTTGTTTTTTCTCCCTAGTGGCAACAACATATCTACAACCGAAGAGATTTCTGTCACTTCCCTTGGAAACATGAGGCATGAACCCACTATCGAGCATAAATACCCCCTCTTGGAGTCACTAGCAACTACTTGGCCAAGATAGCTACTAACAACGGAGAGCATGCAAGATCACAAACAACACAGACATGATAGAATCATAAAGACAAAACCATTAATCAATCTGACATAGTAATCTCAATATCCATCAGATCCCCGCAAACACAACATGCATGATTACAATTAGATTAGATCTTTATCATGAACGGAGCTCACAAGATCTATACATGAAATCACAAGGAGGAGATACAACCATCTAGATACTACATGGACCCATAGTCCAAGGTGTAACTACTCACGCATCATACCGGAGAAGAAGGCCTCCGGGATGATTTCCCCTCCGGCAGGGTGCCGAGAAGAACTTCAGATTCCCCTGATCTAGGGACGATGGTTGCGGCGGCTACAGACGGTTTTGCGGAGTTTTTATCGGGTGCCTAGGGTTTCTGCATCGAGGGCTTCTTATAGGCGAGGAGGCGAGGCAGGGGTGCCCAAGGGGCCCACACCCTGCCTAGGCGCGGGCCAGGCTTGGCCACACCTGGGGGGTGTGGCCACCCTGCGGCGCCCCTCCGTCTCGTCTTCTGGATTCGCGTGGCCCACGGTAAGATATTGACTTTGGCTTTTGTCCCGTCCAATTCCGAGAATATTGATTTTCTGCCTACGGAACCAAAAGCGAAGAAAAGCAGAACCGGCACTATGAAAACTTGTTAATAGGTTAGTTCCAGAAAATATATAAAAACACATCAAAGTGTATATAAAGCAAAGCAAAGTAGATACTAAACAAGCATGGAACATCAAAAATTATAGATACGTTTCCGACATATCACTGTTGCATCTTAGGATTGTTGTTATTGTTGTTTTGGTTGGGATTGGCACGACGGGGAGACATATATGGTTTCAATAAGGATAAGTAATGAGATATAACCCATAGATGCTTAACATGCACAATACATCACATAGCAACTATCACAAAATAATCAAACACAAGATAACATAGAGTTTAAACAACATAGACAACAAGTTTTGGAAAAGTAAACACACCAGCAAGCCATCCACATGTTGGTCATTGCGACTCAATAAATCAAAGGATGATAGATAAATAGGTAGCTGAGTAATCAACTACTCCTCCATGTCAACCTCAACTTCCACAAGAGTAAGTTCGGCTGTCTCCATGGTTGTCTTGTACTCCTCCATGCTAGTGGTCAAAGCCTCGACCTTCGCACGGAGGGCTCTCTTCTGCGAGCGCAGCCTCTCTATCACTCCCTGCTGAGTCTCTAACTCAAATTACTTGGCCTCTATCTCGGCCCTCATATCCTTGATCTTCTTGTTTCTGCCCTGCTCTCTTTTCTCCTCATTTTTGAACTTCTTGTCCTGGTTCTCGAATTTGGCCTCCATCTCCTTGACGATATCGTCCTGCTCCACGAAGAGCTTATCCTTCTCCCTCATTTGAACCTGAATCTCGTCATTGCTAAGCATGACGTTGGTCCTATAAGTGTCGAGGTGTCTAATAAGACCCTCTAGGTCCTGGAGGTACATATGAACTGGCTCAATCGTCTCTCTAGCAGCGCCCTCATACACTAATGCCTCTCCCTCCTCGTCACGTCTCCCAAACAGGTGGAAGTAGAGGCCCCTGAGTTCGGTGGAGTGGCGTCCGCAGAGGCGTCCGAGTAGCTCCTACATGACTACATCTATTCCCTTCTCCTTGTCATCATGCATCAGCTTGAAGGTAATCTCCTCCGTGAGTGGCTCCGTCTGGCGTCCCGGCTGCGAGACCCTAAAGCCCCAAAGATCCTTCCTCTCGAACTTGGTGAGATGAAGTGCCTTAATATTAGGAAGTGGGAGGTTGAGCACACTAGTGAACTGTACGATACGTGCTCCAAAATGAGTTCCATTGAACTCCTCGGTAGTGCTGATCACAAAGCTAGGCATCTAATGCATAGGACAAAGAAAGAATTAGAACAACACAAGTAAGAGAAAAACAACAAGGTAGTAAAAATGAAAGCAAAAATCATACAATCATCCATAAAACATACAAGTCATGGCATACAAAGTCTACCACAAGCACTAAGGTTCAAACATAACTTATACAATTTTTTGCGAGAAAACGACAAGTGTGGTGGTCCAACTGTTGGAATACGTCACAATTCTCACTCATAAGCTAAGTCTATGATATCCTCCCTTAGACGTTTTATGGCGGTCTCTAAGTCTTGGGTATACTTCTTCTCCTCCTTAAGGTCATTTTGAGTGTTGAGCATTGTACACTTGAGTCTTTCACCAAGATCCTTGATAGCATTCCAAGCTGCATTTCTTGCAGAGTCAAAGAATGTCGTATACATTTCTGAGTTGGTGACCATGCAGAATCCCAACTCTTTGTGGTTGTCTCCCTTGTTTTTGTACAAGTCGAGTTGCACCCACCAATATTCTTCTCCTTCATCCATCACCGGAAATCCTTTGTACACGGCCTCACCATGTATTCCCAAGTTAACCATGAGGGTTTTGAGTGCTTTGGAAACTCCGTCTCACATTCTAAAGTCATGGTAATGAGTGGTCCCTTCTTGACGGCTTTGTTGATGGCAGCCATCTACAAATAGAGATGAGAAAGAAGATTAGAAGAGGTTTACGAGAAGAAAAAGACAAGTGTGGAATTTGCACAGAGTTGCATTTTTCCTAGTGGTTTCCTTAGTCTAATCCAACTTAGGGTCATAATCCTACAGGCAACACAGTGCTCTGATACCATCCGTAAGACCCCACCTTTATAAGGTAAAGGTCCCTGTGATTGCAATGCTAGTCCCTGGATCAAATGCTAGCATCCACAGTTTAAGATGAAGTAGACAGATACAAAGGTCGTTTATTACATCATCATTCCAGATATAACACAGTCTTTACAACTCAATAGCCAAAGGCTAGTACATAGAGTTCATAACATAAAGGAAATAACTATAAGTCTTCATCTTCATGTGCCACAGGCAAGCATGTTGAGTGTAGACTCACAACCCTAATCTCCATCAGAGTAACCTACAACATCATAAGTTAAATCCACAGTGGGTCAATACATTTGGAATTGTATTGGCAGTTGATACCATAGTAGAATAGTAGTAGCTATCATCTATATGAATTTGGCTAAGTGTAGCTTAGGTTGGCTTTGCTCAAAATAGGTTTTTCTTATCAGTTGAAAACACTAGGTTTTTGTTTGTCAAAAACTCCCAAGGAACCACCAATAGACATTGGTGAACCTTTAACCCTTGTTCAACCAGAAGTTTTTAACTTAGAAATTGGGATGAGGAGATCCTTGATAGCTTTAATGTCTTTTATGCTCAAATTGTCCGTTGTCGGGGACACGGCTAAGTACTTAGATTTTACCCTCTCGAGAGGTGGTGCAGTTTCCCCACAAGACTCGACATGCATCGAGACAAGATCTTTTAGAAGCCTTCCCTTATACCACCATGGACGTGGTCCATCCTATCACCCTACCACCAACTGTCCATCTGTCTAAGTTATTGCAACCTATATGATCAAGGCAGAGCCCATATTCCATGTGGTTGCACTAGAAGCTTATAAACACCAAACATATCAAATCCCTTTTTTCCTGGGTGGCTTTCCATAGGTGAGATACACAAGGTAAACCATAGACATGGCCTTGTGTAACCACTCAACATAAACCATCATACCATTCCACCTAGCTGTTTCATTCACTTAGTTGTTTTATTAAGCAAAACACAAATCATAGACTTAGAAATATTTCATAGCATGAATAATCCACCCTTGTTTGCTACTAGCTAGGCTAAGCATGATAACATAACAAGTATCCTAACTTAGAGAAAATTCTACTAAGACTATAACTACTAGGATTTCCCAAGGCATAGCATAGCATAGATACTTAGAAAATTTCCATGCAAGTCCTACTCAAAATATCACTAATGCATAGTCAAAATAATAGGACAAAATACATGAAGCACCACTTGCCTTGGTATTTGGGGGAGTAGCAACAATCCTCACACACACAATCACCACTAGCACCAAAACTTACACATCAAATAATAGCACCAAATTCACATTCAAATAATCAAACAAAAATATATATATGAATGCATGCAAATGCAATGAAATGATTTTTTCTATACTAGCAAGTCTAACCAAACATTACTGAACACAAAGCCATCTATTTAAAGTCTAAACAAACTTAAATTTTCCTCAAAACAATTTTATAAACATTTTATAAAGCCAAAATAAGCATAAACTTGGTTCTTAAAATAATCCTATTTTTTCAGAAGCAAAATGCAAATTTAAGGCTACATTAGTGTAGTGCTTAATTTTCTGAATCCAATGATATATTGTTTGCATTTTTGGATAAACAGAACAAAAGATATGAATTTTACAAGTTCAAAACTCTAATAGATACAAAAACAGATTTTTAAACAAAATCATAGACACGTGGCCCTATCTGATTGGCCCGTACCGCTTCGCGCGGATCAAGCGCGTGGACCGTTGGATCTAAGTGTGATCCTGCGGTCCAGATCTGGCAATACCGCTTCAGCCTGGCTATCTATCTAAGCCGCCAGATCTACATCCTACGGCTATCGACCACGCGACCAAAGATGGGCGGCACCAATGGGTGCTGGCAGCGGCGGTGCTACTGGCAGTGATGCTCTAGCGATTCCAGAGGGGGCTAGAGGCGGTGGCGATGCTTACCAGCATCGCACAGATGCGAGGATGCTTGAGCTGTCCTTGGCTTGGACAGGAGCGAGCTGCTGCGGCCGTGGGAGCTCGACGGAGTTGCGGACAGCAACGGGCTTTTGCAAATGATGACGGAGGCGATGACCTAGGTCATCGTAGCACAAAAAAAGGCATCAGCATGTGCACAAGTACACGGCGCTCACGTTGGTTTGAATAAGGTGCCAAGGGGCGCTCGACCCTTACTAGAATTCCTCGTCGGAGTTGGGCGAAGCTTTGGGCGTTCGCGGTGGTTGACGGAGGCGACGTTCTGGGTCACAAGCCGATAAACAGAGGGCATGAGAAGAAGAACAAGAAAAAAGGGGGGCATGACAGCAAGAATCAGAAGGCACGGGCGGACGGTGCTCACCAGAATCATTCGCCAGAGGTGCTCAGGCAGCGGCGGTGCAAGCGCGAATACGGCCAGCCTGGGGTTGTTCTGGTGATGGGGGTTGAGGGGAAATGGGCGCGGAGGTGTGGGGGTTAAGTAGCAGGCGTCGGCAGGGATTATGCAGGCATTGATCGGCAATTAAGCGTGAATCAAACGCGGCAGTGAAGGAGGTAACGGCGGCGACGACGGGGTCTGGCTTGCGGGGTTTGGGGACAATGACGACATGGCGTTTGGGGCCACTGGTCAGCGAGGAGGGGTACGTGCGTGCTGGTGATAGAAGGGCAAGAGGGAGAGTGGACTGAGTGGGCTTGCTGGGACGTTTCTGGCGCTAGACCGAAAGGCTGGCGCAGTGTTTTATTTTTTTCTTTGTCTTTTCCTTTTTCTATTTGATTTTTCAGGAATGGTTTTCAAACCCTTTTTCAAATCTGTTTGAATTCAAATCACCTCCAATTTTTTGTAATGTGATACAAGCATCCTAAAGTGTGACAAACACATCTGTTCACTCAAACACACCTTGGTCCTTTGAAAATAAAAATAAAACCATGCCTCATATGAATAATAAAATGGGCATATAATTGGTCTTATTTGGTTTCAATTTTTGAAAAAAATTGTGCAAGCTCTAGATGCTAGGATGGTATGAATGCAATGCATGATTCTGAAATTCATGAATTTTGGGATGTTACAGTCCAGCTTCATACACATGCAGTTTGAGGAAGCATTTGTATCATTTGGAAGTGTTGTATAAACAAAAACCTGCGGTGAAGGAGTACTTGGATGCACATCATGGAATTGTGTGGTCAAGAAGCCGATTCAATGAAATTTGCAAGGTAGACTATGTAACAAGTAACCTTGAAGAGAGTTTCAATGCAAAGGTCAAGTCATTGAAAAGGCTTATGATGTGGCACATATTTGATAAGATTAGGCAGATGATCATGATAAAGATCGGTTTGCGTCAAAGAATTCCATCAACAGTATATGCTGGCCATATCATCCTCACATCTTTGATTAAGGCTTTGCATGTCAGGGCAAAACAATTGAAGATGAAATGCATTATAAGAGGAATGGGGGCTGAGGTAATGTACATTGATAGTAAAGATAGCCAATGGAGGTATCGAGTGAGTTTGGTTGGTAGGACATGCCATTGCGGGCAATGGCAGCTCCCTGGGAAATCCTACATACATGCATTATTTTTTCACGGGTGTTCTAGGAGGTGAAGAGGGTGAATTTGATCAGTACATGTCAGAGTATTTCTCCGTTGCCAAATTTAGGGCAGAATATGCTCAGAATGTCCCAGCCTTGTTGGGAAAACACCAATAGATGGAAGTGGATCCAGGCTTCAAGCTATACCCTCTAGTTTTTATTAGACCAGCAGGTAGGCCAAGGAAGAATAGGATAAGAGCTAGTGCAGAGGGTGGTGCACCACCTCGATGACGTAAGTGCAAACGTTGTGGGATCCTAGGGCACATTGCTAGGCTTTTTAAAAATGCAGTGGACCTAGCTTATGGAATGGATGATCAGGCGGGAGTAGCAAATGCAGATGAGAATGAAGCAATGGATGCATTGCAGATTGAATCAATGAATCAAGAAGAGATTGAACCAAATGCAAGGGAGATTGAACCAGTCGGTCGAGAGGATATTGAACCAAATACAGAGGAGATCGAACCAAATGCAGGGGAGATTGAACCAGTCGATCAAGAGGAGATTGAACCAAATGCAGGGGAGATTGAACCAGTCGATCAAGAGGATACTGTAGCAGAGTTCAAGCGTAAAGGAATTACACCAGCGGATATGGCATAAATGGGGACAATGCTTTTTGAACCGTATGAACCAGTGGATCGAAACTTGATTGAACCAATTGTATGACAGACTAAAGCACTTGATTCATTGGATGCAGAGAAAAAGAACAAAGAGAAAAAACGGAAGAAGCTGATGGTGGACTCCGAGAATATTCTAGCTAGGATCACTAGGAGAAAGGTGGTGAACCTAGCAAAAAACACTAGGAGCAAGAAAAAATGGATTTGAATTATTAATTTGAATTTGTATGATAAATTTTAACTACTGTCAATGTTTGTATTTAATTCGAACTAGTGTGACGCTCCCAAGTTTGTATGTTGGATAATCCCATAATGCATGTGTTATTGCAAGTTTCTACGGCTGTGCACCTAATTGCTTAGCACTGTTCAGTTTTTCCCTCTACATGTGGTCAACACATGGGGTTTAGCTAGTTCATGGCTTAAACGTTGACCAATTGATCCAAAATTTGGCACAATTGTGTATCTTGGATTGATTTACCATATGAAATTGGAAATTTTGGATTAACTTGTAATCAGCCACATTTTTATTTTTATAAGTGATTAAATTCAAAAAAATGGTTTTAGGGTTAGTTTAATTCAAAGAAAGAGTCAAAACAAAGTGCAACCTTCAAATGGAGTCTTGTTATATTGCCTACAGCCTAGCATGAATAATAAAGGAAAATGAAATAAAGAGAAATGGACTTATCCCCTAAACCACTTCTAAAACCCTTGTTGGAATGAGCTACTAGCTATGAAGATGCATGGCTTTCTACTCGATCAACCTCCAAAATAACCCATTCCAAAACATACTTTGTCTAAATGAGGCCAAATTTGGAACACTTGTGTATATATGAGTTGCAAACAATATAATGTCGGCCAAGACAAATTATTTTGTTCAAATAACACATTTTTCCATTTATTATGCCAAAAGCTTGAATTTCTCTTACTCATTTTATTATCTGAGTGCCCTTGTTTTCGTTAGCTCTACTCAGTTTTCTCCTCCCTCTAAAGTTTTCCTCACTTTCCCCTCCCGCTAAAGTTTTCCTCACTTTTCCCCTCTCTCCTGACTCAAACCCTCACAACAGCTTCTGCACTCTGATTGGTTGAGATGTATGCCACACGGATCTTGGCTAACCATCATTGGTTACATCATGATCCGACGGGCTGGAGGTCTCTCTCTCCCAATGGCTGCACCTACCTTGTACGGAGAGGAGAGCCCGACAGGCTGGAGGTCTCTCTCTCCCGATGGGCGCACCTGCCTTATACGGAGACGAGAGCCTGATGGTCTGGATGTCTCTCCCTCCCTTTCACTATCGCACGTATACCAGCCGCATCTTCCTCCCCTCATATCGACGTATGGCGGCGCGGTTCTAAGCGTGGCGGTCCGAACGGCGTGCGGCGGCACGAACCTAAGCCTGGCGGTCCGAACGGTGTGCGTCGGCGCAGACCTAAGCGTGTGAGTCGAAACAGCGTGCAGCAGCGCAGATCTAAGCCTAGCGGTCAGAACAGCGTGTGGCGGCGCGGACCTAAGCGTAGGGGTCGGAACGGCTTGCGGCGGTGCAGATCCAAGCGTGTCGGCTGGAACAGCATGCGGCGGTCAGGATCTAAGCGTCCGTCTCACTCCTGCTCACCTCCTCAGATCTGTTGCTAATTAAAGACACCGAGATGAGGCGGTACCGACAGAGGTCATCGATGCGACGATGGTTGAAGCCATCATCCGCAACATCACCGCGACGGTGCAGATCAAGCCCCCGTGAACCGATTTGAATAAATTTGATACTCCCTCCAACCCATATTAGTTGACTTGGATTCATCTATATATGAAACGTACCTAGTCAAGTTTGACTGCTAATATGGGTCGGAGGGAGTATATATTTGAGTCGTGATACCGGTGGATATGTTGATTCATAAGTAGCAGTACTTGCTTTGACAATCTCCGGTGGGCTTGTATTAGTTGATTTAGATTTGTCTAGATTCGATTGTACCTAGACATGAATTAGTATTAGATTCATCCGTATCTTGAAGAATTTGAGTCAAAGAAATTGGATCGGAGGGAGTAGTACTTTCTTTGACAGATCGCCTCTCTGGAGAAGAAGAATGGGGCGTTAGGAAGAACGGGGAATGGATGCTCTCATCAATGCTGCAAGTCTACATGGCATTTGGCACGCCAACCATGGGCATCTAGATCCAATGGCAAGCAACTCGGGCCCCGCAATGCATTCTCATGACAACTTTGGGACTGCAAAGGGATTAAATTTGCGGGAACTCACAACCATCCATTGAATAACAATTATACCATCTAAATTAGCTATCAATTCAACTAACCATTACATGTGCCACCTTCACCATAACCCCATAGTGTAACTGTTATGACGGGGATGACAACTACTAAAACTGCCCACATGAATCTACTATTATCCCCCACCTTCACTTGAAGTCCATGTTTTGGATTTTCTACCACTTGATCAGATACGGAAAGATCAGCCTCAAGTGTCAACTTCTCTTTGCGAATAAGCTCTGAGTTTTTCTTTTCTTCCTCGACAATACGCTTCAGCTCTAATATCAACATGTTTTTATGGGCCAATTCATCACCTAAATTGGCAACCATCTCCTCCAAATCCATCCTCTGGCTAGACCACTGGGTTGATTCGTCTTGGTATGCAATGTACCATGGATCATTGGCCAGCATAGCACACTGTAACAATCCCAAAACAAACCCAATTAAAATCAGTCCGACAAGACATGGAGGCACTTCAAATTCAACGGTAGTACAAAGAGAAGGAGCTACCTGCACTTCTGACATGGTAGGAGAAGGAGAACATGGCCACGACATGATCGAATCCCCACCCTCGCCGGTGTACCCGCTACGACCAGACATTGAAGACTAATTTAACCTTGCAATATCAAGGAAATTATGGGAAACAAATCGATTAGGGTGGGAGGAGCATGAGAGAAGGTCTTACCAAGCACTACTAGCAACTGCTGCGACCGTGCGTCGAGTTATGGCTGCGGAACAAAATCCCGGTCGTCGTGGGCGGCGGACCTACCTGTGGTCGGTACTGCCTCAATGTACAACGCATGCGGACGAAACAAGTGTTGGAGCCGTGGTTGAGGTGCAGCGTGGCAGTCCGTCCGACACACCGTAAGACGGAGCCACCGACGCGCCGACGATGGCTGCTCTGACCGCCGGTCGGGTAGGATCTGCTCGGGGTTGGGGGCTGGGAGCGGATGAGAGAGAGATCCGACCTCACGACCCCACCTTTCAACGTTTGGGGGAGTAGGTACTCCAGGATTTTTGCATATTTGCCAATTTTGCATATCTGCCAAATTTTTTCTTTGAAATTTGCTTATTTGCCACATGATCACCACATGTCAGCGACAGACAAAATGGCAAATATGCAAGTTGCAATCTAAAACGTGGCAAATATGCACCCCCCCCCCCCCCCTCCAGCCACACATCACGGCCCCATCGCTCATTGGCTTCAACGGCTCCACATGACTGCCCCATCGTTCACTGGCTTCGATGGCCCCACAAGACGAACCTTTTCTTTGAAATTTGACTATTTGCAACATGAGCACCACATGTCAGCGACACACAAAATGGCAAATATGCAAGTTGCAATCTAAAACATGGAAAATATGCAAATCCCCCCCCCTCCAGCCCCACATCATGGCCCCATCGGTCATTGGCTTCGATGGCCCCACATGACGGCCCCATCATTCATCGGCTTCGATGGCCCCACAGAACGAACCTTTTCTTTGAAATTTGAATATTTGCAACATGACCACCACATGTCAGCGACACACAAAATGGCAAATATGCAAGTTGCAATCTAAAACGTGGCAAATAAGCAAATCCCCCCTCCAGCCCACATCACGGCCCCATCGGTCATTAGCTTCGACCACCCCACATGACGGCCCCATTGTTCATTGGCTTCGATGGCCCCACAGAACGAAACTTTTCTTTGAAATTTTCATATTTGCAACATGACCACCACATGCCAGCGACACACAAAATGGCAAATATGCAAGTAGCAATCTAAAATGTGGCAAATATGCAAATCCCCCTCCAGCCCCACATCATGGCCCCATCGTTCATTGGCTTTGATGGCCCCATAGAACGAACATTTTCTTTGAAATTTGCATATTTGCAACATGACCACCACATGTCAGCGACACACAAAATGGCAAATATGCAAGTTGCAACGTAAAACGTGGCAAATATGCAAATCCCCCTTCTAGCTCCACATCACGGCCCATTCAGTCATTGGCTTCGAGGCCCCACCCCACATGACGGACCCATCGTTCATTGGCTTCGATGGCCCCACGGAACGGCCCCATTTGTCATTGCCTGCACCGGCCACCCAATTAGGAAAAAAGCAGCCCACGAGACAGCGAGAGAAGGATGGCGGGTCCGACATGTATCCTGGCCCCCACCGGTCAGCACGTATTGGCCACTGCAGGACCCGCACCAAAGCAGCCCCACCGGTCAGGCATGTAACGATTGAGGGCTTGTAATGTAACGATCAATGCCTGACCCGTCCCAACGCGGTCCCACCAGTCAGCATGTAACGGTCAAGCCTTTGACCTAACGGCATCCCTCCGTCCGAGCGCCCGTGAGGGTTTCTTAACATGGCGAGGGCACAAGTGAAGAAAGCTAAGCGGCTGGGGAAAACTGAGTACAACTAACGAACCAAGCGCACGAAAATATAAATTCCAATCATAAATAGTTCACATTTCAGAGAGATGGCAATTCAACCCCAGTCGACAAAAGGAAGCAGAGGATAGCCACCTTGTGGGGTGGGGGTGGGCGTGGGGGGAGGGGAGGTTGCAGCAATGGATAGAAAAGAATTGTGCCTCCCTAGACCATAGTGAATGTGACAGAAAATAATATACTCCAGCAAGTATGATGAAACTAGCATCATCGACAAGAAGCTTATTAAATAGGTCAAGTATGATGAACCCTTTATTATGCTACACCTAAGCAACAGAATTCTATTATGCCCAAGCTATGCAATCAGGGATTTCATATCCATTAATGGCGATAGTTGGTCTGGATACAGAGAGAATACCTGGGGAGGAGGAAAGGACTAGACAAGGGAGTAGGGATGAACTAGACAGGGTAGGAAGATAGTCCTAATTTATTCATATCCTTCCACACTCTACGATCTTCTATTTAACCTCACCAGGCGTAGCTGGCATCCTCTACTACCGACCACATGTCGGTCCCACATTCTTACAATCCGCCTTCCTCTTCTCCAGACGTCTTCTCGCCCGGTGACACCCCCAGGTCCTCACCTGGCGTGACACTGCTTCCCTCTTGAGATGCAGCTTGTCCCCAAGCTGCTGCATGAGGAGAGCAAAGACGAAGCATCTTGTAATCTTCCCAGGTAGCCATTGTCTCCAGCATGGTCGACCACTTCATCAACACTTGCAAATACTCCCTCTGTTCGGGATTATAGGTCCTACGCGCATACCTAGGTTGTTAATTTGACCAACAAAATATAACTTATATATCACAAAAATTATACCATTAGAAAATATAACCTCTAAAGTTTCTAATGGTATAATTTTTAGAGTTGTTTTGTGGTACCCTCAAGTAAATACTAGTCATCCAGTTTTGTTAATCTAATGGTCCATAAGCTTCCATACTTGTCCCAAAACGAAGACCAGTATGATTCATACTGGTGACCTCGCGACCACACAATTCCGCACGTTCACAAGAGAGCCCGGCCCAATAGAGCCCATGGATCTTCTAACCCTACCTTCCCTTCGTCCCCATATCCACGACTTCACCCCATTGATTCCCGCCGCACGCGCTGCCGTGACGACCCCGCCGCCGCCGAGCAACCGCGGCCAGCTTCCTCTCGCTCTAAGCGTCCACCGAGCGTGCGGCGCCGCCTTCCTTCGCTCGACCTCGACGTCCACAACCGCCTCATGGGCCCCACCGGGCAACTCCTCTCCTCGCTCGGCTGCGCTAACCTCTCCCCTTGCAGGTCGGCGACTCCGCTGGCAGGGTCCCGTCGACACCTCCCGCACCACCATCGACAGGCATGCTGGCCGGAAATGTCCTACCTCCGCCGCATCAGCGCTCTGGTCCCGTTCTTGGTACAACCACCAGTCGACGCCATCCCTCTCGCGAAGCTGCTTTCCGCGCCAAGCCGTCGTGGCTGCACAAGCGCCTGGGCCTCCGTCTCGACTGTGACCGTCGTGGTGCTCGACCTTCATCTGTTGCGCAAGATTAGGGTCGACGACCTCTGTTGTGTCGCACCACCATGAAGAGAGTGTGATGCCGGCGACGGTGGGGTGGAGCTGCAGGTCATGTGGAGGGGGTCGGTGACGAAGATTGGAACAGGGCTGTCGCCTTCTTCCCGAGCGCTGTGAACGTTGTGTCTCCTCGGGCCGACCAGCATGAACGCTAGGCCACTGCACATCAGCGAGCAGCACAAGACCGCTGTTGTTGTTCGCCATCAACAGGTTCTGCCCACTCCAATGACTAGTTCATGTGATGTCTTAAATCGATGTATTTGCAGTAGTGAAATCCCCACTCTAATGGCATTGGCATTGGTTTCAATCATTTGTTCAGTGCATAGATAGGCTATAAATTTGCCTGAGTCCACATGCACTTGCACTGAGTTGGTGATCACTAAATGTTTGATTATACTTTTAAGAATTTGACTATATTTATCAGATTTCTCTTTTCGTGTATAAGGGCTAGAAAATAGAAGTTCCCAAAGTTGGAACTAGGTACGCAAGAACTTGTGCATACATGGCAATGGGGAAAATAAGCTTGTGACATATTATTCTTATGGTGATCTGGACTTTTGCACTGAACACACTAAAACTGTAAGATATATGCCTAGCTTAAAAACCGTAGTGAATTTTAGTTTAGCCTGGACTAATTTTTTTTTTGTATAAACAAATTGGGCATTGTCATCATAATGTTTTTCTGCTGTTATCAAACCGTAGCTCTTGACGGCAAGAACTGTTGCACAACTAACTAATGTAGTAATATTGGGATGCATGAACTACAAGAGGGGTGGTATGCATTTTCTGAACTTTCTTAATTGTTAATTCATGCACCACTATTCTGTACATTGTGTTTCTGTACTTTGAAAAAATGAAAACAGAAATTGCCACTGTTTTCTAAATGCTTTCTCATTTGCATGATCATTTGGTTAACATGAGATACATTGTCTAGTTCCCACATTCAGGTGTTTTCATTTTGCTTGTTACTTTGACCCAAGATCTATATTCATGCCATTATGTGAAAGACTGAAGTTTCTAGCTGGCAGTGTTGTAACCTGACTACCAATTTCACCTAGACGTTTTTATTTTTTAACTGCTGGCAGTAATCTTATGATTTTGCTTCACTTGATATGCATTTTAAAAGATCAAAGAGTTTGGGGATAACTGAGGAATATTTGAGGTTTGAAATATACACATTTTAAACTTTCAGTATAAATGAAATTATATTGATACCTGGGCAGCCTGATACTTGAAAGGTCAGCTAGTTTGCTGAACTGTCAAATTGTTGTAGGGCTGTTGCAGAAGGCATTGGTGGCAAGGGCGCTGTCCAGGCCGGTGATCAGGAAGGCGGCGAGCGATCCAGAACGCGGCGAGGCCCTCGGCAAGGGCTCAGTCTTCCAGGCCAGTGATCAGAAGGCGGAGCGGACGTCCAGAACACGCGAGTATCGGGCCCAACAAAGTGCCAAGGTATCTTGATCTTTCAGCAAAGCTGAGGGTGTCGTTGACGAGGGCTCCGTCGACATGGGCGTCGTCCAGGCGGTGCTCGGAAAGCGGCGGCGCTGTCCAGGGACTACGACGCAGCGAGCGACATGCACGTGGCTCTTGTGCTCTGCTCATGACATCGGAAGACAAGAGACTTGAAGAAGAGAAATGTAAACATAAGAAATACTCTTGGGCACTTTTTTGGTTCATGCTATTTTTGTATGGATCTCGAATAATAATTCCTTCTGTGTAGATATATGTGTTGAAATAATATTTGTATCGTGCTATGTTGACGATTTCGGTTGTGTGCCATCATGAACTGTACAAAAAAATAATGGATCTTTCATTTTTTTTGTATCTGACCACTCTTTTGATATCATCTAATCTAATCAGGAGTGACCTCTTCTAATATCACCTTGTGAATGTAGAGCTGTTCTTATTAGTCTCTGTGTGTCTCAGGTTCAAAGCGACTTGCAGATTTTGCATATGGATTTCGTGTTTGGTCCTGACCTAATACATGAACATACTTATCACTGACTTGCAGATTTTGCATATCTTAAAATAGTCCTCTTATGTAGCTGATATTGTGTATAGCAATCTAGCACCACTCACCGACATCATACAACTTGGAATATGAATAACTTACAACTAAGACCTATGCTATGAATTTCATCAGACCATATAGATAATTGAAGACACATGGAGCACATCATTATTTTGATTCGTCAATTGCACCCAAAAGCATACAAGTGCCCAAACTGCCAGTATTTTTCGGTTTCTTCTTATCAGACTTTTCTGGTTTCGCACCTTCCTTGTTACCAGACTTCTCCGGTTTCACACCTTCCTTACCAGTCAGAGGCGGACCTTAATGGAGGCCAAAGGGGCCATCCCCCCCCCCCAACTCAACTATAATTTGCACCATACTACTAAGTATTTATCAACTTTTTACCATACAAAACACAAAATAATTCAATTTGCCCCCCCCCCCAACTGCTATCAATTGCCTTTTGGCCCCTCCTACAATATTGTTCAAGGTCCGCCACTGAGTTACCAGAGCTATGTTCCTCTTCTCTGATTCTGAGACCTCTGCAAGAAACCAACCACCAATGCAAAGAATATTAGAATCTATGTGAGCAAACAACAACCAGCTTTATTAGGGACTATGATGCAACACCGCACAAATGGAAAGTGGGTTTTGTAGAGAAAATGTTCATCGTTCTAGAATGAATGACCTCCATGGTGGCAGGCATGCTACAGGAGAGCACTTGGTAGAGAGACGATAACACTGATATAGCATCTATATCATCCAAAATTTTCATTGTGTGAACTAAACATATCTGAACATACCAGATCAACTATTATACTATGCAGGTCTGTTGCAAACAAATTAATGAATGCTACATTGTACCATTTATGAACTATAGTCTACCATTTTCTTAATTAAGGGAAAAGAGGCTGAGACATATTATTTTCGTTTCTTCACTATTTAATTTAAACTGTTGGTATGCTCTTTTGATCATGAGCTTGTAGATGGGAACACACACTTGCTGTTCTCTTCAGTCCATCCTGAAATTTTAAAAGATATGAATCTTATACTGAACATTCTAATTTATTTCCATTTCGGTGATGCTTGTAAGGTAAATATGCAGGCAATTCAAAGCAGAGCCAGAGCTTAATAAATCTTAAGATAACAAACCTTAACAAGTGAATTTCACATAACAGTAATTTGTGTGACGGGATTTCATGATCAAATAAATCTTCAAATTTAACTCTATATATTGCTCTGGTTTTTGAACACGCCAAAGACTTAAACCAGATCAGTGCAATTTGAGTTTACAACTAACTAAGTGGTAATGGATGTACTAATTTGAAATCATTGGCCAAGTCCCAGCTCACATTCAGAATACTTATGATGAATCTCTGTAGTTTACAGCTCTATATTGCATGACATTATTTTGCACTAGCAATCTTCATACATGAATGGTTTCCTGGGCTTGCTGCATAACATCTAATTGGGTGCTCATATCTGCTAGGGAATTATAATTAGCATGACCACTACATTCAGTAACCCACCTAGAAAGAAACCACAAATCGAATAGGGCGTCGTGTGGGGTGCCGTCGAAGGTGGCTCCGTGCATGAGAGGAGGTTCGACGTCATCGCGCAACATCGACGGATGAGGCCTCCGATGTGGAGGAGGCAACGAACGCGGCGGACTGCTCGGGCGCGTGGGCTAGTGGCGGCGTCCGACGTGGAGCCGACGTCATTGCTTGTGGAGACGACGGTGTCGTCGCCGGTGGAGACGAAGGCGTCGTGATCGGACTGTGGGCGGTGGCCGTGGGCGATGGAGGCGGCGGCGTCCTCGCGTACTCGCTGGAGGTGGCGGCGTGGGGATTTCTGATCGCTCTATTGCTTGAGCAATTGATGGGCCTGGGCCTGGGCCTAATACTATTAGTTTCACATTTTTAATCAATGATTATGTCTTGCTAACCTGTCGGGCCTAATCTTGGTCGTTTAATCTGAACCGTCCGACTCAATTCATACTTGTCTCTATTCCTAAGCAGTAAAAGGTACCGTAAAAGTTACCAATTTTTATGCTATACTATTTATATTTTGCTGTTCAAATTGGCAACCTAGTTATCCGCGTGGGACTTATAATCCCAAACGGAGGGAGTACACCGCATTGGCTCGTTTCACTAGGCGTCTGTCCAAGATGGCCTCAGGTTCCAATTCAGCAATATCCAGTTGAAGCGGGGATGGCATCTCCGTGTACACAGTGTTAGATGTATATATCTGTATATTGTATTTCCCCCATATGTTAGGGGGCTTCCTGCATATTGCCCTGTACTTGTACTATATATTGTGGCCTTTGGCCCCCAGAGGAATATAACTTTGTCTATTCCTAATATGGTATCAGAGCCTTAGGGTTCCTTCTCTCCTCGTTGCGCCGCCGTCGTCCGCCTGGTACTCTCCCTGGCCGGTCCTCTCCCTGGCGTGCCCGTGTGCTCTCCCTGGCCAAGATACGCTGCGTGGCCGGGTCCGCTTTCCCGGCCGGCGCTGACGCTGGGCTGCTTCTCTCCTGGGCGCGCTGCTGTGTGGCTCGCTCTCCTGGCCTTACACGCTGGCGGCGGTCCGCGCTCTCTCCCTGGCGCGGCTGCTTCTCTCCCTGGAGCGCCCGTGTGCTGCCCGTGTACTCATCCCTGACTCCAGACGCGGTCCGGCCTCCTGACGCGGGACCTGCCGCCACGCGGGCTCCTGCCACCTACCTGCCTCCAGTACCGCTGCTTCCTGCTGCCGACCGATTGATTTTAAATGCTGTTCGTCCGAACAAAAGATCAGTTCTAGATCCGATCGATCCAAAAAAAAAAGAGAGAGAGAGAGATGTCTTCTTCATCGGGTTATGTTGCGATTCCTCGCTGCCCGGTGGTCTTTGATGGCGCGACCACTGATTTCGCTGCCTTTATGCGCGTTCACATGCGCGGTCTCCGTCTTTGGGGTGTGCTCTCCGGCGAGGTCTCCTGTCCGCCGTGCCCCCGGCTCCTGTGGCTCCTCTGCCTCCGACGCCGATTGTGCTTGCTACTGATGCTTCTCAGGAGGCCAAGGATGCTGCTCAGAGCGCTGATGATATTGCTGTTGCTGCCTATGACCTGAAGTTCAAGCAATATTCTGCTGATCTCGAGTCCTATCGCCACGCCCGACGCCTACACTCGGTGGTCGATGAGGATGCCCGTCTGCTGTTCTCACCTCCGATTCTACGCCTCAAGATGTCGCTGAGTTCATGAGTCTCCCTACCGCGCTGCTCGGCCCATCTTCGTCGGCCGCTTATCGGCCGTCTGGGATGCTCTTTACTGTCGTGGTTCGTCAGAGCATGCTCTTCACCGTGGGGATTCCACTATTGATGAGTTTTATACTCGAGTCTCGCTATCTCGGCCACTTGATTCTCTCCGTCGCTGTTTGTGGCACATGCTCGCTCGCCAGATTGCGCTCGGACTTGGAGTTTCACCGTATCTATGAGTTTACGTCCGGCCGCCAGAGTTTGAGCCCCGCGTGCTCGCTGAATGCTCGTGGTCGTGTTCCGCTTCGAGGTGTTGTCCGAGCCGGGCTGAGGAGACCCGTCTCCGTGCCGTGGTCTTCTTGCGGTTCCATCTGCGCTTGCTACTCGTGGTGCTACTTTGCCGCTCCCTCGCTTGATCCACGGTCTCCTGTACCGCCGCCGCCGATCCTACCCACTCCTCCGCCAGGCTGTCGGGCCAGCAGCCTCGTGGTCCGAGTCAGCCCAAAGAGCTCGTGGTCGTGGTCGCCGTGGTTCTCTTCACACGCTTCATCGCAACAGGATGGTCACACTTGGGCCACCGTTATACACGGACCCGATTACGTCCGCATGACCAGGCTCGTGGGATGTCGGCTCCTTCCGGTCTTCAGCGTGGCTCTCTCGATCGACATCATCGAGTCTTCGCGGTCCGCTATGGCTATGCTCTTCTTCGACGGGCACCGTTGGTTACGGATCGACTCTTCAGGCACTGTGCGACCACCACCTTCTACACAGTCAGGTACGTCTCCGTGGTATCTGGATTCTGGAGCTTCTTTTCATATGACATTTGAGTCTTCTTCTCTGTCCGCTCTTCGTTCTCTCTCTCTTCTCCTGTCCGTGTTTTTACGGCTGATGGTACCTCTCTCCTGCTTTCTAGTCGGGCACCCTTTCTACTTCTTCCTTTTTGTTCTGATATCTCTCATGTCCCTCTTCTTAAGATGAATCTGTTCGCTAGCCAGCCATCGACTCTGGTTGTCGCGTCATTCTTGATGCTGATTCTTGTCTTGTTCAGGACCGTCGCACCCAGGCCCTGGTTGGAGCTAGCCCTCGCAGCCGTGATTCTTCCGGCCTTTGGGAGTTAGACTGGCTTCGCGTTCCTTCCGCTGCCACTTCATCCGCCAGTTCTTATCCGGTTGTCGCCTCTACTACCAGCTCGTTCCAGTAGTGGCATCATCGTCTTGGTCACCTCTGTGACTCTCGCCTGTCGTCCTTAGTTCATCGTGGTCTTCGGGTGCATCTCAGAGATGGGTCTTTGCATTGTCGTGGCTGTAGGTTGGGTAAACAGATTCAGCTTCCTATCCTACTAGCGTGTCAGATCTCAGACCTTTTGATTTAGTTCATTCCGATGTTTGGTCCGCTCCTTTCGCCGAAAGGGGCCATCGCTACTATATTTTATTCATCGATGATTTTTCTCGGTACACTTGGTTGTATTTTATGCGCCTCGTAGTGAGGTGCTCTCTATATATCAGCGTTTGCGGCCATGGTCCGTACTCAATATTCTACCCCCATCCGTGTGTTTCGTGCTGATTCTTTGGTGAGTATATCTCCCGGATGTTGCGAGGTTCTTGCCGATCGGGGCACTTGCTCGATTCTCCGTCTGGCGCACATGCCTGAATGGCGTTCTTGGCGTAAGCATCGCCATCTTCTTGAGACCACTCGCTATGATGATTGCTTCTTCTCTTCCGCCGCATTGGCCGAGGTCGCCACGTCGGCTTACCTCATCAATATTCAGCCTTCGCTGCCTTGTGGTGGTATCCTCTTGAGCGCCTTTCTCCGACAGTCTCCAGATTACTCCATGCTTCGCTTGTTTGGTTGTGTTTGCTATGTTCTACTTGCTCCTCGCGAACGCACCAAACTGACCGCTCAGTCTGTTGAGTGTGTTTTCCTCGGATACAGTGATGAGCATAAGGGCTATCGCTGTTGGGACCCTGTTGGTCGTCGGATGCGTATCTCTCGTGATGTTACTTTTGATGAGACGCGTCCTTTTTATCCTCGTCCCACCGCTGGTACTTACCCGGTGGAAGATATCTCTTTTCTTCTCTTTCCTGACACACCTCCTTCTACTCCTATTGTGTCTTCTTCAGGATCTCCTCCCCCTGTTGTCTCTTCTTCGACACCGTCCTCTTCTTCTCCGTCTAGTTCTCCTAGTTCTCCTCGTTCCCGAGTCTTTCTCTTCTATTCCTCTTCTTCATCGCCGTCTCTGCGTCATCTTCCTCTCGATGATCTTCCCTCTACTCGCCCGTTACGTCGCTGTCGTGCCCCAACCGTTACTCTCCTAGTCAAGATGGTCTTTCTGTTGCCTCCGAGCCGACCTCTTATCGGGATGCCGAGCATCATCTGAATGGCACTGGCCATGGCGAGGAGATTGTTGCGCTTGAGCGACCGGAACTGGGATCTTGTTTCTCCTCCTCCGGTGTTCGGCCCTATCACGTGTAAGTGGGTCTATAAGATTAAGACTCGCTCTGATGGATCTCTTGAGCGCTATAAAGCGTGTCTTGTGGCTCGTGGTTTTCAGCAGGAGCATGGTCGTGACTATGATGAGACCTTTGCTCCTGGCGCTCATATGACCACCGTATGCATTTCTTGTTGCTTCGTCACACCGGTCCGTGTGTCTCAGCTTGATGTTCGTAATGCCTTTCTCAATGGTGAGTTGAGTGAGGAGGTTTATATGCAGCCTCCTCCCGGGTACTCTGTTCTCGAGGGATGGTTTGTCGCCTTGACGTTCTCTTTATGGCCTCAAACAGCCCCTCGTGCTCGGTTTGAGCGCTTTGCTTCGTAGTGACATTTGCTGGTTTCTCTCCTAGTGCTCATGATCCAGCGGTGTTTGTTCACACTTCTCCTCGTGGACGACTCTTCTTCTTCTCTATGTTGATGATATGATCATTACCGGTGATGATCCCGAGTATATAGCCTTTGTTAAGGCTCGTCTTCGTGATCGATTTCTTATGGTGATCTTGGTCCTCTTCGATACTTTCTTGGGATTGAGGTTTCCTCCACTTCGATGGCTTTACATCTCTCGTGAAAAGTATATTCAGATCTTCTTGCTCGTGGCCGCTCTTGGGGATGAGCACCGTTGAGACCCCTATGGAGCTTAATGTTAAGCTTCAACTTACCGATGGTGATCCTCTTCCGATCCGACGCGTATTGTCATCTTGTTGGGAGCCTTGTTTATCTTGTCGTCACTCGTCCCGACATCTCTTATCCTGTTCATATTCTCGAGTCGGTTTGTTTCGCCTCCTACCACGCTCACTATAGTCATCTTCTTCGTGTTCTTCGTTATCTTCGTGGTACGATCACTCGTCGCCTTTTTCTTTCCTCGTTCCAGCTCTCTCCAGCTCCGGTTATTCGGATGCTACGGGCAGTGATCCTTCGGATCGCCGCTCACTTTCGCCATCGTCTTGTGTGTTTCTTGGTGGTTCGCTCATTGCTTGGAAGACGAAGAAATGCAATGGTTTCCGCTCGAGTGTTGAGGCCGAGTTGCGTATGGCCTTGTTGACGCTGAGGTGACCTGGTTACGGTGGTTACTTGAGGATTTTGGGGTCTCGATTACCACACCCACCTGGTTTTGTCTCGACAAGACAGTGCTATTAGTGTTGCACGTGATCCGTCAAGCATGAGCTTACCAAGCATATTGGTGTTGATGCTTTCTATACACGTGCTCAGTGTGCTCAGTTGTTGCGCTCAAGATGTGCCTTCAGATTTACAGCATGGACTTCTTCACGAAGGCATCAGAGCGCAAAGATGATTTCTTACTCTCCAAACTCAGTGTTGTGGATCCACCATGAGTTTGAGGGGGGGTGTTAGATGTATATATCTGTATATTGTATTTCCCCCATATGTTAGGGGGCTTCCTGCATATTGCCTTGTACTTGTACTATATATTGTGGCCTTTGGCCCCCAGAGGAATATAACTTTGTCTATTCCTAACACACAGGAGTATGATCCATAATGTATGTTTTCAACTGGAAAGCATGGAACACAGGGTGCACCAAACTATCAGGTGGAAGCTCCAGTTTGTAAGCGATTGAACCATACCTTTCCAGAACAGTGTATGGCCCAAAATATTTGAACGACAGCTTGGGATGCGATCGATGCACCACAGATTTCTGCACATACAGCTGCAGCTTCAGTAGTACTTGTTCACCCACTTGGAATTCCCAGAATGAATGCTTGCCATCCGCGAATTTTTTCATGCGCCTGCTAGCTTTGGCTAATTGCAACTCAAGGAACTCAGACATGCTATTTCGCTAGAGCAAAAGGTCTGTAGAATCTTTGGACGTGGAACCCATTATAACCGGAAACACCCCATGGGAGGGGTTAGTACCATACAGTGCCTTGAACAGAGAGCATCCGAATGTGGTATGAAATGATGTATTGTACCAGTACTCAGCCAGTTCCAACCAAGCACTCCATTTAGTGGGAGATGCAGCAACTGAACATCGGGGATACAATTCCAGACATTAATTTACTATTTCCGTCTTTCCATGTGACTCTGGATGGTAAGCAGTACTCAGACTAAGTTTAGTGTGCAGATTCTTGAACAAAGATTGCCAAAAATGAATAGTAAATACTTTGTCCCAGTCAGAAACAATAGCCACTATAAGGCTATGTAATTTGACCACATTGTCCAGAAACAACTAAGCCACCTGTTGATCAGTGAAAGGGTGCTTAAGGGGCAAGAAGTGGGCATATTTAGTGTACCTATCCACTATCACCAATATGACAGAGTAACCATTGGATTTGGGCAGCCCCTCAATGAAGTCCATTGATACTTCCTACCAAGGACCACCTAGGGGGCAGAGGTTGTAATAGACCTGGTGTTTTGCAATTCTCATGTTTTGCTTGTTGGAAAGTAGACCACCGTTTGAGAAATTCTTCCACAACTACCTTCATGCCAGGCCAACTGAAGAGATTTTTCATCCTTTGGTATGTTGCTTGAGTGCCAGAATGACCACCCAATGCAGAATCATGAAATGCAGTAATGATCTTGGTCATTAGCATCTGTGACAGCTAGCTCTTGCAGCAATAACTGAGCCTGAGGATCAACAGCATATGAATTGACTATCTCCTGTATCCACACCGGCTATACTACTGAGGCGGCCTATAGGGACATTTTGTGCCCAATTCTAGATAGAGCTTCAGCTGGTTTGTTGTCTACCCTTTTGTTGTATTGTAATTTGTATCCTAAACCAATGAGTTTAGTCATGGCTTTCCTTTGAAGTTCAGTATGTAGCACTTGATCATCCAAGCAACACATACTTTTGTGGTCTGTTTAATAACAAATGGGCCTCTCTGCAAATAAGCTCTCCACTTATCCACTGCCATCATAATGGCCATGAATTACTTTTCATATATTGACAATTTCCTGTTATTGACTCCTAGGCTCTGCTCAACTATGTCACGTGATGCCCTTGTTATAATAGAACAGCCCCAATGCCATCCTCACACGCATCAGTTTCTATGACAAATGATAGTGTAAAATCAGGCAACACTAAAACAGGAGTTTGTGCCATTGCCTTTTTTAGAATAGAGAAAGCCTCTTGAGCAGGCTAGGTCTAGGTAAATGACTTGTGTTATTGTTGCAGTAAATCTGTCAATGGTTTGGCCAAGATACCATAATTTTTCACAAACCCTATAGTATCTTATAAGGCCAAGGAAACCCCTGGGTTCGGTCAAATTAGTGGGAGTAGGCCAATACAACATAGCTGTTTTTTGTTTTGTCTGTGGCTATCCCTTGATCTGAAATAATGTGACCCAAGTACTCCAGTTGAGTTGCAGCAAATTGACACTTGATCATTTTTGCAAAGAACTTATGTTGCAACAGAATCTCAAACACCAGTTTCAAATGTTGCACATGCTCTTCAAATGATGCACTGTATACCAAAATATCATCCATGAAAACAAGGAAAAACTTCCTGATGTAGCCAGAAAATATGGAGTTCATAATGCACTGAAAAGTAGCAGGAGCATTGGTCATCCCAAAAGGCATGACCCTAAACTAGAAATGACCATGATGAGTTTTAAAGGTTGTATTCTCCTTATATTGTTCCTGCATACGAATTTGATGATATCCACTTCGTAGAACCAATTTAGAAAAATATTTAGTGCCAACCAACTCATCCAGCAGTTCATCCACCACATGCATAGGAAATTTGTTTTTGATTGTAGCTGCATTGAGCCTTCTATAACCAATGCAAAATCTCCATTGGCCATCTTTCTTTTTCACCAATAAGACAGGAGATGCAAATGGACTGACACTGGCTGTGATGAAACTAGATTGGAGCATTTCAGCAACCTGTCTCTCAATCTCGTCTTTATGGAGTGGACAATATATGTAAGGACGAGTGTTTGGGGGTGTGGAACCAGGTAACAAGGTAATAACATGGTCTATTACCCTAGCAGGAGGCATGTCACAAGGTTCTTTGAAAGTAGAACGGTATTACTATAGAAATTCTTGCACCTCTGCAGGAATAGGCAACACAAAGATTTCAGAGTCCACTTCCAGCACCAATGTGGCCCATAGATCATTTTGTGTATGTAACTTGATGACTTGCTCTAGGGAAATCTCTATGAGATGATCTTGTGCAATAGGCAGCACCACTTGGAGTTTCACCACTTTTTCATTGTAAGTTAACTCCAACCATTTTTCCACCCACTCACACTTCATGGGTCTGAATTTCCTGAGCCAATCCATGCCCAACACTGCGTCATGTCATCCCATATTCAATACCATCATATCATGAGAGAATTGAATCCCCTGTGTACAGCAAGTGAACTGAGGCATGAAGCTTGTGCATAGTAATTTCTCTCCATTTGATACTTTCACATACACATGTGATCTAGATTGAGGAAACAATCCCAATTTACTGATCATATTGGCATCCACAAAGCTACTGGTGCTCCCAAATCCACCAACAAGAGCATAGTCAAGTTATTTGACTGCTATAGGTAGTCGAATGGTGCTATTTGTATCTGTCCCTTTGAGGGCATTCAGGGATAGTTGTTCTATGTCTTCTAAGGATAGGGATTCCAAAGAAGTGACCACTTCTAATATTTCATTCGATAATATTTCAGGTTGATTATCCACTTTCATAGCTTTGGTTTGAGCAACCACAGGTGGCACACACTGGTGTCCTGGAACATATTTGTCCCCACATTTGAAACACAAGACATGCTATCGGCGATATTCCTTGAGTTGTTGAGCTTTCCACACTTCTCTAGTTGCAAATTTCTATTTACCATCTTTCCCCTAATTGTGCTGATATTGCTTGTAAGGTTTTCCTTCTTTAGCTACGTCAGCCAATCCTTCATGTGCTTGCGCTAAAAGGATAGCTCGCCGGACTGCATCGGGAAGATCCGCTTCAACCGCTGCATGCAAATCATCCCTCAAACCCAGCACAAACTATGTGACTAACATAATTCCCTCAATAGACGGATCATACAGTTTGATGTTATATACCAGACGATCAAATTGTTTCCTACAATCAGCCACTGTGCCAGTTTGTCGTAATTGCAAGAGCTCCTTCATTTTGACCCTGTGAGTATCAGTGTCAAAACTCAAGAAGAACAGCCTGACAGAACTGTTCCCATGTCAAGCATTGTCGTTGTTGTTTGAACGCATGGTACCAGTGGGCAGCTAAATCAGTCAAATACATAGTTGCAGCAGAGACCTGAAATCCTGGTGATATGTGATACAGGGTGAAAAATGTCTCACATATGTCAACCCAAATACTAGCATCAGTGCCATCGAAGCGCGGAAAATCCATGCGCGGCATCCATGGCCGACGCTGAGGTTGGTCCTATGTTTCCTCAGGGAACTGCAGAACATCTTGGTTGCGGGTGCCCTCAGGTATATCAATGGTAATGTGGTGGAATGGAGCGACCTGTAAGTTCGGCGCACTCGTTGGGCGAGCCCCATGATACCTGAGCCAGGTGTGGTCGGAGCACTAGCCGCCGGCACTCGCGGAGAAGGAGTCGATGCTTTCCCTTGAACCGCTTGTACCATGGTGATCTGGTCCTCTTCCAACTTGCCGAGCTTGTTCATCGTTAGATCCACCTTCATCTCCATCTGGTCCAGGCGAGAGGCTTGCCGATCCAACTTGGAATCGAGGGCGGAGAAGCGGTCCTCAATGTTGTCGAGCTTGGACAGCTTCTCTAGGATGCGCGCCTCCGTCACCTCCATGGCGTTGACCGTGAACCAAACTTGGGCACTCGGCTTGAATGGCGCTATCGCGAGGAACTCCCCTGAATTTCTCTGAATGCTAGTCTTAGATTTACATGCAAGTGCTCGGAAGCATTCTTCAACCAACTAGTTGATGTTACCAGAGAAATCTCGAGATAACAAGTTTTGACACATGATCAGGCCATGGCCACCAAGTAACACCAGATCAACGCACCCTCGGGGATGAGGATTTTACCGAGTGAGCGGTCCGAAGACGGCCATCCGCACCTGTCGACCTGCGGAAACGCCCAGAACCGATAAATCTGATACCAAATGTTATGTCCGAGCTATGCAATCTGGGATTTTATATCCATTAATGGCAATAGTTGGTCTTGATACAAAGAGAATACTTGGAGAGGAGAAAAGGACTAGACAAGGAGGGAGGAACTAGACAGGATAGGAAGATAGTTCTAATTTTGTCATATCCTTCCGCACTCTACGATCTTCTATTTATCCTCACTAGGCGCAGCTGGCATCTTCTACTACCGACCACATGTTTGTCCCACATTCTTACATTCCGTCTTCCTCTTCTGGAGACGTCTTCTCGCCTGGTGACACCCCCAGGTCCTCACCTGGCGTGACAAATTCATTCCTTCCCGGGAACACTACCAACCGGTACAGACAAATATGACCTCAATTTACAAATTACAAAAACTTATTTCCTATAAAACAACCATACCTCCTACATAACACAAAGCTTCACCTTTGGTGAAAGTTTTCCACGAAGACAAGATCCGGCATCCGGCATCTAGGAGAGGTTGCAGCAATAGACAGAAAAGAATAGAAAATGATATTGTTCCCACGGGAATCAGTTTAGGGGTGGGGGTGGGGGAGGAGAGGTTGCAGCAATGAACAAAAAAGAATGGAAAACGATACCATTTCCCCGGGATCAGTTGAACTGATCTCCCGGGTAGCTAACTCGTGTGCGCGTGTTGGATCCTACCTTATCTTTTTAGACTACCTCTCCTCCAATGATTTTACTCCTTTTCTCCATGGTCTTCACGCGAGCACGGCTGCCGCTCCTCACGCGGGGAGGTACGGCTGCCGCTCGTCCTAGCCCTCGCTGGAGCCTTGCGCCACCGCTTGCCCTACTGCCTTGTGTCGCCGCCCGTTGTTGCCTTACGTCATCGCTCGCCCCTGCTGCCTTGCGTCGTCGCCCGTTGCTGCCTTGCATCACCGCTCGCCCCTGTTGTCTTGCGCCGCCGCCTTAGCTACACGCCGGCCTAGCGCCAACAGAGTCACCTAGGTGCGCCGCGAGTGTTGCGAAGAGGAGGATGAAGGACCCGCGGACGACCATGTGCTATTGTAAGTTGGGTGCTGTCAGGTGCAGTGTCGATGTTTGCTACATGCGGCAAGCGGTCGTGCTACTTCGACTAGGCGGCGGTGCTACAAACAACCACAAATTTTGCTATATACGGCGGGGCGGTGCTATAATGGCCACAGGTTTTGCTATAAGGTCTCCGGCGAGGTCTCTGATGAGATCAGATTTATTAAAATAGAACATTTTATTTGCTACATACCTCTTTTTTTTTGGCTAAAATATTGTAAAGTTTTTTATCCCCGGTATCCGGGGAGGTCTATTAGAGAAAATTTCCGGTGAGTCTCCAACGAGATCCGATCTGCTACATTAGCACAAATTTTTGCTACTGAGTCTCCAACAATGTCTCCAGCAAAGTCGTATTTTGCTACAGTTGCTATTTTTTTTTCTACGTACCTTTTATGGTTTTGTTATAATAGAGTAAAGTTTTTGCTAACAGTCTCCGGCGAGATCTACCGGCCAAAGTCTCCAGCGATTTTTCGCCAAGGTTAGATTTGCTACATTAGCATAATTTTTTGCTACAGGTCTCCGGCGAGGTCTCCAGCGATACAGTATTTTTTTGTTTTATTTTTCCGGTCGAACCATTTTCTGTTACATGTCAGGACTATTCGTAGCAAAAACAAGACTAGTTATAACAAAAATGGAATGAACCGGACGGTCAAAAATGAGATCTAACCGTCGATTTTATACAGATCGGACGGCTGGGGACCCTAGCACTGCCTCAAAATAATTGTGCCTCCCTAGACCGTAGTGAATGTGACACAAAAGAATGTACTCCGGCAAGTATGATGAAACTAGCATTATCGACAAGAAGCTCAAATTGTTTTAATTGAATGCAGCTATGCGAAATTGTTTTGGAAAGCCCCAAAGGAAATTCTTTTAGTCAAATTGCCGAAGCTACATCCAGTGACATGGGTAAAAGATATCCCGTGTGAGTCTTTTTTCAACCAACATGAGAAAGCTATTATAACTTCAGTCATGTACTCGATCTGGTCATCAAGAAATAATCTGACTCATGGTGAGAGTGGTTTTAGTCCTGCTAAAACTATGGAGATGGTGAAGGAAACCTTGTAGACTCTTGAGTTACCAAGGGACAAAGGTGTTCCTAAATCTGCTAGGCCGGAATGTAAGTGGCAGAGACCACCTGATGGAGTGGTTAAAATTAATTCCAATGGTGTTGTTAATGTCAATGACAATCTAGAAGCTACTGGTGCTGTTGCACGTGAGGGGGTGGTCTTCCGTGGTGCTACGGGTAAGACTTACCGAGGTGTGTCTGATCCTTTAACGGTGGAATCCCTTACTTCTAGAGATGCTGTTGTGTATGCAAGAAGCAGGGGTTTCACTAATGTTGTTTTTGAAGTTGACTCTGAAGATTTGCCCCGACTATGGCAAAATAGAGCTAATGATCTTTCAGTAGTCGAGCAGGTCTTAGATGAGATTAGTGAGCTGAGTTTGTTGTTTATAAATTTTAACTTAGTTCATGCTCGTCATGAGGCTAACCAGACGGCTCATTCAAAAATATATAAGTCTACAGGATGGATCGTTTTCCTAGAATGCTGAGCCACCTGCTTTTCTAGTTCACTTCACGGCCTTAGGGCTGATTGTAACTTGGTGTGACTTATGGGCTGCAAGTCTAACGCACTCTTTTTCTTACCAAAGTACCTAAGGGGGCCAAAAGGTTTTTAATGAAACGGTTTGCTAGCTTTTAATATATATTATCTTTCAAAAAAAAGACAAAAAGCTCATTAAAGAGGTTAAGTATGATGAACCCTTTATTATGCTATCCCTAAGCAACAGAATTCATTCCTCCCAAAAACACTACCAACTGGTTCAGACAAATATGACCTCAAGTTACAAATTACAAAACTTTGTATCCTATAAAACAGCCATACCTCCTACATTACACAAAGCTTCACCTTTGGTGAAAGTTTTCCACGGAGACAAAATTCGGCATCTAGTGCAGCGCGCTCAGAGCACGCTTTTTTTTTGCAAATCAATTTTGCATAAACATCTTCATAAAGGCGCTGAGTTGTCTCCACAGTTAATACCTCCAGCATAGGGGCATTTTCCACAATATGTAGAAGAAATTCAAGTTGACCTCTTGCCCCTTTATATCCCGTCATATGCATACTCTTCAGATAACTATATTCAGACGGCTGAAGATGCTTCTTGCCCAGAGTACTGTTGTTCGCAAAACAAAGGTGACTACCGGCAGCAAACTGCAAGATTCAAACATGGTAGCATATATGATTATGCACGGTATATAAGCTAATGGAAATACACATGCATTGCTACGTACGAATTTTGGTGTCCAACTCAATTGTCAATAGGAACAAGTATAGAAGGTTTAGAAGCAAATCCAATGTGGTGCAAAAACAAGAAAGATGGGAAAAGAATCCAATATACACACACACACGCACGCGCGCGCGCACGCACGCACACACACACACACACATACATATATATATATATATATATATATATATACACTAATTTGCTTAGCGAGGTTGGTCTGCCTAAAAATCCGTCCGATTTTTTTTTAGATTGTTTTGTCCCTGGCTGTTATAAAAATTTACCCTCCCGGCCACCCGATCTTACCCTCATCTTCCAGCGCGGCCAGAGCACGGCAGAAGCAGCGCGGCCACCAGCATTGAGGGTGCGTCGGGTGTGAGCAACAGAGAACGTGTGGCCAGCTCTTGGGTCCAGCCAGGAGGACCGGCGGCGGGGCAAGACGAAGGAGAGCACGCAGCGGCGGCGGGCTGGATGGAGGCGGGTTCAAAACGGATCAAAAAAAGTTTCTCCCGATTCGACTTCCGGCTCTGGCTGCCCACGCCGTCCTGTCCATCTTGGACTCCCCGGCGAGAGACAGGCCGTCCCGCATCCTCGTACCTGTGACTCCCGGCGATGAGATAGGCTGGCAAGTGGGAAAAAGGGTATGAACCACGAGGCGCTTCCTCCTCCGGGCAAACCGCCCGATTCCCCATCATGAGCGTATGACGCCTCACGCCCCGACCTCCCAGAGCCTATCCCTCACTCGGGTAGCCCTGCCTATTTGTCGATCTCTCCAGCGCCACCCTCTCCCTCAACCCCTCTTCCCCTCGATCTCTCGGTGACCCTGCCTCGCGGATGGCGGCACAAGCGACAGGTAGGTGCCGACAGAGGCGGCGAGGAGGAGCTCTAGGAGTCGCCATCCGGAGCTGCTGGAGATCGAGGAAGACAAGATCGACATGCGTTGGAAGAGGCCGTCGACGATGTGCTGGCGACGGGGAACTCTCAGGCTTGATGCGGCGGTGGGGGCGACAGGCGGCACCATGGCGCGGTGGGGACGAACGGTCCGTGCTGCTAGGAGTTTGAGAGGCAACGCGCTGGAGCAAGGCAGGGCAAGGCGGTAGGGATCTAGATCCATCTAGGAGGAGTTTGTAGTGGAGGGGCTCTGATGGCAGAGAGATGGGTGGCGGCCGGGAGAAAAGGGGCATGGACTTGTCGTGGGGTTGGGGATGAAGAGCAAATCGTAACGGCCCAAGCACGCCTGTGACGCAGCATGCCTTAAACGGCTGGCCCAAGACGGCCCGCAGCCTGCCTAGCTTGCAGCGTGTCGGCCAAGACGCATGCCCGTGCGTGGCCCGAGCCCCGGCGCCGACGGGCCGCCAGACGTTTGGCCCGTGAAGCACGCATGCCTGTTGTACTTTTTTGGTGGCTCGTTAAAATAAGCCTTCAATAGCGATTGAATCGGTAGTATATTAGCTAGTGTTTGATGCTCTGGTGGTTGAGCGCACTGCGAAACAGCGCGAGATCGCGAGTTGGACTCCTCCTCGCACCCCTTTTTGCCATTTATGTTTGGAATCCTGCGAGACATAGGTTAAACGGGTTGTGCTGGGCTGGCCCGCTGCCTGAGGCCGCGACACAGGCACGGCCCCGGCACGGAACACGCCACGGGCCAGGCCGTGCCGGTGCCGGGCTTTTTCCGCGTGCCGCGTGCCGGCCCGTTGGCCAGGATTGATGAAGAGGATGGATCGGTGGTTTTTTTTGACTTGGATTGGTGGGTTATTGGAGTGTCAGTCGTGTGCATCGTGTGGTTTTTTGTGTGCGTGTCCAGCGTGAGTGAGGTGTGTGTGTGTGTGTGGCTCCTGTGTACGTGTGTTGTGTGTGGCCGGTGCATTGGTGTGGCGTCTCTGTGCGTTAGGGGCACCCGTTTGGACAATGGCCTGGCTGGGCCAAAGGATCGCTTGGGTTGGAGTAGGCTAAATGGTTGCTCTTCGTTTTCTCTTTTATTTTCTTTACCTTTTTCTTTTTTGATTTTACGGAAAAATAAAATGAAGGGGAAGATGGGGTTTGCAAAAAGAAAAGAAACTGTATGTGTCTTCCGTAGTAGGTGTCTTCAAACTGAATACATTGCCTTTTTCTTTACGGGAAGTCAGTACGAGCATTAGGACATAATGTTTCGGAACATGGTTTAACGAAAATCTACAAATCACTAGCACAAAGCCCGTGCGTTGCCACGGGCAACACTAAATCAAATGAAGAACGGAACATTTCATATGTTCAAATCCATATCTGAATGAATCGAAATGGCATTCAGTTCTTGATCGACCATGTCTTTTGTACCGTGCAATAGTAAAAATCACATAACACAAACTTTAAACGTGTAATAGTGAAAATCATAAATCTTGCCTGAGACTCTAATACCAAGTGGATGAACTCCTCGATCCCGTCCGAATCTGAATCAAAATCACAAATGTGGAGGAAAAATATGAAATGATCATTTTACTCTCGGTGTGTGTGACCATCTAAAAAGCTCACATGCATCACATAACTCTGAAACTACTCATACAATATATTTCTTCAGAAAAATCGATGCTACTAATCTAAAATTAAATGTCATATGAATTATCATCGACTTATACCATAATATAGATGATTTATATTGAGTTTATCTTCGGTAAACCAGCTGTATTTCTCACTATACCTGAATCGGTAACAAGTCGGTGTATTGACTTGGAATCCGGAAACCAAAATGATTCCAAAAAACAAATAATGAATGCAATCATCTCTTCCACAGCCAGTAGACCGGTCGCCGCCATCACCACGCGAGCGCGCTGCCCTGCCATCCCGAGCTCGTCCGTGGTGCGGCCCTAGCAGCCCAACATAGGCCTAGATCGGGCCCGCAGCAAGGCCGCTGCGTTTTGCGCCGCTTCGCCTTAGGCAAGATCTCCTGTGGATTCTCACTCTGTTCTCCTCCACGCATGCTCCCCGGCCAGCTGCCGCCATGACGGCAAACGGGCCAAGATAGCCGCCGACAAGACATCTCGCAGCATTCTCCGCCCGCCTTCCACCCAAGCCGATGGGCAGCTCGCCATCTTGTGCCGCCAACAACCGGTCCGCCTCTCCGCCAAGAGGCGGGTCGCGCTTCCACGCCCGCCTTTGGCGACTGTGCACCGCCACCACTGCCGTAGGACTGTTTTTAGGTCCATTAACAGAACAAGCAGATACAGCAGAATGCGGACTATAGTTCAGTGTTGTCATTGCTATGGATCGAGTACGCTCTGAGACCAAGTAGGATGTTCAAAATGACAGCTAAATAAACTGGCTTTTGCTTAAAACTTCGATTTCGTCGTAACTTAAAAAAACAAAATATTAATACTGTGCCAGACAAAGAAAAAAGGACACGATTGTTTTAACAGCGAACAAAATGGCATGCCAAATCTGGAGATGGAGGGGATCACGACCTCCTAGGGAGGTTGCCAAACGGGCAAATCACATCAGAAGAAATCCCATGAAGAATCCATGGAAGCAATTCACACCGGGAGAAATTGGGAGTAGCCATGGAGCTTTGGGAAAATTGAATCTCAACTAAAACCGATCTAGAAAAGGCAAGGACTTTTTTTATCTTCACTGGATCCTCGGAAGAAGTCGGAAGTGGAGGACGAGCACTGGTTGGGTCACCTGCCCGTCGCCTCAATCCACTCCGCGCTTGCCTGAGTCGCGACGGCCGCAGCCCAGGCCGACACCGCCCCTGAGCTGCCTTGCTCGCCTCGCCTCAAGCTCGCCAGACGTCCTGCCCGAGGAGAAACTGGTCGCGCTCCTCTTTCCTTTCCTTCGTGCCTCCCGGGCTGCGGCCTCCAACATCGAGCGGTACCGGTACCCACGCGAGGAGTGCGGCAGGCCACGACGGCGCTTGAAGCTTCGAGTGGTGGGGAAGAAAGGGGAGTATCCCCGCTAATGGAGGCGGCTAGCAGCGAAGAACTCCGGGCTTTAGGCCACGACGCCGACCCCCGAGCTGTCGCGGCGGTAGGGACGGAGGCGAGCCAGGGACGGCGGCAAGCTGGGCGGTAGTGCCGTGGACTCCGATGCTGCCTCCTCCCGTCCTCTATCTCCTCAGCGCGGAAGTGGACCAGGATGGGCGGCGAACCGGGGAGGAACGGCACCCCTCTACCTCGAGCTTGCGACAATGACCCTGTTGCCTGCAGCACGCGTATGCACCCCGAGCCAGACCTCCCGTAGGAGGGAAAGGACACCGCCGGCCATGGCCCCCGGCGCGGAGGGGTGCGCCACCCATCGAGGATTCCTCGTCCTCGACGACCCCCTCCTCGCCGCCCCTCTCGAACGACGACGGCGTCGGCCCCCATGGGGCGGCGCCCGCCTGGATTGGGGGCGTAGGATTGGGGAGGAAAGTTGCGCTCGGGGATGGAGTGGAAGACAGGCGACGGCGGGTGTTTTTTCTATTTTTCAGGATACTCCACTTGGCGGTGGCAGGTGGTGTAATATCACTAAACCGTCAGGGGCAAAATCGACCAACGAAAAATCGGAACGAAAAACTGGCAGGACGAACCTACCTGTCTGTAAATTAGTTAGTAGATGTCAATATAGATGGTAAAAAGAATTTCCATGTTGTGGCTAAGATAAAAAACAATCCAGCTCGCTCAAGCACCGTGTCATTAGACAACAGAAAAATATCCATTTGAGTTGGATCAGTCTTTTATTGACGATCAGATCAATGTCATCGGTTGAGATATAAAAATGTCACCGATTCTAAGAAAATTAAATACTTCCGTTGCGTCGCCTTGTTATCAAAATTGTCTAATTATCAGTGAAAGCAAACCGTCGAATGTTTTATTCATTTATATTTTGTTTGAACTATTTATCATATATTATCCCGGTGCAACGCACGGGCACTTTTGCTAGTATAGGTAAAATGACTGGTGCATCTTGGTGTCCAGGCACCGTACACAATATACGTATGTTTTTCTTTGAACCACACATATCTAAGGATATACTTATCGTAGTTACACATACCTAGGTATCATATACCTAAATTACACATATCTAGATATCACATATCTAAGATGTTGCATACTTAAGGTGTACGTATCCAGGATACGTGTTTATATATATGCAATACCTTAGGTATGTGATACCTAGGTATATATAACTTGGATAAGTATATTTTAGATATGTAAACCTTAGGTATGTAAAATTTAGGTATGTACTCTCCTTCTTTCAAAATATAAGATGTTTTACGTTTGTAGATGAATCTAGACTTCTTTTAGTACGTAGATTCATTCCAAAATTGAGTGAACCTATATACTAAAACAAGTCTAGATTCATATTCTTCACAAACCTAAAACATCTTATATTTTGAAACGGAGGGAGTACATCTCAGGTATGTACAAAATGCAGATTTGGTGCCTGGACACCATGATGTCATATATATATATATATATATATATATATATATATATATATATATATATATATATATATATATATATATATTGGTAAAATAGAGCTAATGATCTTTCGGTAGTCGAGCAGGTCTTAGATTAGATTAGTGAGCTGAGTTTATTGTTTACAAATTTTAACTTAGTTCATGCTCGTTGCGAGGCTAACTAGGCGGCTCATTCTTGTGCAAAATATATAAGCCTAAAGGATGGATCGTTTTCCTGGAATGCTGAGCCACCTGCTTTTCTAGTTCACGGCCTTGGGGCTGATTGTAACTTGGTGTGACTTATGGGCTGCTGCAAGTTTCTAACGCACCTTTTTCCTTACCAGGATACCTAAGAGGCTGGAAGGTTTTTAATGAGACGGCTTACTAGCTTTTAATATATATTATCTTTCAAAAAAAAGACAAGAACCTCATTAAAAAGGTTAAGTATGATGAACCCTTTATTATGCTATCCCTAAGCAACAGAATTCATTCCTTCCCGGAAACACTACCACCTGGTTCAGACAAATATGACCTCAAGTTACAAATTACAAAAATTTGTTTCCTATAAAACAGCCATACCTCCTACATAACACAAAGCTTCACCTTTGGTGAAAGTTTTCCACGGAGACAAGATTCGGCATCTAGTGCAGCGCGCTCAGAGCACCCTTTTTTTTTGCAAATCAATTTTGCATAAACATCTTCATAAATGCGCTGAGTTGTCTCCACAGTTAATACCTCCAGCACAGGGGCATTTTCCACAATATGTAGAAGAAATTCAAGTTGACCTCTTGCCCCTTTATATCCCGTCATATGCATACTCTTCAGATAACTATATTCAGACGGCTGAAGATGCTTCTTGCCCAGAGTACTGTTGTTCGCAAAACAAAGGTGACTACCGGCAGCAAACTGCAAGATTCAAACATGGTAGCATATATGATTATGCACGGTATATAAGCTAATGGAAATACACATGCATGGCTACCTACCAATTTTGGTGTCCAACTCAATTGTCAATGGGAACAAGTATAGAAGGTTTAGAAGCAAATTCAATGTGGTGCAAAAACAAGAAAGATGGGAAAAGAATCCAATATATATATATAGAAACCCTATTCAGCACCCAGGGTGCAGAATTGCTATTCTGCACCCAACATAGTTTTATGTTGTTAGATTAAAAAATTATGTTTTGTATATAAATAATTATGTTCATATATTTACCATAATAAAAAATTTCAACACAAAAATAAATTTTATGAGTCATTATAGTGTAAAAACACCAAAAATACGAATTTTACATCGTAATTTTATATGGCAAGAAAATAAAAAAAATTATGTCATTTCCAAATTTTATTATGTTCTTCTTAACTTATAGTGTATGTTTTCTTTAAACCACACATATCTAAGAGTATACGTATCATAGTTATACATACCTAGGTATCATATACCTAAATTACACATATCTAGATATCACATACCTAAGATGTTGCATACTTAAGGTGTACGTATCTAGGATACGTGTTTATATATGCAATACCTTAGGTATGTGATACCTAGGTATATATAACTTGGATAAGTATATTTTAGATATGTAAACCTTAGGTATGTAAAATTTAGGTATGTACTCTCCTTCTTTCAAAATATAAGATGTTTTACGTTTGTAGATGAATCTAGACTTCATTCCAAAATTGAGTGAACCTATATACTAAAACAAGTCTAGATTCATATTCTTCACAAACCTAAAACATCTTATATTTTGAAACGGAGGGAGTACATCTCAGGTATGTACAAAATGCAGATTTGGTGCCTGGACACCATGATGTCATATATATATATATATATATATATATATATATATATTAGCACATAAGAATCCAAGAAGGGTACTTACATGGATCTCCAACTTTTCAATAAATGGAGCTGCCCTCAGGACGGAAACTAGTACATGGGGAAGCTTGTAAGTATCTTCAGCTAGTATACCCATTAACAACTGTAAGCACCTAAGATGGGAAAACTTGCATTTGTTATTCAACAGTGATTGCCCCTGCAAGACAAAAAGAACAACTGAATTATTGAACTGGTGATGTTCACAATAAATTTGATTGTAACTTCAATTCCATTTGAGCAGCAAACCTCTAGTGGTGGGGGAGTAGTCTGGAAAGTCAGATTTTGAATGCTCGGAATGCCATTCACAAGTGCACTGACGGCATCATGAAAAGTTGCCTCGCCGAAACGTATATATGCACTCTCAAGCTTGGAATGTTGATTTATGACAATAGGTACAATGGGTCCATAATATACAAAGGTAACGAGGTTCGTAACTTGAAGTTCTATCCTGGTTACCATACAATATACGACTGTCAGGTGCCGAAGGTGGGACAACGGATGATTGAACTTTAGTTCACCATTCAGGTAGGACCTGACTAAGCTCAGCCGCCCAAGGTTATAGCAATTTGACAATAAAACTTCAAGATCCTCTATACTGATATGCACAAACTCCAAATCAAGCTTTCTTAGGCTTGGAAAACCATTGAACTCAGATGGTAGTCTGAAAGATACAAAGCTAAGTTGTAGACTCTGTAGATGAGATATGTTGCTTCCACTATCCAAAAGGTGAAATGGGAATACGTAGCGATCAACATCCGTACGTCTCTTGTTAATAGGGCGCAAATAAACAGCTATGCTCTTTGCCCGTGATGATACCGCAAAATTAACCCAATTATTTAGATGATCAAACAGCACTGTGTCAAACTCGAATTTGACACTGAATTCTTGAACCATCTTGCCATGGCACTTTTGCACGACAGTATTGACATTATTGATGAATTCGTGCATATACTGGAGGTATTCTTTTCTTTCAAAAGTGTCACGGGTATACCCAGCAGTACCGCTGAAACATAACCTGAGGCAACAAATATCGCAGATGTATCTCCAGTGACTTGACAAAACATTGGCCCTTGAGACCTCTTTAGGAGGCAACTTGGATACAATTGTGCAGAGCAGATCCTGCGTCAACATCCCTCAAGATTAGAAAACTAAACATAAACACCGAAAAGAAAATTCGACATACCTGTGGAAGGTCTTCCAGTTTAACTTTTGGCCTCGCTTTCTTACAGATTGGTTTCCCACTGATATGGTCTGAGGATGTTCTTTCGCATACTGTATGGTTGATCATTTTGAACCTGAAATTAACAAGGTAGATTTTCGTATTGTGGCATTAACAAACGGATCACGATGATGAGAACTACGGAGGGCGTTTTGGTGATCGGGAGGTCCGTCCAATTAATGGAGGAGTTCCAGCGGGGAGGATTTGTCTAGGAAGAGGAATTGGACCTGTCGATGAACTCTCCAGTCCCGATCCTCCGACGCGAGCAAATCCAGGGATCTAAATCAGGCTCTCGGTTGCAGAGATGTCGCCGAAACGGCTGTGATCGTTGGAGAATATGCGGGGGGAAGTTTGGTTCTATAAGTTTATAAGAGTAGAAACAAAGGGAGTTGGAAGGGTTTGTATCCAAGTCGGAATACGCCACCGCCCTCCCCTCTGGAAGAAACCTGTTTCCTCCGGCTCCGACTCTGGAACTGGAAGGAACACGCCACCACCCTCCCCTCGATCTTGTCCCAGCTCCCAATACCGATCGCTGCTTCCTGCAGGACCGCACGATTGGGGTTTCCAATTTCGTGCGAGCAGAGTTTTGAGGAAACAAATATGTGTGATTATATCGTTACAACGGAAACACATGGAGCAGACATGATCTCGAATCCCTGATTTGGCGGAGATAAAATTTGATAACCCTGATTCTTTTCCAACAAACAAAATCTACCAAATCAACTTCCAAAAATGCAAAGCACCACGATTGATTGATCCTAGGAAATCCCAGCTGCACCCAGCTGCGGGATGCGGATTCGATCAGAGCCGCCGCCCCAACGCCGCGCTCTGTCTCACCGAACTCCTTTGCCCGCCACCGCGGTGCGTGGTCACACTCTCTACTCCATGGACGCGTGGAGTCCAGGGCCCCTCTGCCCGCCAGCCACACGGGTACCGCCGGCGCCGAAATCCGGCGCTCCGTCTCCCCATTTTTTCTTTTCCCCTCACGATTTCGCTGTCAATTTTTGCTCACCTCCACCCCAATCGTAGCATCTCCCTTTTGCCTCCGCTGTAGGTTCCTCTGACGAGCAGAAGAATTGACACTAGAGAGAAACTTCAACTTGCTTGTGTGCTCGGTCCTGCTATGGCACTAATTGCAACCTTGCGATTGCACAGAAAGATATCGTGGGGAAAGGGAAAGGGCAGGGAGAGGAGTGGTCTACCTGGAGGTCACAGTCGGCTTGGAGTCGCCGGCGGCGCCCTCCTCTGCTTCTTCCTGACGAACAGAGGAAGACGACTTTCCTTTTGAGCGGAACGAACAGAGGAAGACGACTACACGAGCGGGCTGGTCTAGTGTGTTGGTTCGGTCCAACTAGTAGAGATAAGAATTGAAGGAAATTACGAGTTTACCACTGAGGTACTTTGGTTGTTCCGAAGGTAGCACGGGCTGTGCTATTCCGGCAGGCCTAGAGCACGCGTGTCCGAGGCATGTAACTTTTTGTCTTTTCTTTGATGAGAAAACACTCGCACCCATTTATTCAACAATGTTCAGATGATTACAAACGCCCTCGGGTGGATATGAAACCACACGTGCCTACAAATGTCTAGTAAACTGAGCTTCTTGCGAGGCTGTGTGCGTCGCCATTAGATGATCACCCTTTATGGACGTACTGCACTATTTGAAAATCCTTCCTCCTTGCATTGATCTCTTGTACAATATGACCATAAGGGCCCTTTCTTACTCCCTTGATACTGTTCCTAAAAGAGCAATTTATCAAAAGAATTAACCAGAATAAACGCTAAATAAAATATGAATAAAATAATAGAAAATAAACTAATCATATGAATTAACGGATATAGATTAAGACAGATAACCGAGAGGATTGCAAGGCATAGAACTTGAGATATTATCAGAACAAGATTGAGGAAAAGGATGTACATTACAAGAGATGTTGGCACCGTCATTAGCCATGTCGTCGAGGAAGAGGTTGTTGATGTCGGAAAAGAAGTCGTCGTTAGGAAAGATGTCGGCGCTGCCGCTATCCGTGAAGAAGTCCGTGATGAAGCCAGTAGTCGCGCCAATAGCGCTCTCCAAAAACCTTATCGCCCTTCTCGCGTACAGGACTCGAAGCAGCAGAGTCTCGGAGGCCTATTGTCCCGGCTCGCGATGACGCCACAAGACGGGATGGGGAAGATCTAGGTAGCGCAGTGCTTTGGAACTGGAGGCGCAAAGGGGTGTGCGTTGGTATGTCTGAGAGGAGGCGCGACCTCTCTCTCTCTCTCTTATAGGCAGAGAGGGAAGGAAGACAGGTTGCACAGGAGATGAAACGAAGAAATGGAAGCTAAAGCGAAAAAGCGGCAGCCAAAACTGGACATTCTTCATTCAGTTTGTATTCATTTCCACTAGCTCGTATTAAAAATCCACTCGAGCAAAAACGTTTTAGCTTTTGTACACCTGTTCATATACCATTCATGCGTGGCAAAATAAAGCTCGGCTCGAAACGATTCCCGCAACACGCGGTGCGCGCGTCATAGCGTGGCGTGACGAGGCGAGGCAAGGAGGAGGAGCGTGCGTGTATATGTCTTCTCTTCTCAAGCTCATACAAGTGGTGGAAGAGCTCTCCTTATAAGCTAGTCCAACTTCCACTCAACTAGCAATGTGGCACTAAACTTTTGTCACACCTCTTGCCTTGCATGAATGGGCCAAGTGGGTCTCTAGGATTTCAGGAATTTATTGGCATATAATAAATGGGTTGGGCCTATTTAGGAAAAAAATTCAACAATCCCCCACCAGATTCTAGAGGCCCATGGAGTTTGTTTTTGGTTTCAAAACATTCTTTATATACCGATACTGCAGTGGAGACTGTTAAGTTGAACTTACACCTAGAGATTTATGTTATACTAGGCTGCAACTTGTACAATGGACTATGCCTTAAACTGAAAGTACGCTACGATCCTAGCTTCACACAAAGTTTTGACCGATACTAGGTTACTGTGGAACTTCCCCACGGGTGGAGCTTATGCGTCATACTCCATGGCCTTTTATAAGTTTATTAGAGAGCACTCTACTCTCATAGACTGCGATGTTTAACAGTCAGATTCATATATGTGTGTTCCTCAAAAGATGTTCTACAGGACAATATCTCTGCTTAAGATAAGCCACTTATAACATATTAAGATAATAAATCAACCTATCGTGCAGAATAGGAAAGTATTGCATCTTCATGGAGTGGTATTTATAAAAGTAGGGATACTTTTCTCTTAGCTAACCAATAGTTTGTCTCCCAATTCTAATTCACGGTATATCTGATCACATAGAGTGGTTTACCACTATGGAAAAATCATATTGTGGGTCTCATACCCATCTACTTCGAAGCATTTTCTATCACGTTGCGTGATAGACCCTTTATAAAAGGATCTGCCAAGTTTTTAGATGTTTGAATATAATCCAATGCAATAACTCCAGATTTTTCTCATTTTCCTAACAGATTTCAGTCTCCTCTTCACATGTATTGATGACTTCATATTATCCTTAGAACTATTTACTTTGAAAATCATAGTTTAATTATCACAGTTCATAAGGATTATGGGTATTGGTTTTTCAACCACATGTAAGTTCATCAAGAGTTCAAGAAGCCACTCTGCTTCAACAATGGTTGTGTCTAATATTGTGAATTCTGATTCCATAGTTGACCTCGTTAAGATGGTCTGCTTGCAAGACTTTCAAGAAACAACGCTACCACCAAGTGTGAATACATATCCACTTGTGGCCTTTATCTCGTCAGCATCAGATATCCAATTTGAATCACTATAACCCACTAGTACCCTCGGATACTCGGTATAGTGAATGCCATAACTCGTAGTGCCTTTTAGATGGCGTAACTCTCTCAAGAGCATGCCAGTGATCATCTTCTAGATTTGAAACAAATCGACTTAATTTTCTTACAGCAAAAGCGATGGCAGGCCTCGTGGCGCTAGCTAAATACATAAGCGAGCCAATAATTTGTGAGTGTCTCAGTTGGTCTCTAGCATTTCCTCGATTCTTTCGAAGAAACACACTAGGATCATACGGTGTAGGAGAAGACTTGTAGTCGCTGATGACCCACAAGTATAGGGGATCGCAATAGTCTTCGCGGGTAGTATTACCCAATTTATTTCGACACAAGGGAGGCCAAAGAATACTTGCAACCCTTAACAGCTGAGTTGTCAATTCAGCTGCACCTGGAAATATTTCTTGCTCATAGAAGTTTATCAGTAGTAACAGTTTGTAGTAGCAACAACAAAGTACCAGCAGTAGTGAAATAGGAGCAATAGTAACAGTAACAGTAAACAGTGGGATTCGAGTGCGGTAGGCATAGGGATGAATGGACGGGCATTGCATGAACGAGTCTAAACATGTAACTTCAAGATCTAGGGCATTGCAGATTAATAATAACAAGCATCCAAGTACTAAACAATTCTAGGCATGTGCTCCATATATAGTCATACATGCTCACAATGAGAACTTGCACAACATCTTCTGTCCAGTCAGCCCGTGGCAGCGGGGCCTCTAGGGAACTATTGGCAATTAATGTGCTCCTTTTAATAGAGCACCGGAGCAAAGCATTAACACTCCTTGAACACATGTGATTCTCACATCACATCCGGCACCTCCGGTTATCCCAATTTCTGTCACTTCGGGGCCTTTGGATCCGGACAATGATATGTGTACACTGTTAGAGTATATATTTTTATATTATAGTTTCCCCGTGTGTTAGGGGGTTTCATGTATATTTGCGCATGTACATGTATTATATATTGTGGCCTTTGGCCCTCTGGTAATACAACTAGTCTATTACCCTAACATGGTATCAGAGCTGTAAGGTAGCTCCTCTCCTCGCAGCCGACGCCGACGCCCGCCCCGGCTTCCTGCCGCCGCGCCCGGCCGCCGCCGCTGCCTCTCCCTCGCCTCCTGCGAGCTTTCCCCGTCCTCCCCGGTCTCTGCCGCCCATCCGATCCGCCCCGGGAGCCGCCCGGCCATCGCTTGGCCGCCGCCGCCTCCCGGCCACCGCCCGGCCTGTCGACCCCGTCCGCCGCGGCTGTTGCTGCGTGTTGCGGATCTGATCAGATCAGATCTGATTTTTGTCAAAAAAAAGCAAAAAAAATGTCTTCCTCATCGGGCTATCTTGCGATTCCTAGCTGCCCGGTGATTTTTGATGGCGCGAATTATCCTGATTTCGCTGCCTTTATGCGCGTCCACATGCGCGGTCTTCGTCTTTGGGGGTGTGCTTACTGGCGAGGTCTCCTGTCCGCCGCGTCCCGCTGCTCCTACGTCGCCTATTGCCCTTGCCCCCGATGCTCCTTAGGATCTGACTAACTACACTCAGTGGATAGATGAGGATGCTTGTGCTACTGCTGTTCTCACTTCTAGTGTTCTGCCTCAGTATGCTGCTGAGTTCATGGGTCTTCCCACTGCTGCTGCTCAGTGGGCTTTTCTTCGTCAGCGCTATCAGCCGTTTGGAGATGCTCTTTACTTGTCTGTGGTTCGCTAGGAGCATGCTCTTCAGCAGGGTGACTCTACTATTGATGAGTTCTATATTCAGAGTGCTGCTATTTGGCATCAGCTTGATTCTCTTCGTACAGCTGTGTGTGCCACCTGTCCTGTCGATCTGGCGCGCGGATCCGGAGTTTCAGCTGCTTTTGAGTTCTTGCCGCTCTCAGAAGGAGTTTGAGCCGCGTGCCCACCGCTGCTTGCCGTGGTCGTGTTCCGCCTCGAGGTAATCGTCGAGCTTCGGCCGAGGAGACTCATCTTCGTGGTGCTGGTCTTCTTGAGGTTCCCTCCGTACTTTCTCGATCATGGTCCTCCTGCTTGCCGCTTGCTAAGGTCTCAAGATCACCGATACTCTACTCCTCCGGTCCAGGGCCAGAGTCAGCCTCAGCAGCCTTGTAGTATGACAGCACCTCCTCGTCCTCCTTGTGCCTACTGTGGCAAGCCTGGCCACGATGTCTCTAGCTGCTGGAGGAGGGATCCTAGCTTACGTCAGCAGTACCATGCTCGTAGGCAGGCTGGTTCTTCAGGATCTTCTGCTGTTGCACTGTCTGATCAGGACATTCTTCGTGGTCTACTCACTTCTACAGTGTAACACCCTCAGAATCGGACCTATGCAAGTTTAAGCAAAATTCGCCAAAACCCGCATAGAAACGATTCAAAGGTGCCCACCAGGCACTTTCGTGCGGGTGGAAAACGAAGTAATAACATTACACAACAGTCCTCGATGGGACCCACAGAACAGATATATATAACAACGACTCAAAGGGTCAAGAATACAGATATAATATACAAGATCCAAATCACCTTGAAAACAGTAGAGCGTCCGACTACGGACAAGAAGCAAATGGGGCTAAGAGCCCTGAAGAATAACCAATGGCGTCCATAACCCTGCCCAAGCCGGAAGGGTAACTCGCTAACGGCCGATCTCAAAACCTGCTAAACAAAAGGGTGCCGCAAAGGAAAAGCGAAAACAAAGAAGGAGCGTCGATCGAGGCCAGTACACGGCGAGGCTAGAATTCGGCGGTCCTCGCCTACATAGGTATGGTGGACTGAGCGGCAGCGGCAGCATGCACTAAACAACCTATAGAGACTCGATACAACTGGCGGTTATCAGAGAGGGGTGAGGATGACCTAACCGGATCCAACCTGAAGCTAACACCAAACAAACCCATCCTGGTATTTCCCCCTCGAGACCAAACGAGGAAGTCAACCGAGGAACTCACACCGTTGGCAGTTTTACTTATTCAGTTATAGTTGCGGCACTTTACTAGTCAAGTTTAAATAATCGTCCTGATAAAGTAAGCAGTGGGCACTTTTAGTTAATCATTCCGTTATAGTGGCAGCACTTACTAGTCAGATACATTTAACATGAGATAACCCATAAACCCAGTAGATGTTGGTACTTTTATTCAGCCAATTCGTTGTAGTTGCAATACTTACTAGTCAGATACATTTGTCGCAAGCGACAAACAAACAAGCAATTGTGCGGTATTAATTAGCCATTCCGTTATAGTGAAGCTGATTACTAGTCATTATAAAGTCAAATTTATAACGTAAACTTTAGTTATGCTTGTCTATGATCGAGATATCGTGCTCCAAGTCGTCCATATCCGGACACGGCTTTGAAATTTTACCGCCGGGTGCACCAATAGCAACACACGCCGATCAACCTCGGAAAAACCAAATCAAAACCCAACGAGGCTTTCACGGTGAACAATCACAGATTCGAAGTATTTCAGGGGCCACCCCTTAAGTAGAATCCGCAACGGAGTAAGCAAGCTCCGAGACGGCCTCAAGGTTATGGGGACGGCTGTGAACGACTGGGAACCCGAAAGTGTGGCTGGGCTTGTCGACACCGCGGAATCGTGCCATAATCCTAAACAGTACAGTGTGCTCCTCGCACAATCGTAAATAAAGCAGTAAAACATGGCATAAGTACAGGATCGTAAATAAAACCTCAAACTAGTTTGTGGCCCCAAGAAATAAGACTGAATCAAGCTCTGGCTCAGGGGGGTCCCATATACCTCCCGGATGTGGATAGCGCGCAAAAATCAAGGAACAGGTATCAAGTACTCGGGGTCTTACGGGACACAAGTGGGCGTTCGGAAACCAAATATTATCTATCACCCACCGATGCCTCTGCTTATTCAGAAATTAAAGTGACGATAAGTAAAACTAGAATCATCTCCAACATCAACATGCGGCAATACATCAGCAACTGTGGCATATGACGACACACATCAGCACTTGAGCAAGCAACTACGACGCGCAAGTCCAACTATCTACCAAACAACAGGCAATAGGGTGTGTCCAAGGCAATATAGGGCTGCACGGTATATCACAGGTACGGAAACTAAAGCATCGCAACACAGATAGCAATAGATCAACAGGAGGGAATAAAGACTATAAAAGTAAGATAGGTAGAAAGGGGGAGATGCTCGCCTGAAAACATTGTCGAAGGGTTCATCCGAAGATCGGGGCGAAGCTCACATCAACTCAACGGCCTTATCCGCGAAGAACCAAAACACTAGAAGAAACACCGGATGCAATATTTAATACACGGCAGAAGATCGGCATGATGCATGCATGATGTATTACAAGGCGAAGATGCGGTGCATTTAGGTCATATTAAGCGGAAACGGGGTCCCGACAATTAGTTAATAGGTTCATGTTGTTTAGATCCCCCGCAATTAAGTGTTGTTTAACAAGGCAGAAAAGGTAACGGTTCGCTACACAAGTTTAAATGAGGCCAATATAAGGCTAGATTTGCCCGCGTATGGGCCCCATATTTAATTATTAGGTGAATCGGCATAAGGCCCCCAAACCACATGAATGTATGCATGCAAGACAAGTATTATGCGACAAGTTGTATTTCAATTATAAAATAGGGTTTGCGGGAGAGGGTTCACACATTAAGGGGTCTCGACGATCTTGGGTTCCGGGGTTCGGGGTCGGTCTCAGAGTCCAGGGTTCGACGGATCTGGGGTTCGGGGTTCGACGGATCTGTTCTCGGACTCAGGGGTAGGTCTTGGCGCATCCGGTCTTCGGGTCGCGTTGTCGGTCTACGAAGATCTTGGCGTTCCGAGAGGGAGGACTTGGTCCGGCGTCGGGACAGCGGATTCACCCTGGGTCGGTGTCGTTCTTATCGTTGCGAGGATCCGGTCGGGTCTGCGTCAGCGAGGCGGTGTTAGCACTCGGGAGCGTTCTCGTGGCAACTTACGCCCCGGGCGATCTGTCAGATCCGCGTCGTGCCGGCGGTCTTGTCGTTCGGTGAAGCACTTGTCGCACTCGCATCGACGACCTAGGTGTCCGGGATGGAGGGTTTGCCGAAACGAGGTGAAGATCTTGAAGGTGCCGCCGATTGTCGATGGCGAACTTGTCGGCGAAACGGTCTTTGAACAGTACCACCTCCACCGAATCCCTGTACCCCAACTGGCTTTCGCGACCAACAACGGGACATGGTTAACACATATACACGCGCACCCCTGGTACTACCTGCGCACACACGGACGACACACGAGGCCGACGCGACGCGAGCCGGTGGCGGCGGACTGACGAGACGGCGACGGGCGCAGCAGCGGGCCGAGGAGGGGCGAAGGCGCTTGGGCGAGAGGGGCTTGGCGGTCGCGGGCTGCTGCTGCTGCTGGGAGGATGGCCGCGAGGCGACGGAGAAGCTTCGCCGGGCGCTGGCCGGGACGGGCGCGGAACTCGTGACGGGAGGCGCGAGCGAGGCTCGAGGTCGCGAGGGAGGTCATGGAGGCGGCGGCGGGGTGGAGGAGCGCACGCCGGGCGGGGTTGTCGTCGGCGGGGCGGAGGGCGCGGACGCTGGGAGGAGGCGCTGGGCGAGGCCGGCGAGCTCCGCAGAAAGGCTACCGAGAAGAAGGGAGGGCGGTGACGGGCGGCGGGCGAGGTGCCGGCGAGAGCTGGAGGCGGCGAGCGGAGAGGGAGGCGGCGGCGACGGGCGGGCGGCCTCGGGAGGTGCACACGAGCTAGGCGGGGAAGGTGCAGGCGGACGGTGGCGGAGGCACTGGGGTCATGAAGCAGAGAGAGGCGGGCGGCGCGGTGGCTGGGCGCCTTGGAGGAGGCGACAGGGAGAGAGAGGGCTGGGAGAGGAAGAAAGGAGGAGAGGGCACGGCCTGAACGCTGTGTGTGTGGGGCCCAGGGAGCGGGGTAGTGGGGTGGCGTGCGTGGTGTTTTGTGTGTGTGCGTCACGCACATGGCGGGTCTTGACGGCAGCGGGATGGGTGCGTGTGTGCTAGGTGTGTTTGCTGTGTGGGTGGGTTGAGTGTGTGGCTGAGAGGGAGAGAGAGGGAAGGGAGATTGAGGGTGAGGGAGTGACGTGGCAGGGTGTGATTGGAGGGTGGGGAGGGGCAAGGTGAGGTGGCAGGATACTATTGGAGGGAGTGAGGTGGAGGGATGGGTAGGGTAGTTTTCTGGGTAGGTCTAGGATTTTTACAGGGCGGTTAGGTGGACCGTTTCTGTTTACACGGGGGTGGTCGTTCGGGTCGGGTTGGCCCGTTCGACTGCCCCCACTAAAATAATTATAAATTTTATTTGTGTTAATTGGACCATTTGTAAACCGATAGCGACAAAACAAAAATACTCCTGAGCCCCGGGGTTTGGCGTTTGAATAAAGATGGGGCGTTTAGAAAACAAAACGGCTTTGCGAAAATAGTTTTATGCAAACAATGCATGATGATGACGATGCAATGCACAAATTCAACGCGATTTTCTAGTAGTGGTTTTGCGGGATGCCACATACAGGCTCTTCCTCGTCGGGTACTGCTGGTTCTGTGCCTAGCTCTTCTGGCACCGCGCGACCACCACCTTCTACATAGTCAGGTACGTCATCCCCGTGGTATCTGGATTCTGGAGCTTCTTTTCATATGACTTCTGCGTCCTCTATTCTTTCTGCTCTTCGCTCTCTTATTTCTCATGTCCATGTTATCACGGCTGATGGTACCTCTCTTCCTGTTTCCAGTCGAGGCACCCTTTCTACTTCATCTTTCTCTGTTCCTGGCGTTTCTCATGTTCCTAGTCTTAAGATGAACCTTTTCTCTGCTAGTCACCATCGATTCGGTTGTCGTGTCATTCTTGACGCTGATTCTTGTCTTGATTCAGGACAGCTGTGCCCTGGTTGGAGCTGTTCCTCGCAGTCTTAAGTCTCCGAGGCTATGGGAGTTAGACTGGCTTCGCGTTCCATCCACTGACACTTCATCTACTAGTTCTTCTGCGGTTGCTGCTTCTGTCACTGGCTCTTTTCAGTAGTGGCATCATCGGCTGGGTCACCTTTGTGGTCCCATTTATCGTCCTTAGTTTGTCGTGGTCTTCTGGGGTCTATCTCAGGAGATGTGTCTTTACATTCGTGTCAGGGTTGTAGGTTAGGCAAACAGATTCAGCTTCCCTATCCTACTAGTGTGTATGTATCTCAACGACCTTTTGATTTAGTTCATTCAGATGTTTGGGCTCCGGGTCCCTTGGCTTCTAAAGGGGGCCATCGATACTAAATTTTATTCATTGATGATTTTTCACGGTACACTTGGTTGTTTTTTATGCGCTCTTGCAGTGAGGTGCTCTCTATTTATCAGCGTTTTGCAGCCATGGTTCGTACTCAGTATTCCACGCCTATTCGTGTGTTTCGTGCTGATTCTGCAGGAGAGTATATCTCCCAGCACTTGCGTGGTGTCCTTTCTGAGCAGGGCACCCTCGCTCAGTTCTCGTGTCCCGACGCCCATGCTCAAAATGGTGTCGCCGAGCGTAAGCATCGTCATATTATTGAAACTACCCGTGCTATGATGATTGCTTCCTCTCTTCCGCCGCATTTCTGGGCTGAGGCTGTCGCTACGGCGACTTACCTCATTAACATTCAGCCTTCTGCTGCCCTTCAAGGTGGTATTCCTCTCGAGCGTCTCTCTGGTAGCTCTCTAGACTATTCGACTCTTCGTTTATTTGGTTGCGTTTGTTATGTACTTCTACCTCCTAGCGAACGCACCAAACTGACCGCTCAGTCTGTTGAGTGTGTTTTTCTCGGATACAGTGATGAGCATAAGGGCTATCGCTTGTGGGACCCCGTTGGTCGTCGGATGCGCATCTCTCGTGATGTCACGTTTGATGAGACGCGTCCCTTCTATCCTCTCCCCACCTCTGGTACTTACCCGGTGGATGATATCTCTTTTATTCTTTTTCCTGATGCACCTCCTGCTGTCCCTTCTTCTACACCTCTTACTTCTGATGCGCCCCCTTCGATTTCGGCGCCATCCTCTCCTCCGTCTAGTTCCCCTAGTTCTCCTTGTTCTCCCCTAGTTTCTTCTACACCTCGTTCTCCCGCTTCAAACCCTTCTTCTATTGTTCCTTCTTCCTCTTCTTCTGATGAGTCATCTTCCGCTGATGAGCTTCCCTCTTCACGGCCTGTTCGTCAGCGTCGTGCTCCAGACCGTTACTCTCCTAGTCAGTATGGTCTCTCTGTCGTCTCCGAGCTGACTTCTTATTGGGATGCCGAGCGTCATCCTGAATGGCAGCTTGCCATGGCTGAGGAGATCGCTGCGCTTGAGCGCACTGGCACCTGGGATCTTGTTTCTCCCCCTCCTAGTGTTCGTCCTATCACGTGTAAGTGGGTATATAAAATTAAGACCCGTTCTAATGGATCTCTTGAGCGCTATAAAGCGCGTCTTGTGGCTCGTGGCTTTCAGCAGGAGCACGACCGTGACTATGATGAGACTTTTGCCCCTGTGGCTCATATGACCACTGTGCGTACTCTTCTTGCTGTTGCTTCTATTCGACGCTGGTTTGTGTCCTAGCTTGATGTTCAGAACGCTTTTCTTAATGGCGAGTTGAGTGAGGAGGTTTACATGCAGCCTCCTCCTGGGTATTCTGTTCCCGATGGGATGGTTTGTCGTCTTCGACGTTCCCTTTATGGCCTGAAACAGGCCCCTCGTGCCTGGTTTGAGCGCTTTGCCTCTGCGGTGACTGCTGCTGGTTTCTCTCCTAGTTTTCATGATCCAGCGCTATTTGTTCACACTTCTCCTCGTGGACGCACTCTTTTTCTTCTCTATGTTGATGATATGATCATTACTGGTGATGATCCTGAGTATATTGCCTTTGTCAAGTCTCGTCTTCGTGATCAGTTTCTTATGACTGATCTTGGTCCTCTTTGCTATTTTCTTGGGATTGAGGTCTCCTCCACTTGTGATGGCTTTTCTATCTCTCAGGAAAAGTATATTTAGGATCTTCTTGATCGTGCTGCTCTTGGGGATGAGCGCACTGTTGAGACTCCTATGGAGCTTAATGTTAAGCTTCGTCCTACTGATGGTGATCCTCTTCCTGATCCCACGCGTTATAACCATCTTGTTGGGAGTCTTGTTTATCTTGCTATCACTCGTCCTAATATCTCTTATCCTGTTCATATGCTGAGTCAGTTTGTCTCAGCTCCTACCACTGTTTACTACAGTCATCTCCTCCGTGTCCTTCGTTATCTTCGTGTCACGATCACTCGTCGCCTTTTCTTTCCTAGTTCCAGCTCTCTCCAGCTCCAGTGCTACTCGGATGCTACGTGGGCGAGTGATCCTACGGATCGTCGTTCACTTTCTCGCCATCAGGTGTTTCTTGGTGGTTCACTTGTTGCTTGAAGACGAAGAAAGCAGTAGCGCTTTCCGCTCGATTGTTGAGGCCGCCGTGGGCTATGGCTTTGTTGATTGCTGAGGTGACCGTTACGGTGGTTTCTTGCAGATTTTGGGGTCTCTGTTATGACACCCACTCCACTCTTGTCGACAAAGACAGTGCTATCAAGATTGCACGTGATCTGTCAAGCATGAGTGACCAAGCATATTGGTGTTGATGCTTTTTATACATGTGCTCAGTGCAGATCGGTTGTTGCGCTTCATTATGTGCCTTGATTTGCGGTAACATGATTTCTTTACAAAGGCACAAACTCGAGCGCAGCATGACTTCTTACTCTCCAAAATCAGTGTTGTGGATCCACCATGAGTTTGAGGGGGGGGGGGGGTGTTAGAGTATATATTTGTATATTATAGTTTCCCCGTGTGTTAGGGGGTTTCCTGTATATTTGCTCCTATACATGTACTATATATTGTGGCCTTTGGCCCTCTGGTAATACAACTAGTCTAGTACCCTAACATACACAACTTGTAGATAAGATCTCAAACAATACTATCATAATGATTCAATAATAAGTTCAGATCTAAGATCATGACGCTCGGGCCCTAGTGACAAGCATTAAGCACAACAAGTTGCAACAAAGTCAAATAGCACTAATAGAGATACTAGGCACTATGCCCTAATAATCTTATTCGATTACATGATAGAACTCATCCAATCCCTACCATCCCCATAGCCTACAGCGGGGGATTACTCACTCATGGATGAGGGAAACATGGATGGTTGATGGAGAGGCGTTGGTGATGACGATGGCGATGATCATCTCCAAATTCCCCGTCCCAGCAGGGTGCCAGAACGAAGTTTCTAGATCCGAATCGCGATTTCTGGTGGTGGCGGCGCAGCGGAACTCTTTCTAGAAAAACGGTGAACCCTCCCCTCGGTTTTTAGGTCAAGGGTTAACTTATAGGCGCAAAGGGAGGCCGAGGGGGTTCCTGGGTGGCTGCACCCCCCTAGGCGCGGCCAGGGCTGGCCTGCGCTTGGCAGGGGTGTGGGCCCCCAGGCATCCACTCCGTCTCGTACTCTGGCTCCCTGTGTCTTCTGGTGAAATAAGATTTTTAGCATATTTTCCCGGTTTTTTCCTTATAGTTGATTTTCTGCACAAAAACTAGACACAAAGGTAATTCTGCTGAAAACAGCATCAGTCCGTGTTAGTTGTATCCAAATCACACAAGTTTAGAGGAGAAACAATAGCAAAAGTGTTCGGGAAAGTAGATACGTTTTGGACGTATCAATTCCCCCAAGCTTAGCTTATTGCTTGTCCTCAAGTAATTCAGTTGAAAACTGAGTGCGATAAAATAACTTTCACAAAAACATTTGCTTCATATGATGTAAATATTCTCAGCATAGGAGTAGATGCTTAAACCATTCATGATAAGAAGTATGCAACTAAGTCTACTCAATAGTCATTGCAAGCTATGAAGAGAAACCAACTCAATAATAATAAGTAGCATGAAACATAAACATAAGCAACATTGCAATGTTCATAATAAGGTATGATAGAGTGGTATCTCTCTTGCATTTGTTTGAAGAGCACAATATAAATGCCAATGCACCTCTGAAGTTCAAGTGAAGACTAGAAGTAAAAAATTCAGAGATACAAGCATCAAAGTCATGACATAATTAACCAAGTTTTGAGACAAACACAAGAATGACAAATATGCTCTCAAGAAGGTGCTCAAAGAATAAGTGGTGACTCAACAAGGAAATGAAAAGGTTTTGAAAAGTTTGAAAGGCTTCCAAATGCTGAAAGTAAGGTACTCATTAGCTTTGAGATCTCATCCTATCATAGGCATCTTCATGTGGTTAAGGTGAAAGTGAGGTCCAATCTGATTTATATGTTTGACATACCATAAACTAGAAATCCCAAGTCCCTTAAGTACGAGGGCCGCTCCGCATGCTACTCAACTTTGGTTACCTGTAAGTTCTTGCCATTGTAAATACATCCATATCATAGAGAACCGCCAACGGGGTACCCCTTGCACATGATACAGGAGATATCCTATGATCAAAATGACAAGGAAAACAGACAATGAGCATCTCACCGATCTTTTTATTTACTATGTGCATAGCTTTTTATTGAGGATACTTCACAGAATGCTCATTATGGTGATGCTGCAAGTTTCCACCATGATTAGGCATGGCTTAGGCTAGCGGCCCAGGCGCTTCTCTAACACAATGTATAGACTCCATGAACTCATAGGCTCCCCTTTTATTTCACACGACGACATCCGCAAACAAAAAGCAAGGTATCAACTGGATATGTATCCAAAAAAGTGTTGAAAGCGTTCCCCGTGACAGCATGGTTCTGCTGACTCCCAGCATATAATTTGCAAGCATATAACTTTCATGGACATGTCACAATGGTTCAGGATTATTAAGTGCAAGGAATAAATTGTGCCATCAAGTTCGTGAGAGCTTTACTAACTAACTTTCTCAAAACAGACAAACATTTTATTTGGAAGAAAACAAGGCATAAAGAATATGCACTAAATAGCAAATGATGCTAATAGGTAGGTATGGTGGACACAGTTGGCAATATTGGTTTTGGGGAGTTGGAAGCACATGTAGAGCTCATACTCAGTGCAAGTGAAGGCTAGCAATAGAGAGGGAGCGACAAACGAGAGAGCAATAATTGTCATAATCATGCTTGTAACAAAACATGACTAATTATGGCATGAAAGTGATACAAGAAATATGAGGCAAAATAAATCATCAAGGCTTACTGGCTATTGTTTCGTCATATGCATGCGTGAGCATGTGCCAAGTCGATTCACATGAAACTTCCAGAGGAGGATACCCCAATATCATACCAAAGTATAAATAATGCAAGCAAACATTCATATGACATGCTACAAACTATTAGCAAGCTGGAGCTAATCACAAGAAAGCAAGAACTACTATGCATCCATAATAACATACACCTTACATGAACAGACTAAGAATGCTCACAATGATGAGTATATGTACAAAAATGAAAACAAATGGAGTTCGTTACCAGCCTCTTACCACTCCTCAAGTTGTCTTAATCTTCATTATTGCCCTTCACTTGTGTGACTTGAATAATAACATGAAACCAAACTCCAGTGAGGATGGATGAACCCTGCAAAGAACTCACAAAACCAAAGAAGAACAACAAATATTTTTGGTGTTTTTATATTTTTGAGAAAGCAACAACAAGAACCAAAAAGAAAGAGAAATAATGGATATACAAAGAACCGACGAAACATGACATATAGATGAGTGTGATGTCGGTGTACCTTCCCCCAAGCTTAGGCTTTTGGCCTAAGTGGGGCTCAATAGCACGGGTAGTAACACCAAGCTGGTGGGTCATCATAGGAATGATCGTAGTCAGGCGCTTGCGATGAAGAAGAATACACGCCCCAATCATAAGAAGGCTGCTGGTATGAAGACTCTCCCAAGTTGGAGGGCTGAACCGAATCATATTCGGCATCCACTCCATCATTCTCCTCATGCTGGGAGACCTCTGCCACGTATGTGTCAAACTCCTCCTGCGTAAGCGAACATCCTTGCCTGTTATCAAAATTAAACAAAGTAGGTGCAGGCAAATAAACTACTTTCTCAGTCCTACCCCCTCTCCAACCATGCTTGGCAAAAGATAATTCGTACGATAAACTTCTCATAGTATCCCCCAAAGAAACAAAATTATGCTGAACCTTGGAATCAAGATCAAGTCTCTCAAAGGGGAATTGATAATCTGAATGGTGCGACTCTAAACCATGGAAAGCTAGAAACCTAGAGGCAATGAGACCTCCACAAACTCCACCCTTCTCGTGGTTAGTAGTAAGACGGTAAGCTATCAAGGCACCCAGGTTATAAGATCTATCCCTATTCAAATAAGCTGCGATAAAAGCTAGATCAAAGGAATATAACTTTCTAGCAAGAACACACTTGGTAATGAAATAAGCAAAATATCTTATAGATGGGAACTGAATGTTCTGAATTTTACCACGTTCCTTTGAGAATTTGAAACCTTGGCAAATTTCAGTATATAAATCCATAAGTTGCTTAGGCCTCTCCTTGATCTTCTCACAAGATCCCCACTGAGGCACTCTAATTGCTGCACATAAATCAGCAAAAGGCAGGCCGGCAGCTATATTATATATTTTGTAATGGACCATGGGATTAGATGAAGACCAAGTAAACCGGAAGTCCTACACCACAGCCATGGTTAGCTTAACATATTGAAGTGGTTCACCTTCAACAAAGTGTTCCAACCCTGCAATGGTAATCTTAGTTTGGAAATCCTGGAGGATTCCTGTGGTTCTCATAAATTCATGGCATGGATATATGGAAGGGAAGACTCCTCCCTCACGATGAACTTTCATTGGATCAGGTACCATCAAGTCATATTGATTCAGTGGATATGCACTCATCCTCCTTGCTGAAATTTTTAGACAAACATCAAACCAACTGATTTCCAAGTTGATAAATGATGAGCAATTGCTAGAGGGCTACACATGCATCAAAATGAAATCTCTAAGCATAGAACAAGCACGCAAGCTCACACAAACTGACACCTATAGCAGCAAAATAATCAAGATACAATCTACCAATCACAAATCTAATTGGACAAGTGGAGGAGGCACATACCAAGGAGCAATCCCTCCAAAAATCAGCAGCAAAGATGGGCTAAGCAAGGGGATCAAAAATTGTGAGCAAGAATAGCAAGAACTCGGGCTTGAGAAAGTTTTCCGGTGTTTTTCGGGAGAGATAAATAAGATGGCTAGGAGGAGGCACCTTGGGGGGACCCAGGTGGGCCACACCCTACCCAGGCGCCACCTGTTGGGAGGCCGCGCCTACCAGGGGTGTGGGTGCCTAGGGTGGCCCCCTAGGTCACTCCAGGTGTCCCTCTGCCCCTTTTTTCGAGGAAAAATTTATTTTGAATTTTCTGGAATTTTTCGGAAAACTTTATTTTTGGCCAATTTTCAGGGTATGAAAATTGATTTTCTCGCAGAAACAGAATTTTTTCAGAAGAAGCAAAAGCAAACAAAAACCAAACTACAGAAGTTCTAAGACACTCTAACAAGCAAGCAACTAGCTAACAATAGCAAAAGCAAAGACTAGGAAGGAGAAAAGTAAAAGGGAGCAAGTATAACCACAGTGAAAACATTATTTTGTTCATTAAAATCATTTTGTTAACAAGGTTGATCAAGTCTTGTTACCAAAACAATCTTATATGAAACAAAACTTTGCAATCCACAAGGTGATTATGTTACCTCATACTTGATAGCAATGGTCCCAATCATAATAGTTTCAAAAATTTCTTGTAGAATGGGACAATATATTTCTCCAACCTTGATGCTCTCAATATTTTCAATGGAATTCAAGCAATAGCTCTTAGCAAACTTCTTGGGGAAATAGACAATATGCTCTTTGTCATTACTATTGAATGTTACTTTTCCTTGATTACAATTGATGGCAGAACCTGCAGTATTAAGAAAAGGTCTCCCAAGAATAATAGACATATTATCATCTTCAGGCATTTCAAGAACAACAAAATCAGTTAAAACCAAGCAATAATGAGCCACCCGAACAAGGACATCCTCACATATACCAACAGGAATAGTAGTTGACTTATCCGCCATTTACAAAGATATATCAGTTGGTATCAACTTTTCTAGCTGGAGTCTCTTATAGAGAGAAAAAGGCATAACACTAACTCTAGCTCCCAAATCACATAAAGCAGTTCTAACATAATTTCCTTAATAGAGCAAGGAATAGTTGGTATACCTGGATCACCAAGTTTCTTTGGAACCTTAACATTGAAGGAATAATTAGCAAGCAAAGTAGAAATCTCCTCATTAGGAATCTTCCTTTTATTAGAGACAATATCCTTCATATACTTTGAATAAGGAGGCCACTTAATAGCATCAGTCAAAGGAATTTGCAAAAATAAAGGATTCATCCACTCACAAAACTTGTTGTAGTGTTCTTCCTCCTTTGACTTGTGTTTCTTACATAGAAAAGGCATAGGTTTCTACACCCAAGGTTCTCTCTCTTTACCATTTTTATTAGCAATAAAGTCTTCCTTAGTGTACCTAGTGTTCGTAGTGTGCTTCTCAGGTTCTTCCTCAACTTCCTCCTTATTAGGAGCATCATTTTTATCATTACCACTCTCAGTTTCAGCATCAGAGACAGATATACTATTAGGATCTACAGCAGGTTCAAGGGGTTCCTCAACTATCTTATGTTTCTTTTTCTTTCTCTTACGAGGACTATCACTACTTTCACCTTGTTGACAATCTTGTTCAATTATTTTAGGGTGTCCTTTAGGATATAAAGGATCTTGAGTAGCTATACCACTCCTAGTTCTAATTCCATAAGCATGTTTATCTCCTGAGGCATTAACTAGCATATCCTTTTGTACCTTAGCAAGTTGATCAAGTTGGGTTTGAATCATCTGAAAGTGTTTACAAAGCATTTTAATATCATTTGAAGTTATTTCCACAATATCTTTCAACTCTTTAATAGCTCTAGAGTTTTCCAATAAATGATTCTGAACTTGTTTATTAAAATTACCTTGCTTAATAATAAAAATGTCAAGTTCCTCTAAACATTGATTAGGAGGCTTACCATAAGTAATATCACCTTCATCAAAGTGTTGGAGAGAGTGTACCTCAATAGTGGATGAGTGAGGAATTGGCTTGCATAATTCTTCTATAGGAGGTAGATTCTTCACATATTTAGCTCTAATACCTTTCTCCTTTAGACACTTCTTAGCTTCCTTCATCACTTCATCATTTAATGCAATAACTCCCCTCTTCTTTGGTGTTGGTATTGGAACTGGTTCAGGCACAACTGGTTCAGGAGTAATAGGCTCAGGTGTATTTAGCTCAGTTGAAGTCTAATCATCATAATTCTTGCTTATTTTAGCCATTGATTCTTCAGCATCTGTAGGAGTTCTTTTCCTGAAAACACAATCAACAAAGCTATCTATGTATGTCCTAGATTCATCAGTTAGTCCATTATAATAAATATCAAGAAGCTCATTCTTAGGTAATGGACATCCGGGATGTGCATGAATCAAGGAACAGAACCTTGTCTATGACTCAGGAAATTTCTCTTCTTCTCCCTGTTTAAAATCAAAAAGTCTCCGCAAAGCATCATGTCTAGCACTGGGAGGAAAATATTTCTGGAAGAAAGAAGCAATCAAACAATCAGGGCTATCAATGGAACCAGGAGGTAATCTATTAAACCAAGCCCTAGCTTATCATTTTAGTGAAAAAGTGAAGATCTTAATAACAAAGTACTTGCCATCTTAAAATCATCAGAGAATAAAGCACTCATAATAGAAAGCTCATTCATATGAGCCACAACACTCTCAGTTTCAGTCCCACAAAAAGGTTCTTTCTCAACAATGTCCAAATAGGATAAATCAAGAGAAAAATCATAATCTTTATCTTTAATATCTATGGGAGAAGTGGAAAACTTAGGATCAGAGGACAACTTATGAATAATGGTATGTCTTGCAAGGAGACTCTTAATAGAACTAGTACCATGTGTGTTTTGGCACTCTTCAATAAATTCATCAGTGAACTCAATGCAGCCATCATTAATATCATAACTCTCTCTAGACTTAGGTGAGATAACAGGTGTAACAGTGTATTCACTAGGAGTTTCGGTATTTCCTAGACTAGCCATAGTAGCATCTAGGAAAGGACCTAATGAACCACTCGCATCAAGCATAGTAGAAGTGACATAATGAGTATCAAAATTAGTTTCAGACTCAGCAGTAGTAGTAGTGTGTGTAGCATGTGTATGTGGTGGTGTAACAAGCTTACGTATAACAGACGGTGAATCAAAAGCAACAGAGGTGTTTAGGACTGTACCTCTTCTTGTAGTGGATGGTAAAATAGGAAACTTTCCATCATGAGACTTCCCCATGATGAAAGGAGTAGCAGTGAACAATAATAGTTCCAAGTGAACTTACAAATAAAGCTATGCTCCCCGTCAATGGCGCTAGAAAATAGTCTTGATGACTCACAAGTATAGGGGATCGCAACAGTCTTCGCACGTAGTATTACCCAATTTATTGATTCGACACAAGGGGAGCCAAAGAATACTTGCAAGACTTAACAACTGAGTTGTCAATTCAACTACACCTGGAAATATTTCTTTCTCACAAAAGTTTATCAGTAGCAATAGTTTGTAGTAGAAACAGCAAAGTACCAGCAACAATGAAACGAGAGCAATAGTAACAGTAATAGTAAACAGTGGGATTCGAGTGTGCTAGGCATAGGGATGGATGGACGGGCGTTGCATGAACGAGTCTAAACATGTAACTTCAAGATCTAGGTCATTGCAGATAAATAATAACAAGCATCCAAGTACTAAAAAATCCTAGGCATGTGCTCCATATATAGTCATACGTGCTCGCAATGAGAACTTGCACAACATCTTCTGTCCAGCCAGCCCGTGGCAGAGAGGCCTCTAGGGAACTACTGGCAATTAAGGTGCTCCTTTTAATAGAGAACCGGAGAAAAGCATTAACACTCCGTGAACACATGTGATCCTCACATCACAGCCATCCCTCCGGTTATCCCAATTTTTGTCACTTCGGGGCCTTTGGATCCGGACAATGATATGTGTACACAACTTGCAGATAAGATCTCAAAAAATACTATCATAATGATTCAATAATAAGTTTAGATCTGAGATCATGGCACTCGGGCCCTAGTGACAAGCATTAAGCACAACAAGTTGCAACAAAGTCAAATAACACTAATAGAGATACTAGGCACTATGCCCTAACAATATTATTCGTTTACATGATAGAACTCATCCAATCCCTACCATTCCCATAGCCTACAACGGGGTATTACTCACTCATGGATGAGGGAAACATGGAGGGTTGATGGAGAGTCGTTGGTGATGACGATGGAGATGATCCTCTCCAAATTCCCCGTCCCGGCAGGGTGCCAGAATGGAGTTTCTGGATCCGAATCGCGGTTTCTGGTGGCGGCAGCGCAACGGAACTCTTTCTGGAAAACGTCGAACCCCCTCGGTTTTTAGGTCAAGGGGTAACTTATAGGCGCAGAGGGAGGCCGAGGGGGTGCCTGGGGTGGTTGCACCCCCCTAGGCGCAGCCAGGGCTGGCCCGCGCCTAGCAGGGGTGTGGGCACCCCAGGCATCCACTCCATCTCGTACTCTGGCTCCGTGTGTCTTCTGGTGAAATAGGATTTTTGGCATATTTTCCCGGATTTTTCCTGATAGTTGATTTTCTGCACAAAAACTAGACACCAAGGTAATTCTCACAATCGATTCGTGTTAGTTGTATCCAAATCACAAAAGTTTAGAGGAGAAACAATAGCAAAAGTGTTCGGGAAAGTAGATACGTTTTGGACGTATCAGTCGCTATACCCGAAACGACTCAAGAAATTTTCGACATAGTGAGACTGAAGCAACGTAATCCCACCGTCATCATCTCTCAATATCTTGATATTCAGGATAACATCAGCTACTCCTAGATCCTTCATCTCAAAAGAATGAGATAAGAAATCCTTGACCTCCTTAATTGCATTAAGGTTGGTTCCAAAAATCAGTATGTCATCAACATACAAACAAAGGATGACTCCCTCACCCCCACCATGGAAATGATACACACGTTTGTCAGCTTCATTTACAATAAAGCCTGCATCAGTTAAAGTTCTTTCAAACTTCTCATGCCACTGCTTAGGGGCTTGTTTTAGGCCATATAAAGACTTCAACAACTTGCACACCTTTCCTTCTTGACCACTTACCACAAAACCATCTGGCTGATCCATGTAAATTTCCTCATCCAACTCTCCATTTAGAAAAGTTGTCTTAACGTCCATTTGATGAACGAGAAGACCATAAGAGGCTGCCAATGAAAGTAGTACTCAAATGGTAGTTAATGTGGCAAAGGTGAGTAAGTGTCAAAGAAGTCTTCACCTTATTTTTTAGTATAACCTTTGGCCACAAGTCGTGCCTTGTACTTGTCAATAGTACCATCAAGCCTAAGCTTTTTCTTAAACACCCACTTGCATCCTACAGGTTTGCACCCATAAGGGCGATCAGTGATCTCCCATATTCCATTATCTAAGATGGAATTCATCTCACTATGGATGGCTTCCTTCCATTAGTCAGCATTAGGAGATGCATAGGCTTCTGAGATGGAAGTGGGAGTGTCATCCACAAGGTACACAATGAAATCATCACGAAAGGACTTTGCAGTCCTATGTCTCTTTCTCCTTTTAGGAATTTCATTATCATCCTCCTTACTACTTTCAGAGTGTTCAATTGGAATAGTATATTCAGAAATTGTAGCAAATTCCTGATTATATGAACTAGGTATCTTTGGATTTGATAAGTCGGGTTTATCTTTCATAGGAAAGATATCCTCAAATAAAGTCGCATCAGTCGAATCCATAATTGTACCAACATGTATGTCAAGTACTTCAGATTTTACTATCAAGAATCTATAACCAATGATATGGAAAGCATAGCCCAGAAGAACACAATCAATGGTTTTTGGTCCAATCTTGCGCTTCTTGGGGATTGGTATATTAACCTTTGCCAAATAACCCCAAGTACATAAGTAAGAGAGTTTTAATATTTTATTATCCCATTCTTCAAATGGAGTAATTTATTTTTTCTTTATGGGAACTCGGTTTAGGACATGACACGCACCCAATAGTGCGTCCCCCACCATTCCTTGGAGATACCCGATGTGTTTAACATGGCGTTAACCAAATCTGTTAGAGCACGATTCTTTATTTCGGCTACTCCATTTGACTAGGGTGAGTAGGGAGGCGTCCTCTCATGAATTATGCCATGTTCCGCACAAAAAGAGTCGAACTCGTTGGAAAAGTACTCTCCACCATGATCAGACCTAAGCCTCTTAATCTTTCGATCAAGTTGATTTTATGCTTCAGCTTTATAGATTTTTAAGAAACTCAAAGCCTCATATTTTGATTTCAGAAGATACATGACAATATCTCATAGAGTCATCTATCAAAGTCATGAAATATTTATTTCCACCTTTGTCAACACACCATTCATCTCACAAATATCAGAATATATGAGCTCTAGTGGTGTTAAATTTATCACTTCTGCAGTCGTATGTGACTTGCGAGCTTGTTTAGCTTGCACGCATACTTGACACTTAGATCACTTAACAGTAGTGAAATTAGGGATTAAATTTATTTTGGCTAGTCACGTCATACAACCAAAATTAATATGGCAAAGACGAGAATGCCAGACATTTTATTCAAAATTCGTGTAAATATGATTAACAACTTTATTGCAAACATCTGATAAAGATAAGCGGAACATGCCTCCACACTCATAAACTTTACCAACAAAGATTCCATACTTATAAATTACAAATTTATTGGACTCAGAAACAATCTTGTAGTCATCTCGACACATAAGAGATTCACTAACAAGATTTTTATTTATTGAGGGAATATGATGCACGTTGTTCAGGTGCACGGTCTTTACCGAAGTAAACTTCAGATTGACCATACCAACACCATGAACAGAAGCATGCGAGCTGTTCCCCATCTGCATGGTTTGAGTCTCTCTTACCTGATATGAAGAAAACATGAAAATATCAGAATATACATGTACATTAGCGCCTGTGGCAATCCACCAATTAGGAGAATGACATAATGAAAGAATAGTAGGTAATATACCATACCCAACATATTTCATCTCAATGTCGTTCATGACAACATTAGCAGTTTTACTGCCCTTCCCATGCTGGCGCTTGTCAAAGTGGTTGGGACAAGAAGGAGCCCAGTGATCAGGATCACCGCACACATGACAAGCACCTTTCTTCTTATCAGTCTTCTTCTTGAAACTGGTAGACTGTGAGGCCTTTTTTTTCCATCTAACTTTCTTTTGCCATCAAACTTTCCCTTGTTCGAGAACGTGTGTCTTTTGCTCTCGCCTTCTCTTCCACATCAAGAGTCCCAATGAGGTCCTTCACAGAAAACTCTTGTCTCTTGTGCTTTAGAGAAGTAGCAAAATTCCTCCATGACGGGGGAAGATTGGCAATAATGACTCTAGCAACAAACTTGTCCAGTAACACACAATTGAAGTGCTCAAACTCCCTGTCAAGTGACTGTATTTCATGAGCCTGCCCCACAATGGAACGGTCATCAACCATCTTGTTGTCATAGAATTATTCCATGAACTGTTCAAAAAATAGGCCGAATCAACGATTAATAGGCCAATTAATCGCATTAGGGAACTGGCCATGTTGATTACCATTAATCGTTTGTGTTAATCGTTTAGCCCGATTAATAGGTCTGACACTCTGATTACTAGGTATGTTCCCAATTAACTATTACACTTGGTCAAAAAAGTTGAAAAATTATCAACACATATCGCCCATCCATCCGCTAGCCCACCCCAATGAAGTAGGTTTTGTGAAGCTCCTGCTTGATCCCTGCCTCCAGGATCTTGATTTCCGCCATCACCAACTAGTTCCTTGTCATTGTTGACCAGTTCCTCGTAGTTGTCGACCAGAACTCAGATACAAGAGCTCAGGCGCCTTGAGGATCTCATCCGGGAGCTTAAGGATGCCTTTAATAGGGTAGATGGTTGAGGTGCAAGAGGATTCATACGTGTTTTAGGTGCTAATTTTCGTAGGATGCACCAATTAATAGCCGACCGATTAAATTAGTTAATCGTCCGAATTCCAATTAGTCGCTACTTCCAAGCCAACCGAATAGTTAACGATTACCGATTTCCTTACCATTGATTTCATGACATACAGTTCAATGCCAGCATTGGAGACTCCAAATTTTCTCTCGAGTGCATCCCACATATCCTTGCCATTGCTAAATGACAGGTATGAATCAACAATATTGTCGCCTAGAATGCTGATCAACACAGCCTTAAAATTGGTATCAAGTTTTTGAAATGCCTCTTCCCGAGCAGGATCGATATCTCCCTCAGGTGCGCCATACATGACGTTATAGCAGCTCATGGTCAGAAACCAGAGCACTGCCCTCGCACGCCATCTCTTGTAATTGATAGCTTGAAACACAGGTGGCTTCATGGAAGCAACAAAGCCACTTGGGGAAAATTACCTATAATAAGATTTTTGGATTGTTGAGTAAAAGAGCATTTTACCAAGGGAATTTACCAGGATAAACACTAAATAAAACATGAATAGAATAATAGAAATTAAACTAATCATGTGAATTAGCGGATACAAATTAAGGCAGATAACCAAGAGGATTGCAAGGCACAGAACTTGAGATATTATCAGAACAAGACTAAGGAAAAGGATGTACATCATTGTTGGGAATATGCCCTAGAGGCAGTCATGTATGATGATATTTCCCATTGTATTCATAAAGATATTAAGTTGTCCTTGTATAAACATATGATGTGTATTATTGAATATGTGATTCGGTTGTGGAACTATACATTCATGTTGTTTGTACTAAATATCCTTGGTCATCGAGGTTGTGCTGGACACACAACTTAGACCAATGTGAAAGTCGGCTTGATGACTCGGTTCCACTAGTCATGGGCATGGAGATGCTATTCCGACTTACACAGATTTGGCTAAAGAGTTTAGCGAGTCGGATTGACCCATATTGAGGTAGAACGAACAAGTTGTCATTTGTATATATCAATCAATGTAATCCTTAGACCTGAGGTTATTGCATAGTACGAGTTGAGGATCACCGACTTAGGTTCTGTCAAACGCTGATCCATAACTGGGCAATTATAAAGGCAGAGTTTGGGCCGACTGAGAATCGAGGTGCGTGATGTGAATAACCAAGATGGGATTTTGCCCCTCCACTTGGAGAGATATTCTCTCGGCCCTCTCGAATGATATGATTCGGAAAGCATGGCCATGCACGACTCGGTTAAGTGTTAACCGAGGCGATCAACTAAGAGTTAGTCGGGTGAATCACTTATCTTAGATCGAGAAGAGAGTAATACTATTTAAGGGATCACAATTATTCGCCTATAGTCTGACAAGGTATATCGTGAGGCAAAAGGGACTCAGACGTAAGTCACATTGGAAAGGCAAGTTGTCATGACTCTTTGGTACTTGGGAGTCGGGAGCAAATTCGGATTGGATCTGAACTGGAAATCTGGTTGGGTTGGACCCAAGCTGGATTAGGACTGCGTCAGTGAGTCAGACCACAGTGACTAGTGTTATATGGGCTTTAGTGAATGGGCCACGTGAGGAGCCCACATTCACTCCCTATATATAGTGGAGCATAGTAACCCAGAAGGATTAATCGTTGATCGGTTAGGTCATTCCATGTGTTGGAAACCCTAGCTCCACAGCAGTCCTGCCGACGTAACGAATCTAGCAGTTCGCCACCGGTGCTCGTCCTTGTACGTGTGGATACGAGCAGAGGTGTTGTACGATCAGCACCAGGACAATCGGATCGCAAAGGACTACACTGCATCAACTGACGTTCTACATCAGTAATCCGCAACTGCGCGTCTAGTGGTAAACCTCGTGGCCTTCTACCTGAGCTAGATCTTGGGATCACCATGTTAGAAGAAAAAGTTTTGTTTTATCTCTACGTGGCCCAACAGTGGTATTAGAGTGATAGCTTCTGGTTTTAGGCTCGAGATCTCGCATATGTGATATACGGTTGGCTGTAGATGAGATCTATGTGCTGTTTTGGTGGTCCATCTATAAGATAGATTAGTTTTGTATGAGGTTGATTGGATCAACTCTACTTGGGGAATGGTAGATCTGATTTCCGTGATCATACTGCTAAGGTCGTGGAACGACATACCCCTACCGGCCGGCTTCACCCTGTCGTAGAGCCTTAGATGTTGTTGCGAGTTTCACAACGCTGGTAGATATTGTATCTATGCATAACTTATTTTTGCAAAAAGTTGTGAATGGTATGGTTCATGTGCATGTGATGTATGTGTGTAAGCCGTACGTGATCTGCAAATCATGGTTTTGTCAGTCGGCTGGAGCCTAGGTGCTATCATATTATTGTATAATGACCTGCGTGTCGGATTATCCATGTAATTTACTTTACCAAGCTAGCGTAGCTGTTTGGAGAACCCAGATGGCAAGCAAGGCGACGTACATGTCAGCGACATGGAGTAAGACGGCAAGTGGCAAGAGTTGGCACGAGTCGGATTACAAGCTTTGTGGAGATGGAGATCGCATGAAGAGAGCCATACCATTTCACATTATAATTTCTTTATTTTGTGTTATTGATATGTCTCTATTTTACCTCTATTAGATAATCGGTAAAATTTAATACCTTAAAGAAGGTCTAGTCGGTTTTCCCGCCAGTGTTTGCACCATCACAAGTCAGACATTTTTGGTAGTGGGCTCATAAAATTGAGGTGCTACCAATTCTTTCCAACTAGGTGGGTTTGAGCCGGACTCTTACTGCGGAAACACTCGGTAAGCTAGACGGGTCTATCACAACGGTTGTGGGGCTCGGGGAAAAGTCGGAAGGGAGCCAGGGCATGTGATGCCACCCGTCCAACATGATTCGTATGAGATTCGATTGACAAGGAGTTGTCTACCTAGATCACTTGACGGCTAGCGGTGATGCTAAAGCTCACTAGCCGACTTGCTTATTTAGGATCCTGAATCACTAAGTAACCATCGGAGGGGTGTTGGATCTAGTGGGAGCATAAATTATTAAAGTGTTTAATATGCTTGCTCTTTTATGAATACATGTCTTAAGTGTTTTGCATATTTCTGTTATAGATCATGGCACCAAGTAGCAGTCACTCTCAAATATCCGGTTTTGCATTGAGAACCATTGTTGAGAAAGATAAACTAAACAACACTAATTTTACCAACTGGTATCGAAATCTGAGAATTGTTCTCAAACAAGAAAAGAAGGATCATGTCCTAGACAACCCACTTCCAGATGAGCCGAATGAGAATGCGTCTGTCGCTGCTACCAATGACTACCGTCGGGCTAAGGATGAGTCCATGGGTATTAGCTGTCTTATGCTTTCTCACATGGAACCGGACTTGCAAAAGCAGTTCCAGAATGTTAAGGCCTACAATATGATCGAAATCCTCAAAATTATGTTCCAGGCTCAGGCGAAGACTAAGAGGTATCAAGTCTCTCAGGCTTTGCTGAGTTGCAAGCTTAAGGATGGTGATCCACTAAGTCCGCATGTGATGAAAATGGTTGGTTACATGCAGTCTCTGGAGAGGCTTGGCTACCCCATTAGCGAAGAGTTCGATATGGATATAATTCTGAACTCTCTTCCTAGTGCATATGGGCAGTTCATTTTGAACTACCACATGCATGGTATGGATAAGAAGCTCACTCAATTGCATGGGATGCTCAAGCAGGCAGAGGCGGATCTCAAGAAGGGCGCCAGTCAAGTGTTGATGGTGCAGAATAAGGCTAAGTTCAAGAAGAGTTCTTGGACTAAGAAGAAGGCTAAGTCTGGAGGAAAGCAGGCTCAGGACCCAGTCCCAAGCACTTCCTCAGGGACTAAGCCATCTCCTTCAGCCGGATCCACTTGCTTCTACTGCAAGGCGGATGGCCACTGGAAGAGGAACCGCAGCAAGTATTTGGCTGATAAATCCAAGAGTGGAGGTATGACTTCCGACTCAGGTACACTTGTTTGCAATGTTATAGACATATATCTTGCTGATGCACCTAATAGTTCTTGGGTATATGATACCAGATAAGTTATTCACATCTGCAACTCATTGCAGGGACTGGTAAGAACTAGGAGCGTAGCAAGAGGAGAGGTTGATATTCGAGTCGACAACAAAGAAAGAGTTGCTGCGTTGGAAGTCGACACGATGCAACTTCATTTACCTTCCGGATTCATTATGGAACTGAATAATTGTTATTATGTTCCAGTGCTCAGTCGAAACATTATTTCTGCTTCATGTTTGATGAGGCAAGGCTATGAGTCGAATATCAAGAATAATGGTTGTTCTTTGTATTTGAATGATATGTTTCACGGATTTGCACCCGTCCAGGATGGGTTATTTATTTTTAATCTTGATGGTGAGTCGGTTTATAACATAAATGTTAAAAGGTTGAAACCAAATGATCTGAATATGACTTACTTTTGGCACTGTCGACTTGGTCATATAAGTTGGAAACGCATGAAGAAGCTCCATGATGATGGATTCCTAACTTCGTTCGACTTGGAGTCATTCGAGACATGCGAATCTTGCCTACTCAGCAAAATGACCAAGACACCTTTTGCAAAGAGTTGCGAAAGGGCGTCCGACTTGTTGGGGCTAGTACATAGTGATGTATGTGGACCAATGAGCACGGCAGCCAGGGGTGGTTATGAGTACTTCATTACCTTCACTGATGATTTGATTAGGTATGGATATATCTACTTGATGAAACATAAGTCAGAGGCCTTTGGAAAGTTCAAAGAATTCCAGAATGAAGCACATAATCAACTCGGCAAGAAAATAAAGTTTCTTCGGTCGGACCGAGGAGGCGAGTACATAAGCCATGAGTTTGATGACCATCTGAAAAGTTGTGGAATAATTCCCCAACTTACTCTGCCAGGAACGCCGCAAAGGAATGGTGTTTCGGAAAGGCGGAATCGGACCTTGTTGGACATGGTACGATCAATGATGAGTCAGACAGATCTGCCTTTATCATTTTGGGGTTATTGTCTAGAAACAGCGGCGTTCACACTAGACAAAGTACCATCAAAATCGGTAGATAAGACACCGCATGAGATGTGGACAAGCAAAAAGCAGAGTTTGTCTTTTCTTAAGATTTGGGGCTGTGAAGCATTTGTCAAGCGACTTGAGTCGGACAAGCTTACGGCCAAATCGGATAAGTGTATTTTCGTGGGGTATCCGAGGGAAACCTTGGGTTACTACTTCTACAACCGAGAAGAGGGCAAAGTGTTTGTCGCTCGAAATGGTGTCTTCCTTGAGAAAGAGTTTCTCAGTCAGTGAGTCAGTGGGAGTACGGTGCAGCTCAAAGAAATTCGAGAGGAACCGGCTAGTAGCGAGTCGGCAAAAAAATTGGAAGTTGAGCCGGTCGTGGTAGCCGAGCCGACAACAACACCTATACTATGAAGATCGGCAAGATTACAAAGTGTTCGTGATGTATCACTGTTAGACAATGATGAGCCGGCAAATTATTCAGAAGAGATGGTGGGATATGATTCCGAGTCATGGATTGGAGCCATGAGATCCAAGTTAAAGTCCATGGATGAAAAACAAGTTTGGAACTTGGTTGATCTGCCAGACGATGCAAGACCCGTCGAGTGCAAATGGGTCTTTAAGAAGAAAACTGATATGGATGGAAATGTTTCCGTCTATAAAGCACGTCTTGTCGCAAAGGGGTTACGACAAGTTCAAGGAGTTGATTACGACGAGACTTTCTCGCCCGTAGAGATGCTTAAATCAGTTCAGATCATGTTAGCTATAGCAACCTATTTCGACTATGAGATATATAGAGGTCCCAACCTTTAATAAGGTAGATATCCCTGTGTTTACAATGCTAGTCCCTGGATCAATAGCTAGCATCCACAGTTAAGATGTAATATCAAGAAACAAAGGTCATAATGCAACTTTATAACCAGGAATAAAATAATTCATTACATCTTACATATTGGATAACTCATTACAATGCAGCAAAAATAACTATATATAACACCCTCAGAATCGGACCTATGCAAGTTTGAGCAAAATTCGCCAAACCCGCATAGAAACGATTCAAAGGTGCCCACCAGGCACTTTCGTGCGGGTGGAAAACGAAGTAATAACATTACACAACAGTCCTCGATGGGACCCACAGAACAGATATATATAACAGCGACTCAAAGAGTCAAGAGTACAGATATATTATACAAAGATTCAAATCACCTTGAAAACGATAGAGCGTCCAGCTACGGACAAGATGCAAATGGGGCTAAGAGCCCTGAAGAATAACCAATGGTGTCCATAACCCTGCCCAGGCCAAGCCGGAAGGGTAACCTTGCTAACGACGTCGATCTCAAAACCTGCTTAAACAAAAGGGGTGCCGACAAAGGACAAAGGAAAAAGAAGGAGCGTCAGTACTGAGGCCAGTACACGGCGAGGCTAGAATTCGGCGGTCCTCGCCTACATAGGTATGGTGTGGCGGCAGCGAAGATGCACTAAACAACCTATAGAGACTCGATACAACTGGCGGTTTTCAGAGAGGGATGAGAAAGACCTATTCGGATCCAACCTGAAGCTAACACCAAACAAACCTAGCCTGGTATTTCCCCCTCGAGACCAAACGAGGAAGTCAACCGAGGAACTCACACCGTGGGCAGTTTTAGTTATTCAGTTATAGTTGCGGCAATTTACTAGTCAGTTTTAGATAATCGTCCTGATAAAATAAGCAGTGGGCACTTTTAATTAACCATTCCGTTATAGTGGCAGTACTTACTAATCAGATACAGATAGCATGAGATAAAACCCAAACCCAGTAGATGTTGGTACTTTTATTCAGCCATTTCGTTGTAGTTGCAATACTTACTAGTCAGATACAATTGTCGCAAGCGACAACCAAACAAGCAATTGTGGGCAGTATTAATTAGCCATTCCGTTGTAGTGAAGCTGATTACTAGTCATTATAAACCAAATTAATAGCAGTAAACTTTAGTTATGCTTGTCTATGATCGAGATACTGTGCTCCAAGTCGTCCATATCCGCGGACACGGCTTTCAGAAAGTTTTACCCGGCCGGGGTGCACCAATAGCAACACACGCTCGATCAACCTCGGAAAAACCAAATCAAAACCCAACGAGGCTTTCACATTGAACAATCACGATTGAAATATTTGAGGCCACCCTTAGAGTAGAATCCGCGGAGTAAGCAAGCTCAGACGGCCTCAAGGTTTGGCGGACTGTGAGCATCGGGAACCCCAAGCGGGGCTTGTCGACACCTGAAATCGTGGTCCGAACCTAAACAAGATCAGTGTGCTATCCGCTGCACAATCGTAAATAAAGCGATAAAGCATGGCATAAGTACAAGATCGTAAATAAAACCTCAAACTAGTTTGTGGCCCCAAGAAATAAGAATGAATCAAGCTCGCTCGGGGTCCCATATACCTCCGGATGTGGATAGCGCAAAATCAAGGAACAGGTATCAAGTACTCGGGGTCTTACGGGACACAAGTGGGCGTTCGGAAAACCAAATATTATCTATCACCCACCGATGCCTCTGCTTATTCAATTTTAGTTGTTAAACAGAAATTAAAGTGACGATAAGTAAAACTAGAATCATCTCCAACATCAACATGCGGCAATACATCAAGAGCGGTGGCATTTGACGACACATCAAGATCGGAGCAAGCAGCTACGACGCATAAGTCCAACTATCTACCAAACAACGGTAATAGGTGTGTCCAAGGCAATATAGGGCTGCAAGGATTTCACGTTACGATAACTAAAGCATCGCAACCAGATAGCAATAGATCAACAGAGGGAAATAAATACTATAAAAGTAAGATAGGTAGAAAGGGAGATGCTGCTTTGAAAACATTGTCGAAAGGTTCATCCAAGATCGGTGAAGCTCACATCAACTCAACGGTCCAATCCGTGAAGAAGCAAAACACTAGAAGAAACACGGATGCGCTATTTAATAAAACGGAAGATCGGCATGATGCATGTATGATGAATGACATGGCAAGGTGCGATGCAATTAGGTCAAGATTAAGCGGAACCGGGTCCCGAAAATGATTATATGGTTCAAGTTATTTAGACCCCGCAATTCAAATGTTGTTTAACAAGGCAAGAGAAGATCGGTTCGCTACACAAGTTTAAATGAGGCCAATATAAGGCTAGATTTGCCCATATGGGCCCCATGTTTAATTATTAGGTGAATCGCATAAGGCCCCAAACCACACAAGATGCATGCGAGATGACAATTTAATATGCAACAAGTTGTTATTATCTTGTAAAATAGGGTTCTCGGATAAGGGGTCACACATTAGGGGTCTCGACGATCTTGGGGCTTCCGGGGTTCGGGGTCGGTCTCAGGGTCCAGGGTTCGACGGCTCTGGGGTTCGACGGGAGCGTTCTCGGATAACTGGGGTAGGTCTTGGCGCATCCGGGTGCGGGACTTGGGGTCATGTCGACGCGGCCGGATTCTTCGGGTTGTTCTTGTCGCATGCAGATCTTGTCGGTACCGTGTGCCGGTCGGTCTTGGCGATCGGGATGCAGAACTTGGTGTCCGGGTCGGGGTACTTGTCGTTCAGGGTCTCGGTGTCCGGGATGGAATGCTTGGCGTCCGGTCGATCTTGTTGGTACCGCCCCTCGGGTTCCACCACGCTTATTGGTCGACGAACATGCAGCGATGCATCTTGGTGACAAAGGTCATCGGGTCTTGGCCTTCGGAAAGAGTACTTGTCGACATGTGTCTTCGGTTCGTGTTCGTGAAGGCGATCTTGGCGTTGGAAGAAGTACTTGACGCGCTGGGTCGCATGCCTTAGGTTGTAGTTCTTGGCGTCCGAGGAGAAGGCGTGTCGTTCGAGACGGTGACCTTGGCGTCCGGGGTTCCTCCGAATCATGGCGTCCGTGAGGTAGGTCTTGGGGTTCCGTGGTCTTCGGTTTTCGGCGGGTTCGGGTCTCTCGTCCGAGGTCCTTGTTGTTACCGCCGAGAAGATCTTGTATGACGCGACGCCTACGGCTCGGGGACATGCACGGAACAGCGGCTCTGGCAGGGAACAGCAGGGGCTCAATGGGCTGTGCTTTCGAGCACATGGAGGGAGAGACGGACCCATGGCGGCAACAGGGGAGAGCTGGGGGGTCCGCCGAGGTCAGCGTCAGGGCGCGAGGAGCTGGCCTTGTGTGAGGGGCCCAGCGGAGGATGGCCGCAGAGGGCCAGCAGTGGCTGCTGAGGCCGAGCAGTGGCTTGCCGGGCGTGAGGCAGCAGCGACTCAGCGGAGGCGGAGGCCTGGCCCAGCTCAGGCGCCGCAGGAGCGGCGCAGCCTTTCATGGCAGCGGCCTTGAGCTCTGGGCAAGGTGGCGGAGTGAGTGAGGTGGCGAGCGGCGGGCCTTGGCCGGAGCCGGAGGGCGGGCAAGCCGGAGGGAGGAGGCGTGGTCGGCCGGGCGGTTGACGAGCGGGAGAGGGCTCATGCGAGCCAGGCAGGAAGAAACAGGGGAGGAGAGAGGCAGCGCTAGGTGGGGTCGGGACAAGGCGTGTGGGCCTGGGGGGCAGGCGGGAGGCTGGTTGAGGCTGTGAGGTGAGGTGGGAGGTGAGGGTGGACCAGGAGTGGAAGGGACACGGGGCAGGGCTCGGTGCTGGCTGCGCGCGCGAGTGGAAGTGGGGGGTTCGGCGTGTGTGCATGTGCTGGCGCGGGGTGGGTGTAGTGTGGTGGAGGAGAGAGGAGGGGTGAGGTGGAGTGGGATGATGACGTGGCGGCGCGTGAGTGGTTGAGGGAGAGGGAGGAGGTGAGTTGGCAAGCAGGGATTGGAGGGAGTGATGTGGAGGTTGGGTTGGGGTAGTTTTCTGGGTAGTCTTAGGATTTAGATGGGGCAGGATGGGTGGACCGATTGGTTTTCTGGGGCGGTCGTTCGGTCGGTTCGGACCGTTCGACTGCCCCACCCAAAATAATTAAAACTGTTATTTAATTTAATTGGGCCGTCTGCAACCCGATTGCAACAAAACAAAATACTCCGGAGCCCCGGGGTTTGGCGTTTGAATAAAGATGGGGCGTTTGGAAAACAAATCGGGGTTTGCGAAAATAGTTTTTGGCAAACAATGCGTGATGATGACGATGCAATGCACAAATTCAACGCGATTTTCTAGTAGTGGTTTTTGCGGGATGCCACAATTCGACACCACTAACACTGGATCTCGCCCTCGAGATCCGCCTCATGGTACCGGAAGGAAGGTCGGCGTACTCCGTCTTCACGCTTTGTGTAGATCCTCGCGACACCACTAACGAGGGTTCCTTCTTCATCTGGGAGATCGGCAACACCACCAACAAGGGTCGTTGTTCTTGATCGTCGAGAGAACACTCCGGAAACAAAAGGCCGAAGGTAGAGGTATCGCAAATAAAGCCACCTCTAGCTTCGATGGAAGGAGGGAACCGATGCATTCTCGTCCACTTCAATGTACAAAAGCGAATAGAAAGGGTAGTCGGCATGGGGGCCAATCCATCACGCACCCAAACTATTACTCCGCACAATCAGTGGAAAAGGGTGCAACCATTCTCGGAAACAGACTGAAGATCTCGACAAGCGAGGTTCGGAAACAAGGATCTGGCGTAGAGGATATCGTCGCGTCGGAAAACACCGGAAGGCACAAACAAGGAACAAAGAATGATAACACCGTAGACGGATTCATCAGGCAGCTTGAACACCGGATGGTAGCACACCGTTAACAAAGAAGGAAGCGAAACCCTAAAGGTACGACGGAAACCCAACCACGAGAATTCCTGGACTCGAAGAAAGAGAAGAGAGCGGATGCAAAACACGTCGAGATAAGAGGGGATCAGCAGAGGGGTAAGGAGTAAAATCAGACCTATTCAGAACTATCCAACCGATTTTGCAAAATAGTTTTGACACTCTACTTCGGCCGTTAGCTAGGTTATCCTCTGAAATTGGACTTAGGGGTATCGAATCGCTGAGCTCGATACCACTCAGTAACACCCTCGAATCGGACCTATGCAAGTTTGAGCAAAATTCGCCAAACCCGCGCCAAAACGATTCAAATGTGCACCAGCACTTTAAATGCGGGTGGAAAGCGAAGTAATAACATTACACAACAGGTCCTCGATGGGACCCACGAGCAGATATATATAAATGACTCAAAGAGTCAAGAGTAAAGATATATTATACAAAGATTCAAATCACCTTGAAAGCGATAGGCGTCCACTACGGACAAGATGCAAATGGGGCTAAGAGCCACGAAGAATAACCAATGGCGTCCATAACCACCCGAGCCAAGCGGAAGGGTAACCTTGCTAACGACGTCGATCTCAAAACACCTTAAACAAAGGGGTGCCGACAAAGGACAAAGGAAAAGAAGAAGGCGTCGATCGAGGCGATGCAGCGAGGCTAGAATTCGGCGGTCCTCGCCTACATAGGTATGGTGGACTGAGCGGCAGCGGCAGCATGCACTAAACAACCTATAGAGACTCGATACAACTGGCGGTTTTCAGAGAGGGATGAGAAAGACCTATTCGGATCCAACCTGAAGCTAACACCAAACAAACCCAGCCTGGTATTTCCCCCTCGAGACCAAACGAGGAAGTCAACCGAGGAACTCACACCGTGGGCAGTTTTAGTTATTCAGTTATAGTTGCGGCAATTTACTAGTCAGGTTTAGATAATCGTCCTGATAAAATAAGCAGTGGGCACTTTTAATTAACCATTCCGTTATAGTGGCAGTACTTACTAATCAGATACAGATAGCATGAGATAAAACCCAAACCCAGCAGTTGTTGGTACTTTTATTCAGCCATTTCGTTGTAGTTGCAATACTTACTAGTCAGATACAATTGTCGCAAGCGACAACCAAACAAGCAATTGTGGGCAGTATTAATTAGCCATTCCGTTGTAGTGAAGCTGATTACTAGTCATTATAAACCAAATTAATAGCAGTAAACTTTAGTTATGCTTGTCTATGATCGAGAATCATGCTCCAAGTCGTCCATATCCGCGACACGGCCAGAAAGTTTTACCCGGGTGCACCAATAGCAACACACGCCGATCAACCTCGGAAAAACCAAATCAAAACCCAACGAGGCTTTCACATTGAACAATCACAGATTCAGAAATATTTCGGGGCCACCCTTAGAGTAGAATCCGCAACGAGTAAGCAAGCTCGAGACGGCCTCAAGGTTTGGCGGACGGTGAACGGCTGGGAACCCCAAACGGGCTTGTCGACACCGCCAAATCGTGGTCCGAACCTAAACAAAGATGTGTGCTATCTCCGCACAATCGTAATAAAGCGAAAGCATGGCATAAGTACAGGATCGTAAATAAAACCTCAAACTAGTTTGTGGCCCCAAGAAATAAGAATGAATCAAGCTCTGGCTCAGGGGGGTCCCATATACCTCCCGGATGTGGATAGCGCGCAAAATCAAGGAACAGGTATCAAGTACTCGGGGTCTTACGGGACACAAGTGGGCGTTCGGAAACCAAATATTATCTATCACCCACCGATGCCTCTGCTTATTCAATTTTAGTTGTTAAACAGAAATTAAAGTGACGATAAGTAAAACTAGAATCATCTCCAACATCAACATGCGGCAATACATCAGCAACGGTGGCATTTGACGACACACATCAGCACTGGAGCAAGCAGCTACGACGCGCAAGTCCAACTATCTACCAAACAACAGGTAATAGGGTGTGTCCAAGGCAATATAGGGCTGCAAAGGATTTCACGGGTACGATAACTAAAGCATCGCAACACAGATAGCAATAGATCAACAGGAGGGAAATAAATACTATAAAAGTAAGATAGGTAGAAAGGGGGAGATGCTCGCCTGAAAACATTGTCGAAAGGTTCATCCGAAGATCGGGGCGAAGCTCACATCAACTCAACGGTCCAATCCGTGAAGAAGCAAAACACTAGAAGAAACACCGGATGCGCTATTTAATAAAACGACAGAAGATCGGCATGATGCATGTATGATGAATGACATGGCAAGGTGCGATGCAATTAGGTCAAGATTAAGCGGAACCGGGGTCCCGACAAATGATTATATGGTTCAAGTTATTTAGACCCCCGCAATTCAAATGTTGTTTAACAAGGCAAGAGAAGATACCGGTTCGCTACACAAGTTTAAATGAGGCCAATATAAGGCTAGATTTGCCCGCATATGGGCCCCATGTTTAATTATTAGGTGAATCGGCATAAGGCCCCCAAACCACACAAGATGCATGCGAGATGACAATTAAATATGCAACAAGTTGTTGTTATGTTATAAAATAGGGTTCGAGGAAAAGGGGTCACACATTTAGGGTTCTCGACGATCTTGGGGGTTCCGGGGTTCGGGGTCGGTCTCAGGGTCCAGGGTTCGACGGCTCTGGGGTTCGACGGGAGCGTTCTCGGATTACTGGGGTAGGTCTTGGCGCATCCGGGTGCGGGACTTGGGGTCATGTCGACGGCCGCGTCGGATTCTTCCGGGTCGGGGTTGTTCTTGTCGCATGCAGATCTTGTCGGTACCGTGTGCCGGTCGGTCTTGGCGATCGGGATGCAGAACTTGGTGTCCGGGTCGGGGTACTTGTCGTTCAGGGTCTCGGTGTCCGGGATGGAATGCTTGGCGTCCGGCGGTCGATCTTGTTGGTACCGGCCCCCTCGGGTTCCACCACGCTTATTGGTCGACGAACATGCAGCGATGCAGATCTTGGTGACAAAGGTCATCGGGGTCTTGGCGCCTTCGGGAAAAGAGTACTTGTCGCACATGTGTCTTCGGGTTCGTGAAGGCGATCTTGGCGTTCGGAAAGAAGTACTTGACGCGCCGGGGTCGCAGTGCCTTAGGGTACCGGTTGTAGTTCTTGGCGTCCGAGGAGAAGGCCGTGTCGTTCCGAGACGGTGACCTTGGCGTCCGGGGGTTCCTCCGAATCCGCGGCGCGTCCGTGAGGTAGGTCTTGGGGTTCCGTGGTCTTCGGGTTTTCGAGCGGGTTCGGGGTCTCTGGTCCGCGAGGTCCTTGTTGTTACCGCTTCGAGAAGATCTTGTATGACGGCGACGCACTACGGCTCCGGGGACATGCACGGGAACGGCGGCTCCTGACGGGGACGACGGGGCTCCAGCGGGGCTGTGCTCGGGCGAGCACATGGAGGGGGCGCGGAGACGGACCCGCGGGCGGCTTGGGGAGAGCTGGGGTCGCCGAGCGGTCGGCGACGAGGTTCGAGCGGCGCATGAGCTCGCCCGGCGGGGACGCGGGATGGCCGCAGAGGTGGGCGCTGCAGGGAGGCGGGCCGGCGCGGTGGCTTGCCGGGCGGGCGGCGGGCGGGACGACGCTGGCGGCGCTGACTCGGGCGAGGCGGTGAGCGCGGGCCGGGCTCGGGCGGAGCACGGTGGGCGGCGACGACGCAGAGCTCGGAGGCTTGGCGGCGGAGAGGGCGGAGGGCACGGAGGAGTCATGGCGCCGCAGTGGGGCTCGGGGTCGCGGCAGCTCGGGCTGCTGGCAGCGGCGGCGGATCTCTGGGCGGCGGGCGGTGGCCAGGAGTGGCGGAGGGGAGGTGGCGAGGGCGATCGGCTGGCAGGCGGCCGGAGGGCGGGGCAAGCGAGGAGGAGGCGAGCGTGGTCGGCCGCTGGGGCGGTTGACGAGCGGCAGGGAGAGGGCTCGCGGACGAGCCAGGAAGAAGAACAGGGAGGAGAGAGAGGCAGCGCGCTAGGTGGGGTCGGGGACAAGGCGTGTGGGGCCTGGGGGGAACGGGCCAGGCGCGGGGCTGGTTGAGGGAGCTGTGAGGCTGAGGAGTGGGACCAGGCGGGGTGGACCAGTGGAAGGAAGGGACAGGCGGGTGCTGGCACAGAAGTGGAGTGGAAGTGGGCGTGTGTGCATGTGCTGGCGCGGGGTGGGTGTAGTGTGGTGGAGGAGAGAGGAGGGGTGAGGTGGAGTGGGATGATGACGTGGCGGCGCGTGAGTGGTTGAGGGAGAGGGAGGAGGTGAGTTGGCAAGCAGGGATTGGAGGGAGTGATGTGGAGGTTGGGTTGGGGTAGTTTTCTGGGTAGTCTTAGGATTTAGATGGGGCAGGATGGGTGGACCGATTGGTTTTCTGGGGCGGTCGTTCGGTCGGTTCGGACCGTTCGACTGCCCCACCCAAAATAATTAAAACTGTTATTTAATTTAATTGGGCCGTCTGCAACCCGATTGCAACAAAACAAAATACTCCGGAGCCCCGGGGTTTGGCGTTTGAATAAAGATGGGGCGTTTGGAAAACAAATCGGGGTTTGCGAAAATAGTTTTTGGCAAACAATGCGTGATGATGACGATGCAATGCACAAATTCAACGCGATTTTCTAGTAGTGGTTTTTGCGGGATGCCACACTATAGCATGGAGTCCTTCATCTTCAAAGTGCCACAGGCAATCATGTTGGTTGTAGACTTGTAATCCTAATCAACACACTTCACTAACATCAAACAAACCTGCAACATAATAAGTTACAGCCACAAGGGTCAATACATTTGAATTGTATTGGCAAGTGATACTATGGTAATATAGTGGAGTCTATCATCTATATGCATTTGGCTAAGTGGAGATTAGGCTTGCTTTGCTCAAAATAGTTTTCCTTATCATTTGAAAACACTAAGTTTTTGTTTGTCAAAATCACCCAAGGAACCACCAATAGAAATTGGTGAACCTTCACCCTTGTTCAACCACAAGTTTTTAACATAGAAATTTGGATGAGGAGATTCTTGATAGCTTCCATGTCTTGATGCTCAAATTGTCCTTTGCCAGGGACATGGCTAAGTACTTAGATTTTACACTCTGCAGAGGTTGTGCACTTTCCTCACAATACTTGATTTTTCACCAAGACAAGATCTTTCAGAAGCCTTCCCTTAGACCAGAATGGACTTGTTCCAACCTATCATCCCCTACCACCAACTGTCCATTTGGCTAAGTTATTGCAACCTATATGATCCAGGCAGAGCCCATAATGCCAAGTGGCTGCACTTGAAGCTTCTCAACATTTGACATATCAAATCTCTTTCTTCCTGGGTGGCATTCCACAAGTGAGATACCAAGTTTTCCCCAGTATACTAGACTTGGTGATGCCCAAGTTTTCCCCAAAGATCTTGGACTTGCATAACCACTCAACACAAACCATTCTTTCCATTCCACCCAGGTGGTTCATTCACTTAGTTGTTTTATTAAACAAAACACAAGTCCTTGACTTAGAAATATTCCATAGCATGAAGTATAATCCACCTTGGTTTTCTACTAGCTAAGCTAAGAATGATGGTAGTTGGAATTCTTAACTTAGGAAAATTTTGCTAAGGTTTCATCTACTAGGATTTCCCATGGCATAGTTAATACTTAGCAAAAATTCCATGCAAGTCCTACTTAGAAATATCACTAATGCATAGTGAAAATAATGGGAGAAAAGTATGAAGAACCACTTGCCTTTTTGGTAGAGAATTATAAGTTCACTCCTTGATCTTGAAATATTCACACTCTTCAATTTCCACTACAATTCAACCAATCAAGCAATAATCAATCTACCATTCAAGCAAATTCAACACATAAAATAATAGAAACAAAACAATGCATGCAAGCATGCCAAAGATTGTTTTATTTGGAAAAGTGGTTTCTAATAGGTTATAAACATTTTGAAACACTTACTTGTCATTTATGAAAGGTGCAAGGTCATTTATAAATGTGGTAAAACCATTTGATATCAAGTTAGTGAAAATGGTTATTTTAAGTCATTTTTGTTTTGCTAGAAATGGTTCAAACCAAAGTAATATTTTCTAGTGTTTGACAAATACATTTTTAAACACAATAGTTGGTGTTTTATGGTCAAGTGTTTAATATTAAAACCATTTGCAAAAGGTTTCACCTATAAACCATTTTTACACGAAATCAATATTTTATGTTGTTGAAAATGCCTTTAGCAAAGTAATAATTTATAGGGTTCATCAAAATACATTTTTAAATTCTAAAACTTGGTGTTTACGGTCAGAGAGTTTAAATCAAAACATTTCCCAAAGGGTTTCCTCCAAAAGAATTTTTAACATATAAACATTATTTTTATTTGACTAGAAATGTTCTGAATAAAAGATTTATTCTTTTGCTTCACAAAATATGTTTTTCAATCCACAAGTTGGTTTCCATGTTCAGTTGGTTCAAAACAATCTATTTGCCAAAGATTTTATCACAAAAATAATTTTAGAATGAATTTTATATTCAATTCATGCCTACAAAAGTTTCTCCAAAAACAACCATTTTACCAGAAGCAATTCATTAAAAAAAGTGCATGGTTGGATAATACTTGGTCTGCTGATTCCATTGATATAAAATTTGCAAAATTTGGACGTGTGGATTGAAAGTTATGAATTTTGCAAGTTTGAATAACTAATAGAACATTTTCTGTTTTTTATAACAGCTCTAGGCCACGCATCCTGTTCTGATTAGTTGAAAATGATTCACACGGATCAAGCGATGCGGGCCGTAGGATCTAATGTGGATCGTGCGGTACAGAAACAGGCATACCTCTTCGATAGGTTGATCTATCCTACTCGTTGGATCAACATCTAACGGTTCCTAGCAACTAGCCAAAGTCGGGCGGTCTTTGGCCTTGGCGGGCGGAGAGCGATCTGTCAGTGGTGTCGCCGGCGATGTAGGAAGCGAGGGAGAGGATGGTGAGGCTTACTGGGTTCACCGCGATGTGCTGAAGCTCGAGGTGGTCGTGAGAGAGCAGAGGGTGCTCGGGGTCGTTGTTAATCCTTCGCCGGAGTTTGCATCGTCGTCGGGTACGCTCTGTCGTCGACGGAGACAAGGTTGTAGGCCACCAGAAAGCAAGAGGAAGGTACAGTTCGATGCGGGTGAGTGTGACAGTTATAGGAGCATCAACTAGAGGGTCAGGGGTGGACGGAAGCTACCTGGGGAGTTCGCCGGAGGAGTGGCAGGCGGCGGTGGCGCTCGGTTGTCGTCCTTGTCGAGCTTAGGGAACGCGGGCAGGCAAGGCGAAGGTGCTGGCAGATGCGCATGAAGATGCCGGTCAAGCTAGTGTGAAGTAGGGGTCGAGGGGGTGACTATCCTTGCCGGAATCGACGAAGGACCTCGCCGGAGACAGTGGAGTGCAGCGCAAAATTCAGGCAGCCTAGGGGCGCTCGGGAAGGGGAGGTTGAGGGGGAAACAGAGAGGAGAGAGAGGCGGTTAAGAAGGCCAGGTCAGGGGAGGAAGTTATTCGCGCATTTACGTCAATTTATTCGTATTCAACGCCGGAAGAAACAACAGAGGAGAGGGCGAGGTCAGCGCGTGGGGAGGACGATGAGGTCATGATGGGTCGCAGTTCGTCAGCGAGGTGAGGAAAATGCGCGTGGGGTCCAAACGTCAGCGACTCTACGGGTTCGATTACGAGTAAGAGAAAACAGTTCGGGGAGAGAGTGTGGAGGGCTTTGGGCAGTTTGACTGGGCTGGGGTCTGTTTCATTTTTTTATAAAGATTTTTTTCCCTTTTCTATTTCTATTAATCTGTTTTGATTTTTATTTAAATAATTCAAACCCTATTTGAAATCAAACTTTTGCCAAACTTTGTGAATAATAAAACACTGTTTATTAACATATTCTGAAGTCAAATTTAGAATAATTCTTTTATTCTTTTTAGGGTATATTAATTATTTAAAGTAGGCCCTTGTTTTAAATTCAAATAAGATCAAATATATTTTCAACCCTTATTTAAATTTCAATTTTTCACAAAACATTTTCAGTAGGTTTTATTTATTTAATGGGGTGTTTAAATAATTTACTTTGAATTTATTTAAAACATTTTAATATGATTATTAATCATTTAACTTGAGCAATTGTTTTTATTCTAATGAAATTCAATTATGGTTTTAATTCCATATAACTTTATTTAAATGTTTCTTTTATTTCATTTAAGTTAATTAAATAACTTTTACTCCACTTGGGTAAATTCCACTTATTTCTCCCTGATTTAGTTAGTCATTTCTATTAGGGATTTTGTCTTGATTCCAATAGAAATAGAATTATGGTTAATGCCATATTATTTCATTTGAATATTCTTTATCCTTTTATTTTATTTGGATTTGGATTATATTCATTCCATTTGCTTATGAATTTGGCCAAGATTTAATTTGGCTTTTAAAATACTCCTTATTTATTATTTCCTTCTTTATCTTATAAAGTCCATATCTTTTTATTTAAAGGTCCAAACTTGATTCCAATTTGTAAAATCTTATTTAACATTTGTTTATCCTTTTAAGTCTCTTTAGGATTATTTACTCACCCTTTGGTATGTATTTTTAGAAGGTGCTTTATTAGCTTTACAAATCTTATAGGCAACACAGTAATCTGATCCCATCTGTAGAGGTCTCAACCTTTAATAAGGTAGATATCCCTGTGTTTACAATGCTAGTCCCTGGATCAATAGCTAGCATCCACAGTTAAGATGTAATATCAAGAAACAAAGGTCATAATGCAACTTTATAACCAGGAATAAAATAATTCATTACATCTTACATAGCTCATTTGGCTAACTCATTACAATGCATCAAAAATAACTATAGCATGGAGTCCTTCATCTTCAAAGTGCCACAGGCAATCATGTTGGTTGTAGACTTGTAATCCTAATCAACACACTTCACTAACATCAAACAAACCTGCAACATAATAAGTTACAGCCACAAGGGTCAATACATTTGAATTGTATTGGCAAGTGATACTATGGTAATATAGTGGAGTCTATCATCTATATGCATTTGGCTAAGTGGAGATTAGGATTGCTTTGCTCAAAATAGTTTTCCTTATCATTTGAAAACACTAAGTTTTTGTTTGTCAAAATCACCCAAGGAACCACCAATAGAAATTGGTGAACCTTCACCCTTGTTCAACCACAAGTTTTTAACATAGAAATTTGGATGAGGAGATTCTTGATAGCTTCCATGTCTTGATGCTCAAATTGTCCTTTGCCAGGGACATGGCTAAGTACTTAGATTTTACACTCTGCAGAGGTTGTGCACTTTCCTCACAATACTTGATTTCTCACCAAGACAAGATCTTTCAAAAGCCTTCCCTTAGACCAGAATGGACTTGTTCCAACCTATCATCCCCTACCACCAACTGTCCATTTGGCTAAGTTATTGCAACCTATATGATCCAGGAAGAGCCCATAATGCCAAGTGGCTGCACTTGAAGCTTCTCAACATTTGACATATCAAATCTCTTTCTTCCTGGGTGGCATTCCACAAGTGAGATACCAAGTTTTCCCTAGTATACTAGACTTGGTGATGCCCAAGTTTTCCCCAGCATACTGGACTTGCATAACCACTCAACACAAACCATTCTTTCCATTCCACCCAGGTGGTTCATTCACTTAGTTGTTTTATTAAACAAAACACAAGTCCTTGACTTAGAAATATTCCATAGCATGAAGTATAATCCACCTTGGTTTTCTACTAGCTAAGCTAAGAATGATGGTAGTTGGAATTCTTAACTTAGGAAACTTTTTCTAAGGTTTCATCTACTAGGATTTCTCATGGCATAGTTAATACTTAGCAAAAATTCCATGCAAGTCCTACTTAGAAATATCACTAATGCATAGTGAAAATAATGGGAGAAAAGTATGAAGAACCACTTGCCTTTTTGGTAGAGAATTATAAGTTCACTCCTTGATCTTGCAATATTCACACTCTTCAATTCCCACTACAATTCAACCAAGCAAGCAATAATCAATCTACCATTCAAGCAAATTCAACACATAAAATAATAGAAACAAAACAATGCATGCAAGCATGCCAAAGATTGTTTTATTTGGAAAAGTGGTTTATAATAGGTTATAAACATTTTGAAACACTTACTTGTCATTTATGAAAGGGGCAAGGTCATTTATAAATGTGGTAAAACCATTTGATATCAAGTTAGTGAAAATGGTTATTTTAAGTCATTTTTGTTTTGCTAGAAATGGTTCAAACCAAAGTAATATTTTCTAGTGTTTGACAAATACATTTTTAAACACAATAGTTGGTGTTTTATGGTCAAGTGTTTAATATTAAAACCATTTGTAAAAGGTTTCACCTATAAACCATTTTTACACTAAATCAATATTTTATGTTGTTGAAAATGCCTTTAGCAAAGTAATAATTTATAGGGTTCATCAAAATACATTTTTAAATTCTAAAACTTGGTGTTTAGGGTCAGAGAGTTTAAATCAAAACATTTCCCAAAGGTTTTCCTCCAAAAGAATTTTTAACATATAAACATTGTTTTTATTTGACTAGAAATGTTCTGAATAAAAGATTTATTCTTTTGCTTCACAAAATATGATTTTGAATCCACAAGTTGGTTTCTATGTTCAGTAAGTTCAAAACAATATATTTGCCAAATATTTTATCACAAAAATAATTTTAGAATGAATTTTATATTCAATTCATGCCTACAAAAGTTTCTCCAAAAACAACCATTTTACCAGAAGCAATTCATTAAACAAAGTGCATGGTTGGATAATACTTGGTCTGCTGATTCCATTGATATAAAATTTGAAAAATTTGGACGTGTGGATTGAAAGTTATGAATTTTGCAAGTTTGAATAACTAATAGAACATTTTCTGGTTTTTATAACAGCTCTAGGCCACGCGTCCTGTTCTGATTGGTTGAAAATGATTCACACGGATCAAGCGATGCGGGCCGTAGGATCTAATGTGGATCGTGCGGTACATAAACAGGCATACCTCTTCGATAGGTTGATCTATCCTACTCGTTGGATCAGCATCTAACGGTTCCTAGCAACTAGCCAAAGTCGGGCGGTGCTGGCGCGGCGGCGAGCGGCGGAGCGATCTGTCAGTGGTGTCGCCGGCGATGTAGGAATCGAGGGAGAGGATGGTGAGTCTTACTGGGTTCACCGCGATGTGCAGAAGCTCGAGGTGGTCGTGGGAGAGCAGGGGGCGCTCGGTGTCGTTGTTAATCCTTTGCCGGAGTTTGCATCGTCGTCGGGTATGCTCTGTCGTCGATGGAGACGAGGTTGTAGGCCACCAGAAGGCAAGAGGAAGGTACAGTTAGATGCGGGTGAGTGTGACGGTTACAGGAGCATTAACCAGAGGGTCAGGGGTGGACGGAAGCTACCTGGGGAGTTCGCCGGAGGAGTGGCAGGCGACGGTGGCGCTCGGTTGTCATCCTTGTCGAGCTTAGGGAACGCGGGCAGGCAAGGCGAAGGTGCTGGCAGATGCGCATGAAGATGCCGGTCAAGCTAGTGTGAAGTAGGGGTCGAGGGGGTGACTATCCTTGCCGGAATCGACGAAGGACCTCGCCGGAGACAGTGGAGTACAACGCAAAATTCAGGCAGCCTAGGGGCGCTCGGGAAGGGGAGGTTGAGGGGGAAACAGAGAGGAGAGAGAGGCGGTTAAGAAGGCCAGGTCAGGGGAGGAAGTTATTCGCGCGTTTACGTCAATTTATTCGTATTCAACGCCGGAAGAAACAACAGAGGAGAGGGCGAGGTCAGCGCGTGGGGAGGACGACGATGAGGTCGCAGTGGGTCCCGTTCGTCAGCGAGGTGAGGAAAATGCGCGTGGGGTCCAAACGTCAGCGACTCTACGGGTTCGATTACGAGTAAGAGAAAACAGTTCGGGGAGAGAGTGTGGGAGTGGGCTGCTGGGCCAGTTGGGCCTGCTGGCTGGGCTGGGGTCTGTTTCATTTTTTTATACATATTTTTTCCCTTTTCTATTTCTATTAATCTGTTTTGATTTTTATTTAAATAATTCAAACCCTATTTGAAATCAAACTTTTGCCAAACTTTGTGAATAATAAAACACTGTTTATTAACATATTCTGAAGTCAAATTTAGAATAATTCTTTTATTCTTTTTAGGGTATATTAATTATTTAAAGTAGGCCCTTGTTTTAAATTCAAATATGATCAAATGTATTTTCAACCCTTATTTAAATTTCAATTTTTCACAAAACATTTTCAGTAGGTTTTATTTATTTAATGGGGTGTTTAAATAATTTACTTTGAATTTATTTAAAACATTTTAATATGATTATTAATCATTTAACTTGAGCAATTGTTTTTATTCTAATGAAATTCAATTATGGTTTTAATTCGATATAACTTTATTTAAATGTTTCTTTTATTTCATTTAAGTTAATTAAAGAACTTTTACTCCACTTGGGTAAATTCCACTTATTTCTCCCTGATTTAGTTAGTCATTTCTATTAGGGATTTTGTCTTGATTCCAATAGAAATAGAATTGTGGTTAATGCCATATTATTTCATTTGAATATTCTTTATCCTTTTATTTTATTTGGATTTGGATTATATTCATTCCATTTGCTTATGAATTTGGCCAAGATTTAATTTGGCTTTTAAAATACTCCTTATTTATTATTTCCTTCTTTATCTTATAAAGTCCATATCTTTTTATTTAAAGGTCCAAACTTGATTCCAATTTGTAAAATCTTATTTAACATTTGTTTATCCTTTTAAGTCTCTTTAGGATTATTTACTCACCCTTTGGTATGTATTTTTAGAAGGTGCTTTATTAGCTTTACAAATCCTATAGGCAACACAGAAATCTGATCCCATTTGTAGAGGTCTCAACCTTTAATAAGGTAGATATCCCTGTGTTTACAATGCTAGTACCTGGATCAATAGCTAGCATCCACAGTTAAGATGTAATATCAAGAAACAAAGGTCTTAATGCAACTTTATAACCAGGAATAAAATAATTCATTACATCTTACATAGCTCATTTGGCTAACTCATTACAATGCAGCAAAAATAACTATAACATGGAGTCCTTCATCTTTAAAGTGCCACAGGCAATCATGTTGGTTGTAGACTTGTAATCCTAATCAACACACTTCACTAACATCAAACAAACCTGCAACATAATAAGTTACAGCCACAAGGGTCAATACATTTGAATTGTATTGGCAAGTGATACTATGGTAATATAGTGGAGTCTATCATCTATATGCATTTGGCTAAGTGGAGATTAGGCTTGCTTTGCTCAAAATAGTTTTCCTTATCATTTGAAAACACTAAGTTTTTGTTTGTCAAAATCACCCAAGGAACCACCAATAGAAATTGGTGAACCTTCACCCTTGTTCAACCACAAGTTTTTAACATAGAAATTTGGATGAGGAGATTCTTGATAGCTTCCATGTCTTGATGCTCAAATTGTCCTTTGCTAGGGACATGGCTAAGTACTTAGATTTTACACTCTGCATAGGTTGTGCACTTTCCCCACAATACTTGATTTTTCACCAAGACAAAATCTTTCAGAAGCCTTCCCTTAGACCAGAATGGACTTGTTCCAACCTATCATCCCCTACCACCAACTGTCCATTTGGCTAAGTTATTGCAACCTATGTGATCCAGGCAGAGCCCATAATGCCAAGTGGCTGCACTTGAAGCTTCTCAATATTTGATATATCAAATCTCTTTCTTCCTGGGTGGCATTCCACAAGTGAGATACCAAGTTTTCCCCAGTATACTATACTTGGTGATGCCCAAGTTTTCCCCAGCATACTGGACTTGCATAACCACTCAACACAAACCATTCTTTCCATTCCACCCAGGTGGTTCATTCACTTAGTTGTTTTATTAAACAAAACACAAGTCCTTGACTTAGAAATATTCCATAGCATGAAGTATAATCCACCTTGGTTTTCTACTAGCTAAGCTAAGAATGATGGTAGTTGTAATTCTTAACTTAGGAAAATTTTGCTAAGGTTTCATCTACTAGGATTTCCCATGGCATAGTTAATACTTAGCAAAAATTCCATGCAAGTCCTACTTAGAAATATCACTAATGCATAGTGAAAATAATGGGAGAAAAGTATGAAGAACCACTTGCCTTTTTGGTAGAGAATTATAAGTTCACTCCTTGATCTTGCAATATTCACACTCTTCAATTTCCACTACAATTCAACCAAGCAAGCAATAATCAATCTACCATTCAAGCAAATTCAACACATAAAATAATAGAAACAAAACAATGCATGCAAGCATGCCAAAGATTTTTTTATTTGGAAAAGTGGTTTCTAATAGGTTATAAACATTTTGAAACACTTACTTGTCATTTATGAAAGGTGCAAGGTCATTTATAAATGTGGTAAAACCATTTGATATCAAGTTAGTGAAAATGGTTATTTTAAGTCATTTTTGTTTTGCTAGAAATGGTTCAAACCAAAGTAATATTTTCTAGTGTTTGACAAATACATTTTTAAACACAATAGTTGGTGTTTTATGGTCAAGTGTTTAATATTAAAACCATTTGCAAAAGGTTTCACCTATAAACCATTTTTACACTAAATCAATATTTTATGTTGTTGAAAATGCCTTTAGCAAAGTAATAATTTATAGGGTTCATCAAAATACATTTTTAAATTCTAAAACTTGGTGTTTACGGTCAGAGAGTTTAAATCAAAACATTTCCCAAAGGGTTTCCTCCAAAAGAATTTTTAACATATAAACATTGTTTTTATTTGACTAGAAATGTTCTGAATAAAAGATTTATTCTTTTGCTTCACAAAATATGATTTTGAATCCACAAGTTGGTTTCTATGTTCAGTAAGTTCAAAACAATATATTTGCCAAATATTTTATCACAAAAATAATTTTAGAATGAATTTTATATTCAATTCATGCCTACAAAAGTTTCTCCAAAAACAACCATTTTACCAGAAGCAATTCATTAAACAAAGTGCATGGTTGGATAATACTTGGTCTGCTGATTCCATTGATATAAAATTTGAAAAATTTGGACGTGTGGATTGAAAGTTATGAATTTTGCAAGTTTGAATAACTAATAGAACATTTTCTGGTTTTTATAACAGCTCTAGGCCACGCGTCCTGTTCTGATTGGTTGAAAATGATTCACACGGATCAAGCGATGCGGGCCGTAGGATCTAATGTGGATCGTGCGGTACATAAACAGGCATACCTCTTCGATAGGTTGATCTATCCTACTCGTTGGATCAGCATCTAACGGTTCCTAGCAACTAGCCAAAGTCAGGCGGCGCTGGCGCGGCGGCGAGCGGCGGAGCGATCTGTCAGTGGTGTCGCCGGCGATGTAGGAAGTGAGGGAGAGGATGGTGAGGCTTACTGGGTTCGCCGCGATGTGCTGAAGCTCGAGGTGGTCGTGGGAGAGCAGGGGGCGCTCGGGGTCGTTGTCATCCTTCGCCGGAGTTTGCATTGTCGTCAGGTACGCTCTGTCATCGACGGAGACGAGGTTGTAGGCCACCAGAAGGCAAGAGGAAGGTATAGTTAATGCGGGTGAGTGTGACGGTTACAGGAGCATCAACTAGAGGGTCGGGGGTGGACAGAAGCTACCTGGGGAGTTCGCCGGAGGAGTGGCAGGCAACGGTGGCGCTCGGTTGTGGTCTTTGTCGAGCTTAGGGAACGCGCGCAGGCAAGGCGAAGGTGCTGGCAGATGCGCATGAAGCTACCGGTCAGGATAGTGTGAAGTAGGGGTCGAGGGGGTGACTATCCTCGCCGGAATCAACGGAGGACCTTGTCGGAGACAGTGGAGTGCACCGCAAAATTCAGGCAGCCTAGGGGCCCTCGGGAAGGGGAGGTTGAGGGCGAAACAGAGAGGAGAGAGAGGCGGATAAGAAGGCCAGGTCAGGGGAGGAAGTTACTCACGCGTTTACCTCAATTTATTCGTATTTAATGCCGGAAGAAACAACAGAGGAGAGGGCGAGGTCAGCGCGTGGGGAGGACGACGATGAGGTGGCAGTGGGTCTTGTTCGTCAGCGAGGTGAGGAAAATGCGCGTGGGGTCCAAACGTCAGGGAATCTGCGGGTTCAATTACGAGTAAGAGAAAACGGTTCAGGGAGAGAGTGTGGGAGTGGGCTGCTGGGCCAGTTGGGCCTGCTGGCTGGGCTGGGGTCTGTTTCATTTTTTTATATAGATTTTTTTTTCCCTTTTCTATTTCTATTAATCTGTTTTGATTTTTATTTAAATAATTCAAACTCTATTGGAAATAAAACTTTTGCCAAACTTTGTGAATAATCAAACACTGTTTATTAACATATTCTGAAGTCAAATTTAGAATAATTCTTTTATTCTTTTTAGGGTATATTAATTATTTAAAGTAGGCCCTTGTTTTAAATTCAAATAAGATCAAATATATTTTCAACCCTTATTTAAATTTCAATTTTTCACAAGACCTTTTCAGTAGGTTTTATTTATTTAATGGGGGTTTTAAATAATTTACTTTGAATTTATTTAAAACATTTTAATATGATTATTAATCATTTAAATTGAGCAATTATTTTTATTCTAATGAAATTCAATTATGGTTTTAATTCCATATAAATTTATTTAAATGTTTCTTTTATTTCATTTAAGTTAATTAAATAAATTTTACTCCACTTGGGTAAATTCCACTTATTTCTCTCTGATTTAATTAATTATTTTTATTAGGGATTTTGTCTTTATTCCAATAGAAATAGAATTATGGTTAATGCCATATTATTTCATTTGAATATTCTTTATCCTTTTATTTTATTTGGATTTGGATTATATTCATTCCATTTGCTTATGAATTTTACCAAGATTTAATTTGTCTTTTAAAATACTCCTTATTTATTATTCCCTTCTTTATCTTATAAAGTCCATATCTTTTTTATTTAAAGGTCCAAACTTGGTGATTCCAATTTGTAAAATCTTATTTAACATTTGTTTATCCTTTTAAGTATATTTAGGATTAGTTACTCACCCTTTGGAATGGTTTTTTAGATAGGTGCTTTATTAGCTTTGGAAATTCAATTTCCTGATCTTACTAAATTCATAAGATTTTATCTATGGTTCCAAATTAAGTGAAACAAATTTCTATGGTGTTATAATATTTCTATTTGTCATTCTTGATCATTTTGTTGACAAATTTTTATATGGATCAAAAGCATGGTCTTAGAGATATCTTGGAAATGATTTTATTCCATTAGGGTTTTTAAGGGTTTGGGTTTATTTCCCAAGTGTTTAATTTTCCAGATGCATTTATGAAGAATGCATATCACTTGATTTGAATTTAGTTGGATTCAACCATTACTCAAATTTTGTTAAAGATGGGATTTTAAGTTTCCACTTAGAAACAAAAAGTTTCTTTTCACTCTAAATTTCAACAATCATTTATTTTGTTTATTTTTTTTTCACATTACAAAATTTGGAAAATTTTGGGATGTGACAAGATATGGCAGATGAATGTCAAAACGGATTTCCTTAACGGAAATTTAACCGAGGACGTGTATACGATACAGCTTGACGGTTTTGTCAATCCGGCTAATGCTGACAAGGTATGTAAACTTCAGAAATCCATTTATGGGTTGAAGCAAGCATCTCGGAGTTGGAATATTCGCTTTGATGATGTAGTCAAATCATTTGGCTTCATCAAGAGTGATCATGATTCTTGTTTATACAAGAAGTTTAGTGGGATCAAAGTAAGCTTTCTAATCTTATATGTGGATGGCATATTATTGATTGGAAATGATGTCCAGATGTTGCAAGAAACCAAGGAATCATTGGAAAAGAGTTTCTCAATGAAAGACTTGGGTGAGGCAACATACATCCTCAGAATCCGGACTACAGAGATAGATCAAGGAGGCTCATTGAATTGAGTCGGAGTACTTATTTGGACAAAGTGTTGAAGAAGTTCAACATGGAATCGTCTAAGAAGGGGTTCTTACCGATGTCCCATGGTGTAAAACTTAGCAAGACTCAGTGTCCTTCGACAACTGATGAGCGAAGTCGGATGAGTGCGATTCCGTATGCTTTTGCAGTCGGATCCATCATGTATGCCATGATTTTTATTAGGCCGGATGTTTCGTATCCTCTATGTGTTGTGAGCAGATACCAGGCTGATCCTGGAGAAATCCACTAGACAGTGGCTAAAAATATCCTAAAGTACTTGAGAAGGACTAAGGATATGTTTTTGGTTTATGGTGGTGAAGATGAACTCAGTGTAAAGGGTTACACGGATGCGAGTTATATTACTGACTCTGATGATTCTCGTTCTCAATCCGGATACGTGTTTATTTTAAACGGATGTGCTGTGAGCTGGAAGAGTTCCAAGCAAGGGACTGTGTCTGCATCTACAACAGAGGCTGAGTATATTGCCGCCTCGAAGGCAGCAAAGGAATCTGTTTGAATGAGCAATTTCCTCATGGATCTTGGTGTGGTTAAGGGCTCATCCAACCCGTTAGACGTGTATTGTGACAACAATGGTGCTATTGCATAAGGCAAGGAACCGAGACAACACTAGAAGAACAAACACATACTCATGCGGTACCATATGATTCGCTAGTTCGTGGATCAGGGTAATATCAAGTTATGCAAGGTACACACAAATGCAAATATTGCGGATCTGTTGACAAAGCCGTTACCACAGCCGAGGCATGAGGCGCACCTGAGAGCCATGGGCATTAGATGATTGGACATGTGATGTCAGAAGATTGACTCTAGTGCAAGTGGGAGACTGTTGGGAATATGCCCTAGAGGTAATCATGTATGATGATATTTCCCATTGTATTCATAAAGATATTAAGTTATCCTTATATAAACATTTGATGTGTATCATTGAATATGTGATTCGGTTGTGGAACTATACATTCATGTTGTTTGTACTAAATATCCTTGGTCATAGAGGTTGTGCTGGACACACAACTTAGACCAATGTGAAAGTCGGCTTGATGACTCGGTTCCACTTGTCATGGGCATGGAGATGCTATTCCGACTTACACAGATTCGGCTAAAGAGTTTAGCGAGTCATATTGACCCATATGGAGGTACAACGAACAAGTTGTGATTTGTATATCTTAATCAATGTAATCCTTAGACCTGAGGTTATTGCATAGTGCGTGTTGAGGATCACCGACTTAGGTTCTGTCAAACGCTGATCCGTAACTGGGCAGTTATAAAGGCAGAGTTCGGGTCGACTGAGAATCAAGGTGCATGATGTGAATAACCAAGATGGGATTTCCCCCTCCACTTGGAGAGATATTCTCTGGGCCCTCTCAGATGATATGATTCGGAAAGCATGGTCATCACGACTCGGTTAAGTGTTAACCAAGGCGATCGACTAAGAGTTAGTCGGGTGAATCACTTATCTCGGACCGAGAAGAGAGTCAGACTATTTAAGGGATGGCAATTATTCGCCTATAGTCTGACAAGGTATATCATGAGGAAAAAGGGACTCGGACGTAAGTCACATTGGAAAGGTGATAGCGCTTGAAGAGGTGGAGGAGGTTGAAGTAGATTCCCCAGTAATGGCACCAGAAATCTTGATGGTGCCTGGTGTTTGACGTGGAAGCGCTTCGTTGGAAACCCCAAGAGCAAGGTGTGAAGCAGCAAGCAATAAGTTTTCCCTCAGTTGAGACCGAGGTTATCGAACCAGAAGGAGGAGGGAAATATCACACAAGTGTTGCAAACAATGTAGAGACCTACACAACACAAACTCAAGACTTTGCCCCAATGAATCAGTGAGGTTGTCAAGCTCACCGGTTTGCTGTAACAAAGGATTAAACGTATGGTGTGGAAGGTAATGGTTTGCAGTAAGTAAACAAGTAAGAGTGGAATATGTATCAAAGGTAAAGATTGGACTGGGGTCCATAGTGTTGGGAATATGCCCTAGAGGCAATCATGTATGATGATATTTCCCATTGTATTCATAAAGTTATTAAGTAGTCCTTGTATAAACATCTGATGTGTATCATTGAATATGTGATTCAGTTGTGGAACTATGCATTCATGTTGTTTGTACTAAATATCCTTGGTCATTGAGGTTGTGCTGGACACACAACTTAGACCAATGTGAAAGTTGGCTTGATGACTCGGTTCCACTTGTCATGGGCATGGAGATGCTATTCCAACTTACACAGACTAGGCTAAAGAGTTTAGCGAGTCGGATTGACCCATATTGAGGTACAACGAACTAAGATGTCATTTGTATATCTCAATCAATGTAATCCTTAGACCTGAGGTTGTTGCATAGTCCGAGTTGAGGATCACCGACTTAGGTTACAAACGCTGATCCGTGAATCGGGCGATTATAAAGGCGAGTTCGGGTCGACCGAGAATCAAGCTGTGATGTGAATAACCAAGATGGGATTTTGCCCTCCACTCGGACAGATATTCTCCGGGCCCTCTCGTGAGATATGATTCGAAAGCATGGCCATGCACGACTCGGTTAAGTGTTAACCGAGGCGATCGGCTAAGAGTTAGTCGGTGAATCACTTATCTCGGATCGAGAAGAGTTGGACTATTTAAGGGATGACATATATTCGCCTATAGTCCGACAAGGTATATCGTGAGGCAAAAGGGACTCGACGTAAGTCGCATTGGAAAGGCAAGTCGTCATGACTCTTTGGTACTTGGGAATCGGTATGTTACTAGGAGCCGATGCCGATTGATCGATTGTGAGTTGGACTCTAATCGTGTCCAAGTAACCATGAGCCCGGGTCACACACTTAAGAGCGGAGCAGGTTCGGATTGGATCCGAATCATATAATCTGGTTGGTGGACCTAAACCAGATTAGGATGAGTTAGTGAGTTGGACTCACGGTGACTAGTTTTATATGGGCTTTAGTGAATGGGTCGCCAGCGAGCCCACGTTCAATCCTATATATAGTGGAGCACAAGAACCCGAAGGGTTAATCGTTGTTCGGTTAGGTCATTCCATGCGTTGAAACCCTAGCTCCACAGCCCAGCCGAATCTGAACCTAGCGATTCGCCGGTGCTCCTCCTTGTACGTGTGGATACCAGCAGAGGTGCTGTGCGATCAGCACCAGGACGATCGGATCGTGAGGACTGCACTGCATCAACTTACGCGCTTCATCAGTAATCCGCAACCGCGCGTCTAGTGGTAAACCTCGTGGCCTTCTACCTCAGCTAGATCTTGGGATCACCACGTTAGAGGAAAATTTTATTTTATCTCCGCGTGGCCCAACACATAGTTCACTAGAGGTGCTCTCCTTAGATAAACAACATGGCATGAAGGGTAAACAAATTAAAGCGGGGCAATTGATAGGAACTAAGCAAGGCATAACATGCAATTACTAGCCAGAAAGATCCTATGAGGTTGATGGGCAATAGAACAATATACATAGACCGTCATCCAACTGCATCTATGAATATAAGTCCACCTTCAAGTTATCATCCGAACCCCCTCCAGTATTAAGTTCCAAGCAACAGACAACTGCTTTAAGCAAAGTGTGTAAGGTAAACAGTCCACATGTTCCATGAAAAAGAGACCGTTGTTTTCTCCCTAGTAGCAACAACACATCTACAACCGAAGATATTATTGTTACTTCCCTTGGAAACTAGAGGCATGAACCCACTATCGAGCATAAATACTCCCTCTTGTAATCACTAGCAACTACTTGGCCAAGATAACCACTAGCAACGGATAGCATGCAAGATCACAAACAACACAGACATGATAGAATCATAAAGATAAAACCATTAATCAAACCAACATAATAATCTCAATATCCATCAGATCCCTGCAAACACAACATGCATGATTACAAATAGATTAGATCTTGATCATGAACGGAGCTCACAAGATCTATACATGAAAGCACAAAGGAGGAGATACAACCATCTAGCTACTACATGGACCCATAGTCCAAGGTGGAATTACTCACGAATCATAGCGGAGAGAAGGCCTCCGGGATGATCTCCCCTTCGGCAGGGTGCCGGGAAGAGCTTCAGACCCCCCCGATCTAGGGATGATGGTGGCGGTGGCTACAGACGGTTTTGTGGATTTCTGATCATGTCCTTAGAGTTTCTGCATCGGGGGCTTCTTATAGGCTAAGAGGGAGACCGAGGCGGCCGCCAGGGCGACCAAACCCTGGCTAGGCGCGGGCTAGGGCCCACCCGCACTGGGGGGGGGGGGGGTCTGGCCCCTCTAGCCGGTCCCTCGGGCTTTCCTCTGGACTTCTTGTTCCCCACGGAAAGTTATTGACTTTATCCTTCGTCCCGTCCAATTCCGAGAATATTTATTTACTAACTTTTCTGAAACCAAAAATAGTAGACAACAGGCATCTGGCACTGTTGCAACTTGTTAATAGGTTAGTACCAGAAAACATGTAAAAAGCACCTCAAAGTGTGGACAAGTAAACCAAAGTAGATACTAAACAAGCATGGAGCATCAAAAATTATAGATACGTTTCCAACGTATCAACATCCCAAAGCTTAACTCCTGCTCGTCCTGGAGTAGGTAAGTGATAAAAGAATAATTTTGAGGTGACATGAACCCTCACAATAAAGATCCAACCATTTGCAAACATTGAAAGCTAGGATTAGAGAAATCTAAACATGTGCATGAAAGATGGAGTTCTAACAATAGGACATAGTAATTTATGCATGCAACATGGCAAGCTACAAACGAAGATCATGAATAATATGCATTGAAAAACATTTGTTTGTTTCATGTGCAGAAAACATAGCATAGTGGCAATCATCTTGTCCCTCATAGAGTAGCAATATAATGCATAGGACACCTGCAAAGTTCACAAGGGTGGCTAGAAACAGATAGCACATGAACAAGTAATAACACAATATGCATCAATTAATAAGCTTTGGAAAATTGCACACAGAATGACAACTATGCTCTCTTAATGGTGCCTAAAGGTAGAAGGTGGAGACTCAAATAATGGTGGAAGAAAGGCCTTTTTGTAAAGGGAGCAGGGATTACAAGTTTCAAAAAGAGCTTCCAAAAATTATGGTACTTGTTAGCTTTCAGCCCTCATTGCCCCTATCATAAGCATCTTGAAGTGGTTAAGGTTAAAGTGGCAAAGCTGGAGTATATGCTTGACAAAGTATAAGTTGGCAATCTCATGCCCCTTGAATATGAGGGCCACACCTCATGCATACTCAACTTTGGGTCCAGGTAAGTTCTTGTCACTATAAGTATTTGCATATCATTGAGAACTGCCAACGAGGTACCCCTTGCACATGGCACATGAGCTTTCCCATAACCAAAATGACAAGGCAAGCAGACAATGAGCATCTCAGCAATTCTTCTTATGTACCATGGGAGTATGGTGTTTTTTCTCTCTTTCCTCTTTTCTCAATGTGTCTCTTTTTTTATAAGAAGAATGCTTCATAGATGTCACTATGGTGATGCTACAAGTTTCCACCATGATTAGGCATGGCTTAGGCTAGCGGCCCAGGCGTTTCTCTAACACAGGATACAAACTCCATGGACTTACAAGTTCTCTCTTTATTTCACATCGATGACATCCATAGACAAAAGAACATGATATCAACTGAGTACAACAAGGTACAAGTGCAATGTTGAAAAAGTTCCCCGTGACAGCACGGTTCTGCTAATTCCAACTTATAAGTGCAAGCATATACAACAAAGTTGTCACAATGGTTCAAGTTTATTAGGGGCAAAGAATAAAGTGTGCCATCAAGTTCGTGAGGGATTTAATCTCTAAGTTTTCACATAACAAAATAATTTTTAATTGGAAGATATGTGAAGACAAGAATATACTTTGGAGTGGTGTAACACACCATGCATAGGATTTTATAGTGGACTCTTTGGAATAACTTGGTTTCGTGGGAGTTGGAAGCATGAGTAGAACTTACTCATACAAGTGGAGGCTATTAAAAGACTGGGAGCAACCAACTAAGAGAGCAATAATGGCCAAAATTATGCAATGCTACAAAGCAAACTAATCAAAGCAAAGAGTGGTACTACAAGTCAAGGACTAAATGATTATATAGTCTAATGGTGACTTGTCATAGTCATAACATGGTGTGAGCATGTGCCAAGTCAACCCAAGCAAAACATGAAAGGAGAATACCACAATACTATGCTTTTGCATGCTAAAACAACGCATAATTTCTTCAAGGCACACTAAGCAATCCCAATTGTTTGGAACAAGACATGCTACAGAAATAATCACTAAGTATAATGCTAAAACAACACCTAGCATGTCATGCTAAACTCTAAGTCACAGTGAATGCAAGCTCCTCTTGCACTTCAAGTAAGAACTTACTACTCCTTTCCAAACACCAAGAAACCTTATTTGCAAAACAACACAGCGAGAATGGGGATCCAAACTACTAAATCAAACTAAACAAACTAAGCAAAGCAAACAAAAACTAATACGCTCCAAGAACAACACAACTATGCATGAAACAATAAAAACAAAGTGTCTAGACAGATCTGAGCTTTTTATTGATGAAGAAGGGGATGCCTTGGGCATCCCCAAGCTTTGACGCTTGTACCTATTTGATATTTCTTGGGGTGACACCATGGTGGAATCCCCAAGCTTGAGCTTTTGTCCATTCTTTATCTCATTGCATCATTCTCTCTCTACACCTAAATTTTTTCCTTCATACAAAACATCACACAATCTTCATTAGCAACATTAGCTTATTGAAAAGATATTAGACCACTGACAAAGATTTGGAACAGCAAGGCTTTTCACTAAAAACACAAGCTACTCTCCTTCAAAGAAACTCAATTTACCTGAAGAGAGCTAAAGAGGAATCAATAAGAAGCAAATAAAAATAATGGCAGAAATCTGTCAAAACAGACCAGCAGGTAGAAACGAATTTTATCGAACATCTTCTGTTGGTCAAATTAAAAAGTGTTGAACTAATGAAAGTTAGCCAACATACTGGGGGATTTATTCGTAAATGTTGAGCTCAATACGAGTTACAGAGCCTCCTCAGGGATTTTTTTGGTGGAGGACAGAAATCTGTTTCGGGACAGCAACTCCCCTAATCTTACTTCCCTCTCATTAGAGGTCATTCTTGGCACAAAAAGGATAAGAAGAGGTCATTACAGAAGTAATAACTTCCAAGACTCAAGGAAACTCTTGGATTATCTCCCAACAAGTACTTTTCTTTAACGCCTTTAAGTTAGGCACAAGAAGCAAGAAGAATCAAGTATTTTCAAATGAGGAAGCATTAACATCAAACCTTGCTTTCAAAGGATGAGCATAAAGCAACTTATCTCTCCTCAGAGGGAAGTGTTCAATATATTTCTTGAATGGAAAATGATATTTGATGGTGCCTTCTTTCATATCAATGATGGCACCAACTATTCTAAGAAAAGGTCTTCCCAAAGTAATAGGACAAGAAGCATTGTATTCAACATCCAAAACATAGAAATCAACAGGGACATAAGAATTGTTAACCATAATGAGAACATAATTAATACTCCCCATGAGTTTTTCTTAGCATTATCATTGAGTGGGACATCCAAATAACAATCTTCTAATGGTGGCAAATCAATCATTTCATAAATCTTCCTAGGCATAATAGAGACACTAGAATCAAGATCACATGAAGCTTTGAGATCAAAGTCATTCACTTGCATATTAATAATGGGTTCCCAACTATATTATACTTTCCTAGGAATAGAAGCTTTGTGTTTTAGCTTCTCTTCCTTAATCTTAACAAGAGCATCTGTAATGTGTTTGGTAAAGGCAACATGCATATCACTAGCATCAGGACTTTTAGCAAGATTTTGCAGGAACATAATCACTTCAGAAATATTGCAACCATCAATATCAAAGTCATACTTAGTATTACTAGTAGTAGGCTCACTAGGCTTAGGCATAGTAGGAGGAGGAATAGGGGATACTTCTGGTTTAATGGTGATAGTGCACACACTATTGTTTCTATCAATTTCAGCTTCCCTTTCCCACCTAGCATGAAGTTGAGCTAACGGCCTAACATTTTCATCAATAGTAACTTGTATGGCATGAACAGTAGCAAAGGTGTTTTCCATAGTTTCAGGTTTAGCAGCCATTTTATTAACCAAGGAAGTTTGAGCTTTAGACAAAGAGGATATATTTTTCTCAACAGTTAAAAGCTTTTCCACTATAGTTTTATTGAAAGTGGTTTGTTTACTAATAAAGTCCTGTAGCATTACTTCAAGTTCAGAGGGGGCACTTCTAGCATTATTGTAATAGCTTCCATATGAATTGCTATTATTAGGAGGATAAGGCCAATAATTGTTGTTGCTACCAAAATTGTTCCTATAGGCATTGTTGTTGAAATTGTTGTTGCTAATGAAGTTCACATCAACTTGCTCTTCTTGAGAAACCAAAGAGGCTAAGGGAACACTATTAGGATCTAGAGGAGTGTTCCCATTAACAAGCATAGCCATAATAACATCAATCTTTTCACTCAAAGAGGAAGTTTCCTCAACAGAATTTACCTTCTTACCATGTGGAGCTCTCTCAACATACCATTCAGAGTAGTTAACCATCATATTATCAAGGAGCCTTGTTGCAGCACTCAAGGTGAGTCCCATAAAAGTACCTCCAGCAGCAGAATCCAACAGGTTTCTTGAGAGAAGTTCAAACCTGCATAAAAAGTCTGGGTAATCATCCAAGCAGTGAGTCCATGAGTAGGGAAATTTTTAACTAAAGATTTCATTCTTTCCCAAGCAGGAGCAACATGTTCACTATCAAGTTGTTTAAATTTCATTTTGTCACTTCTCATAGCAATAATCTTAGCAGGAGGATAGTACTTTCCAATAAAAGCATCTTTGCACTTAGTCCAAGAATCAATACTATTTTTAGGCAAAAACCATTCTTTAGCTTTTCCCCTCAAGAAGAAAGCACAAAGGAGGAGATACAACCATCTAGTTACTACATGGACCCATAGTCCAAGGTGGAACTACTAACGAATCATACCGGAGAGAAGGCCCCCGGGATGATCTCCCCTTCGATAGGGTGTCGGGAAGAGCTTCAGATCCCCCCGATCTAGGAACGATGGTGGCGGCGGCTACAAACGGTGTTGTGGATTTCTGATCGGGTCCTCAAGAGTTTCTGCATCGGGGGCTTCTTATAGGAGAAGGGGGAGACCGAGGCGGCCGCCAGGTCGACCAAACCCTAGCCAGGAGCGGGCTAGGGCCCACCCGCTCCTAGGGAGGTCTGGCCCCTCTGGCCGGACCCTCGGGCTCTCCGCTGGACTTCTTGTTCCCCACGGAAAGTTATTGACTTTGTCCTTCGTCCTGTCCAATTCTGAGAATATTTCTTTACTAACTTTCCTGATACCAAAAACAGCAGAAAACAGGCATTTGGCACTGTTGCAACTTGTTATAGGTTAGTTCCAGAAAACATGTAAAAAGCACCTCAAAGTGTGGACAAGTAAAGAAAAGTAGATACTAAACAAGCATGGAGCATCAAAAATTATAGATACGTTGGAAAACGTATCAAAAGGCAAGACATCATGACTCTTTGGTACTTGCGAGTTGGCATGTTCTGCTAGGAGCCGCTACCGAACGATCAATTGAGAGTCGGACTCTAATCGTGTCCAAGTAGCCATGAGCCTACGGGGCCACACACTTAAGAGCGGGAGCAAATTCGGATTGGATCTAAACTGGAAATCTGGTTGGGTTGGACCCAAGCCGGATTAGGACTGCGTCAGTGAGTCGGACTCACGTCGACTAGTGTTATATGGGCTTTAGTGAATGGGCCATGTGAGGAGCCCACGTTCACTCCCTATATATAGTGGAGCACAGTAACCCAGAAGGATTAATCGTTGACCGGTTAGGTCATTCCATGTGTTGGAAACCCTAGCTCCACATCAGTCCTGTCGACGTAATGAATCTAACAGTTCGCCGCCGGTGCTCCTCCTTGTACGTGTGGATACCATCATAGGTGCTATACGATCAACACCAGGACGATCGGATCACAAACGACTGCACTTCATCAAGTGACGCGCTACATCAGTAATCCGCAACTGCACGTCTAGTGGTAAACCTCGTGGACTTCTACCTCATCTAGATCTTGGGATCACCATGTTATGAGAAAAAGTTTTGTTTTATCTCTACGTGACCCAACAATCATAGCGGAGGAACCACCAGTGTTGGCGTTGGCACCATCATCAGCCAAGTCGTCGAGGAAGGGTTGTTGATGTTGGGGAAGAAGTCGTCATTAGGAAATACGTCGGCGTTGCCGCTGTCCGTGAAGGAGTCCATGATGAAGCCAGTAGTTGTGCCAATAGTGCTCCCCAAAAACCTTATTGCCCTCTCGCATATAGGACTCGAAGCAGTGGGGTTTTGGAGGCCTATTTTCCCGTCTCGCGGTGCACGCCACAAGACGGGATAATGAATATCTAGGTAGCGTGGTGCTTTGGAATTGGAGGAGCAAAGGGGTGTGCATTGGTATGTCTGAGAGGAGGAGCAGCCTCTCTCTCTCTTATAGGAATAGAGGGAAGGCAGATAGGCTGTATAGGAGATGAAACAAAGAGGCGGAAGCTGAAGCGAACAGGCGGCAACCAAAACCAAACATCCTCCACTCAGTTCATATTCAATTCCACTTAGCTCGTATTAAAAATCCACAATATCAAAAAGTTTCAACTTCTGTACAATTTTTCATATACCATTCATGCATGGCAAAATAAAGCTCGGATTGCCAAGATTCCCGCAGCCCGTGGCGCGTGTGTCATGGCGTGGTGAGGCATGGCATGGCGAGTGAGGAGGAGGAGCGTGTATATGTCTTCTCTTCTCAAGCTCATACAAGTGGTGGAAGAGCTCTCCTTATAAACTGGTCCAACTTCTAGTCAACTAGCAATGTGGGACTAAACTTTTGTCCCACCTCTTTTCTTGCATGAATGGGCCAAGTGGGCCTCTAGGATTTTAGGAATTTATTGGCATATAATAATGGGCTTGGCCTATTTAGGCAAAAATTTGATCCGATACTCTTGATAATGTTCGAATAGTCAGATGCAACACGAAACTTCAGAGGAAGAAGATCAACTGCAACTGCAAGGCCTTCACGATATTCCAATTCCTCCAATATTTTGGGATCTAATAACCAGTGGCAGACCTAGGAGAAAAATGGAGGGTGTGCATACTCCTAATTTTTCTTGTGGCAGAGATACCATGTTGGATGGCCTCAAGCTTCCCTGGTGTAACACCCTCCGTCACTCCGGACCGACGGCCGTCACTTCTGACAGCTCAATAGGATCTCTAGACTAACCCCACAGACCAACACTAGTCTTTTCTGCGCACTCTGTCCTCATTCGTGCGCACTCAGTACCCACTTCCCGGTCGGTCACCCATCCTAGAATTGCTCTAGGCCAAGCACGCTTAACCTTAGAGTTCTTTTTGAATGAGCTTCCGAAAAAGAAGTTGCAACTTGTTGGTATGGGTTTCCTATCAATCCTATTGAGCCATGCGCTAGGGTCTCACATACACCCACCCTTAGAAGATCGACGTCCTCGTTGATCAACCACAAGCCAGGAACGTCCCCTCTTAGTACATGTCTGTGCGTCCAGTGCCGGCACATGTGCCATGCCGTGTCCACTTTGGGCCACACGCGCCATGCGCCACATGTCCGCTGCTGACCCGCACACACCCATGTAACTATGAGGGTCGGCTCTGATACCACTTGTAACACCCCCGTCCACTGGGCCCGGGGGGTGTCACTCCTGGTAGCTTAATAGGATCTCTAGACTGACCCCACATACCAACACTAGTCTTTTCTGCGCACTTTGTCCTCACTCGTGCGCACCCGGTAGAGCTTCCGGAAAAGAAGTTGCAACTTGTTGGTATGATTTTCCTATCAATCCTATTAAGCCATTCGCCAGGGTCTCACACCCGGCTGGCCTATTTAGCCGGGTAACCAGAAGAACCTGCCGGGTGTCTGGATCCACCCGGTCACCTCGGATTCGGTGGAGAGGATACAAAGGGCGTGGTGCTCCCTACAGAGCACGCCTCTAGTTCCTCACGTCATCAAGGTTGGCACGTCGTCCAAGCTACACTACACGACGACCGCACTGAGTGGGGCAAAGCTGGCTCCTGAGCGCAACATTTTCGGCTGACCTCTAAAGCTCTGGCACATGGGCACTGTAGCACTCCAACCCTACACTGTATCTCTGAATGGGTCATGAATCACCATCTAGGCCCCACTAGCTAGCCCGCTTTTTAAACCGAAAGCCCATTATGTAAACCCTAAAGCCCACATTGTAACCTACTCCTCCTAGCCATTATATAAGGGCGGGTAGATCTAGGTTTATAGGGAAAGACTCCTCTAGTTCATCTTCTTCCTCTAGTTATCACTAGTAGACTAAGAAAAACATCTCAAGGAGCACTTGTATTAGGCATACGCCCCTAAGATAGTATATCCTTGCAGGAGTAGGGGTGTTACGTCACCAAGAGGGCCCTGAACCTGAGTACTTTGCTATGTTTGCAGTGCTTGTGCCCAACCCATTGCGATAGCCATTGATAGCACCCTGATTGTCCCCCTTAAGCCATCCCCAATGGCACTGCCATGTTCCACACCATGAAAAAAATGTGCGGCTCTTTCTCCGAGCCATCTGACGAACTGACATATGATGCAATGCAACCAGTGAGTCGCCACAGTTCCTTTAGGTGAGTAGGACTAGTAATGTTGAGTATAGCCTTGATTTTTTCCCGGTTCACCTCTATGCCTCTTTGTGACACGATGCAACCTAACAATTTTATGGTTGAGATTCCGAAGAAGCATTTCTTCTGGTTAAGCATCATGTTGAATTTTCGTAGATTAGTGAACGTTTCCTCCAAGTAGGAAATTAATGTTTCCTTCTTTTTGGACATGACTGCTATGTCATCCACGTATACATGGACGTTTTGTCCTATTTGGTCGTTGAGGCAACACTACATAGTGCGATGACCCAGCATACCACTGCATGATGTAGTACACTATAGTCGTTGACATAACACCAATGAAACACCATTCACTAGTATTACATCCCTCAGAGTGGTACAACAGAAACACAGTAGCTCCAAGACATGATTATAGGTTACAACTCGACTCTTTACAAAAGATCCAGAGAACACTCTAGGTTAAAGAGAGAGAAAGAAACTTCTTACAAAGAAGAACCAGAAATAATCAACTCATAACTATTATGCTAATAAGATTAGCGTCTAACTATTTGGCTTGTATTGATGCTATTGCAATACTCTACAGAAGTAGGTTCTATGGCTAGATATTATATTCCTATCAAATCAGCAACTTCGTCTTCACTTTAGTTGATGTATATGTTAACTTTCTTGACTTCATTGAAGATCTTGAGATTTTGATGATGATTCCTGGAGCATAAGTTCATGTAAGTGTCGTCTATATTGGCTTCAGAATCTAGCAAGGGTTAATAAGATACGTTGAGTACGAGCGTACTTAGCAAGTTCACTAAAAAGGATTGTTTGATGCACTAGCTACAGCCATAGACCATAGGTAATAGGCAACGCAAGTTTTTGTAAACATTTCTTAAAAGGTTGCTTTTATTCTAAAAATCTATGTCCGTCAGCCTTCACAGGTTTACCAGAACTTTCATGGAGTTCCTTTCCTGCCATGTTCACAGATCCTTCCCAGAACAGGGAGTAACAAGTTATAGATCTTACACTCTAAAAAGGTGCATTACTTTACCCATGAGAGATCAAATCCTTGTTGCACAACCAGGCGATCATTTCCGTCCACACTTCCTATGGTGTGGGGCACAGTAGATGATCCAAGCCAATCACTGCCCCCTTCGTGACCCCGCATGTCTCCTTGGTGTACGCCATGCCCACCCATCGAATTACGGCAATGGTTAGTACAAACTGTCAAATGCCAGAACTATCGTGGGACGTTGAGGGTTCCCACCCATATGCTGCATATCCTCTACGAATTACTAATTAATGCACGCTACGAGGATAACAGCCACGACCTGCACATCCTGCTACATGCGAGAGGAACAAGATAACATCCATCCCATTCCAAATCTCATGGTTAACGCGTAATATATGGCGCAAGAATCACTGGATACATTGGTTGTTAAGTCCTAGATAATATGTTCCTTTACCACCGAAACTTTCATAGTAGGTTACTACCTCATGGTAAATAACCAATAATCATACTATTATGAAAATAGTGCTTTCTGACCTTTTTGAAATGCAGGTGATGACAACACTGGATTTGCAAAATACTTTATAGAAAATAATCAAAGGACATGAGCAAGTGTGAACTTGCCTTTTGTGATTGCAAGATTATGCACTCACGGTCTTCGAGACAATATAAGATCCAATATCTGAAAACAACATCATTGGTCTGGTAAGGACTAATGTTTAAAGAAGCAAGATGCTATTTATGCATAAGTAATGTAATGCAATTTGGTAAACTCGAATCCCCAGAATAAGCGTTGATCTAGTGTTTGGGAATTGGAAGTGGTTTCTTTGGAATGTGTTGTTCTTTTAGATAAGTTTCACACTTGTGCTTATTATTAAGGCTTGTGAGTATGTGAAACAATATTTAAGTATAATAAAGTACACACAATAATAGAATACTCAAGTGTGGAATGTATCTAAAGACTATGTATATAAGAGTTGTTCGTCATTTAGAACCTTCATAGCAATTCTTATGTCTTGCTTTACTATGTGTCTTAAAAGAATAACTTTTGAAGAAAAGTTTACTTAACTAAACAAAAGCATTTAAACTTTTAATTTAACATTCTTAGGTTTTCTTACAGGTTATTATTCTTAAGTAAGAAATATTACTTCATTTGGATACTAACCACACTAGTAGTTGTGACTTATCTATCTTGGTCATTAGATGGTATTATAATTTGTTCACTTCATATTGTTTCTTTAAGGTTAATTGAGATTGGTAGCACTTTTATTTGGGTCATGTTTTCTTAACATTATAATTGAATAGAATCATTTATCTTTGTAATAATGGGTGGTTATAATTCATAACATGGAAACAACATTTCTTAACTACTTATGAATTATCTTTGGATTTGAATCCTTTTATAAAGGTGTGATTATGGTTTGTGAATAAGTAAACAATATTATTTGCTACTTATGAACTATCTTTGGATTTGAAACCATTTATAAACTTGTGATCGAAGTAATTTTTAAAGGTTTTATTTGGTTAAACATATCATTCTTGAAGATTTTATAATCTCATAAGAATCTCTTTAGGAAATAATACACACTTATAGTGGAATGATAATTCAGAAAAAAATTTATTAAAAATGTGGTGACCTATTTTGACTTTATATTATCAAAACTTAGGACTAATATTATTTGTAGACCTCAAAGGAATAATTTTAGTAATATTAGCAATTTTTATTTATCCTTATATGAATTATCAATTAAGGTAATAAGTTTGAATTCAATTTATTAGGGTACTAAATTTGTACTTACTTCAAAAGTGAAAGGTTATAATTTTAATATGTAGATATTATTTTTGTGATCATTTTGGTATATTATAAATATTTTTATGATTTTTAAATATTAAAATATGATTTTTATAAGATTTATTACTATATAAACACTTAATAAATAATAAATATTTAATTAAGTGAAATAATAATACATAATTATAGTATTAAATTATAGTTCTTATTTTTATAAGAATCTTTATATATTATTTATATTTTTCTCATTTACCATTATTAAAATATGAATTTTCAATTTTTTCTTACTTTAAAATCTTTATTAAATACTAATTATTTAAATAGTTAACACAATAATATATGGTAATAGTTTTAAGTTGTAGATTTTATTTTTTGAAATTTTTCATATATTAAACATATTTTTCTGAATATAAAACAAAAGATATTGAATTTATAAGATTTATTCATTTCCTAATTAAATTGTAAAATAGGGAATTACTTTTTATACCTAGACTAAACCTACCCTAGACACTGACTGGTGGTCCAGTGGCCACGTTGTAAGCCACATGGGAAGTGGACCGAGTCAAGTGGGCTGATGTGGCTAGGGAATGACGCGGACATGACGTCACGCTTACGTAAGACGATGATGATCCTGAGATCATCGATCAATCCTTCGATCGAGGGCACACGAGGATGTGCGTTTAAGCTATCTAGATAGAGCGCGATGAGACGAGCGCGATGGTAGCGGCGCCATCCGAATATAGTCACCGGAGGATGGCCAGTGGCGAGCTGCAGCAGCGGAACGGTCGGAATCACGTGTGCCGAGCATTACAGAGGCCTAGAGACAAATCGGAAAGGACCAAAGGAAGCAGGAACTTACCAGGAATGTGAAGCCAGGTCAAGAATAACGACGAACGGCGATGCCTGGAGGTCTAGTGGTTCTTTGATTCAGATGATTGGAAGCATGAGGACAAGCGTGGCTCAACTAGGAAGAATGAGGGGACTGCGATGGTCACGCCGGTGGCCTCGGCGGAGCTTAGGGAGACCCGAAATGGCGAGGACGACAACCTCCGGCGAGCTAGGGTTCGGTGTCCCGTGCGCGAGAGAGATAGAGAGCTTTAAGGGGAAATATATGGGGATTGAGAGATAGAGGAGGATAAGGGCGTCTTCATGGTGATCTTATCCTCGCAGGGCAACCTCAGCGGTGGCCGGGATCGCAGCGATGACGTCTTACGGCATCGGCGCTTCCCACGCACCTGCTTGTCTCAGGAGGAAGACGAGACGAAGGGTTACCTAGGCCTGGGCCAGAGTGGGCTGGTTCTGGGATGCTGATATTACGCCCGGGAGCGACATATAGAGGATTAGGAAGATCTGGGCCAGCCTGTTAGCTCGGGATATTCTTTTTTCTTTTACCTTTCTATTTTCTACTTCCTTTTTCCAGATTTGTATTATTAAACCTGATTTGAAATTTTTGTTTAAGATTTGAATTTATTTTGGAGTCATACATATAAGAATGGGCATTTCAGTAATAGAAAACAATTAACATATATCTTGGATAAAAGAATTAAGGTATTTATATGGGTTCCTTATGGATAACATATATTTCTATAATTTTTATCAAAACATATACTTGGTATGGATAGTTCATTTTAGGGTTTATGTCATTCTTTTTCTAAGAATTGTATTCACTGGATTTTTAGAATTTTTTTATAAAATAGAAATAAGGTCTAATTGTCTACTTAACATGTATTAAGGATAGTTTTAAATTAGTTACTACTTATAATATTGAGATGGTAAGCATACAAAGATAATAATTCTCTTTCACTAGATCTTTAGATCCAAATATTCTTTTTGGACACAAGAGAATATAGCCACACTTATTTACTTATAGAGTTTTCCAAAAGAGTTAAGTTTAAAAAACATTTCCTTGGCCTATATTAAGAAATTGTAGTTGACTTTGTCATAAATATACAAGGTTGTCTTCCAAAGTGTCCCATGAGGAAATATTCTTTGGTTTGTCCCTAAACCAACTTGGTCTTAGATTTTAGAACTACAATCATCCTCTATGAGCTCTAGAGAATTTACTATACTTATGTTTATTTGTGGACAGTATTATAGATCAAGATTTAAGGACACTACATCTAAATTTATGATTATAATTTATATACTAAGTTAGAGTGAGATGTTGAGATTTCTTTCTAATGTGATTTTGACAGTTCCATGGTACTTGGTTTTCCATTAGGGTTTAGAGGTATGAGGTAGGCATGGAGCTTTGATATGGATTGTTATAGTCTTGGTTACTAGCTTCTCAGGAATTCCTATCTTCCCTACTTCATAATTCTTGATTTCTGATTAAGGAATTCCTTTCCTAGATATACTACGTCTTCATATCCGTCATCATGTGTTAACATGATGACATTTACTTCACAAGAATATTCTTACCAATAATTTCTTCTTCTAAATCCAATGAGCTTAACACTAAAGCTCTATATGATCTCCTTATAGAGATAATTCTCATCTCTAGAATACTTATTATGAATCCAAGTCCACTTGAATGTTTACTCTCTTACTTCACAATTACTTTGTAATCTCACTTATAAATCTCAGAAGCTTGTCACTGAAGCTTTTCATAATCTTCTCATATCTATACTTGGTTATATCAAACTAGTCCACTAATGATAACCTCTAATCCATTAAGTAGTTACTTCTAACTCCATTTATACTCTTCATGTATCATCCATTAGTAATATTACTCTAATATATATATATATATATATCAATTCCTACTTCACCTCAAGTGTTTAATATTCCCTAGGAGAAATAACTTGATCGATTCATGGAAAGGAAATGGATCTTTGGGACAAGCCTTGTTTAAGGTAGGATAATCAATACACATCCTTAAATCAATAGTGTCCTTTTTAGGGATGAGTATAGGATTCGCCACTCAATCAGTGTGGATGAGCTCTGTGATAAATTCGGCTAAATCTTGTCAGACTAATTCTTTGTCTATAGCTTTGCGCTTTTCATCGCCGAAACATCATAAGGATTATTTGACAGGTCTAGCATCAGGATACACATTAAGAGAGTGCTCGACAAGTTCTCTAGGTTCTCCGATCATATAAGAAGGTTGCCATGCGAAGATACCTTTATTAGCTTTGAGGAACCCGACAAGCGCACTTTCCTATGCGTGGCCTAATCCTACTGTAGAGGTCCCAACCTGATAAGGTAGAGATCCCTGTGTTTACAATGCTAGTCCCTAGATCGAATAGCTATCATCCATCGTTTAAGATGTAATATCAAGAAAGGTCATAATACAACTTATAACCAGGAATAAAATAATTCATTACATCTTACATAGGTCATTTGGCTATCTTATTACAATGTAGCAGATATAACTATATAGCATGGAGTCCTTCATCTTCAAATGCACAGGAAATCATATTGGTTGTAGACTTGTAATCCCTACTCAACAAACTTCACCAACATCAAACAAACCTGAAACATAATGAGTTAGAGCCACAAGGGTTAATACATTTGAATTGTATTGGAAAGTGATTTTATATTGACATGGAGAATCTACCATCTACATGAATATTTGGCTAAGTGGAGTTTTGGCTTGCCTTTGCATAAAACAAGTTTTTCCCTATCCTTTGAAAATAGTTTTTCTCTTTCAAAACTTTTCATCACACAATGGCACACTGGATACCCTCCAGGTGTTTACCTTGTTTACCCAACAAGTTTTAACTTAGAGAAATTGGGATGAGGAGATCCTTGATTGCTTCAATGCCTTTGATGCTGAAATTGTCCATTGCCGGGGACACGACTAAGTACTTAGGTTTTACCCTCTCGAGAGGTGGTGCACTTTCCCCACAAGACTCGACATGCATCGAGACGAGATCTTTCAAAAGCCTTCACTTAGACCAAATGGACGCGTTCCATCCTATCATCACTACCACCCTCTGTCCATATGGCTAAGTTATTACAACCTATATGATCAAGGCAGAGCCCATATTGCCATGTGGCTGCACTAGAAGCTTCTCAACACAAAACATCTCAAATCTCTTTGTTCCTGGGTGGAAATCCACAAGTGAGATACACAAGATAGTCTAGAGAAATGGGCCTTGTGTAACCACACAACACAAATCCTTCCAAGCAATTACCATTCCACCCAGGTGTTTCATTCACTTAGTTGTTTTATTAATCAAAACATAGTCATAGACTTTGCATAATATCATAGCATGAATATTTCACCCTTGAAATCTTTTAGCTAGGCTAAGCATACTAACAAAACTTGTATCTTGACTAAGGAAGAATCCTACCAAGATATATTCTATAGGATCTACTATAACATAGCAATTTATAAAATAGTGCTATCATGTATATTACAAAATATCACTAATGCAATATTGAAAAGATAGGACTTTTGATGACCAAAGTATAACTTGCCTTTTTGGTAGAGAAACTAGGTACACTCCTTGATCTTGCAATTGTCACATTCTGCAAAGTTCACTATAATTCAATCAAGCAAGGCACACTTTAAAAACTAGTATTCAAACAATTCACCACATAAAATAATGAAAACAAAGCAATGCATGCAAGCATGCAAAAGGTTGTTTTATGGAAAATTATTTTCTAATAAGGTTCTAACATTTTAAAACACCTACTGGACATTTATAAAATGTGGAAAATCATTTGAAAACAACTTAGTCAAAATGGCCCTTTTAAATCATTTTTGTTTCACTAGAAATGCTTTTATTCAAATTAATAATTCTCTAGTGTTAACCAAATATATTTTTAAATCCAAGTGTTAGTGTTTATGGTTATTAGGTCCAAAACAAACCATTTGCAAAAGGATTTACTCAAAAATAATTTTTAGAATAATTTTATACTCAAAATAGTCCTACAAATGCTTCTGCAAAAACACCTAATTTTTTAGAAGCAAAATATTAAACTAAGTCAATATTTGTAAAGTTTACATTTTACTGATTCCATTGATATAAAATTTGTAATTTTTGGAAAAGCTGATCAAAAGTTATGAATTTTTCAAGTTTAAACATCTAATAGATCTAATTTCTGTTTTAAAACAGCAGCCAGGACATGTGTCTTATTTCTATTGGTTGATACCGTTTCGTCTGGATCGAGCAACGTGGGATGTTGGATTTAAGTTACATCGCACGGCACAAATGATCGATACCACTTCGATTAGATCTAATCCCAACTCTACGATCTAGATCTGACGGCTCACAACACTTTGACCAGGAAATGGCGGTGCTGTAGATGGAGCGCGGCGGCGGCGCTCTGTCAGTGGCGTTCCGGCGAACACATGAAGCAAGGAAGGGAGAGGAGGGGCTCACCAGGTTCGCAGGGTCACTGCGGTGCTCAAGGTAGTCGTGGGAAGGCTAGGGGCGCATAGGGTCATCGCCAACTTCTCGCCGGAGCTATCGTCGGCGTCGGGCACGCTCTGGTGTCATCGGAGGCGAGGCTACAAGGCACGAGAAAGCAAGCCGAGGGTGGAGTTAGATGCGCGCGAGAGAGGGGAGTGTATGAGCGTCAACCAGAGCGAAGGGGGTGGCCAGAACTCACCGGAGGAACTCGCCGGATTCGAAGCAGAAGACGGTGGCGCTCAGACGAAGACAGAGCCAATATTATAGGGCACGGGTGCTGGCAGGTGCGCACGGCGATGGGGAGTGAGCTTGTGTGATCCTGGAGCAAGGGGGTGGTCTGGGCTGGCCGGAATCGACGCGAAGGCTCGTCAGAGCAGTGGTGGTGCGGGCTAAAATTGGGGCAGCCTAGGGGCTCATTGGGTGCGGCGTCTGAGGGGAAAGAGAGAGGAGGGCGAGGCGTTTAAGCGAGCATGGTCAGAGGAGGGATTTACTCATGGAATCAAGCGAATTGAAGCTGAGGGATTAACGCAGGAAACGGCCGGGTGGGGGGAAGAACATGTCGCGTGGGTGAGGGACATGATGCCAACGTAGCGTGGGACTAGGGCGTCAGCGGGGTTGAGGGTTGGGTACGCGGTGAGAAACGATTCGCGGGGAAAAGAGGGGGTGCCGGGTGGGCTATTCTATTGGGCCATATTGGGCTAGCTGGGCCTGGTCCGTTGGGTTCGATCTGTTTTTCCTTTTTTTTCTGAATCCTTTTTCTTTTTCTAATTCTATTTTTCTATTTTCATTTGATTCAAATGATTTAAGATTTAATTTGCATTCAAATTTTGCACAACCTTTTCAGTAGGTTTAAACTGTTTGATAGTGTGTTTAAATAGTCCACTTTTGAATATTTCAAATATTCTTTTATGATTTATTATTCATTTAAATTAGGCATTTGTCTTTATTTAAATAAAATTTAATATGGTTAAAAACGCATATAATGTTATTTAAATAATCTTTATTCCTTTGTTTTACTTGGATTTTCTTTATTCCATTTTCTTATGGATTTAATTCAAGTGTTAAATTGTCTTCTAAATAATTTTCTTATGATTTATTATTTATTTAGTTTAGGCAATTTGTCTTTATTTAAATAAAATTGAATATGGTTTAAATCCATATAATTTTATTTAAATAATATTTTATTCATTTTTATTATTCAGTAAACTTTTATTTCATTTGTTTTATGGATTTGGCCAAGATTTAATTTGTCTTTTAAATAATTTCTTATTTAATTGATTCTTTCTTTGTCCTATAAAATTCATATCTTTTTATTCATAGTTCCAAAATTGGTGATTCCAATTTGTATAATTTTATTTAATATTTGTTTATCTTTTTAAATCCTTCTAGGATTATTTTGCTCATAATTTGGTGTGGATTTTAGTTAGGAGCTTTATTAGCTTTGGAAATTATTTCCTTTTATCTTATTAAAATCATAAGGTTTTATCCATGGCTCCAAATTGAATGAAACCAATTTACAAGGTTTTATATTATTATTTTTTATTTACCATTTTTGGTCATTTATAAATGTTTATTGCTGAATTTTTATATGGATCAAAGCCATAGTCTTGGGTGATCTTGGAAATAATTTCTCTCATTAGGGTTTAGGGTTTTGGTTTATTTTTTCCAAGTGTTTAAAATTCAAGATACATCCATGTATGAATGCATTTGATCTTTGGAATATTTGTTTGTTGCTTTCTTATTCAAATTTTGTTCAAGAAGGGTTTTGATGTTTCCATTTAGAAGAAAAAAGTTTCTTTTCACCCTAAATTTCAACAATTTTTTATTTTGTTTGTTTATTTTTCACATTTCAAAATTTGGAAAATTTTGGGATGTGACAGGCTACCACCCTTAAAAGGAATCTCGTCCTGAGATTCGGGAAGGCTAGAGGTTACAAGTTGGCTTCAAGACAACTCGGGTACTACCACCCTTAAAAGATTTTTAACTAGATTACATCTTGGCTTACTTGAGGTCTTGGTGTAACTTCTCTGAACATTTGTTTACATAGTGTCCTTTGTTACCACACTTCAAAAATGTGACAAGGTTGATGTCCCTCATAGGTTTGCTTGTCTTGTCTTTCTTCTTTTCTGGACAATGTGATGCATAATGGTCTAGCTCTTTGCATTTGTTGCACATCACTTGGCTAATATCCTTCTTATTCTTGGGTCTCTCCAAAGCTAAAAGGGCTCTTAGTTCATGTTCCTCATATTTCACCACAAAGGTGGGAAAACTTCCTCGGTTCTTAGAACGATTCCTAGGATAACGTCCATGTTTCCTCTTGTTGGAGATATGCCCTAGAGGCAATAATAAATGTAGTTATTATTATATCTTTGTGTTTATGATAAATGTTTACATTCATGCTATAATAGTATTAACAAGGAAACCATTAATACTTGTGTGATTTGTAAACTTAATTTGAAGTCCCTAGTATAGCCTCTATACTTCACTAGCTTGTTGGTTGATTAATGATTGTGGTTTCCATATCATGAACATTGAGATGTTATCAACAACAAGATCATATCGTTAGGAGAATGATATGGTGGACATACTCCTATAGATAAGCGTAGCATAAAGATCAAGTCATTTCATTAGTTCAATTGCTATATGCTTTCGATACATAGTAACCTAATTCCTTCGACCATGAGATCATGCATATCACCTTTACCGGATGGATGCTTTGATGACATCAAACACCACACCGTGAATCGGGTGGCTATAAAGGTGGCATTAAGTGTTCGGAAAGTATTGGTTGAAACACATGGATCAAGAGTGGGATTTGTCCATCCACATGACGGATAGATATACTGGGCCCTCTCGGTGGAATGTCATCCAATTAGCTTGCAAGCATGTGACTTGGTCACAAGGGATCACATATCACGGGCGAGAAAAGAGTACTTATCGATGTGAGGTTGAACTAGGTATGCAGAGATACCGACGATCATAACCTCGGGTAAGTAACATATCGTGAGACAAAGGGAAATTGGTATCGTATGTAAGTGGTTCATTCGATCGCAAAGTAATCGAGAAATATGTAGAGCCATATGAATTTCCAGATTCCTCTATTGGTTATTGTTCGGAGAAGTGTCTCGATCATGTCCGCATAATTCACGAACCGTAGGAGACACACTTAAGGATTGACGTTGTTTGAGTAGTTATGGTATTATGAGAAAGAGACCGAATGTTGTTCGGAGTCTCGGATGGGATCCGGAGATCACGAGGTGATCCGGAATGGTCCGGAGAATAAGATTCATATAAGGAAAGTCCGTTTGAGTTCGGGAATGATTCCGTGTTTTCATCGAATGTTCTAGAAGGTTCCGGATTGTCCGACACTCCGGGGGGGGGAGGAGGGTACATGAATGTGTCATTGCTCATTGAATGATTGCATCATGTACTAAGTGTTCTTGCTGTCCCAAATAAAGGATTAAATTGAATCCTAAAACAGAAAAGTCAAATGTCCATTTGAAAGTCAAGCGCCAAAACAAGAAACCGTGGGAAACAAGCAAGAGGAGTTGGAACCAACCCGGAGGAGGAGTTGGACTCCTCCGGGCGGCGCCAGCCCTAGGCCGAGTTGGGAGGGACTCCTCCCTCCTGGCGCCAAGGACCCCCTCCCATATAAGGAGGCGGGCTCCTCCCATAGACACATAACTTTCTATTCTAGATCTCCGGTTTAGAGCCGTTTTGGTTTAGAGCTTCTAATTGCTTTAGCTTGCGGTTTAGAGCCTTCTAATTGGTTTAGAGCCTTCTAATTGGTGTGTCTAATTACTAGACCACTAATACCCTCTCTCATAAGCTCCACCATACTGCACCGGCTTAAGGCGAAGCCTGCGGATCTCCCTCTACTTAGGTACCTGCCTTTGTCTTCTTGGGAATCGCGAGGAGAGTGCTACAACCTCCGCTGCTTTGGAACAAGGAGAGGAAGGTCTTCGTCGAGTACCGAACGTGTGACCGATCAGGGAGCGCTAGGAACGTGGCGCTAGAAGGATCGTCTACACGATCTTGAGATCGGGAAGAGTACGACTACATCACCCACGAGAATCCGCTCTCGTTAAACGCTTTGGAATCTTCGAGGGTAAGTTATACCATCGACTCGTTGCTACAATCTAGTAGATAGATCTTGGCTTGTTTGTTTGTATGCGATAGAAAATTTTTGTTTTCCATGCTACGAACCCCTACACCTCTTTTGTCCACCATGGTGAGTCACAATGTATGGAGGTGCAAACTGAGGTTTGATTTTGCCTTCATCATTCTTGGTGGAAGTTGTTAATTCATGGAGGTTTCCAAACATTTTATGCATTCCATCTTGTTTCATCTATTGAACTATAGGATAGATGGGTCAATGTACAGGGACATGATCATTTCCTTCACATAGGAAAGATGTAACTTGAGATGTGGGGCATTGTTTAGTTGGATGTTTCTCTTCACAATTAGGGCATTGGTCCACATTTTCTTTGTAAGTGTGTCCTATGTCTCCACAGATTTTGCAAGATTGAGTTCCTTCTATAATATCATCCTTGATATCATTGTTGTCACAATCACCTTGGGAAGGGTTGCTTCTCATGTTGATCATCCGATTGGTCATCCTTTGCAACAATTGAGTTTGGGATTCCAAGAACTTTTGCATGGCTGGATGTAACTCATTGTTGTTGGCTAAAAACTGAGTTGTGACTTGATTCAACTGGTCTTGGGTTGCTAGTAGTTGTTCTCTCATGTGCATCTCTTGGTTGTTGTTACCATCCTTGATGTTGTAGTTGTGGTTCCTTGAAGAAGTCATCTGTTTGGGTTGAATTGGGATTAGATTAGGCAAAATATTTCTAGAGAAATAATTCTATTCACACGCAACAGATCACACAAAGAAATGTGCAAGCAATCACAATCATGCATTCCACTCAAACAACAAGATTCAAGCATGTTTTAGGCAACAAAATATTTTTGCTACACGGCATAAGTTGTGGTGATCAATAAATTGATTTTAAACTAAACAATAGTATGGTGTTCCAACTATAGGGTATCACTTGAGATCATTCCATTCTTATTAGTTGTTTCTTCATGAATAAGATCATGGTTTCCTTGGAAGAAATTCTTGCATCTTGATCACAAGCTCAAAGGTGATGATGGTTCCTTCTAAGTTGTGTTTCCTTATTCTCCAAGTCTTGAGTAATATTTCTTGTCTCACTTGTAGTTCTTAGTGATGTCCAAGTTGAAGTCCTTGGTGATATTGTAGTTGAAGTCATTGGTGATGGTGTATTCCTTGCTCATGTTGAAGTTTTTGTCCATCAAGTAGATGAGGGAGAGATGTAGAATAAAAAAATGTTGAGGAAAGAGTTTACAAGATTGTTTGTAAATAAGTTTGAAAAAATACAACTCCTATTTTTCTAAGGGGTTTTGTCCAATCCAAGGGTTACAATCCTACAGGCAACAGAGTGCTCTGATACCATCTGTAGAGGTCCCAACCTGATAAGGTAGAGATCCCTATGTTTACAATGCTAGTACCTGGATCTAATAGCTAGCATCCATAGTTTAAGATGTAATATCAAGAAACAAAGGTCATAATACAACTTATAACCAGGAATAAAATAATTCATTACATCTTACATAGCTCATTTGGCTATCTTATTACAATGTAGCAGATATAACTATATAGCATGGAGTCCTTCATCTTCAAATGCACAGACAATCATGTTGGTTGTAGACTTGTAATCCCTACTCAACAAACTTCACCAACATCAAACAAACCTGCAACATAACAAGTTACAGCCACAAGGGTTAATACATTTGAATTGTATTGGCAAGTGATTTTATATTGACATGGAGAATATACCATCTACATGAATATTTGGCTAAGTGGAGTTTTGGCTTGCCTTTGCATAAAACAAGTTTTTCCCTATCCTTTGAAAATAGTTTTTCTCTTTCAAAACTTTTCATCACACAATGGCACACTGGATACCCTCCAGGTGCTTCCCTTGTTGACCCAACAAGTTTTAACTTAGAGAAATTGGGATGAGGAGATCCTTGATTGCTTCAATGCCTTTGATGCTGAAATTGTCCATTGCCGGGGACACGACTAAGTACTTAGGTTTTACCCTCTCGAGAGGTGGTGCACTTTCCCCACAAGACTCGACATGCATCGAGACGAGATCTTTCAAAAGCCTTCACTTAGACCAAATGGACGCGTTCCATCCTATCATCACTACCACCCTCTGTCCATATGGCTAAGTTATTGCAACCTATATGATCAAGGCAGAGCCCATATTGCCATGTGGCTGCACTAGAAGCTTCTCAACACAAAACATCTCAAATCTCTTTGTTCCTGGGTGGAAATCCACAAGTGAGATACACAAGATAGTCCAGAGAAATGGGCCTTGTGTAACCACTCAACACAAATCCTTCCAAGCAATTACCATTCCACCCAGGTGTTTCATTCACTTAGTTGTTTTATTAATCAAAACATAGTCATAGACTTTGCATAATATCATAGCATGAATATTCCACCCTTGAAACCTTTTAGCTAGGCTAAGCATACTAATAGAACTTGTATCTTGACTAAGGAAGAATCCTACCAAGATATATTCTATAGGATCTACTATAGCATAGCAATATATAAAATAGTCCTATCATGCATACTACAAAAATATCACTAGTGCAATATTGAAAAGATAGGACTTTTGATGACCAAAGTATCACTTGCCTTTTTGGTATATAAACTAGGTACACTCCTTGATCTTGCAATTGTCACACTCTTCAAAGTTCACTACAATTCAATCAAGCAAGGCACACATTTAAAAGTAGCATTCAAACAATTCACCACATAAAATAATGAAAAAAAGCAACGCATGCAAGCATGCAAAAGGTTGTTTTATTGGGAAAGTGTTTTCTAACAAGGTTCTAACATTTCAAAACACCAAATGTGAAGGGAATATGCCCTGAGAGGCAATAATACATTGTTTATTATGTGTATTCCAAGTATATGATAGATGTTTATTTTGCATGCTATAATTGTATTAATACGGAAACGTTAATATATGTGTGTTTAATAAACAAACAGAAAAGTTCCTAGTTAAGCCTCTCTCATAAACTAGCTCGTTGATTAACAAGATGATCAAGGTTTCCTGATCATGGACATTGGATGTTGTTAATAACGGGATCACAACATTAGTGTAATGATGTGATGAACATTCATCCGAAGTATAGCATTACGATCAAAGTCATTGAGTTTATATTGCTATAACAACTTACGAAGTGATCCTAATCCTTAGACCATGAGATCATGTCAATCACTAACACCGGAAGAGTTTCTTGATAACATCAAACGTCACACCGTAACAGCGTGATTATAAAGATGGGTTCAGAACTAATAAAGTGTTATGTAGAGGCTCATGGATCGAGAGTGGAATTTGTTCATCCCGATGACGGATAGATATACTGGGCCCTCTCGGTGATATCACATTGATTAGCTTGCAAGCAAGTGATTTGATCACTAGAATGTTATATCAGGAACGAGAAAAGAGTACATGTCGATAACGAGATCAAACTAGGTATGGAGATACCGATGATCGAATCTCGGACATGTAATATATCGTGAAACAAAGGGATTAAGATACTAGCGTAAAAGGTTAACGATCACAAGAAAGTCATCGTTGAATGTGTGGGAGTCGATATGGGTCTCGGATCCCGCTCGATTATTGATCGAGAGGGTCTTGATCATGTCCGCATTATTCACGAACCGTAGGGTGACACTTAAGAGACACCGACATCCAATTGGAGCAAAAGTTTCATGCCGAAAGAATAAACAAGCGCGAATTTATTTCACTAGATACCAAAGCAGGTTTTGGTGAAATTGCGTAAAGTGGTTATGCATGTGAAATAGAATTCTAGCAAGGGTTATTTGTGAATGTTTGTCATTAAAGTAATTGACAAAATTCTGAATAAAATAAAAGAGTTTTATTTAATGAGAGTTTGCATTAAATTTGGTGGAAATTTAATGGGATCTTTGAGTGGGATTTTGAGTGGAGGAATTTGGAGGAGTTTTGTGAGTGGAGGGGCCACCCACATGAAGAGGGAGGGCAAGGGGCAGCCCCATGCGCCACCCCTTGGGGTTCCCCCTCCTCCTATAAAGGAGCCCCTCCTCTCACTTCTCACTCACACCTCCTCGTGAAGGATCTCTCTCCCCTCTAGAATTTATCCCCATGGTCTCGGACTAGCGAGATACATGTTCGGTGGCTATTCGGCAAGAAAGAGTTGTGCTTCCGCTGCATCGCTGGAGGCGAGGCGGAGGTTGCTCGGTGCCTCGAGCGTGTGCGAGCACGGATGCGCTGCTGATTTGCGGCGCTAGGACTTCCTCTCGATCTTGAGATCGGCAAGAGATCGTCTACATCAACCACGAGTGGGACTCGTTAAACTTTGTCGGTCTTCAAGGGTATGTTCTCTACGGATATACATCTGCCCGTTGTTTGTATCTAGTATAAATAGATCTTGGTATATAGTTCACATCGTAGGAAAATTTTTGTTTTCTATGCTGCGAACCCTACAGTGGTATCAGAGCCGGATCTATGCGTAGATACTTTACACGGGTAGTACACATATGAGTATGTGGGCGATGATGATCATGTTGTTGCTCCTTTCTTGTGATTTTGGATATTGGTGGCATAGTGGGATGAAGCGGCCCGGACAAACTTTACATGTCCTCGCACATGAGACCTGTTCCACGCTTGACATGCAACTAGTTTGCATAAGTGGCTAGCGGGTGTCTGTCTCCTACTATAGTCAATATCTATTTTGCAAGCGAGTTGTCAACAATTTGATTATCCTCGTTGTGGTTCATGTTCGTAGGTAAGAACGGTTCTATCTCGAAAGCCCTCACCACGTAAAACTTGCAATGGATAAATTAGAGGCGTCTAGTTTAGATTGTTCTTTGGGCTAGTGTTATGATATGGTAGTGTTGTAAGTAGAAGTATGAGATGATACTCTTACAACACACATAGCGTGTAAAATCCATAGATTGTGGATTTACACATATAGGTATGATAGTGATCATACCACGATGCACATGATAGAGATCATCTGCGGGAACCATATAATTTCACTAATAAACATATGATGTTTGATTGCATCTTATATTCCTTGTTTAGCGCTTTGTTAAGCATAATAAGATGATCCCTCATTTAAATATCAAGACAAGAATGTGTTCTTCCTTTAGTATGCACCGATTATGTTTTCGTCGCTCCAAGACATCACGTGATGATCGGGTGTACTTGGATCCTCGACCATACTTCGGGTGTAAGACAGTTACACACGCAAAATACTAAGGTTCTAACTTGGCGAGCCTAGAATGTACAGACATGGCCTCGGAACACAGACCGAAAGGTTAAGCATGAGTCATATAGTTGATATGATGCCCATTTGATGCTCGCCTTTGAAGCTATACCGACTCACGTGATGATCGGACTTGGTGTAGTGGATTTGGTTCATGTAATCACCAAAAGGACACGAGGGATGTCGCTTTTGAGTGGGAGTTCATTCGTAATATAGATTAGTTGAACTCAATCTATCATACACTTAGTCTAAACTTGACAAATTCTGTTGTAGATGGCACCACACCTTTTATTTTCAATGCGTTCATGGAGAAAGAGAAACTAGCAACGAACGGTAGCAACTTTCTTGAATGGGCCATGAATTTGAGGATTCTCCTCTCTTTGCACAAAAGCAATATGTGCTAGAAGCTCGTTAGGCCCCCCACCTTTGTGATGCCCCGACGAGGAGAAGAATGTCTATCGACTCGTCGGAGGACCACAACTTAGTTCATTGCGGCATATTGTATGGGCTAGAGTCGAACTTGAAAGCATTTGAAAGCGGCAATGCTTTTGATACAATGGGTGAGTTGAAAATGATTTTCGACACACATGCTCTGTGAGAGCTACAATGCTTGAGAAAAGTTCTTTATTGCATGATGGAAGAGAACAGCTCCGTAAGTGAGCATGTACTCAAGATGTCGGATTACGCCGATAAGCTTGTGTCCTTGGGAATAACGATTCCCATTGACTTAGGCATCCATCGTGTTCTGCGGTCTCTACCACCTAGCTATAAGAGCTTCGTGATGAACTATAATATGCAAGGCATGAAGAAGTCTCTCCCGAGCTTACATCAATGCTTAAAAGCTGTAAGTGGAGATCAAAAGGAACATCAAGTGTTGATGATCAATAGGAACACGGTTTCAAGAAAGACAAGAAGCGGAAGGGAAGTAAGGCGGCAAGCCTGTTGCGCTGAAAAAACCCGAGTTGGACCTAAGTCGATCGAAAGTGCTACTATTGTAAGGGGCCCTTTGGGCATAAGCGCCCCAAGTATCTGGCGAGACAAGAAGGCGGCAAGGCAAACAAAGGTATATATGATATACATGTTATTGATGTGTACTTGACTAGTGCTCATGATAGCACCGGGTATTTGATACCGTTGGTTGCTAATATTTGTAACTCGAATCAGGGGCTGCGGAACAGGCGACCGCTAGCAAGGGGTGAGGTCAAGATGCGTGTCGGCAATGGATCAAGTGTTGATGTGATCGCCGTCGGAACGCTGCCTCTCCACTTACCGTCGGGATTAGTTATAAACTTAAATAACTGTTATTTGGTGCTTGCACTGAGCATGAACATTGTATCTGGATCATGTTTGATGCAAAGTGGTTTTTCATTCAAATATGAGAACAATGGTTGTTCCATTTATATGAATGAAATCTTTTATGGTCATGCACCAATGTTGAATGGTTTATTTCTGTTGGATCTCGATGATAATGTTACACATATTCATAATGTTGATGCTAAAAGGATTAAACTTGATGATGATATATCCGCATATATGTGGCACTGCCGTCTAGGTCATATTGGCATTAAACGCATGAAGAAGCTCCATTCGGATGGACTTTTGGAATCACTTGATTATGAATCATTTGATACATGTGAGCCATGCCTTATGGGCAAGATGACTAGAACGCGATTTCGGTTCAATGGAGCAGGCGACAGTTTATTGGAAATCATACATTCGATGTATGTGGTCCAATGAGTGTGTCGCCGAGGTGGATATCGTTATTTTGTTACTTTCACGGATGATTTGAGTAGATACGGTTATATATACTTGATGAAACACAAGTCGAAACCTTTGAAAAGTTCAAGGAATTTGAATGAAGTTGAAAATCATCGTAATAGAAAGATCAAATTTCTACTGACCGTGGAGGTGAGTATCTAAGTTACGAGTTTAGCACTCACATGAAAGAGTGTGGAATTGTTTCACAACTCACACTGCCGGAACACCACATGAAATGGTGTGTCGTCGAATGTCGTACTTTATTAGATATGGTTCGATCTATGATGTCTCTAACGGACTTGCCGTTGTCATTTTGGGGTTATGCACTAGAAACTGCTGCATTCACTTTAAATCGGGCGACATCTAAATCCGTTGAAACGACACCGTATGAATTGTGGTTTGGAAACAAACCTAAGCTGTCATTTTTTAAAGTTTGGGGTTGCGATGTTTATGTGAAGAAACTTCAACCGGATAAACTCGAACCCAAAGCGGAAAAATGCGTCTTCATAGGATACCCTAAAGAAACTATTGGGTATTCCTTCTATCACAGATCCGAGGGCAAGGTTTTTGTTGCCAAGAATGGATCCTTTCTAGAGAAAGAGTTTCTCGCGAAAGGTGTGAGTAGTCGGAAGGTAGAACTCGAAGAGGTTGTGGAACCTTCTCTTCAAAGTATGGCGAGTAGCGCAGCGGAAGTCGTTCGGAGTTGGCTCCACATTGAAGAGGAACTAATGATAATGATCATGAAACTCGAAAGAGAGTACTACCGAACCTCGCAGGTCAAACAGAGCGTGCAGACTCCGAAGTGACGGAAATCTGTCATAAATTTCATGGTTGATGAATATAATGACCTGCGACGTATGAAGAAGCGATGATGAGCCGGATTCCAACAAATGGTTAGAAGCCATGAAATCCGAGATGGAATCCATGTATGAAAATCAAGTTTGGAACTTGGTGGAATTACCTCACGACCGAAAGGCCGTAGAGAACAAATGGATTTTCAAAAAAGCGATCTTTGATGGTAATGTGACCATCTATAAAGCTCGACTTGTCGCAAAGGGTTTCGACAAATTCAAGGAGTTGACTACGATGAGACTTTCTCTCCGTAGCGATGCTAAAGTCGATTAGGATTATGTTAGCAATTGCTGCATATTTCGATTATGAAATATGGCAAATGGATGTCAAAAGCGTTTCTCAATGGTAATATTGAAGAAGAGTTGTATATGATACAACCAAAGGGTTTTGTCGATCCTAAGGATGCTAACAAGGTGTGCAAGCTTCAACGATCCATCTATGGATTGAAGCAAGCATCGAAGTTGGAATCTCGCTTTGATGAGGTGATCAAAGAGTTTGGATTTGTCCAAACTTATGGAGAAGCTTGTATTTACAAGAAAGTGAGTGGGAGCAATGTGGCATTTACGATATTATATGTGGATGACATATTATTGATCGGAAATGATATAGAACTTTAAACAGTGTTAAAAGTTATCTAAACGACAAATTTTCAATGAAGGACCTAGGTGAGCGTCATACATATTAGGCATAAAGATCTATAGAGATAGATCTAGGCGCCTAATAGGGCTATCATAAAGTACATACCTTGATAAGATTTTAAAGAAGTTTAAAATGGACGGAAGTAAGAAGGGGTTCTTACCTATGTTGCAAGGCAAGACATTGAGTAAGACTCAAAGTCCGGCCGGTGAAGAAAGAGAGATAATGGACAAAATCCCTATGCTTCAGCCATAGGCTCTATTATGTCGCCATGCTATGTACAAGACCGGATGTGGCACACGCTATTAGTTTGACTAGTAGGTACCAATCGGATCCGGTTGAACCTTTGGATAGCGGTCAAGAATATCCTTAAGTACTTACGAAGAACTAAGGATATGTTTCTTGTATAGGAGGTGAAGAAGAGCTCGTCGCTAAGTGTTATGTCGACGCTAGCTTTGACACCGATCCGGATGACTCTAAGTCTCAATCCGGATCGTATTTCTCATGAATGGCGGAGCGGTTAGTTGGAGGAGCTCCAAACAACCTGTGGTAGCGGGATCAACAACGGAGGCCGAATATGTTCTTTGCTTGAGCGGCTCGAGCGATTTGGATGAAGGAGTTCATATCCGAACTAGGAGTTGTGGCAAGCGTTGGACCCAATGGTGATCTATTGTGACAACAATGGTGCCATTGCCAATGCCAAAGAGCCAAGGTCTCACAAGCATTCCAAGTATATTAAGCGCGGTTTCACTCCATCCATGAGCATGTCAAGGATGGAGATATAAAGATTTAGAAGTACATACGGATCTCAATGTAGCAGATCCGTTGACTAAAACTCTCCTAGAGCAAAACATGATCAACACGAACTCAATGGGTGTTAGATATATCACTATGTAACTAGATTATTGTCTCTAGTGCAAGTGGGAGACTGAAGGGAATATGCCCTGAGAGGCAATAATACATTGTTTATTATGTGTATTCCAAGTATATGATAGATGTTTATTTTGCATGCTATAATTGTATTAATACGGAAACGTTAATACATGTGTGTTTAATAAACAAACAGAAAAGTTCCTAGTTAAGCCTCTCTCATAAACTAGCTCGTTGATTAACAAGATGATCAAGGTTTCCTGATCATGGACATTGGATGTTGTTAATAACGGGATCACAACATTAGTGTAATGATGTGATGAACATTCATCCGAAGTATAGCATTACGATCAAAGTCATTGAGTTTATATTGCTATAACAACTTACGAAGTGATCCTAATCCTTAGACCATGAGATCATGTCAATCACTAACACCGGAAGAGTTTCTTGATAACATCAAACGTCACACCGTAACATGGTGATTATAAAGATGGGTTCAGAACTAATAAAGTGTTATGTAGAGGCTCATGGATCGAGTGGAATTTGTTCATCCCGATGACGGATAGATATACTCTGGGCCCTCTCGGTGATATCACATTGATTAGCTTGCAAGCAAGTGATTTGATCACTAGAATGTTATATCAGGAACGAGAAAAGAGTACATGTCGATACGAGATCAAACTAGGTATGGAGATACGATGATCGAATCTCGGACATGTAATATATCGTGAAACAAAGGGATTAAGATACTAGCGTAAAGGTTCCGCGATCACAAGAAAGTCATCGTTGAATGTGTGGGAGTCGATGGGTCTCGGATCCGCTCGATTATTGATCTGAGAGGGGTCTCGATCATGTCCGCATTATTCACGAACCGTAGGGTGACACACTTAAGAGACACCGACATCCAATTGGAGCAAAAGTTTCATGCCGAAAGAATAAACAAGCGCAGGAATTTATTTCACTAGATACTGAAACAGGTTTTCGGGTGAAATTGCGTAAAGTGGTTATGCATGTGAAATAGAATTCTAGCAAGGGGTTATTTGTGAATGTTTGTCATTAAAGTAATTGACAAAATTCTGAATAAAATAAAAGAGTTTTATTTAATGAGAGTTTGCATTAAATTTGGTGGAAATTTAATGGGATCTTTGAGTGGGATTTTGAGTGGAGGAATTTGGAGGAGTTTTGTGAGTGGAGTGTCCACCCACATGAAGAGGGGAGGGCAAGGGGCAGCCACCCCTTGGGGTTCCCCCTCCTCCTATAAAAGGAGCCCTCCTCTCACTTCTCACTCACACCTCCTCGTGAAGGATCTCTCTCCCCTCTAGAATTTATCCCCATGGTCTCGGACTAGCGAGATACATGTTCCGGTGGCTATTCGGCAAGAAAGAGTTGTGCTTCCGCTGCATCGCTGGGCGAGGAGGCGGAGGTTGCTCGGTGCCTCGAGCGTGTGTGCGAGCACGGATGCGCTGATTTGCGGCGCTAGGACTTCCTCTCGATCTTGAGATCGGCAAGAGATCGTCTACATCAACCACGAGTGGGACTCGTTAAACTTTGTCGGTCTTCAAGGGTATGTTCTCTACGGATATACATCCGCCCGTTGTTTGTATCTAGTATAAATAGATCTTGGTATATAGTTCACATCGTAGGAAAATTTTTGTTTTCTATGCTGCGAACCCTTCAAAATGGTCCTTTATAAAATATGGAAAATCATTTGAAAATAAGTTAGTGAAAATGGCCCTTTTAAATCATTTTTGTTTCACTAGGAATGATTTTATTCAAAGTAATAATTCCCAAGTGTTAACCAAATATATTTTTAAATCCAAATGTTAGTGTTTATGGTCAGTAGATTCAAAACAAACCATTTGCAAAAGGATTTACTCAAAAATCATTTTTAGAATAATTTTTATACTCAAAATAGTCCTACAAATGCTTCTACAGAAACACCTAATTTTTAAGAAGAAAAATACTAAACTAAGTCCATAGTTTCAAATTTTACATTTTCTTATTCCATTGATATAAAATTTGTAATTTTTGGACAAGCAGATCAAAAGTTATGAATTTTGCAAGTTCAAGCATCTAATAGATCTAATTTCTGTTTTAAAACAGCAGCTAGGACACGTGTCTTATTTATATTGGCCGATACCGTTTCGTCTGGATCGAGCAACGTAGGCTATTGGATTTAAGTTACATCGCACAACACATATCGATCCATACCTCTTCGATTAGATCTAATCCCAACTCTACGATCTAGATCTGACGACTCACAACACTTTGACCAGGAACTGGCGGTGCTGGCGACAGCACGCGGCGGCGGCACTCTGTCAGCGGTGTTCCGGCGAACACATGAAGCAAGGAAGGGAGAGGAGGGGCTCACCAGGTTCGCGGGGTCACTGCGGTGCTCAAGGTAGTCGTGGGAAGGCCAAGGGCGCACGGGGTCGTCGCCAATTTCTCGCCGGAGCTATGCCGGTGTCAGCCACGCTCTCGTGTCATTAGAGGCAAGGCTACAAGGCACGATAAAGCAAGCCGAGGGTGGCGTTAGATACGCGCGAGATAGGGGAGTGTACGAGCGTCAACCAGAGATAAGGGGGTGGTCAAAACTCACCGGGGTAACTCGCCGGAGTCAAAGAAGAAGACGGTGGTGCTCAAACGAAGACAGAGCCGGCGTTCTGGGGCGCATGCAAGTAAGCGGAGGGTGCTAGAAGGTGCACACGGCGATGGGGAATGATCTCGTGTGATACAGGAGCAAGGGGGTGGTCTGGGCTGGCCAGAATCGGCACGGAGGCTCGTCAGAGCAGTGGTGGTGCAGGGCAAAATTGGGGCAGCCTAGGGGCTCATTAGGTGCAGCGTCTGAGGGGAAAGAGAGAGGAGGGCAAGGCATTTAAGAGAGCATGGTCAGATGAGGTATTTACTCACGGAATCAAGTGAATTGAAGTTGAGGGATTAACACAGGAAACGGCTTGGGAGGGAGAAAGAACAAGTCGCGTGGGTGAGGGAGATGATGCCAACATGGCGTGGGACCAGGCGTCGTGAGGTTGAGGTTGGGTCTTGGTGAGAAAGCGATTCATGGGAAAAGAAGGGGGTCAGGGTGGGGCTGTCTTTGTGATTGGGCTAAGTGGGCACAGTCCATTGGGTTAGATCTGTTTTTCCTTTTTTTTCTGAATCCTTTTTCTTTTTCTAATTCTATTTTTCTATTTTCATTTGCTTCAAATGATTTAAGCTTTAATTTGAATTAAAATTGTGGACAACCTTTTCAGTAGGTTTATATTGTTTGATAGTGTGTTTAAATAGTCCACTTTTGAATATTTCAAATATTCTTTTATGATTTTTATTCATTTAAATTAGGCATTTGTATTTATTTAAATGAAATTTAATATGGTTAAAAACCCATATAATTTTATTTAAATAATCTTTATTCCTTTATCTTATTTAGATTATCTTTATTCCATTTGCTTATGGATTTAATTCAAGTTTTAAATTGTCTTCTAAATAATTTTCATGTGATTTATTATTTATTTAATTTAGGCAATTTGTCTTTATTTAAATAAAATTGAATATGGTTCAAATCCATATAATTTTATTTAAATAATCTTTTATTCCTTTTTATTATTTATTAAACTTTTATTTCATTTTTTATGGATTTGGCCAAGATTTAATTTGTCTTTTATATAATTTCTTATTTAATTAATTCTTTCTTTGTCTTATAAAAATTCATATCTTTTTATTTATAGTTCCAAAATTGATGATTCCAATTTGTATAGTTTTATTTAATATTTGTTTATCTTTTGAATTGCTTCTAGGATTATTTTTCTCATAATTTGGTGTGGATTTTAGCTAGGAGCTTTATTAGCTTTGGAAATTATTTCCTTTTATCTTATTAAAATCATAAGTTTTTATCCATGGATCCAAATTGAATGAAACAGTTTTTCCAGGGTTTTATATTATTTTTTTGTTTACCATTTTTGGTCATTTATAAATGTTTGTTGCTGAATTTTTATATGGATCAAAGCCATAGTCTTGGGTGATCTTGGAAATGATTTCTCTCATTAGGGTTTAGGGTTTTGGTTTATTTTTTCCAAGTTTTTAAAATTCAAGATACATCCATGTATGAATGCATTTGATCTTTGGAATATTTTTTTGTTGCTTTCTTATTCAAATTTTGTTCAAGAAGGGTTTTCATGTTTCCATTTAGAAGCAAAAAGTTTGTTTTCACCCTAAATTTCAACAATTGTTTATTTTGTTTGTTTATTTTTCACATTTCAAAATTTGGAAAATTTTGGAATGTGACACCTATGCGTATGGTGGTCACCTTGGAGGGATCATCTTCCTTCAGCGGTGTGGTCTTTGTCCCTCCGATGCCTTAAACTACAAATTTGGCTTCAGCACCTCGTTTTTTGTAGCTGGCATCTCAAACGGATCGGTGATTTTCTTGCTCTCCTGGTACTCCTGGGCGTGCATCACGACTTTAGCAAAGGAAGCAGCTCCTTCCCTGCAATCTCATGCTTTCTTCGGGTTTCCTCGGATGGCGAAGATGCCGTTGGGACCCGGAAGTTTCATCATGTTGTATATGTAGCAGGGGCGGTCCATGAACGCCCAGTAAGCTAGACGCCTGAAGATGGCGTGGTATGCACTTTTGAATGGTACCACCTCAAAATAGAGTGGTTCAATCCAGTAGTTCTGTGGAGTACCGAATGTTACGTCTAGAGTGATCTCATCCAGTGAATTTGCCTGTCTCCCTCGTATAATTCTATGGAAAATCATATTTCTGTAATTTAACTGAATTTCATTAATCTTCATGCATTGTAGTGTCTCGATGCAGAGAATGTTGATGCTGTTGTCACTATCCACGAGAGTTTTAGAAAACTCATAGCCATCAATAAGAGGATTGACGATCAGAGGATACTTTCCATGTCGATGAGATTTTTGCGGGTGATCGCTGTGATCAAAGGTAATGGTTACTTCTGACCAATCTAGAAACTAGGGGACAGCTAGAACCATGGAGTCGAGCTCATGGAGAACCGCTTTTTTGACCTTATCTGGCTGAGCTCCGAGGAAGCAGACGTAAGTGTTTTTCTTGGTAGGATATTCTTTCTTTCAATCCAACTTAGGTTGTGCGGCTTCCACTTCTTCCATGCCGGAATCTTCCTTGGCCTCTTTGCCTTTCTCGAATTTTTTATTTCCTTTTTGTCGCTTGTTCCTATAGCCAGCGTATTCGTCTCTCTTGATATCGTCATTATAACGACACTCAGCATTGGTACGGGAAGAACCCTCATTTCCTTCCGGGTGATGTACGCAAGGATTGTTGGAAATATCGGCCCAAGAATAGGTCTTTCCGGGCTGCTGGTCACCTCTACCCTAGACTCGGGAAGTTCCGCGGCCTCGTCCCAGGCCACCTCCACTCCCTCCTCATCCTCCAGATCGAAAATTTGCGTTGACAGTTGTGTTTTATGGATTGGGTTTATCCTTCGAGGTGTTTTTTGCATTTCTAGGTCTGCTGCTACTTCGGCTTCTTAGATTATTGTGGTATGGTCAGGGCGTTCAGCAGTCCCTTTGAATCATCATCGGCATCTGCATATTTTCTTGACGTCTCTATTATCTCTCCCAAGTCGATAACTTTGTCGCATTTCATCCGATAACGTAGTAATCCGATTGGGAGCCCAGCGATAAAAGCTTCAATCACAGTTTGGTAGTTTACTCCTTCGTAGGATTTTTTGTGTCGATCCATCATCAGAGGTAGTCCCGGAAAGTTTCTCCAGTTTTCTGGGTGCAACGCTGCAGATATCCGATCGTGCACGGACTCCTGTATGTACCTTCGGAATTTTGAAAGAACGCACTTTGCATATCATACCAGTTATTTACCTAGTTTTCTGCCAACTCAATGAGCAATGATCGAGACGTCTTCCATACAATAAGTGGGAGATATCGGACTGCGACCAAGATATTTCCTCCTTTGGCGATGCAGCAAGCCTAGAAAAAATCCTAAATCCAACTATCTGGCCAGGCCACACCGTCATAGGGTTAAATGTGCTTTGCGATGCCAAAGTCAACTGGAAATTTTGTCTTGCGGATGCATATACTGAAGCACTTGGGTCCCACATACACGTTATCATCCTCATAATGACGTGCTTCGACGTTATATTTGATGCGATGGAGAGCATTGTTTAGCGAGAGTGATCTTCTCCTTGGATGCTTGATGTTCCTGCAGGGCAATGGAGTCAGATTTCTGCTTCTTCTCCTGTTGTTGCATTCTCGGCCCTGACGGATACCCGTCTATGATGAGAGACATTATGGTCACTGATAGGTGGGGACAATGGTTCTAGTGGATTACTTCCGACTGAGCGACGGCTTCCTTCCGGAGGTTCATTGTGCTGGCTTCGAGGTGGATCTTCATGACATCGGCCGTCGTGCCAAATTGGTCTGGGCGGTCTTTATTGTTTCTTCGTCCAGCGTTATCATCATTGCGACGAGGCTCATCCAGACGGCTGGTGTGTCTGGGAGGTGGCATTTGCTGCCGGTCCTGCTCTCGCTGACGTTGCGCTTTTGCTTCATCCGCGTAGCCTCTAGTTTGCCGACGATGGGATTTATGGGGGACTAGTTCCTTTATGACACCCTTGCCTGATAAGTCTGAGTTCCTGTGTATAGTGCTAATCCCTAGATCTGTTCACTAGCACACATAGTACAAAATGATACCAAATATAACTGTGCATCATAAATATAACAAATATGATCTAGAATTTACATTATTTATTCAAGTACATAGCATAAAATGTATATAAGGTAGATATTCATCCTTAAAATGTGCCAGAAACGAACAATTCTTGAGTGGATTCTCGTGACCTATGAACAATCTCTCAGAACAAAATAACCTACAACATGAAACATTGCAGCCACGAATGGTCACTACATTTGAATTGTATTGGCAAGATGTCATTAGTTTGGTGGACACTGAAAAAAATCTAACACCTAATGCTTATTTGGCTGGTGGATCTCAGGAAAATTTGCAGAAAAGCAATATAGTTTTATCATACTTTCCAAATAGTTTTTTTCTTGATAACACTTTTCACAGGACACACTAGCATAAGCCCCATGCACTAATTGCACGGAATCCCCAACTCTAGATACACGGTGGTCTAGCTCCGTATGCTCCTAAACCATTGTACACTTTTATAAGGACACACTAGCACAACCCGAATGCACCGATCGCACGGAACCCCGGGATCTGGATACACGGTGGTCTAGCTCAGTATGCTCCTAACCCATTGTTCACCCATCAAGTTTTATTATGAAATTGGAATGATGAGATCTTCCAAATAGTTACAAGGCTAGTTGCACAAAATTGTCCATAATCGGTGTGACACCCCCGGGATTAGGGCTAGACAAATCCTAGACCTCTTTCTGATATAAGCCTAACCTAAATATCGAAAGCATACAAAGAGAAAATTGATAACACAACAGTGACCCTACGACACAAACATCATTAGAGCAATCTCATAACTGAGCAAAGAACCAAAATATTATAAGCAGAGGTCACTGACCACAAACATCAAACAACTGAAGGCAAATTATGCTATTAAGTATAGCAAACTTAACAAATGGCCTAAGAGGCCCGAAGCATAACGATGACGTCCAGTCCATAGATTCCAGGCTGCCGACTAGAACCCCAGGCTAATCGTCGATGTCGATACCGTAAAGAACTCATCTTCTATGGTAACACTTACTCTGCTGCAAAAGTATCAACGAAGCAAGTGTGAGTACAGGGAGTACTCCGCAAGACTTATGGCTAGTGGAGTTATGTTGCATAAAGCCATCTTGGTTTGTAAGATAAGAGGGAGAAGAATCTCGACTAATAAAAATATTTTAAAAGGGGATAAGAGAGCGGTATCTCCAACTTTGATCATCTTTTGATATCCACCAAATCATCATCAGCTGAACCTACCAACTAGGATCACCCCCTCGTACCCATGAGGAAGCATCCTTAAGCACACATTACTCAACTTGCCAAGTTTTACGATTAGGTTCAAGTTCTATATGATCTTAGAATACGTTCCCAAGTCGTCCATAACCGCGGACGTGGCTTTTCGAAAATATTAATACCCTGTAGGGGTGTACAACTTTACCCACATGTACCAACCGATTCTTAATGCCAGATCATTAGCCCTCTTCCTTGGAAGGCCGACAGAGAGTGGTTCAAGTACAAGGGTTAAAACCCAAAGAAAGGAGTAACTACTACTTGAGTAACAAAGCGTACACTACAAAATACTAATCACGAGTAACTTCCCAGAGAAGAAACAACTTCTAAAGTACCCAAAGAAATGAAAAGGAGGCACACGAGGCGAAAGGAAACTTCAAGGCCTAGAATAGATCACTCTGTAACCATGAACAAGGAAAACACAACACGCCATAAAACAGAGAGATCATGATGGAAAGAAATCTCTCGGGTGGACTGAACAAGGGGAACAAGGAAAACACAACACGCCAGACTCCAGAGAACTTAACACTAGGTCAACTGGTTGAGAAACGGCATGCCTGAAGAGGCTATGTTTTGAAAGACGAGACGAGATAACGAAACTTTTCCAAATCAACACAAGATAAGATGACCCAGAGTTAGAGCAAAACTAGATAAGGAGAAAAATAATCATACCAACGTTTTCGCACATAATTTTCATCTTTGAAAATAGTTTTCACAAACACTAGACTCAACATCGATCAATAGAAAAGGTTTCCTACAGTTGGTACTGCTCTGATACCAAAAACTGTGACACCCCCGGGATTAGGGCTAGACAAATCCCAGACCTTTGTCTGATATAAGCCTAACCTAAATCTCGAAAGCATACAGTGAGAGAATTGATAACACAACAGTTACCCTACGACACAAAAATTATTACAGCAAGATCATAACTGAGCGAAGAACCAAAATATTACAAGAAAAGGTCACTGACCACAAACATCAAACAACGAAAGGCAAATTATGATATTAAGTATAGCAAACTTAACAAATGGCCTAATAATGACCCACAAGTATAGGGGGGTGTATCGTATTACTTCCGATAAATAGGAGTGTCGATCCCAACGAGGAGCAAAACATGCTGAATAGTGGTATGGAGCAGGAAATCCCTGTGAATACTTAGCAAATGCATTTTTAGTTGTTTTCTGACAAGGCAACAAAACAACGAGCAAGTAAAAAAAGTAACGAACAAACGGAGCAAGTGGCCCAATCCTTTCTTAGTAAAGGACAAGCCGGTGGAAATACTTATAAGGACCAAAAGTTCTCGAGGACATATGGGAATTCTCTCAAGTGCTTTCGCTTCAAATAGCTGAGTACTCTTCTCTGGTGTTTGTAAGTGTTGTGTGGGTGAACCTGTGCTAATATACCGCCCTTCCTAGGACTAATACATTCTTGTGATTAAACCCCCTACAAAGATCCGTAACTACAGGAAAGTAATTAAGATATAAATCTAACCACAACCTTAAACTCTGAGATCCTATGCTCCCTTCTGCAAAGGTGTCCTAACAGGGGTTCAGGTTTCTGTCACTCCGGCAACCCCGCGATTAGTATCCAAATACACAATGCATTCCCCTAGGCCCATAAATGGTGAAGTATCATGTAGTCGACGTTCACATGACACCACTAGAAGAATAGCACCACAACTTAAATACTAAACCATTGAATAATAACTGATCACACATTCACTACTAAAAACATGACTTCTCCCATGTCCTCAAGAACTAAACGAACTACTCAGAAGACATCATATGGATCAAGATCAAAGATGATATGATAATGGATAACAATCTGAACAAAAACAATAATCCAATGGTTCTACTCACAAGCATCAACTAAATAGTAATCAACACCGGGAAAGTTTCCCCTAAGAACTAAAGCAATATCCAACACAATTGTTATAGCAGGACAGAGTGGTGGTGATGGTGCTGGTGGAGATGATGGTGTGGATGATGATGATGATCCCGATGAATCCTAGCTTGATGACGATGTTGATGGCGACGATATCCCCTCTTTGGGAAGGAATTCCCCCGGCAGAAATCTATCTGTCGGAGAGATCTTTCTCTCTCGGTGATTTCCGCCCCCAGAGGTGGCGGAAATCTATCTGTGGTCGCTCCCTGAGCCTTAGGGTTTCGAAGGGAAGATATAGGCGAAGGGGCGGAGTCGGAGGCCGGGAAGGTGGGCCACACCTGCCCTAGGCGCGTGGTCAGGTGGGCCCGTGCCTAGGGGGTGTGGGCCCCCTGATGCCCCACTTCGTCCCTCCTTCTAGCTTCCTTCGTCTTCTGGTAAAATAATATGTTTCCATATTTTTCTGGTATTTTTCTGATCTTCGCGAAATTGCACCGAAATGCCTTCTTTTCCATCAGAATCCAGACTTCGGCAGTCCAACATCCAAGAATCATCCAACATGCATAAACATATGAAAAGACATAAGTAATACCGCATAATAAGACAAATATCAATGAATAGAGGTTAATTATGATGTAGAATGGTGATGCAAATTGGGCGTATCAACTCCCCCAAGCTTAGACTTCGCTTGTCCCCAAGCGAATACTGAGCTCAGTAAACATGTCCATATGTTTATGCAGTAAAGTGTCGATAAAAGAATATGAACAAGAAGCATCACACTTACCATTGCACAACTCATAGAAGAAAGCAACTCACCATTATATAACTTAGCTTGCAACCAAGTACAACAGTCACAATAGAGATGCATAAAGATAAATCATAATTGTAATTGGCAAACTTGTTCTTGGTCAGAGAACACCTAGCAGACAGTTTCACAAAAAACTTTCTGTAGAAGTTTCAAAACAGGAGCACACTTTGCTCAGAAAGGTTTTTCAGAAGTGAAGGCTTTCAAAGTAATACTCAATAGATAAGAGTTTTGTGCAAACAAAGAAGATAAAGAACATGATTGAATAAATCACCATATGAATGCTTGAAACACAACAACTCAAAAGCTTGCTAGAGATAGAGAGGAAGTAGTTTTACTGACTCAACTTGGAAGTGGGAGAAAGGTCCCTTCTTAGAGGGTAGCAGGGATTACAAGTCATAAAGAGCTTCCCAAATAATATGGTACTTACTAGCTTTGAGCCCTCATTGCCCCTATCATAGGCATCTTGAGATGATTAAGGTTAAAGTGAACAAAGATGGAGTATATGCTTGACGAAATATAAGTTGGCAATCTCATGTCCCTTGAATATGAGGGCCACTCCTCATGCATACTCAAGTTTGGGCCCAGGTAAGTTCTTGTCATTGTAAGTATTTGCATATCATTGAGAACCGCAACGGAGTACCCCTTGCACATGGTACAAGAGCTTTCCCATAACCAAAATGACAGGCAAGCAGACAATGAGCATCTCAGCGATCTTTTTATTTACTATGTGTATAGCTTTTTATTGAGGATGTTTCATAGATGACCCACTATGGTGATGCTGCAAGTTTCCACCATGATTAAGCATTTCTTAGGCTAGCGGCCTAGGCGTTTCTCTAACATAGAATACAAACTCCATGGACTTACAAGTTCCCTCTTTATTTCACACTGTTGACATCCATAGACAAAAGAGGACGATATCAACTATGTATAGAGTACAAGTGCAATGTTGAAAACGTTCGCCGTGATAGCACGGTTCTGCTAATTCCAATTTATAGATGCAAGCATATACAAATTTGATGTTCACAATGGTTCAAGTCTATTAGGGGCAAGTAAATAAAGTGTGCCATCAAGTTCGTGAGAGCTTTACTAACTAGTTTTCACATAACAAAATACTTTTTAATTCGAAAGGTAGATGAAGCTTGAGAATTTGCTAGGAATAGCAAAAGCTACTAGGTAGATATGGTGGACACAAGTGGCAAAATTTTTAGGTTCAAAGGATTTTGGAAACATGAGAAGTATGCCTTCTCAAAACAGGTTTTTGCCTAGCAAGGCTAGGTAGCAAGCAAGAGAGTTGAAAGAAACAAGCAAACATACAAGTAATAAAGCCAAACATGCAATCTTCCTTGAAGACACAAAAGAATCTTAAATAAAGAATACTAAGGTTATGAGCCAACAAGAAAGAAAACAAATGATACCAAATACCTGTAATCTTTTTCTTTCTTTCTTTTTCTTTCAAACTAAAGTCACTGACCAGAACTTGGTTTGCCAAAACCAATTTAGATCCACTTGATGATCCCAAAGTGGTGCCAATTTTGAACAACAAGATCCATCATATAATAGAGATTGCAAACTAAAATAAGAAGTGCAAAAAGTAAAAGATGAGACTTCTCATTAATAACCCAATAAAGGCACTCACACCAAGGGATACATAGATAATCAACTAAAGGAGAGATACTTCCACATGCAAACGAAACTCTAAGATAACCCCTCTACCACAGATATGAATCCACTAAAAAGGTAAAAGGAAAAAGATAATGGTGGTGATACCGCGGCACTCCCCCAAGCTTGGAAAAAGCAAAGGGGATGCCAAACCTGATGACGAATTACTCCTTCGGTGGTGGTGGTGTTCTCTTGATAAGCTCTTCAACAAGTTTCTTCAAATCCTCCATATCGAAGGTCAAAGTATGAATTAACTCTGAATTATGCTCAATGCAGCCCATGATCAACTCGGACCGAGGATCCCAGTCCTTGTTACTCTTTCTCCATTCTTCCAAATTAGCGCGTTTCTTCCCTGCACGGTTAGAACAAGGGGTACTAGGAGGAAGTGTGTGCGGAGCGAGGATACGATGCGGAGTTCTCCCTCATGTAGACATGCGTGCTGTCCTTCTAAGCTGGGTCGGTTGTGCCACCAAACCAATGCTTGCGACGGTAGCGCGAGTGTCCGGTTGCTTGTCCTCCTCCATGTCACCTTCATACCCTACTGAAATCTCCTCCTCCTTGGGGACTTGAGGTTCTTCTTCCTCGGGCTTCTTGCCTTTGTCGTTGGCGGATGCCATGGTGCTCTAAACTTGAGAAGATTTCCTGACAAAAACAGATCAAAACGAAAACACGACGAGAACACGATGCATGAACCTCGGGGGATTCGGGGGGTTATATATTAGGAAGTTTCAATGCATAAGGAAGGTTTTGACACGGAAACGAGGCGGAGACGGAGTTCGGGAGGGAAACAACCCCCTCAGCCGTGGCCAGGCTGGGCCCGCGCCTGGGGTGGGTTTGTCCACGCCGGGCTCTGTTTCCTCCTTAGTTTCGTCTCGTAACTTCCCTTATGTATTAAAAACATCAAAAATATAAAAAGATTGGGGTTTCACGAACCTTCTGTCTTCACCACTTTTACCTATTTAAAGACGAACTCTGCAGATTCCTTCTCTCTTTCTCCTGAGAATTTCCTTCATACAAAACTTTTGCACAAACTCAATGACAACATTAGTGTAAGAAAAAACAATAAACCTTTGGTACACACTTCAACTGAAAACCCATCAAAACAAAATCTTCTGTAAGAGGCAAATGCAAAAGATGGCAGAAATCTGTCAAAACAGACCGGCAGGTAAAGATTGATTTGTTCGAAGACCTTCTGTTGCTCAAATCAAAAAGTGCAGAACTAATGAAAGTTGGGTAACAAGATGGAAAACATGATCAGAAAAATCCAGCTCCATCCAAAGTACCGAGCTTCCTCACTAATTTTTGCAATGCAGCACAAAAATCTGTCCCAGGATAGACACTTTTCACAACTCCTCTGCTTCACAAAAATAGTTGAACTTGACACAAAAACCAAAACAAAAAGGATAAGGAGCGGTTATTACAGAGGTAATACCTTCCAAGACTCGACAAAACTCTTGGGTTATCTCCCAACAAGTACTTTTGATGACCCACAAGTATAGGGGGGGTATTGTAGTACTTTTGATAAATAGGAGTGTCGATCCCAACGAGGAGCAGAAGGTGATGAACAGTGGTATGGAGCAGGAAATCCCTATGAATACTTAGCAAACAGATTTTTAGTGGTTTTCTGACAAGGCAACAAAACAATGAGCAAGTAACAAAAGTAACGAACAAACGGAGCAAGTGGCCTAATCCTTTCTTAGCAAAGTACAAGCCGATGGAAAATACTTATAAGGACCAAACGTTCTCGAGGACATATGGGAATTCTGTCAAGTGCTTTCGCTTCAAATAGCTGAGTACTCTTCTCTAGTGTTCGTAAGTTTTGTGTGGGTGAACCTGTGCTAACATACCGACCTTCCTAGGACTAATACATACTTGTGATTAAACCCCCTGCAAACATCCTTAACTACAGGAAAGTAATTAAGATATAAATCTAACCACAACCTTAAACTCTGAGATCCTACGCTCCCTTGTGCAAAGGTGTGCTAACGGGGGTTCAGATTTCTGTCACTCCGGCAACCCCGCGATTAGTAGCCAAATACACAATGCATTCCCCTAGGCCCATAAATGGTGAAGTATCATGTAGTCGACGTTCACATGACACCACTAGGAGAATAGCACCACAACTTAAATACTAAACCATTGAATAATAACTCATCACAGATTCGCTACTAACAACATGACTTCTCCCATGTCCACAATAACTAAACGAACTACTCACAAGATATCATATGGATCAAGATCAAAGATGATATGATAATGGATAACAATCTGAACATAAACAATAATCCAATGGTTCCACTCACAAGCATCAACTACAATAGTAATCAACACCAAGAAAGTTTCCCCTAAGAACTAAAGCAATATCCAACACAATTGTTATAGCGGGACGGAGTGGTGGTGATAGTGCTGGTGGTGATCATGGTGTGGATGATGATGATGATCCCGATGAAGCCTAGATTGATGACACTGTTGATGGCGATGGTCTCCCCTCTCCGGGAAGGAATTCCCCTGGCAGAAATCTATCTGCCGGAGAGATCTTTCTCTCTCGGTGTTTGCCGCCCCTTAGAGGCGGCAGAAATCTAACTATGGTCGCTCCCCGAGCCTTAGGGTTTCGAAGGGAAGATATATGCGAAGGGGCGGAGTCGGAGGCCGGGCAGGTGGGCCACACCAGCCCTAGGCGCGGGGTCGGGTGGGCCCGTGCCTAGGGTGGTGTGGGCCCCCTGAGGCCCCACTTCGTCCCTCCTTCTGGCTTCCTTCATCTTCTGGTAAAATAATATTGTTCCATATTTTTCTGGTATTTTTCTGATCTTCGCGAAATTGCACCGAAACGCCTTCTTTTCCATTAGAATCGAGACTTTGGCAGTCCAGCCTCCAAGAATCATCCAACATGCATAAACAGATGAAAAACCATAAGTAATACCTCATAATAAGACAAATATCAATGAATAGAGGTTAATTACGATGTAGAATGGTGATGCAAATTGGGCGTATCACCTAAGAATCCCGAAGCATAACGATGACGTCCAATCCATAGATTCCAGGCTGCCGATCAGGAACTACAGGCTACTCGTCGATGTCGATGCTATAAAGAACTCATCTTTTATGGTAACACTTACTCTACTACAAAAGTATCAATGAAGCAAGGGTGAGTACAAGGTGTACTCCGCAAGAATTATGGCTGGTGGAGTTATTTTGCATAAAGCCATCTTGGTTTGTAAGATAAGAGGGAGAAGAATCTTGGCTACTCATAATATTTTAAAAGGGGACAAGAGAGCGGTATCTCCAACTTTGATCATCTTTTGATATCCACCGAATCATCATCAGCTAAACCTACCAACTAGGATCACCCCTCATACCCATGAGGAAGCATCCTTACGAACACGTTACTCAACTTGCCATGTTTTACAATTAGGTTCAAGTTCTCTATGATCTTAGAATCCGTTCCCAAGTCATCCATAACCAGGGACGTGGATTTTTGAAAAGATTAATACCCTACAGGGGTGTACAACTTTACCCACACATACGAACCGATTCTTAATGCCAGATCATTAGCCCTCTTCCTTGGAAGGCCGATAGAGAGTGGTTGACCACGAACTTTACGTTGCTTTCTCCGAGACCATGAGTCACGCGCCATAACGGGTTGAGTCCCAAAGACAGACCCTAATGATGTGCGCAGGGTTCAAGATTATGGAGGCCGTGCCTCTCTTGTTCCTGGCCATGCTTACCTACCTGTTATGAATGCATCTCCGTCACCTCCTTAGAGATCAACCAAGATGCATATGTCAAATGGAACGCCCGAACTATATGACTCATGGAATCTACTAGGCAAGTTAGTTGGCTCAGGGGGTTTCCAGGCCCCCGTGTGGCTGTACGCTCGTCTTGGTTTCAAGAGGCAAGAACTAAGGTCATAGTAGTGGAAAGTATGGGACTGCAAAAACCACAACCCACTGTGGCCTCCCATACAAGCCTTAGAATATTTAACTTTCATCTCTGATCATACCACGTCATCCTGTCAAACTAGGTTCATTCGCAACTCTGATTCATCAATAGGTTGGACCAGCAGTAACAACTAAGCATGTCTAAGCACAACAAATGTAATAGCTCTAGCAACACTTCACAAGCCAAACCCTAGTTATGCTAGGAGCAGTGGATCAGGGAATATAGGCTACGAAGGAAACATGCATCAGATAGGATTACTCTATCTATCGACAAAAGACTTTAGAATCGTAGGCACATGACAAGAATTGAAATGCTTGAAAACATAGGATTATATCATGTGTGGGTCTTCGTTTGCCTTTGCCTGTTGACAGCCAGCTATAGAACTTCAGGGTTCATCAGCTTGACTTGTTCGCCGATAACCTTCGATGGTGTTGATCTCGACCTTAGATGGTGTTGACATCGGGCTTTAATCTCGATCTCAATATCGTGTTCTACCGGGAAGAAGCAAACACCAAAATAAAGGGAAACAATCAACACATGGAATCGATGCAATTCTCAAACAAGGATGATGATATGACAAGTTAAATTGTATTGAATTGAAACCCTAAAGCATGCTCGACAATTTAATCGGTGTTCCGAGGGGTATAAACCCTAATTTGGAGAAAACCTCGAAGGCATATGAGAGGGGTTATATTGTTGTTCTAATTATACTTGTAATGGAAGTTGCTTATGAATGCATGATTATAGCTTAAAGAGGTAGATCTCATTTTTCTAAAATTTTTGATATATTATTTGTATTTTCTGACTTAAAATGAATAAATTATGAATTTATCCATTTTTAATTCATTTTAAATCATTTTTGGAATATTGTAAAATGATTTACATTTTAGAATTACTTAAACATTTTTAATAGTCATAATTTTTTTTTTGAAATTGCTTATATCACATACAGGGTGGACCCACCTATCATATATTTAAGACTTACAGAAATGATTTACTCAAATTATTAAATAAAAAGGAAAAAACTTAATTACAACATGATGATGTCATGCTGACACCATCTGACACCATCCATGGCCTTGCTCTCAGATCGATGATGGAACCGGCGATTGAGCGTGCGCAGGGCAGCTAGGAGGGGATAGTTAGACATGCGTGAACGCAGGGAGTCGATTGGTTGGTGCGCCGCCAAGAAATGGTCATCAGAGAGCAGCTGGCGATGGCGGACAGCGGCAGCGGTGGCAGGTGGTCGATGGAGAGGGAGATGGAGAGTGAGAGGAAGGGAACAGAGGGGCGCGCTAGCACCGCATGCTCACCAGGAAGCCGATGGGGGTGTCGGGGAGGCGAGGCGAGGTCAGACGACAACGAATCGACGGAGCCAACGGCAGCGGCCGGTGGTGCTTCTTGCTCGATTTCGGCGAGAGGATAGCTCCCCTTCTTGCATGCTTCATGGTGGAGGACGAGGAAGACACGGTGCTTCCAACGGTGGCCTCAGCACGACGTGGGGTGGTCGGGGATGGCGAGGCAACATTGTGGCCAGAGCTAGGGTTTCGGCCATGGTGAGAAAAGGATAAGACAGAGGGGAGAGTGACGTGCTAAGGTTCTCTGGCCGCGTTGGTGCAGTACTTGTAGGCGCTGGCGGGCGGCGACATGAATCGCGGCGCATCTCTAGCGTCAGACGGCGGCGGCAGCGACATGGAGCTGCTTTCCGTCATCGTCGATGAAGACAAAAGGGAGGAGAGAGGCCGAAATGGTATGAGGCCAGGATGGGCCACGCATGGGCTCCTGTTGGGCTAGGGATACTGCGCGCGAGCAGCGGAAAGGAGAGAGGAGAGTTTGGGCTATGACCCAGATAGATAGGTTCGTATTTTTTTCTACTTAAACCCTTTTTTTCAATTTCTATTTGTATTTTCAATAGTAATTCTATTTTGAATATTTTCAAAATAGCAGAACTTTTGTAAACATTTCAAAATATTGCAGGGGCGCTTGTAACAATTTGGGATGCATATATTTTGGGTTTTAAAAATATTTAAAACCATTTGAAAGGTTTCAAATAGAGGGGAGTTAGGGTTGAGGGTTTTTGAGAACCTTTTTATTTCATGCATTTTAAATGATGATGCTCATGAATACACAAACAAATCCTATTTACCATTTAATAAAAATAGGGTTGTTACAACCTGGGACACAACTAAGTACTTAGTTTGATACTCTCAAGAGGTTTGTACACTTTACTCACATGGCCCAATCAAAAATCAAGCCGAGACCTTTGGGAAATAGAATCTCAAGCCACACCTCGGACCATACCATCCTACATACGCTACCTTGTGATCACGACGAGTCAAGGTTTGATAACTTAATTAGTCAAGACAGAGACCATATGACATGTGGTTATACTGGAAGCTACTAAACAAGAAACTGTCCAATCTCTTTAAGCCTAGGGTACTTTTTGCTGTAGTGAGGAAAACACAGGAAACCCCTGTGATTTCCACCCTTTCACTGGTGTCCCGATACCTTACCCGGGTGTTTGATTTAGTTGAGTTGTTTTATTAACAAAACAATATATTTCCACACAACTCAACTCATCATAGATCATGTAACTTCCCAACCATGAATTCTAGTATAGAATGGCTAAGAATCTACAATACAATGTCAAAAGGAGATCCTATAGTAAATAATATAGCTATTTGGACTTCATATCATAGCATAGTATAGCTACCCTAAAGTAATAATCCTACAGATGCATCACTACTAAAACGACAACTACATGCATAGGAAAACATAGGACATTATGATAATGACACTTGCCTTTAGTTGATGTAGTCGTTTAGATAATCCTCAGAGTTGTAATCGTTGCACTCGTTACAATCACAAATATTGCACTCCTCGCAATCTATCGATCAAAGAATTGTATACAACATAAACAACCATACAATTATAACAAATGGACAAATGCATGCATGCCAATTTAATATATCACTATGGTTGTAATCAGTTCTCTAAACATTATTAGATCACATGATGCATGCAGAAATGTTTTAGTGCAATAGGGTATTTATTTTTAAATCTTGATTACCATTAGATATGTTTTAATAGTTCTGTTGCAACTTCTGTACTAATTGTCGAATTAAATTTGGACCCGAGGTGTACTGTATAGAGGACATTATACGAAGCAGTAGAAATTGGATTCACCCTAAGCAGAGTTGTAGATATTTTCCTGTGAATTAATTACTATATAATAGAGTCTAAATTATTTAAAAAGTTCACTTCATCCAAATTTATATCTAAGACTAGATCTGTAATTTCCACTAAATTTTGAATCCATGGACATATTATTTATAATTTTCCGATCTATAACTAATTTACTATGAATTTAATACTCTAAAAGACCATTAATACTAATTAAATTAATTAACAGTTATATGTCACGCTAAAGTAATCGGATCATATTAATCTACACAAAATTATATTCAATTTAATAAATTGTATGCATTTTTTGGACATAGTATGCATTTATAATGAATTTTGACTGGGCCTAGATGCTGACCTGACTATATGGCCATGAAGAGGCACCATACTGGGATGATGATGTGGCATGCGCTGACTGGATAGTAGCGGTTTGGTTGGATCTCAACCTTCGGGATGGAATCCGATGTCTACGAGAGAAAGTTGGCTCTAGATGTGCTCGATTTTAGCTCAAAATAGATAATAAATAGATATGTGTTAGAGAGACAAATCCATAGATCAAATCAAAAAACTTATAACATAAAAGTTCCGGGAAATGATTAGATCTACCTTTTCACCAAAGGAATTTGGATTTAAAGAAACGAGAACGAGTATATCTTAGATTTACACCGTCATATCTGAAAAATTGCAGTGTGAAATTCTCTAGCTATGCTAGATGAAAAGAGGTTAGGTTCATTGGTGTCTAAAGATTTCAAAGAAATCTCCAACTTTCGTGTTTTAGCCGAAGGCAAACAACGAAGTATAGATGGGTTAAGAAAAGAAATAAGATACGAGCATATATAGATTCAAGATTTTGAGAAAGGAAATTGATATAGCTGTGGCTCCAGGGATTTATATGGAGGTTTAGGATGTGAGGAGATTGATTTTGAAATAGGGAACAAGTAGAAATAAATGAAAGTCAATTTAGAGTTGTAGATCTAAAGATATTGATGTTTGAATAGAGATATGTTCGGAAAAACCGATTTTGCACAAAACTAGAGAAACCTAGGACCGATCCTTGTTCCCTCGTGCATGGCTGGTCCGGCTGGTCGGCTGGCTGGACCGCTCGCTAGTGGGCCAGTCCACTTAGTTTTTTCCTTTTTCAATTTTTGTATATATGTTTTGCATATGTACTCAAAATGACAATATTCTTGTTTCTAATTTTTTTTTTAAAATTCAATAACTAATTGTAGGATCATTTTTGTAATATTTTTGCTAGTTTGCAATTAGTGGGTTTTTAATCCCCTATATATTCCTTATAGTAACATTCTGGAAATTCGAATATATGATTTTGGAGGTTTTTCCAATATCTTTGATTTGGTTTTATTTGATGCCATGATTTTTTTATGAATACATGCCACATGATTTTAATTTTTTAAACATTCACACAAATATTAAAACTAAAACTCAATTCATGACTTTTTTCCTATATGGCTACCTGGGTCATAACAGAGAGATAACTTTAATTCCAAATGTTTCTTTTTCTTGAGAATTTTCAACAAAGTTAATCAACAAGCCAAACTTATTTTATTTTATTTACATTCCAACATTAGGAAATTTTGGGATATTACAAACTATCGCGCTTAAAAGGAATATCGTCCCATGATTCGAGAAGGCTAAAAAGAAAGATGGTTTAAGGATCCACTAGGACGCTACCACCCTTAAAATAAAATTGACTGTGTCACTTCTTGAGGGTTCACTTGGCTCAGATTGGTTCTCCTTGCACATTTTGAATTCCATGATTTGCAGATTCTAGGCAAACACTACTTGAACTTGCGAACTGTCATGGTGGCCAACTAGGAAACATTTGCTTCATGATACCAATTTAATACGATTAAGGGTTTATCCTTGCCGTATATTCCTACGATTAGCAATGGGTGATTCTGTAAAGGTTCAAGATCATACCATTCTAAGGTATAAGCTCAACACTGGCTCTCCACTAAGGTTGAAAGGATACTCAAGATTCACAAATCCAACATTACTAGAGAGAATGATAAGAGTAGTAGGAATGATGATCAATCCATCCTGCACCCAAATTATTACCTTGTATGAGGATAGGTGGATCGCGTAACTTATCACTCGGGCATACTCACTTTCCTTGTAGAAGTTTACATGGGCATGAACCAAGGTTTTGTGTAGATTCCCCTGTGTCCAATCTACAAAGCTACTACTAAAACTAAACTATCGATGCTCCAAAACATTCAAGTTGCGTAATCTACAACATAACATTCCTTTGCAACTTCATACTTCCACACCCTTTTGTGGCATTAGACAAAATTAATCACGTTCATTGGGGCGTCATCGTCTAGAATTCCACTAAATCTATCTCCATATCTTCAACACATCATTCCAGATCTAAGTGTTTAAGATAGGAAAGTGTAGATTCTATAGGAAAGAAACTACGAATACCCATACAAACAACATTGTATTTTAAAATAAGTTTCATTTGTAGTTGTCATGAAAACAAGGAATGAATGACAAAATTGATGTTTGTAAATTTTACTACAAACTAGACTACATTAACTACCTACATGTCAAAGGATTTAAAATTTGAAGTGTTTTTCATTTCTTTTCTTTTTACAAGACTAAAAAGGCGATCGGGGGTGGGGGTGAGCAAATTTTTGGAAACTATATGTGGTGCACGGCCTCAACTTGCGCCACAGATATGTAAGGCACCATCCATATCTGCCACATATGGATGGCCCTGACATATGCGTGACACATTACTACGCATTGTGCCACAGATAAGCCAACTATATGTGGCACACGGCCTACACATGCGCCACAGATATGTCAGGGGTCATCCACATGTGGCATAAATGGATGCCCTACCCTTATTCGTGGCGCATCTTGAGGCCATGTGCCATAGATAGTTGGCTTACCTGTGGAGCATGTTACATATTTGCGCCATAGGTATTTACTATGGCGCATGCTTCTGCCCATGCACCACTAGGTATCAGTACCATGGATAAAAAATTTCCTAGTAGTGGTGGGTTTGACGGGTTTAGTGAAACCGAGATAGATATCGATCTCGCTGATTGGCATGATGGTGTCACTAGTAGAGAAAACCCTACCACCGGCTAACCAAAATGGCCTACCACCGGCGAGTTCAGGCTCACCGGCGACTATCTCACCGACGGTAAGGACACATCGCTGACGATTCCAAAATTCTCCGAGGGTATTCTATGTTATCGCCAGTGAGTAGGCCTATTTGCCGGGGATAGTGCTCCTACCACCGGCGCCCACCCCTTTTCGCTGGGGCTAGTGCCCCTACCACCGGCGCCCACTGCTTTTTGCTAGGGTTACTGCCCCTACCACCGGCGAACACCAACTTTCCGGGGGTAGTACATACGTTCGCCGATGATGTAACTAATAGGAGTAAAAAAACTGCTCGAAATACATAGTATATACACCAGAATATACACAATAATATGCACAGAAATACCAGAATGACAGCAAAATGTACACATCTCTGACACATCATATACAGGAATGTTCATAGCATGCATCAATAACACAAATAGATAACACAAGTATAGAAAGTTGACCATATATGGTTAAAACTTCGACTCCAACTAGCAAATATTACACAAACATAGACACAAGTCTCCTGAGTTGCACAACCTAGCTAAATAACAATGACATAATATACTAGAGAGGCGGCGGTGGTTCCGAGCATCATCACGACAAATGGGGTCTTCCATCTCCTCCACATCTCTCCTCTCTGTCGCGCTAGCAAGTTTCCCGATTGATTTTCCGTCTCCTCAAAAGTGGTGTAGCCGTTGTAACTATTGCCGCTGAAACGGTGGACCAGCTAGACCTAGCCTCACAGTGGTGCCAACTGTACCAGCGGCACAAGGCCAGGGGCCAGAATTTATATGTATACTGCACTACTGCTGCGCACTGAGCTGTATCTCGCGCGGCGCGCGTGCTGGGCTGCATCGCTATGCTGCTGGGCTGCATGACTGCACTGCTGCTGGACGAGTCTTGATCGATCAATCGTGTCAAATCGTCCACGGTTCCTAGACCTGCCAACGCACGAACAGAACACGAAGCGATGAAGAGGAACAGACGCGGTGAGCCGGCGACACCGCGATACACAATTCAATCGATCGAGTCCTAACACCACGGCGAGTCGGCGACGAGCGACACCGTGGCAGGTGACCGACTGGCCGTAGTTTCTCCAACTCTTCAATGCCTCAATCCTAATCGGCTGATCATAAAAACAGATACCCCCTCAGATTAAATTAGTTGACTGATATTTGTCTAGATTCAGATGTATCTAGTACTAAAACATGTCTAGATACATCCAAATCTAGATAAATCTGAGTCAAGTAATTTAGATCAAAGGAAGTACTTCTAATTTCGGATCATATCCATACTTTAATTTTATTTATCTCTTGTATCTTCTATTTTAATAATACAGACTTGACACGGGGAAACATTAGTCTAGTTCTCAGAAGGCGTAAGAGAAAAGAAAAAAGGAATTTAATTAAATCTCAGAAATGTGCTATGGACAAGTTTATTATAAAAGAAGCATCAGAAATGTATTACAAATGAAGAAACTTGTGCTCATTATCTTGATTATAATATCTAGAATGAATTGCTACACTTGCTTGATTCTGCTATTAGGGCCGAAATTCTCAAGAAAATAAAGAGTTCAAAGTATTTCTCTGTCATACTTGTTTTGTTACAACTTAGAACTTGCTACACTTGTTTTGTTGACCATTCCTGTGAAGGTTGCATCAGCGGAACTTAGATTTTTTAAGTTGAAGCTATTGATGTCCTATATGCATACTACAATGACACAACAAAGACTCAATGATTTGCCCATAATAGCACTTGAGGGCGAAGTGTTGGAGAAGATTGATTATGAGGATATCATTGAATATTTTATTTCAAAGAATACAAAAAGAATGATGATGTTCAAATAAACATTATGCAACTTCAAGTTATATAGGTATGATTATCAATTTATGAAATTGTTATGCAAAGTATTCTGTCATATACATTAGAATTATTTATTTGTTCAAATTTTTGTGTAAGATAGGGCCCTATTTTAGATTTCCGCACAACGTCCCAGATTTTGCTGGCCCGGACCTGGGACCTACCTCCTACAATCTTCGCAGTCGTCGTAGAACCCGGGATCCTTGCCCTTGTACATGACATACCACGTCATCTATGCACACACACAAGAAAGAAATGTTAGTTGTTAGCACATTCATAATAGAGAGATAACATCTAGGTATTCAAAAAGAAAAGCATCACATATACTAAAGTAATTCTATGACAAACATTTGCAGGGAGAGATATGTACGCAAAAATAAAAGGCATAAAATATACTAAAGGCCTACTATGACTAACATTTGTAGGAGACAAGTTTGTGACTCGATCAAGGACGACGACGAATCCCGTCATATGCATTCGGCAAGAAGGGATGGATGCCATCGAGCGTCCTGAATGTCCTCACGTCATAGCATGCTTCTAAGCAGCTTTCTATCTCTCCATTACTTAGTGTTTTACCATCATAGTTGAACAAGCCACCCCTTTTCAAGACATCCCTCATGAGTATCATGCCAATCTGGCGTTGAATGGCACATAACTCGGCTCTGATGTTTGCATCAGTGGTATTGCCATGTCTGTTCCCCTTTTTTGGAGACCAGATGGCAATAAGAGAAGTTGTTGATCCTTTACAAACTCCCTCATCTGTTGGGTGGTGAACCAGTCCTCCATCCCATTGTCACCCGACGATTTCTTGAGGTAGGGGAAATTGGTTATGTGGGAGCACACATAGCAGCCTTTAACTTTCTTCTCATACTTGATTGGGCAACCGTGGCTCTGAAGCCGTTGAGGGCTTTATCAAGAGTAGACTTGAAGTCGGTGTAGTCTTTCCGCACGTCTCTCCTGGATTCGAGATACATGACATTGGAATAAACCAATGTAGCACTTGTGTCTGCGCAAAACAGTTCGAATAAACCATCATCCTCGGCTATTAAGGAAATTCACGAAAGAATGTAATAGCGGGTAATTTAGCAACCGACTACTTACTCAGGAAAGTATGGCATGAGAAAGCAACTCTTATTCTTATTTGCCACCACGAAATCCTGGATATACTTCGTGACAAACGCAAGTTCCTTATTGTTGTTGGTTGCATTCATGTAGAAGGGGTCCATAATAGCGATGTACGGGGTCTTCTCCATGATGATACCATTCTCCATGCTAAGCGATACCAGGAGGACCAAGTTTCGCTTGAGCCAGAACATGTGGAAGACCCTAAAGATGTCTTCATACCAATGAAGAACAACTCTGCGGGGTTGGTGGCGACGAAGCCATAGTCAATGGGCATCCTGACCGTGAAGACCGGGTACAAGGGATTTTTATCTTTGAGAAGTGACCACTCTAGATACATAATAGAATCATGCAGTCTCGACATGTACGTCGTCAGCGTCTTGACAATGTGTTTCAGTAGGATTAGTTCACCAAGGTAATGCATCGTCCTGCACAGGGTTGGCAGCCTCTCAGGAACCACTTTCTGGCTTGATTCATCGTTTTTCCTTAGCCTCTTCTTCCGCTTCCTGGCCTTATTATTGCACAGGGGATTGCTAGTTTCTTTCATCGCCTCCATGGTCACGCCAATGAGTATCCTCGGGGTAACCTGAGCTTGTGGAGGAGTGGTGAAGTAGGTAGCGTCTTCCTAGTCGGGCGTTTCTTGAGAAGGGAAGAGCTTATTATTCAGGGTATCACAAGTGGGTGCCTTAGAGAAAAAAGGTCGGCCTCCATATCAGCGATGAATGAATCGATGGGAGCCATACTGATGTCCAACGCGTTATCGTTCTCATGTGTCTCGGGCTCATGAGGATCATCAGTCGCTGGAGGAGTGATCCTGTCTTGGCTTGCCGCAGGCACAGACGCTGGAGTGACCATGTCTTGGCTCAGCGCCCCGAGGCGCAACCTCAAGAGTGACCCTGCCATGGCTTTCCTCCGACCGCCTGGTGGTGTTCATCTTAGAGCTTTCGACCATAGAAGGATGTGATTCTTGAGTTGTTTGACCTTCAGCACGCTAGAGGCATCCACTGGTTGAGGAGGAGGATCCAAGTTTCCGCATCCCGGTAACAACCGATCCACTTGAACCAGGTGCACGCAATCGTCCATAGGCTTGAAGTGGTACGACTGATTGAGTGGCATGAAGATGTTTCCCTTTACAAAATCCTTCAACTCGTTGTCCACATTCAGGGCCAAGGTTCAAGGGGTCGTTTTATCCTATGAAAACATGTAGGTTAGATAGGATGAAGTAATTAATTTATAGAGGCTTTGAGAGGCTCAACTAATTACCGTGAGGGCATAGAGCTTGGCTCGCATCGCGGAACCGGGGAAGGGGCGGGGCGTGCAAGTTACTAAGGGGCTGCTGGCGGCTCCCAAGGCCGCACGAATCCTCCATATCACCTGCATTGGCACCAGGGTGGAGTCACCAATATGGGTGCGTCTTGAGCTCATGTAGCAAAAGGCAGGCTGCCGAGTTGCTGCCGCCTAGGCTGATCACCGGGAGAGGTCCCTTTTGGCCATTGGAAAAAAATTGGAGAGCAACTCCATCATTACAGACCCGCATGTCCACCGCGTCATCGAACTTGTTGGCCAGCTCTGCTTGGACCCTTCTTTCTACCGCGTCTTGGACGTTTTTTTCAATTATTTCTTCCAAGTTGGCCACCTTTTGCCATAGAGCCAAATGCTCCTGGTCCTTCTCCGCCTGCCATGACTCCTTGGTGATGGGCATGGCCAAGCCATGGTCAACATGCTTGCGACCTCCTCCGGTGTCGGGGACACCACCTAAGTAAGGCCTCCTTAATGGCGGCTTCTCCTTCACGATGTTCATTCCCCTGATAAAAGGCTTGTCCAACGGGACTTTGCCCGTCAACGCCTGGGACGACCAGCCAGATTCGGCCGCTTCTTCCGCGAACTGCAAGAAGTAGCATGAACAATTTTAGAGATGGAGTTAGTGAGCAGTATAAAACTAATAAGCTAGTAAAATTGCTTACCACTGCGTTCTCAACTTCCACCACCTTCGGGTCAGTGACCAATACAACACCCTCCACCACTTTTGGTCTCATGACAAGTTTCCCATCCATTTATTTATGGTATCGGGACCTAACAAATTCCCTAAAGAGTGGGTCTTGTACTTGTCCTAAGGGTTCTCAATGCCCTTGTCTATGTAGGCCTGGTCCTCCATCTGCCACGTCTCCTACTTGCTGTCATAGCCACGACAACCAAGAAGGTGGCGACCGATGTTCTTCTCCGCCAGCTCCTTCCCCCAGGTCGACTATTTTTTTGAACCTCATGATAGTAGGGGAGAAATCCCTACTTCCTAAATTTCGTCATTTTCTTATAAGAAAGGGGAGTTTACATCAAGGTCTTATAATATTGGGATGCAAAGGAGGCATCCGAAAGGGATAGAAAGGAAAAAGAAAGAAAAAGCTACAAGGAGGCTATGAAACTGTGGATGGATGGATGCAAGTCCTCCCTGGTCCTATGCACCAGAAGACCAAAATCATCAATAAATTTGACCTTCCAAGACTGGTTTGTGGGGGTAATAGCCTTAAAGAAGAGATTATTCCTCTCTTTCCAAATATTCCAGGCCCCCGAATTGAATATTTTGATTAACATGTTACTGTTCCTGTTCTCCTTAGCCTCAGAGATTATGTCCAATATGTTTCCTTGGTTCTGCCAATACATCCCCAGGTCGACTGTGACTTGGTGTACTCTAGTTCCTCGTTTTGCAAGAAGAGTGTGTAGTTCTCCGGTGTAATCTGCGGTAAGTGGTGCTTGATCTCTTAGAATATCTTGTTGTAACCAATCACCCCCCTCGGCATGGTTTTATAACCGTTGAGGTTCTTGGTGAACCTAGAGAGGGCTAGCCTGTTCACGATGTTCTCCTTGGGATTCAGGCTCGTGTAGCCCTCATGGAACTGGTAAGTAGCATGCAGCTACAAAAGGAGTTGGTCCTGCAAATGCTTCTTCTTCTTTGTTCGGAGTTTCGTCTTGTTGACTCTTGGGGATATACTTTTCGGGTATACCCACAGGACTTACTAACCAGGGTGGCCCACCAACAGTTCGTTCTTTGCTTCACGGGCGGCCCAGTCAAGGAAGGAAGACGGAGTTCAATCCGGCTACGACAAGGCCCAGAAGACTTACCGACTTAGGCCTATAGTATTACTTGTAGTCCAAGTTATATATAGTTACCGACTCTGTAAGGTACCCGGATAGGTTTCTCCTGTAACCCTAGGACCGAGTGACTATATAAAACGACCCTATGGGAGCCTTTAGGGAAAGACAATCTCTACAACCACAACCAACTCACACAGGCGAACCTCTCTGGTAATCCATTGTAACATCCGGATCTCGCCGATATATTACTAGGTTGCTAGATGGAGTAGGATCTGATCACCACAGTCGGATCTGAACCTGGGTAAACTTGTGCTCGCCGCTCCCGGAACACCGTACGGCTCACGCCCCATCTACTCAACGCTGCCAGGACCCCCTATAGCGTACTTGTCATCAATCTGATGATAGTTGGCGCCCACCGTGGGGCCCGTGACCTTCGGACCTTCGTTTCGGGTGGAATCTGCGCGTGCAGGAATCGGCGGAACAATTGATATGGGTCGCGTGGTTTATGCCAGTGATGTCCGTCTCATCCTTATGGATGAGACCTGGATTCCGGCTAAGGAAGCCGTGAAAACCTACACAATCATATCCATCAGCGAGATCGATATCTTTCTCGGTTTCACTGAACCCGCCCAACCCACCCTTGAGGTGATGACCTCGGCGGAAGAAATATCAGGATCTTCTCTGTCCGCATAGGCGGAAGAGTTCAAGGTCCCAGAAAAACCTAAACCCACCCAGCCCTCTCCCGTAGTGGAAGAAGTGGTGGAAGAAAAATCCGGATATGATCTCCTAGTCGAGATTGGATACACGGATGAGGAGTATATTCACTTCGGATCCGACTATGTCGATGCTGAGGCGAAAAAAATGTTCACAGGGTAAAGGATCAAGCCAAAGAGATGCCCTAGCTTCAACTACAAGATGGAGGCAAAGATCAGGACACTCTAGTCCCCTGAGACCACAATCATGAAGCGTTTCTTCGTGTACCATGTAAACTCTAGATCCGACTCTATCGATGCTAGAGCCAAAAATAATTCAGTTCCCGATGCAATCGAAGAAAACGCCGACTCACCTGATTCCCCTCAAGAGTCACTGACATTGCAAGAACTCGGAGACATCAAGAAGGACATGGAGTCGTATGAGCAAGAATACGGATCCTACAAAGATCAAGGTGATCCGGAGACACCTCTGAATCCATACGATAGCATGGATGAATATTACACTTTGCAAGATAACATGGACACCGGAGATTCTTCCGAGATTCAGAAGCCAATGATGATGGAAAGTACCGACGAAAGTTTATCCCCCGATACCGGACCAAAAGACGTCTTTAACACTGGTACACACATAAAGGCTACTGGGCGGTTAAAAGAAGAAGAAGAACAAAAACCCGACACCGGTAGATCCAGTTGAGTAAGCTCACAGCAAAGAAGTCAATGAAGAAATCGAGATGGAGACCTAGGATGGAAATCTGGCAAAACCCACCTCAAACAATCCTCCGATTGATGGACATGTCGTCACTAAGGGTGCCTGCAAAATCTATGGAGATGCACTCACGATACCAATCCCAGCGGGTTCGGATCTTACTTCGGATCAAATGGAGAAAAGGGCTGAGGATTTGGAAAAACATCGGTTGTTCTTGCTTGAAGAAGCCGCACGCATCGTCGAGATTAGGCAACAAATAGACAATCACCCTGCCCAGTACCAGTCAGAGTATAAGAGGCTACCAAACAAAACAAGGGGTGGCCCGGTTCTTGCTAACAAGAATCCAGAAGTCCACAAAAGTTTATTTGATGGAAGAATTGAAGAGAAGATCCGAGTCTACAGCACACTAGTGGAGAACACTTCAACTACTCATGCCATCCTCACCAATAATTTATCTCCAGAACAGGTCCAGCAATGCTTGGCGTTGCTCGACAAAGGACTACAACAGTGGAAAACGGCTGCGTCATTTAGTGGTAAGCTCGCATCTAAATCTGCATTTTGCCACACTGACGCAGATAATGATATCAGACCTTGGAGGGATACGACTCAATGACCTCGCGAGGAAGAAAACTCAAGAACAGGTTCCAACGTTCACCATCGCTGGGCCGCACGAGATTGGTCGGGGGTTATCCCAGCCGCATCCCAAGATGCCGCAAGGGCTATAATCCCTCATCAACCCTCCCGTCAGCGAAACCGACTTAGGGAAGACCCGGAAGTGCCACGCCAGCGAGAAGAGGACCGGAGGAGAATGCCACCTCCAAGGCAAACTAACCATCCGGATGATGGCAATGCCGGACGAAGACGATAAGGACCGCCCTGAAGGAAGCCGAGACAGAGCTCGTCGGAATCGAGGCCAGCATAACGAAGCTCGACCACCTCGCCGCTCAGCCAGAAACAACCCACCAGTGCCACTTCCCCCACCTGGCAGCGACCACGAAGGATCAAATCACAGCCATGGAAGCCGCAGGGGTGGCAGAGGAAATGGAGTAAGAAGGAGCCGAAATCTGACTCCACCACCGCGCAGACGTGACGAGCACCCAAGGCGTCGATCGCTATCTCCAAATGATGCTCGCCACCGAAACGAATCTAACATAGCTGCACGGTGGTACGAAGAGGAAGACGTATATGTGAGACCCAAATTCTTTGGACTACCTATTCGCCAGACCAAATTTCTGGTTGATTTCAGTATCGCCAAACACATTCAACCATACTACAGGGCAACTCGGCCAGATACCTGGCGACAGGATTTCTTCCAGGCCTTCTGCATTTCCAAAGGAGGAAATAGCCTGGTCACAGTCTGATAACTCCCACTCATGTTGCGGAATACGGTTTGATCTTGGGTCAATGAACTACCCGAAAATTCTATTCATAACTGGTATGATATGCAAAATGCATTCTTTTCAAACTTCGAGGGAACATACAAGAGACCCTGCACAGTCGAAGACTTGCAGCATTGCACCCAAAGACCCGGAGACACTTGGCGAGATTACCTCAGATGCTGGATTGACACGAAGAACTCATGTGAGGGAGTAATCGAGAAAATCGAATTGAGGCATTCATCGCAGGGCTCCCAGTCGGAGTATTAAGGCATAGGATTAAGAGTGACCATGTAACCGATCTGGGAGAGATGATAGAAATGGCAAGCAAGTATGCAGACGCCGATGATGATTCAGAAGGGCTTCTAAATATTCTGGACAATCCCAATGCGGCCAAATATGCAAAACAACAAACTCAGAAGCGCAAGAATACCTTGAAAGATAAACCATCTCCGGATAATTCAAACATTAACGCAACATTCAGATCTGGAGGACAAGGAGGGCGCTGAGGAGGCCAGGGACGAAGCCGCCGAACTTCCCGAGTCCAGGGAAGAGGAGATCAGAAACCCGAAACAACTTATACCTAGCCTGACATTTCCAACAATCCCTGTGTTCATCACTTGGACAGTAACAGAGGCTCTACCCACACTAATGCCGAGTGTCACTCCAATAACGACATCAATAAAGACGAATCCGCTGGATAGAGGGCCAAGCGACAAAAAGGAAATAAAAATTCCGAGAAAGGCAAGGAGCCCAAGTAATATTCCGACATGGAAGAAGCGGATGCCGCATAGCCCAAGTCGGATGGAAAGAAGGATTACCCTACAAAGAAAGACACTTATGTCTGCTTCCTTGGAACTCAGCCAGCTAAGGTCAGAAAGGTGGTTCTTCATGATATCAACGCCATGATTCCGGTTGTCCCCCAGTTCTTGGATTGGTCGGATGTAACCACCACCTTTGACCGCAAGGACTTGGATTGGTCGGATGTAACCATCACCTTTGACCGCAAAGATCATCGGGGAAAATACCCTCTAGTCGTCAATCCTCTTATTGATGGCTATGAGTTCTCTAAAACTCTCATGGACGGTGGCATCAACATCAACATCCTCTACATCGAGACGCTCTGCCGCATGAAGATCCATGAAAGCTAGTTAAATCATAGCAGCATGACTTTTCATGGCATTGTACCAGAAAGGCAAACAAATTCTCTAGGTGAGATCGCACTGGACGTGACATTCGGAACTCCGGAAAATTACCGGACCGAGCCACTTTCCTTTGAGGTGGTACCGTTCAAAAGTGCTTACCACGCTATCTTCGGGCGTCCGGATTACTTGGCGTTCATGGCCTGCCCCTGCTACATTTACAACATGATGAAACTTTCGGGTCCAAAGGGCGTCATCACCATCCGGGGAAACCCTAAGAAAGCAAATGATTGCAAAGACGGATCAGCCACATTTGCCGAAGCTGTTTTGCATGTCCAAGAGTACCAAGAAATCAAGAAGAACACAGACCCATCAGAGATGTCGGCAACAAAGAACGAGGTGCTAAAACCAAGCATGCAGTTCAAGGAGTCGAAAGAGACGAAGAAGACGTCGCTAAAGGAAGAAGACCCCTCCAAGACGACGAACATAAGTATAGGCTTAGTCCTCGCATAGGAAAGCATGTCCGTTGAGTTCCTCAAAGCAAATAGTGATATCTTTGCATGGCACCCTGTTGACATGACCGGAGTACCTAGGGAACTTGTCGAGCACTCTCTTAATGTGTACCCTGACGCTAAACCCATCAAACAGTCCTTATTACGGTTTGGTGATGAAAAGCGCAAAGCTATAGCTAAAGAGTTAGCCCGACTAAATTTAGCTGGATTCATAACAAAGGTCACCCATACAGATTGGGTGGAAAACCTTGTATTCGTCCCTAAAAAGGACACTATTGAATTAAGGATGTGTGTTGATTATACCGCTTTGAACAAATCTTCTCCAAAAGACCCGTTCCCTTTGCCAAGAATCGATAAAGTTATCGACTCAACGGCACGGTCGGAATTACTCTATTTTCTCGACGCATATTCCGGATATCACACAATACCGATGAAAAAACAGATAAAATGAAGACATCTTTCGTCACTCCTTTCGAAACCTTCTGCTACAAAACTATTCCTTTTGTCCTAAAGAACACAGGAGCAAATTATCAGCCTACTATGCAATGTTGTCTCAATGATAAAATCAGACGCAATGTCCATGTATACGTAGATGAAATAGTAGTTATGTCCAAAAGAAGGAAACTTTAATTTCCGACTTGGAGGAAACATTTGCTAACCTACAGAAATTCAATGATGCTAAATCCAAAGAAAAGCTTCTTTGGTATACCAGCCGAAAAATTGCTCGGTTTCATCTTGTCTGAAAGAGGCATAGAGGTGAACTGGGACAAAATTAAACATTACGAGGCCGACTCTCCTGAAAGACGTCTAATGAATCACCGGCTATATCAGAGCAGTAAGCGGTTCGTCAGCCGGATTGGAGAAAGAACCGCACCTCTATAAAAACTCTTGAAGAAAACCGACAAATTTGTCTGGACTAAGGAAGCTGACACCGCCCTGCAAAGTTTAAAAGATTTACTTTCAAACCACCAATTCTCGTAGTACCAGAGCCACGAGAGCCTATGTTACTTTACATTGCAGTGACAAACAAGGTCGTAAATGTGGTAACATCACTAGAGAGCGAGGCAGAAAGCCAAGAACATAAGGTGCAACGTCCCACTTATTATTTAAGTGAGGTCCTAATAAAGTCAAAACAAAGGTATCCACATTACCAAAAACTAGCCTATAATGTGTTCTTTGCTGCCAGAAAGCTATGGCACTATTTTCAAGAGCACAAGATCACAGTGGTGAGCACCACTCCCCTGCGAGATATAATCAACAATCGCGACGCCACAAGACGTGTTGCAAAGTGGGGAATAGAGATTGCATATTTCAAAATTGAGTACAATCCACGGGGTTAAGGCTAGATAAATCCCCGGGGTTAAGAGCTTGGAAAACAGAAGTCCTCCAGACTCAGAATTGGGGAATATAGCTTGGAAAACAGAAGTCCTCCAGACTCAGAATTTTTGTGACACCCCCAGGGTTAAGGCTAGACAAATCCCAGACCTTCGTCTGAACATAAGACTAACCTAATCTCGAAAGCATACAGAGAGAAAATCGGTAACACAATAGTGACTCTATGGTACAAAATTTATTACAGCGAGCTCATAACCGAGCGAAGAACCAAAATATTACAAGCTTAGGTCACTGACCACAAACATCAAACAACGGAAGGCAAATTATGATATTAAGTAAAGCAAACTTAACAAATGGCCTAAGAGGCCTAAAGCATAATGATGATGTCCAATCCATAGATCCCAAACTACCGGCTGGGAACTCCAAGCTACTTGTCGATGTCTTAAAGAACTCATCTTCTATGGTAACACTTACTCTGCTGCGAAAGTATCAACGAAGAAAGGGTGAGTACAGGGTGTACTCCGCAAGACTTATGACTGGTGGAGTTATTTTGCATAAAATCATCTTTGTTTTGTAAAAGAAGAGGGAGCACTAGTAGAAAACAGGCCTTTCGTCCAGGCCATTAGTCCCGGCTGTGGCTGGGGCCGGGACTAATGGCCCTCGCCGGACGGCCCGAGCCACCTAGAACCATAGGTCCCGGCCCGTTAGACCCCATTAGTCCCGGTCTGAGACTCAAACCGGGATTAAAGGGCCCTGGCCCTGCCGCTCGCTGGGGGCACCCCCTTTAGTCCCATTTTGTATCTCCAACCAGGACTAGTGGTCTAGCCCTATATATACGCACAGCCCCCTCCTCCTCTCAACTGTTTTTTCCTGGTGGGAGAGAGTGTTGTTGTGATATTTTTTTCTTGTTCATACATATGCACTAGAGGTGTTCGGTGAAATATCCATTAGAGCGATGCGAGTTTAGGTCACACAAGACAGACATGATATGAGCGTGGTTTACCATGAAGATCTTTGTTTCCAAGTGTAATAAAAGGTTAGCAACTATTTTCTCGTTTAGACCGTGTCGTACTAATTTTAGTATAGTGATTGTGTTTGACATATATTTGTATGATACAGATGAGCCATCCATTGATGTACGGTGACCGACGCTCTGCTGCTTTCAGAGAAGGCGTGTGCTCTTTTCGAGTTTTGACCGAGGAGAACAAGCGGCGGGATGGTTTTATGTGTTGTCCATGTGTTGGCTGTAGGAATGAGAAGGCTCACACTTCCGCAAGATTCATTTAGAGCCACCTGCTTCGGTCTGGTTTTATGTCCGGCTATAATGTTTGGACCAAACACGGAGAAAGAGGGGTTGTGATGGAAGACGGTGATGAAGAAGAGAACGATGATGACAACTACCGATCTATGTTTCCTGAATACGCTGCTACCGCAATGGAAGACAATGAAGAAGAAGGAGGTGAAGAACGAGAACCAGACCGACCCACTGATGATCTTGGTCGGGTCATTTCTGATGCAAAGCGAGACTGCGACACAGAAAAGGAGAGGTTGCAGTTTGAGCAGATGTTACAGGACCACAAAAAATTGTTGTACCCAACTTGTGAAGATGGCCAGAAGAAGCTGGGTAGCACACTGGAATTGCTAAATTAGAAGCCAGAGACCGGTGTGACTGAATCGGGATTTTAGAAGCTGCTGGTACTCATGAAGAGGTTGCTTCCAAGAAATAACGAATTGCCCGCCAGTACATACGAAGCAAAGAAGCTTGTCTGCCTTCTAGGATTAGATGTGCAGAAGATACATGCGTGCCCTAATGACCGCGTCCTCTACCACGGTGAGAAGTACGAGAATTTGGATAAATGCCCGGTATGCACTGCATTGTGGTATAAGATCAGAAAAGATGACCCTAGTGATGTTGATGGCGAGCCACCCAGGAAGAGGGTTCGTGACAAGGTGATGTGGTATGCTCCTATAATACCATGATTGAAACGTTTCTTCAGAAACAAAGAGCATGCCAAGCTGTTGCGATGGAACATGGAAGAACGTAAGAAAGACGGGATGTTGAGGCACCCCACTGATGGTCGACAGTGGAGAAAAATCGAGAGAGACTTCCTGGACTTTGCTGGTGACGCAAGAAACTTATGGTTTGTTCTAAGTACAAATGGCATGAATCCTTTTGGGGAGCACAGCTGCAGTCACAACACCTGGCCTGTCACTCTATGTATCTACAACCTTCCTCCTTGGTTGTGCATGAATCAGAAGTTCATTATGATGCCAGTGCTCATCCAAGGCCCGAAGCAACCCGGCAATGACATTGATGTGTACCTAAGGCCATTAGTTGATGAACTTTTACAATTGTGGGCCGAACCAGGTTTATGTGTGTGGGGGTGAGCACAAACAGGAGCCATTCGACCTATGAGCGTTGTTGTTCGTAACCATCAATGATTGGCCTGCTCTTAGTAACATCTCAGGACATACGAACAAGGGATATAATGCATGCACACACTGTTTAGATGAGACTAAAAGTATATATCTGGATAAATCTAACAATAATGTGTACCCATACAATCGTTATTTTGTTCCGCCCAGACACCCCTTAAGGAAAAAAGGCAAGCATTTCGATGGCGAGGCAGATCACTGGAAGAAGCCTGCCCCCCGTACTGGTGCTGATGTATTTGGTATGGTCAAGGATTTAAATGTAATATTTGGAAAGGGTCCTGGAGGACAACCTGTTCTGAAAGACGTCGACGGAAGCGCACCCATGTGGAAAAACAAATCTATATTTTGGGAGCTACCCTATTAGGAAGTCCATGAGGTCCACTCTGCAATCGACGTGATGCACCTAACGAAGAATCTTTGCGTCAATATTCTAGGCTTCTTGGGCTTGTATGGGAAGTCAAAAGATACACCAGAAGCACGGGAGGACCAACAACGTCATAAAGGACGAGACGACAAGCATCCAGGGCAGTTTCAAGGGCCTGCCAGCTACGCTCTTACCAAGGAAGAGAAGGAAATATTTTTTGAAGTCCTTTTCAATATCAAGGTCCCGTTTGGCTTCTCGTCTAACATAAAGGGAACAGTAAATATGAAAGAGAAAAAATTCCAAAACCTAAAGTCCCATGACTGCCATGTGATTATGACACAATTGCTTCCGGTTGTGAGAGGGATTCCACCGGAAAATGTTCGGCTGTCCATTGTGAAGGTATGTGCATTCCTCAATGCAATTTCCCAGAAGGTAATCGATCCAGAAATTCTATCAGGGTTACAGATTGATGTGGTCCAATGTCTGGTTAGCTTCGAGTTGTTGTACCTTCCATATTTCTTCAATATTATGACGCACCTCCTAGTTCACCTAGTCGAAGAGATTAGAATTCTCGGTCCTGTGTTTCTACACAATATGTTCCCCTTCGAAAGGTTCATGGGAGTCTTAAAGAAATATGTTCATAACCATGCTAGGCCAGAAGGAAGCATCTCCAAGGGCTATGGAATAGAGGATTTCATTGAGTATTGTGTTGTATTTCTTCCTAACCTTAAGCCGATTGGTGTTCCTGAATCTCGGTATGAGGGGAGGATGACTAAAAATGGCACACTAGGAAGGAAAACAATGGTATGTGTGGACAGGTATTCTTTCAATAAAGCACACTACACAGTTCTACACAATTCCACCTTGGTGGCTCCGTATATCGAGAAACACAAGGTTATTATACGCTCGAAAAACCCGGGGAAACCTGACTCGTCGATTAAAGTGGAACATGAGGACACTTTTGGCAGTTGGTTGCAGAAACATCTCATGAATAACAACACTGTTGAAGATCACCTGTACTTGTTGTCACGGTTACCATCTTCGACTATATATACTTTCCAAGGGTACGAGATAAATGGTAATATATTTTACATGATCGTCCAAGAGAAAAAGAGAACCAACCAAAACAGTGGTGTCTGCTTTGATGCAACAGATGAAAATGGGCAGAAGGACACATATTATGGGTACATAGAGGAGATATGGGAACTTGAGTATGGACCTACTTTTAAGGTGCCTTTGTTTCACTGCAAATGGGTCAATATGACAGGAGGAGGGGTACATGTAGACGAAAAGTATGGCATGACAACAATGGATCTCATGAATCTTGCGTACATGGACGAACCATTCGTCCTAGCCAACGATGTGGCTCAGGTTTTCTATGTGAAGGACATGTCTACGAAACCAAGAAAAAAATCAGCAAAAGAATACATCGTCTGATGATTCAAAGTGCCACATAGTTCTTTTAGGGAAAAGAAACATTGTGGGAGTGGATGACAAGACAGATATGTCAGAAGATTATAATAAGTTTCATCAAATCCCGCCCTTCAAAGTGAAAACTGACCCAAGCCTCCTGTTAAATGATGAAGATTCTCCATGGCTATGGCGCAGAAGAAAACAACATCACTAGATAGGGATGTTGGTGTAATATATTAAGCCTTTTATGTAATCATATTGTGAATCATATTGCCACCGAGTCGAATACGAGGATGCGGGATGGGAATCCTAAAGTAGCCGGCGATGAATGTGTGTATGTGTGGGTGGCCATGACGGCCTAAATAGAGGTAAAGGGCGGGGAAAGCTGGGCTAGGCAACACTAATAATAGGGATTGAACCTTTAGTCCCGGTTGGAGAAACCAACCGTGACTGAAGGTATTGCAGCAAGCTGGGCCAGGCAACACTAATAATAGGGGTTGAACCTTTAGTCTCGGTTGGAGAAACCAACCGTGACTGAAGGGATTGCGGCAGGCTGGGCCAGGCAGCACTAATAACAGGGGTTGAACCTTTAGTCCCGGCTGGAGAAACCAACCGCGACTGAAGGGATTGCGGCAGGCTGGGCCAGGCAGCACCAATCATAGGGGTTGAACCTTTAGTCCCGGTTGGAGAAACCAACTGCGACTGAAGGGATTGCGGCAGGCTGGTCCAGGCAGCACTAATAATAGGGGTTGAACCTTTAGTCCCGGTTAGATGAACCTTTAGTCTCGGTTGGAGACACCAACCGGGACAAAACACGAGTGAGCACTAATAATAGTGGTGAGTGTCTACATTATGTCGTGAGTGTCGACACTATGCCGAGCTGCTTGTACTATAGATAGGCCAGTCCTCCAGCCAGTTTGAGGCATCTCCAAGATCGATGGTTTGCGAAAGCAGGGACACCACTACGGCCAGTTTTAGGGAGATGCCGCCGGAGCCTAGTCCTCCGGCATCTCCAAGAAACTGGTCATAGAGGCACTCCTTAATATGTGAAATTAGGTTAGCTCCCAGGCATATTGATCTAGTTAGATAAGTTACAAGCTGCAGGATGGTCTTCGAGAGTAGGGACACCACTACGGACAGTTTCAGGGAGATGCCGCCGGAGCCCAGTCCTCCGGCATCTCCAAGAAACTGGTCATAGAGGCACTCCCTAATATGTGACCGCACGTGTTTGGAGATCAGATCTTCATGGTAAGTACGAATCGGGACAACATCTTCATAGTTTGGGAAAGTCGTAGTACGAATCGGAACTAAAGGCCCCACTTTAGTCCCGGTCTAACCATAAAACGGGACTAACACTCGAGACATTTATTAATATTTAAAAACTGAGACTACAGAATCGGGACTAAAGGCCCCCTTTACTCCCGGTTCAGCCACAAACCGGGACTAACACTCAATACATTTATTAATATTAAAAACCGGGACAAACCGGGACTAGCTAACACTCAGGACTAAAGCCGCCCCTTTAGTCATAATCATGGATAGTCTTATAGTACACAACTTCAGGGTCTTTTTCGTCATCGTCATCGTCACCTGCTACTCCGGGGATCCTGAGCCTAGCCATGGCATATACCGGGGGCACCTGCCACTCCGGCCTCGGATTCGCGGCCGGCGGGTGGACTTGTGGGCACCGCAGGCGAGGATGGTCTCCCCCGACAATGTAGCGCATCACGCTGATGATAGTACGGTTTGCCCACCACAGACGCCGGCCGGCTATGTTGTGGTTCACCGGGGGAGGGCCATCACCATCGTACCTGGCGAGCTCCCTTTCCTGCCGGTTAGCGAAGAAGGCATTCTAGGTGTCATAGTTGTTGGGATCCCACTGGGGATCCATCCACCGCTCCGGTGTGAGCTCGTGGTAGAAGTGGTTCGTGATGGCCGCCTGTCGGGCGGAGCATTGAGGCACAGGAGAGACAGGAACACCTCCAGCGCTCAGCATCCAGCCGGCGGGCGGCCAGTAGCCTGGTGGGCAAGGGTATCTTGAGGCGCACAGCGCCTCGGTCTCCTCGAGGGTTAGAATGGCCCAGTAGGCGCTGTCCATTTCTGTGAGAGAGGAAGGTATGGATGTGTGCATAACCATGGCGCGGTCGGCCTATATATAGATGGAAAGGGCAGGAAAACATGGCGGGAAGAGGTGGGAAATGGCGGGAAATATCTTTAGTCCCTGTCAGTGGCTACAACCGGGACTAAAAGCTCGGTTCAAAGGAAAGGGCGGAAAAACTTGGCGGGAAGCGGTGAGAAATGGCAGGAAATATCTTTAGTCCCTGTTAGTGGATACAACCGGGACTAAAGCTTATTCATAAAATGGATTTGGATTAATTATTCAAATTTAAGAACTTTTCATGTTGAAAGTTTAGTGAGATTCAAAAATATGCAAAAAATAATAGATAATGCATTTTTAAATTGATAATGGAAAATGGTTAATAATTTGACTATTTAAAATAATTATTTGATAAAACATAAAATGGATTTGGATTAATTATTCAAATTCAATAACTTTTCATGTTGAAAGTTTTGTCAAATTCAAAAATATGCAAAAAATAATAGTTAATGCATTTTTAAATTGATAATGGAAAAATGGTTAATAATTTGACTATTTAAATAATTATTTGATAAAACAGAAAATGAATTTGGATTAATTATTTAAATTCAAGAACTTTTCATGTTGAAAGTTTTGTCAAATTCAAAAGTATGTAAAAATAATAGTTAATGCATTTTTAAATTGATAATGGCAAAATGGTTAATAATTTGACTATTTAAAATAATTATTTGATAAAACAGAAAATGGATTTGGATTGATTATTCAAATTCAAGAACTTTTGATGTTGAAAGTTTTGTCAAATTCAAAAGTATGCAAAAAGTATAATTTAAATGTTTTAAATGATATATTGGAAAATTTGAAAAAAAAAGCAGTAGCGTCTTTGGGTTTTATTGTGCCCTAAATTTAGGCCTTTAGTCGGCCCGGTTGCAGTAGGACTAAAGGTCCAACCCAGTCTGGCACGAACGCCCCTCTCTAGTCGGTCGTGGCACCAACCGGGACTAGAGACCCCCCTTTAGTCCTGGCTGGTGCCACATACCGGGACTAGAGGCGGTATAAAGGAGCCTTCCCGGTGCTCCACGCAGTGAGAATGGAGGCCAGACTCACGACGCGATGTTGCCGGCTGCCCCATGAGACTCGACGAGGAAACCGCCGCAGACTCCCTCTCTCCACCGGTCTGTCGTCCATCGCCGAGCCTGCTGCGCCGCGCTCCCGCGCACGCGCCCTTGCCGCTGCCCCCCGAGCTTGGCCGCGCGCGCCACTCTGACAAAGCAGCACCGAGCGAGGCTGCCCGCCACCACCTTCCGCGCCCGCGCCTGCCGCCAACACCACCGCCATCCGCCGCCACCGCCGGTGAGTTAGGGTTAGGATTAGGATTATAGTTAGGATTTTTAATTTAATTTGGATTAGTTTATTTAGTTTTAGGGTATGAGATTTAGTTTAAGATTAGTGTATATAGTGTATATGTATATAATAGTGTATTTAGTTTAGGATTAGTTTATTATTTTTAGGGTATGAGATTAGTTTATGTATATAGTGTATTTAGTTTAGGATTAGTTTATTGTATGTTATGTATATAGTGTATTTAGTTTAGGATTAGTTTATTGTAAGTTATTTATATAGTGTATTTATGTATATAGCGCCACCGCCGGCCGCCACCACCGCACCTACTGGTTTAGGGTTTAGGGTGGTGACCAGAGTTAGGGTTAGGGTGGTGGTTCTCGAGGGGAAGCCGCTTAGTCGCCCGCCTTTCCCGCGGCCACCATCACCGGCCACCGCCACCGCACCTCCGGGTTTAGGGTTTGGGGTGGTGACCAGAGTTAGGGTTAGGGTGGTGGTTGTCGCGGGAAGCCGCTTGGTCGCCCGCCTCTCCCACGGCCACCATCACCGGCCACCACCACCGCACCTCCAGGTTTAGGGTTTAGGGGTGGTGACCGGAGTTAGGGTTAGGGTGGTGGTTCTCGCGGGAAGCCTCTTAGTCGCCCGCCTCTCCCACGGCCACCATCATCGGCCACCACCACCGCACCTCCGGGTTTAGGGTTTAGGTTTTATTTGTTAAGTTCAAATAAATATTGTGTGCATTTTGCAGGAACTATGGATCCACCTAGTCCAGTCCACAGAGACCTAGATTCGGAACACTTGATCGAGGATATGATTCGCGATGTCGATGAGGGATCTCCCTCGAGGTATCTGAACTCATTCGGTGAGGGAGAGGAGACCAACAGACAAGATGAAGAAGCCCAGTGTGGCTGTTTATCCTATGACTATGTTTCTTTTGCATAAGTCAAATGTGGAAGAAATTGAGAAACAGACTAGAGCTTTCTTTTGGTATGGGAAGGTAGGGAAAATAAAATATCATCTGGTTAAATGGAAATATGTGTGTAGGCCCAGGAAAAAGGGTGGACTGGGGATTAAAACATTAGACTTTTTAACATTTGCTTGCTGTGTAAGTGGTGGTGGCGCCTTGAAGCTGAGGAAGGTCCATGGCAAGTTTTTGTGAGAAAGAAGTATTTGAAAAAGGGTGGGATCAGTACTGTGAAACACAGACAGAGTGATTCTCCATGTTGGAATGATTTGATTAGGATTAGGGATCTTTATTTGGCTAGTAGGAGAATGAGGATTGGTAATGGGGAATTGACTGATTTCTGGCATGATGCTTGGTGTCTGGATATGCCTTTGAAGGATAGGTTCCCTGATTTGTTTGATATTTGTCAGAATCAGACGATGACTGTAGCTGATATGGCAAGAAAAGGGTGGAGGTGCTCTTTTAGAAGATGGTTGGATACTGATGGGCTGAATCATCAAGAGCAAATGAGAATGATGTTGTCTAGGGTGAGTTTGAATCAGGAAAAAGACAGGCCTGTGTGGATGTGGAATAAATCTGGCAAGTTCTCTGTCAAATCGATGTACACACATTTGTCGAATGTAGGGATCGATAGAAGTTTCAAGCATCTGTGGAAAGCAAAAATTCCCCTGAAGATTAAAATTTGGTTGTGGCTTATCTGGCACAATGCTATTCTCACTAAAGACAACATGAGGAGGAAGAATTGGGTAGGAGATTTTACTTGCAGGTTTTGTAATGAGGATGAGAGCATTGGGAACTTGTTCTTTTCTTATGTGGCAGCTAGATACGTTTGGGGGGTGGTTGCCAGAGCTATTGGTGCTGCGAATAGGCCTGGGTCTTTTTCTCAATACTTTTGGTGGGCTTCGCAGTGTGTGGGTGTTAGTAGGAATGTGCAGATTACGGTGGTAGCGGCAATTTGCTGGGCGATTTGGAAGCTCAGGAATAGGGCTTGTTTTGAAAAAAAACTTATTAACTCGCCTGTTGATTTGGTTATATATGCTTGTGTGTTCATTCGTTATTGGGCAGGGCTGCATGGGGAGGATGATCGGGCGGTGTTGCAAGCTGGAGCGGATACTTTGCAACAGAATGCGCTGGCTGATGCGGCAGCTATGAATGTGGCCCCTGTTCCCTTTCTGGGACTACCAGCAATCCCTGAAGATCGTGCTTATGAAGCTCCGGAACTGGAAAGGGGGCGGGAGAAAAGAAGGAGAACTTGAAGAATGAACTGGTTTGCGAGAAGATGTTGTGGGCATCTCACGTGGCCCCCTTCGCTTTGGTCTGTTAGCTCCTCGGTTGTGTTTTGATAGTACTGTTCTCCACTAGCCTGAGGGCGGTGTTCTTGCGTCTCCAGCTTTCTTCCTTCTGTCTGTTTAGTTTGCTTGGTTTGTAATTTGGACCTCTTGAAAAACTCTTTGACCCCCTAGGTGGGTTAGTACTACGTTTATTTTGTGTGTGGTTGTTGTTCTGTTGTCTGATGATAATGGAACCCGATCCCTCATTCTGGGGATTGTATGGAAAAAAAAGATGAAGAAGCCCATGGACACGTAACGCAGACCGGCGAGGTATATATATATATATATGATGTCCGATGATCGTCACTAGATGTACCTAGTTGTATATATATTATGTTGACGAATGTTTCTTCTCTTAGGCCTCTACATCGAGCAAGAAAACTGCGGTGACCCAGCATACCACTACATGTGTAGTACACTATAGTCATTGACATGACATCCACAGAACACCGTTCTGTAAATATCACATCCCTCAGAGTGGTACAACAGAAACATTGCGGGTCCATATTACAAATATACACATTTTATTATTATTACAATACCGGAAGTTCAAGACTTCCAAAAGATTCAACTTACAAACCAAAATATAAAGTGTTTCAGCAGAATTTTAAAAGTAGAATCTCCGATTAGGAGTTGAGCTCTTATTCTATAGAGTTCATGCTACTCGGCTCTGTTGGTTACTACTAACTAGGGATACTTAGTTGGACTCGTTATCATCGACACCGTAGCGGATTTCGTAATCCACTCCTTCAACACCTTCGGACAGATCAGGTTCCTCGTAGAACACATCTTCTTGACATTCAGCTGCATACATTCAGCTGCATAGATCGGGATCCTCAGAGTATAAGCAAGGGATCAAAGGAAAGGATGAGTAACAGCGTTACCCAACAAGTTCATTATATGCAAAGTGGGAAGTTTCATGCTCTAAATACCACCTAGGATTATAAATCCTTGGCACTATGCAATTTTTGTAAATCTTTCTACAAAGATTGATTTTATTATGAAAATCTATGACCATCAGCCTTCACAGGTTGACCAGAACTTTCATGGAGTTCCTTTCCTGCCGCGTTTGTAGATCCTTCCCGGAACAGGGAGTAACAAGTTACAATTCTTACACTCTGTAGAGGTGTGTTACTTTACCCATGAGAGATCAACTCCTTGTTGCACAACCGGGCGTACTTTCCCGTCCAAAATTCCATGATGTGGGGCCTAGTAGTTGTTCCAAGCCAATCACTGCCCCCTTCGCGACCTCGCATGCCTCCTTGGTGTACACCATGCCCACATAATGAAATATGGCAATGGTTTGTAAAAACCGTTAGATGCCAGAACTATCATGCGACGATGAGGGTTCCCACCCATATGCTGCATATCCTCTACGAATTACCAATTAATATGCATGCTACGAGGATAACAACCACAACCTGCACATCCGGCTTCATGCGAGAGGAAGAAGATACAGCTGACTTCTCTGTCCCATTCCAAATCTCATGGCTAACGCGTAATTTACGATGCTAGAATCACTGATGTCAGGGGTTATTAAGTCCCCAATTGATTATCATTCTTGCAATTAGAACCCCAGGTTCTATTGATCCATTATATCATCACTTAGGATGATATATAAGATTTCTTTATTTGTGAAAATAATATTTTTTTACTTTTATAGTATATATGATAACACACAATTTGCAAATACTTTGATAAAGACTCTTCAAAGGACATGAGCAAGTGATGAACTTGCCTTGTGATGGCAAGGTAGTGAATTCTGATGCTTTCACTAGACCTTGAGCTTCTATGTCTACAAAAACATCATTATTGCCCGGTAAGGACAATATTTAATGAAGCAAAATGATTATGCAAGTAATGTAATGCATAATTTAACTTGATATGCTATCTCCCCATTATTATAAAAAGTCTTTTTAGTAATAAAGGATTTATAAATATTACTTTTTAATATTTATAACATATATTGAATTATTTCCTTTTATTTGACTTTTATTGATTTAATGATTCTTTTAGGAATTATCACTTAAATATCAAAAAATGTTATTAAATATTTGTTTAGTATTTTTCTAAAATACTAAAATATTAATAGATGATGAAAGTGAATTTTAATTAATTTTATCACCTTTCAATAATTTTGTAAAATTCCATAAGGATTCTAAAATTACGAAATTCTTAATAAGATTTATGTGTCAAAAATTTTATTTCTTAATTTATTTGGATAGTGTGGATTATTGTGAATCCAAAAATATTTTATTTATAATTTTTGGACTTTTATTTTCTAGAATTTAATTAAGTTCAGGGGTATTTTGGTATTTTCTTATTTAATAAAATAGGCCTTTAAGGTTTCTGGGCTGGCCTGTTCTTCTTGGGCCCTGGTGGCCCATGAGACTTAGGTAAAGCAACCACCCCAAAGGGTTCTGTCCTACTTGGCCCATCTCCTTGCTGCCTCTCACCCTCGAGATCACTCCTCTCCTCTTCTGCACCCGACCCCGTGGTCGGTGATATCGCCGCCGGCGATTCCCGCTGTCATGGGCCGTTCTGGTCGCCGCCGTGGTGCAGTATGAGGTTGTCGACTACGCCCATCCTTTCTATCCAACTGGATTTGAGCATGGGGCTCTCCTGCGACGGATCGGTGCCGTCCCGAACCCTAGGGTTTGGGGGTTGGCGTGGATCTTAGTGCTGCCGCTGCCGTCGTGCATCGTGGTAATTCGCCTCGCCTCTAGGCGTGGTCATGGTCGCCGCCGTGGCGCCGTATGGGTTGCAGCGCCCCCTCTGGGGTGATCCCCGTGCCGCCATGGTCGTCGGCCACCTCTGCTTCCTCTTCTAGTCTCCAGCGAGGACCTTTGGTGAGTTCTTTACCTCTCCCCTTGTGCTCTCTGTGCTTGCTCATCCTATGCTGGTTGTTGGCAGTGACCTCTCTCGTTACTGTCTTGTCCTGATTAAGATGATTTATTTCATTTAGGGTTCTTATCCTGTGGTTGATCATATACTAGATGAATTAGATCATGTGTGGATGGTCTGTAAGGATGATAAATGGTTTATTAGCCTGAGGCTTGTTGCTTGAGATGAACTATAATGGTTCTGGTGGCTTATTAGATGATTATATTCTTAGTTCTATATGATTCAGCTGACCTAGTTGCTCTGAAACCAATGCTTGGTAAAGTTAGTGGGTTTGGTAACTTTCCACTGTCATTTCTTGTTTAATGATTATGGATATGGTGTGATGAAACCACTGTCTTAGTGCTGTTGGCTTGGGAATTAATGTGTGGTTTGAGATCTCAATGATCTCAAACAGCGAAGATAAACATAGGAATTTCCTAATTATGATTCCTGTAATGATAGGAAAATGATTAGTAGATTGATTTGTTGAATCTGTGATGATTGAATGTTTATCCTGATTCGTGTAGAATTGTTCTTGTGACACCATCATTGTATGGCACACAAGATTGATTTTACTCCATTGATTGGGTTGGTTTAAGCTTAAGACAAGCTTGGCTTTATAATATAAATAGAAATGTTCTTCTCTGAAATCCCTAAGACCAATGATGTTGGTCTGAGGCTTAGTGGTTTAGGCCTTATCTAGTTGATTCATATAGATAGTCCTGGTAGTGGTACCAGCTATTGTTCTTGAATCAAAGCTTGGAAAAAATGATAGTAGGCTTGACCATTATATGGATCCAAAAGATTAGCTTCTAAGGTGCTACCCTTATCTTAGGGATGTGCCTAGAAATTAGATCTTAGCAATATTTGTGCTTGAATTGAAATATATAGCTTGACAACCAAATCAATGATGTTGTTCTGAGCTTTGGTTGGATCCTTATACTTTGTTGTTTGCTTCTAGAGTTTAAATTCTCAATGATGGATTCACCCCACTTGGGTGCTTTCTGAGAGTTTGTTTCATAAAACAACACATGCTTCTGTCTAGATAATATGATTAGATCATGTGAGGGTTTTATGATACTCACCACAAAAACTGATGATTATGGAATTGGGTGATGATGTTGATCTTGCTGATTAGATCATGTTCTTCACCTCTGATGTGGTTTTTGTTTTGCTGAGCCTCTGTGCTTGATCTTGAGCTAGCCTGCTCCTCCTAGTTCCTGGACTTGGTCTTGCTGTCCACCTGATCCTTCCCCTCCTTATGTCACCATCCTGGTGATGAGATCTTGGGCTTTGGTTGGTTTGGTTACTGGCTGTTGTGCTTGGTTTGGCTGCCGTCTAAGCTGCCTGTTCTTGTGTATATGCAATGAAGAGATGCACTAGTGCCTCTCCACGGCTGTGCTGATGGTTTTGTGTGTTTGAGCTGTGTTGCATTTAGGTGTGTGTCCTGCCTATGTGCTTGTTGTGCACTTGTAGATATGCTTTGGCCTTGAGAGTTACTTTGATCTAATTACTTTTACCTGGCTGGCAAAACTTGCCCCTCCTTGCTATCAATTTGACTTCTTGGCTTAAAATTTATGAAAGATAGATTCTTTCATATTGGTGAAACTTGCCCCTTTTATAATTTCTCAATGATGAAACTTGTTCAGTGCACCTCACTGACATGTCTGAGAGTAAAACAATTCTAACCCTAACCTTTATTTATTTTTATTAGTGTTTGTCTTGCAAATACATATTTGAAAAGGAAGTTTTTAGTTTAGGTTTTCTTTATAGGATAGTTACTGTAATCTCCTTTATTCTTTTGTAATTTTCATTTTATTATTTTGTAATCTTCATTCAATTCTCTTGTAATAAAGATTATATGATTATCAATGAAGAAATATTTTTTATTCTTTATTTTGTTGCTATAGTGAAGTTTGTGCATACTTTCAATAAGTTACATCTTTTTGTAACTTATTTATGGAATGAAAATATGAAATAAGTATTCAAATTCTGAATTGTTTTCTTTGGATAAAATTTGAGTTATAATAATTAAATCTTAATTAAATCAAGATTCAAACCTTATTCCTAATTCATTTGAATTATAATTCAAACACTCAGATTTAAAATTCAAATTCATTTTCCAAAACACATAATTCCTCAAAGATCACATCAAAGTCTATAGCAATCATCCTTTAAGACTAAACCTAATCTCAAAGTATGAAAGAAACCTTTATCACTTTAGGTTTTTATTTGGCGAAAATTTTACCCACATTTTCATAGATGAATGCATGCAACATTTCAATTTCCTAAATTTAACGTTCGTTAGTTCCTAAATGCTGGGATGTTACAAAAACCAAGCGCGGCCTAGCCAAAAGTTGCCCCAGGGTACTGTTTATGAAATTACAGAGGTTTCAGGAGACGGCGAACCATTGGAACCAAAGAAAACAAAACAAATATTTGTACAACAATGCGGAGTTGTTGCCAGAGATCGCACCGCGATCACTGTTCGAGAGTGGAATAAGCCCAAAGAGGCGGAATGTAGTGATGTGTATATCGATGATATGTTCAAAGAGGAACTTTTTAATGACCTCATGGCACATTTCAAGCTGCCAGAATGTGACACTAAGGACGAGACGGCTGAAATGAGAAAGAAAGTCAAGAAGTTTGCACTGAAGAAGATGGCCGAACTATTCAAGAACTAGAAGAAGTCATTATGGCAACAGTATCTAAAGGATAAGAAAACCCCATTATTCGAAGTCTATCTAGCGAAGCAGCAGCCTTACTGGGATGCATTTGTGTTGTATAGGGGGTCAGGAGTTGCAGAGGAAAAGTCTAAAAAAACAAGATAAATGGTGCGAAGAAGAAATATCACCATAACATGGGGCCAGGGGGCTATGCGGCTGCCATGCCTAAGTGGGATGCAAAAGAGAAAGAGCTTCATGATAAAGGGATCATTCCAGAACCAATTCGCGAAGAATGGGATTTGAGGGTAAGAAATTGGTTCCTTGGGCATGGGAGTACATATGACGAACTTAAAGGGGACCTTGTTTACAGTGATGGGATAAAGTTACCCAGGAGTACATGGATAAAACTGGTGAAAGATATTAAAGATGGAATAAAACAGTTTCATCCCGATAGAGAGAAAGACTTGCTGACCTTGGTCCTCGGGAATCGCGAACATACATGACGAGTCCGAGGCCGTGACGGGAGTTTCACATGGGAGACTGGGTTTCCTAAGGACCAAGGTACATATAGAAGCCGAGAAAGAGCAAAGCAGTGACAGGAGGAGGAGGCAGACAAGTTCAACCAACTGCTAGCAAGACTTGACAAGCAGCAGCAGCAGATCGACAAACTTAGAGGAATAGCGTGCTTGCAAGATTCTCCACTCGATATTACCGCCAACCCATCTCAACGGAGAAGCAGCGTCGCTGAATCGGAGGTCCCGTCTAACGATGCATCCTATACAGAGGCGGTCCCGGCTACCCCGTGGATGGAATTAAGGAGCAGATACCTTGTGAGCTGCATAATAAATTGAAGAATGTATCTATGAAGGTGGCGGTCGGATCGGCTTTGCCTTGTCCGCCTGACGCACGTTGGAATGGCCATGAGATTCCACCTGGCTATGCTCAAGTCGGGGTGGATCAAATCCTAAAGGAGTGGGAGTCAATGGAGCTTGACATCCATGGACCTGAAGGTGTGATCACACTCGAAGTACTTGGTGGGATCATTCTCTGGGACAAGAACAACATACGGTTTCCAGGCTCGGCCCCAAGGATAACACTACCGCCTCCGAGTCGTCGCAGGTCTCCTTCACCTCCACCTCCACCTCCATCACCTCCAAGAAGCCCACCCCATGATGACTACGACCACCACATCCCGAGTCCATCTCGATCTCCGCCGTAGGCTCAGCAGTCTTCGCCACCCGCTAAGGACAATAAGCGGAAGCGTGCTCCGTCAATGAGTACTAAAGGACGCGGCAGCCCAAAACGGAAAATGTCGCCCCTCCCAACAGTGCATCATAAGAATCTTCCCATCAGACCATACGATCATACTGATGTGGAATCTGCAGCGATAACAAAGGCCGAAGTGGCGACACATTTTGAGAAGAAGAAACCCGACCCCGCTCCGGTATACACCAAGAAGCAAAAGGCATATGCACTTGATTTTCTGAACACAAAATCGCAATATGAGTTGCACCATAAGACAGATGACTATCTACGCACACTTCAGAAAGAAGTGGCGAAGAGAAAATCAAGCAAATCAAGTGCAAGCGGTAAAAAATCAGCAAGCACAAGTGCAAGCAGGACCAAAACTGCAATCAGTAAAAAATCAGACGTTCCCCTTCTCGGACAACAGGAAAAACAAACGATCGCACCCCTCAAGGTGGTTTCACAAAAGGTTCCACTCCTCGCACAAAAGCCAGTAGATATGTCAATAGCTGCGGAGTTGGCAGCCAACATGGAAATTAGTCTTGATGAACTGTTAGGCCCCCAACTCGACCTTGTACCCAAGATGCCAAGAGCCCCTAAATATGTCGCAGGTGAGGATTTGGTAAGCAAAGAGAGGCTGAGAGAACTGCCAACACAAATGCGGAATCTCCATCAATGGTACTCGGCAGTCATGAAGCAGGGGAGAATAATCATCGTAGCCAAAGTCCCAGCTAAATACTACTTCAGACCCAAAGAGGTACATATCGAGTTTTCAGAACTGTTCTAGTTATACCATCTCGACGCCCTGGACAAATCCATCCTCAGCTGCTATTGTCTGTAAGTTGTTGAATTCATTGTCTACATGTTCAGTTTTTTAGTTGTTTAGTTCAGAACATGTGATTATCCTTATTATGTAGAATGAAGATCCTGGAATGTAAAAGAAAAATAATCTACAATATTGGGTTCATTGACCTAGATAAAGTGCATATAACCACGCTAATGGATAACCCCAAGGAGACGGAGGAAAACATTCTAAGGTTTCTAATGGAGCAAAATTTCTCGGACCACATACTGTTTCCTTACAATTTCAGGTGAGGGTCTTAATCTGTTGTACACATTCACTTTTGATTAGTCGATTCTAATAAGTGTAACTGATGAGTTACTGATGTATATATAGATGTTTGCATCTTCCACTAGGTTCTGCTAGACATTCAACTTGATAAGGGAAGATTTGATGTCATGGACCCATCAAAGAGAAACCTAGAAGATTTCCGCGGCATGTAGGACATGCTCCAGAAGTAAGTTTCGCGCTATATCGGTCTCTTTCGTTGATTTCCTGAGATATCAGGTATGAATAACTCATTCATTCATTTTCTTCGTCGTCCAGGGTTTGGATCCGGTTCAAGCGCGAGGTAACCGGTGTATTTAGTGAGAAGCTGACGTTTAGGGATATCTCTTTACTTCTAGTTTCAATACAATAATGATGCTAGATTATTATTTTGATTGATTCTATTCTTGTAAAGAGCGCGAGGCAGCCACATGGGTCGAATCTATGTGGATTCTACGTATGTGAGTTCATTCGCACGTTTACCACCGAACACAATGATTATAGAGTCGATGTAAGCAATGCATTCACACCATCATTTTATTGCCGTCACATTTTGTTATCATGATTGATATTCATATTGATCTCCTTTTTCTTAAATATAGTTCGAGAGAATGCGGGATCAAATACTACCAGCACAACGCGTACTAGCAATTGTGGAGGAGCTAGTGGGATTTATTGTCAAAGAGATCATAGACGATGCCGGAGAATTTAGTGTGAATAGGTGGTACTGATCTCCATGTAATCGAACAGACGTGCTCTAGTCCCAAGATTTTGTGATCTCCATGTAACTATGTAAATTGTATATATTTGTATGCTTGATATCGTAATACAAGTTGTCTTATATATGCACGAATGTGTACGATATGTGGTGGCGTAGAAATATTCAAAACTATGTTGAAATGAAAAATAAGTAAATAAAACAATAAAAAATGAAATCTCTGCCACGGCAGAGAAAGGGCACAAAATGCTGTCGCGGCAGAGAACCACTAGTCCAAGGTAATGCTCTGACGCGGCAGAGAAAAGGGGCAAAATGCTGCCGCGACAGAAACCCACTAGTCCCGGTCCGTAACACCAACCGGGACTAGTGGGGGTGCACCACGAGCGCGCAGGGGTAGCCACGTGGACATCCACTAGTCCCGGCTGGTAACTGAACCGGGACTAGTGGTGGGCCTCTAGTCGCGCTTGATTAGTCCCGGTTCAAAAACTGGGACTAAAGGCCCTTACGGCCTGGGACTAGAGGCCCTGTTTCCACTACTGGAGAGAATCTCGACTAATCAGAATATTTTAAAAGGGGATAAGAGAGCGGTATCTCTAACTTTGATCATCTTTTGATATCCATCGAATCATCATCAGCTGAACCTACCTAGGATCACCCCTCGATCCCTGAGGAAGCATCCTTAAGCACTCATTGTTTAACTTGCCAAGTTTTACGATTAGGTTCAAGTTCTCTATGATCTTCACGTCCGTTCCCAAGTCATCCATAACCGTGGACGCGGCTTTTCGAAAAGATTAATAACCCTTCAGGGGTTTAAAACTTTACCCACATGTACTGACCTTCTTTTAATGCAACTAGATAAGCCCTCTTCCTTGGAAGGCCGGCAGAGGGTGGTTAGACACGAACTTTACCTTGCTTTCGCCGAGACCATAAGTCACGCACTAGGGAGATGCTGCCATAACGGGTGGAGTCCCGAAGCCGGTCCCTAATGATATGAACAGGTTTTGAGATTACGGATGCCGGGCATCTCCCATTCCCTGCCACGCTTACCTACCTGTATGAATGCACCTCCTTCACCTCCTTCAAGAAGATCCAAAATGCGTATGTCGAATGGAATGCCCAAACTATGCGACTCATGGAATCTACTAGGTAGTTGGTCGAGGGGGTTTCCAAGCCCCCGTGTGGCTGTACGCTCGTCTTGGTTCAAGAGGGAAGAACATCGGGTCCTAAGGTGGCAAGTATGGGACTGCAAAAACCACAACCCATGTGGCATCCCATACAATCCTTAGCATGTTTATTATCCATCTCTGATCATGACACGTCATCCTGTCATACTAGGTTCATTCGCAGCTCTGATTCATCAACCAGATGGACCAGTGGTATTAGCTAAGCATGGCTAAGCACAACAGATGTAACAACTCTAGCAACGCTTCATAAGCCAAACCCTAGTTATGCTAGGAGCAGTGGATCAGGGAATATAGGCTTCAAAGGAAACATGCATCAGATAGGATTACTCTATCTATCGATAAAAGACTTTGGAATCGTATGCGCATGGCGGGAATGAAAATACATTGAAAGCATAGGATTGTATCATGTGTGGGGATACGCTTGCCTTTGCCTGTTGATATCTAGAAAGTAGAGCTTCAGATATCTGGTACTTGAATTGATTCCAGTTGGTCAAGTATTGGTCTTCGATCTTCGACGGTGTTGATCTCGGTCTTCAATCTCGATCTCGATTCAAATATCGTATTTTACCTGAAAAGAACCAAATACCGAAAAGAAGGGAAACAATCAACACATTGCATCTATGCAATGATCAAGCAAGGATGATGATATGACAAGTTAAATTGCATTGAAATAGACCCCTAAGGCATGCTTGTCAAATTAATCGGGGTCCCGACGGGTGTAAACCCTAGAGCAGGGGGATCCTCGAAAACACCTCTAGGATTCAATTGGTTCTTCTAATATACTAATTAGTTGAAATTGTTTATCAATGCATGATTTTATTGCCATTGTATAGATCTTATTTTTCTGAGCATTTTGATATATTATTTGTATTTCTCTGATTTAAAATGAATTAGTTATGATTTTCTCCAATTTTAATTCATTTTAAATAATTTTTGGAATATTATAAAATAATTAATTTTTGGAATTATTGTAACAATTTTATAAATCAGAAACATTTTATGGAAATGTTAAATTGAATTACAAAGGGGGCCCACATGTCATATATTTCTTAATTACAGAAAACAAATTTAGAAAGTATTTATTGAAAAGATTAAAAGGATTATGGCATCATGCTGATGTCACCCTGACATCAGCACGACCTTGCTGCAGATCGAGTGCGGCCACAATGATTCTGAGTACACGGGATGACGCTGAGGCGCGCGTGTCAATGAGGAGAGCAACGGGAGGGAGATGGTGGCTACGCCGCCCGGTTTTGTTAACTGGAGGGCAGTCGACGATGAGTTGATGCGGCCTCGGATGGACGGAGGGAGCGAGCTACAGAGGGGGAGGAAGATGATTGGGAGGTGGTGGAGCTCCCGTGGCTCACCAGGAATGCGATGGAGGGCTCGGAAGGGCACAGGGAGGCCGGAATCAGTGGCGCGCACGGCAGCCGGAGCTCGGGAGGGAGCTGTCGATTGTGGCGCCTGGGGCTTCTCTGGCTCGCGTGGTTGGACGAGGTGAACGAGGAAAGCACGATAGTGACGAGGGGTGGTCGGAAACTACGGGACGCCGGTGATGTTCGCGGCTAGGGTTTGTCGGCCAGAGAGAAATTGGGGAGAGGAAGAGGAGAAATGAGGCACGACTAGGGTTCTTCAGGCGGCTACGTCGATCTTTATAGACGCGGGGGCGGCGGCGCGTATCGTGGCAACGAAGAGTAGCATCGGGTGGCCGGGGAAGAGCCACCGAGCTGCTTCCCTCCGTCGGGGAGGAAGACGACGGAACAGAGGAGGTCAAAGATGTATGGGCCATGCTGTGATGCTTTGGGCACTAGGTGGGCCTTGACTGGGCTGAGCCAGAAAGAGAGGGAGGGAGGGTTGCGGCCTGCTTAGGATAGAAAACCTTTTTTTTGCCTAGATCTTTTTCTATTTTCTGTTTTCCATTTCCTCTTTGTATTTTCATTTTGTAATCTGTTTTGTATAGTTTAAAATAGTAAACAGGGTCAAAATATTTTGAAATACACATGGCCCTCCTTAATATATTAAAAGGTCCATGTAGGCTTATTTCTTGAAGCATTGGTAACATTTCCCAATGCATTACTTAGAGAGGGAAAATTCCAAAGTAGGTTTTTAGGGTTTTATTTTTTCCAAACCTTTTTTAATGCATTTTGTCTTAACAAAATATGCATGAATGCTCATGATGCATAATCAATTCCTAATCAGATATTAATAAAACTAGGGTTTGTTAAAATTCTACCCCCCTTAAAAGAATCTCGTCTCGAGATTCCTAGGTAAGAAGATAGAACGAAACAAGATTACACTAAACTTCGATGATCTTCTAGAAGTGGTTGAACCATGCCACCATGACGAGTGGATGAAGCCCTTCGTAATCTTTGAGGTGGTTACTCACACTAAGGAAGAGAGGGAATGACACGGAACCACGAATTGAGTATCTCATGGTAAAATCATGGATAGATGCTTCACAAACATCTCTAAAGCCAGGAGACATGAAACACGCTAAGGTAACGGAGGAAACAAAAGGAGAAGGTTTCAAGGTGACATATAGTTGGTCTTCATAATGATTGAGACCATGGAGCTTGAAGAAGAGGGTAAACTTCTGAGGGGAGAAACTTCCAATAGATGGAACATGACCATAGACTTCGAGAGATAAACCTCTACTAGACAACTTAATAGAGATTTACAGGTGGAAGATATAGATATCAACAAAACTAATCTGTTGAACTACTTTTGACACAGAAGGGTCATTATTTCATTCTAGAGAAGGCTAAGACATAAAGGTGTTTTGGAGGAGAGGACTCGTAAGAGTCACGGGGAACATGTAACAAGAGGAACTGTTGATTACCAAAATCAGATTCACCCTTCAAACATTTGTAAGAAAGCGGGAAGGGAACTCTTTATTCATCTAGGACTATCAAAATCCTTTCCAAAGATCATGATATCACTTTACACCACCAAGATGAATAGTTTAGAAGATTCCTGATGACACGATAAGAAAGAAACTTCATTCTTAGACTCCAAGTACTTGGCATAACAAGATGCTTTCCATCATAAAAGGGTCTGGAGGATTGACCGAGAGGCATTTAGCAACTCTACTTTAAATGTTCTCCTTGATGTTTGAGACACCGGTGTCAAACTATTGACAAGCCTTTAACGAGTCATCAAGTAAATATCAAACTTAGGATGCAAAGGAAACCATAAGACAACTCCTATATTAAGTTATAGAAGAAGCCTCATGAGGAGTGGCTGTTATTGCTGATTCAAGGGGTTATGGCAATAGGTCTTTTGGCAGATTGTGTCAACCATTACATCAATCTTACCGGATGTACAAAGAGACCTATGTCAAAACCTTGAGGAACACTAACTGTCATATCTGCTTGAGATTCAGATTTGGTTAGGTGGAAAGATACTTCAGACTCAGCATGTCCGAATAGAAAGGGAGCAACATTTACCATAGAGGTAGAGTCACTATATTCCCAAGACATGGACTTCAATGTCAAGCTCTAAAAGATGAGCTACATTGTGGAACCCATGAGATAGCAAGTTATGAAAAGATAATTGCATATACCTGTATTGTTTGCAACGAAATACAACTGAATCCTGTTTAGTAAACATTTAGAAGGATATCGAAGTTTTGTTGAACTTCTTATCTTCCGTGAACAATTCAATCAGTGGCTTGGTGTGCTTGGAGGATTTTCTCGATATGTGAAGGTATCAACCTACCATATCAATAATTCTTTGCACATGCTTGACTAACTTGGAATGATTCCCGAGGAAACAAAGACAACTCTACTAGAATCCACGACGACATCTTTCAACAATTGCACGTGAATCAGAGAAGGTTACTTCTAACATCCAGAACGCATACTTCAAGATAACACGAACATGGTTCTCAAAAGTTTTCCAACATTAATGCCAACTGTTCCATACGAATCTGATATAACATGGAGAAGTTAAGAATGCCATCGATGGACTCAATAACAAACTTATCTATACACTCCAAGAGGACGGAGTCACATGTTGTATGAACAAGGCTTAGACATTGGTCAGACCAGACGACATGAAGATGTACTTAAGTGAAACATCACAAGTAGACACACCATCAGGATTGTTCTTGGAACTGAGTTTGATTCGACGATAACCAAAATCAAATCAAAGGCATGGGAAGACAACATATCCACAAAGGACATAATATCTTACTTCAACACGAACAAAACTAGACATCCCTTTAAGGAGGAACAAAGTTGAATATAACTTTTGTCTTACAACTCTCCAAGTTGTTATTTAAGTTCAACCAACTAGCTCAGGGGTATCCAGTACGGATCCTTGGAGAAAGGAGCAGTTTTAAAGAAACAGCTTACTCAAGAACCTGACAACACAGTCATGTGGAAACATGGCAATACTTCTAGAAGACATCCAGAATATCATGGACCATCGATATGTCACAGAGCTCAAGAGAGAAACTTTCTTGATAAAGCAAAAAGACATAGTCTCAGAGTTTTGATACGACCCTAACTCTTTGGCTGAAGAGGGTGCAATAGAATAGCGGACTTGGTATCACAATCAAACTTTGCTTAGTGATAAGGTTAAACAATCACACTAAGAATGATACAAATGTCCTTGAAGTTCAAAGAAATAAGAGGAAGGGTGGTAATAATGTGTAAGAGCATCACTTCATTAAGAGGGTCATGAGACTCAGCACAACCTCATAGTATAGAAAGGGTGTGATACTTTAGGATAGAACAGAACATAATCTAATCAAAGCTTATTGATATGCGGATTACAACACTTTGACCTGGTCTTAGAAATGACGAGGTACTATAGTTTGTTTCTCCTAGACAACCCGAAATGTTTTGTCTAGACCGACCACAAGAGCATCTTGCATTGGAAGATACCAATGCACATTTAGTACTTGGCTACCAACTGGTAGACAAAGGTCGGAAAAGTAACAAGGAAAAGGGAACATGCTCAGAATAGAATCCTGAGATGTAGATGAATAAGTAAACAATCTGATGAATAAGTAAACAATCTTCCAAAAACCAATGCATAGAAAATGAAAGTGTGGCAGAGTCACGAGCACATATGTGAGATTCTCGAGGAGTACCATTCTCGTGATCTATTTAGTTCCATTAAAAAACATCTTCCATATCATGTGGTAGGGGAAGTCCTTTATCGTCACTGTTCAATAGTGACAATATCTACAAGCTTTAAGGCTATACTAGAAGGTACTAGCCATTCTGACGTAATGTTTGAACATTAACAACCGGGGTCAACAATATGGATCTTGGGTTAAAGGTCAGCTTCATGTACAAGATTCACGAAACTAGAATCCGGCACAATCAGGGATCCTAGGTTCAAGTCCGAGGGTTAAAACCCAAACAAAGGAGTAACTACTACTTGAGTGACAAAGCGTACACTACAAGATAGTAATCACGAGGTAGCTTCCAAAAGAAGAAACAACTTCTGAAGTACCCAAACAAATAAAAAGGAGGCACACGAGCCGAAAGGAGACCTCGAAGCCTAGAACGAAACTTTGTGGATCCTTAAGGTAGAGAGATCATGATAGAAAGAAATCTCTCAAAAGAAACAGAACAAAGGGAAACAAGGAACACACACAACTGACTCTAGAGAAATCAACACTTGGTCAAATGGTTGAGAACCGACATGCCTGAGAAGGCACCTAAACTCTGAAGAAAGAGACGAGATAACAAAACTTTTCCAAATCAACACAAGATAAGGTGACCCAGAACTAGAGCGAAACTGGATAAGGAGTAAAAGAAGCATACCAGATTTTTCGCACATAATTTTCATCTTTGAAAATAGTTTTCACAAACACTAGACTCAACATCGACCAATAGAAAGGGTTTCCTATAGTCGGTACTGCTCCGATACCAAAACCTGTGACACCCCCGGGATTAAGGCTAGACAAATCCTAGACCTTTGTCTGAACATAAGCCTAACCTAATCTTGAAAGCGTACAGAGATAAAATCGGTAACACAACACTGACCCTATGACACAAAATTTATTACATTGATCTCATAACTGAGCGAAGAACCAAAATATTACAAGCATAGGTCACTGACCACAAACATCAAACAACGGAAGGAAAATTATGCTATTAAGTATAGCAAACTTAACAAATGGCCTAAGAGGCCTGAAGCATAACAATGACATCCAATCCGTAGATCCCAGACTGCCGGCTGGGAACTCCAAGCTACTCGTCGATGTCGATGTCGTAAAGAACTCATCTTCTATGGTAACACTTACTTTGCTACAAAAGTATCAATGAAGCAAGGGTGAGTACAGGGTGTACTCCGCAAGACTTATGGCTGGTGGAGTTATTTTGCATAAATCCATCTTTGTGTTGTAAAACAAGAGGGAGAAGAATCTCTATTAATCAGAATATTTAAAAGGGGATAAGAGAGCGGTATCTCTAACTTTGATCATCTTTTGATATCCACCGAATCATCATCAGCTGAACCTACCTAGGATCACCCCATCGATCCCTGAGGAAGCATCCTTAAGCACTCATTGTTTAACTTGCCAAGTTTTATGATTAGGTTCAAGTTCTTTATGATCTTCACGTCCATTCCCAAGTCGTCCATAACCGCGGACACGGATTTTCGAAAATATTAATAACCCTACAGGGGTGTACAACTTTACTCGCACGTACTAACCTTCTCTTAATGCCACTAGATAAGCCCTCTTCCTTGGAAGGCCGGCAGAGGGTGGTTAGACACGACATTTACCTTACTTTCGCCGAGACCATGAGTCACGCACTAGGGAGATGCCGCCGTAATGGTTCGAGTCCCGAAGCCGGTCCCTAATGATGTGAACAGGGTTTGAGATTACGGATGTCGGGCATCTCCCAATCCCTGCCACGCTTACCTACCTATATGAATGCACCTCCTTCGAGAAGAGCCAGAATGCGTATGTCGAATGGATCGCCCAAACTATGTGACTCATGGAATATACTAGGCAAGTTAGTTGGTCGAGGGGATTTCCAGGACCCCGTGTGGCTGTACGCTCGTCTTGGTTCAAGAGGCAAGGACATCGGGTCCTAAGGGTGGCATGTATGGGACTGCAAAAACCACAACCGACGTGGCCTCCCATACAAGCCTTAGCATGTTTATTATCCATCTCTGATCATACCACGTCATCCTATCATACTAGGTTCATTTCCAGCTCTGATTCATCATCCGGATGGACCAGTGGTAACAGCTAAGCATGGCTAAGCACAACAGATGTAACAGCTCTAGCAACGCTTCACAATCCAAACCCTAGTTATGCTAGGAGCAGTGGATCAGGAAATATAGGCTTCCAAGGAAACATGCATCATATAGGATTACTCTATCTATCGATAAAAGACTTTGGATTCGTATGCAGATGGCAGGAATGAAAATACTTTGAAATCATAGGATTATATCATGTGTGGGGCTGTGGCGCCCCGCCAAAAAAAAAACCACTACTAGAAAATCGCGTTGTTTCTGTGCATTGCATCATCATGACCGCATGCTCATGTCATCATGCCACCTTGCATTTGAGCATCGTCATGTCATCTTGCATGTGTTTGTTCAAAACTATTTTCGAAACGCCTAGTTTTGTTTTCTAAATACTCCTGTCTTTATTCAAATTAAAACCCGGGTCTCCGGATTATTTTGTTTCGTCTATCAACGGATTTCAAATGCCCCGTTTTAAATAATAAAACTTTTATTTTATTTTTTAGGAGGCAGCCTGCCAGGCCCGAAAGTTCGGCCGGCCACCTCCAAGCCCTAAACTAAAACCTAGTCTAATCCCTAACCTACCCCACCCAAGCCTACCCAGCCCCTTCCACATCACCCCGACCAACCACAGCTTGCCACCTCACCGTTTCCTCCACCTCATCACTCGACACAGCCACCCTCACCAACCCCTCCACTCAACTCCTGCCACCTCACCCGCGCGGGCCCACCTTCCCCGGTGGACAACCACCGTGCGCTCTCCCCTGACCCACTCCCCACCCACACACGCACTCACGCACACCCCACACTCGCCTGGTCCAACCCCGGCCCCACCACTCCCGCAACCCCCACCCCGACCCGATCCCCACCTCCCCCGCTTCGGCCTCCACCTCGCAGCGATGCATCGCCGCTGAGACCGCCGCCCGCCGTCCTCGACCACATGGCCCCGTCGCCCGACCTCGGTCTCCCTCGCGCCTGGCCGCCGCCTTGCCTCGTCGGTTCCGTCCCCGACCGCCTCCCTCTCGCGCCGCCAGCGCCAAGTCCCCGCCTCCAGTCTCCCTCCTCCTCCTCTGTCTCCTTGACGGCGCCCTCCTCCACTGGCCATGACACCGTCGGTCCCCTCGAGCAGCGGCCGTCCACCCCCGCGCGTGCCCTCCTCGACGCCGACTAGACCTTGTCGCCTCTGGCCCGCGTCGAGCCCCATGCCGCCGCCAGGGCCGATCTCCCCTCCCCGCGTGTCACCCTGGCTCTGCCCCCTCCTCCGCCCGTCGACCCCGCGCCCTCTGCCCCGCTGCAGCCCGGCCTGCGTCGGCCTCGTCTGTTTCCGGGTGCCGCGCCTCCCGCCTCTCCCTACCTCTCTGCCTCCTCGTTGGTCGGCCATGGCTCGGCCACGACCTCGCCGTGCGCCGCTTCGCTCTACACGTCCTCAGCCCGCGTCGGCCGCGGCCCCTCGCCTCGTCCCCATGAAGCCGCTCGGTGTTGTCCCTCTGGCCTCCACGCCTTCTGTCTCGAGAATCGCCGCCCTGTGGTCTTGTGCTTCGGTCGTGCCGCCTCAACGCCGCGCTCGTCTGCGCGTCCCCAACCTGGAGCTCGCCCTTGACACCTTCTCCAACATCTGAGATGATCACATCTGTAGCAGTTTGTCCGCGTTGGCTCTGGCCGGTCCTCTGTCTCCTTGACCCGGCATCGCCTCATGATGTCCTTGTGTGTGTGGCTATAATTTGGGAATGTTGGATTGCTTGTTTGAGCCCTCGAGGTGGACCAGAGGGATAAGATGAAGCCGTGGCTCGACTACCCCGACTATGTTCGAGTGGTCGTCGGAGTCTAGGGCCGAAGAACCAGAAGAGTTCGACGACATGGAACCGAAGGCAATAACGCTGGATCCTCAAGTTCTCCTTCACGGATAGCAAGTTCACCGGCAAGAACCCGAAGACCCGATCCTGAGGATCCGAAGACCGATCCCGAACCCAACGCCACGTCGAGTTCTCCTTCCCGGCGCCCGTAGGCCGAACCTCGTCGAACCCTAACCAAGGTCGTCGAGTCCCCATGTGTGACCTTTCTCCGAGCCCCTATTTTATAAATGATACATATTTGTTGCATATGAATTGGGCATACTCACATACATATCATGTGGTTTGGGGGCCTTATGCCGATTCACCTCATAATTAAATACGGAGGCCATATGCGGACATATCTAGCCTAATATTGACTCCATTTAAATGTGTGTAGCGAACCAATGCCATACTTTGCCTTGTTAAGACAACATTTAAATTGCGGGGTATCTAAACAACATGAACGATATAATTAATTGCCGGAACCCCGGTTTCGCTTAATATTGCCTAATTGCATCGCACCTTGCCATGTCATACACCATACATGCATCATGCCCGATCTTTTGTCGTAGTATTAAATAGTGCATCCGGTGTTTCTTCTAGTGCTTTGCTTCTTCGCGGATTAGGCCGATGAGTTGATGTGAGTATCGACCCGATCTTCGGATGAACCTTCGGCAATGTTTTCAGGCGAGCATCTCCCCCTTTCTACCTATCTTACTTTTATAGTATTTATTCCCTCCTGTTGATCTATTGCTATCTGTGTTGCGATGCTCTAGTTTCGTACCGTGATATCCCTTGCAGCCCTATATTGCCTTGGACACATCCTATTACCTGTTTGGTAGATAGTTGGACTTGCGCGTCGTAGTCGCTGGCTCAAGTGCTGTTGCGTGTCGTCAAGTACCACAGTTGTTGGAGTATTGCCGCATGTTTAATGTTGGAGATGATCATGGCTTTAATTACTGTTTAATAACTAAAATTGAAAGTAGGTAAATGCAGAGGCATCGGTGGGTAATAGACAATATTTGGATTTTAACTGCTCACTGGTGTCCCGTAGGACCCCGAGTTCTTGACACCTGTTCCGAGATCGAGCGCGCTAACCACAAGTGGGGTGTATGGGCACCCCCATCGATTTAGTACCTGATTCCAAGTACTGTACTGGGGGCCACAAAGTAGTTTGGGGCTTTATTACTATCCTGTACTTATGCCATGCTTTACTTCTTTATTTACGATTGTGCGAGGAGCACCTGTACTGTTTAGGACCGTGACACGTTTTCACTGTATCGACAAGCCCAGTCACACTTTCGGGTTCCCAGTCGTTTACAGCCGTCTACACAAACCCTGAGTACGTCTCGGAGACCGGCCGACTTCGTTGCGGGTAGCTTAGTGGGGTGGCCCCCATGTGCTTGCTTTGGGTCTGGGAAACATCGTGTCCAAAACCCCGTCGACATACCGTTGGGTGTATGTTTTGTGATCTTGTACCTACCTGATCTGACAACAAGGGTGTAGGTGCGTGTGGAAACTTTGGTGCACCCCTGCAGGGTTAAATCTTTTCGAGAAGCCGTGTCATGTTATGGACGACTTGGAGCACAGTTCTCGATCATAGACAACTATAACTAAAGTTTATTGTTATAATTTGACTTGTATCCGATATGACTAGTAATCAGCTCCACTACAACGGAATGGCTAAATAAAAGTGCCAACAACTGCTGGGTTTTGGGATATCTCATGCTAATTGTATCTGAATAGTAAGTGTGCAACTACAATGGAATGGTTAACTAAAAGTGCCCACTGCTTATTATATCAGGATGACTATCTATACCTGACTAGTAATTGCTGCAACGATAACTCAATAAATAAAACTGCCAACGGTGTGAGTTCCTCGGTTGACTTCCTCGTTTGGTCTCGAGGGGGAAATACCAGGATGGGTATGTTTGGTGGTAGCATCAGGTTGGTTCCGAATAGGTCTTTCTTATCCCTCTCTGATAGCCGACAGTTATATCGAGTCTCTATAGGTTGTTTAGTGCATGCTGCGATGTCGCTTCAGTCCACCATACCTATGTAGGCGAGGACCGCCGAATTCTAGCCTCGCCGTGTACTGGCCTTAGTACTGACCGCTCTCTCTTTTTCCTTTGCCCTTTGTCGGCACCCCTTTTGTTTAAGCAGGTTTGAGATCGACGTCGTTAGCAGGGTTACCCTTTCGGCTTGGCCTGGGCAGGGTTATGGACGCCATTGGTTATTCTTCAGGGCTCTTAGCTCAATTTGCATCTTGTCCGTACTCGGACGCTGTATTGTTTTCAAGGTGATTTGGATCTTTGTACTGTATATCTGTATTCTTGACTCATGGAGTCATTGTTGTATATATCTGTTCTATGGGTTCCATCGTGGACTATTGTGTAATGATATTACTTCGTTTTCCACCCGCACGAAAGTGCCTGGTGGGCACCTTTGAATCGTTTCTATGCGAGTTTGGCGGGGATCGCTAAAACTTGCATAGGGCCGATTCTGAGGGTGTTATAGAGTGGTATCAGAGCTCAGCTGTTGTGATACCCCACAAGTCCAGCCTGTAGGATAACCTAGCTAACGGCCGAAGTAGAGTGTCAAAACTATTTTTGCAAAATCGGTTGGATAGTTCTGATTAGGTCTGATTTTACTCCTTACCCCTCTGCTGTTCTCCTCTCACCTCTGCGTGTTTTGAATCCGCTCTCTTCTCCCTCTCCGAGTCCAGGATTTCTCATGGTTGGGTTCCATCGTACCTTCAGGGTTTCGCTTCCTCCTTTGGTAACGGTGTTGCTACATCTGGTCTTCATGCTATCCGAGGAATCCTTCGTCTGGTGGACTTCTCTTTGTTCCTTCTCGTGCCTTCCGGTGTTTTCCGACACGATGACATCATCTACACCAGATCCGATGCAGAGTCTGCATCACTCCTTTGTATCTGAACCTCGATTGTCAAGATCTTCAGTCTGATTCCGAGAATGGTCGCACGCTTTTCTACTGATTGTGCAGAGTAATAGTTTGGGTGCGTGATGGATTGGCCCCCATGCCGACTACTCACTCTATTCGCTTGTGCACATTGAAGTGGATAAGAATGCATCGGTTCTCTCTTTCTATCGGAGTTAGAGGTGGCTTTATTTGTTTATACCTCTACCTTCGACCTTTTGTTCCCGGAGTGTTCCCTCGACGATCACGGACAACGACCTCTTGTTAGTGGTGTCGCGAGGATCTACACGATGTGAGAAGATTCAGATCGCCGCCCTTCTTCCCGGTACCATGAGGCGGATCTCGAGGGCGAGATCCATTGTTAGTGGTGACGAATTGTGGCGCCCCGCAAAAAAAAACCACTACTAGAAAACCGCGTTGTTTCTGTGCATTGCATCATCATGACCGCATGCTCATGTCATCATGCCACCTTGCATTTGAGCATCATCATGTCATCTTGCATGTGTTTGTTCAAAACTATTTTCGAAACGCCTAGTTTTGTTTTTTAAATACTCCCGTCTTTATTCAAATTAAAACCCGGGTATCCGGATTATTTTGTTTCGTCTATCAACGGATTTCAAATGCCCCGTTTTAAATAATAAAACTTTTATTTTATTTTTTAGGAGGCAGCCTGCCAGGCCCGAAAGCCCGGCCGGCCACCTCCAAGCCCTAAACTAAAACCTAGTCTAATCCCTAACCTACCCCACCCTAGCCTACCCAGCCCCTTCCACATCACCCCGACCAACCACAGCTTGCCACCTCACCGTTTCCTCCACCTCATCACTCGACACAGCCACCCTCACCAACCCCTCCACTCAACTCCTGCCACCTCACCCGCGTGGGCCCACCTTCCCCGGTGGACAACCACCGCGCGCTCTCCCCTGACCCACTCCCTACCCACACACGCACTCACGCACACCCCGCACTCGCCTGGTCCAACCCCGGCCCCACCACTCCCGCAACCCCCACCCCGACCCGATCCCCACCTCCCCCGCTCCGTCCTCCACCGCATCACAGCTGGCCACGACCGCTGAGACCGCCGCCCGTCCTCGACCACCGCGCGCCCCGTCGCCCGACCTCGGTCTCCCTCGCGCCTGGCCGCCGCCTTGCCTCGTCGGTTCCGTCCCCGACCGCCTCCCTCTCGCGCCGCCAGCGCCAAGTCCCCGCCTCCAGTCGCCCTCCTCCTCTGTCTCCTTGACGGCGCCCTCCTCCGCTGGCCATGACCCCGTCGGTCCCCTCGAGCAGCGGCCGTCCACCCCCACGCGTGCCCTCCTCGACGCCGACTAGACCTTGTCGCCTCTGGCCCGCGTCGAGCCCCATGCCGCCGCCGCCAGGGCCGATCTCCCCTCCCCGCATGTCACCCTGGCTCTGCCCCCTCCTCCGCTCGTCGACCCCGCGCCCTCTGCCCCGCTGCAGCCCGGCCTGCGTCGGCCTCGTCTGTTTCCGGGTGCCGCGCCTCCCGCCTCTCCCTACCTCTCTGCCTCCTCGTTGGTCGGCCATGGCTCGACCACGACCTCGCCGTGCGCCGCCTCGCTCTACTCGTCCTCAGCCCGCGTCGACCGCGGCCCCTCGCCTCGTCCCCGTGAAGCCGCTCGGTGTTGTCCCTCTGGCCTCCACGCCTTCTGTCCCGAGAATCTCCGCCCTGTGGTCTTGTGCTTCGGTCGTGCCGCCTCAACGCCGCGCTCGTCTGCGTGTCCCCAACCTGGAGCTCGCCCTTGACACCTTCTCCAACATCTGAGATGATCACATCTGTAGCAGTTTGTCCGCGTTGGCTCTGGCCGGTCCGCTGTCTCCTTGACCCGGCATCGCCTCATGATGTCCTTGTGTGTGTGGCTATAATTTGGGAATGTTGGATTGCTTGTTTTAGCCCTCGAGGTGGACCAGAGGGATAAGATGAAGCCGTGGCTCGACTACCCCGACTATGTTCGAGTGGTCGTCGGAGTCTAGAGCCGAAGAACCAGAAGAGGTCGACGACATGGAACCGAAGGCAATAACGCTGGATCCTCAAGTTCTCCTTCACGGATAACAAGTTCACCGGCAAGAACCCAAAGACCCGATCCTGAGGATCCAAAGACCGATCCCGAACCCAACGCCGCGTCAAGTTCTCCTTCCTGGCGCCCGTAGGCCGAACCTCGTCGAACCCTAACCAAGATCGTCGAGTCCCCATGTGTGACCTTTCTCCGAGCCCCTATTTTATAAATGATACATATTTGTTGCATATGAATTGAGCATACTCGCATACATATCATGTGGTTTGGGAGCCTTATGCCGATTCACCTCATAATTAAATACGGAGGCCATATGCGGACATATCTAGCCTAATATTGACTCCATTTAAATGTGTGCAGCGAACCAATGCCATACTTTGCCTTGTTAAGACAACATTTAAATTGCGGGGTATCTAAACAACATGAACGATATAATTAATTGCCGGAACCCCGGTTTCGCTTAATATTGCCTAATTGCATCCCACCTTGCCATGTCATACACCATACATGCATCATGCCCGATCTTTTGCCGTAGTATTAAATAGTGCATCCGGTGTTTCTTCTAGTGCTTTGCTTCTTCGCGGATTAGGCCGATGAGTTGATGCGAGTATCGACCCGATCTTCGGATGAACCTTCGGCAATGTTTTCAGGCGAGCATCTCCCCCTTTCTACCTATCTTACTTTTATAGTATTTATTCCCTCCTGTTGATCTATTGCTATCTGTGTTGAGATGCTCTAGTTTCCATACCCGTGATATCCCTTGCAGCCTTATATTGCCTTGGACACATCCTATTACCTGTTGTTTGGTAGCTAGTTGGACTTGCGCGTCGTAGTCGCTGGCTCAAGTGTTGTTGCGTGTCGTCAAGTACCACAGTTGTTGGAGTATTGCCGCATGTTTAATGTTGGAGATGATCATGGCTTTAATTACTGTTTAATAACTAAAATTGAAAGTAGGTAAATGCAGAGGCACCGGTGGGTAATAGACAATATTTGGATTTTAACCGCTCACTGGTGTCCCGTAGGACCCCGAGTTCTTGACACCTGTTCCGAGATCGAGCGCGCTAACCACAGGTGGGGTGTATGGGCACCCCCATCGATTTAGTACCTGATTCCAAGTACTGTACTGGGGGCCACAAAGTAGTTTGGGGCTTTATTACTATCCTGTACTTATGCCATGCTTTACTGCTTTATTTACGATTGTGCGAGGAGCACCTGTACTGTTTAGGACCGTGACACGTTTTCGCTGTATCGACAAGCCCAGTCACACTTTCGGGTTCCCAGTCGTTTACAGCCGTCTACACAAACCCTGAGTCCGTCTCGGAGACCGGCCGACTTCGTTGCGGGTAGCTTAGTGGGGTGGCCCCCCGTGCTTGCTTTGGGTCTGGGAAACGTCGTGTCCGAAACCCCGTCGACATACCGTTGGGTGTATGTTTTGTGATCTTGTACCTACCTGATCTGACAACAAGGGTGTAGGTGCGTGTGGAAACTTTGGTGCACCCCTGCAGGGTTAAATCTTTTCGAGAAGCCGTGTCCGCGGTTATGGACGACTTGGAGCGCAGTTATCGATCATAGACAACTATAACTAAAGTTTATTGTTATAATTTGACTTGTATCCGATATGACTAGTAATCAGCTCCACTACAACGGAATGGCTAAATAAAAGTGCCAACAAGCTTTGGGTTTTGGGATATCTCATGCTAATTGTATCGACTAGTAAGTGTGCAACTACAATGGAATGGTTAATTAAAAGTGCCCATCGCTTATTATATCGATGACTATCTATACGACTAGTAATTGCTGCAACGATAACTGAATAAATAAACGCCAACGGTGAGTTCCTCGGTTGACTTCCTCGTTTGGTCTTGAGGAAATACCAGGATGGGTATGTTTGGTGGTAGCATCGTTGGTTCGAATAGGTCTTTCTTATCCCTCTCTCGATAGCAGCGGTTATATCGAGTCTCTATAGGTTGTTTAGTGCATGCTTTGCGCCGCCGATCCACCATACCTATGTAGGCGAGGACCGCCGAATTCTAGCCTCGCCGTGTACTGGCCTTAGTACTGACCGCTCTCTCTTTTTCCTTTGCCCTTTGTCGGCACCCCTTTTGTTTAAGCAGGTTTGAGATCAACGTCGTTAGCAGGGTTACCCTTCCGGATTGGCCTGGGCAGGGTTATGGACGCCATTGGTTATTCTTCAGGGCTCTTAGCTCAATTTGCCTCTTGTTCGTACTCGGACGCTGTATTGTTTTCAAGGTGATTTGGATCTTTGTACTGTATATCTGTATTCTTGACTCATGGAGTCATTGTTGTATATATCTGTTCTGTGGGTTCCATCGTGGACTATTGTGTAATGATATTACTTCGTTTTCCACCCGCACGAAAGTGCCTGGTGGGCACGTTTGAATCGTTTCTATGCGAGTTTGGCGGGGATCGCTAAAACTTGCATAGGGCCGATTCTGAGGGTGTTACAGGGGCTACGCTTGCCTTTGCCTGTTGATATATAGAAAGCAGAGCTTCAGACATCTGGTACTTGACTTGATTATAGTTTGTCAAGTATTGGTCTTCAAGCTTCGACGGTGTTGATCTGGGTCTTCAATCTCGATCTCGATTCTGATATCGTATTCTAGCGGAAAAGAACCAAATACCGGAAAGAAGGGAAACAATCAACACATGGCATCTATGTAATTCTCAAGCAAGGATGATGATATAACAAGTTAAATTGCATTGAAATAGACCCCTAAGGCATGCTTGTCATATTAATCGGGGTCCCGAGGGGTCTAAACCCTAGAGCAGGGGGATCCTCGAAAACACCTCTGGGTTCAATTGGTTCTTCTAATATACTTATTAGTTGAAATTGTTGATCAATGCATGATTGCATTTCCATTGTATAGATCTTATTGTTTTGAGCATTTTGATATATTATTTGTATTTTTCTGATTTAAAATGAATTAGTTATGATTTTCTCCAATTTTAATTCATTTTAAATATTTTTTGGAATATTATAAAATAATTACATTTTGGAATTATTGTAACTATTTTATAAATCAGAAACATTTTATGGAAATGTTAAATTGAATTACAAAGAGGGCCCACATGTCATATATTTCTTAATTACAGAAAACAAATTTAGAAAGTATTTATTGAAAAGATTAAAAGGATTATGGCATCATGATTATGTCACCCTGACATCACCACGACCTTGCTGCAGATAAAGCGCGGCCACGGTGATTCTGAGCACGCGGGACGACGCTGATGCGCGCGTTTGAACGAGGAGAGCAAGGGGAGGCAGATGGTGGCTGCGCCGCCCGGTTTTGGTAACCGGAGGGCAGCTGGCGATGAGCTGATGCGGCGGCCTTGGATGGACGGCGGGAGCGAGCTATAGAGGGGAAGGAAGACGATTGGGAGGTGCTGGAGCACCTGCGGCTCACCAGGAACGCGATGGAGGGCTCGGAAGGGCACAGGAGGCCGGAATCAGTGGCGTGCACGGCGGCCGGAGCTCGGGAGGGAGCTATCGATTGCGGCGCCTGGGGCTTCTATGGCTTGCGTGGTTGGAAGAGGTGAACGAGGACAGCACGACAGTCATGATAGTGGCCTCAGAACGACTAGGGGTGGTCGGAAACTACGGGGCGCTGGTGATGTCTGGGGGCTAGGGTTCGGTCAGCCAGAGAGAAATTGGGGAGAGGAAGAGGAGAAATAAGGCACGACTATGGGTCTTCTAGCGGCGACGTCGATCTTTATAAACGCGAGGGGCGGCGCCGCGTATCGTGGCGACAAAGAGGAGCATCGGGTGGCCGGGGAAGAGCCACCAAGCTGCTTCCCTCTGTCGGGGAGGAAGACGACGGAACAGAGGAGGTCGAAGAGGTACGGGCCACGCTGGGATGCTTTGGGCACTAGGTGGGCCTTGACTGGGCTGAGCCAGAAAGAGAGGGAGGGAGGGTTGCGGCCTGCTTAGGATAGAAACCCTTTTTTTCTGCCTAGATCTATTTCTATTTTCTATTTTCCATTTCCTCTTTGTATTTTCATTTTGTAATCAATTTTGTATAGTTTAAAATAGTAAACAGGTTCAAAATATTTTGAAATACACATGGCCCTCCTTAATATATATTAAAAGATCCATGTAGGCTTATTTGTTGAAGCATTGGTAACATTTCCCAATGCATTACTTAGAGAGGGAAAATTCCAAAATAGGTTTTTAGGGTTTTGTTTTTCCAAACCTTTTTCAATGCATTTTCTCTTAACAAAATATGCATGAATGCTCATGATGTACAATCAATTCCTAATTAGAGATTAATAAAATTAGGGTTCTTACAATTTTGGACCCTTCATTTTGACGGATCAAGAGCACGAGGAGGCTCGGGCTCTAGCATGGTGCTCAAGTCACCCCAAGGAGATAAGCTGTTCTATGTATTGCAGATACACTGTACGGCAACCAATAATATTACTAAGTATGAAGCTCTGTTGCATAGAATATGCATGGCCAAAAATATTGGCGTAACAATACTCATGTGTTATGGAGACTCAGATTTAGGTGCCCTGCAAGTATCCGATATCTGTAATGCAAATAAACACAAGGCAACATACAAAGCTGTTGTGGATGAGCTATCCTAATTGTTTGAGGCTTTTGAGGTTCAACACATCCCTCGAGCAGAAAATAAGGAAGCAAATGCTCTATCAAGAATAGGTTCTGCGTGGAAACAAGTCCCGGATGGTGCTTTTTTAGAGCACTTAAAGGTTCCCTCCATCATAGGTGTTGATGAAGAATATCCGATGAAATCTGACTCACCTTTAGTCGCAGTTCTGGCTGTAATTCCCAGTTGGACGCAACCCTATTTGGATTTCTTGATAGACGAAAAATTACCTGAAGACAAAGTTCTGAGCTGGTAGATCGTCCGACGAGCAAAAGCCTACACAATAGTAGATGGTGAGCTCTATAAGCGGAGTGTTTCTGGTGTTTTTCAGCGATGTGTATCTCCATAAGGAGTGGAAATCTTACGAGAAATTCACGAAGGGGAATGCGGTCATCACGCCGCAGCCAGATCTTTAGTGCCAGAAGGTTTTAGACACGCATTCTATTAGCTTACAGCTAAGGCGGATGCCGAGAAACTGGTCAAAATGTGCAAAGGCTGCCAAAAGTACGCCCGTCAAGCACACATACCGGTTGATCAGATGCGAATAATCCCTATTACATGGCCATTTGCGGTCTAGGGACTTGATATGGTAGGGCCGTTTCGCACAACAAAATGTGGATTTACTCACCTACTAGTGATGGTGGATAAATTTACAAAATGGATTGAGGCTAAACCCGTAACAAGTTGCGATGGAGCCACATCCAGAAAGTTCGTCGAGGATGTATTCATCCGATTCGGATATCCGCACAGTATCATTACTGACAACGGGAGCAACTTTTCCATGGGAGAACTAGATGAATTCTGCGAAGAACAAGGGATCCGACTTGATATTGCATCAGTTGCGCATCCACAAGCCAATGGACATGTCGAAAGAGCAAACAGTCTAATTTTACAAGGACTCCGACATTGTCTCGAGGCACAGCTTCATCGCGCTGCGAGAGATTGGGCGGAAGAATTATCGTCTGTGATATGGAGCTTACGAACAACTCCTAACATGTCAACTAGATACACTCCTTTCTTCTTGGTTTACGGTGCAGAAGCAGTTCTTCCAAGTAATCTAATTCATTAGTCTCCTAGAGTCAAAGCGTATATCGAAAAAGATTATGAAGTCTCTTGAAAAGATGATCACGACAAAGTCAAAGAAGTTCGTGTCATTGCTAAACAGAGATCTAGAGCCTATCAGCAGAAGTTACGCAAGTACCATAGTCAACAAGTTCAAAATCGTTCTTTCAGAAAGGGTGATTTGGTTCTTATACTCGTGCAAAAGAGAAAGCACAAACTTTCCCTGATTTGGGAAGGACCTTTCATGATCAGCAGATTTCTGCAAAGCGGGTCATATTATTTATCCGATATCAGAGCATTCAAGGAAAGACCGGATACTCGGAAGAGAAAGAGATCTGGTGGTAGTATAGACCCGGATGAAATAGACCGTACATAGAACATTGTACATCTACGTCCCTTCTATTCTTAGTTATATTTCCTTGTAATCATATATGTACATGTTCAAAGTGAAATAAAGTGTTGGTTCCATTATATATTATTTTGAGAAGTTTTTTGCCATCTTATTTCCAAAAGAGCATGTTAAAATTCGAAAATCCCAGGATGCTTGAATGTACTTTATGCTCATGTTCGTTCTGGTAATGATTTTTGAATAAATGTTAAAATGTTACCTTTAGGTGTAAATTGAAATCTTATATTTGTACTTTGGTTATTTATCTGATTGCTTAGCCATGGGCATTTTCCGAGTAATGAATTGTTGGTACTGGAAGCTGACTTTCTTTCCAAGTTTAAACAGGTTTAGCAAATTGAGCTCCGTTGCTCGGCATAGTTTCTGTGCTAAAGGTTGGACGGCTCATGAAATGGACGAAGCTGAGAGCCAGATAAAATGATAAGTACAAACACAAAAGTGCTTAAGAATTTTTCAGGCACACACATAAAAATATATACAAAAATTGCTAAGTATTAAAGGATTAGATCTTACAGACCAGCACATATGTAAACAAAATATTTTTCCCATCATTAAATGCCAAATAAAAAGTTTAGAATAATGCATCAAAGATGTTTATGCTGCAGATTTAGGCTGTGGTGGAGGAGACCTTGGAGCGCTGGAGTCAACATCGTCGTCACCTTGATCCTAAGACTCGGAAGCTCCTTCAATAAGGCTGTCTTCCGACTTTTGGGGCGAAGGAGGCACAGTGACGGATTCAAAGAATGGCATCACATAGTTCATCATCTCTGCTACGCGACAAGCATAACCCACGCAAGATTCTTGGATGGCCTTGATATTTTGTAGGTTACCCTCATCGTCCTCGTCGGCGATGCCCTTGGTGACGTGCCCGATCTCCATGTCGCTGTGGTGGCTCATCACATGGTGAGGGCGGTCTGTGTAGCAGTCCGAGCATATGAAATGTTCCAGTCTTCGATGAGCTTCGGCATCTCCTTGACCTTGTCCCTCACCTCAAGCACTGGAATTTTGTGCAAGTCACAAAGTCTGACCGACTCACCATCCTCTTCAAGAGTCTGGCGGAAGTCGAAAAGAACATCTCCGACAAGTTTTATGTGCTCGAGGCGGGGTTCAAAGGAAGAAGAGTCGAAAAGATGCAGAGGATCTACGAAATAACCAAAAATCAAAATCTGACTCAAATAAAGTCGGAAATCAATAGAAGAGTGAAAGTCGGAAATCTTACCTAGCACACAGTGGTTCCACTAAGAATTATCCTCTCGGAGACTCTTCAGTTCTTTTTCTGTGGCCTGGGCTAGATCTTGCTGGCTCTCAAAATCCTTCTTAAGATAATACAATTGTTTATCTCGGAGGGCCACAATCCTCTCGAGCCTCTCGGTCTCTATATTGCTTGATTCCAGGACGGCTCTCACAGGTTTCTCTGATTCAACCTTTATCTTCTCAAGCTCGTCTCGAGGTTTAGAATTTTCCATTTTTAGGACCTTGAAGTTCTCGGCTTCCTCCACCATCTTGTTGGATTCACTAAGCAATTCTGCAAAGGAAAAATGTCAGTTGAACAGAATAGGTTTACTATGGCAATCACTAATGAAAAAAGGAGTCAAAAAAGATTACCTTCTTCCTCATCTTTCTCCACTTGCAACTTGGAATTCTCAAGACACAAAGCCTTGATCTCCTTGTGCTTGTTTCATATGTTATTGAGCAAGTCCTGGTTGGAAGATGCAATTTTCTGTAAGTTTAAAAGATGGAATACGGTCAGATGGCTACTAATACTCGGGCTACAACATTAACCAAGTCAAAATACAGCACGAGCCTTGGGGGCTACACTATATCGTTCATTTGCAATCTATAAGCATCAACTCGGATTTAATAGTATGATGTTTATCTGACTTTATGCTTGGGGGCTAGAGGATATGATAATAAATACTACAAACGAGATTTGGAAAACTTACGATGTGCTCCATGTGCAGCTTCTCAAATACAATTTTCGTTTTATGAAACACTTTGTCGACAAGGTAGAGGGGAGAAACGCTTGCCGCTGGGAGCTCGCCAGACTCGATTTTTGCATCCCGGACCAAAATTTGGTCCAGGAGATTCACCAGCTTCACGTCTTCCATCTCTTGGCTTGCTTCCTCTGGAGTGAGGGTTTGTTTCTCGAGACTGGTCTGGGCCAACTTGAGAATTTTTTTCCTTCCTTTTTGTTGGGAATATGCCCTAGAGGCAATCATGTATGATGATATTTCCCATTGTATTCATAAAGTTATTAAGTAGTCCTTGTATAAACATCTGATGTGTATTGATGGGGATATGCCTACTGGGGTATCCTCAGCGGGACGTTTCCGACTGGCCCAAAGGTTGGCGAGTGGGCCTGCAGAACGGCGAATGGATCAAGGCCCATCAGGTACCAGCATCGGAGGTCGAAGGCCCAGGCGAGTAGATAGGCCCAGTCGGTCTGAGTTAAAACGATTGACAAAGTTGTAACCGAATCGGTTGAGATATGTAAACCCTAGGGGAGGTAGGCCTATATAAACCTCCCTAAGGGGTGAGTAGAGATACGTTCCCTCATACACCCAAGCAACTCGCCGCCTAGCCGCCGAGTTCGCCCATTGTAAACACCTCCATAATACAATCTAGCAGGAGTAGGTCTTTACCCTCCGAACTGGGTAAAACCTCGAGTCTCGCCCTCATCTCGCACCGCAGATGGCTGGCCGCCCTTGCCCTTCGTTCTACTACTGTGCCGATTGCAGCGTCCGCGTGGTCATTCCCGACGGTGGCGCCCACCGTGGGGCTGGCGGTCTGGCGGTGTTCTGGCGAGATCCAATCTGCCCATCAGCAGACGGTGCCACCGGCGCGCATGATAGCGATCGGCGAGATGCTCCAGATCTTGCCGAGCAGCTACGTCCGGCGGCGCGACCCGTCACGCCTGGCGTGATCCCGCCATCGGCACGATCAGCCTCTTCGCCGGCTTCACCGGCGTCATCACCTCGGAGGACTCGGCTCGCATCCGCGAAGTCGCCGCCACGATCGGCTTTCGAGAGCCAGATCCGCGATCCACCGCCTCGCCTCGAAGTACGACTCGGCCCACAACGTGGCGAGAATTCAGCGGCATGAAGACGCGACCCTCACCGACGACGCCGACTCGGCGACCCGGCGTCACTCGCGGATCCATCACCGCCTCGTCGCGGGCTCCATCGCCAGGTCTCCAACGGGAGATTTCGAGGACCCCTCCATCCTCGGGATCTTCGACTCCGACTCCGGGTCGGAGAACTCCGCCGACCTCCACGACGGTGCCAGCCGCCACGCCGCGGCCTACATGGCTACCGGCACCGATCCGCCGGAGGACCCTTTCTCCACCCGATCCTCCTAACGCCACGCGGAGGTCGAGGAACTCCGCTGGCGGCGGAGGCGACGCAGGAGCGAGCGGCGCGAAAAATTTCGCCTCGAGCAGGTGACAGCGCAGGAACTGTCGCGCTACCACCAGCAGCGGATCAGGTCACGCCTGAACCCCACCGTTCAGGGGCGCGCCCTGAACTTCGACGACGAGAACGACCCGGCTCGCATAGCCGAGCGCGCGATCTGCGAGAACGCGCCACCAGGGGGAAGCAACCGCCCTCCGCCAGGATCAACGATGGGCGCCCCACCACCACAACCGCACCTCCTGTGGACCAGCCGCGGATAGTCGTCTCCTCACGGGGCGCGGCGAACGGCCTTCCATTCTCCACCCGATGGACAACCTCGTGGCAGGCGAGCGCGGCCGACAAAGCATCACGGCGGCGGCGGTGCCTTACAGATCGATGCGTCAGGGCCCTACTCGAAGGCCGTGGAACAGCGAAAGCAGGCGCCGACTCGCAGGGGCGAGTGTACTCGCGCTCCTCCGGAAGCAGGGCGGCCTCAAGCGGCCGTCCAGCGGTGGCAAACACCCTCAATTGCCCGCCGCCGGAGCCACTGCAGCTCCAACGACGACCCGCGAATGCGGCACTCTCCACAAACGATCCCAGGCCGGCGACCAACCTCGTCGCCGCCAATGGAGAGCCAATCGACGCTCGCACTCATATCATCGCCAACCAGAACTGGCGCGCACGCCAGCCCGACGACTTGCGGCACACCCTAACCACTCGCCGCGATGGCGAGCCTATGGGGTCGCTCAGTCGACTAGGGCCCAAGTGCCGGACCAATGATCCGGCGAAAAGTACCCACCCAACTTCAAGGCGCCAAGGAGATCGAAAATCGACTCCTCGTACGACCAGCGGTCTGGCTTGACACATACCTCATGGCAATGGGGATCGCGGGTCACCGACCTACGCCGCCCGTTACCTCCCGCGATGATGGAGGGACGTGCGGCAATGGATCAACACGCTCCCCGTGACAGTATCGACTCCTGGGAGGAAATGCGAGACGCCTTCATCAGGCACTTCGAATGCTCCTACACCCGCGCCACCACCATCGAGGAACTGGAACGATGCGTCCAGGGACCCCGCGAGTCGACCCGCAGCTGGGTCCAACGGTGGCAAGAGCTCATACAGCTGTCGGCATCCACCCGACACCGCCATCCATTGCTTCAAGACCTCGTGCCGCTACGAGCCCCTAGTCGCCAAGCTCAAGCGACACGCCCGCACACTCGACAACATCCCCGACCTCCTCGAGATCGCCAAACGATACGCCGAGGAAGATCCCAATCAAGACGTCGACGACGAGTCCGGCGGACAACGACGACGCAGGCGGCAACGACGGCCGCCGAGACGCGCATACGCAGCGGCACTCGCCTCACAGGCAAGCGCCGCAACGATGGGCGAGTCGATTTCGTCGCCAATGCTGGGCACGCACAACGCGACCCCAAGAGCTACCGCCGCGACGGAGGGCAACGACGCGATGGCGGGAACTACAAGAACAAGCCAAGGTCGATCGATCCGCCCCTTAACCAACCATGTGCGTTTCACAGCAGGGAAGGAAAGCCCGCCACGCACACCACCGCCGACTGCCACACCCTCAGGGAGATCGAGAAGGCACGGCACGCGCGGGAGGACACCGACAACGACCCGCAAAATGGCGGAAAATTCGGCAAGGTGGCCGGCTCGCTCCACACCTTCACCGGCTTCAACACGAAGCGCGAGAAGAAGGTCATCGCCCGCGCCGTCGCCAACGCTGGCGTGACAGACGCCCCCGCCTCGAACTGGTCGGAGCAGCCTATCACCTGGAGCCGGCAAGACCACTCGCCACGCATCGAGTACCCAGGACGAGTCGCCCTGGTGGTCAAGCCAAAGGTCGGCGACTACTGGCTCCCCAAGACTCTGATGGACGGCGGCAGCTCCATCAACATCCTCTACCTCGACACCTTCAGGCGACTGCGGCTCCCGCAGTCGATGATCGAGACAACCCACACCACGTTCCACGGCATCGTCCCCGGTCGGAAGGCATACCCGATCGGCAAGGTCACGCTACCCGTCACCTTCGGCACTCCGGCGAACTTCCGCACCGAGCGGATCGTCTTCGAGCTGGTGCCCTTCGACAGCCCTTACCATTGCCCCTGGGCGCCAGCGTTCGCCAAATTCATGGCGGCACCACCACGCATAACGCGATGAAGCTCCCCGGGCCGTGCGGCGTTATCACCATCAACGGCGACCCTGACATGGCCGCCGAATGCGAGGCCAAAGGAGCCGAACTCGCCGACGCCGTGATCGCGGCGGAAGCTAGTCACGCCGATGAGCTCGCCAAATACGCGAGCGGGGTCAACAACGATGACCCCACAATACTCAAGAAGCCCAACTCAGAGGGCACAAACACCTCAACCTTTGAGGCCACGACGCACACCCGCACCGTCGAGCTGGTCCCAGGCGACCCCAGCCAGACGGTGACGATCGGGACAGGCATGAGCCCAGCATAGGAAGGCGCTACCATCGAAGTTCCTCCGTGAGAACAGGGACATCTTCGCATGGAAACCATCCGACATGCCCGGTGTCCCTAGGGAGCTCGCTGAGCACAAATTAAACGCCGACCCCAAAGTGCGACTCAAGCATACACGGCCATTCAACGAAGAACGCCCGGGCAATCGCCGAGGAAGTGCAGCGTCTACCGCCGGCTTCATTCGCCAATCAAATACTCCAAGTGGCAAAACCCAGTCCTGGTCAAAAGAAAACGGACCGGAGAATGTGTATCGACTACACAAACCTGAACAGCCGCCCAAAGGAGCAGTTCGTCCTCCGCTGATCGATCAGATCATCGACTCCACCGCTGGCTCGAGTCGCTGTGTTTCTCGACGCCTACTCGGGTATAACCAGATCAAAATGGCTGTCGAGGACGAGGAGAAGACGGCGTTCATCACGCCATTCGAGCCTTCGCTACACCGCCATGACCTTCGGCCTCAAGAACGCCGAGCAACGTACCGGTGCATGCAAGAATGCCTCGCGAGCCAAATTGGCCGCAACATCCACGTACATCGACGACGTGGTCGTAAAATCCGCCGCCAAGGCGACCTACCGCCGACCTCACGAGACCTTCGCCAACCCGGAGGTACAAGATAAAGCTCAACCCAGTAAGTGCACCTTCGTACCCGCCGGCAATTACTAGGTACGCTGCTCCAAACGAGGGATCGAGGCAAACCCAACGAAGATCGACACGATCGCCTCGGCAAACCCGAGTGCTGCGCGCGACGCCCGTAAGCCGGGCGGTGGTAGCGGCTCTCCGCTTCATCCCCGTCACGGGAAAAGGCGATGCCCCTATACCGATGCGCAAGAATCCCACCTTCCGGGGGACAAGGAGGCGGACGATGCGCCCGCGACCTCAAAAGGTGCTACCGCGCACCACTACTCGCCGCACCTGGCCGACAAGGAGCCCATGCTGGTTTACGTCGCGGCCCGAGCCGTCGTCGCTGTAATGGTCGTCGAACGACCAGAGGAAGGAAAAGAGCGCCCGTCCAGCGCCGTATACTACATCAGCGAGGTCTTAACCGAGTCGCGCCAATGATACCCACATACCAAAAAGCTGGTATATGCGGTCTCAGAGCTCAGCGCGCCGCGCACTACTTCCAGGAGCACCCCATCACGGTCGCCCTCCGCCCACTACAAGACATCATCCGAATCGCGAGGCGACCGGCGGGTCGCCAAGGGGCCGCCGAGATCGGCGTCCACAACATTAAGTACGACACGCAGGCGATTAAGTCGTGCACTGGCCGACTTCCTCGCCGACCGGGAGGAGGCCCAGCAGCCGAGAAGCCGCCGTACCTCCATTATCGAGCACATTCGACGGGTCCAAGAACGCGGACGGCGCAGAGCGGGATAGTGCCGACCTCCAAAGGCGACAAGCTCCGCCATACTCCGCCTCGACCACGCCTGCACCAACAACATGGCTGAATACGAGGCCCTACTCCACGGCATGCGAGCCGCAAAGGAGATGAGCGTCAATCGCCTTCGATGCTACGGAGACTCGACGTTGCGGTCAAGTCGCCGCACCGCGACGCCGTCTCTCTACCATGGCGGCATACCGCCAAGAGGTGGACAAGGTGGGCGGCCACTTCACCGCTACTCGGTCGAGTGGATCGACAGAGGAAAACGAGGAGGCCGACGCCTCTCTCGCATCGGGTCGACGATCCGCACCACCCGCCGCGTGTTCCTCGACACCATCTTCACGCCGGTCTCTCCTCCGGAGATCGACATTGAGTCCCGCCCAACCAGAGGCAACCTTGGTCGCACTTCGTCACCGAACCGCACGATCGACCAAGCCCTACATCGCTTACCGAGACGGGCAACCTGCCCGCAGATGAGACAAGCGCGAATGATTGTTCGCCGATGCAAGTCCTACACCATCGTCGACGGCGAGCTACACAAGCGCAGCGTCACCGGCGTGTTCCAACGCTGCGCCCAACCAGAAGGACGCAAAATCCTACACGACATCCACTCAGCGATCGGCCACCACGCCGCAGCGCTCCCCTGGTCGCCAAGGCCATGCGACACGGCTTTCATGGCCCACCGCGACACGCCGACGCTGCCGATATCGTCCAGCGATGCGCCGGTGCCGGCACGCCAACCGACGACGCTCCAAGTTCGCGCCAAAACAATACCCATCATCACCGCCATTCGCCGTGGGGCATGGACATGGTCATCCCTTCAAGAAGGCCCCTCTGGCTACACCCACCGCTGGTCGCCACGACAAATTCACAAAGTGGATAGAGGCCAAGCCAGTCCGGAAATGCGACGGAAGATCGCCACTAAGTTCCTACGAGCTCATATACCGCCACGGCTTCCCCAACAGCATCATCACGGACAACGGCACAAACTTCGCCAAGGGAGCAATGGCCGAGTTCTGCGAGGAGCACCACATCCGCTCGACCTCGCGTCGCACACCCGAATCCAACGGCCAGCGGAACGAGCCAACCAAAGCATCCTCCACGGCTGAAGCCGCGACCCAAAGTACCACTCGAGCGCACCGGTGCTGGGTCAAGAGCTTCCTCCGTCATCCGGGAATTCGCACCTCGGTCAACAGGTCGACCGGATTCACCCCTTCTTCATGGTCTACGCCGGAAGCCGTCATGCCAACCGACCTCGAACACGACTCGCCATGGATCGTCCACTATACGGAGGTCCGAAACGAACTGGCCCGCCAAGATGGGCTCGACCAACTCGACGAAGCGCCAACCTCGCCCGATCGCGCACCGCTATCTATCGGCAAGGGCTCCGTCGCTACCACAGCCGACGGTGAAAACCCGCACCTTCCAGAAGGCGACTTGGTGCTACGCCTCATCCAGGACAAGAAGGGCATGCACAAGCTCTCCTCCATGGGAAGGCCCGTTCGCTATCGGGCCAGACTGCAACGACGCCTACTACCTCGTCGACGTCCGCGGGGACGGTGAACTCGACGTCAAAAGGCCGTGGAATGTAAATCTCCTCCGGAAGTTCTATACCTAGAACCCCACATGTGTACTCTCCAGTCGCTATGAATAAAAGAAACGGTTACCGCAAAAATTCGTCTACTCTCCATTCCTTGTGCCACTCGCACTCGTAATTAACAGCGTCATGCTAACATACAGAAGTCAACCCTTGGTACAGCGACCGGCACGGCTAAGTAGTGCGATGTAAGAGCACTGAGTCATTTCAGGTCTTGCATCGTCCACGTAAAACGCCAACCGAGCCCCATCGGAGTCGCTTAGCTCGACTGGTTTTACGAACCAAGACATCTGTCCTCGCTTCCCAATGCCACCCTGGTCCTCCGCATCCTTGGCAGAGCGACTCGAACGGCTAAGTACCACGCTCGGGGACTGGATACCAGCTCGGCTCGATCGGACAGGGAAAACGCCAAGTAAGAGAGCGTGCCCAGGACTCGCCACGCGACTGACCTACCGGGCCAGGCAGGAGCGACGCTACACAAACGCTCAGCCTCAACCACCTCGAGTCGCGCCTCGAACTACCAAGTACCACGCCGGGGACTCGGCCACCCGCACCGTCACAGACGGAAAACGGTAGCACAGAGAATCGAGGAGTCGCTTATGATCGGCTCTCCGAGCTCAAGTAGTCGACTCAACCAACAACACACATGATAAACAACAAAACATCATATTTAAGGTGAAACCCGCAAAAGGGCGGACGCGCCGGGACTCACCCAAAATCAATCCAAAACACGCAAACAAATAGCAAAATGAACACAACGTTCCATTCAATCGCATATCGCATTGTCTTACATTACAAAATATGCCTACTCGGCAGAATTGTTACTAACACTACTCCGCAGGCTTCGACGATGATGCACCAGCGTCCCGGCGCTTCCGGACGAATACGATACGGGTTCGATGGATAAGTCGTCACCGCCCGCCATCGCCGCGCCGGAAGGGCTGCTCGACCTTGAAGTCGCGATGCGGCTCGGCGTCGTTCGGCGCGACGACCGTTTCCTGGTACGGAAGAAGGTCGCCCATCGCCCAAACACGCTCCGAGTACGCGGCAGCACGCTCCTGCAGCTTAAGAACCTCAGACAGATCCACAGCGCCAGACGATGAAGGATAACCACTCGTCACGTCGTCGAGGTCGAAATCTTCGGGGAAGTGGGCGAGTCCCAGACTCAGAGCCGTCGACGCTCCACGCCGAAAAGCCGACCGCGTCATGAACTCCACGACGGGCGCCTTCTCCAAGTACTCCCACACCTCAATGAGGTCATTGGGAATAACCTCCGTGGCGACATCTCTTGAAGGTAGGCGGATGCAAGTCGCCGACAGCGTCGCCGAGTCGACGAGCATGCTCACGCACTCCCTCGCATCAAGAGAACTCGCTTCTTCATGGCTATCAATCATACGGCCTGCGAGAAGGAGACAACTATGAGTACAATGGAAACCACAAACAGTACAATCGCAAAGGCAAGGAAGACGCACTCACCAATCAAAGGGCGGGCGAGCCCCGTGATGAAACCTTGAAGCGATGTATGGTCGTTCTGAAGCCCAACAATGATGGCTTCAGACGCCTTCGATCGTCCTCCGGCCTGGCGGCAGCCTTCGCCGCCTGCTCACGAACTCGCTTCTTCTTCGCCTCCTTAAGCTCGCGCCGAGGTCGGCGATCTTTTGTTCGGCGGTGCCCAATGCAGACCGCCGCTTCAGCTCTCCAGAGGGACAAGCCCTTGGCGAGCCACCTCACCAAGCAGCCACAACCTGAAGTTCCTTGTTCGCTTCGAGAAGCGGCAGTTCCTTCTCGACGCTTCGCAGCCCAATCGCTGCCGACTCCATTGCAGACCACTGTACATCTTCAAAGTCAGCACATGAAAATTCTTAAGTGCCCACCCGCCAAAATTTAGCGAAAGCGCACTGGGGTAGCGGTTGAAAAAATTCCTAAAGTGCCCACCGCTAAAATTTAGCGAGTGCGCTTTCGGGAGCGGTTGAAAAAAATTTCCTAAGTGCCCACCCGCTAAAATTTAAGCGCACTCGGACCGGACTCGAAACGCGCAAACAGGAAACTAAAGAAGAATCAGGCCGTTGCAAAACAACGACCTGATCCTCGAGGCTGAGGTACCTGGATGGCGCCAAGCATGTTGTGCGATTGCGCGCGTCCACGACGCAAGCAACGCCGGTGTGTCCGCGACGTTGGTCAATCTCGGCCGGCGATCTCTGGAGTAGGGCTCATGATCGCAGCCGCTTTCGCCGCCTTGGTCATGAAGCGGGGAAGGTAGCGATGACGCGCCGCTCAAGGGAGCTCGCCTCCTCCGGCCTCGGCAACGAAATGCCCCCCTTCGTGGATGCGGTTGCTTCCACAGCGGGCCCAGCCGCAGCGGTCGCTGTGTCATCAGAGACGACGACAATGTCGTCGCCCTTGGCCTTCTTGCTGCCCTCCGTGGCGGCGGCGACTTCGTCTGCCTTCCTCTTACGAAGGTCCTCCTCGCTAGCGGAGGGCACCTTGGCCACCGTCGGGTGGCCCATCTTCTTCACTCCGGTCCTATGTATCGAGACAACTCAGTCAAAACAATTTAAATACTAAGAGAGGAAGATGAAGGCCGAGTGCACTTACTTGGCGACTGGAATGTAGCGCAGCCCAAGACGGAGGCGGCGGTTTCTCCAGCTCAGGCCTGTCGGCGACTAAGCCCAGCCGGGACGCCAGGGCCCAAGATACGGAGGGCTTCTTTGACGTTGAGGTAGCGGTTGGTGCCTCGAACACCTTCGACGGAGGCCCCTCGTGAAGTGGAGCTGCCATGTCGGAGCCTCCTTGCGGCGAGACCGCCATGCTAGGAGCCTCATTGCGGTAAACCGCCACGCCGGGACCTCCTTGCGAGGCGCCGCCTCGGCCGGAGCCGCCTAGCCGGAGACCGCGAAGGCGGAGGTAGTGAAGCCAGCGCCTCCATGGATGGCGCATCCAGCGCTGTTGCCGGAGCCACCGTCGTCGGCCGAGCTATGGGCATCGAGCCGCTGCCAGCGGCGGTGAGACCATCCTCGGCGGCTTCGTCCTCCTCCTCAGGGGGGCCCTCGCTCCTTTCTCCTTCTTCTTCTTTGCGGGAGTGGCTTGACGGAGCGAGGTGGTCTCCGGAAGTTCTTCGTCATCATCATGACGCTCGAGGCTCTGCTCGCCTCGAGCTCGCGTTGACGTTGCCCACGGGTCTTCGGATCGATGGGCGATCTCTTCGGATTCGTCCTCGTCGTCCTCATTGCCTTCGGCGGGAGGCGACTCGCTTGTGTCCTGGGCGGATGGCCCAGAACTCTCGTCATCGGCGGGTGGGAGCCACCCTTCCACCACTTGAAATAACTGCGTTAAACATGGAAGAAAGTTAGAATTACCGCATTTGCATATGCTGATCGCGAATGGGATCGATTACCGTTGGAGCCGGACGCTTGTGGTGTATGGAGGAGCCCGGCTGCGCATCCGTGTATGCCGCTGGGTGATCCTCTTCGGCGCCGGAGGTAGTCCTCCAGCTTCCACTCGGCGAGGCAGGCCTTCGTCGAGTCTTCTCGGCCCGTGTACTGGTACATATAATGCTCGCGCTGGGCGAGTGGAACAAGACGCCGCCCAAGCCAGCAGTTGTACAGGTTCACCGTCTGGAGCCCCTTCTTCTTCAGACCGCGAATGGCCTGGAGCATCTCGTCGACGACCATCCGCTGGTCGTCGGGTAGCAGCGACCTGGAGATTGCGCGGCTCGGAGCGGTCGGCCGAGTATCGTGGGATCGCCGCCTCGTCTTCTGGGGTCGCCTCGGTCACGTAAAACCAAGACTTTTTCCAGTCGCTCGCTGCTTTGGCCGGCAGCATAAGGTCGAAGAAGGAGGCTTTGGATTTCAGCTGGAAGGTTAAGCCGCCCGCGGCTAGCATTGGGCCGCCCGCCTCCTCGCGGCTGATCCGTCCATGGAACAGATCTTGCCACAAGGGAAAATAGGGCCGGCAGCCCAAGTAGCACTCGCAGAACGCCACAAAGATGGCGAGCTGCTCGATACTATGGGGACCCAGATCTGAGGGCTGGATCCCGTAGTAGGCGCAGAAGCGCCGGAAGAACAGAGAGGTGGGAAACCCTAAACCCCGCTCGAGGTGACTAGTGAAGCAGATGAACTCTCTCGCGCGCGGGTTCGGGATCGTTTCTCCGGCTGCGGGGATTCGCCAGCAGCCGGCCCGCAGGATTCCGGCCTCCTCGAAGGAGGCCAGTTGCGCCCTGGTGCACTTGGATCTGCCCCAAGGTTCGGTGGAAAGGGCCATGGCTGAGGATTTGCTTGGAGGTCGGAGGATTGCGGGTCGCGAGATCGACGGGCGAAAGATGTGCGTACTCGGAAGAAATGGTGGGCGGTTGGCTTTCCGATGGCCAACCATTCCCCTTATATAGCGAGAGCTGCCCGCCAAATTAGGGGGCCGTTACCGCGCGATGATTACGCCGAAAGTTACCGTTAAGTTACCTTAACGGCTAGTTTGACCACGCCCGACGGTCCGCCTCCTGGCACTCGGCTCGCTAAGTTACTCGCCGAGGTTGCGACCCGTTGGTTTGAGTCGCCCGAGACGCGACTCGGTTCGCCGGATTTTTTCCTTTGTACAGGAGCCGCCGACGATTCGGGATGCCAACTTGAAGCCGTATACTCGATCGCCAGCAGCCACCCACGCCTAATCAACGACGGCCTCGGGGACTCGATGGGGATATGCCTCTGGGGTATCTCGGCGGGGCGTTCCGCGCCCAAAGGTTGGCGAGTGGGCTGCGAGCGAATGGATCAAGGCCCATCAGGTACCAGCATGGAGGTCAAGGCCCAAAGTAGTAGATAGGCCCGGTCGATGCGAGTTAAAACGATTGACAAAGTTGTAACCGAATCGGTTGAGATATGTAAACCCTAGGGGAGGTAGGCCTATATAAACCTCCCTAAGGGGTGAGTAGAGATACGTTCCCTCATACACCCAAGCAACTCGCCGCCTAGCCGCCGAGTTCGCCCATTGTAAACACCTCCATAATACAATCTAGCAGAGTAGGTCTTTACCCTCAGGCGAACACAGGTAAAACCCTGAGTCTCCGCCCTCATCTCGCACCGCAGATGGCTGGCCGCCCTTGCCCTTCGTTCTACTACTCGCTGCCGATTGCAGCGTCTGCCGTGGTCATTCCCACGACATGTATCATTGAATATGTGATTCAGTTGTGGAACTATGCATTCATGTTGTTTGTACTAAATATCCTTGGTCATTGAGGTTGTGCTGGACACACAACTTAGACCAATGTGAAAGTTGGCTTGATGACTCGGTTCCACTTGTCATGGGCATGGAGATGCTATTCCAACTTACACAGACTAGGCTAAAGAGTTTAGCGAGTCGGATTGACCCATATTGAGGTACAACGAACTAAGATGTCATTTGTATATCTCAATCAATGTAATCCTTAGACCTGAGGTTGTTGCATAGTCCGAGTTGAGGATCACCGACTTAGGTTACATCAACGCTGATCCGTGAATCGGCGCTTATAAAGGCGGGTTGGTCGATCGAGAATCAAGCTGTGATGTGAATAACCAAGATGGGATTTTGCCCTCCACTCGGAGATATTCTGGGCCTCTCGTGAGATATGATTCGGATAGCATGGCCTTGCGCGACTCGGTTAAGTGTTAACCGAGGCGATCGACTAAGAGTTAGTCGGGTGAATCACTTATCTCGGATCGAGAAGAGAGTCGGACTATTTAAGGGATGACATATATTCGCCTATAGTCTGACAAGGTATATCGTGAGGCAAAAGGGACTCAGATGTAAGTCGCATTGGAAAGGCAAGTCGTCATGACTCTATGGTACATGGGAATCGGCAAGTTCTGCTAGGAGCCGATGCCGATTGATCGATTGTGAGTTGGACTCTAATCGTGTCCAAGTAACCATGAGCCTGCGGGGTCACACACTTAAGAGCGGGAGCAAGTTCGGATTGGATCCGAATCATATAATCTGGTCGGGTTGGACCTAAACCAGATTAGGACTGAGTTAGTGAGTTGGACTCACGGTGACTAGTTTTATATGGGCTTTAGTGAATGGGTCGCGCGAGCAGAGCCCACGTTCACTCCCTATATATAGTGGAGCATAGTAACCCAGAAGGGTTAATCGTTGTTCGGTTAGGTCATTCCATGTGTTGGAAACCCTAGCTCCTGACAGTCCGGCCGTAACGAACCTAGAAGTTCGCCGGTGCTCCTCCTTATGCGTGTGGATACCAAAGAGGTGCTTTACGATCAGCACCGGGCGATCGGATCGTGAGGACTGCTTGCATCAATCGACGCGCTTCATCGGTAATCCGCAACTGCGTCTAGTGGTAAACCTCGTGGCCTTCTACCTCAGCTAGATCTTGGGATCACCACGTTAGAGGAAAATTTTATTTTATCTCGCGTGGCCAACATGATGGTATCGAGCGATAGCTTCGGTTTTAGGCTCGAGATCTCGCATATATGATATGCGGTAGGCTATAGATGAGATCTATGTGCTGTTTTGGTGGTCGATCTATGAGATAGATCGGTTTGTGTGAAGTTGATTGGATCAACTATACTCGGAATGGTAGATCTGATTTCCGTGATCATCTCGCCGAGGTCGTGGAACGACATACCCCTACCGTCGGCTTCCGCCATCGGGTAGACCGTGACACGTAAATCCAGCGGTGATCGAAGATCAAAAGTTTGATCAAATCGAACGATGGTCGGAATCCATGTTCGGATTGTAGATGAGATCTACGTTTTGGAAAAACCGTCAATTTGCCGAGCGCTGCCCTTCGATCCCCGCTATCCGGCTAGAGGGACCGCCGCATACTGTCGTAGCGCCTTAGATGTCGCGAGTTTCACAACGCGGTAGATATTGTATCTATGCATAACTTGTTTTTGCGAAGTTGTGAATGGTATGGTTCATGTGCATGTGATGTATGTGTGTAATCCATACGTGATCTGCGAATCACGGTTTTTTGTCAGCCGGCTGGAGCCTAGGTGCTGTCATTTTATTGTATAATGACCTGCGTGTCGGATTCTCTATGTAATTTACTTTACTAAGCTAGTGTAGCTGTTTGAGAACCCGGAAGGCATGCAAGGCGTTGTACATGTCGGCGACATGGAGTAAGACGGCAAGTGACAAGAGTTGGCACAAGTCGGATTACAGGCTTTGTGGAGATGGAGATCGCCATGAAGAGAGCCATACCATTTCACATTATAATTGCTTTATTTTGTGTTATTGTTATGTCTCAGTTTTACCTCTATTAGATAGTCGGTAAAAAAAATTTAATCCCTCAAAGAAGGTCTAGTCGGTTTTCCCGCCAGTGTTTGCACCATCACAAGTCGGACATTTTTGGTAGTGGGCTCATAAAATTGAGGTGCTGCCAATTCTTTCCGACTAGGTGGGTTCGAGTCGGACTCTTACTGCAGAAACACTTGGTAAGCTAGACGGGTCTATCACAACGGTTGTGGGACTCGGGGAAAAGTCGGATGGGAGGGCATGTGATGCCACCCGTCCAATGTGAGTCGCATGAGATGCGATTGACAAGGAGTTGTGTACCTAGATCACTTGGCGGCTAGCGGTGATGCTAAAGCTCACTAGCCGACTTGCTTATTTAGGATCCTGAATCACTAAGTAACCATCGGAGGGGTGTTGGTTCTAGCGGGAGCATAAAATATTAAAATGTTTAATATGCTTGCTCTTTTATGAATACATGTCTTAAGTGTTTTGCATATTTTCTGTTGTAGATCATGGCACCAAGTAGCAGTCACTCTCAGTTATCCGGTTTTGCGTTGAGAACCATTCTTGAGAAAGATAAACTGAACGACACTAATTTTACCAACTGGTATCGAAATCTGAGAATTGTTCTCAAACAAGAAAAGAAGGACCATGTCCTAGACAACCCACTTCTAGATGAGCCGAATGAGATTGCGACTGTCGCAGCCACCAATGCCTACCGTCGGGCTAAGGATGAGTCCACAGATATCAGCTGTCTTATGCTTGCTCAAATGGAACCGGACTTGCAAAAGCAGTTCGAGCATGTTGAGGCCTACGATATGATCGAAAGCCTCAAAAGTATGTTCGTGCTCAGCGAGACCGAGAGGTATCAAGTCTCTCGCTTTGCTGAGTTGCAAGCTTAAGGATGGTGATCCCGAGTCCGCATGTGATCAAAATGGTTGGTTACGTGGGTCTCTGGAGAGGCTTGGCTACCCCATAAGCGAAGAGTTCGCTACGAATATAATTCTGAACTCTCTTCCTAGTGCATATGGGCAGTTCATTTGAACTACCACATGCATGGTATGGATAAGAAGCTCCGAATTGCATGGGATGCTCAAGCAGAGGCGGATCTCAAGAAGGGCACCAGTCAAGTGTTGATGGTGCGAGAATAAGGCTAAGTTCAAGAAGAGTTCTTGGACTAAGAAGAAGGCTAAGTCGAGGAAAGCGGCTGGGACCTGTCCCAAGCGCTTCCTCAGGGACTAAGCCATCTCCTTCAGCCGGATCCACTTGCTTCTACTGCAAGGCGGATGGCCATTGGAAGAGGAACTGCAGCAAGTACTTGGCCGAAAAAGCCAAGAGTGGAGGTATGACTTCCGACTCAGGTACACTTGTTTGCAATGTTATAGACATATATCTTGCTGATGCACCTAATAGTTCTTGGGTATATGATACCGGATCAGTTATTCACATATGCAACTCGTTGCAGGGACTGGTAAGAACTAGGAGCGTAGCAAGAGGCGAGGTTGATATTCGAGTCGGCAACAAAGCAAGAGTTGCTGCTTTGGAAGTCGGCACGATGCAACTTTTACCTTCCGGATTCATTATGGAACTAAATAATTGTTATTATGTTCCAGTGCTTAGTCGAAACATTATTTCTGCTTCATGTTTGATGAGGCAAGGCTATGAGTCGAATATCAAGAATAATGGTTGTTCTTTGTATTTGAATGATATGTTTCACGGCTTTGCACCCGTTCAGAACGGGTTATTTATTTTGAATCTTGATGGTGAGTCGGTTTATAACATAAATGTTAAAAGGTTGAAACCAAATGATCTGAATATGACTTACTTTTGGCACTGTCGGCTTGGTCATATAAGTTGGAAACGCATGAAGAAGCTCCATGATGATGGACTCCTAACTTCGTTCGACTTGGAGTCGTTCGAGACATGTGAATCTTGCCTACTCGGCAAAATGACCAAGACACCTTTTGCAAAGAGTTGCGAAAGGGCGTCCGACTTGTTGGGACTAGTACATAGTGATGTATGTGGACCAATGAGCACGACAGCCAGGGGTGGTTATGAGTACTTCATTACCTTCACTGATGATTTGGGTAGGTATGGATATATCTACTTAATGAAACATAAGTCGGAAGCCTTTTAAAAGTTCAAAGAATTCCAGAATGAAGCACAGAATCAACTCGGCAAGAAAATAAAGTTTCTTCGGTCGGACCGAGGAGGCGAGTACATGAGCCATGAGTTTGATGACCATCTGAAAAGTTGTGGAATAGTTCCTCAACTTACTCCGCCAGAACGCCATACAAAGGAATGGTGTTTGAAAGGCGGAATCGGACCTTGTTGGACATGGTACGATCAATGATGAGTCAGACAGATCTGCCTTTATCATTTTGGGGTTATTGTCTAGAAACAGCGGGCGTTCACACTAAACAAAGTACCATCAAAATCGGTAGAGAAGACACCGCATGAGATGTGGACAGCAAAAAGCGAGTTTGTCTTTTCTTAAGATTTGGGGTTGTGAAGCTTATGTCAGCGACTTGATCGGACAAGCTTCGGCCAAGTCGGATAAATGTATTTTCGTAGGGTATCCGAGGAAACCTTGGGTTACTACTTCTACAACCGAGAGGGCAAAGTGTTTGTCGCTCGAACGGTGTCTTCCTTGAGAAAGAGTTTCTCGGGGAGTAAGTGGAGCACGGTGCAACTCGAAGAAATTCGAGAGGAATCGGCTAATAGCGAATCGGCTAATAGCGAATCGGCAAAACCTTGGAGGTTGAGCCGATCGTGGCAATGAGCCGACAGCACCACTATACGAAGATCGGCAAGATTACGAAGTGTTCGTGATGTGTTCTTGATGCGGTGATGAGCCGGCAAATTATTCGAAGCGATGGTGGGATCGATTCGAGTCATGGCTTGGATCCATGAGATCCGCGATAAAGTCCATGGATGAAAATCAAGTTTGGAACTTGGTTGATCGCGACGGTGCAAGACCCGTCGAGTGCAAATGGGTCTTTAAGAAGAAAACGACATGGATGGAAATGTTTCAATCTATAAAGCACGCCTTGTCACGAAGGGGTTCCGACAAGTTCAAGGAGTTGATTACGAGACTTTCTCGCCCGTAGCGATGCTTAAATCAGTTCGGATCATGTTAGCTATAGCGGCCTATTTCGACTATGAGATATGGCGGATGGATGTCAAACGGCTTTCCTTAACGGAAATTTAACCGAGGACGTGTATATGATACAGCCGAGGGTTTTGTCGATCCAGCTAATCTTGACAAGGTATGCAAACTTCGAAATCCATTTATGGGTTGAAGCAAGCATCTCGGAGTTGGAATATTCGCTTTGATGAGGTAGTCAAATCGTTTGGCTTCATCAAGAGTGATCATGATTCTTGTTTGTACAAGAAGTTTAGTGGGAACAAAGTAAATTTTCTAATCTTATATGTGGATGACATATTACTGATTGGAAATGATGTCCAGATGTTGCAAGAAACCAAGGAATCATTGGAAAGGAGTTTCTCAATGAAAGACTTGGGTGAGGCAACATACATCCTCGAATCCGGATCTATAGAGATAGATCAAGGAGGCTCATTGGATTGAGTCGAGTACTTATTTGGACAAAGTGTTGAAAAGTTCAACATGGAATCGTCTAAGAAGGGGTTCTTACCGATGTCCCATGGTGTAAAACTTAGCAAGACTCGGTGTCCTTCGACAACGATGAGCGAAGTCGAATGAGTGCGATTCCATATGCTTCAGTTGGATCCATCATGTACGCCATGATTTGTACTAGGCGGATGTTTCCTATGCTCTAAGTGTTGTGAGCGAGATACCGGCTGATCGGAGAGATCCATTGGACATGCTAAAATATCCTAAAGTACTTGAGAAGGACTAAGGATATGTTCTTGGTTTATGGTGGTGAAGATGAACTTAGTGTAAAGGGTTACGGATGCAAGTTATCTCACCGACTACGATGATTCTTGTTCGCAATCCGGATACGTGTTTATTATAAACGGAGGTGTTGTGAGCTGGAAAAGTTCCAAGCAAGAGGCGTATGCTGCGTCTACAAGTAGGTTGAGTATATTGTCGCCTCGAGGCGCAAAGGAAGCTTTGGATGAGTAATTTCCTCATGGATCTTGGTGTGGTTCGTGGCTCGTCCAATCCGTTGGACGTGTATTGTGACAACAATGGTGCTATTGCACAAGCCAAGGAACCTAGACAACACGGAAGAACAAGCACATACTCATGCGGTACCACCTAATTCGCCATTCGTGGATCGTGGTGATATCAAGTTATGCAAGGTACACACGGATGCAAATATTGCGGATCCGTTGACAAAGCCGTTACCCGGCGAAGCATGAGGCGCTTTGAAACCATGGGCATTAGATGCTTAGACATGTGATGTCGGAAGATTGACTCTAGTGCAAGTGGGAGACTGTTGGGAATATGCCCTAGAGGCAATCATGTATGATGATATTTCCCATTGTATTCATAAAGTTATTAAGTAGTCCTTGTATAAACATCGATGTGTATCATTGAATATGTGATTCAGTTGTGGAACTATGCATTCATGTTGTTTGTACTAAATATCCTTGGTCATTGAGGTTGTCTGGACACACAACTTAGACCAATGTGAAAGTTGGCTTGATGACTCGGTTCCACTTGTCATGGGCATGGAGATGCTATTCCAACTTACAGACTAGGCTAAAGAGTTTAGCGAGTCGGATTGACCCATATTGAGGTACAACGAACTAAGATGTCATTTGTATATCTCAATCAATGTAATCCTTAGACTGAGGTTGTTGCATAGTCCGAGTTGAGGATCACCGACTTAGGTTACATCAACGCTGATCCGTGAATCGCGCAGTTATAAAAGCAGGGTTCGGGTCGACTGAGAATCAAGCTGCGTGATGTGAATAACCAAGATGGGATTTTGCCCCTCCACTCGGAGAGATATTCTCTGGGCCCTCTCGTGAGATATGATTCGGAAAGCATGGCCATGCGCGACTCGGTTAAGTGTTAACCGAGGCGATCGACTAAGAGTTAGTCGGGTGAATCACTTATCTCGGATCGAGAAGAGAGTCGGACTATTTAAGGGATGACATATATTCGCCTATAGTCTGACAAGGTATATCGTGAGGCAAAAGGGACTCAGATGTAAGTCGCATTGGAAAGGCAAGTCGTCATGACTCTATGGTACATGGGAATCGGCAAGTTCTGCTAGGAGCCGATGCCGATTGATCGATTGTGAGTTGGACTCTAATCGTGTCCAAGTAACCATGAGCCTGCGGGGTCACACACTTAAGAGCGGGAGCAAGTTCGGATTGGATCCGAATCATATAATCTGGTCGGGTTGGACCTAAACCAGATTAGGACTGAGTTAGTGAGTTGGACTCACGGTGACTAGTTTTATATGGGCTTTAGTGAATGGGTCGCGCGAGCAGAGCCCACGTTCACTCCCTATATATAGTGGAGCACAGTAACCCAGAAGGGTTAATCGTTGTTCGGTTAGGTCATTCCATGTGTTGGAAACCCTAGCTCCACAGCAGTCCAGCCGCCGTAACGAACCTAGCAGTTCGCCGCCGGTGCTCCTCCTTGTACGTGTGGATACCAGCAGAGGTCTTTGACGATCAGCACCAGGACGATCGGATCGTGAGGACTGCACTGCATCAACTGACGCGCTTCATCAGTAATCCGCAACCGCGCGTCTAGTGGTAAACCTCGTGGCCTTCTACCTCAGCTAGATCTTGGGATCACCACGTTAGAGGAAAATTTTATTTTATCTCCGCGTGGCCCAACAGTTTTCCGCTTTAGGCCGAAGGTAGCAGAGCTGGCCATTTTATCTACTTTCCCTATTGATATCACAATGGGATCATTACCCTTGACGGGTTCACCCTTTTCAGTTGTCTGGCTATTAACAGTAACCAGGGCTTGTGAGGTGATGCTGATGTCGGGGATGGAAGAACAAGCATTCGGAGAAGCAGAAGCCTCCGGTGCTGATGTCTCGGCACTACTGGGAGTCGGAAGAGGCATAACTAGGTATACGACAAGCTTCTGCTAGCGCAGTTGCTTGCCTGGATTGCTCTCTGGCTTCAGCTTGCTCTTCAAAACAGATTTTGCTCTAGAACACATATGAACGAATTTTAGATGTGCTTCAGAAGGAAAACAATGTATAGAATATTAGAAACCACGAGATGGTTATCTTTTAACTACTAGCAACACTTGTGTTCCAACAGTAACGATGGTTTCCTGGGCCTTGTGCTTCTTAGAAGCAGAGGCAGGAACTTCTTTCACCCTGCCGTCCTCCGTCGCTTCTGAGACGTAGCCCTCGACAGGGGCAAGTTATGACTCGGAAAGTTCCTCGAGCTGATAAGTATTAAGAACATTAGTAACAGAGAAGTCGGATTGTGAGGCAGAAAAGAGAGAATAAGCTTAAAAATAAAGTCAAAATATTTACCAGGATCAGAGGATGCTCGGCGGTAAACATCTTCATGGAGACTTCGGGGATTTTCTTCTCCACCCTCTCCTTGATTAAGTACTTCATTCGGGTCTTGTAGTCCTTCGCAGGTATGCGAGTCGAACTAACATTCAGGCCATCTTTCCGGTCTCCGGTGACCATTTGCATGAGGCGATCTCCGTGAAACTGCAATGGCTGAATCCGGCGATCCAGCCAGCAGTGAATCAAGTCGGATCCACGGATCCCCTTGTGCTTCATCAAGAAATCGATCCACATCTTGGAAAGTATCAAGTCCTCCGAAAATTCTGGCGCTTCCGTGTCCCACGATTCTTGGCGGAGAGCGGCACCTTCGACGAAGGCCGGAAGACCTTCCGCCTTGTCTAGAGCTAGAATATCCTTGTGATAGAAGAAATTTACGGCCCATCTTTTTACAGATTCGCTAGCATTAATCCTAGGATAAACTCGGTTTCTCCTAAGGACTAAGATAAGGGTGCCGGTGGTGTAAGGAACACCAACACTAATTGAGTTCTTCCGAGTACCATAGCAGTACTAGAAAAGGGTTAGACTTCGCCTAATGCTAAGAAACCCCTCGCTCAGAGCTGCATGAGCACTAAGCTGAAGCAAGGAGTTGGGGGAAGGTTATGAAGCTGCACATCGTAGTATTAGATAACTTCTCTGATGGTGGCAGGCTGAGTCCGTGGTTGATGTGCATGCCAAAGAGAACACGTTTGCCATCGCGCGATGTAGGGACGGCCTCTCTAGCGCCGCTCCACCATGCGCCGGCGATGATGTAGCCCTCGTCCTCCATGACTTGAAGCTCGGCGTTGTCCATGGCGCTGGGAACCCAAAGGCCCTGCAGCTTCCTCTCCTCTTCCGTCGTGCCTATCGCCGGTGCCACTGCGGAGTTGGATGGTGCCTCCATCTACCAGAGAAGGTCAAAGATTGGTGGCGATGGTTTTTTGTGTGTAGATGAGAATGGCTAAGGAGAGATAGAGGAGTATGAGGAGATAATGAATGAAGCGACAAAGAATGAATCTGGGAGAGAGGGATTCTTATCTCTTATTAAAACACTGTGCCAAGATTCTCTTTAAAACCGCACGATTTATGCCATGCGTATAGGAGAGAGCGAGGTATCTTCTTTGCCACTATTCCGCCACCTCGATTCTTGCACAGGAATTAAAACACTGTTCTGTTCCGTAAAGAATGGACCCAGCAACGGTCATGCTGATGGGACTCTTGTCAGTGACAAGACCTGGTCTGAAAAGTTGTGAGACATCACGCCCCTGTTTAAAATTCGGCTCATGTTTTGAATCGAGCAGGGAAAAGACTGAAGTCAAAGAAAATATATCCAGCTTAGATGACTCAGAATCCTACATTGTTGAAAGAAGTTTTTGGGAACCCTTCAAGATTATCAATATGAAGAAACCATCAAGCTAGACGATTTATCCGACTTTGGATCTTGGAGACTTCTGGGGCTACTTTTGGGGATACACTTTCCGAGTATACCCATAGGACTCACTAACCAGGGTGTCCCACCAACGGGTTAGAGCTTTGCTTCACGGGCGGCCTAGTCAGGGAAAGAAGACGGAGTCCAATCCGGCTACGACAACGCCCAGAAGACTTACCGACTTAGGCTTGTGATACGTCGTAAAAGTATCTATATTTTTTTATGCTACATGCTTGTTTTGTACCAACTATCTTATGTTTTGTCTACACTTTGAGGCATTTTTATACATTTTATGGAACTAACCTATTCACAAGATGCCTCCGTGCTAGTTGCCTGTTTTCTGCTGTTTTTTGTTTCAGAAAAGATAGTAAAGAAATATTCTCGGAAATGGATGGAACAAAAGCGAAAGTTCCTATTCTCCAGACGCAACACGGATCCCGAAGGAGAGACGAAGTGGAGCCATGAGGCGGCCACACCATAGGGTGGCGCGGGACCACCCTAGGGTGCGCCAACCTATGGTGTGGGCCCCTCGGGCGTCCACCAACCTTGCCCTTTTGCCTATATATACACCCCCAAGACAAAAACCCTAAGCAGATCAGAAATCCACGAAAAGTCCCGCAGCGCCGCCACCACCCAAGAGGATATTCGGGGGACCGAAGTCTCTGTTCCGGCACCCTGACGGGACGGGGAATTGCCCCCGGAGCCATCTCCATCGACTCCACCGCCATATCCATCTCCATTGTTGACTCCCATGATGAGGAGGGAGTAGTTCTCCATCGAGGCTAAGGGCACTACCGGTAGCTTTGTGTTCATCTCTCTCTATGCGTGATGTTATTGTGATCATGAGCTTTGTAATCTAGTTGAATAAGTAGATCTACTCTGCTACTCAAGTGCTTTAATTATTGTAATCTCTGCTTATACCCACGTGTGTGAATTTGACAGTGTGCACACCGTGTGGCACTTAGGCTAAAGATTACAGAAATACTTATCATGAGTTATATTTTTGAGTTGGATGTCTTTATGAAATTGTTGTGTTTGTTGGAACCATCTAGCGCTCAAGGTGATAGTGTGGGGTTACCTAGATGGGGAATGCGAACTTAAAGGAGATCTTTTGAAGCCCTACCGTGGATTGGAGTTATCCAACCAGAGAGTAATTCAGAGTAGCATAATGAAGAGAAGATATTTATATGAGAGTGTCCACTAGTGAAAGTATGATCCCTAGGCCTTGTTTCTAAGCATTGAAACACCATTTACAATCAGTCCTGTTACATGTTTTCTTGTTGCCATCTTTATTTCAGATTGCAATTACCACTTATAATCATCCATATTACTTGTATTTCACTATCTCTTAACCGAACTAGTGCACCTATACACCTGACAAGTGTATTGGGTGTGTTGGGGACACAAGAGACTTCTTGTATCTTGATTGCAGGGTTGCTTGAGAGGGATAACTTTGACCTCTTCCTCCCTAAGTTCGATAAACCTTGGGTGATCCACTTAAGGGAAACTTGTTGTTGTTCTACAAACATCTGCACTTGGAGGCCCAACACCGTCTACAAGAATATAAGCGTGCGTAGACATCAGCCTGTAGTATTACTTGTAATCCAAGTTGTATCTAGTTACCGACCCTGTAATGTAGCCGGATAGGTTTCTCCTGTAACCCTAGGCTCGGGTGACTATATAAACTGTCCCTATGGGAGCCTTTAGGGAAAGACAACCACAACCAACTCGCACAGGAGAACCTCTCTTGTAATCCGTTGTAACATCCCGCTCTCGCGGATATATTACTGGGTTGCTAGCAGGAGTAGGATCCAATCATCGCAGTTGAATCTGAACCTGGGTAAACTTGTGCTCACCGCTCCCGGAACACCGTATGTCTCACATCCCATCTTCTCAATGCCGCTAGGACCCCCTATGGCGTACTTGTAATCAATCCGACGATGTTGACATTGACGACGTCCTGAACAATAGCTCCCAGCTGGAGGTCGTACCCCTTCGTGAGCCACTTCGTCTCCGTAGGAATATTGGTCTTGGGGTCCACCGCGGTGAATGTTTCCCTCATGGTGCCGACCATGTTTTGGCGCTGCTTCTTATGTTTCCTCTTGGCCTCTATAGTAGTCTCCAAGTGTAACTACCTCGGTGAATTACGCTCCTAGATACAAGCCCGGATGAGCGGTAGTGGTTGAAATAGTACGGTGGGGCCCCAAAAGCCACTCACGGGTAGACCTTTCGGCCGTCCCAACCACTACCATCTCAACGGGACCTGTACGGGCGGCGTAATCGGCAGGCGAAGGGATCAAATACATACACAAATGAGTATGTATGCAAGCCACCATACAAGAGTACATCAGAGCCATACCATCTAGAAAGAAAGGAAATATAGCAACGCCATACGGCAAGATTCAAATGACCTAGATAGATCTATATTTTAGGATACTTCCTCATACAACACACATCAGAGTATCATGCGGAAGCGGCAAACAAGTCCGAGTACGGATAAGAAGCAAATCGGCATAAGATGCCATAGAAATAAGCACATCCCAACCACAGATCTCACGGATCCCCGTTCCCAGAATCTCTACACCAAACGATCGTTGCCCACATCATCGGCTTCTTCCACCCAAAGATCCGTCCCGCGAGGGTACTGCTCATCCGAACCAATAATTTATCGTGTGAGACCCTAAGGGTACTCAAAGAAGTCTTAATGCCTCTAAAGGGGACACAACACGGGGTGACGAATTGCAGCAAAAGATAAACCCTAGCAGTTCTCTGAGATACGCTAACCATCCGCCTAACCAATGATAGACGGATGTCCGTGAATTAAGGACAACAGTTATAATAGTAATTTCATCAGATCCATCCTCCTCCTCGCTTACCAAGGAGGAAGCGGATGAACAAACCCCATCCGTTGGCAATTTTATTAACCATTCCATGAGTATTGCACTATTTACTAGACAATTACTTAGTCAGATTAAAGCGGTACTTTAGTTATGCTTGTCTATGATCGAGAAACTGTGCTCCAAGTCGTCCATATCCGCGGACACGGCTTTCAGAAAGTTTTACCCGGCCGGGGTGCACCAATAGCAACACACGCTCGATCAACCTCGGAAAAACCAAATCAAAACCCAACGAGGCTTTCACATTGAACAATCACAGATTCAGAAATATTTCAGGGGCCACCCCATTGAGTAGACCCAAGAAGTAAGCAAGCTTGAGACGGACTCAAGGTTTGCGTCAATGGTCAGAAGCGGTGGGAACCCGAAAGTGTGGCTGGGCTTGTCGATACCGCGTAATCACTCCGCTTACCTAAACAGTACAGTGTGCTCCTCGCACAAAAGTAAATACATAAGTAGCATGGCATAAGTACGGGATTGTAAATAAAACCTCAAACTAGTTTGTGGCCCCAAGAAATAAGACTGAATCAAGCTTTGGCTCAGGGGGGTCCCATTTACCTCCCGGATGTGGATAGCGCGATAAATCAAGGAACAGGAATCAAGTACTCGGGGTCTTACGGGACACAAGTGAGCAGGAAAAACCAAATAGCAGATATTGCTCACCGGTGCCACTTTCATTAGTTATCCCATTACTACTCAGGTTAAGTTGTTTAGGTACCTCGTTATCCATCAGACTCTCACATACCCTACACATGCTGTTCTACGACTCGCATGGCTCAAACAACTCCTGTAGTAATGGCTCATGGGATGGAGGAACAAGCTTGGTGGGGTTTTAAAAGTAAAGGCTATGCATACTTGGGATTCAATTTAATGCAATCGCGACTCAATGATGCAAGAATAAGATAGAGGCAATAGGTACTGTATGTATGCAAGCATGTGGAAGTGCTTGCCTGGCAACTCAGTTGAAGCGAGAGACGGATCCGGTAGTGCTCTGGTTCTCTTGATATAACCCCGCCGGTGTCATCCGAGAAAAACCAAACAAACAAGGCCAACATGAATATAGAGCACAAGCACATGAATAAGATGCGTCAAGCAAACAATCATGCCATGATGAATGATGCACAAGTTGCATGGCAATAAGTAGCATGGCATGGGTGCGGTGTGGCATACAAGAATAAGTCATTTTTATTAAGGTTGAGCCACATTTTATTGTCATAATGATTGCGGTATATTATATATTTACATGATGCATGCTTCAATTCAAGTCATGGATGGCATAAATAGAAAGGTCTCGTCGAGCTGATCATTTTAGACCTATCATTTGTTAAATTTGGAATTATAAATCAAAAGTTATTAATTATTTAAGTTCTAATGGCATTTGTGGTAATTTACATCAACTTGGAATTTTAAAAGTTCAAAGGTAATTTGAATGGCATATTTGAAATCCTCACATTTTTCTGATCTCAAAACATATATCATTTGTATTATTTGGATTTATAATTGAAAAGTTATCTTAAGTCTGATTTGAATTTGAATTTGAAAACATTAAGAAAAGATTTGATTTTAAACAGACTCAGGAAAACTTTCTATACCCAGACTAACATACCCACAGACGCTTACAGGTGGGGGCCAGGGACTTGCGGTCCCACACGCCAGCGGCTGAGAGGACGGGGAACCGCGGGTTGATTCACAGAATCCCCGTGAGCCTTTTTGTAAAAACGCCAAAGACACCGACAGTGGGCCTGGCTGGACCGCTGGCTGGACTAAACAAAAACAAGGGGGTGTATGTGCAAAGTGTACAACGAACACTGTTTTTCTTCCTAGCGTCGCGAGCGACAGAGAGGCGAGGTGGGGGATCGATCCCGCGCCCTCTGGCGCGCTAGCGGGGCGGCTACCGCTGCGGCGGCTGCGTGCTGGTGTTGGAAAGGGCGGGGTGGGGTCAGATAAGCTGATGCGCGCCGCGGTAACGAGACAACATCGACGGTCACGCCGTGCACCGAGGGTGCTCGTCCGGTGGCGTGGCGCACACAGGAAACGAGGGTCGAGGGGAGGTTGTCTGAGAGGTAGGGGTGCTCACCGCGGGTGGGTTGGTGGGGTCGGTACGGGCCGGGACGCAGACGATCGCCGGCGCGGCTCGCGGACGGAGGCGCTAGGGTTTCGTCGGGCTCGCGCTGGTTCTGGCGGTGCTGGGCTCCTCCTCCTCGCTGCTGGGTACGGGGGCGACGCGGACGACCTCCAGGTCTTCCTCGACACCCGCAGCACCACGCCCGCCTCCTGGTTGCTGTGCTCGAGAGAGAGCCAACGGCGTGGCCGGCGTCGGGGTGAGTCGGCGATGGAGAAAGAGGGCAGAGGAGGGGAGCCCCTGGGCGGATCTGGGGGCGGCTAGAGGCGAGGTGGGGAAGATAAGAACGAGGCAGGTGGGGGCTTGCGTGGGGGAGGGGCAGATGGAAAAAGGTGGCTCGGCGCCACCTTGTCCTCCTTCACGTGACCAACCAGTGAGCACATGGGGCCGGTGGGGGCTGCTGGCCAGGCGAGGAGCTCGGTGGGGCAGGCAGGCAGAGGGAGAGGGGCATGGGTTCGGTCTAGGGGAAGCTAGGGTTCGGTCTAGATGGGAGGCTCGGGTTTGGGGGTCCTCATGGCATAGAGAGAGAGGGAAGAGGGTGGGGTAGGCTCGGTTAGGGAGGGTGGTGGTACATGGTTTAGGGTTTAGGTAGGGTTGGGATTAGGGTTTTGGATTAGAGGGTTTAAGAATAAGATAAGATGAGAGGGACATGAGGTACTCATGTCAAAACACATGATAAGACATCACATGATCAAGCACAAGGGTGGTAGGGCTAGGGGGCATGGTAAACATGTGACCATGCTAGGTTAGCTAGAGAGGAGAGAAAGAGAGAAACAAACTTAGGGTTTAGTTTAGATTAGGTGGGTTTTAGGGTGTAGGTTAGACAGGGTATGGGGTGGCTTAGGGTTTGGTTTAAGAGAGGGGTAGGATAGATCGAGAGGTACTTGTCGAGATCAAACTTGCTCTAGTCAAGCTCAAACAAGAACAAGACAATAAAAGAGAGGGAGAAGGTGGATAAGGTTTATTTTGATTCATGCATGCTCCAAATTAAAGACCAAGCAAGATCAAAAAGAAAAGAGGTAGGGAGAAGGATGTGGGGTTTAGGTTTGTGCAAGCCACATAATCACATGTGCATGCATGGAGTATGGGGATTAAGGTTAGCTATAGAGGGATGGAGAGGTAGAGGATGTGGTGAAGAATTCTACAAGCCAAAACAAGATTGAAACAAAGGATAGATGATCCATGCAAGCAAAGCCAAATAACATTCCAAAGTCAAGAAAAAGGTGGTACTTGCATGGCCCATGCAAACAATAATTGCCATGTAGTTATATTGTGAAAACAACATTAATTCATGTGGCTTTATTCCTTGCATTCCCAAAAGGTGGGCAAAGTCCAAGCAAAAGCTTATGGGCGGAATCCAACCAACCAACATGAGCTAAAGATAACTCAAATAAAATGCCAAGCTCATATTAATTGGATGGTGGAATTATAAGGTGGTGAAAGAAAGGTGGTGGAGTTAATAAGAGATATGCCCCCAAATCAACTTGGGCATTTAGAAATATATCAAGAACCAAATACAATATCAAGAGGCAACTACAATTAATAATGCACATGAGATAAGAACCAAACAAGAAGGGGTTTTATATGATGCTCAAATGCAAGGTGGCATGATGACATGAGCATGACATGGTGATGATGCAACAATTATATGTATGAAGTAGCCATTATATTACTAGAACAAGTAGCATTACAGTGTTAGACAACCGGGATGCTACAACTCTCCCCACTAAACAGGAATCTCGCCGAGATTCTAGGAAGAAGAAGAAGACACAAAGAGAGAAGGATGTTTGGCACGGAGTTCATCTTCACGCTCCCATGTGGCTTCATCAATGTAATGGTGTGACCATCGCACCTTGCGTAACTTGATGGACTTGTTGCAGTCCTTCGCTCATGGGTCTCAAGGATTTTGGTGGGTGTTCACGAAAGACAAGTCTTCTTGAGATCGATTAGCTCATGATCCACGGTCCGCCGGATCTTTGAAGCACTTCTTGAGCTGAGAGATGTGGAAAACATCATGGACTTTGAGTTTTTCCGGAAGCTCAAGTGCATAAGCAACTTCTCCTCTTCTACCACGAATCTTGAAAGGACCGATGTATCTAGGAGCCAACTTTCCTTTGATACCGAAACGGTGTGTACCTCTCATGGGAGTGACACGAAGGTAGACGAGATCACCAGGGGCATATACCATATCCGTGTGTTTCCTGTCATAGTTGCTCTTCTGACGACTCTGAGCAATCTTCAGGTTCTCCAGAATGATATGCACCTTCTCCTCTGCTTGAGTTACAATGTCAGGGCCAAACCAGATTCTTTCTCCTGCACCTGACCAACCAATCGGAGTTCTGCACTTGCGACCATAGAGAGCCTCAAATGGTGCCATCTTCAGACTCTTCTGGAAGCTGTTGTTGTAGGAGAATTCAGCATATGGAAGGCATTCCTCCCACTTCATGCCAAAAGAGATGACGCAAGCCCGAAGCATATCCTCCAGAATCTGATTGATCCTTTCCACTTGTCCTTGCGACTGAGGGTGGTAAGCAGTGCTGAAGTTCAACTTTGTTCCCAAAGCATTTTGGAAACTTTCCCAGAACTTTGAGGTGAAGATGCTCCCACGGTCTGAACTGATTTCAAGTGGAACCCCATACAGAGAGACAATTATGTTGATATAGAGCTCAGCCAACTGAATTCCAGAAATTGTTTCTGATCGGGAAGAAATGAGCCACTTTAGAAAGCACGTCGATGACAACAAAATTGCATTGTTGCCTTCTGCGACCTTGGAAAGCCGTGATGAAATCCATCTCTACTTTCTCCCATTTCCATTCGGAGGTTTCAATGGCTGTAGAAGACCGAATGGTTTCGATGGACAGCCTTCACTCTGCATGACATCACATTCTCGAGACATACTTGGCACAATACCGCTTCAACCTGTGCCACCGTATTGTGTTTTCAAGTCCATGTACATCTTTGTGCTGCCAGGATGGATAGAAAGAACCGAATCATGCGCCTCCTTGAGAACTTGGTCTCTCAGACCCGGGTAGTTCGGAACAAACATCCGGTGTTCAAAGAAAAGCGTGCCTTGATCATCAACGTGGAAGGACTCATACTTCGGAAGGTCAAGCTTAGAGATGAGCTTTTTGGTGTGCGGATCACCAAGCTGACGAGAGCGAATCTTTTCTTCCAAGAAAGGAGTAGCCAGAAGGTTCAGGAGATGCCCTTGTTCCACAATTTCCAAGTTGAGCTGACGGAATTCCTCGCACAAGAGAGGTTGCTGTTCTTCCATCATGAGGTTGTTGACATAAGCTTTACGGCTAAGCGCATCTGCCATGACGTTTGCTTTGCCTGGAGTGTAGTTGATGGTCACATCAAAGTCATTGATTGCTTCAATCCATCTCCTCTGCCGAAGGTTGAGATCAGGCTGAGTGAAGATATACTTCAAACTCTTGTGGTCCGAAAAGATCTCACAACGGTTACCAAGCAAGTAGTGCATCCATAGCTTCAAAGCAAAGACAACTGCTGCTAGCTCGAGGTCATGTGTGGGATAGTTGATCTCATGAGTCTTCAACTGACGAGAGGCATAAGCAACCACCTGTTTCTCTTGCATAAGGACCGCACCCAATCCTTGCAAAGAGGCGTCATAGAATATCTGGAAAGGCTTAGATGTATCCAGAGGAACCAAGACTGGTGTGGAAGTGAGCTTCTCTTTGAGTGTCTCAAAACTTTCTTGACATGCAGGAGTCCACAGGTACTTCTTGCCTTTCTTGAGGAGATCGGTAAGAGGCTTCGCTATCTTCGAGAAGTTCTGAACGAGCAATGAAGCTAGCCAAACCGAGGAAACTCCGCACTTCCTTGACATTCACAGGAGGAAGCCATTCAACTATTGTCTTCACGGTTTCCGGGTTGACTGCAATGCCCTTGGCAGAGATAACATGTCCAAGATAGGTTACTTCAGGCAGCCAAAACTCGCACTTTGAGAACTTTGCATACAAGCGGTTCTCACGAAGCTCGTTTAGGACACACCGCAGGTGTTCTTCATGCTCTTCCTTAGACTTGGAATAGACCAGAATGTCATCCAGATAGACCACGACAAACTTATCAAGGTACTCCATGAAAACGGAGTTCATCAGCCTCGAGAAGGTAGCAGGTGCATTGGTGAGACCGAAAGACATGACCGTGTACTCATACAGGCCATAGCGGGTGGTGAAAGCTGTTTTGGGCACATCTTCTTTGCGAATCTTGATTTGGTGATAACCACTTCTCAAGTCCAGTTTAGAGAACACCACAGCTCCTGCTAGCTGATCAAAAAGATCATTTATCCGTGGGAGAGGATATTTGTTCTTGATGGTTTTAGCATTGAGAGCCCGGTAGTCAACACATAGTCTATCGGTCCTGTCACGCTTCTTCACAAAGATTGTTGGGCTACCCCAAGACGAAGTGCTATGTTGAATGAAACCCAACTTCTCTTGTTCATCAAGTTGCCGTTTGAGTTCAGCCAACTCAGAAGGACCCATTTTATATGGCCGCTTGGAGATAGGATCCGTTCCAGGTTCAAGCTCAATCACGAATTCAACCTCGCGATCCGGAGGCATACCCGGCAACTCTTCAGGAAAGACATCTGGGAACTCACAGACCACCGGTACACTCTGAATAGCTTCCATAGCATCATCATTCAGAGCTTCCAAGGAGAAGAGCTGGGCAGCAGGAGTCAGACTTGGAGAAAAGACTATATGGCCTTCAGGAATCTTCAGAGACACCGAAGCTCAAAGACAATCAATCACAGCTGCATTTGCCGTTAACCAATCCATGCCCAAGATGACATCAATATCAGAATCGCCCAGAACAATTAAAGAAGCCAAGAATGAAGAGCCACCAATCTCAACTTGATTGCCATGACTGATTTTAGAAGCTGCCATTGTTGCTCCAGGAGAAAGAACCATTAACCGCTTTTGGAGAGGAACCAAGACTAACTCATTCTCATTTGAAAACTTGTGAGACACAAAAGAATGCGATGCACCAGAATCGAACAAAACTCGTGCAGGGACTGAGTTAACGGAAAGCATACCCATCACAAATCCAGGTGCATGCTCAGCTTGAGAGGCGTTGACGCAGTTGGCCCAAACAACCGCAGACCCGGGCTTAGTGTTGATGTTGAGAGCCCGAGGTGGTGGTGCACGAACCGAAGGAGAGCTTGTTGCAGATCTTGGCGGGGGTGGAGGGAGAGCTTTGTTCTTCATCGGACAGTTCCAGCTGGGATGTCCATGATCTCCACATGTGAAACAAGCACCATGTGGACGTGGAGCAGAGTAGCCAGGGACTCCGCCAGGCGCTCCAGGGTAGTGGTGGTTGTAGCCCCTGGGAGCCGCAGTGGTGAAGTTTGGTGGCCTTGGCGCGTAACTTGCAGGTCTTGGTGGAGCCGGGAGCGACGGTGGGGTATTAGGAACCCAGACACGCCGCTTAGAAGGAGCTGCCATAACTGCAGAGCTTGATGCATCCCTGTTGTGTTTCTTGGACTCCTCAAACATTTGCCTGCTTGCCTCCTCTTGCAGTGCTGTGTGATGTAGTTCCAGGAAAGTTGCTGGCCTTGCATGTGTGATCGCATACTTGATCGACGCATTGATCCCTTGCCTGAACCTTTTCTGTTTCTTCTTGTCATCAGATACCTCATCACCACCATAACGAGAGAGATTCATGAAGTTCCTGATATAGGTGTTGACGTTATCATTTCCCTGCTTCAGGTTGAGGAAAGCCTCCTTCATCCTTTCCATTACAATCTCTGACAGAAACTGCTCCTTGAAAGCTGCAGTGAACCTCTCCCAAGTTGGCTGGAACCCAGTGCAGCTTGCCTTCAAGTAGTTCTCCCACCAGAGAGCTGCATCTCCCTTGAGAAGGTGAGTAGCACACTTGACCCACTCCTGCTCCGGAACATCAGCAGTCTCGAGCAACCTTGAGATCTCACGCAGCCAATCATCCGGCCAGAGGTCGGTCAAAACATCAAACCGACGAGGGTTGAATTTGAGGAAGCTCTTGATGTCTCCTCGCTTGGGAGGTGGAGGAAGTGGAGCAAACTGCTTTTCCGACACTCTCCTCAAAGCGCCAGTTCTTCACGCATTGCTGCCAAAGCATTAGCGATGTTTGACAACATGAGCCCAGTTCCGGAGGTATGTCCTCATCGGTACGGCGTGGTGGAGCCATCCTGTCATTGATATAAAACTCAAGTCAGTACTATAATGGAAGATGATAATAATCCAAAATAGTACCAAGATGGAATTAACCAAGATTAAAGGATACAATTTACTAAGGTGATATTAAAATATCAACAAAGTTCAAAGCACCTAAAAGATATTAAGCATATCGCACACGACTGAAAAGGAGTGTGGTACACAAATATATCAAAGAAAAATTTTCCACAAATTTCGGCATTAAAATACCAATAGATGCGCAAAATTACTTAACGAATCAAGATTAGTGACTCTACCGATTCAATATACAAAAGCGAATGATAAAAGTAGTGGTATGGTCGCGACTCCATCCCGCACTCAAATCATTACCCCGCACATGAACAAGTGGAACACATATCCCAACCCCTTCTTCTCACGTTGAACCTAAAGATTGGTAACTACGAACACCCCAAACAAGATAGCGTCGGATACAAAGAGGAAGATAGATTGCGTCGGTTTGCAAAAACCTGTCGGTATGGAATGTACCAACAGTTGATAACCAAAGGCAGATAAGATAACAACTTGGATGCAACAGATAGACAAGGGATTACACACACACACACACACACAACCTATGGTACTACGGAAACCCAGAACACGTGAATCCTAGTTTGAATTTTTAGAAGAGGATTGAAAGCGTTGCACTTCCTTACCAGAAAAGGGTGGGTGGGAGGGTAAGAAGAAAAGTGGAAGCAGTCCTACTCTCGCGTTTGTTTTTCCCTAATATACATAACTACCAAAATATTTGCTAGATCGACAACGACTGCTTGGCTGAAACCTCAAGGTCGGGATGGCTCGATACCAATTGTAACTACCTCGGTTAATTACGCTCCTAGATACAAGCCGGATGAGCGGTAGTGGTTGAAATAGTACTGGGGCCCCAAAGCCACTCACGGTAGACCTTTCGGCCGTCCCAACCACTACCATCTCAACGGGACCAGACGGGCGTGAATCGGCGAAGGGATCAAATACATACACAAATGAGTATGTATGCAAGCCACCATACAAGAGTACATCGAGCCATACCATCTAGAAAGAAAGGAAATATAGCAACGCCATACGGCAAGATTCAAATGACCTAGATAGATCTAATATTTTAGGATACTTCCTCATACAACACACATCAGAGTATCATGCGGAAGCGGCAAACAAGTCCGAATACGGATAAGAAGCAAATCGGCATAAGATGCCATAGAAATAAGCACATCCCAACCACAGATCTCACGGATCCCCGTTCCCGGAATCTCTACACCGAACGATCGTTGCCACATCATCGCTTCTTCCACCCAAAGATCCGTCCTGCGAGGGTACCTGTTCATCTGAACCAATAATTTATCGTGTGGGACCCTAAGGGTACTCAGCAAGTCTTAATGCCTCTAAAGGGGACACAACCTGGGGTGACGCAATTGCAGCAAAAGATAAACCCTAGCAGTTCTACAGATACTCGCTAACCATCCGCCTAACCAATGATAGACGGATGTCCGTGAATTAAGGACAACAGTTATAATAGTAATTTCATCAGATCCATCCTCCTCCTCGCTTACCAAGGAGGAAGCGGATGAACAACCCCCATCCGTTGGCAATTTTATTAACCATTCCATGAGTATTGCACTATTTACTAGACAATTACTTAGTCAGATTAAAGCGGTACTTTAGTTATGCTTGTCTATGATCGAGAAACTGTGCTCCAAGTCGTCCATATCCGCGGACACGGCTTTCAGAAAGTTTTACCCGGCCGGGGTGCACCAATAGCAACACACGCTCGATCAACCTCGGAAAAACCAAATCAAAACCCAACGAGGCTTTCACGACTGAACAATCACAGGATTCAGAAATATTTCAGGGGGCCACCCCATTGAGTAGACCATAGCAACGGCAAGCAAGCTTCGAGACGGACTCAAGGTTTGCGTCAATGGTACATGTAAGCGGGAACCCAAAGTGTGGCTGGGCTTGTCGATACAGCGTAATCACTCCGCTTACCTAAATAAAGACAAAGGTGCTCCTTGCACAAACGTAAATACATAAGTAGCATGGCATAAGTACGGATTGTAAATAAAACCTCAAACTAGTTTGTGGCCCCAAGAAATAAGATGAATCAAGCTCGGCTGGGGGTCCCATTTACCTCCCGGATGTGGATAGCGCGATAAATCAAGGAACAGAATCAAGTACTCGGGTCTTACGGACACAAGTGAGCAGGAAAAACCAAATAGCAGATATTGCTCACCGGTGCCACTTTCATTAGTTATCCCATTACTACTCAGGTTAAGTTGTTTAGGTACCTCGTTATCCATCAGACTCTCACATACCCTACACATGCTGTTCTACGACTCGCATGGCTCAAACAACTCCTGTAGTAATGGCTCATGGGATGGAGGAACAAGCTTGGTGGGGTTTTAAAAGTAAAGGCTATGAATACTTGGGATTCAATTTAATGCAATCGCGACTCAATGATGCAAGAATAAGATAGAGGCAATAGGTACTGTATGTATGCAAGGATGTGGAAGTGCTTGCACGCAACTCGCTTGAAGCGAGAGACGGATCTGGTGCTCCGTTCTCTTGATATAACCCCCGCCAAGGTCTATCCGAGAAAAACCAAACAAACAAGGCCAACATGAATATAGAGCACAAGCACATGAATAAGATGCGTCAAGCAAACAATCATGCCATGATGAATGATGCACAAGTTGCATGGCAATAAGTAGCATGGCATGGGTGCGGTGTGGCATACAAGAATAAGTCATTTTTATTAAGGTTGAGCCACATTTTATTGTCATAATGATTGCGGTATATTATATATTTACATGATGCATGCTTCAATTCAAGTCATGGATGGCATAAACAGAAAGGTCTCGTCGAGCTGATCATTTTAGACCTATCATTTGTTAAATTTGGAATTATAAATCAAAAGTTATTAATTATTTAAGTTCTAATGGCATTTGTGGTAATTTACATCAACTTGGAATTTTAAAAGTTCAAAGGTAATTTGAATGGAATATTTGAAATCCTCACATTTTTCTGATCTCAAAACATATATCATTTGTATTATTTGGATTTATAATTGAAAAGTTATCTTAAGTCTGATTTGAATTTGAATTTGAAAACATTAAGAAAAGATTTGATTTTAAACAGACTCAGGAAAACTTTCTATACCCAGACTAACATACCCACAGACGCTTACAGGTGGGGGCCAGGGACTTGCGGTCCCACACGCCAGCGGCTGAGAGGACGGGGAACCGCGGGTTGATTCACAGAATCCCTGTGAGCCTTTTTGTAAAAACGCCAAAGACACCGACAGTGGGCCTGGCTGGACCGCGGGATGGACTAAACAAAACAAAAGGGGTGTATGTGCAAAGTGTACAACAAACAATGTTTTTCTTCCTAGCGTCACGAGCGACAGAGAGGCGAGGTGGGGGATCGATCCCGCGCCTGGGCGCTAAGCGGGCGGCTACTGGCGCCGCGGCAGGCCGGTGTTGGAAAGGGCGGTGGGGTCGATAAGCCGATGCGCCGTGATAACGAGACAACATCGACGGTCACGCTGCATCGAGGGTGCTCGTCCGGTGGCGTGGCGCACACAGGAAACGAGGGTCGAGGGGAGGTTGTCTGAGAGGTAGGGGTGCTCACCGCGGGTGGGTTGGTGGGGTCGGTACGGGCCGGGACGCAGACGATCGCCGGCGCGGCTCGCGGACGGAGGCGCTAGGGTTTCGTCGGGCTCGCGCTGGTTCTGGCGGTGCTGGGCTCCTCCTCCTCGCTGCTGGGTACGGGGGCGACGCGGACGACCTCCAGGTCTTCCTCGACACCCGCAGCACCACGCCCGCCTCCTGGTTGCTGTGCTCGAGAGAGAGCCAACGGCGTGGCCGGCGTCGGGGTGAGTCGGCGGTGGAGAAAGAGGGCAGAGGAGGGGAACGAGGCAGAGCCCCTGGGCGGATCTGGGGGCGGCTAGAGGCGAGGTGGGGAAGATAAGAACGAGGCAGGTGGGGGCTTGCGTGGGGGAGGGGCAGATGGAAAAAGGTGGCTCGGCGCCACCTTGTCCTCCTTCACGTGACCAACCAGGCAGGCACATGGGGGCTGGCAGGTGGGGGCTGCAGCTGGCCAGGGCGAGGAGCTCGGTGTGGGGCAGCTGGGGCAGAGGGAGAGGGGCACGGGTTCGGTCTAGGGGAAGCTAGGGTTCGGTCTAGATGGGAGGCTCGGGTTTGGGGGTCCTCATGGCATAGAGAGAGAGGGAAGAGGGTGGGGTAGGCTCGGTTAGGGAGGGTGGTGGTACATGGTTTAGGGTTTAGGTAGGGTTGGGATTAGGGTTTTGGATTAGAGGGTTTAAGAATAAGATAAGATGAGAGGGACAGGAGGTACTCATGTCTAAACACATGATAAGACATCACATGATCAAGCACAAGGGTGGTAGGGCTAGGGGGCATGGTAAACATGTGACCATGCTAGGTTAGCTAGAGAGGAGAGAAAGAGAGAAACAAACTTAGGGTTTAGTTTAGATTAGGTGGGTTTTAGGGTGTAGGTTAGAGAGGGTATGGGGTGGCTTAGGGTTTGGTTTAAGAGAGGGGTAGGATAGATCGAGAGGTACTTGTCGAGATCAAACTTGCTCTAGTCAAGCTCAAACAAGAACAAGACAATAAAAGAGAGGGAGAAGGTGGATAAGGTTTATTTTGATTCATGCATGCTCCAAATTAAAGACCGAGCAAGATCAAAAAGAAAAGAGGTAGGGAGAAGGATGTGGGGTTTAGGTTTGTGCAAGCCACATAATCACATGTGCATGCATGGAGTATGGGGATTAAGGTTAGCTATAGAGGGATGGAGAGGTAGAGGATGTGGTGAAGAATTCTACAAGCCAAAACAAGATTGAAACAAAGGATAGATGATCCATGCAAGCAAAGCCAAATAACATTCCAAAGTCAAGAAAAAGGTGGTACTTGCATGGCCCATGCAAACAATAATTGCCATGTAGTTATATTGTGAAAACGACATTAATTCATGTGGCTTTATTCCTTGCATTCCCAAAAGGTGGGCAAAGGCCAAGCAAAAGCTTATGGGTGGAATCCAACCAACCAACATGAGCTAAAGATAACTCAAATAAAATGCCAAGCTCATATTAATTGGATGGTTGAATTATAAGGTGGTGAAAGAAAGGTGGTGGAGTTAATAAGAGATATGCCCCCAAATCAACTTGGGAATTTAGCAATATATCAAGAACCAAATACAATATCAAGAGGCAACTACAATTAATAATGCACATGAGATAAGAACCAAACAAGAAGGGGTTTTATATGATGCTCAAATGCAAGGTGGCATGATGACATGAGCATGACATGGTGATGATGCAACAATTATATGTTGGAAGTGGCCCTTTTTATTACTAGAACAAGTAGCATTACAGGTGTTAGACAACTGGGATGCTACACCAAGCCACCCCTAGTGACGCCACTGTCAGTGGTCTCGTCGCCCTATCATCATCGTCATCAAGGGCATCATCATTGGTGGTTTCATCGCCTTTTTTGCCCATGCGGTCTCCAGCTGTATCTCCTCCATGAGACTGTAATGCTCATCCAAGTTTCACCGAGAAGACCCGCCGGGATCGTCTTCATTGCTGTTTCTAGAAGACGACATGAATATACCTAGCACTACACAAGCAAACAGAAAAGATTTAGGACACCACTCACAGCGAAAATTCGGCATGACCTTTGATAAAAATGGTCATGCCGGAGTTCCAGAAATTTGCCAGAACCGAAGTTAATCGACATTCTGGCGGAACATTGGCAACTCATTGTACCTGCACAATATATATGGAGCTCACACTACAAGCTGCAGCATAAAAACAGTACCAACCAGGGCATCACTACCAGATTGGAGACACCACAGTAGCAACCAGGGCATTAGAGGCCAATGCAACTTTTTGCAAATAGTACAAACATAATCATTTTTTTCAAACAGTACAAACATAATCATTTTCATCTTTAAAAAGTGACTGCAAGGAATCATTTTTGCAAACAGTACAACCAGGGCATCATAGTAGTGGAGATGAACGAAGTTAAGTATTATGACAACAATCTCTATATCTAAATTCAAATAGTTAGCTAGTTTAGTTCATGTTCCCCTTCTTGCTGCATCATCTTGTATCCTAATTTTTCTAGAAATTCCTTCTATCAAGCAAACTTATGGTAAAATCCCAAACTGCAACAGATACGTTGGGTCGGGGGAGGATGGAATTGATGGAGGAGGCAAGCTAGTGTTCTGCGAGGCTCACCACGGAGAGTGACAGGGAGAGAGGGAGAGAGGGAGAGGGGAGAGGGTGATGCTCACCTCCGAGATGAGGACGACGACGATATTGTGATTGGGTGAGACAAGGGCCCTGATAGGTGGGACCCGCAACACCTACACCTGTCTAACTTGTGCATTCGGCGGCTATAACGATACATTCGCTTATAGGTGGGACCCGTAGCACTTACCCCAGCGCCTTAGGACTCTATTCTCCGAGGTTTTTCCTATTGGATTTTTCTTTTGATTTTTAATTATTTATGCACGATTTCACTATTACACCCGCTTACATGTGGGACCCGCAGCACTTACCCCTGGTGCCTTAGGACTCTATTCGCCGGTGATAACCTTTTTTTTCCTTATGGCTTTTTATTTTGCTTGTTAGTTATTTATGTACTATTTCACAATTTTTGTATTCTTCTTGATAATGGTTATGTGATGGTCCACCCAAGGCCCGACAACTTCCATGTGATGTAAGTCTACTAAGTGGGCCTTGTTAAAGTCGGCTCTCCTACTAGACTGATCCACGTCCATTTCCCTATTGTTAGTGATGTGTCCTACTCCCTCGAACCTGCCGAGGTGCTTCGTTACGGGCAAACCAAACCGAACATGGGTTATCCTTGTTTAGATAATTCTTGTAGAAAGAAACGCACTCCTCAGTGAGAAATCACTAGACGATGCTTCCATCTATATTTGCCTTGTTACGTATGTATCCTTTGATGATCCCATTCATTCTTTATAACACCATCATGTTGTGAAGAAACGGAGGCCCGAGATCCTCGACATCGTCCACTATATGCAGCAGCAGGTGGACCATGATGTCAAAGAACATGGGCGGGAAGTTCATCTCCATCTCGCATATGATGGTGACGATCTCTTCCTACATCCTCCCGAGTTTCTTGATGGTTATCGAATTCTGAGTGATGACACGTCAAAGAATTTACAGAGGCCAGTCAACGTTGCACAGACGTGCGGCTCCATTATCTCTTAGATTACAACCAAAAGTATCTGCGTCGGATTCTTTTCGTCGGATCTAGCCATCGGTGTATCAGCGGTGGTAGGTGGAGGAACATACCGCCGACAAACAGGGACCACGGTCGCTAGTGGTAATATTCATATCATCAGCAAACATGGGTGATAGGTGCCGGTGGTAAATTGTGGGCCCGAGTGGCCTTATCGCTGGCAAACACGACAAAGATTTGCCGGTGGTAATGGGTGCTAGCCCCGGCGAACAGGGAAGTATTTCGCTAATGCTAATGGGCAGCCCATCAGGGGGCACGCGGCCCACGATAGCCCCGAAGCACACGATGCCTATTCGTCGGTGGTATATGGGCTAGCCCCAGTGAACCTGGTATGCATTTGCCAGCGGTAACACGAAGAAGGCCTATAAGGCCTTACCGCCGGCGACCCCAGGCCCACTTCACCGGCGGTAAAGAATCTGTCTATAAGGTTTTCCCTACTAGTGTGTAGGTCATCATGGGCTTCTTAGACGAAATCCAAGTCTCATCGAGAAGAATGAGAGGGATGTCGCTAGCATAGAGAATATGACTGATGGCGATTGTTTTGTTGATTCTTGCACGCGCAGATTTCGCCTGGAAGGAAGGTCTGAAGGTCACCTGCCCCATGGTGGGCCCCAACTGTCGTCATATTGATGACAAGTATGCAATAGGGGGTCGTAAGAGCGTTGAGAAAGGTGGGGTGTGAGACGTACGGTGTTCCGGGGATGGTGATCACACAAGTTTACCTAGGTTCAGATCCGACAGCGGTGATTAGATCCTACTCCTGCTTGCAAACCAGTAATATATCGATAGAGCCAAATGTTACAGCGGATTATAAGAGAGTTTCACCTGTGCGAGTTATGGTTGTGGTGCCCTAAAGGCTTGCCCCTAGGACGGCTTATATAGTCATTCGGTCTAGGGTTTACAGGAGATAACTATCTGGCTACGATACAGAGTCAGTACTAAGTACATCTTGGACTACAAGTAATACTACAGTCCTAAGTCGGTAAGTCTTCTAGGCCTTGGCATAGATAGAAGTGACTCCGTCTTCTTTCCCTGACCGGGTCGCCCGTGGAGCAAAGCTCTAACCCTTAGTGGGCCACCCTAGTCAATGAGTCCTGTGGGTATACCCGGAAAGTATATCCCTAGTAGTCACTACAATCAAAGGTAATGGTTACTTACGACCATTCCAGGTATTGGGGGACAACCAGAACAATAGCTTTGAGCTCATGGAGAACCTATTACTATCCAACTTGGGGTTAGCGACATTCACTTAGCAGGTTGGCATCCGAGGAAGCAGACTTAGGCGTCTTTCTTGGTTGGGTAATCCTTCTTACTATCCAACTTGCGGTTAGCGGCATCCGCTTATTCCATGTCAGAATCTTCCTTGTACTCCTTTCCTTTGTCAGAATTTATCTTTCCTTTTATTCGTTTGGCTCTATAGCCAGCGGCTTCGTATTTCTTAATGTCTTCATTGAAACTACACTCGGAATTTGTGTGGGAAGAACCTCCGTTCCCATCCAGGTGATGTACACATGGGTTATTGGCAATGTCAGCCCATGAGTAGGTTTTGTTGGGATGTTGATCGCCCTTTCAATGGATCTGAGAAGTTCTGTGGCCTCGTCACCGATCGCCTCCGAGTCTTTCACGCCTCTAGACCTGAAAGATGCATTGACAGTAGCATTTTTCGGGTTGGGTTTGTCCTCAGAGTTGTGCTTGCGCTTCTAGGACTATTCTTGATGTTTCGCCTATTTTAAGTTTGGCGCGGCCAAGTGTCAACACCCGGATTTTTAATCCCAGATGCCTTTTATGCCATACATCGCAATCCCAGGATTTCCATTTTTGCGAGACATAACAGATTGGTACCATATTTCATCATCCATTAGAAACCATAATAAAGGTCTTACAAATATAGGATCTCATGATCCAGTCTTAATACAATCAATGCAGCGGAATAATAATAATAGTAGCATGGTTGAAGCTCCATCTTCAGGGTCACAGGCAATGCTAACGATGGGAGATGATCCTAGTTGTCATAGACTTCCTGCTGTCCATCATCCTGGTAGTCCTTCTCATAGTATGGTCATAGGAATAGCCAGGGACAAATCCATGCTTACTCTTTAAGTACTCGCAAAATAATACTAACAAGTAAGGTAGTTTGAGTAGGAATCTTAAGCTCTAGGTTTATTTGCAAAAAGTCAGGTTTATCTCTAACTGAGTTTAGAAGTAAAGAAAACTAGTTTAATGTTTTACAACACCTAAGTGGGGACTTAGTTTTCATGTTCACAACCCTATTGTGGTCAAGTCAAAGTCATAGTTCATTTCACAAGTCATTTTGAAAACATCTGATGACGGAACAGTATGGACACTCCAACTGTCCATAACCGCGGACGTGGCTATTCAAATAGTTTGACACTTTGTAGGGCTTGTACACTTTCACCAAAACATTCGATACATCCGTCAGGAAAATTCCTGAATCACCATACTCAGTATGCGGATAATCAATCCTAACCTTTCAATTACACACCCTAGTATAGGCACCTCCCCTATGAGTTTGGCTTCCCAACCATGACCATCTGTCATCTTGGGAACTGCACAGGTGGTTGTACGGTAAAATTGGAGTGGTATCACATCCGCACACAACCATCAATTTTATAAAGGGCTAAGGCTCATGCCTCAACATTTTCATTGTCAAATCATCTGGTGTTCATAACACATGTCAAAAAAATTAATTAGAATGACTCATCATTCTATGGTTTTCATAACCATTTTCACCAAGTATTCTCATCTAAAATGATCAAGTTTTATGCTTAGCACTAGCCACTATAGTTTGGGTTATCACTAATGAGGGGTGCTAATCAAGGGGGACTTATCTAATTTAATCTCAGGCCTCATTATTATATCTAGTTCTATCTAACTTAGGCCAAGTTTTATGCTCTTTATGCTACCTATAATGTCTTTCCAAAATTCCACAAGTCACTAAGTAAAAGTAATAAGAAGCTTTGATAAAGAAATAAAATAATCAAGCTTGCAAGTAAAACTGGGATTTGGTATACTCAAGGTTGTCTAATCAAACAATGCCTAATGCATTGCATAAGTTATCTACCTTGTGAAGTTGCAAGTGTTAGCTTGCATAGTCAACTTGTAGTGTTAGGCTTGCATAGTTAGTAGCTTGCCTTGAGTAGTGGAGTGATTGAAGTTCTCTTCTCCTTCTTCCTCGTAGTAGTCCCCTTCCTCTTCGTATCCTTGGTCGGTACTAGCATCTATAAATAAATACGAGGTACACAATCACCAAACAATACTTAACTACTTCTATGTGGCACACAAGGGTTTGCACTAGATGATCTAGCATCATCACAATCATCACATGAATTAAAGGTCTAGACTTATTTATTTTATTTTAGAAAAGAAATTTCTACTCATTGAAAACTACTTAAGATTTAATATTCTCCAATTAAAATATGGGATCATATTGACCATGTCATCACCACATATTTTAATACTTGGGAATGTGATTTAAAGTGGTGTCACACATTAATAAGGTTTAACATTATTAGTTTAATTAATTAAAAGTGACTAGAAATGCCTATGGGGCATTCTTTTAATACTAGTCAATTATTATTGTGAATAAACCTAGATATTTTTACATATTCAGAAAGATCTTGTCAAATATGATTTTTGAGAGTTGGAATCAACTCAAAAGCATTTATGGTTGATTTTTGAAAAATGTTTGAATGCAGAAAAGTCTCTGCCTTGTTACTTTTACTATAGGTGATATATAATTCCAAATAGTTTGAATCCAACGAGCTTGGATTAACAATTTTAATACCTTTCTAACAAAATTGGTTTCATGCAATTTGGTTTAGTGAAACTCTCTGAATTTATTTTTGAATCAATTGACAGAACTAGAGTTTGAACTAAATTGCAAAATCTATATTTGAATTAACTGGGTCGCGCGGGAACTAACTAGGCCAGCCCACTGCGCACAGCGCAGCGCGCGGGCTGAGTTAAGTGATGGTCCCACGCGTCAGCGACTCTGGCTACGCGAAGCGACATGTGGCAATCTGGACCGTGCTATTAGCATCAAATCTAACGGCTGGGGTGTGTCGTCTCTGTCGGGCAGCGCCGGCGAGACTGAACCCTACCGCGGCGGTGGGGGTCATGCGAGGCTCCCAAGGGATATAGCTAGGGTCGGTGTTGGGGGCGAACGATGTTTCGATGACGGCGGTTCGAACGGTGGCTGTGGCAGCTCCTAGGGCAGCTCCAATCAACGGCTCCTCTTCTCCTCCTTCGCGGCAGACTCCGGTGAAATTTCGGCAACCTGGTGCTCGCCTTTCTCCGAGGAAGGGTCAGTGGTGCTCTGTAAGAGGTGGGGAGTGAGATGGTGTGGCGAATTGGGGCTGGGGAGGCCTCATTTTATAGCCGAGTGAGAGTGACAGTGCGGCATGGGCAGAGCTCATTGGGGTCGGCGGTACAACAAGCTAATGGCATGGCGGAGGGTGTAGGCCGGTGCGTGGTCTCCTGGCAATGCTCAAGGACTTAATGGCACAGCAGGGGACGATCGAGAACGGTCGGAACGCGTTGGTGCTCTGAGCGGCACCGATGGTGGTTTTGATGTCGCACAGGTGCTACGGGTCAGGCGGCGGCGAACGGGGATGTCTGGGAGGTTCCTGGTGTCACAGTGATTGTAGTCATGGGTGGCGAAGGCGAGGCTCGGCATGTGCGAGCGTGTCGGGCGCGGCGCTCTAGCGTGCTCTTGGCATGGCGCAGAGACAATGGGCGCGACACGTTCTCTGTGGTCCAGGGCCTGGATGCGTGCGAGGGCTGGACAGGGGGTGGCGGTGGACATTGGGCTGCCTCTTGGACATGGTGGCTAGGCGCGGCGTTGGCTCCTGTTATCTAGCCATGGTCGGCTGGAAAGGGGTGGCTTCGGGTGGCATAGCATGGTGCAAGGGTAGGGTTCTAGCTTGTTCAATGCTATGGTTGTCACTGGGGGAACAAGGGTAATCAAAGGAAGACAATGGTTTGAATGATCACTGCTCAAAACAGTGAAAGTTTGGCCAGTTTGATATGTGTCTGCCAAGTGTTTGATGAAATGGCCGAAAGAAATTTATATTTGAATTTTTGGATGAAATTTGGTGAGTCTACTGGTCACATACTTGATAGTATATGGGTGCTTGGGTTTGTCAAGGTGAACTGGTTTGAGTGGTTTTTGAGAAATGGTGATCTTAGTAACTATACTTGATTCAGTTTTGAATTTTCATTTAAATAGAGTTGCCAAATGTTTCGGTTGGTTTGCAAGGTTGGCTTGGGTAAACTTTTACTTGGTCTAGCAAGGGGTGAAAATAATTGGATTTGTTTCTGTTAGAAAACTTGGACTAGAAACACTCAAAAGTGGTCTAGTGAACAAGTTTGGCAAAAATGACCATTTGCTTATATTGTTTATTTTTTATTTTCTCTTCATTTGATTCTGCTTGGAAATGATTTAGATGATGTTGTTTTCATCTTTAAACCAATCCTTGCCATTCATAACAATCAAACAAGTCATTGCAAGCATTCATGCATTCATTACACACACATGCATTCATATTGATTTTAATTAACAAAAGTTTTTGTTAACCCTAAACTTGGGTGATTAGAACTTGATAATCTTGATTAATATTTTTGGGATGTTACAAACCTTCCCTCCTTAAATAAAATCTCGTCCCGAGATTTGAGAAAAAGAAAACTAGGATTTAAATAGATCTAGAAACTCAGTCCTAATGTAGTCTTCTTGCTCCCAGGTAGCTTCTTCTTTAGTGTGGTTACTCCACTAGATCTTGAGAAACTTGATACTCCTGGTTCTGGTGGTTCTGAAGGCTTCTTCCAAAATACGAATGGGTACTTCACAATAAGTCAGGTCATTGTTGAGCTCTATGGTCCTGTGATCAATATTATTGAAAACTTCGGTCCTCTCTGGGACTTCTAGGCATTTGCGAAGTAACAAGATATGGAACACATCATGCACGGCTGACATCTCCTCCGGCAGTTCCAGTTGATACGATAGTTCTCCTCGGCGATTCAAAATCTTGAAGGATCCGATATATCTGGGGGCAAGCTTTCCTTTGAGTTGGAAACGTTGCATTCCTTTCAAGGGTGATACTTTCAGATACACAAAATCTCTGATAGCGAAGGCTAGGTTTCGATGTCTCTTTTCGACATAACTCTTCTGTCTGGATTGGATGGTCTTAAGGTGCTCACGGATCTTGTTAACTTTCTCTTCGGCTTCTCTTAGGATGTCTGGTCCAAAAATCTGACTCTCTAATACTTCCGACCAATTCAATGGGGTACGACACTTTCTTCCATACATAAACTCAAATGGGGCCATTTGCAAACTGGCTTGATAACTGTTGTTGTATGAAAATTCTGCGAAAGGCAGACAGTCTTCCCATTTTAATCCATGTTCTAACACATAAGCTCTCAACATATCTTCGAGTATATGGTTTACTCGCTCCATTTGTCCATCCGTTTGTGGGTGATAAGATGTGCTGAAATCCAATCTTGTTCCTAATCCTTCTTGGACTTTCTTCCAAAATCTCGAGGTAAATTGAGTTCCTCAATCCAAAACGATGATCTTGGGGACTCCATGCAAACTGACTATCCTAGTAATGTACAACTCTGCTAGCTTCGAACTCTCATAAGTGGTCTTAACTGGTAAGAAATGGACTACCTTGGAAAGTCTATCTACTATGACCCAAACAGAGTCATTTCCCCTACTAGATGTAGGAAAACCGGTGATAAAATCCATTCCAACTGAATCCCATTTCCATTCTGGAATATGCAATGGTTGCAAAAGTCCTGCGGGTCTCTGATGTCCCGCCTTGACTCTCTGACAGATTTCACACTTGGCTATGTAGCTTCTGATTTCTCTCTTCATCTTATGCCACCAAAATGATGTTTGATTTCATCGATACTAGAATTTCCCTGTACCGATATGTTGTTTGATTTTGTCGATACTAGAATTTCTTTTCTGCGCCTCCTTGATCTGACTGATCAAAGTGGGTTGAAGTTCTATGCGATCCAAAAATCCTTCACTTACTAGTTCCATTCTGAAATCTTCCAACTCCTTGTGCAAACTTGGTTGGTCCTTTAGAATCATAGTGTTCAAGCGACACGGCAATATGTTAAGAGCATCTGCTACCACATTGGCTTTACCATTGTGATAGTGAATGTCAAGATCATAGCCCTTGATTATCTCTATCCATCTTCTTTTCCTCATATTCAGCTCCTTCTGGGTGAAAATATACTTCAGACTCTTGTGATCCGAATAAATTTCACAACGGTTACCCATGAGGTAATGTCGCCATGTCTTCAAGGCTAAAACTACGGATTCTAGTTCAAGTTCATGGGTAGGGTAATTCTGCTCATGTTGCTTTAGTTGTCGGGATAGATATGATATGACTTTGCCTTCTTGCATCAACACACATCTGAGACCAATCTTGGATGCGTCACAAAACACATCAAAAGGCTTCGTGATATCCGGCATAATCAAGATTGGGTATGAGATAAATATCTTCTTGAGCTCTTGAAAACTAGCTTCACATTTGTCCATCCATTCAAACTTTTTATATTTCTTCAACAATTGGGTCATGGATCTCGCAATGCTCAAAAATCCTTCTACGAACTTGCGGTAATATCCCGCCAATCCGAGAAATGCACGAACTTGGGTTTGAGTGGTTGGGGCTTGCCATTCTTCCACATCCTTAACCCTGGCAGGGTCGACAGAAATTCCTCCTACCGACATGATATGTCATAGGAATCCTACTTCCTATAACCAAAACTCACATTTGCTAAACTTGGCATACAACTTATGCTCCCTAAGGGTTTCAAGGATGGTCCTTAGGTGTAGCTCATGTTCTTCTTCTGATTTGGAATAGATCAGAATGTCATCGATGAAAACAACGAAAAACTTATCCAGGAATTTCATAAAAATCTTATTCATGAGGTTCATGAAATAAGCGGGGGCATGGTTAGTCCAAAAGACATGACAGTGTACTCATACAGTCCATATCTGGTGGTAAAGGCAGTCTTTGGAATATCCTATGCGCGAATCTTGAGTTGATGATAACCAGTTCTAAGATTGATCTTAGAAAACACTTTGGCACCAGTAAACTGGTCAAACAAATCTTCTATCTTTGGCAGTGGGTACTTGTTCTTAATGGTGACATCATTGAGCTTCCGATAATCCATGCACAAACGGTTACCTCCATATTTCTTGTCCACAAACAAAACAGGTGATCTCCATGGCGACGCACTTGGTTGAATCAGGCCTATCTCAAGCATAGCATCCAGTTGCTTCTTTAGCTCCACTAATTCAGACGGGTTCATACTATAAGGCCTCTGAGCTATGGGTCCGGTTCCAGGGATTAGTTCAATGATAAAATCGATATCCCGATCTGGAGGCATACCGGGCAATACATCTGGGAATACGTCGGGGGTATTCATAGACTACTCTGACTTAGTCAATGGTTGGTTGTGCTAGACTCTTGTTGCACTTGAATTGATGGGGCAAGGTTTTAGATACATGCTCTACTGATACTCCAACTATACTAGTCATGGTTATGGCTTTCTTGGAACAGTCGATTAATCCTTTATGTTTCGACATCCAATCCATTCCTAGTACTACTTCCAAACCATGTACTATTAGATTAGCATAAAAATCTATTCCATGGATTCTGATAGGTACGGCCTTGCAAATTTGTCTAGCTTTGGTGGTTGAACCGGGTATTTGAACTATCATAACATGCTTCAATTTTGTTGGTTGATTCTTACTAGTGCATGCAAATTCTTCTGTAACAAACGAGTGCGATGCTCTAGAATCAAACAACACTCTTGCAAGTACTGAGTTAACAGAAAACATACCCAGCACGATATCTGGCGTTTCTTGGGCTTCTTCAGCATTCATGTGAAATAGACGGCCATTGCGGTTGAGCGAGTTCCCTGGGGCAAATCTCCTTCCAGGCTGAACACGGCGCTGCTGCTTAGTTGGGGCATTCACATTGGGGGCTGCTGCAAGATTCTTGGGACACTCGTTGGAGTAGTGACCCTGGGTTCCTCATTCATAACAAGTAACCCGAGACTTGTCCTTCCCTGCAACAGGCACGACATTTCTTCCAGTCCTTGGGCAGTATTGGTGTTGGTGGGGTTGTTGTTGTTGTTTAACTTGGGCGGTGCACAGTTAAAGTTGTTGGAGTTGCCGGGGTTGTTGTTGTGGTTTCCTCCAGGCCTTGGGTTTCCTCCTCCACGGTTGGTATAGTTCGTACGAGTCATAGGGGGTCTATTGTTTCTTGGGGCATATCCTTCAGGCGGGTTGGGGCGATACTTTGGGGTATGGTGGGTTCCTTTTTGATTCATCTTTCTACGCTTGCGATTCTCATTGTCTTGGTTGATCTTTCCTTCCATCTGGATTGTAGAATCTACTAACGCTTCAATGTGAGTGAAAGGAATGTTGACTAATATTGTCTAAATCTCATCATGCAAACCATTCAAGAATCTCTCCTTCTTCTTGGCTTCAGTGTCAATCTCATCTGGTGCATACCTAGCTAATGACAGAAATTTGTCACGATACTCAACTACTGTCATCCTCCCTTGATTCAATTCTCTGAATTCATCTCTCATCCTCTTGATTAAACCTGGTGACACATGGGTTCTGCTGAACTTGAGTTTGAATTCATCCCAAGTCATCATTTGTCTTCCATTCATGGTGTGAATGCTATTCCACCAAGCTCTTGCATCTCCTGCCAGATAATGAGTGGCAACAGTACTTTCTCATTGGCCTCCACTCCAGCGACTTCTAAGTTGTTTTCCATGGTCTGCAGCCAGTAATCAGCATGTAATGGCTCCTCAGACTTACTAAAAATAGGTGGATTGGTGTTCTGAAAGTTCTTGAGGTTGGATCCATGGTTGTCCTGGTTTCCATGGCATTGATTGTTATTGGCCATCTGAGCAATGTGTTGAAGGGTGTCTAGGTTGGCTTGACGTTTGGCTCTTTAAGCTTCACGGTCCGAAACCAATATTTGCAAGATTTGCAGCATTGGGTCCTGAGATGAGATGCTCCCTCCGCGAGGCATCTGAAGGTTGAGATAGATCATGAGACGAGAGGGAAATTTCTAAGGTTCAGGGATTTGTTTTAGAAAGGTTTTTAAACTTTGAGTTTGACTTAGGTTTTGCCAACTAGCAACTTGCTTTTCATTCATTCATAGAACACAATACAGACACATACCACAACAAGGAACCATTTGGTTTTAAGAACCATTCTGTGAAACTACGATAAAGTGGGACCGGATACAACTCACATATAGTGAGCGCTAGCGTAGGTGTGAGTTCTACTAAAGTTATCAAGTGCTACTACTCATCAGAATCAGTGGCTTCATCATCATCATCAATGAAGGCAGAATCATCATCATGAGTGTGGAAGTCCATGGCTTGGTCCTCCAGGAAGTCATCATCATCACTGAGATAGGAGTAAGGATCTCCACGGATATCTTCCCCTGCATGTCCTGCTCATGGATGGTGTCGTCGGATTGTCAACAAGTATGCCATAGGGGGTCCTAGTGGCGTCGGAAAGAAGGGGTGCGAGACGTCGGATGTTCTAGGAGCGGTGAGCACAAGTTTACCCAGGTTCCGATCTGACTGTGGTGATCGGATCCTACTCCTGCTAGCAACCCAGTAATATATTGGCGTAAGCCGGATGTTATAGCAGATTACAAGAGAGGTTAGCCTGTGCGAGTTGGTTGTGGTTATTGGTGCCCTAAAGGATCCCATAGGGCCGGTTTATATAGTCACCCGGACCTAGCGTTACATGGAGAGACATATCCGGCTACGTTACAGAGTCGGTAACTACATATAGCTTGGATTACAAGTAATACTACAGGCCTAAGTCGGTAACTCATCTGGGCCTTGTTGTAGCCGGAACTGGCTCCTCCTCTTTCTCTAACTAGGCCACCTGCGGTGACCCAGCATACCACTGCATGATGTAGTACACTATAGTCGTTGACATAACACCAATGAAACACCGTTCACTAGTATTACATCCGTCAGAGTGGTACAACAAAAACACAATAGGTCCAAGACATGACTATATGTTACAACTCAAATCTTTACACAAGATCCAGAGAACACTCTTGGTTAAAGAGAGAGAAAGAAACTTCTTACAAAGAAGAATCAGAAATAAATAACTCAAAAACTATCATACTATTAAGACTAGTATCTTAACTAATGCTCTGGCATTGCTGCTATCGCAATACACTACAGAAATAGGTTCTATGGATAGAGATTATATTCCTATCTAATAAGTAACTTCGTCTTCACTTGAGTTGGTGTATATGTTGACCTTCTTGACTTCATTGAAGAGCTTTAGCTTTTGATGATGATTCCTGGAGCATAACTTGATGTAGACGTCATATTAATGGCTTCAGAATCTAGCAAGGGTTAAGAAGGTACGTTGAGTACGAGCGTACGCAGCAAGTTCACTATAAAAGGAGTGTTTGATGCACTACATCTACAGCCACAGACCATAAGTCTTAGGCAATGCAAGTTTTCGTAAACATTTCTTCAAAGGTTGCTTTTATTCTAAAAAGCTATGTCTGTCAGCCTTCACGGGTCTACCAGAACTTTCATGGAGTTCCTTTCCCGCCAGGTTCGCAGCTCCTTCCCGGAACAGGGAGTAACAAGTTACAGTTCTTACACTCTATAGAAGTGCGTTACTTTACCCATGAGAGATCAAATCCTTGTTGCACAACCGGGCGATCTTTCCTGTCCACACTTCCTATGGTGTGGGACCTAGTAGAAGATCCACGCAAATCACTACCTTTTCCGCGACCCCGCATGTCTCCTTGGTGTACACCAGCCCACATATTGAATTATGGCAATTGGTAGTACATACCATTCAGATGCCGGAACTATGTGGGACGTTGAGGGTTCCCACCCATATGTTGCATATCCTCTACGAATTACCAATCAATGCACGCTACGAGGATAACAACCACGACCCGCACATCCGGCTCCATGCGAGAGGGAAAAGATACAGCTGACTTCTCCGTCCCATTCCAAATCTCATGGTCAACACATAATATACGGCGTAAGAATCACTGGCGACATTGGTTGTTAAGTCCTAGATAATATGTTCATTTACCACCGAAACTTTCATAGTAGGTTATTACCTCATGGTAAATAACCTATAATCTTATTATTATGAAAATAGTGTTTTCTAACCTTTTTCAAATGCAGGTAATGACAACACTGGATTTGCAAAGTACTTTACATAAAATAATCAAAGGACATGAGAAAGTGTGAACTTGCCTTTTGTGATTGCAAGATTATGCACTCACGGTCTTCGAGACAATATAAGATCCAATATCTGAAATCAGCATCATTGGTCCGATAAGGACTAATGTTTAAAGAAGCAAGATGCTTTTATGCCTAAGTAATGTAATGCAAGTTGATAAACTTGAATCCTGAGATAAACGTTGTGCTAGAGTTTGGATATTGGAAATGGCTTCTTTGGAATGTGTTTCTCTTTTAGATTAAGTTTCACACTTGTGCTTCTTATTAAAGCTTGTGAGTGTGTGTGAACAACACGTATTTATAACATCATATAACAATAAGATACACACATATGGAATTCTACTCAAAGACTACTTATATAAGAATTGTTTATCTTCAAATTTTACTTTACAAGTAATGGCATTTATAAGGAACTTAAGTGTTTATAATCCTAAGTATGCAAGTAAAGTTCAAAGTAATGTGATTGTGATTAATTGTCATCTATTTACTATGATGAGAGTCCTTGAGTTTAGTTGTTAAGAGTTGGAGGTATTATTATAAGATTTATTGTTTTAAGTGGCAAAAATAATAACATTTGAAGAAAAGATTTCTTTATTAAGGTTTAAACAATCTTTGTGGTTAACCAATGGTGGTCGATGTTGTTTGTGCTTTCTTGGATAGTTTGGACTTGAGATGCTTTGCGATTTAATTATAACATACCAAAGTTAACTATAAAACACATAAAAATATCTTTAGCATAGTATTTGAAGTATTGTAGACTAGCGTTAACTTTAAATACATAGACGGACTTAAGATATATTGCTTATGTTATTTGTACCTTGTGTACTTTATAATTTTTCCTTAAAGTTATTTAAAAATGGTTATACTTTATTTGGTGTAGTGGTTTCTTGATTTTATAATGGAATAGAATCATTTATCTTTTTGTGAATGAATGGTTATAATTGGTGATCAGGGAAATAACATTACTTAACTACTTATGGTTTCACTATAGGTTTTTGATTTGTTTATAAACTTGTGGTTGAGGTAAGTAAAAAGGTTTTGTTTAATCCCAATTATCCTTGAAGTTTTTATACTTTACCTAGATCTTTTTAGAAAATAAACTACATATATGGTAGAATGATAATTCGATAAAATTGTATTTTAAAATGTGTTGAACCATTTTGACTTCATATTATCACTATTTAAGACTAATACTATTTATTAGACTCAATTAGCTAATTTTTTAGAATTATTAGCAATTTTTATTTACCCTTATATGAATTATCAATTAAGGATATAAGTTTAAATTCAAGTTATTAAATTGTTCAAATGTTTATTTACCTCAAAAGCGGAATATCATATTTTTTAAATGTAGGTACTCCCTCCGTTCCTTGATATAAGGTGTATAGTTTTCTGTAAAAAAATCCAGAATATAAGGTATATGGTGGGACTGTGGGATTTTTTTACATAATTTAGGAGTCAAACTGATTTGGAGAGATGAGATACCGAGATTTTCATATTTTCCTCTATTCTCACATCGGTCACCTACATGTATTAACATCTAAAAGTATCGATTTTTTTTCCTTTTAGCCTATGCGCTAATATTCGTGCAAGAAAACTATACACCTTATATCAAGGAACAGAGGGAGTATTAGTTTTGAGATTATTTTGGTATATTACATTTATTTTTGTGATTTATAAATAATAGGATATGATTTTCATAAGGTTTATCACTTTATAAATATAAGTTTTAAATTATAGTTCTTATTTTTCCAATATTTTTGGTAATTAATTTTTTTTAACATTTACCAATATTAAAATATGAATTATCTAACTCTTATTACTTATAAAATCTTTATTAAATAATAATTATTTAAATTGTTAACATAATAATGTTTGATAATAGTTTTAAGTTGTAGATTTGATTTTTCTAAACATTTTCATATATTACACATATTTTTCTAAATTATAAAAAATATCTAAAACTTCAAAGGTACTATATCCAAAACTTCAAAGGTACTATATCCAAAAAATATCCAAAACATCAAAGGTATTACACATTTCCAAAACTTCGGCCCCATGTTTGCTCGACCCCACTTTGGTTTGGGAAATCACCTTGAGAGGGGCGCAAGACTGTTTTGCTTGTTCTCCGAGCTGGGCAAAATATTTCTTGATTGCATCAGTACTGCTCTTCGAGGCTTTTTGTGCCGCATGTGACTTGAGAATAGAACGCTCATAGTCTGATGACAGCTTTGGCTCGGGTTGATGAAGAGTCTTTAGCATTTTCAACACTTTGGCTTTTTCTTCTTTGGTGCTGGGGAACTCTGGCTCTTTCGGCCGCCTCGACAGCTTAAAACGTCATCGTTTCGCATCAACGATCGCCAGATCTCCTCTTCAAGACAGTCATAAGCTCTCTTGGAGGAACCTTTGGTACTTTTGGAAGAAGATCTTGTTTACGTTTAGCGATCACTTACCACCACGGCAGTAGCGATGCGCCACGCTTTTTATAGGAGCAGCGATGGCTGCGCCGAGATTGGTGAGGCGACGGTGAGAGTGGAGTGAGGAGCCGGTGAGGTGAGCGAGACGCTGCCGGCGGCGACGACTTCCGGAGGGAGTGAGGTGACAGAGATGTCCTTGGCGTGTGATTTGAGCGGATACATTCCTTTGGCCATAAAATGGTGACGTTTTATGCCTCCCAAGACATCATCCCCTTCACTGCAGGGTAGTCAAGATCCAAAACTTCAAAGGTGGGCATGATTTCATCCACCCGACAACAGTAGCCTCGAACCGGACGACGGTGGTAAGTTGGTGTGGGTCCAATTGGTAAGCATAGCCGACCGCCACCTTCATTGATATGTTCACAACTTTGACATGTAGCTCGTAGTGTCATCTACGTGATATCATCCTTTGGGTAGCCAACAGAGCCATCGTCGGTGCACCATCGTCATCGCCATTGTCATCACCCGGACCTCGGTGGAAGCCACACCGCTTTTCGATTATTCGATAGGTCGGGCATCGAATGCGCAGTCGCTGAGATGGGCCGGTATTACTTTGCTCTTTAAGTGCGTTAATTTCATCTTGTTGTTCCTTTATTCGTTCTTCAATTATACGCATTCGCTCTTTCTGACTCTCTTCTTCAACTTCCGCCTTGTCCTTTCTCCTCTCACGGCTTCTATCAGAATATTTCTTCCTCTCTTCGGGAAACCCAGTCCTCCATGGTTGGGAGCCTCTTGTGCCTCGTGTTCGTCCATCATGTTCCTTATTTCCAAGGGCGAGTGTGAGCTCATCATTCTCTCTATCGGGAATGAAGTCCCCATCTTTAACAGCCTTTACTGCTTTTCTCATCTTCTCGATTGGCAAGGGGTCTTCTTTATGTCGTATGTTATATATACACTTCCCTTCCAAGTCCAACGTGCCCCCATGCCCGTAAAACCAATTCCTTGAACGTTCTACCCAATCGTCTGTCTCTAGGGTGATCTTTTTAGCACGCAGTTCATTCTCAAGTTTTTCCCACTTAGGAATGCCAGCCCTGTAGCCACCTTGCCCCATAGTATGGTGATACTTCTTGTTAGAAGCATTCAGCTTATTCGTTGCAGACATTTTCTTAGCTTTTTCTGATGTCTTGTATTTCACAAACTCAGCCCAGAATGGTTTTATCTTCTCAAACTAAATATTCTTGAAATCGGGAGTCTTCTCTTTCATGACATAGTCAAGGTGCAATCTTTTCTTCCAGTTGGTGAAACACTCGGCCATCTTCTTCAAAGCCCACTCCCTGACCTTAGCCTCCATGGCTCTCCCATGTTCTAAGGCGTCCTCAACTGGATCCTCCGCATTTGGATCCAGCTCTATCTTCAGTAGTTTGAAATTAACCATGAGCCTCTTCCACAGTAAATCTTTGGCATGGTTAGGGACAAATAAACATGTTCCCTCTTCTTCCGTGTCAGCAGGACTATTCCAATTTCGAATGGTGATCAAGATTAAGTCCCTAACGATTACTCCGCATTGTGCCACAAATTTGTTTGCGACATATTCAGGAGCCATCGGTTTGCCGTCTTCAGCGACATCTTCGATCCTGAACCTCTCATGGTCTTGCAACTTTTTGGTTGGGCCTCGTCTGCTCTTTTCAGTAGATTCCTTCGATCCGGAGGGCTAAAAGAAGAAAGATCGTCGTTACTATTTCTATATAGATAGCAGATGATTAATTAATGAATTAATTATATTAAATGCACCTCGCTGGAGCGGTCGTCTTCTCGATTACACAAGGCATCGCCTTCTCCCTCGCGGAAGGCAACACGTTCAACCTCAAACAAGTTATCTATTCCGGCAAAAAGAGGATCACCCTCACCGGAGTTGTTCAGAAACTTTGATACATCTAAATTTTCTTCCCCGCGGATCACACCTTGGATAAACTCTTCCTTTTCTTCGTCTCTGACGTGTGGGTCCATATTTTCTGCATAGGTGGAAAAACGAATAAGTCAAAGCGGCTAAGGGAGAAAGTTAGGTACGGTGTTGAGAGATATAAACCCTAATTCAGAGAAACCCTAATATATACATACACAATAATAAAAATGAAGAGAAACCCTAAACCCTAAACCTAGCTACAAAAAGGAAACTGTGTAGTAGATAGGTAACTCTAGCTAAAATCAACTAAAATCAATATTCCGGAGTTCCGAGGGGTGTAAAACCTAGTTCGGAGAAACCTCGAATGCATATGAGAGGGGAACATGAGTATAAGTCTATAAAAGGGAAACTATCCAGCAGATAGGTAACACTAGATACTAACAAAATACCATATTGGAATCGATTTAAGAGGGTTCGGAATTCCCTGGCGAAGGCACATCATCGAACCCACATGCACCTAAGGGGTATTAATGATTACTTATCTAAGATAGGGTTTTTAAGTTGCTTGACAATGTGAATCGGGTCTGGGGCTACCCACAGTGACTGACCAGTGGGGCCGAAGACTAATATTACCAAACTATCTATCGATAAGCTTAAAGGGATTAATGCAACAGATAGGACACTCTATCTATCGATAAAAGACCATAGTGGAATTGTATGCATCATTGCAAGAATTGAAATGCTTTCGAAATCATAGGATTATATCATGGTAGGGCTATGCTTGCCTTTGCCTGTTGATAGCCGAAAGCAGAGCTTCAGGATCCTTGTACTTGACTTGATTACAGTTGGTCAAGTATTTGTCTTCAAGCTTCAACGATGTTGATCTCTGGCTTCGATCGATCTCGATATCGTATTCTACTGGGAAGAACCAAACACCGGAAAGAAAGGGAAAAAATCAACACATGGCATCGATGCAATGCTCAAGCAAGTATGATGATATGACAAGTTAATTTGCATTTGAATGTAACCCTAAGACATGCTCGACGATTTAATAGGGGTTCCGAGGGGTGAAAATCCTAACTCGAGGAAACTCCGAAACATATGAGAGGGGTGCATTTGTCCTTCTAATTATACTTGTCATTTAAGTTGTTGAACAATGCATGATTATGGGTTAAATAGATAGGTTTCATTTTTCTGAACAATTTGATATATTATTTGTATTTTTCTGACTTATAAACAATAAGTTATTGATTTTACAATATTAAATCATTTTCTGGAATTAAAAACAAAAAGGCAAATAGTTTTTACACCGGGGCGAGCCCTAACTTTGTGAGATCGAAGGGCCCGTGCCAACTCAACCTCCACGCAAGCAGGACCCACCGCATGTTTGACCTTGACCCCACTTCGATGTCACCAGGGCGCTGTGGCGCCATGAACGGGATCAGCCCCACCATCGACGGGAGGCGGAGCGCGGACAAGCGGGAGCGGGTGCGATGGATGCGGGCTATCATACCGAGCCGTTTAGTGGCGGCGCCGCTCCGGATTGGTCGCCGGAACAGGAAGCACGACGGTGGCTTGGCGGTAACCAGCGGTACTCGGCTGAAGAGGAAGAGGAAGAACGGAGAGGACTGTGAGGTGGAGGGGCTCACCACAGAGGCGGTGGAGGGGTCAGCTCGACCAAGCGAGCTCGGACGCGGACGTAATCGTCGAGAACAGCGGTGGCCGGACTTCGGGGAGGAGCTCCCGATTGCGGTGGTTACGGGCGCCCTTCATCGATTCTGTTGGAGGAGAATACCGGCACGGGGAGGCGAAGCTCGAGGCGTCCTTGGACGAAAGAGGGGAGGCCAGAGACGGTGGGGCAGCCTGACGGCGTCGCTTCAGTCCCTATGCGCGAGAACAGATTGTGAGATGGGGAAGAAGAAGAGGAGGGGTAACAGTTATTAACCAAAGGACCTTTTGTCCAGGTTGTTGGCTTCAACCGGGACTAAAGGGTCATACGTCCCGGTTGGAGCCACCAACCGGGATGTATACTCCAATTTTTTTAGCAGATAAAGGGGCGCACGCAGGGGGTCTTTAGTCCCGGTTGGTGGCTCCAACCGGGACATATGCCCCTGTTTTCAAAAAAATTCAGGTATTTTCTCTCTGTTCCCGCCTTATTTTTTATTTTGGGGTTTAAATTTGTAATATTTTTTAAATGATAATTACTTTGGAATTTAGAAAAACTTTAAACATAAAAAGTGTTTGAATTTGAATAACTAATTCAAAACCATTTTCTGTTTTTAAAAATAATTAATGTAACCATTTAAACTATGAACCGTTTAAAATTAATAATGAAATAACTTATATTTTTTGAATATTAATTTGGAATTTAGAAAAACTTTAAACATAAGAAGTGTCTGGATTTGAATAAATAATCCAAAACCATTTTCTATTTTAAAAAAATAATTAATGTAACCATTTAAAATTAAAAATGAATTAACTTATATTTTTTAAATATTAATTTGGAATTTAGAAAAACTTTAAACATAAAAAGTGTTTGGATTTGAATAAATAATTCAAAACCATTTTCTGTTTTAAAAAATAATTAATGTAACCATTTAAAATATGAACCATTTACAATTAAAAATGAATGAACTTATATTTTTTTAATATTAATTTGGAATTTAGAAAAACTTTAAACATAAAAAGTGTTTGGATTTGAATAATTAATTTGATTAGGATAGAACTAGAATTAAAGTACATAATGCAACTAACACAAAGTTACATAGAAAAACTAAAAATTAAGATACATGGCTAGATTAAGCCACAATCGTCCGAACTTGTTTTGCAATGTTGGAATGATTCAGTCATGCTCCTGCCTACACCTGTAATACTCGCCACTGTAGTCGTCGTACTCGTCGCGGCCGTCGTCGCTATCTTCGTCGGGGTCGCCGTAGTTGAACCTTGAAGGCTGAGTACGAGTGGGCTGGACTTGAGGGTAGCGCAGGCGGGGGCTAGAGTCGGCGGCCGTGTCGTAGGTTGAAGTTCGGAGGAGGTGGGCCGTCCTCCTCGTGCCTGGCGAGCGCCCTCTCACGCCGATCCACGAAGAAGGCTTCCCAAGTCGGGAAATAGTCGGGATGCCATATGGAATTCCTCCGCTGCTCCGGCATGAGTTCGAAGTAGTAGTGGTTCGTGATGGCCATCCGACGCGCCACACCAAGAGGGACAGGAGGAACCGGCATGCCTCCGACGCTCAGCATCCAGTCGATAGGGACACAGTAGCCCGGCGGGCAGGGGTAGTTCGAGGCGCAAAGCGCCTCCTCCTCCCTGGGAGTTAGTGCTACGGTGGAAGTCATGGGAAAGAGTGATGAGGTTGTAGATATGAGTCTAGAGATGTGCAATGACAATGGAGGCCAACCCTACATATATATAGTGAGAAATGGCAGGAAGATAACTGGAGGGAAGAACTGGAGGGAAGAACCGGCGGGCAAAACTGGCGGAAAGAAATGGCAGGAAAAAATGGCGGGAAGATCATGTACCTGTAGTACAAACCGTACCCACTTTCTACCGATTCGGCAGACATTTGTCCTTTTTACCCGGGATGGACGAAACGGTTTGATATGTCCCGGTTGGGAGATAGTCCATGTAAGGTGGTCTAGTATTTTAGGAAAATGGGACGGTAGCATTTTGAAACGGCATTTTGGTGGTTACTTCACAAAACGACCCGTTTTTTGCGCTCAGAAAATGGAAAAGGGATTTTCCGTGCGACAAAAAGGAAAACTTCCTCCTACAACATTGTTCTCCATACCAATGTCCACACACATGCATAATATGGGCACAACATCACAAACTATGCCGTGATTCAGCACATAACATTGGTCATTTGGACCGAAAGCCATGAAACCTCGAACATGATAGGTCATTTTGTGAAGGTTTTTTCGAAACATGATCAATATACCAAGTATGGTATTTTTCCTTTCAACTATGTAACATAATATGACACCACGCGAAGGATTTTCATTGTTCGGATTTTTTTTGAATTTATTATGCCCTTTTTGAATTATCTGAATTTCTAACTATGGTCGAACCGGTGTGCATGAAGATAGGGGACGGGCATCGTTAGAACTTGCATTGGATCTCTAAAGAAACCACATATTGCGAGTCTAAAAATGATTGTTTCAAAAAATCACGGGCGATAGATCATGTACCTGTAGTACAAACCGACCCACTTCCCTTTTTACCTGGGATGGACGAAACGTTTGAGATGTCCCGGTTGGGTGATAGTCCATGTAAGGTGGTCTACTATTTTAGGAAAATGGGACGGTAGCATTCTGAAACGGCATTTTGGTGGTTACTTCACAAAACGACGCGTTTTTTACGCTCGGAAAATGGAAAAGGGCTTTTCCGTGCGACAAAAAGGAAAACTTCCTCCTGCAACATTGTTCTCCATACCAATGTCCACACACACATGCATAATATGGGCACAACATCACAAACTATGTCGTGATTCAGCACATAACATATGTAACATAATATGACACTACGCGAAGGATTTTCATTGTTCGGATTTTTTTTGAATTTATTATGCCCGTTTTGAATTATCTGAATTTCTAACTATGGTCGAACCGGTGTGCATGAAGATAGCGGACGAGCATCGTTAGAACTTGCATTGGATCTCTGAAGAAACCACATATTGGGAGTCTAAAAATGATTTTATCAAAAAATCACGGGCGATAGATCATGTACCTATAGTACAAACCGGACCCACTTCCTACCGATTCGGCAGACATTTGTCATTTTTACCTGGGATGGACGAAACGTTTGAGATGTCCCGGTTGGGAGATAGTCCATGTAAGGTGGTCTAGTATTTTAGGAAAATGGGACGGTAGCATTCTGAAACGGCATTTTGGTGGTTACTTCACAAAACGACGCGTTTTTTGCGCTCGGAAAATGGAAAAGGGCTTTTCCGTGCGACAAAAAGGAAAACTTCCTCCAGCAACATTGTTCTCCATACCAATGTCCACACACATGCATAATATGGGCACAACATCACAAACTATGCCGTGATTCAGCATATAACATCGGTCATTTGGACCGAAAGCAATGAAACCTCGAACATGATAGGTCATTTTGTGAAGGTATTTTCGAAACATGATCAATATACCAAGTCTGGTATTTTTCCTTTCAACTATGTAACATAATATGACACCACGTGAAGGATTTTCATTGTTCGGATTTTTTTTGAATTTATTATGCCCGTTTTGAATTATCTGAATTTCTAACTATGGTCGAACCGGTGTGCATGAAGATAGGGGACGAGCATCGTTAGAACTTGCATTGGATCTCTGAAGAAACCACATATTGGGAGTCTAAAAATGATTTTTTCAAAAAATCACGGGCGATAGATCATGTACCTGTAGTACAAACCGGACCCAATTCCTACCGATTCGGCAGACATTTGTCCTTTTTACCTGGGATGGACGAAACGTTTGAGATGTCCCGGTTGGGAGATAGTCCATGTAAGGTGGTCTAGTATTTTAGGAAAATGGGACGGTAGCATTCTGAAACGGCATTTTGGTGGTTACTTCACAAAACGACTCGTTTTTTGCGCTCGGAAAATGGAAAAGGGATTTTCCGTGCGACAAAAAGGAAAACATCCTCCTGCAACATTGTTCTCCATACCAATGTCCACACACATGAATAATATGGGCACAACAACACAAACTATGCCATGATTCAGCACATAACATCGGTCATTTGGACCGAAAGCCGTGAAACCTCGAACATGATAGGTCATTTTGTGAAGGTTTTTTCGAAACATGATCAATATACCAAGTCTGGTATTTTTCCGTTCAACTATGTAACATAATATGACACCACGTGAAGTATTTTCATTGTTCGGATTTTTTTTGAATTTATTATGCCCGTTTTGAATTATCTGAATTTCTAACTATGGTCGAACCGGTGTGCATGAAGATAGGGGACGAGCATCGTTAGAACTTGCATTGGATCTCTGAAGAAACCACATATTGCGAGTCTAAAAATAATTTTTTCAAAAAATCACGGGCGATAGATCATGTACATGTAGTACAAACCGGACCCACTTCCTGCCGATTCGGCAGACATTTGTCCTTTTTACCTGGGATGGAAGAAACGTTTGAGATGTCCCGGTTGGGAGATAGTCCATGTAAGGTGGTCTAGTATTTTAGCAAAATGGGACGGTAGCATTCTGAAACGGCATTTTGGTGGTTACTTCACAAAACGACTCGTTTTTTGCGCTCGGAAAATGGAAAAGGGCTTTTTCGTGCGACAAAAAGGAAAACTTCCTCCTGCAACATTGTTCTCCATACCAATGTCCACACACATGCATAATATGGGCACAACAACACAAACTATGCCATGATTCAGCACATAACATCGGTCATTTGGACCGAAAGCCGTGAAACCGAGAACATGATAGGTCATTTTGTGAAGGGTTTTTCGAAACATGATCAATATACCAAGTCTGGTATTTTTCCGTTCAACTATGTAACATAATATGACACCACGTGAAGGATTTTCATTGTTCGGATTTTTTTTGAATTTATTATGCCCGTTTTGAATTATCTGAATTTCTAACTATGGTCGAACCGGTGTGCATGAAGATAGGGGACGAGCATCGTTAGAACTTGCATTGGATGTCTGAAGAAACCACATATTGCGAGTCTAAAAATAATTTTTTCAAAAAATCATGGGCGATAGATCATGTACCTGTAGTACAAACCGGACCCACTTCCTACCGATTCGGCAGACATTTGTCCTTTTTACCCGGGATGGACGAAAAGGTTTGAGATGTCCCGGTTGGGAGATAGTCCATGTAAGGTGGTCTAGTATTTTAGGAAAATGGGACGGTAGCATTCTGAAACGGCATTTTGGTGGTTACTTCACAAAACGACCCATTTTTTGCGCTCGGAAAATGGAAAAGGGCTTTTCCGTGCGACAAAAAGGAAAACTTCCTCCTGCAACATTGTTCTCCATACCAATGTCCACACACATGCATAATATGGGCACAACATCACAAACTATGCCGTGATTCAGCATATAACATCGGTCATTTGGACCGAAAGCCATGAAACCTCGAACATGATAGGTCATTTTGTGAAGGTTTTTTCGAAACATGATCAATATACCAAGTATGGTATTTTTCCTTTCAACTATGTAACATAATATGACACCACGCGAATGATTTTCATTGTTCGGATTTTTTTGAATTTATTATGCCCTTTTTGAATTATCTGAATTTCTAACTATGGTCGAACCGGTGTGCATGAAGATAGGGGACGGGCATCGTTAGAACTTGCATTGGATCTCTAAAGAAACCACATATTGCGAGTCTAAAAATGATTTTTTCAAAAAATCACGGGCGATAGATCATGTACCTGTAGTACAAACCGGACCCACTTCCCTTTTTACCTGGGATGGACGAAACGTTTGAGATGTCCCGGTTGGGTGATAGTCCATGTAAGGTGGTCTACTATTTTAGGAAAATGGGACGGTAGCATTCTGAAACGGCATTTTGGTGGTTACTTCACAAAACGACGCGTTTTTTACGCTCGGAAAATGGAAAAGGGCTTTTCCGTGCGACAAAAAGGAAAACTTCCTCCTGCAACATTGTTCTCCATACCAATGTCCACACACACATGCATAATATGGGCACAATATCACAAACTATGTCGTGATTCAGCACATAACATAGGTCATTTGGACCGAAAGCCGTGAAACCTCGAACATGATAGGTCATTTTGTGAAGGTTTTTTGGAAACATGATCAATATACCAAGTTTGGTATTTTTCCTTGCAACTATGTAACATAATATGACACCACGTGAAGGATTTTCATTGTTCGGATTTTTTTTGAATTTATTATGCCCGTTTTGAATTATCTGAATTTCTAACTATGGTTGAACCGGTGTGCATGAAGATAGGGGACGAGCATCGTTAGAACTTGCATTGGATCTCTGAAGAAACCACATATTGGGAGTCTAAAAATAATTTTTTCAAAAAATCACGGGCGATAGATCATGTACCTGTAGTACAAACCGGACCCACTTCCTACCGATTCGGCAGACATTTGTCCTTTTTACCCGGGATGGACGAAACGGTTTGAGATGTCCCGGTTGGGAGATAGTCCATGTAAGGTGGTCTAGTATTTTAGGAAAATGGGACGGTAACATTCTGAAACGGCATTTTGGTGGTTACTTCACAAAACAACCCATTTTTTGCGCTCGGAAAATGGAAAAGGGCTTTTGCATGCGACAAAAAGGAAAACTTCCTCCTGCAACATTTTTCTCCGTACCAATGTCCACACACATGCATAATATGGGCACAACATCACAAACTATGCCGTGATTAAGCATATAACATCGGTCATTTGGACCGAAATCCATGAAACCTCGAACATGATAGGTCATTTTGTGAAGGTTTTTTCGAAACATGATCAATATACCAAGTCTGGTATTTTTCCTTTCAACTATGTAACATAATATGACACCACGCGAAGGATTTTCATTGTTCGGATTTTTTTTGAATTTATTATGCCCGTTTTGAATTATCCGAATTTCTAATTATGGTCGAACCGGTGTGCATGAAGATAGGGGACGACCATCGTTAGAACTTGCATTGGATATCTGAAGAAACCACATATTGGGAGTCTAAAAATGATTTTTTCAAAAAATCACGGGCGATAGATCATGTACCTGTAGTACAAACCGGACCCACTTCCTGCCGATTCGGCAGACATTTGTCCTTTTTACCTAGGATGGACGAAACGTTTGAGATGTCTTTGTTGGGAGATAGTCCATGTAAGGTGGTCTAGTATTTTAGGAAAATGGGACGGTAGCATTCTGAAACGGCATTTTGGTGGTTACTTCACAAAACGACGCATTTTTTGCGCTCGGAAAATGGAAAAGGGCTTTTCCGTGCGTCAAAAAGGAAAACTTCCTCCTGCAACATTGTTCTCCATACCAATGTCCACACACATGCATAATATGGGCACAACAACACAAACTATGCCATGATTCAGCATATAACATAGGTCATTTGGATCGAAAGTCGTGAAACCTCGAACATGATAGGTCATTTTGTGAAGGTTTTTTCAAAACATGATCAATATACCAAGTCTGGTATTTTTCCTTTCAACTATGTAACATAATATGACACCACGTGAAGGATTTTCTTTGTTCAGATTTTTTTTAATTTATTATGCCCGTTTTGAATTATCTGAATTTCTAACTATGGTCGAACCGGTGTGCATGAAGATAGGGGACGAGCATCGTTAGAACTTGCATTGGATCTCTGAAGAAACCACATATGGCGAGTCTAAAAATAATTTTTTTCAAAAAATAACGGGCGATAGATCATGTACCTGTAGTACAAACCGGACCCACTTCCTACCAATTCGGCAGACATTTGTCCTTTTTACCCGGGATGGACGAAACGGTTTGAGATGTCCCGGTTGGGAGATAGTCCATGTAAGGTGGTCTAGTATTTTAGGAAAATGGGACGGTAGCATTCTGAAACGGCATTTTGGTGGTTACTTCACAAAACGACCCATTTTTTGCGCTCGGAAAATGTTAAAGGGCTTTTCCGTGCGACAAAAAGGAAAACTTCCTCCTGCAACATTGTTCTCCATACCAATGTCCACACACATGCATAATATGGGCACAACATCACAAACTATGCCGTGATTCAGCATATAACATCGGTCATTTGGACCGAAAGCCATGAAACCTCGAACATGATAGGTCATTTTGTGAAGGTTTTTTTGAAACATGATCAATTTACCAAGTATGGTATTTTTCCTTTCAACTATGTAACATAATATGACACCACGCGAAGGATTTTCATTGTTCGGATTTTTTCTGAATTTATTATGCCCGTTTTGAATTATCTGAATTTCTAACTATGGTCGAACCGGTGTGCATGAAGATAGGGGACGGGCATCGTTAGAACTTGCATTGGATCTCTGAAGAAACCACATATTGCGAGTCTAAAAATGATTTTTTCAAAAAATCACGGGCGATAGATCATGTACCTGTAGTACAAACCGGACCCACTTCCCTTTTTACCTGGGATGGACGAAACATTTGAGATGTCCCAGTTGGGAGATAGTCCATGTAAGGTGGTCTAGTATTTTAGGAAAATGAGACGGTAGCATTATGAAACGGCATTTTGGTGGTTACTTCACAAAACGACGCGTTTTTTACGCTCGGAAAATGGAAAAGGGCTTTTCCGTGCGACAAAAAGGAAAACTTCCTCCTGCAACATTGTTCTCCATACCAATGTCCACACACATGCATAATATGGGCACAACATCACAAACTATGCCGTGATTCAGCACATAACATAGGTCATTTGGACCGAAAGCCGTGAAACCTCGAACATGATAGGTCATTTTGTGAAGGTTTTTTGGAAACATGATCAATATACCAAGTCTGGTATTTTTCCTTTCAACTATGTAACATAATTTGACACCACGTGAAGGATTTTCATTGTTCGGATTTTTTTTTGAATTTATTATTCCCGTTTTGAATTATCTGAATTTCTAACTATGGTCGAACCGGTGTGCATGAAGATAGGGGACGAGCATCGTTAGAACTTGCATTGGATCTCTGAAGAAACCACATATTGCGAGTCTAAAAATATTTTTTTCAAAAAATCACGGGCGATAGATCATGTACCTGTAGTACAAACCGGACCCACTTCCTACCGATTCGGCAGACATTTGTCCTTTTTACCTGGGATGGACGAAACGGTTTGAGATGTCCCGGTTGGGAGATAGTCCATGTAAGGTGGTCTAGTATTTTAGGAAAATGGGACGGTAGCATTCTGAAACGGCATTTTGGTGGTTACTTCACAAAACGACCCATTTTTTGCGCTCGGAAAATGGAAAAGGGATTTTCCGTGCGACAGAAAGGAAAACTTCCTCCTGCAACATTGTTCTCCATACCAATGTCCACACACATGCATAATATGGGCACAACATCACAAACTATTCCGTGATTCAGCATATAACATCGGTCATTTGGACCGAAAGCCATGAAACCTCGAACATGATAGGTCATTTTGTGAAGGTTTTTTCGAAACATGATCAATATACCAAGTCTTGTATTTTTCCTTTCAACTATGTAACATAATATGACACCACGCGAAGGATTTTCATTGTTCGGATTTTTTTTGAATTTATTATGCCTGTTTTGAATTATCTGAATTTCTAACTATGGTCGAAGCGGTGTGCATGAAGATAGGGGACGGGCATCGTTAGAACTTGCATTGGATCTTTGAAGAAACCACATATTGCGAGTCTAAAAATGATTTTTTCAAAAAATCACGGGCGATATATCACGCGGAGGGATTTCGGCAGGCTGGGCCAGGCAGCACTAATGATAGGGGTGAGTGTCGACATTATGTCGTGTGGCGTGTACCTTGTTCCGGTTGGTGTCACCAACCGGGACTAAAGATGAACCTATAGCCCCGGTTGGAGACACCAACTGGGACAAATGTAACACCCTCAGAATCGGACCTATGCAAGTTTGGGCAAAATTCACCAAACCCGCATAGAAACGATTCAAAGGTGCCCACCAGGCACTTTCGTGCGGGTGGAAAACGAAGTAATAACATTACACAACAGTCCTCGATGGGACCCACAAAACAGATATATATATATAACAGCGACTCAAAGGGTCAAGAATACAGATATAATATACAAAGATCCAAATCACCTTGAAAACGATAGAGCGTCCAGCTACGGACAAGATGCAAATGGGGCTAAGAGCCCTGAAGAATAACCAATGGCGTCCATAACCCTGCCCAGGCCAAGCCGGAAGGGTAACCCTGCTAACGACGTCGATCTCAAAACCTGCTTAAACAAAAGGGGTGCCGACAAAGGGCAAAGGAAAAAGAGGAGCGTCAGTACTGAGGCCAGTACACGGCGAGACTAGAATTCGGCGGTCCTCGCCTACATAGGTATGGTGGACTGAAGCGGCAGCGGCAACATGCACTAAACAACCTATAGAGACTCGATACAACTGGCGGTTATCAGAGAGGGGTAAGAATGACCTATCCGGATCCAACCTGAAACTAACACCAAACAAACCCATCCTGGTGTTTCCCCCTCGAGGCCAAACGAGGAAGTCATCCGAGGAACTCACACCGTTGGCAGTTTTATTTATTCAGTTATAGTTGCGGCACTTTACTAGTCAGGTTTCGATAATCGTTCTGATAAAGTAAACAGTGGGCACTTTTAGTTAACCATTCCGTTATAGTGGCAGCAATTACTAATCGGTCTGAGATAGCATGAGATGAACCCAAAACCCAGCAGTTGTTGGTACTTTTATTCAGCCATTTCGTTGAAGTTGCAATACTTACTAGTCGATACAATTGCAAGCGACAACCAAACAAGCAATTGTGGGCAGTATTAATTAGCCATTCCATTATAGTGAAGCTGATTACTAGTCATTATAAGTCAAATTTATAGCGTAAACTTTAGTTATGCTTGTCTATGATCGAGATCTTGTGCTCCAAGTCGTCCATATCCGCGGACACGGCTTTGAAAGTTTTACCCGGCGGTGCACCAATAGCAACACACGCCGATCAACCTCGGAAAAACCAAATCAAAACCCAACGAGGCTTTCACGTGAACAATCACGATTCAGAAATATTTCAGGCCACCCTTAAGTAGAATCCATAACGGAGTAAGCAAGCTCGAGACGGCCTCAAGGTTTGGGTAATACGGGTGAACATCGGGAACCCGAAAGTGTGGCTGGGCTTGTCGACACCGGAATCGTGTCCCGATCCTAACTTGATGCAGTGTGCTCCTCGCACGTAAATAAATAAAGCAGTAGCATGGCATAAGTACATGATCGTAAATAAAACCTCAAACTAGTTTGTGGCCCCAATAAATAAGACTGAATCAAGCTCTGGCTCAGGGGGGTCCCATATACCTCCCGGATGTGGATAGCGCGATAAATCAAGGAACAGGTATCAAGTACTCAGGGTCTTACGGGACACAAGTGGGCGTTCGGAAACCAAATATTTTCTATCACCCACCGATGCCTCTGCTTATTTCAATTTTAGTTGTTAAACAGGAGTTTAAAATGAACGGTAAGTAAAACTAGAATCATCTCCATCATCAACATGCGGCAACACAGAAGCAACTGTGGCACTGGACGAAACGCAACAGCACTTGAGCAAGCGACTACGACGCGCAAGTCCAACTATCTACCAAACAACAGGTAATAGGATGTGTCCAAGGCAATATAGGGCTGCACGGTATATCACAGGTATGGAAGCTAAAGCATCGCAACAAACATAGCAATAGATCAACAGGAGGGAAATAAATACTATAAAAGTAAGATAGGTAGAAAGGGGGAGATGCTCGCCTGAAAACATTGTCGAAGGTTCAACCGAAGAACGGGGCGAAGCTCACATCAACTCAACGGCCTTATCCGCGAAGAAACAAAACACTAGAAGAAACACCGGATGCAATATTTAATACAACGGCAGAAGAGCGGCATGATGCATGCATGATGGATGACATGGCAAAGGTGCGATGCAATTAGGTCATATTAAGCGGAACCGGGGTCCCGGCAATTAATTAAATGGTTCAAGTTGTTTATCTACCCCGCAAATTAATTGTTATATAGCAAGACAATAGATGGCCACGGTTTGCTACGCATGTTTAAATGAGGCCAATATAAGGCTAGATTTGCCCGCATATGGGCCCCATATTTAATTATTAGGTGAATCGGCATAAGGCCCCCAAACCACAGATATGCATGCGAATATGACAATTTAATATGCAACAGGTTTGTTATCATTTATGAAATAGGGTATCGAGGAAAAAGGGTCACACATTTGGGTTCTCGACGATCTTGGAGGTTCCGGGGTTCGGGGCCGGTCTCGGGGTCCAGGGTCTAGGGTTCGACGGATCTGGGGTTCGGGGTCCGGCGGAAGCATTCTCGGATTCCGGGGTAGATCTTGTTGTTCGGGATGAAGCACTTGTCGCATCCATGTGGAATCCCTGACGATCTGTGGCGATGATCTCAGGTTCGGTCTCCGGGGTCGATCTTGCCGTTGCGACGGTCTTGTCGGGCTCGCGCCATCGAGTCGGTCTTGGCATCTGGCTGAAGTTCTTGGCGTATCCGAGATGAAGCGCTTATCGCTCCATGTGGCGGTCTTGTCTTCCGAGTGACGATCTTGTCGCATCCGCGGTCATCGGTCCCTGTCGTCGGTCTTGTCATTACACCGTGGAGATCTGGTCGTCGGCGCACTCAGGTTTTTCCGGGGATCGGTCCTTGGTCGAGGGATCGACGATCTTGGTTAGGGTTCGGTCTCAGATCCTTGTAGGAGTGCTTGATGGCGCGAGAGGGAGAACACGGGTCGGCGTTTGCATAGCCGGTGTCGTTCTTGGGTCCGTGGAGGAGAGCATGAAGTCGATGCCGGGGTTCTTAGGACCTTCGGGTCCCTCTTGTCGTCCTGGTTCACGGCGGTTCTTGATTAGCCACGGTCGGGATCTGCGGGAGGCCGGCAGGGGCCGTCGGTGCCCGCGAAACGGCGAGACCGCAGCGGAGAGAGGTTGTAGGGGCAGCAGCGAGGGTCGGCAGCACGAGGCCAGGGACCGGTGGCGCTCCAGGGAGACGCCAAGCCGAGGAGGCGGCTGCCGCGGGGCCCGACGGTGCTGGAGGAGGCTCGGCTTGCTGCGGGGCGAGCTGGACGCGCGGACGAAGCTTGAAAGGCGGCAGCTACGGCGCGGGCGACGCGGGACGCCGGCGAGGAGGGTCCTGGCGGCGAGCTGGCTCGGCGGAGGCAGGTCCGGCGCGATGGAGGGTCGCAAGCCTGCAGGAGTCGGGCGGAGTTCCGAGGCGCAGTCGTGCTCGGGTCGGGGCGAGCGCGGACGGGCGGCGGCCTCGGCCAGCGGATCGGCCTTGAGGCGGGGTCGAGTGGAGGCGGAGGAGGCGGCGGCGGGGCTTGGAGGAGGCCAGGCGGCAGGAGGCTCGGGTGGAGGCGGCGGTGAGGGGAGGGCAGCGCGCCGGGGAACGCGAGGTGGCGCGGCCGAGGCCTTGTGGCCAGGCCGGAGCGGACGCGGAGGGCTGGTCGGTGCGGCGATGGTCGCGGAGGACGGAGGTGGCTGCGGCCGGCGAGGGTGATGGTGGGCGGCGGAGGGTGGAGGCAGTGTGCTGGGCTGAGGAGGAGCAGAGGAAGGGACAGAGGAGGGAGAAGGGAGGTGCGGGCGTGAGGGAGGAGGAGGACGAGGGAAGAAGATGAACAGGGGAGGAGACGCGCGGGGCAGGGCGGTTTGGTCGGGGCGCGTGGGTGGGTCGGTGGTCCGGGGGGGGTCACGCGGGGTGCACTGCGTGCGTGGGCCCACTGGCGGGTCGGCTCTGACCAGTGGAAGGGAGGGGCTGGCGCGTGAGTGCTGTGAGGGAGTGGGGGGCCGGTTGGTGGGTGATTGTCGGTGGGGCTGGCTGGGAGGTGGGCCCAGGAAAGGACCGGGTCCAGGGGAAGGTGGCGTGTGTGAGCTGAGAGGGAGAGGGTGTGGCCGTGTCGGACTGGGTTGGGGGGGGGTTGGGGGAGGAACGACGTGGCGTCCAGGGATTGGCCAGGGTGAGGTGGAGGGGTAGGGATGGGTAGGAAGTTGGGTAGCTTTAGGATTTAGGAGCGGTGTAGCTGGACCGTTTTAAAATCTGGGCGGTCGTTGGTCGGGTTGGCCTGCTCGGTATCCTACTAAAATAAATAAATATTTTATTTACTTCGAACCAAGCTTTTTGCAAATCGATATCGGGCAAACAAAATATTCCGGCGTCCCGGATTTTGATGTTTGAATCAAGAGGGGGCGTTTTAGAAAACAAAACGGGTGTTGCGAAAATAGTTTTAGCAAACAATGCATGATGATGACGATGCAATGCACAAATTCAACGCGATTTTCTAGTAGTGGTTTTGCGGGATGCCACAATTCGACACCACTAACAATGGATCTCGCCCTCGAGATCCGCCTCATGGTACCGGAAGGAAGGTCGGCGATCTGCGTCTTCTTGCTTCGTGTAGGTCCTCGCGACACCACTAACGAGGGTTCCTTCTTCCATCTTGAAAACGGCGACACCACCAACAAAGGGTCGTTGATCCTGATCGACGAGAGAGCACTCCGGAGAACAAAGGACGAAGGTAGAGGTATCAAACGATACGGCCACCTCTAACTACCATGGATGGAGTAAAACTGCTGGATCCACTGATTCGTTGTATAAGAGCGAATGATAAGAGTAGTCGGATGGTGATCAGTCCATCGCGCACCCAAACCATTACTCTGCACACGAATAGGCGGATTATGCAACTAACTCTCGGATTCAGACTGAAGATCTCGACAAGCGAGGTTCGGAAACAACGGAGTGATGCAGACTCTGCATCGGATCTGGCGTAGATGATGATGTCGTCGCGTCGGAAAACACCGGAAGGCACAAACAGGGAACAAAGAATGATACCACAGCAGACGGTTTCCTCAAGCAGCTAGAACACCGGAAGGTAGAGCACCGTTACCAAAGGAGGAAGCGAAACCCTAAAGGTACGACGGAAACCCAACCACGACAAATCCTGGACTCGAAGAGAGAGACGAGAGCGGATTCAAAACACGTCGAGATAAGAGGGGATCAGAAGAGGGGTAAGGAGTAAAATCAGACCTATTCAGAACTATCCAACCGAGTTTTCAAAAATAGTTTTGACACTCTACTTCGGCCGTTAGCTAGGTTATCCTACAGGCTGGACTTGTGGGGTATCGCAACTGCTGAGCTCTGATACCACTCTGTAACACCCTCAGAATCGGACCTATGCAAGTTTGGGCAAAATTCACCAAACCCGCATAGAAACGATTCAAAGGTGCCCACCAGGCACTTTCGTGCGGGTGGAAAACGAAGTAATAACATTACACAACAGTCCTCGATGGGACCCACAAAACAGATATATATATATAACAGCGACTCAAAGAGTCAAGAATACAGATATAATATACAAAGATCCAAATCACCTTGAAAACGATAGAGCGTCCAGCTACGGACAAGATGCAAATGGGGCTAAGAGCCCTGAAGAATAACCAATGGCGTCCATAACCCTGCCCAGGCCAAGCCGGAAGGGTAACCCTGCTAACGACGTCGATCTCAAAACCTGCTTAAACAAAAGGGGTGCCGACAAAGGGCAAAGGAAAAAGAGGAGCGTCGATCGAGGCCAAGACACGGCGAGACTAGAATTCGGCGGTCCTCGCCTACATAGGTATAGTGGACTGAAGCGGCAGCGGCAGCATGCACTAAACAACCTATAGAGACTCGATACAACTGGCGGTCATCAGAGAGGGGTAAGAATGACCTATCCGGATCCAACCTGAAACTAACACCAAACAAACCCATCCTGGTGTTTCCCCCTCGAGGCCAAACGAGGAAGTCATCCGAGGAACTCACACCGTTGGCAGTTTTATTTATTCAGTTATAGTTGCGGCACTTTACTAGTCAGGTTTCGATAATCGTTCTGATAAAGTAAACAGTGGGCACTTTTAGTTAACCATTCCGTTATAGTGGCAGCAATTACTAATCAGATACAGATAGCATGAGATGAACCCAAAACCCAGCAGTTGTTGGTACTTTTATTCAGCCATTTCGTTGTAGTTGCAATACTTACTAGTCAGATACAATTGTCGCAAGCGACAACCAAACAAGCAATTGTGGGCAGTATTAATTAGCCATTCCATTATAGTGAAGTTGATTACTAGTCATTATAAGTCAAATTTATAGCAGTAAACTTTAGTTATGCTTGTCTATGATCGAGATACTGTGCTCCAAGTCGTCCATATCCGCGGACACGGCTTTCAGAAAGTTTTACCCGGCCGGGGTGCACCAATAGCAACACACGCTCGATCAACCTCGGAAAAACCAAATCAAAACCCAACGAGGCTTTCACATGAACAATCACAGATTCAGAAATATTTAGGGGCCACCCTTAAGTAGAATCCGCAACGGAGTAAGCAAGCTCCGAGACGGCCTCAAGGTTTGGGTAATACGGCTGTGAACGACTGGGAACCCGAAAGTGTGGCTGGGCTTGTCGACACCGCGGAATCGTGTCCCGATCCTAAACAGTATAGTGTGCTCCTCGCACAATCGTAAATAAAGCAGTAAAGCATGGCATAAGTACAGGATCGTAAATAAAACCTCAAACTAGTTTGTGGCCCCAAGAAATAAGACTGAATCAAGCTCTGGCTCAGGGGGGGTCCCATATACCTCCCGGATGTGGATAGCGCGATAAATCAAGGAAGAGGTATCAAGTACTCGGGGTCTTACGGGACACAAGTGGGCGTTCGGAAACCAAATATTTTCTATCACCCACCGATGCCTCTGCTTATTTCAATTTTAGTTGTTAAACAGGAATTTAAAATGAACGGTAAGTAAAACTAGAATCATCTCCATCATCAACATGCGGCAACACATCAGCAATCGTGGCCTTTCGACATAACAGCACTTGAGCAAGCGACTACGACGCCGCAAGTCCAACTATCTACCAAACAATGGGTAATAGGATGTGTCCAAGGCAATATAGGGCTGCACGGTATATCACAGTGCGGAAGCTAAAGCATCGCAACACGAGATAGCAATAGATCAACGGAGGAAATAAATACTATAAAAGTAAGATAGGTAGAAAGGGGGAGATGCTCGCCTGAAATCATTGTCGAAGGTTCAACCGAAGAACGGGGCGAAGCTCACATCAACTCAACGGCCTTATCCGCGAAGAAACAAAACACTAGAAGAAACACCGGATGCAATATTTAATACAACGGCAGAAGAGCGGCATGATGCATGCATGATGGATGACATGGCAAAGGTGCGATGCAATTAGGTCATATTAAGCGGAACCGGGGTCCCGGCAATTAATTAAATGGTTCAAGTTGTTTATCTACCCCGCAAATTAATTGTTATATAGCAAGACAATAGATGGCCACGGTTTGCTACGCATGTTTAAATGAGGCCAATATAAGGCTAGATTTGCCCGCATATGGGCCCCATATTTAATTATTAGGTGAATCGGCATAAGGCCCCCAAACCACAGATATGCATGCGAATATGACAATTTAATATGCAACAGGTTTGTTATCATTTATGAAATAGGGTATCGAGGAAAAAGGGTCACACATTCGGGTTCTCGACGATCTTGGAGGTTCCGGGGTTCGGGGCCGGTCTCGGGGTCCAGGGTCTAGGGTTCGACGGATCTGGGGTTCGGGGTCCGGCGGAAGCGTTCTCGGATTCCGGGGTAGATCTTGTTGTTCGGGATGAAGCACTTGTCGCATCCATGTGGAATCCCTGACGATCTGTGGCGATGATCTCAGGTTCGGTCTCCGGGGTCGATCTTGCCGTTGCGACGGTCTTGTCGGGCTCGCGCCATCGAGTCGGTCTTGGCATCTGGCTGAAGTTCTTGGCGTATCCGAGATGAAGCGCTTATCGCTCCATGTGGCGGTCTTGTCGTCCGAGTGACGATCTTGTCGCATCATGATCGCGGTCCCTGTCGTCGGTCTTGTCGTTACACCGTGGAGATCTGGTCGTCGGTGCACTCAGGTCTTTCCGGGGATCGGTCCTTGGTCGAGGGATCGACGATCTTGGTTAGGGTTCGGGCTCAGATCCTTGTAGGAGTGCTTGATGGCGTGAGAGGGAGAACACGGGTCGGCGTTTGCATAGCCGGTGTCGTTCTTGGGTCCGTGGAGGAGAGCATGAAGTCGATGCCGGGGTTCTTAGGACCTTCGGGTCCCTCTTGTCGTCCTGGTTCACGGCGGTTCTTGATTAGCCACGGTCGGGATCTGCGGGAGGCCGGCAGGGGCCGTCGGTGCCTGCGAAACGGCGAGACCGCAGCGAAGAGAGGTTGTAGGGGCAGCAGCGAGGGTCGGCAGCACGAGGCCAGGGACCGGTGGCGCTCCAGGGAGGCGCCAAGCCGAGGAGGCGGCTGCCGCGGGGCCCGACGGTGCTGGAGGAGGCTCGGCTTGCTGCGGGGCGAGCTGGACGCGGCCAGGGACGAGCTTGAAGGCACGCGGCGGCTACGGCGCAGCGGCGGACGCCGCGCAGGAGGGTCTGGCGAGCTGGCTCGGCGGAGGAAGGTCCGGGCGCGCGACGGAGGGCCGGGGCGGGGTCGCAAGCCTGCAGGAGTGCGGCGGAGTTCGAGGCGGCGGCCGCTCGGGTCGGCCTTGGGGCGGGCGGCGGCCTCGCCTGGGCGGATCGGCGCTTGAGGGTCGAGGTGAGGGGCGGAGGCGGCGGCGGGCTTGGAGGAGGCAGGCGGCAGGGGAGGCTCGTGGAGGCGGTGAGGGGAGGGCAGCGAGAGGCAGGTGGGGCGGCGCGGCGAGGCGCCGGGCGGGAGCGGGAGGGCTGGTCGGTGGCGAGGATGGTCGCGGAGGACGGAGGTGGCTGCGGCGAGGGTGATGGTGGGCGGAGGGTGGAGGCAGAGTGCTGGGCTGAGGAGGAGCAGAGGAAGGGACAGAGGAGGGAGAAGGGAGGTGCGGGCGTGAGGGAGGAGGAGGACGAGGGAAGAAGATGAACAGGGGAGGAGACGCGCGGGGCAGGGCGGTTTGGTCGGGGCGCGTGGGTGGGTCGGTGGTCCGGGGGGGTCACGCGGGGTGCACTGCGTGGGCCTTGGGGTCGGCTCTGACCAGTGGAAGGGAGGGGCTGGCGCGTGAGTGCTGTGAGGGAGTGGGGGGCCGGTTGGTGGGTGATTGTCGGTGGGGCTGGCTGGGAGGTGGGCCCAGGAAAGGACCGGGTCCAGGGGAAGGTGGCGTGTGTGAGCTGAGAGGGAGAGGGTGTGGCCACGTGTCAGCGCTGGGTTGGTGGGGGGTTTGGGGAGGAACGACGTGGCGTCCAGGGATTGGCCAGGGTGAGGTGGAGGGGTAGGGATGGGTAGGAAGTTGGGTAGCTTTAGGATTTAGGAGCGGTGTAGCTGGACCGTTTTAAAATCTGGGGCGGTCGTTCGGGTCGGGTTGGCCCGTTCGACTGTCCCTACTAAAATAAATAAATATTTTATTTACTTCGAACCAAGATTTTTGCAAATCGATATCGGGCAAACAAAATATTCCGGCGTCCCGGATTTTGATGTTTGAATCAAGAGGGGGCGTTTTAGAAAACAAAACGGGTGTTGCGAAAATAGTTTTAGCAAACAATGCATGATGATGACGATGCAATGCACAAATTCAACGCGATTTTCTAGTAGTGGTTTTGCGGGATGCCACAACAAAACACGAGTCAACACTAATAATAGGGGTGAGTGTCGACATTATTTCGTAAGTGTCGACACTATGCCGAGCTGCTTGTACTATAAATAGGTATCCTTGCGAGTCCAGTCCTCCAGCCAGTTTGAGGCATCTCCAAGATGGTTTTTGAGAGCAGGGACACCACTACGGCCAGTTTTAGGGAGATGCCGACGGAGCCCAATCCTCCGGCATCTCCGAGAAACTGGTCATAGAGTCACTCCCTAATATGTGAAATTAGTTAGCTCCCAGGCATATTGATCTAGTTAGAGAAGTTACAAGCTGCAAGATGGTTTTCGAGAGCAGGGACACCACTACGGAAAGTTTCAGGGAGATGCCAACGGAGCCCAGTCCTCCGGCATCTCCGAGAAACTGGTCATAGAGGCACTCCCTAATATGTGAAATTAGTTAGCTCCCAGGTGTATTGATCTAGTTAGAGAAGTTACAAGCTGCAAGATGGTTTTCGAGAGCAGGGACACCACTACGACCAGTTTCAGGGAGATGCCGCTGGATCCCAGTCCTCCGGCATCTCCAAGAAACTGGCCATAGAGGCACTCCCTAATATGTGACCGCGCGCGTTTGGAGATCAGATCTTAATGGTAAGTACGAATCGGGACAACTTCTTCATAGTCCCGGTCCAACCACAAAACGGGACTAACACTCAAAACATTTATTAATATTAAAAACTGAGACTACAAAAACGGGACTAAAGGCCCCCTATATATAGTCCCGGTCAAGCCACAAACCGCGAAAGATATCCTTCGGTCAAGCCACAAACCGCGAAATACATGAACTAGAGTTACATAATATGAGCATGATCTTCTTGGCATCTGTCCTTCCTTATGATCGCTTTAGACGTAACCATGGAGCATCTTCCGGTGATCTGCCTCACCTTTGAAATGCTTGCCTTTCTTTCTTACGGGATGATTGGTCGGAAGAAATCGTCGATTCGCCAGGTACACAACCTTCTTGCATTTATGCAAATATGTACCTTCAGTCTTATCTAAACAGTGTGTGCATGCCTTATATCCCTTGTTTGTCATCACGAAGGTTACTAAGAGCAGGCCAATCATTGATGGTTACGAATAACAACCCTCGTAGATCAAATGGCTCCTGTTTGTTCTCATCCCACGCACGTACACCTGGTTTGCCCCACAACTGTAAGAGTTCTTCAACTAATGGCCTAAGGTACACATCAATGTCGTTGCCCGGTTGCTTCGGGCCTTGGATGAGCAATGTCATCATAATGAACTTACGCTTCATGCACAACCAAGGAGGCAGGTTGTAGATACATAGAGTCACGGGCCAGGTGTTGTTACTGCAGCTCTGCTCCCCAAAAGGATTCATGCCATCCGTACTTAGACCAAACCATAAGTTCCTTGCGTCACCTGCAAAGTCTGGGAAGTCTCTCTCGATTTTTCTCCACTGTGACCCATCAGCAGGGTGTCTCAACTTCCCGTCTTTCTTACGGTCTTCTTTGTGCCATCGCAACAACCTGGCATGCTCTTTGTTTCTGAACATGCGTTTCAACCTTGGTATTATAGGAGCATACCACATAACCTTAGCAGGAACCCTCTTCCGGAGGGACTCTCCCTCAATATCACCAGGGTCATCTCGTCTGATCTTATACCGCAACGCATTGCATACCGGACATTTATCTAAATTCTCATACTCCTTACCGCGGTAGATGATGCAGTCATTAATGCATGCATGTATCTTTTGCACATCTAATCCCAGAGGACAGAGACTCTTCTTTGCTTCGTAGATACTCTCGGGAAGTTCGTTATGTTTTGGAAACTTTGGCTTCATTATTTTCAGCATCTTTTTAAATGAGGAGTCAGTTAGACCACACTCTGCCTTCCATCGCAACAATTCCAGTGTGGTACCGAGCTTTGTTCTGCCATCTTCACAATTTGGGTACGATAATTTCTTGTGATCTTCTAAGATGCCCTCTAACTTCAACTTCTCATTTTCTGTTTCACAGTCTCGCTTTGCATCAGAAATGACCCTACCAAGTTCATCAACCGGCTCATCTGATGCCCGTTCTTCACCTCCTTCCTCTCTATTGTCTTCCATTGCAGTATCACTGTATTCAGGAAACATATGATGATAGTTGTTATCATCATCTTCTTCTTCACCATCTTCCATCATAACACCTCTTTCCCCGTGCTTGGTCCAGCAATTATAGTTGGGCATGAAACCTTTCATAATCAGGTGGCCGCGAATGATTTTCGAGGAAGAGTACTCCTTGTTGTTCCGACATTGAACACATGGACAACGTATAAAACCATTCTCTTTGTTTGTCGTAGCCACATCGATAAATTTATCCACGCCTTTCATATACCCGGCTACGCGCCGGTCACCGTACATCCATTACCGACCGTTCATCTGCATCATATAAGTAAGTTTATCAAAAAACAGGACATCATAAATAGTTTAATGACCAATTCACATCGACACATGCATTGTATCAATGACAGAGAAAAGATAAGATTGCTAACCTCGATCGAGGGAAATAAAGAGGAGAAAGCTCAAGTGCGTCTCGGACACCTTCTATATTTTTGTTCTATGAGAAATTGAACGGGATTATTCACTCAAACATTTCATCAAACACCTTGAATGCATGCATAGGAAAGAAAAAACTAGCACAGCCCTCACACCTTCCACCAAGAGAAAAAATAGAGTGGAGACAGAGGGGCTGGGGCGTTGCATTTGTAGAAGGCGGGAGCATACGTCCCGGTTGGAGCCACCAATCGGACTAAACGTGTGTGCCACGCCACGTGGCTATCACCAAACCTTTAGTCCCGGTTGGTGGCTCCAACCGGGACGTATGCCCCCTTACCAACCGGGACGCATGCCTCCGGGCCCCGTGCCCGCTCGAACCGGGATGCGTGGCAGCATTAGTCCCGGTTGGTGGCGCAACCGGGACTAATGCTCTGAGGGGGCGCGAACGGATGGCCTGTTTTCTACTAGTGTGAGGTGGTAGTAATAGTTGATGCAACATATGAATCACCAATTCCAGGTCCCGAGTACTCGTGATTTGCTCGATAGTGCTGACAAATATGTTGTTTTGGCTGCTCCAAGCTTACATGTGTATTAAGAAATGTTAATTATCATATGTTGTTGTCTAGAATCAAACTGATAGGGAAGCATAACACAGTTTCAGTTTTGTCATTTGGACGAAACAAAGTATTATCTAACAAATCGACATGATTTTGGAGAAGTAGTATATTTCAGCTTGATATGTTTGCTCCCTCTAGATTTGCACGTTGCTATTTTTTCAGTTGGTTATCTAAAAGAGTGATATCTTATCTTGCAGGTTGGTGCTAACAACGTGCAGATTAATTAACTAGAACAAAGTGATCGGTAACTTGCATCCAAGGTTTGGAAGATCAGATATCGGTCGTCACTATAAGATGTAGAGAAAACATCAAAGGGACAGTAAAAATGAGAGCGAGATATAATTTATATGGAATGTTCTGCAATGAAAACATTGTTGCTGGAGATTCACACTTAAATTGATGTGCTTACATGCGAGGATACCTACTTATTTCTCTAACATATTGGTTGTTATCTATTTTGTAGTAGGTAGTTCCCTGTTGCATGCCAGTATTGTGTTTTTCTTTTGGCGAATTTGTATTTCCTTCTTCCTAGACTGTATTATAAATTGCTAATAGTATGTCAAATCTCATAGGCAGTTCTGATCTAATTCCTAGGCAGTAATCTTTATAAACTGCTTTCCGTCCAAACATGCCCAATAGGTCAAATCGCACGCACGCGGCGTGTCGCCGCGCATAATTCCCTAGTAGTATAATAACATAGTAGCCCTATCATGCATACTACAAAAATACCACTAAATGTTGTGAAAATAGTAGGACATGGATGATATTGTCACTTGCCTTTTTAGTAGAGAATATTGGTTCACTCCTTGATCTTGCAAATATCACACTCTTCTAATTTCACTACAATTCAATCAAGCAAGCACATATTCAAACTAGCATTCAAACAATTTGCCACATGAAATAATAAAATCAAGTAATGCATGCAAGCATGCAAAAGATTATTTTATTTGGAAAAGTGGTTTCTAGTAGGCTCTAAACATTCTAAAGCTCCTATTGGTTATTTACAAAAATGCTAAAACCATTTAAATTCAAGTTGGTGAAAATGGCCATTTAAACCATTTTTGTTTTGCTAAAATGATTTAAATCAAAGTAATATTTTTTAGTGTTAGCTAAATATATTTTTAAACACATATGTTAGTGTTTATGGTCAAAGTGTTTAATATTAATCTATTTGCAAAAGGTTTCATCCAAATTCCCATTTTTAATTGAAAGCATTATTTTATTTGCTAGAAATGCCTTTAACAAAGTAATGATTTACTAAGGTTCATCAAATATGTTTTTAAATCCTAAAACTTGGTGTTTAGGGCCAGAGAGTTTAAATCACATCATTTTCCAAAAGGTTTTACTTTAAAAGCATTTTTAAACCATAACCAATATTTTTATTTAGCTAGAAATGCTTTTATTCAAAGATTTAATTCCTAAGTGTCACCAAATATATTTTAAATCTACAAGTTGGTTCTTAGGGTCAGTAGGTTGAAAACAATCCATTTACAAAATATTTTACCCTAAAAATATTTTTAGAATAAATTTTATACTCAAAATAAGCCTACATATGTTTATGCATAAACAACCAATTTTACAGAAGAAAAATACTAAACAAAGTGCATGGTTGGAAAGGTTTTGTTTTCCTGATTCCAATGATATAAAATTTGCAAATTTGGACTTGTGGATTAAAAGTTATAAATTTTACAAATCCTATCACATAATAGGTCAAATTTCTGTTTTTAAAACAAACTCTGGCCACGTGGCTCTTTCTTACTGGCGCGTACCGGTTCGCGCAGATTGCGCTATGTGGGCTGTTGGATTTAAACGCATTGCACGGCTCAGGATCAAACATACCCTTTCGATTAAAATCTAATCCTACTCCTTCGATCAAGATCCAACGGACCACAACAACCTGACAATGTACTGGCAGCACTGGCGGCGGCGGGCGGCGGCGCGCGCTCAGACGGTGATGTTGCTGATGAACTAGGTCGCACGGTAGAGAGTGAAGATGCTCACCAGACTCGCAGGAGTGTTGCGATTCTCAACGTGGTCTCTTTTCGTCGAGGGGCGCTCGGGGATAGCGGTGATTGCTCACTGGAGTTCGCGGCGGCGCCAGGCGTCTCTGTTCGTCGACGGGGGTGGGGTTATAGGCCACCAGAAGGCAAAAGGGAGATGGCGTTAGACACGGGCGAGTGTGGTGAATGCGAGTGCATCATTGAGAGAAAGAGGGGTGTACGGAACTTATGGGGAGGGGTCGCCGGAGAAGTGGCAGACGACGACGGCGTTCATAGGTTGTCATTTTCGATGCTCTAGGGCAAGCGCGGCCAAGCGGGTGGCACTGAGAGATGCAGGGGACGTTGGCGAGCAAACCAGTATGCACCAGAGGGCTGGGGAGGGTGTGGTTTCGCCGGAATCGGCCGGAGAGTTTGTCGGAGCCGAGGTTGCTTGGGCTTGCAATTCGTGCAGCCTGGTGGCCGAGAGGGAGCGGTGTCTAGGGGGAAAGGAAGAGGGGGTGTGGGCCTTTAAGTGTGCGTCATCGTTGGCGAGGTTTAATCACACATTGATGCGAATTCATTAGAGTTAATCGCGGCAGAAACAACGAGGTTGCGAGGGGGGAACGGTTGTCGCGGGGTGGAAGAGATGACTGACAGCGTGGGGTCGCGTCGACAGCGAGAGAGAGGGAGTGGGTGTGGGGTCACCAAGTCAGGGACTGCGCAGGTGTGCTTGCGAGTGAAAAACGGTTCGGGGAGAGAGTGGGAGGTGGGCTCGCTGGGCTGGTCTGGGCCTGGGGTTAGTTGGGCTAGGTCCAACTCATTTTTTTCCTGTTCTCATTCTTTTTCTATTTTGACTTTCTATTTTCAAATTCAATATTCATTTGAATTCAGATTTATTTTTAAACCTTCTTCAAACTTTTCATTATTTTTCAATATTGTTTTAAATGTGTTTTAAAGTCCATTTTAGGATAAATAATTTTATTCCTTCATGGTTTATTATTTATTTAAATAGACACTTGTCATTATTTAAATAGGATTTTAAGTATTTTCAAACTTCTATTTGAATTCTAAATTTTACTAAACCTTTTTCAGTAGGTTTTATTATTCCTTAGTGCAAAATAATTCACTTTGAATTATTATTTAAAATACTTTAATATTATTTAATGTTCATTTAAATTGGGAATTGTCTTTTATTAAATAAAATTGGATATTAATAAATCCTTATGATTTTATTTAAATAATCCTTTGCACTTTTATTAATCAATAATCTTTCATATCATTTGTTTGGCCAAGATTTAATTTGATTTTTAAATATTCCTTATTTATTTATTTCTTCCTTTGCCTTATAAAATCCATATCTTTTTATTTAAAGATTCAAAATTGGTGATTCCAATTTTTGCATAATTTTATTTAATATTTGTTTATCTTTTTAAATCCCTTTAGGATTTATTTGCTCAAGATTTGGCATGGAATTTAGATAGGGCTTTATTTGCTTTAGAAATTGATTCCTTTTATCTTAATAAATTCATAAGTTTTAATCTATGACTCCAAATTGAGTGAAACCAATTTCTATGGCTTTATAATATTCTTATTTATCATTCTTGATCATTTATAAATGTTTTTTGCTAAGTTTTTATATGGATCAAATCCATAGTCTTAGAGAGGTCTTGGAAATGAATTATTCCTTTAGGGTTTCAGGGTTTTGTTTAACCTTTCCAAGTGTTTAAATTTCAAGATACATTATTGATGAATGCATTTCACTTGATTGAAATTTTGTCTGATTCCCTTTTCATTCAAAGTTTGTTCAAGATGGGTTTTGATGTTTCCATTTGGAATCAGAAAGTTTTTTTTCACCCTAAATTTCATCAACTATTTATTTTGTTTATTTATTTTTCACATTTCAAAATTTGGAAAATTTTGGGATGTGACAGGCTACCACCCTTAAAAGAAATCTCGTCCCGAGATTTGGGAAGGAAAGGGCTACAAGTTGGCTTGAAGACAACTAGGGTACTACCACCCTTAAAAGAAAGTCTTATAGGGTTACATTGATGGTTCACTTGACTAAGGGTTCAATAACTGATATCCAAACAAGGAATCCTTATTTGACTCAACTGAGTTATCTAATTCCTGACATCCACATCATCTATTTCTTCAAGGGTTCCATACATGTTGATGTGGTTCACATGTCCTTTCTGGGCCACATTGGGATCACTTCCATTGGAGTTTCTAGCATCTTTTTTCTTTTTCTTCTCAGGACAGTCTGATGCATAGTGTCCAAGTTCCTTACAATTATAGCACTGCAACTGGCTAATGTCTTTCTTCCTGGATTTGCTATGTTGGTTCTGACCAATGTCATCTCCATTGTCAGTATCATTCCCATTATTATCACTTCCATTGTTGTGGTGGTGATGCTGATGTGGTCTAGAATCTTCATTGCTCTTTTTGAATGAACGCTTCTTTTGTGATGATCCTGAGTGATACTTGAGGTAATGCTTCCTCTTTATTTTCTCAACTTGATTCATCTTGTTTTCCAAGATGGTGGCTTTGTCACAGAGTGATTGATAAGTTGGGACATAGGCAACAGATAGCTGCAGGTTGAACTCATCATTAAGTCCTTCAAGGAATTTCTCCTTCCTCTTAGCATCTGTATCAACTTCATCCGTGCATAGCGTGCCAGATGGTTGAACTCCTCAATGTACTCAGCCACACTGAGGTGACGTTGTTTCAGATTGTGGAACTCCTTTTTCTTCAAGTTCATCACTCCGGATGAGATGTGAGCTGTACGGAAACCATCCTCAAAAATAGCCCAAGTCACATCCTCAAGGGAAGTGCTGATCTGAAATTTGTCCCACCATGTTGGTGCTGGTCCTTCGAGCAGATATGTTGCAAACCTAACCTTTTCCTCGTCGGTGCAGCCAATAGTCACTAAGGCCTTGTTCACCGAACGTAACCAGTCATTGGCTACCATTGGATCTGTTATTCCAGAGAACCTTGCAGGCCTTAGTTTCAGAAATCTGGTGAGCATGTCAAGTGCTGGAGGATTATTCTGATTATTGTTGGTGTTGTTATTGTTGTTCTGATTTTGCATAAACTGCATCATCATCTGTGTCAGTTGAGCTTGAGCTGTCATCAACTGCTGCATCTCGGGAGTGATGTTGTTGTTGTTTTTGTTTTGGTTAGGGTTGGCATGACGGGGAGGCATCTGTTGGTTTGATAGGGATAAGTAATGATAGATAGACCTAAAGAAGTTCTAACACACAACCCAAAACAATCAAGTTCAAACAAACAATAAACAAGCAACTATTCACTTAACAACTTATGATCTTACTCATGAGTTGAAGAAAACAACAAGTTTCCTTGAAACAATCAACCTAGTATAGTCAAGCCTCATAGGGCAATATGATCCATACACTAACATGATATCAATATTTTAGATAGTTGGTAGGCAATCTAATGTCTCTTGGTTCTCATTTGTGGTCCTTAGTGATGTCTAAGTTGAAATCCTTGGTGAAATTAAATTTTGAAGTCATTGGTCATGGTGAAGGCTTTCTCCATCAAGTTAAAAAAGGGAGAGATGTAGAATCAAAACCAAAAAGGTTGAGAAAAGAGTTTACAAGATTGTTTGTAAATAAGTTTTGAACAAATACAACTCCTATTTTTCTAAGGGTTTTGTCCAATCCTAGGGTTACGATCCTACAGCTAACACAATGCTCTGATGCCATCTGTATATGTCCCAACCTTTAATAAGGTAGAGATCCCTGTGTTTACAATGCTAGTCCCTGGATCAATAGCTAGCATCCACAGTTAAGATATAATATCAAGAAACAAGGGTCATAGTACAACTGCTAAACCAAGAATAAAATATTTCAATACATCTTACATAGCTCATTTGGCTATCACATTGCAATGCAGCAGAAATAACTATATAGCATGGAGTCCTTCATCTTCAAAGAACCACAGGCAATCATGTTGGTTGTAGACTTGTAATCCTATTCAACACACTTCACTAACATCAAACAAACCTACAACATAATAAGTTACAGCCACAAGGGTCAATACATTTGAATTCTATTGGCAAGTTTCACTACTAGGTAGAAATAAGTGGAACCTATCAATATATGTGTATTTGGCTAAGTAGGGTTTAGGCTTATTTGCAGACAGGGGCGGAGGCAAGGGGGGGCGAGCAGGGGTCAGACCCCCCCTAATGTGTCACCCCCCTCAAGGAAATACCGCGGATCAAGTATACGTCTTGCCTAATTGCTGTGCTCATTACCTGATTAGTTGTACCTAAGCCCAAATCCATTTGTTTGTGTACGCACCAAAGGTCAATCGCCCCAACTAAATCAGCCCATCTAGCATCATGTCAATCATCGATCCAGGAAGCCTGGTCGTTCCGCCTGCAGTTACCATGTTTCCATCTCGAGTCTCGCGTCTCAATCTGATCGATCAATCTCGCTGCTGCAAGGTATGTGACCCTGCCGCTGCTCGTTCGCTGCAGTATCTTGCGGCAAGGGGACTTGATTGGCCAGCTTGTCTAGCGGCGAGTCGGCGACTATGTTGGCTGTCCGCAGTCCGCTGAACTTCGTTGCTCGCTTGCCGTCGGGCGGCACATCCAAATTATTAGTCAAGGTATGTATATGAGAACAAGATACTGTGAACATATAGAATTATTGCTAGTCTAGTCTAGTCTAATCTCCTTTTCCCTTCTGTTTAGCTACAATCGGTTAGTTCAAAATAGCCAATATTACACCAATTGCTTCAGTCTCAAATATGCCCTAATGTTTTTTTTTTGGATCCAGGTCATTGGTGAATTGTGATAGAAGAGATAATAACCATTAAAAATTTCTGAAAAAGTAGCCACACAAATATCAGTTTATTATCAGTTGCATCGTCGTCGTGTATTATCCAGCCGCCAGTGGCTACCTGCCGTCCACAAGGCCATATCCATTGCGAAAACGGGTAGTAAACGGCCTAAATCTAGGTCTGATGATATGTCATATGTTACAACTAAATCTATACAAACTCTAAATAGAGGGATACAAGTTAGCATACGATTAGTTAAAAGGGATTCTCAACAATATTGTACTTCAAAATTAAAGAGGAAAACAGGAGCAAATAATGATATATCAAGTGAATTGTTCCTACAATTTGCTTCATCACCCAAAAAATCGACGCTTTATTTTAGCACCGGGATTTTTTTTTGGCTTCGTGTATGCTTGCCCCCCCTATACCTAAATCCTGGATCCGCCCCTGTTTGCAGAAAACAATATAGTTTTATCCTATCTTTTCAAAATAGTTTTGATCTTTTGACAATCTTTCTAAACTCTTTGGAAAAATACCAAGTGCTTCTTATCCCTTGTTGACACCATCATACTTTGAGAAATTGGAATGTCGAGATCTTCCATAGCTTCAGGCCTTAGTTGCTCAGAGTTGTACACTTTACCCACATGACACAATATTGTCTTGACGCCACCAGTGGCCGCTGGATAATTACACCCAAAATGGATTACCGACAGATCGAGAATGTGACAAAATCTTTCCATAGAAGTCCTCCCAATACACAATGCTAGCTTGTCTACCAGGCACCAATGTAAGGATATTGTCGTGGTATTGTCGACGAGTACGCCATGGAGGGGTCCTCACAGTGCGTGTTTAGAGACATGGGGGAAGGCGGACGATTGACGGGTACGAGGTAACACAGCTTACCCAGGTTCATATCCCACAACGGTGGCGGAATCCTACTCCTGCTATAAATCACTATAAAGGCAATACGCCGAGTTATAGAGATTGGTTCGCTGTGCGAGGTTGTCTGAGATTGTAAGTTATCGTGCCCTAAAGGCTCCCATAGGCCCGACTTATATAGTCGCCAGGTCCTAGGGTTAGAGGGAAAAGTCCTAGCCGGACAGGTTACAAAGTCCTACACCGTCTATTACTAATCTTGCATGTCTTTTACTCCAAGGCTCCGGGTACGTCGGTGACTCCAACTGTAGCCTTCCTTTATCCGGCATGGGCCTCCCTTCTGGATCCATCTAAATAGGCCGCCTAGCAGGCCATGGGCCATGCTACCAACTGTGGGCCACCCGGGTTATTCGGATAGGAGACATGCTATGAGGATACCCATATAGCATATCCCCAACAGTAGCCCCCGGAGAACTCCGAGATCTTGCGCCGTCTTGCCTCTTCATGCTGAATGCTCCGTCTAGATGGATGTCGGCAAATCGTCAAGCAATATCTTGTAGTCCTACCAAAGAACTCTGCAAGGTTTTCTTCGTCTTCAATATGTAAGTCGGAGAAATGCTGTATGTTCCATCGTACTCTTCCGTAGTCGGACTGGATCCGTCCATGCCGGAATCTTCCGATGTGACGGCTCATCTGCCTATGTCAGCTAGGGCGACGTAGGTGTAGGTGAGCGACGCCTCGTAACTCACACATGCAGAAAACGCAATCATGTCCGATTTTCCCGTGCGAGCGATACGAACCGTTAGCGGCGACGGTTGGGACGTGGCAAAATTTCTTCGCACGTTCGCGTACACGTCGTCTACGCGGCAACCGTCCGATCAAGATGCACGAATCTTGATGCTGGAGATCATAAATAGTAACCGCGGTGAAACTTTTTACTTTTCACCTCATTCTCTCCTCGCATCGTCTTCTTCCTCCAGCGCGTGCCTCCTCGAGCTCTCCATGCAATCTTCACGAAAAAACCCTATCTCCAATCCTTGCCAGTCACCTCCAAATCCACTCAATGGCCAGAAGCAGCTCTACTCCTTCCATGGAGGCGTCGGGCGAAGCTGCGGCGAAGCCGGCGAGCTCTGTCGTCGTGCCTCCAGAAGGTCTGGTCATCCCCATCACTTTGGTGGTTGAGTCCAGCGGCGGCGACCACAATCCAGCGGCGCTGGAGCCGCTGGAGGAGGAGCTCGACTCCCACAAGGGTGATTGGCGCGGCTCGGATATCACGGACCATGATATCAAGGAGCTGATAGCCGAGGGCTATCTCCCTGTGATGGAGGGGCTCGCCTGGCGGGTGGCACCGGCCGGCGAGGTGACACCTTCTCCCCAAGCCGGAGAAAAGGTGTACCTCAAAGACCAATTGGTACGCGACGTCTCCCTGCCCTCTCCAACTTCTTCCTTTACGTCTTAAACCACTATCGAGTCCAGCCCCAGAACCTCTCTCCCAACAGCATCCTAGCGCTTAGCAATTACGCGGCGCTCTGCGAGGGGTACATAGGGATTAAGCCTAGGCTAGACCTTTTCGTGTATTTCTTCACCGTTAAGCGTGAAGCCGGAGCCAGTAAGGACGAACTTAGAAATTGCGGCACCATAAGCTTCAAGATCCGTCTTGGCCGGCGGTTCCCCGACATCGTCGGTCACGAGTCCTGCAAAAACTAGAAGTGTACTAACTTCTACGACCCAGATATCCCTCTGGCTGGCCGACAAGTAACGTACCCGGACTTCGTCGACGGAGCCGCCGCTGAAGCCTCGTCATGGAGATCCCAGGCCTCCCTTCCCTCTGACCTCGATGCTTCCTGCGCCATAAGGCGGATAGAATGGTTCGTAGAGACGGGTTTGACCGGCTTGGACCTAGCCATGTGCTGGTTCATCAGGCAAATCCAACCTCTGCAGCACCGCGCGAAGCTAATGCACGAGTATACCAGTGATAGAAGGGATAGCCTTCGTATCTCCGTGGACAATTTCTCGAGCGACTCCGTCAAGCTCCGCCTCAAGGACATCGTCAAGGTGAAGGACAAGAAGCGTGGCTTCACAATCACCTACGACATGTTCGTAGACGGCAAGTGCCCAAAGGTAGTTGTTCATATTCCGTGTATGACATACCCAAAAGTTCTTCCGTCTAGACATTTCCATCTCATCTAACACGGTGGTTCTTCACCTTACAGCTTAGCGACATAGACGAGGATAGCATGGCTCCTCAAATATATGATCCAAAGATGAAGGAAGTCACCGTCGTGTCCGACGATGATGCTCCATTGGCGTGAAAGCAGAAGAGATCCACCTCTGACACTGCCGACGAAGGCAAGAAGAAGAAGACGGGGGGTGGAGCCTCCAAAAAGACTACCGCCGCCCTGGAGGCGGAGAAGGGAAAAGTTACCGGGATCCCCTTTGCCAAAGCACCCCCACTTGTGTAAGCTTCTTTCTTTATGACATTGTATATTTATCTGTCTTGCTCATGTACTTATGCATTTGCATGTTTCAAGAAGAAGGCCACGACCAGCTTGAAGAAGACCTCCAAATCATTGGGGGCTTCTAGAACCATTAAGGACATGCTGCATCGCGACGCATCTCCCACCATCACCCCCGTCAGTCCCTCCGTCAAGCCCTCGTCTGCCACGACAAGCTCACAAGCTAAGGAGGCATCTGGCCCTTCCGCCATGGAAGTGGAATCAGGTGCCTCTACCGAGGTCGCTGTTGTCGGCGAGCAGGCAACGCAGGAGAGTGCCGCCCACCAAATGGCTGAAGCTCCGGCTAAGGATGCCATCGGTTGCGGTAAGGCGGTGGTGGAAGATGGTACTTCTGTCGAAGGCGGCGCTCCCGCACCCAAGAAAACCATAGAGTATCCGAAGATAGTCTATCCGGTACTTACACCGGATAACACTACTCTGGTTCCAGGTGCGGTGCCGACATCTCTGACGTGCGGTCTAGAGGAGCTCCTCCGTCAAGTAGAGATCTTGCAAGGAAACAACGTATCCTTTGGCAAGCTGCTGTCCGAGAGCGCTACAAACCTCAGGATTATTGCACTTGTAAGTTTTATTTGCCTTTTGCATTTTATATGAATATCCCACTGTATCCCCAGAGGATTTAGACAGAAAAAATAGGTCTTTGCGTCTGAATGCTCTAAGAGTGACTAAACTTGAAAGCTTCTCACTGTAGACCCCAAGCATTTAGGTGGAACGAATTATTCCTACTAGATTCTTTAAGAGTAGCATACGCAGTGTTTATAAATTTCAATACTGTAGCCCCCAAGCCTCTAGTTGTAACTGAATTTGTTCCGACTAGATGCTTAAAGAAAAGCTAAGCATATATCCGTGTTAAAAACTTTATAATGTGGACCCCAAGCTTCTAATCGAGAACTGAATTAGTTCCGACTAGATGATTAAAGAAAAGCTAAGCATATTGCTAAGTAAAAAACTCTTGTTGTAGCCCCCGAGCGTCTAGGTGGAAAATTTCCGACTAGATGCTCCAAGCAGACCAAACAACGTTTAATTTTTTCTTTTTTTCCACAGAACGAGAATGCTCGAAGGGGCATGGCCAACAACAAGTAGCAGAAGATGCGCGCAGACTTGGAAGCTGAAAAGGGTAAAACTGCCTTCTTGAAGGAACAAATCACCAAGAGCAAGCGTCTGTTTTCTTTTTCGTATTCCGACTTGGTTTTGTGCCCATATTCTCCGAGTACTCACTGTGTACTTTGCTATCTCTGACTTGCAGAAACCATTACCAAGGCTAAGGACATTGTCGAGCAATCCAAGCACATTCAGGAGCTGGATAGCGAGAACAAGATCCTTAAGCAGGAGAGGAAGGACATGCTAAAGATGCATGAAGAATCCATGAAAGTCATGCAGGAGTCCGCAACCGAGGAAATCAACCACTTGAAGGAGGAGATCTCGATCTTAAGATATCAGAAGAAAGCTGCTGACGAGCATAATCAACGTCATCATGAGGCGTACAAACTCCTCCAACAAGAACGGGACTCCTTGGTGGATACCCACTGGCAGGCTGAGGCCAGCATCTTCAGTAAGTGATTCCCTGTCTTGGATTTCTGTAGTCTAGATACTCTGAATTTTTGAACTCATGTGCTCCTTGTCGGAATTTGCAGCTCCTAAGGGTTTAACTCGGTCGCCTCCTCCAGCCAAGTAATGCATGGTTCTTGCCGGCAACTTCATCAACACCGCCATCACGTAAGCAAAAGAGATTGCCAAGCCCCTCCAGATCAACATCAAGGCATCAGACTCTGTGGTGAAGTAATCGGAGATCTTGCGCCGAGCCCCCGAGCGTATCACAAGCTGGAAAGCTTCATGTGCACGGGCCGGCACAAGGATGGCACTATCCATGGTGAAGGCACACTACGAAGATGCCGACATCGACACGGTGACCTCTAGCATTCCCGACATGGATGACAATGGCAAAGAGATTAACCATGAATCTATCTTGTCGTCGCTCGTGGGTTTTGACACTAGAGTTGCCGACTTGGTCGATGTCAACGTCTTTGTGCCAATGAACACCATCGATGGCGGCAACCAAAGCTCCTCCGAGTCTCTTCACACCACCGACTTCGAATGTGGTTCTCCTGCTGCTTCCAAGCCACCTGCGCGAAAGGAATGAAGAACAACTTGTAATATTTGTTTCACCTTTGGTGCGTATGCGGAAAAAACTATGTATTTAACTTAAGGCGGAAAAAAATGTTGTATGTCCTACTTAAGAACCAGTCTCCAGCATGTATATATTGTTTAAGCAAGTGTTGGCTTATCCTTTTACTTTGGTTCTTATGCTTGACTTTTCGTGAGTCGGAAGACTCGTTGTCGGAACCATGTGCTCAGGTGATGATGCCCAATGGCACTGTCAATAACCTAAGCACAAAATCGCCGACAATAAGTGCGAAAAGTCACTACTCCAGAATCCACATAAAAACGACAAAGAACGTGTAGACCAGAAAACTTAAGATAACGCCCGTAGGCAGAATTTTCACAAGTGCAATCGCAAAACTTGTGCATAAAGGTTTTACATGATCCAAAAATGAACACTAAAGGAGGTAAAAGACTCGGAAATATGAGTGAACTAGAGAGCTTTATTTCATTGATCATATAAGAGGTACACAATTAGATAAAAAATGCTAAGTGTAAAAAGGACGTAGTTGTGCTATGTTCCATGGCCGATCAAGCTCCGGGTAGTCATCATCCGGGTCACGTCGCTTATGCTTATGAGTAGCGCCTTGCTTATGATGAACGGTCCTTCCCATGGCGGGGATAATTTGTGTGACTTCTTCTGCTTAAGTCGGAGCACCAAATACCCCTCTCTAAACGAGCGATGCCGAACGCGGCGACTATGGTAGCTGCGTAGCTTCTGCTAGTAGATGGCGGATCTTTGGCATGCCAAAACGCGCTCCTCCTCGAGAAGGTCCACATCTAGGCATCTGGATTCTTCAGCGTCATCTTCGTTGTAGGTGGCGACTCTAGGTGCATCGTGAAGTATGTCGAAAGGTAGGATGGCTTCTGCTCCATATACCATGAATTAAGGGGTGTAGCCGGTGGATCTGTTGGGTGTAGTTCGTAAACTCCGCATCACAGATGGAAATTCTTCCGCCCAGGCTCCAGCTGCTCTATGTAGCGGTGCCTCAAGACGTGGCTTGATTCCCTGCAGAATTAATCCATTGTCTCGCTCAACCTGACCATTGGATTGTGGGTGTGCCACACATGCAAGGTCAAGTTGGATGCCCTTCTCCCAACAATAAGCCTCCACTTCTCTGAGTGACAAGTTGCAGCCATTGTCGGTGATAATGCTATGTGGGAGACCAAATCTCACCACTAAATCCTGGACAAACCTGAGGGCAGTTGCCCCATCAAGATTTCTAATGGGTTTAGCTTCTATCCATTTAGTGAATTTATCAACTTCTACAAGCAGATGCGTAAACCCACATGGTGTCGTTTGTAACGGTCCCACCACGTCTAGCCCCCAGACTGCAAACAGCCAAGTTATTGGTATTGTTCGTAATTCTTCAGCAGGAACATGTGGTTGTTGGGCATAATACTGGCATCCCATGCATGTCTCAACTAGCTTGTCGGCGTCCGCCTTTGCGGTCAGCCAATAGAATCCTCGCCGGAAGGCTTTCGCGACCAACGATCGAGGAGCGGCGTGATGCCCGCAATCTCCGAGATGGATTTCGCGTAGGATTTCAATACCTTCTAACTGGGAAACACAATTTAGGTATACACCAGTAGTGCTCCTTTTGTAGAGTTGTCCATTGATTATGGTATAACCCTTCGCTCGTCGTACTATTTGCCGTCTTTCGACCTCGTCGTCAGGCAAAGTTCCGTGTTCGAGATATTCCATGAACGGTTTTGTCCAAGCCGGAGGGACCTTTGACACCATGTTGACGAAAGAGTCGGCTCTATCCGGATTGTCGATATCGGCTCCCTTCATAGATGGTGTGCGCAGATGCTCTAGGAAAACTCCTGGCAGAATTCTCTTGTGCCCTGATCCAAGCTTAGACAGCAGATCAGCCGCCTCGTTTTGCTCCCTAGGCACATACTTGACTTCGTAGTCCAAGAAGCCCTTGGCTATCCCGTCCACTTCGTCTCGATATGCCACCATCATAGGGTTCCGCGCATTCCAGGTGCCAGCCACCTGCTAGGCAACCAAGTTGGAATCACCACAGCAAACTATGCGCTTGATGCCAATATCCTTGGCTACACGTAGTCCGTGAATGAGTGCTTCATACTCCGCCATGTTGTTTGTAGCCTCGAAGTCGATCTGCATAACGTAGTGTAGCTTGTCTCCTGTTGGTGACTGTAGCAATACACCAGCCCCTGAGCCATTGAGCAGCTTTGATCCATCAAAGTGCATCACCCAGTACTCTGGTTCTGGCAACGGAGTAGCATCTGGCATCTCTGTCCAATCTGCAACAAAATCCGCCAAGGCTTGTGACTTGATAGCGTCGCGTCTCTTGTAAGTGATCTCGAAGGCGGCGATTTCAATGCCCCACTTCGCGACCCTTCCTGTAGCATCGCTATTGTTGATAATGTCGGACAGTGGAGTCTTGCTCACTACTGTGATTGGGTCCTCCTGAAAGTAATGCCTCAGCTTCCGAGAAGCAAGGAATACTCCATAAGCTTTCTTCTCGTAGTGCGGGTAACGCTGCTTGGACTCCGTCAAGACCTCTCTCACATAGTAAACTGGTCGTTGAACTCCCTGCTCATAGCCTGGTTTCTTCCGCTCTACCACGACGATGATGCTGATTACCCGGTTGGTTGCCGCCATGTAGATTAACAGGGGCTCTCTAGGTTCGGGTGCTGCAAGGATAGGCGCTGAGGAAAGAACCTCCTTAAGCTGCTTCAATGCTGGATCTGCCTCGTCCATCCACGTGAATTTGTCCGCCTTCTTTAGCAACTTGTACAGTGGTAGAGCCTTCTCTCCAAGTCGGCTGACAAACCGACTAACTGCTGCAACACAACCTGTTAGTCGTTGAATGTCCTTTAGGCATGTCGGACGGTTTATGTTTAAGATGGCCTTGATTTTCTCCGGGTTGACCTCGATTCCGCGCGGGGAAACGATGGAACCCAACAATTTGCCGGCTGGAACCCTGAAGACACGCTTCTTAGGGGTAAGCATCATGTTGTATTTCCGAAGATTATCAGAGGTTTATTTTAAGTCGGAGATTAAGTCATTTGACTTTTTAGACATCACCGCGATATCATCCACATAGGCATGAACGTTCCGACCAATTTGGTCATGAAGGCAACGTTGCATTGTCCGCTGATACGTAGCACCTGCATTTTTCAGCCCAAAGGGAATCGTAACATAGCAAAACATGCTGTATGGGGTAGTGAACGAAGTGGCGAATTGGTCCGACTTCCTCATCTTGATCTGGTGGTATCCTGAGTATGCATCGAGAAAACACTAAAGTTCCGAGCCAGCCGTCGAGTCAATGACTTGATCAATGCGAGGAAAAGCAAACGGATCTTGGAACATGCTTTGTTCAAGCCGGTGTAATCAACGCACATTCTTAATTCATAGGTTCCCTTTTTGGGGACAAGTACAAGATTTGCCACCCATTGGGTGTGAAGGACTTATCAGATAAATCTAGCCTTAAGTAAACTAGCTATCTCTTTGCCAATGGCGCGTCTCTTCTCATCTCCAAAGTGTCGTAGAGGTTGTTTCACTGGTTTAGATTTTGGATCAATGTTTAAGCTGTGCTCGACAAGTTCCCTAGGTACACCTTTCATGTCGGCAGGTTGCCAGGCAAAGATGTCCCTATTATCACGGAGGAACTCGATGAGCGCGCTTTCCTATTTGGGATCCAGGTTCGTCCCAATGGCGGTGACCTTGGAGGCATCGCATACCACAATTTCCACTGGCTTGGTCTTGATGGCGGCCTTGAACGCAGGAGCGGAGTCGGAGATCTGCTTCTTCGATGCGGGCATCTCTGAGTCATCACCCTTGCTCTAGATCTCTTTGAATTCTTCGCTATAGAGGACAGCTTCCGCGAAGGCTGCTTCGTTAATCTCGCAGTCCCTTGCCTTGGTAAAGCTTCCGGATATGGTGATTACACCGTTTGGTCCGGGTATCTTGAGTTTTTTGTAGACGAAGCATGTCTTGGCCATGAACGTGTGGAATATGTCGCAGTCGAATATTACGTGGTACACGCTCTTGAAGGGGACCACCTGAAAGGTCATGCGCTCTTGGCGGTAATTATTAACATCGCCAAAGGCAACCTGAAGTGTAATGCACCCAAGGGACCGAGCCTCCCGACCAGGAACTACGCCGTGGAAGATGGTGTTGGTCCGCCTTAGGTTTGCCTCTGTCAAGTTCATCTTCTGCAGTGTATCTAGGTACATGATGTTGATGTTGCTTCCACTATCCACCATACGCTTGGTGAACTTCACGCCGTCAATCAAGGGGTTGATGACCATGGCGTATTGGTTCTCCGTAGGAATAAGTTATGGGTGGTCCATCCTGTCCCAAGTAATTGGAACCTCCGACCAGCGCAGGTACTGGGGAACTGGGGGTAGAGTAGCCATCAGGATCCTCAGGGAGGTCTTCTGTTGTCGGACGGTGGGGGTGCCAAGGAAGGTGTGGTAGACTGGCGCCTTCTTCACGAAGGGGTTCTTGCCCTTGTTGTCGCTCTTGGCGGCGTGCATGGGGTCAACGTCCTCGTCCATGTCACTTGAATCCTTGGACTCCTCCTCCTTCTTCTTCCCCTTCCCTTGCCTCGCGGTCTGTTCTTCCGAGTTCGCTTGTAGCCGGACTTCGAGTCCTCCTTGAGGTCATTGACGAACTTGCAGTGTCGATTGGTATGGGTGGCCTTGTCGTTGACATCGAGGTGTGCGAGGCACGGCATATTGCGGTACTCTTCATAGGTTTGGGGAACGCGGAGCACTGCCGAGGTAGTTTCACTTCCTCGCTGCTGCCCACGACCAGCTCCCTGTCCTTGGCCATGTTGTCCGCCATCACCTTGTCCTGCAAAGGTCATGGCGACCATGTCGGTAGATTTCTTTTCTTCTGGAGAGGTTTTCCTCTTTGTACTGCTGTTCCTCCGATCTTGAGTTGGAACGGCCGTTGCCGGCAAGGATCTTTTGTTAGAACGACCGTCGTCGGCACCTGCGAACTCTGAATCATCTAGTTCAAGTCAAGCTGGTGATTGTCCTGCAAGCGCTTCAGCTTATGTCGGAGCAACGTGCCCCTTTCCAACCCATCGATGAAGGCGGCCATGGCGGTCTGAGTGTGCACTCCTGCGCAGCAATTGTTCATGTCCAGCGAGCGGGAGAGGTAGGCACGAGATGTCTCGTCTTTCTCTTGCATGCACCGCTGTAGATCGCCAACAGTGCAGGGACGCTTGTACGTACCCTCAAAGTTCTTGGTGAACGCTTCTTGCATGTCCAACCAATTGCAGATGGATTTGTCTGGCAAGTCATCGATCCACTGACGGGTCGTGCCCACCAACATTAATGGGAGGTACTTGACGACGACGTTGGGGTTGCCTCCGGCAATCTCCACCGCATTGCCATAGTCCTGCAACCATGTGGCTGGCTTGGCGGTGCCGTCATAGGGCTTGATGGTCTTGTCAATCTGGAAACCTTTGGGTTAAGTTGCGGACCGTATTGCAGGTCCAAAACAACATGGTCTCAGGTATGGTCCTTCCCGGGCCTCGTGGATCTTATCGATCCGCGAACATGTGTCGTATGGCTCTGGGTTCTTCTTCTTGTCAACAGCGGATGGGCTGCGTGAACGACGCGGGCCTCCTCCGCCATGGTGACTGCTAGGTGGTGACGGAGGCGGAGGTGGCGGTGGGTTAGCCTTCTTGCTGTTACCCTCCTGCGACGCCTCTCGCTTGTCATGGTTGCTTATCAGACGCGGGGGGTCATGGTGTGACCTGCTCTCGTGTCCTTGGTTGCGCTCTCCGTCATGACGGGTCTGCTTCGTGTTGTCGCGGATGACGATGCCGCACTGCCTTGGCGGGGGCATATCCGTACGATGGTGAGCCTTGGGATCTTCGTGATGTCGGGGGGATCGGGGCGGTGGCGATGGGCGACGAGGTCGGGCCTTTTCTCCGTGGTCGGAGGATATGGGGATAGCATCCTTTCTGTTGCGCGCATCCCTCCGTCTTCGTTCTGATGAACCCGTCTGGGACCCGACATCAAGAGGAGATCTATCCCTTGGCGGCTTATGCTGGCTAGACTAGCAAAGCGTTGGGTAGGACTCAAGCCTCTGAGAGGTGACCTTTTCCTGCTGCTTCACCGCCTTGGCCACTAGGTCATAGACTTGTTCCACTGCCTCGGGCGATCTATCCTGCTCCAGAAGGGTCTTGGTGACAGCGAGGTTAAGGAGTGGGGTGGGCATCACCTGTTTGCCTTCACTGTCAATGTATGGCTTGGCCTGTGCCGTCTTCGAGGGAGCCCATCCTAGGTTTCGCCGTACACCAGGATCGTTGATGACGCAAGACGAAGCTTTCTTGGCCTTCTGCTGCTGCAGCAGAGTCTTGTACTCGGCCTCCATTGCTCTAGCTTTCTCTATGGACTTCTACGCGTTGACTAGATCTCGATCCAGCTTAGCACCTTGCTCCGCGATGGTCTACGCTTCCTCCAGCAGCTTCTGGTGCTTCTCGTCGAGCTGAGTCACGTTTCGGATATGGGCTACGGTCAGTGGCTCAATGAGGAGATTGCCGTACATCACTCTATCAGCCGGAGTAACTTGGGCAGCAGCAGACGTAGATGTCGAAGGCGGCAAGTTTGCGGTGTTATTGTTGCTCGGGCCAGTGCCGATTTCCTGCGGCTGCTGCGCTGGGTTAGGCGGAGGAGGCATGACCTTTGCGCGATCATCGTCAGCAGCAATAAGTGGCCCCTTCCCCTTTTCCAGCGCTGTAGGCGGAGCTCGTCCAGGTTGATCTTCATCCATCACCATCCCAATCGTGACGAACACCTCTCAAGACGTGACGGCATTGTTGGCTTGCTCGTCGCGCGTGTACTCCTCCTCCATCTCCTGCATGGCGGAGTCTAGCTCTTCTGGACTGAAATATATCTCCTCTGAATCTGCACTGAAGTCAGCATAAAGCGCGACAATAACAGAGTCAGAGGGTGCCATGACTTCCTCAATCACGGGCGGTGGAGGTGCAACAACAGCGACGATGACTGGAGGTGGCGGCGCAGCTGCGACGATGGCAGCCGGAGGCGGTGGTGGTGGTGGCTGAATCGGAGGGGCTCCGCCAATGAGCGCAAGCGTTGTCTGAGCCGCTGCTTCAGCCTCCGCGTAGTTGTTGACGGTGTTCACCATGCCTTCGAAGGTAAGGCGTCCTGATGCCTGCTGCCGTCTTAGAGAATGTCGGAGAAGCGTGCCATGGTCCAGTCCTTCCACAAAGTGATACATAACATCATCATTAGGGTAGTGGGCCAGATCAGCTCGTATGCGGAGCCACCTGGCCAGGTAATCGCGGGGGTTTTCGCATTCTCTCTGAACTCAACGCGCCAGATCGAAGATGGTAACCACGCCGACGAACTTGGATCTCTGCTGTCCAGACGCAAGGGCGAAGCCGGCAGACTTACAGCGATCTTCCACCTTTATATCCTGCACAGGGGCGGTTTGGGTGGGCCTTGAATTTTTCCGATCTTTGCCGGCAAACTCCAAAGAGAGATCCGACATCGATCCTTCCGTGAAAGTATCCTGCCCGTAGGCGGTCCGTGCAGGCCTTGATGCTCCTCTGACTCCCAGGGAACTAGTGCCCGAGTCGGTTTCGCCAATGAAGAGGTGGATGTCTCCGATAGGAACGATCGAGCATCACGTAGGGTTCGTCTTCGCCGGGATCCAAAATTCATCAAGAGGGACGATCGGAACGTCGTCGGAGAAGAGAACGCGACCGATGGATACGGTTTTTCCGATTCCCGCGAAGATCTTGGTCCTCGCCTGCTGAAGAGCCTGAAGCGCCTCTTGCCCCACGGTGGGCGCCAACTGTCGTGGTATTGCCGACGAGTACGCCATGGAGGGGTCCTCACAGTGCGTGTTTAGAGACGTGGGGGAAGGCGGACGGTTGGCAGTGCGAGGTAACACAACTTACCGGTTCAGATCCATAGCGGTGGCGGAATCCTACTCTGCTATAAATCACTATAAGGGCAATCGCCGAGTTCTGAGATTGGTTCATTGCGAGGTTGTCTGAGATTGTAAGTTATCGTGCCCTAAAGGCTCCCATAGGCCCGACTTATATAGTCGCCAGGTCCTAGGGTTACAGGGAAAAGTCCTAGCCGGACAGGTTACAGAGTCCTACACCGTCTATTACTAGTCTTGCGTGTCTTGTACTCCAACCGTAGCATTCCTTTATCCGGCATGGGCCTCCCTTCTAGATCCATCTAACTGGGCCGCCCAGCAGGCCATGGGCCATGCTACCAACTGTGGGCCACCCGGGTTATCTAGATAGGATACATGCTATGAGGATACCCATATAGCATATCCCCAACAGATATATTTCCAATACATGATTCTAGTTAACTTGAAGATGCCAATGCAAGGGTCTTCCACTATGTAGTTGACTAAGCCAGAGCCCATTTAGCATGTGGCTGTACACGGAAGCCACTGTACGAGAAACATGTTCAATCTCTAAGTCCCTGGGTGGTTTTCTTCTAGTGCACATACAAAAAGATAGCCATATAAACATGGTTCCCTTTGTTTCCACCTTGTCCAAAATTGAGTATCCTCATTCCACCCAGGTGGTTCATTAAGTACTTGTTTTATTATATAAAACATACATTTTCCAACACTTCATATAATCATGATATGGTATTCCACCCCAAGTCTATAGCAGGGCTAAGCATACTAGAACTATGATGTTTCCACTAAGGAAGATGGACTTCCTAATAGGACATATCATAGTATAATAACATAGTAGCCCTATCATGCATACTACAAAAATACCACTAAGTGTAGTGAAAATAGTAGGACATGGATGATAGTGTCACTTTCCTTTTTAGTAGATAATATTGGTTTACTCCTTGATCTTGCAAATATCACACTCTTCTAATTTCACTACAATTCAATCAAGCAAGCACATATTCAAACTAGCATTCAAACAATTTGCCACATGAAATAATAAAATCAAGTACTGCATGCAAGCATGCAAAAGATTGTTTTATTTGGAAAAGTGGTTTCTAGTAGGCTCTAAACATTTTAAAGCTCCTATTGGTCATTTACAAAAGTGGTAAAACCATTTAAATTCAAGTTGGTGAAAATGGCCATTTAAATCATTTTTGTTTTGCTAAAATGATTTAAATCAAAGTAATATTTTGTATTGTTAGCTAAATATATTTTTAAACACATATGTTAGTGTTTATGGTCAAAGTGTTTAATAATAATCTATTTGCAAAAGGTTTCATCCAAATTCCCATTTTTAATTCAAAGCATTATTTTATTTGCTAGAAATGCCTTTAACAAAGTAATGATTTACTAAGGTTCATAAAATATGTTTTTAAATCCTAAAACATGGTGTTTAGGGTCAGAGAGTTTAAATCACATCATTTTCCAAAATGTTTTACTTTAAAAGCATTTTAAACCATAACCAATATTTTTATTTAGCTAGAAATGCTTTTTTCAAAGATTTAATTCCTAAGTGTCACCAAATATATTTTTAAATCTACAAGTTAGTTCTTAGGGTCAGTAGGTTCAAAACAATCCATTTACAAAATATTTTACCCTAAAATATTTTTAGAATAAATTTTATACTCAAAATAAGCCTACATATGTTTCTGCATAAACAACCAATTTTACAGAAGAAAAATACTAAACAAAGTGCGTGGTTGGAAACGTTTTGTTTTCCTGATTCCAATGATATAAAATTTGTAAAATTTGGACATGTGGATTAAAATTTATGAATTTTACAAATCCTATCACCTAATAGGTCAAATTTCTGTTTTTAAAACAAACTCTGGCCACGTGGCTCTTTCTTAATGGCGCGTACCGGTTTGCGCGGATCACGCTCTGTGGGCTGTTGGATTTAAAGCGCATCGCATGGATTAGGATCAAACGTACCCTTTAGATTAAAATCTAATCCTACTCCTTCGATCAAGATCCAACGAACCACAGCAACCTGACCATGTACTGGCGGCGCTGGCGGTAGCGGACGGCGGCGCGCGCTTAGCAGTGATGTTGCCAATGAACTAGGTCGCGCGGGAGAGAGCGAAGATGCGCACCAGACTCGCAGGAGTGTTGCGATGCTCATCGTGGTCTTTGATCGTCGAGGGGCGCTCGGGGATAGCGGTGATTGCTCACCGGAGTTCGCGGCGGCGCTAGGCATCTCTATTCGTCGACGGGGGCGAGGTTACAGGCCACCAGAAGGCAAAAGGGAGACGGTGTTAGACGTGGGCGAGTGTGGCGAATGCGAGTGCATCATCGAGAGAGAGGGGTGGACGGAACTTACGGGGAGGGGTCACCGGATAAGTGGCAGACGACGGCGGCGTTCAGAGGTCGTCCTTTTCGGCGCTCTAGGGTAAGAGCGGCCAAGAGGGTGGCCCTGAGAGATGGAGGGGACGTTGTCAAGCAAACCAGTATGCACCGGAGGGCTGGGAAGGGTGTGGTTTCGCCGGAATCGGCCGGAGAGTTCGTCGGAGCCGAGGGTGCTTGGGCTTGCAATTCGTGCAGCCTCGTTGCTGAGAGGGAGCGGTGTCTAGGGGGAAAGGAAGAGGGGGAGTGGGCATTTAAGTGTGCGTCATCGTTAGCGAGGTTTAATTGCGCATTGATGCGAATTCATCAGAGTTAATCACGGCAGAAACGACGAGGTTGTGAGGGGGGAACGGTCGTCGCGGGGTGGAAGAGATGACAGATAGCGTGGGATCGCGTCGACAGCGAGAGAGAGGGAGTGGGTGTGGGGTCACCAAGTCACGGACTGCGCGGGTGTGCTTGCGAGTGAAAAACGGTTCGGGGAGAGAGTGGGAGGTGGGCTCGCTGGGCTGGTCTGGGCCTGGGGTTAGTTGGGCTGGGTCCAACTCATTTTTTCCTGTTCTGATTCTTTTTGCCTTTTCTATTTTGATTTTATGTTTTCAAATTCAATATTCATTTGAATTCAGATTTATTTTCAAACTTTTCATTATTTTTCAATATTGTTTTAAATGTGTTTTAAAGTCCATTTTAGGATAAATAATTTTATTCCTTCATGGTTTATTATTTATTTAAATAGACACTTGTCATTATTTAAATAGGATTTTAAGTATTTTCAAACTTCTATTTGAATTCTAAATTTTACCAAACCTTTTTTAGAAGATTTTCTTATTCCTTAGTGCAAAATAATTCACTTTGAATTATTATTTAAAATACTTTAATATGATTTAATGTTCATTTAAATTGCGAATTGTCTTTTATTAAATAAAATTGGATATTAATAAATCCTTATGATTTTATTTAAATAATCCTTTACTCTTTTATTAATCAATAATCTCTCATATCATTTGTTTGGCCAAGATTTAATTTGATTTTTAAATATTCCTTATTTATTTATTTCTTCCTTTGCCTTATAAAATCCATATCTTTTATTTAAAGATTCAAAATTGGCGATTCCAATTTTGCATAATTTTATTTAATATTTTTTTATCTTTTTAAATCCCTTTAGGATTTATTTGCTCAAGATTTGACATGGACTTTAGATAGGGCTTTATTAGCTTTGGAAATTGATTCCTTTTATCTTAATAAATTCATAAGTTTTTATCTATGACTCCAAATTGAGTGAAACCAATTTCTATGGTTTTATAATATTATTATTTATCATTCTTGATCATTTATTAATGTTTGTTGCTAAATTTTTATATGGATCAAATCCATAGTCTTAGAGAGGTCTTGGAAATGAATTATTCCTTTAGGGTTTCAGGGTTTTGGTTTAACCTTTCGAAGTGTTTAAATTTCAAGATACATTATTGATGAATGCATTTCACTTGATTGAAATATTGTTTGATTCCCTTTTCATTCAAAGTTTGTTCAAGATGGATTTTGATGTTTCCATTTGGAATCAAAAAGTTTCTTTTCACCCTAAATTTCATCAACTATTTATTTTGTTTATTTATTTTTCACATTTCAAAATTTGGAAAATTTTGGGATGTGACAACATTACTCCAGTAGATGTATATATCAAACTTCTTCCTCAAAAGCTCACTATTCTTTAAGAGGAATAATACTACTTCAATAGATGTATACATCAAATCCTACTTCACCTCAAGTGCTTAGTATTTCCAAAGAGGAAAATACTACTCCCTCCGGTCCATATTACTTGTCACTAAAATGGATGTATCTAGACATGTTTTAGTGCTAGATACATTCATTTCAACGACAAGTAATATGGATCGGAGGGAGTACTTCTCTAATCCAATGTTGTTGTAACATCCTCTTAATCATACTATATTATCTCTACTTCACTCTAGTAACTCATACTTCAACCTCACATTATATTAATGTAACATGTCATTACTAATCTAGGATAACCTATCTATACTAGGGTTCAATCATGTTCTATCCACCAATGTCACTTATACATGATATAAGCATTAAATCTTGGTGACTAAAGAATGATCATTATAATCCTTTGATCCATTATGGTTTAGTTTTCCAGTTGGCTAATCAAGGCTTTCATCCATACAACATTACAGTTGTATTATAATTATCTTCTGTTTATCTCTATTGGACTAAGAGATATTATTCATTGACTAAACCTACTTGATCCAATAGGATTACTCCTGGTAACTACCTTCAATACACATCCTTGTAACCTTTATCTCAGACACTCTTCTATTCATTTAGGAGTGAATTAACTCCATCAATTATCACATTGATCCTATTCTCTTCCAACACCCCCATCCTATAGATGATATTTAAATCTAGCCTTACTATTTAACCCTTCTTTCTTATTTCTTTATAGGCCTTAAGTGAATGCTATGATATGGTCAAGAGTTGATAGATCAAGAATTAATAGATTAAGAATTGGTGAATCAATAGTTGATTACTCAACATTGATGAACAACAGATATTAGAACAAGGTTCAATAGATATGATAAGGATTGATATGGGAAGAAAGATATATGGTGAATGATCTTGACTTGGTTTCTTTCCTACTCAATCTCACTAAAGAGTTAAGGTTAGGTATTACCATGATACTCATGGTATAAGTAGACGAGATTAAGATAGATCAAGATTTAGTTGTTACATTCCTATTACTTAAGTTATGTTTATAACTTGGTATTAATGAGTTGTGTAATGAATACTAGGATATGATTACTTAAGGATCAAATAAAACCATTAAGTAATGTATTAGGGTTTAACTTTTATTACATTTGATCTACCCTTAGATCAAATCTCCCTTACCCAAAATAAGGTTTTAGCAAAGGTCATATTGAAACTTATCGCAGTCAACTTGATGATCTACTTCAATTCCATCAAGTTGAGAGAAGCTTAAATCACTTTGACAAGTTTTGTTCAAAAGCGCGAAAATTATTCGGATTTTCTATGCATGAATGCAATGCACACATCTGGGTTCAGCTTATTTCTAAGCTCTAATGCTGGGATGTTACAGACTCTCCCCCTTAAAATAAACTTCGTCCCCGAAGTTCGTAAACTCTCATGTTTTGGAGTAAGGATTTGACTTGTATTGGTTACGACATTTCTCAACTTCTTGGTAAACTCAAATGGGGATAATTGTAACATTCCATATCCGAATCCTTTTCTTGATTTCTCATCATACTCAACAATCTTCAACTTGTTGTCTCTATACTCCAAAGTTCCTTTTTCTATCCACCTCTAAGGATAGTTCCTTATTATAAACTCCTTAATATGGGGTCTCTTCTCTAGTTTCTTAACCTAATCCAACTCCTTTTATTTAATCATCGAACTTTCTTACTATATTGGGTAAGGATAGGAAGTCTCACTAAAACAGGGTTTTAATTGTTATAACACAATAGTTGTGGCCAAATGACTAAATTTTTGTATTGTCATTTTATGATTTATACAGGAGGTCCTTCCAAAGGTTGGATTTGAACTCATTTAGTCCATACCCATTGGAATTTCTTGTTCCTCTATACTTGTCCAATTGGATGTGCTTTGTTCCCTCTTAATGATAGCTTAAGAGTTGTTTCTTTTAGAATAAGTCTGTTAGGACTATTCCATTTTATTACTTCAAGCTTTTAAATTATCAATATTTAGAAACTCTTTTGTTACTACCTATAGTACTTCTTCAACTTTCATTTATTAATTAGTTTAAGGTTTGAGTCCTACTATCTTGAGGTAAATTTTATCTTCTATTTTAGACATACTTCCGAAAGTACTTTAATAATGATGACTTGTTTTAACCTTATGAAAATAAGTCTTAATGTTGTTATAGTTTAGTACTTCTTCTCCAACCTTTACTTGGAATTCGGATAACAGTACTTCCGTTTACTGTTTACTCTCCCCCTCAGGGTTTACTAATAGTCCTCAAACTGTCTATATAGTAGTTATTGGCTTTATAATTAGAATATTGGTCTCTATCCAGCTTATACTCTACCTAGTTAGGGTCTTATGAAAGATTGTACGGTGTATCCACACAATTGTGGATCTCCGAAGTGAATCTTTCAGCATTAATTGTCTTACTTACTATTTGGACATTTTTGCTTTGATAGGTCTGACTTCACGAAGCGCCTCGAAAGACGGTCGCTTTAATGTTTATACTCCTTCATGTATTTCTTAACTTAGGCCAAGTTTTATGCTCTTTATGCAACAATCAAGATAATCTGGTTAACTAAGTCAACCAAATATCAGTTGCGGACAAGATACCAGCTGCAGACCACCTTTGGGTGTATGAATTACCCTACGGTTTGTCATATTTCTGGCATTTTCTCTGAATTGTCAGAGCTTGAATACCATTTTGGTTTCCAAAGCTTCTTCTTTGTATTAATTCATGATGCTTCCATGAACTAAGTACTACTACATCATTAACTTCTTAGCCACAACACTTATTTTGGTTGAACTTTAAGTTTATTACTTCTTATTGCTCCATATATTTCCTACACTAACCTTCCTTCTTATTACTATTTAGTAATGATCTGAACTTGATCCATCCTTCAAATTGGATTGACACTCCTCATACTTGGCTTTACCCTTCATGTAGGTCTTCATCTTGGTCTTTGAAAATCGTCACTCCCTTACACGAATTCCCATTCCTATCTAGGTCTATAACATCAAGTAGTAACTGGATGTTGCAACATGCATTTGCACACCAAGTCAAACTTTATGTACAGATGTATTCAATCAAGAACATCCAAGAAAAACAAATAAATCCAAATATCGTACATATAACACACAATATTCTAAGCCTGGAATATAGTAGTTGAGTATGATATCTCTAGAATTCAGGCTTAGTTGTATAGTATATGACACCTCATGGTATAGGTTTACATTGTGATACTTAGCACATAGGGTCAAACTATTCTTCATCTCAACATTTACCCAAATTTCTCAATTGCAATAGGATAATATTAAACAAAGTGGTCTCAATCTGGTTTCGACTAACCTTTTGTCTCACTTTTAGAACGATTAATTATAACCAATCTTACTTATTTAGTAACTATCCTCACATTATCTCTGGAAAAGACTAATAAATTTATGACACCTATGACTTCTATCAGAGTCCTACCATATTATTATCTTACTTCTACTTCAGAATGATTTACTGATTACTTGTCATATTTACATTTATATCATGGTTTCGGAGCTAATCTCACCATGATATTGTTTCTCATTGCACTATCATTGAGTCTTAACATAATTTCACTCCAGCACGTAGAATTCTCAAGTGAATCCCACATGATTACTACTCATTACATCAATATTTATCCTAATGATATTCATCATGTTGTCTTTGGTTACCAATTAACAGTAAGATTCCACTATGCTACTTGAATTCTAGGGTTAGACTATACCATTAGGACTACTTCAATTGATGTCTTACACTTGATCCTAATCTACTGTGACCAATTGGCTTTCCTAAAGTATCTTGGTGGGTTATGTCTCCTTCGGAAGACACTAAATAACACTTTACTTAGAGAAGATAGACAACTATTTCTAAGAAAGATGATTATACACCTCGTGACACGGTAATCCTCAAGTGGATACTCATCACAATTCTTAAGATTATTTGGTTTTAGATAAGATGGCTCCTATAGTCACTATCCAACCTACAGATCTTCCTAAAAGGGTTTTAATCCTAAGGTCAAAGCATATGCTCTGATACCAACTGCTGTGACCCAGCATACCACTTCATGATGTAGTACACTATAGTCGTTGACATAACACCAATGAAACATCGTTCACTAGTATTACATCCCTCAGAGTGGTACAACAGAAACACAGCAGGTCCAAGACATGACTATAGGTTACAACTCAACTCTTTACACAAGATCCAGAGAACACTCTAGGTTAAAGAGAGAGAAAGAAACTTCTTACAAAGAAGAATCATAAATAAATAACTCAAAAACTATCATACTATTAAGACTAGTATCTTAACTAATGGTCTGGCATTGCTGCTATCGAATACACTACAGAAATATGTTCTATGGCTAGAGATTATATTCCTATCTAATCAGTAACTTCGTCTTCACTTGAGTTGGTGTATATGTTGACCTTCTTGACTTTATTGAAGAGCTTTAGCTTTTGATGATGATTCCTGGAGCATAACTGGATGTAGACGTCGTCTTAATGGCTTCTGAATCTAGCAAGGGTTAAGAAGATATGTTGAGTACGAGCGTACTCAGCAAGTTCACTAGAAAAGGAGTGTTTGATGCACTATATCTACAGCCACAGACCATAGGTCTTAGGCAATGCAAGTTTTCATAAACATTTCTTCAAAGGATGATTTTATTCTGAAAAGCTATGTCCGTCAGGCTTCACGGGTCTAGCAGAACTTTCATGGAGTTACTTTCCCGCCGCGTTCACAGCTCCTTCCTGGAAGAGGGAGTAACAAGTTACAGTTCTTACACTCTACAGAGGTGTGTTACTTTACCCATGAGAGATCAAATCCTTGTTGCACAACCGGGTGATCTTTCCCGTCCACACTTCCTATGGTGTGGGGCCTAGTAGATGATCCAAGCCAATCACTACCTTTTCCGCGACCCCGTATGTCTCCTTTGTGTATGTCGGCCCACATATTGAATTACGGCAATTGGCAGTACAGACCGTTTAGATGCCGGAACTATCGTGGGACGTTGAGGGTTCCCACCCATATGCTGCATATCCTCTACGAATTACCAATAAATGCACGCTACAAGGATAAAATCCATGACCCGCACATCCATCTCCATGCGAGAGGGAAAAGATACAGCTGACTTCTCCGTCCCATTCCAAATCTCATGGTCAACGCGTAATGTATGGCACAAGAATCACTGGCGACATTGGTTGTTAAGTCCTAGATAATATGTTCCTTTATCACCGGAACTTTCATAGTAGGTTATTACCTCATGGTAAATAACCTATAATCATATTATTATGAAAATAGTGTTTTCTAACCTTTTTCAAATGCAGGTAATGACAACACTGGATTTGCAAAGTACTTTCCAGAAAATAATCAAAGGACATGAGCAAGTGTGAACTTGCCTTTTGTGATTGCAAGATTATGCACACACGGTCTTCGAGACAATATAAGATCCAATATCTGAAATCAGCATCATTGGTCCGGTAAGGACTAATGTTTAAAGAAGCAAGATGCTTTTATGCATAAGTAATGTAATGCAAGTTGATAAACTTGAATCCCGGGAGAAACGTTGTTCTAGAGTTTGGATATTGGAAATGGCTTCTTTGGAATGTGTTGCTCTTTTAGATTAAGTTTCACACTTGTGCTTCTTATTAAAGCTTGTGAGTGTGTGTGAACAACACGTATTTATAACATCACATAACAATAAGATACACACATATGGAATGCTACTCAAAGACAAATTATATAAGAATTATTTATCTTCAAATTTTACTTTACAAGTAATGAAATTTATAAGGAACTTAAGTGTTTATAATTCTAAGTATGCAAGTAAAGTTCAAAGTAATGTGATTGTGATTAATTATCATCTATTGACTATGATGAGAGTCCTTGAGTTTAGTTGTTAAGAGTTGGAGGTATTATTATAAGATTTATTGTTTGAAGTGGCAAAAAGAATAACATTTGAAGAAAAGGTTTCTTTATTAAGGTTTAAACAATCTTTGTGGTTAACCAATGGTGGTCGATGTTGTTTGTGCTTGCTTGGATAGTTTGGACTTGAGATGCTTTATGATTTAATTATAACATACCAAAGTTAACTATAAAACACATAAAAATATCTTTAGCATAGTATTTGAAGTATTGTAGACTAAAGTTAACTTTAAAGACATAGACAGACTTAAGGTATATTGCTTATGTTATTTGTACATTGTGTACTTTATAATGTTTCCTTAAAGTTATTTAAAAATGGTTATACTTTTATTTGGTTTAGTGGTTTCATGATTTTTTAATGGAATAGAATCATTTATCTTTTTGTGAATGAATGGTTATAATTGGTGATCAGGGAAATAACATTACTTAACTACTTATGGTTTCACTATAGGTTTTTGATTCTTTTATAAACTTTTGGTTGAGGTGAGTAAAAAGGTTTTGTTTAATCCCAATTATTCTAGAAGATTTTATACTTTATCTAGATATTTTCAGAAAATAAACTACATATATGGTTGAATGATAATTCAATAAGATTGTATTTTAAAATGTGTTGAAGCATTTTGACTTCATATTATCACTATTTAAGACTAATACTATTTATTAGACTCAATTAGCTATTTTTTTAGAATTATTAGCAATTTTTATTTACCCTTATATGAATTATCAATTAAGGAAATAAGTTTAAATTCAAGTTATTAAATTGTTCAACTGTTTATTTACCTCAAAAGTGTAATATCATATTTTTTAACATGTAGGTATTATTTTTGTGATTATGTTGGTATATTACATTTATTTTTGTGATTTATAAATAATAGGATATGATTTTTATAAGGTTTATCACTTTATAAATATTTAATAAATAATAAATACTTAATTAAGTGAAATAATAATGCATGATTATAGTTTTAAATATTATTCTTATTTTTCCAAGATTTTTGGTAATTATTTATTTTTTTAACATTTACCAATATTAAAATATGAATTATCTAAGTTTTATTACTTATAAAATCTTTATTAAATAATAATTATTGAAATTGTTAACATAATAATGTTTGATAATAGTTTTAAGTTGCAGATTTTATTTTTCTAAACATTTTCATATATTACACATATTTTTCTGAATTATAAAACAATAGTTATTGAATTTTCAATGTTTATTTATTTTCTAAATTATTAAAACAAAATAATAAAGTAATTACTGCATCATTGCTAACGTCATCACTTAACCTAAACTTTTTACACCTCACCTGCACCTAGCCCCTAGTCACTGACCATTGGGCCATGGGCCACGTTACACTCCACCTTAGCGAAGACTGGTCAAACTGTCTGACTAGGCAGGGGATGATGTCATCGTGACGTCACATGAGGTTGATCCCTCAGATCGAAGCTCGATCAAGCGATTGGGTGCATGCGTGCGGCCGAGGCTGAGCTTGCTGGAAAGAGGCTGCGATGGGGAACCTAATAGTGGCGCGGCTAGTTTTTTGTCACCGGAGAAGGGTTGGAGGTGAACTTTCACGGCGGCGCTTGCAGGCGATCACGTGGGCGTCGATACATGAAGAAATTGAAGCATTGGGGCATACTGGGAGACTTAGTAACTCACGAGGAGCGTGACGGTGCAGTCGACGGTGCGAGTTGTTGCCGGAATCGATGGGAATCGATGGTGACTGACGGCGGCCGTGAGGTGTCGATTTGCTCAACAGAAGATCTACGGGCATTCCATGACCTGGCTTGGGAGAACAACGACGATGAGGTGAGTCCAACGACACCCTCAGAGAGATCAGGGGAGCTCGGGGACGACGGCGATGAGCAGCTACGGCGAGGCTAGGTTTCCGGGCAGAGAGGAAAATGGGGAGAGAGAGGATAAGGATTGCCGGTCTAGAAGGGTTCTTCTTATAGGCACTGAACAACAGCGGCACAAATCTGGACGGAGGCGGGCGTCACGTCGTAGTGGCGAACGGCGGTGATGCCGCCAGGCAGCTGCTTGTGACATTGGGAGGAAGACGACGACATGCATTTTGTGGAAAATCCCCTGGCGAAACATCAAACTCAACCCGCAGTCCTTCAGCTGGCCCACTTGTCAGTCAGAGAGATTTACTGGGTGTTGTTCTTGCTGGGCCGCTATTGGGCTGCTATGAGTTGCTCGTGAGCAGTAGATAGAGGGAGAGGAAATGGGCTTCGGGCTAGAACTAGGATGATCTGTTTCTTTTATTCTTTTTCTTTTATATTTACTATATTCTGTTTTCTTTTCTAGCTTTTTATTTAAGCAATTGTTTTGAATTTTCTTAATGGAATTTGTTGCTGAATACTTGTTGCAATCATAAAGTTATTTAGATTCAATTTGTGAACTTTTATTATATAATGTTACATTTCTTTATTTTGTTTTTATAGATCCCTCTAATATTTAGTAAGGGACTTTGTTATTCATTTTCCATAATAAACCATGTCTTTATTATATGATATTTCCTTATTTATTTATAAAACTTAGTTCTACTTAATTTAGAGTTTGGAGGGAAATTTTTATATAATGATCATATATCATTATTTTATGTATTATATACAAAGGAATTAAATGAATCTAGGGAATAACAAGATATATACATTTTATTATAAGTAATATAGGAGTTAGGGTTTGAATTGTAAATGCTTACTCTAGGGTTTAGGGTTCCTAATATACCTATATTCTTTTGTTGATGTGAGTAAAGATTTATGGCTAAACATATTGTCTTTATGTTTGTGATCTTTAATGCTATCTGCCTTTAATATAGAAAGTTATTATCTAGAATATCTAATGGAAAAGAACTAATAAAGATAACTCCTAAGCACATATGGTTATGATAATTGGAAATGACAGAGATGTGCTTAAGTGATTTGCTATAGGAATATATTCATATAAAGCATTGTGAAAATAAAATGATTTATCCAACAGATGAGATGGAGGTTAAGCTTGGTTATAGATTTAGGGTTTAATGTTTACCAAGAATTCCTATCTTCCATAATTCACAATCCTTGAACTCTAATTAAGGAATTCCTTTCCTAGATATACTACTTCTTCATATCCATCATCATGTGTTAACATGATGATCTTTGTTACACAAGAATATTCTTATCCACCTTTAATTCTTCTAAATCCACTTATAAATCCAATGAGCTTGACACTAAAAACCCTTCATAATCCTCTCATATCTATACTTGGTTATATCAACTACTTTACTGCTGATAACCTCCAATCCAACAAGTAGTTACTTCTAACACCATTCATACCCTTCCATAATCATCCACCACTAACATTACTCAAGTAGATGTATATATCAAACTACTTCCTCAAAAGCTCACTATTATTTAATAGGAATACCACTACTTCAATAGATGTATACATCAAACCCTACTTCACCTCAAGTACTTAGTATTTCCAAAGAGGAAAATACTACTTCTTTAATCTAATGCTGTTCTAACATCCTCTTAATCATACTATATTATCTCTACTTCACTCTAGTAACTCATACTTCAACCTCACATTGTATTAATGTAACATTTCATGACTAATCTAGGATAAACTATCTATACTAGGGTTCAATCATGTTCTATCCACCAATGTCACTTATACATGATATAAGCATTCAATCTTGGTGACTAAAGCATGATCATTATAATCCTTTGATCCATTATGGTTTAGTTTTCCAGTTGGCTAATCAAGGCTTCATCCATACAACATTACAGTTGTATTATAATTATCTTCTGTTTATTTCTATTGGACTAAGAGATATTATTCATTGACTATACCTACTTGATCCAATAGGATTAGTCCTAGTAACTACCTTCAATACACATCCTTGTAACCTTTATCTCAGACACTCTTCTATTCATTTAGGAGTGAATTAACTCCATCAATTATCACATTGATCCTATTCTCTTCCAACACCCCCATCCTATAGATGATATTTAAATCTAGCCTTACTATTTACCCCTTCTTTCTTATTTCTTTATAGGCCTTAAGTGAATGCTATGATATGGTCAAGAGTTGATAGATCAAGAAGAAAGATATATGGTGAATGATCTTGACTTGGTTTCTTTCCTACTCAATCTCACTAAAGAGTTAAGGTTAGGTATTACCATGATACTCATGGTATAAGCAGATGAGATTAAGATAGATCAAGATTTAGTTGTTACATTCCTATTACTTAAGTTATGTTTATAACTTGGTATTCATGAGTTGTGTAATGAATACTAGGATATGATTACTTAAGGATCAAATATAACCATTAATTAATGTATTAGGGTTTAACTTTTATTACATTTGATCTACCCTTAGATCAAATCTCCCTTACCCAAAAGAAGGTTTTAGAAAAGGTCATATTGAAACTTATCGCAGTCAACTTGATGATCTACTTCAATTCCATCAAGTTGAGATAAGCTTCAATCACTTTGACAAGTTTTGTTCAAAAGAGCGAAAATTATTCGGATTTTCTATGCATGAATGCAATGCACACATCTGGGTTCAGCTTATTTCTAAGCTCTAATGCTGGGATGTTACACCGCCCGTGAAGCAAACCTCTAACCCGTTGGTGGGCCACCCTGGTCAGTGAGTCCTGTGGGTATACCCGGAAAGTATATCCCCAACAGTAGCCCCCGGAAGCCTCCAAGATCTAAAGTCGGATAAATCGTCTAGCTTTATGGTTTCTTCGTTTTGAGAATCTTGAAGGGTTCCCAAAAACATCTAACATTGATGTAGGATTCCGAATCAGTTGAGTCGGATATATTCTGCTCTGACCTTGATTTTCTCGTTGCTTGATTTGAAACATAAGCCAGATTTTATAGCAGCGTGCTGACTGACAACTTTACAGGTCAGGTCCCATCACTGACAGGATTTCCATCAGCACGACCGTTGGTGGGTCCGTTCCTTACGAAACAGAACTCTGTTTCAATGCCTGCGTGAAAATCGAGGGGGCGTAAGTGTCGCGAGGAAGCTTACTCCCCCTCTCCTATACGCGTGGTGATAATCGCGCGTCTCACCGCACGAATCTTGACACAAAGGCAAATAAGAGAGGAGAAAACCCTCCTTCCCATATTCACTTCTCCATCGATGCATTCATTCATAGCTTCCTCGTACTCCTCGAGCTCTCCGCACCAATTCCCATCTGCCCTTCATTGAGAAAAAATCTCTCTTTCCCCCACCAGCCCATCTTTCTCCAAAAAACTATGGCGTCTGCCTCATCTTCGGGAGCGGCGACGAGTTTGTCGGCGGCGGACGAGAAGAAGATGCGGAGTCTGTGGATCCCCAGCGCCATGGACACTACGGAGCTCCAGGTCATGGAGGATGAGGGGTTCATCGCTGCTGGCACGTGGCGGAGTGCTGCTGGACACGCCATCCCCGCGCCGAAGGACGACGAGAGGGTGTTGTTCAGCACTCACGTCGACCGCGGCCTTAGTCTGCCACCATCGGACTTCTTTGTCGAGGTCCTCAACTATTACGGTGTGCAACTCCACAATCTTCCTCCCAAATCTCTACTTGAGCTTAGTGCTCACGCAGCTCTGTGCGAGGGGTTTCTTGGCATTAGGCCAAGTCTCACCCTTTTCCAGTACTATTATGGTACTCGGAAGAATACCATCAGTGCTAGTGTGCCTTATGTCACCGGCACTCTTAGCTTAGTCCTTAGGAGGAATCGAATCTATCCTAGGATTAATGCTAGTGAGTCCGTCAAACGTTGGGCCGCAACTTTCTTTTATCATAAGGATATTCTGGCTCCGGTTAAGGCAGAAGGTCTTCCGGCGTTTGCCAATGGCGCCGCTCCCCACAAAAATTCATGGGATGCGGAGGCGCCGGAGCTATCGGATATTTTGATCCTTGCCATGAGGTGGATCGAATTTCTGATGAAGCATGAGGGTCTTCGTGGATCCGACTTGATCCACTGTTGGATGGAGCGACGGATTCTGCCTCTCTAGCACCACGGACACCGCCTCATGCACCAAATCACCGGCGACAAAAAGGACAGCATGAAGGTCAGCCCGAACCGGCTTGCATCGAAGGACTACAGAACCCTCATGAAATATTTGGTCAAGAAAAGAGTGGAATGAAAAGTTCCGGAAGTTTCCATGAAGTTGTATACATCCAGCCGTCCTCTGACTCTGGTAAATATTTCGACTCTGCTTTCGCGTTTCGTCGTTTTCTTTGGTTCTTTCTCCGACTCTATTTTCATCGATGCTTTTCCGATTCGGTCAGCTCGAGAAACTCTCCGAGTCTGAGCTAGCTCCACTAGAGGGCTATGCTTCTGACGACCCAGAGGCGACGGAGGATGATGAGGTGCAAGAAGTTGCCACCTCCGCCTCCAAGAAGCGTAAGGCGAAGGAAGTTGTTGCTGCTGGTAGCCAAGTGCTGCCAGTAGTTAAAAAGTAAGCATCTCACCTTTCATTTTTAGTACTCCTATACCTTTGTTATCTTTCCAGAGCACACCTAATACTTAGGATTTCTGTGTTCTAGATTTAAATCATCATTAAAGAGCAAGATTAAGCTTGAAAGCAAGCTAGGCAAGCAGCTGCGTCAGCAGAAGCTTGTTGTTTCTCCAGCTATGCCACCGTCGACCCCATCCACTGCTCCGTCAGCGCAGGGAGCTTCTGCATCCCCTAACGGGTAATGATCAGGCAACTGGTAAGGGTGAACCCGTAAAGGGTAATGATCCCATGGTTATGACCACCAGTACTGTGGATAAGGTGATTGACTCTACTGTTCCTGGCTTCAAGAGGAAGGAGAAAGAAGAGATCCTCAAACTGGCTCAGTCCAGTCTTGAGGAACAAATCTTGACCCTAGAAGCAGCGAGCCAATAGGAGGAAGACGTCAAGCTGGTCAGCCTCCTGGACCAAATTTTGGTCCGGGATGCTAAAATTGCGTTCGGCGAACTTCCAGCGACGAATGTTCCGTCCCTCACCCTTACCAAGAAGGTGTTTCAGAGCACCAAACTCGTATTTGAAAAGTTGCATCTGGAACACATTGTAAGTTTTCGATTCTTATTTGCATTTATTATCATATCCTCTAGCCCCCAAGCATAAAGTTGGATAAACATCATTGGATCCAGGTTGATGCTTTTAGGTTGCAAAAGAACGATGTAGTGTAGCCCCCAAGGCTCGTGCTGTAATTTTACTTAGTTAAATTTGCAGCCCGAGTCTTAGTAGCCGTCTGACGGTATTCCGTCTCTAAACCTATAGAAAATTGCATCTTCCAACCAGGAATTGCTCAACAATATTTCCAACAAGCGCAAAGAAATCAAAGCTTTGCGCTTTGAAAATTCAAAGTTAAAAGTTGAAAAAGATGAAGCAGAAGGTAAACTTTTCCGTCTTCCTCTTTGCCAGTTTAAATGTTTTGTCATAGTCGGACGTTCTTTATCCGACTGATATTTTTGTATTTGCAGAATTGTTGTGCCAATCCAGTAAGATGGTGGAGCAGGCCGAAAACTTCAAAGTCTAGGAGGCAGAGAATACTAAACTCCAGGAAAAGCTTAAGACCCTAATTGTGGAGACAGAGAAATCTGTAGCTGCAGTTTTGGAATCAAGCAACCACGAGACCGTGAGGCTCGAGAAGCTCCTAGCCCTCGGAGATAAACAACTTGCTGATCTCGAGAAGGAGTTAGATATTCAGAAGGATCTTGCCTAGGCCTCAGCAAGTGAACTATACAGCCTCCGCAAGGAGCATGCTGAATGGAATCACTCTGTTCTTGGTAAGATTTCTGAATCTTTTCTTTGTGTTATTCATTTTTCGACTTTAGTTTCAGTCAGAATTTTGACTTTTTGTTCTTTCCTAGCCCCCTTGAATCTTTCCGATTCTTCCACATCCGAACCTCGCCTCAAGCGCATTAAGCTCGTCGGAGATGTCTTGTTTGACTTCCGCCAACCTCTAGAAGAGGCTGGCGAAGCCGTCAAGCTTTCTGATTTGCACAAAATGTCAGTGCACGAAGTGAGGGACAAAGTGAAAGAAATTTCGAAGCTGATTGAGGACTGGAAGATCTCCTACGCTCGGACTGCTGTGCAAACAGCTCTGACCATGGTGATGAGCCATCATAACGAGATGGAAAACTGGAACGTCACCAAGGGCATTACCGTGGATGATGATGAGGGTAACCCGCAAGATATCAAGGCCATCCAAGAATCTTGTGCAGGTTACGCTTGTCGGGTGGCGGAGATGACCAACTATACGACGCCATTCTTCGAATCCATCACCGTGCCTCCTTCGCCTCAAGATCCAGAGATCAGTAACGCCTCCGAGTTTGAGATCGAGGGCGACACTGCTTCATCACCATCGCCTGCAGCATAAACTTATCGTTATCTGAAACTTATGGCAATGTAATGATGGCTACAATATCTATTTTGTGCTGGTCTGTAAAAACTGATGCTTTTACTATCTTAGCACTGTTTTGTTTATATATTTTTATACTTTGTGCTTGAAAATTTCTGAAGCACTCCTTTTTTTATGCCTATACTTATCGGTTCATATGGCCCTCTGCCTCGTCCCTTTCATGGGTTGGCCAACCTTTAGAACGGAAAATTTGCCGAGCAACGGAGCGCAATTGCTAAACCAGTTTAAACTTGGAAACAAAGCCAGCTTCCAGTACCAACAACTCATTAATCGGAAAATGCCCGTGTCTAAGCAATCAGATAAAGAATCAAAGTATAGACAATAACTTAAATTTTGTACCCTACGGTATCATTTGTTAAATGGTTCAAAAATCATAACCAGAACAAACATGAGCATAAAGTACTTTCAAGTATTATGGGACTTTTGAAAAAATTACATGCTCTTTTGGAAATAAGATGGCAAAAACGTCTCAAAAATAACAATATGAGGAAACTAACACTTTATTTCACTTTGAACATGTACATATATGATTACAAGGAAATGTAACTAAGAATAGAAGGGACGTAGCTGTGCAATATTCCATGGACGGTCTATTTCCTCCGGGTGTGTGCTGCCACTAGCTCTCTTCCTTTTCCGAGTATCAGGTCTTTCCTTGACTGGTCTCATGTCGGTTAAGTAATATAACCCATTATGCAGAACTCTGCTAACCATAAAAGTTCCTTCCCAAATTGGGGAAAGTTTGTGCTTTCTCTTTTGCACAAGTCGGAGAACTAAATCGCCTTTTATAAAAGAACGGTTTTCCACTCTCTGACTATGATACTTGCGTAACTTGTACTGATAGGCTGTAGATCTCTGTTTAGCAACGACACGTACTTCTTCGATTATATCGAGATCATCTTGCCTAGAAACTTCTTCATCTTCTTTGATATACTCTTTAACTCGTGGAGCTTGATGTATCAGATCACTCGGAAGAACTTCTTCTGCACCAAAGACCAAGAAGAAAGGAGTGTAGCCGGTTGATATGTTAGGAGTTGTACGTAAGCTCCAAATCACAGACGGTAATTCTTCCGCCCAAGCCCCCGCGGCCCAACGAAGCGGTGCCTCAAGGCGAGGTCGGATTCCTTGTAAAATAAGACCATTAGTTCTTTCGACTTGTCCATTGGCTTGTGGATGTTCGACTGATGCAATATCAAGTCGAATTCCTTGTTATTTTGCAGAATTCGGCAAGTTCCCCCATGGAAAAGTTGCTCCCGTTGTCAGTAATTATACTGTGCGGATATCTGAATCTGATGATTACGTCCTCGACGAATCTTCTGGTTGTGGCTCCATCGCAACTTGTTACGGGTTTAGCCTCAATCCATTTTGTGAATTTATCCACCATCGCTAGTAGGTGAGTGAATCCATATTTTGCCGTGCGAAACGGCCCTACCATATCAAGCCCCCAGACCGTGAATAGCCATGTAATAGGGATTGTTCGTAGTTGTTCATCCGGAACGTGTGCCTGATGAGCGTACTTTTGGAAGCCTTTGCACGTTTTCACCAGTTTATCGGCATCTGCCTTAGCTGTAAGCCAAAAGAATCCGTGTCAAAAAGCTTTTGCTACTAAGCATCTGGCTGTAGCATGGTGACCACACTCGTCTTCGTGGATTTCTCTTAATATTTCCACTCCTTCTTCCGAAGAAATATATCTCTGAAACACGCCAGAAACACTCCGTTTATAGAGCTCACCATTTATTATAGTGTATGCTTTTGCTCGTAGGATAACCTGTCGGCTCAAGACTTCGTCTTCGGGTAATTTTCCGTCTATCGGAAAATCCAGATAGGGTTTTGTCTAGCTAGGAATTACAGCCAGAACTGTTATTAAAGGTGAGTCGGTTTTCGTCGAATAGTCCTCATCAACTCTGACTATGGAGGGGACCCTTAAATGCTCTAGAAAAACTCCATCCGTTACTTTTTTTCGCGCAGAGCCTATCCTTGATAGGGCATATGCTTCCTCATTTTCTGCTCGAGGGATGTGTTGAACTTCAAAACCCTCGAACGATTTGGATAATTCATCCACAACAGCTTTGTATGCTGCCATGTCGGATACTTGCTGAGCAACTAAATCCGAGTCTCCGTAACACATGAGTCTTGATATGCCAATGTTTTTGGCCATGCGTATTCCATGTAGCAGTGCTTCATACTCGGCAATATTATTGGTTGCCGTGAAGTGTATTTGCAACACATAGAAGAACTTATCTCCTTGGGGTGATTTTACCACCACGCCAGCCCCCGAGCCTCCTCGTGCTTTTGATCCGTCAAAGTGAAGGGTCCAAATTCCGAGTATGGAGGGCCTGTGTTTTCTGTCGTTTCTTTCCAATGAACAACAAAGTCGGCAAGAATTTGGGACTTGATCGCTATATGTGGTTTGTACTCAATGTCGAAAGATGCAAGCTCTATTCCCCACTTTGTGACACGTCATGTGGTGTCGCGGTTGTTGATCATATCTCGCAGAGGAGATGTGCTCACTACTGTGATCTTGTGCTCTTGAAAATAGTGGCGTAGATTTCTGGATGCAAAGAACACTCCATAAGCAAGCTTTTGATGATGTGGATACCGTTGTTTTGATTCTGTCAGGACCTCACTTAGATAATAAGTTGGCCGCTGCACCTTATGCTCGTGGCCTTTTTCCTCGCGCTCAACTACTGTTACCACACTTATGACCTTATTGGCCGCTGCAATGTAGAGTAACATAGGTTCCTGAGGTTCTGGCGCCGCGAGAACTGGTGGATTTGAAAGCAAATCTTTCAAACTTTGCAGTGCAGTTTCAGCTTCTGGGGTCCAGACAAATTTGTCGGTTTTCTTCAAAAGTTTATATAAAGGTGCAGCTCTTACGCCAAATCGGTTGACGAACCAACTCACTGCTGCAATGCAACCAGTGAGGCGTTGTATGTCCTTCAGGCGAGTCGGCCTGGTAATGTTTAAGATAGCCTTGATTTTGTCCCGGTTCACCTCGATGCCTCGCTTAGAGACGATGAAACCTAATAATTTTCCGGCTGGAATTCCAAAGAAACATTTCTTCGGATTTAGCATCATGTTGAATTTCCGTAGACTAGCAAACGTTTCATCCAAGTCAGAAATTAAAGTTTCATTATTTTTGAACATAACTACTATGTCGTCTACGCATACGTGGACGTTGCGTCCGATTTGGTCGTTGAGACAATGTTGCATGGCACGTTGATATGTTGCTCCTGTGTTCTTTAAGCCAAAAGGCATAGTTTTGTAGTAGAAGGTTCCGAAAGGAGTGACAAAATACGACTTGATTTGATCCGAATTTTTCATCGATATTTGGTGATATCCAGAATATGCGTCGAGAAAATAGAGTACTTCCGAACCCGCCGTTCAATCGATAACTTGATCGATTCTTGGCAAAGGAAGCGGATCTTTTGGCATGCCTTGTTAAAAGCAGTATAATCAACACACATCCTTAAATCAATGTGTCCTTTTTAGGGACGAGTACAGGATTTGCCACCCAATCTGTATGGATGACCTCTGTTATGAAATCCGCTAGCTCTAAGCGGGCTAATTTCTTGGCTATTGCTTTGCGCTTTTCATCACCAAACTGTTGCAAGTACTGTTTGAAGGGTTTAGTGTCTGGGTACACATTAAGAGAGTGCTCGGCAAGTTCCCTAGGTACTCTGGTCATGTCAGATGGCTGACATGCGAAGATATCACTATTAGCTTTGAGGAACTCGATGAGCACGCTTTCCTATGCGTGGCCTAAGCCTACCCCTATGTTCGTCGTCTTGGAGGGATCATCTTCCTTCAGCTATGCCTTCTTCGTCTCTTCCGATGCCTTGAACTGCAAACTTGGCTTCATCACCTCGTTCTTAGCGGGCATCTCGGACGGATTGATGGTCTTCTTGATTTCCTGGTACTCATGGGCGTGCAGCACGGCTTTGGCGAAGGCAGCAGATCCTTCCTCGCACTCTTGCGCCTTCCTCGGATTTCCTCGTACGATGATTACGCCCTTTGGACCTGGAAGTTTATTCATGTTGTAGATGTAACAGGGACGGGCCATGAACGCCTAGTAAGCCGGACGTCCGAAAATGGTGTGGTAAGCACTTTTGAATGGTACCGCCTCGAAGGAGAGTGGCTCGGTCTGGTAATTTTCTCGGGTTCCGAATGTCACGTCCGGAGTAATCTCACATAGAGAATTTTCCTGTCTCCCTGGTACAATGCCATGGAAAGTTACACTGCTGTAACTCAACTGGCTCTTGTGTAGCTTCATGCGGTGGAGTGTCTCGACGTAGAGTATATTGATACTGCTCCCACCGTCCATGATTGTTTTTGAGAACTCATAGCCATCAATAAGAGGATTGACGACCAGAGGATACTTTCCCCAACAATGTGTTTTCCTCGGTTGATCTGAATGATCAAAGGTGATAGTCACTTCTGACCAATCCGGGAATTGGGGGACAGCCGGAACCGTGGAATTGAGCTCACGAATAACCGCCTTTTTGTCCGTAGCTGGTTGGGATCCAAGGAAGCAGACGTATGAGTCTTTCTTGGTCAGAAAAGTCTTCTTTCCATCCGACTTGGGCTCTACGGCAGCTTCTGCCTCTTCCATGACAGAATCTTCCTTAGACTCCTTTCCTTTCTCGGAATTTTTCTTTCCTTTTCGTCACTTGGCTCTGTAGCCAGCGGATTCGTCTTTCTTGATGTCATTATTGAAACGACACTCGGCATTTGTATGGGTAGATCCTCCGTTGCTATCCAGGTGGTGGACATAAGGATTATTGGCAATGTCAGCCCAGGTATAGGTTCTTCCGGGTTGTTAGTCTCCTCTGCCCTGGATTCGGGAAGTTCCTCGGCCTCTAACACGGCCGCCTAGGCGCCCTCCTCATCCTCCAGACCTGAACGTTGCGTTGACAACTGTGTTGTCCGGAGCCGGATTTTCGTTCGAGGTGTTCTTGCGCTTCTGAGTTTTCTTTGGCTGTTTGGCCGCATTGGGATTGGCCAGAATATTTAGCAGCCCTTTTGAATCATCATCGGCATCAGCATACTTGCTTGCCGTCTCTATCATTTCTCCCAAATCTATGACGTGGTCACGCTTCAGCCTGTGACGTAAAAATCCGACTGGAAGTCCTGCAATAAAATCTTCTATCGCAATTTGCTCATTTACTCCTTCGTAGGAGTTCTTCATATCGATCCATCGTCCGAGGTAATCCCGGCAAGTTTCTCCGGGTCTTCGGGTGCAACGCTGCAAGTCTCTGACTGTGCAGGGCCTCCTATATGTTCCCTCGAAGTTTGAAAAGAACGCACTTTGCATATCATACCAGTTATGATTTGAATTCTCTGGCAGTTCATTGGGCCATGATTGAGCCGTCTTCCTCAACATCGGCGGGAGATATCGGACTGCAACCAGGCTGTTTCCTCCTTTGGCGATGCAGCAAGCCTGGAAAAATCTTGGAGCCAAGTATCTGGCCGAGCTGCTCCGTCATAGGGCTGAATGTGCTTGGCGATGCCAAAGTCAACCGAAAATTTTGTCTGACGTATACGTGGACCAAAGCACTTGGGTCCCACGTACACATCTTCTTCCTCGTACCTTCGTGCTTCTATATTTGATTCGATGCGATGGCGAGCGTCGTTTGGCGAGAGTGATCTGCGCCTTGGAGGCTCACGGCTTCTGCGCGGTGGAGTCGGATTTCTGCTTCTTCTCTCACCATTGCCGCCTCCGCCCCTGCAGCTTCCGTGGCTACGACGTGATCCTTCATGGTCACTGCTGGGAGGCGATGGTGGCTCTGTTGGATTATTTCCGGCTGGGTTTCTTGGTGGTGGCGGTGGAGCCTCATTATGCTGACTCCAATGCATGTTTCTTCGGGCACCGTTCCTACTAGATTCAGGACGATCTGGATCATCTCTTCGTCCGGTGTTGCCAGCCGGACAGCTCAGTGGTGGCATCCTTAGACGATCTTGCTCCTCTCGCTGGCGGTGTGTTTCTGGGTCTTCTCTATAGCGATTATTTTGCCGATGATGGTTCTGATGGGGGACCATTGCCCTGATGGTGTCTTTAGCCACAGCCGGAATAACTCTTGCCCAGTCACGTGCCGGCCGGCAAGAGTGGCTGTTGGAGCCAGTCCTAGAATTTTCTTCTTCTCCACGGGGACCGTAGCGCTGAGCCGTATCCCTGTGGAGCCTTACGTCCGTGCTTTGATCAACGTTAGTGTGGTAAAACTCGTATTTTGAGGCCATCTTTCCACTGAATGACGCAGTTGTCTTCTGCTGCTTTAATCCTTTGTCAAGCAACACAACGCACTACTGGACCTGCTGCGGAGACGGATTGTTGGCGAGGATGGCTTGAGCTGCTGCAGCGTTTTCCACCGGTGTGCTGTAGACTCGGATCTTCTCTCCATATTTTCCGTCGAATAGATCTTTGTGGATATCCAGGTTCTTGTTTATAAGAAACGGACCTCCCCTTGTTTTGTTTGGATGTCGCTTGAAATCTGACTGATATCTAGCAGGATCACTGTCTAACTGCTGTCTCATCTCGACGAGGCGTGCGGCCTCTTCAAGTAGAAACAAGCGGTGATTTTCGAGGTCCTCAGCCCTTTTCTCCAGTGCCTCCGGTGTAAGATCCGAAGCCGTTGGGATTGGAATTGTGAGAGCATCTCCGTAGATTTCGCGTGCACCCTTGGTGACAACGTGTCCATCCACGGGAGGATCAATCGGGGTGGGATTAATCGGATCTCCATCCTGTTTCTCCATCTCGATCTCTTCATCAACTTTTTATTCGTTGGTTTATTCACGTCCAGCTCTGCCGGAGTCGGATTCTTGTTCTTCTTCTTCTTCTTTGACCGTCTGGTAGCCTTAATGTGCGTACCACTGGCAAAGACGGCTTTTGGTCCGGTACCGGAGGATAAACTTCTGTCAGTACTTTCCTTCATGGTTGGCTTGTACACCTCGGAGGAATCTCCGGTGTCCACATCATCCTGCGAGGTGTAGCCTTCATCCATGTTATCATATGGACCAGGAGGAGTTTCTGGCCCCTGGCGTTTGTGTAAAGACGTGTTGTTGCTCGTACTCCTCTATCTCTTTGTCGAAGTCTCGAAGTTCCTACGACGTGATTGACTCCGTTGGGGAGCCGGGTAAGTCGACGTTTCTTTGATTGCATCTAGGACCGAGTCGCTACCAGCTCCAGCATCGACAGAGTCAGATCCAGTGCTTATGTGGTAGACGAAACAGTGCTTATTCTTGTTCATGTTATTGAGGTACTTGTATAACTTGGTTTCCTCTTCGACATCAGCAAAGCTGGATCCGTAGCGGATGTACTCCTCATCTGTGTATCCGATCTCGCTGGAGAGATTGGATCTGACTTCTTCTTCCACCTCTTCTTCCACTTCAGGAGTGGGTTGGTTTAACATCCCAAAAATACTAAACTTGGATCATCAAACTCTAATTATCAAAATTAGGGTTAACAAAAACTTTTCTAAATAAAAATATGAAAGCATGCATGTGTGTATGCATCCCATTTTGAATTCTTTTGAATTGCCTTGTTTATGTGTTTATTTGCTTGTAAAAGGATTCTTAGGTGAAATAAACATCATCTAAACAATTCCCAAACTTTTCCCAAAGATAAATAAATCAAAACAAACAAAATGAGTGAATGGTCATTTTGACCAATTTAACTCCCATGCTTACTTTGGCTGTCCCAAACTTTCAGTACTTAACAGAAACTTGTTTGGATCTTTACACCCCTTGATAGTACTCTTAACAAAGTATCAAGGGCCACCTTGTGATCATCCAGAAACTTTCAAATGCATAGTTTAAATGACAATTCAAAATTGAATCTTTATCATAGGGGAAGATCCCACTTTTTCAAAAACCACTCAAACCAACTCAACTTTCAAAACCCAAGCATCTACAGACTCACCAGCACCTACCTAGCACACCCACCAAAAATATTTTCAAAATTCAAAACTTGAATTCTTGCGGCCATTTCATCAAACACCTTACTGATTCAAATCAAATAAAATCTAAACACTATTGTGAGCAGTGATTGGAGCCTAACTTGTTCCCTCTCTACCTCACAGCAACCTCATTAGATAATCTAGCAAACTAAACCAAGCACTAGCCCCACTGTAAGCTTGGCAATGCCATCAATGGTGAACAGCCAAAGCTCACCATATCACCCCAGTGTGGACAGCAAGCGAGGAGAAGAAACAAGCCTAGCCAACATGTCTGGGAGAAAGCCAACACCCCACCGCCACTCCCTGTCCAGCGCTCGAGCGTTGCCAACCCCTAGACCACACGCACAGACCGTGCTACAGCTCGCCAGCAACCATGCCGAGCACGCGCCAAAGCGCCGCCCTCGACACACGCCCACAGACCGCGCGCCGCCCTCACCGCGTGCATACACGATCACCACCGACCCAGGAGACCGCCAGACATCCTCGTTCGCCGCCCCATGCCTTACACCCACCGCTCGCCATCGAAGACGCCGCCTCGGACGCGCAGAGCATCACGTGTTCTAGACCGTTTGCCACCGCCGCTACATGCGCATTAAAGCCGTAGACCATCGCCAGGAGACCACCAAGAAATCGCCACCGCCGGCCATGCCTCTAGCAGCCCGTAGCCATGTCGCCACCGTCGCCTTCCCATCCCGTTTGGTCTCGTCGTCGAGACTATAAATAGAGGCTACCCCAGCCGAATTGAGCAAACCATCTCACTCCCCTCTCCTCACTGATCGTTCCACCCTATTCCCGAAGCAAGGCGAGCAGCGCTTCGCCGGAATTTCACCAGAGCCCGCCGCTACTGGAGAAGAAGGGAGCCAGCGATTGGAGCCACCCCAGGAGAAGCTGCCGGTACCAGGAGGTTCGCCGTTGTCGACTTCGTCATTCTCCGACCCCCGCCTGAGCCTCGGTGAGCCCCCGACGACCCCCACCTGCCGCGTTAGGGTTCAGTCTCGCCGGCGTTGCCCGACGTGGACGACGACCCTCGGCCGTTGATCTTCTAATCCAACACACCACGTTGCCCCGTACCGCTTCGCACCCCCTCGTCTCACTGACGCGTGGGTACAACAACTTAACCAGACCACGTAAGGGCTATTCTTAGTAGGCCGGCCCAGTATTGTTTCCCGCGTAACCCAGTTGTTTGAATTTAACCTTTTCCATTTTAATTCAAACACACTTCTGTACATAGTTTCAAAAATCAACCCAACTCGATTCAGTGAACCAAATTGAATGAAACCAATTTTGTTAGAAAGGTCTGGAAGTGTTGAATCCAAGCCCGTTGGATTTAAATCATTTGGATCTGTGGATCACCCGTGGTAAAAATAACAACGCAGAAGCTTTTCTGCATTCAAACATTTTTCAAATTTAAACCATAATAGATTTTGAGTTGATTCCAACTCTCAAAAATCACATTTGATCATACCTTTCAGAATATATAAAAATATATGGGTTTACTTACATAAATAATGTTCAAGTAATAAAAGGATGCCACATAGGAATTTCTAGTCACTTATTTTATTTAAAAATAAAAGGTTAAACCTTATTAAATTGTGACACCACTTTAAATCACATTCCCATGGACTAAAATATGTGGTGATGACATGTGTCAACATGATCCCATGTTTGGTTTGGACAATATTAAATCTTAAGTAGTTTTTCAATGAGTAGAAATTACTTTTCTAAAAATAAAAGGAATTAAACCAAGCTTTGATCTTGTAATGTTAGTGATGATGCTAGATCATCTATAGGACCCCTTTTGTGGGATGATTGCAAGTAGTTAAGTATTGTTTGGTGATTGTGTACCTCGTATTTATTCATAGACGCTAGTACCGACCAAGGATACGAGGAGGAAGGAGGATACTACGAAGAAGAAGCCGAGGAGAACTTCAACCACTACTCTGCTCAAGGCAAGCCTAATACTACTAGTTGAATGTGCAAGATAACACTTGCAATTATGAAAGTTAGATAACCTATGCAATGCACTAAGCATGCTTGGTTAGACATATTTGATGATACCCAATCCTAGTTTTACTTGCAAGCTTTCTACTTTATTTCTTTATCAAAGCTATTACTTAGAGTTTACTTAAGTGAATTGTAGATACTAGAAGGATATTTGAAGGTTGCATAAAGAGCATAAAATTTGGCCTAAGCTAGATAATCTTGATGTCATCCTAAGGCATGAGATTGAACTTAGTTAAAACTCCACATGTTTACCACCCCTCATTAGTACTTACCCCCACTTGTATATACTAGTGGTAAGCATGAAACTTGATCAAATTTAGATGGGAATACTTGGTGGAAAAATGGTTATGAAAACCTTGGAATGATGGATCATTCTATTGAAATGTTTTGGACATGTGTTTCCGAACACCAGATGATTTATGGTGATGAAAATGTTGAGGCATGAGCCTTAGCCCTTTATAAAACTGATGGTTGTCTGGATGCGATACCATTCCAATTTTATCGTACAACCACAATACCCAAGAATTAGGTAGGGCTTGACTGGAAACTTATATACCTTAGTATTAGTTCCCTCACGGCCAAGGTCTGAGCTGAAGCTACCTTGTGAAGATTGTCCACCTGTGCAGTACCCAAGATGACAGTTGGTCATGGTTGGGAGGCCAAACTCACAGGAGAGATGCTTATACTAGGGCGTGTAATTGAAAGGTTAGGATTGATTATCCGCATACTGAGTATGGTGAATTCAGGATTTGTTCCTGACGGATGTATCGAATATTGTGGTGAAAGTGTACAATCTCTGCAGAGTGTCAAACTATTCGAATAGCCACGTCCACGGTTATGGACAGTTGGAGTGGCCATACTATTCCCCCATCAGATGTTTTCAAAACGACTTATGAAATGAATTGAGACTTTGACTTGGCCACAACAGAGTTGTGATATGAGATACAAGTTCCCACTTAGAGCTATAAAACTTTAAATAGCATTCTTTGCTTCTAAACTTAGTAGATGTAAATCTGGCTTTTTGCAAAACAACCCTAGAGCTTAGTGTCCTACTACAAAACCCCTTCACTTGTTAGTATTAGTTTGCGAGTACTTAAAGAGTACTCATGGCTTTGTCCCTGGCTATTCCCGTGGCCATACTATGAAGAGGAGTACCTGGAGGATGGACCCCAGGAAGGTTACGACCACTAGGATCATCTCCCATCGTTAGCATTGCCTGTGACCCAGAAGATGGAGCTTCGCCTATGCTACTGTTATGATTACGTATTCTGATGCTTGTGTTGTATTAAGACTGGATCATGAGATCATTATTTGTGTAAGACCTTATGTATGGTTTGTAATGGATGATGTATTGTGGTATCCAATTCTGTTATGTCTCACAAAAATGGTAATCTTGGGATTGCGATGTATCGCATAACAGGCATCTGGGATTAAAAATCCGGGTGTTGACAAGTTGGTATCAGAGCCATCCTGAACATAGGAGACCCTAGTTAGACTGGACGTTTGAATCAAAAACTTAGTTTCAAAACCAAAAGAAGCAAATATTTACAAAAAGTTATTCCCATTCTTATCACTTACTTCTTTCATGAAAATTCATGCTGCTCAAAAACTCTTGCAAAATACATAAAAATTTGACACACCTGTGCACTCTACTAACTTACTCATCTTATATTCTTTTAGATGGACGTGAAGTACAGCAAGTTTTACCAGTTGGGAAATGGAGGAGACCTTATTTTTGGACCAGCTTTCGGAACTTCTGGAGCGTCGGCACCCCAAGTTCTTCGGAGCTCAGCTCAATGATCAAGGAGGAGAAGATCTGAAGTGGCTAATTGTTGCAAGTCTCCGAGGAAAGATTGAACCTCCCACTGCTGAGGGAATTCAGTTTACCTTAAGAGAGAACAACTGGCTCGATGGACTTGCCAGGGCCATGTAGGAAGCTCTTGCCCGTCTGTGTGGGAAAAGTATCAACCAGATCAAGGGTACCCGCTTTGAGTTTTGTCCAAGCCGTGATGCTAATGGACAGCCACTGGAAGCCCCATACCACCACGAACTGAAGACTCAATTGGACCACCTCAGCTTCATGATGTACGATCGTCAGCAGGAGTTGGATAACTGCCATGACTACTCCAACCACAAGTCCGCCATCATCAAGACGAAGGATAAGACCATTGCCATGCTAGCGAAAGATCGCAAGTCTCGCCGTTGTCAGCTCGACAAGAAGGAGCGCATCATTGCCCATCTTCGCCACCGTATCTCGTCTTTGGAGGAGACCATCCACGAGAGATACATGCAGTTGGAGGAAAGGGAGAATGCCGGAGAGGATCTTCGTGGAGACCCCTACTCCTATCTCAGCGATGATGATGATTTTCTGGAAGATCAGGCTATGGATTTCTTCACCGATGAGGATGATTATGCCTTCATCGATGACGACGAGGATGATTAGGATGACGACTACACCAACTCCGAGGAGTAGTAGCACTTGAGCACTAGCATAGTGAGTAGTATTCGGTCCCACTGTATCGTAGTTTCCAGAATGGTTCTTAAAACCATCTGTTTTCCTTTGTTGTGGTGTGTGTTGTACCGTGTGCTATGATTGAATAAAAAGCAAGTTGCTAGAAAAATCTGAGTCAAACTTTAATTTTTTTTCAAAGTCCCAGAACCTTAGAAATTTCCCTCTTTTCTCATGATCTATCTCAATCTTCACATGCCACGTGGAGGAAGTGGTTCATCCCCGGACCCGATGTTGCAGATCCTGCAAATATTGGTTTCGAACCGCGAAGCTGAAAGAGCCGAACGTCAAGCCAACCTAGCCACCCTTCAGCAGATAGCTCAGCTAGCCCACAACAACCAAGGCCAAGGAAATCAGGACAACCACGGATCTAAGCTAAAGAATTTCCAGAATACCAACCCGCCTATTTTCACTAAGTCAGAAGAGCCCCTAGATGCCGACGATTGGTTGCAAACCATGGAAAATAACCTGGAAGTCGCCGGAGTGGAAGCCAACGAGAAAGTTCTGTTCGCCACCCACTATCTAGCCAGAGATGCCAGGGCATGGTGGAACAGTGTTCGCGCAATGACCGGAGGCCAGATGATGACCTGGGAGGAATTCAAGGTCAAGTTCAGTACAACCCATGTGCCACCGGGTTTGATCAAGAGGATGAGAGACGAGTTCAGAGAACCGAAGCAAGGAAGGATGACCGTAGTGAAATACCGTGAGAAATTTTTGTCATTATCTAGGTATGCCTCGGATGAGATCGAAACTGAAGCCAAGAAGAAAGAAAGATTCCTGAATGGTCTGCACGATGAGATGCAGACTGTGTTGGTCAATATTCCCTTTACGGATATTGAAGCCCATGTCGACTCTGCCATCCAGATGGAAGGAAAGATCAACCAAGCCAATGAGAACCGCAAGCGTCGCATGATGCATCAACCAGGACCCCATTCGCCCTAACCCATCTCCAGGATTTTCCCCGAGAACCAACAGACCCCCGATGAACCGTCCGACCTATCCCAACCGTGGAAACCCTAGTCCCGGAGGAAATCACAACAACCCCGGTAACTCTAGCAATTTCAACCGTGCCCCACCCAAGTTCAACAACAATGCTACCACCAACCCCAACACTGCCCCGAGGACTGGAAGCAATGTTGTGCCTGTTGCAGCAAAGGACAAGTCGCAAGTGAATTGTTATGACTATGGAAATAAGGGTCACTACTCCAACGAGTTCCCCAACAAGAAGAATGCCGCAGCCCCCAATGCAAATGCCCCAGCTCAGCAGCAGCGTCGTGTTCAGCCAGGAAGAAGGTTTGCCCCAGGGAATTCACTCAACCGCAACGGCCGTATTTTCCTCATGCATGCTGAAGAAGCTCAGGAAGCGCCAGACGTCGTGTTGGGTATGTTTTCTGTTAATTCAGTACTTGCAAGAGTGTTTTTTGATTCTGGTGCATCGCATTCATTTGTCACCGAAGAATTTGCATGCACTAGTAAAATTCAACCAATAAAACTGAAGCATGTTATGATCGTCCAAATTCCCGGTTCAACCACCAAGGCTAGGCAAATTTGCAAAGCCACCCTATCCGAATCCATGGCATAGATTTTTATGCTAATCTGATAGTACTCGGAACTAAAGGTTTGGAAGTAGTACTAGGAATGGATTGGATCTCCAAACATAAAGGATTAATTGACTGTGCCAAGAAAGCCATAACCATGACCAGTATAGCCGGAATATCAGTCGAGCATGTATCTGAAACCTTACCTCGTCAATTGAAGTGCAACAAGAGTATAGCCCAATCTACCATTGAGAAAGTCTGGATAGTCTGTGAATACCCCGATATATTTCCAGATGTTTTGCCCGGTATGCCCCCAGATCAGGATATCGAGTTTATCATCGAACTAATCCCCGGAATAGGACCCATAGCCCAGAGACCCTATAGTATGAACCCAACGGAACTGGCAGAACTAAAGAAGCAACTGGATTCCATGTTGGAAATTGGATTGATTCAACCAAGTGCGTCACCTTGGATATCACCTGTTTTGTTTGTGGATAAGAAAGATGGAGGTAACCGTTTGTGTACGGATTACCGAAAGTTGAATGATGTCACCATCAAGAACAAGTACCCCTTGCCCAAGATAGAAGATTTGTTTGATCAGTTGACTGGTGCCAAAGTGTTTTCTAAGATTGATCTTAATAGAAACTTGTTTGGATCTTTACACCCCTTGATAGTAATCTTAACAAAGTATCAAGGCCCACCTTGTGATCATCCAGAAACTTTCAAATGCATAGTTTAAATGACAATTCAAAATTGAATCTTTATCATAGGGGAAGATCCCACTTTTTCAAAAACCACTCAAACCAACTCAACTTTCAAAACCCAAGCATCTACAGACTCACCAGCACCTACCTAGCACACCCACCAAAAATCTTTTCAAAATTCAAAACTTGAATTCTTGTGGCCATTTCATCAAACACCTTGCTGATTCAAATCAAATAAAATCTAAACACTATTGTGAGCAGTGATTGGAGCCTAACTTGTTCCCTCTCTAGCTCACAACAACCTCAGTAGATCATCTAGCAAACTACACCAAGCACTATCCCCACTGTAAGCTTGGCAAGGCCATCAATGGTGAACAGCCGAAGCTCACCATGTCACCCCAGTGTGGACAACAAGTTAGGAGAAGAAACAAGCCTAGCCAACATGTCTGGGAGCAAGCCAACACCCCACCGCCACTCCCTGTCTAGCGCTCGAGCGTTGCCAACCCCTAGACCACACGCACAGACCGTGCTCAGCTCGCCAGCAACCATGCCGAGCATGCGCTAGAGCGCCGCCCTCGACACACGCCCACAGACTGCGCGCCGCCCTCACCGCGTGCATACACGATCACCACCGACCCAGGAGACCGCCAGACATCCCCGTTCGCCGCCCCATGCCTCACAGCCACCGCTCGCCATCGAAGACGCCGCCTCGGCCGCGCAGAGCATCACGTGTTCTAGACCGTTTGCCACTGCCCCTACATGCGCATTAAAGCCGTAGAGCATCGCCAGGAGACCACCAAGCGATAGCCACCGCCGGCCATACCTCTAGCAGCCCGTAGCCATGTCGCCACCGTCGCCTGCCCATCCCGTTCGGTCTCGTCGTCGAGACTATAAATAGAGGCCACCCCCAGCCGAATTGAGCACACCATCTCACTCCCCTCTCCTCACTGATCGTTCCACCCTGTTCCCGAAGCAAGGCAAGCAGCGCTTCGCTGGAATTTCACTAGAGCCCGCCGCTGCTGGAGAAGAAGGGAGCCAGCGATTGGAGCCGCCCCAGGAGAAGCTGCCGGTACCAGGATGTTTGCCGTCGTCGACTTCATCATTCACCGCCTCGAGCCCTGTGAGCCCCGACGACCCCACCGCCGATTAGGGTTCATCTTGGCGTTGCCCGGCGTGACGACGACCCTCACGTTGATCTTACTTCTAATCCAACACACCATGTTGCCCTGCATCGCCGCACCCCGTCTCACTCAGCGTGGGGACAAAGAACAACCAGCCAGCGTAAGTATGTGCTTAGCATCCGCCCAAGATCGTTTCCCGCGCAACCTAATCATTTGAATTTAACCTTTTTCCATTTTAATTCAAACACAGTTCTGTACCTAGTTTCAAAAATCAACCCAACTCGATTCAGTGAACCAAATTGAATGAAACCAAATTTGTTATAAAGGTCTGGAAGTGCTGAATCCAAGCCCGTTGGATTTAAATCATTTGAATCTGTAGATCACCCTTGGTAAAAATAACAAGGCAGAAGCTTTTCTGCATTCAAACATTTTTCAAATTTAAACCATAATATATTTTGAGTTGATTCCAACTCTAAAAAATCACATTTGATCATACTTTTAGAATATATAAAAATATATGGGTTTACTTACAGAAATAATGTTCAAGTAATAAAAGGATGCCACATAGGCATTTCTAGTCACTTAATTTATTTAAAAATTAAAGGTTAAACCTTATTAAATTGTGACACCACTTTAAATCACATTCCCATGGACTAAAATATGTGGTGATGACATGTGTCAACATGATCCCATGTTTGGTTTGGACAATATTAAATCTTAAGTAGTTTTTCAATGAGTAGAAATTACTTTTCTAAAAATAAAAGGAATTAAACCAAGCTTTGATCTTGTAATGTTAGTGATGATGCTTGATCATCTATAGGACCCCTTTTGTGGGATGATTGCAAGTAGTTAAGTATTTTTTGGTGATTATGTACCTCGTATTTATTCATAGATGCTAGTACCGACCAAGGATACGAGGAGGAAGGAGGATACTACGAAGAAGAAGCCGAGGAGAACTTCAACCACTGCTCTGCTCAAGGCAAGCCTAATACTACTAGTTGAATGTGCAAGCTAACACTTGCAATTATGAAAGTTATATAACCTATGCAATGCACTAAGCATGCTTGGTTAGACATATTTGATGATACCCAATCCTAGTTTTACTTGCAAGCTTTCTACTTTATTTCTTTATCAAAGCTATTACTTAGAGTTTACTTAAGTGAATTGTAGATACTAGAAGGATATTTGAAGGTTGCATAAAGAGCATAAAATTTGGCCTAAGCTAGATAATCTTGATGTCATCCTAAGGCATGAGATTGAACTTAGTTAAAACTCCACCTGTTTACCACCCCTCATTAGTACTTACCCCCACTTGTAGATACTAGTGCTAAGCATGAAACTTGATCAAATTTAGATGGGAATACTTGGTGTAAAAATGGTTATGAAAACCATGGAATGATGGATCATTCTATTGAAATGTTTTGGACATGTGTTTCCAAACACCAGATGATTTATGGTGATGAAAATGTTGAGGCATGAGCCTTAGCCCTTTATAAAACTGATGGTTGTCTAGATGCGATACCATTCCAATTTTATCGTACAACCACAATACCCGAGAATTTGGTAGGGCTTGACTGGAAACTTATATACCTTAGTATTAGTTCCCTCATGGCCAAGGTCTGAGCTGAAGCTACCTTGTGAAGATTGTCCACCTGTGCAGTACCCAAGATGACAGTTGGTCATGGTTGCGAGGCCAAACTCACAGGAGAGGTGATTATACTAGGGTGTGTAATTGAAAGGTTAGGATTGATTATCCGCATACTGAGTATGGTGAATTCAGGATTTGTTCCTGACGGATGTATCGAATATTGTGGTGAAAGTGTACAATCTCTGTAGAGTGTCAAACTATTCGAATAGCGTCATGATTATGGAGCTGGAGTGGCCATACTGTTCCCCCGTCAGATGTTCTCAAAATGACTTATGAAATGAATTGAGACTTTGACTTGACCACAACAGAGTTGTGATATGAGATACAAGTTCCCACTTAGAGTTATAAAACTTTAACTAGCATTCTTTGCTTCTGAACTTAGTAGATGTAGATCTGGATTTTTGCAAAACAACCCTAGAGCTTAGTGTCCTACTACAAAAACCCCTTCACTTGTTAGTATTAGTTTGCGAGTACTTAAAGAGTACTCATGGCTTTGTCCCAGCTATTCCGTGGCGGACTATGAAGAGGAGTACGGAAGATGGACCCCGTAAAGGTTACGATAACTAGGATCATCTCCCATCGTCGCATTGCCTGTGACCTCAAGATGGAGCTTCACGCCACTGCTTATGATTACGTATTTTGCTGCTTGTGTTGTATTAAGACTGGATCATGAGATCCTTATTTGTGTAAGACCTTATGTATCGTTTGTAATGGATGATGTACTGTGGTATCCAATTCTGTTATGTCTCACAAAAATGGTAATCCAGGGATTGCGATGTATGGCATAACAGGCATCTGGGATTAAAAATTCGGGTGTTGACAGTTGGGTGGGTTTGATTTTCTCCGAGACCTTGAACTCTTCCGCCTCTACGGACAAATTAGATCCGGATCTTTCTTCCGCCATGGTCATCACCTCAAGGGTGGGTTGGGCGGGTTCAGCAAAACCGAGATAAATATTGATCTCGCCGATTGACATGATTGTGTAGGTCGTCACGGGCCTGGAAGCCGGAATCCAAGTCTCATCTAGGAGGATGAGAGGACATCACTGGCGTAGACCACACAAACCATGGCGATTGTTTCGTCGATTCCTACACGCGTAGATTCCTCCTGGAACGATGCTCCAAAGGTCACCAGCCCCACGGTGGGCGCCAACTATCGTAGGATTGTAGACAAGTACGCCATAGGGGGTCCTAGTGGCGTTGGAAAGAAGGGGTGTGAGACGTCGGATGTTCCAGGAGCGGTGAGCACAAGTTTACCCAGGTTCAGATCCGACTGCGGTGATCGGATCCTACTCCAGCTAGCAACCCAGTAATACATCGGCGTAAGCCGGATGTTATAGCGGATTACAAAATAGGTTCTCCTGTGCGAGCTGGTTGTGGTTATTGGTGCCCTAAAGGATCCCATAGGGCCAGTTTATATATTCACCCGGACCTAGGGTTACAGGGAGAGACATATCCGGCTACATTACAGAGTCGGTAACTACGTACAGCTTGGACTACAAGTAATACTACAGGCCTAAGTCGGTAACTCTTCTAGGCCTTGTTGTAGACGGAACTGGCTCCTCCTCTTTCTCTGACTGGGCCTCCCGTGAAGCAAAGCTCTAACCCTTTGGTGGGCCACCCTAGTCAGTGAGTCCTGTGGGTATACCCGGAAAGTATATCCCCAACAGATGGTCTCCTTCAAGTCTGTCACTTTGTGACGACGGCGAGAAATAATGCGATTTTTCTGTCACGCAGACGTCGAAAAGTCTTGCGCTCCTTTGCAAGGATGGCGATGGTTTGGTCCTTCTTGACTGTGATGGCATGGTTATGGTTGACGTAGGAGCGGGCATTGTCCAACTCCTTCTGCCTATCATACATCTTGAAGCTGAGATGATCCACCTGATGCTTCAGCTCCGGGTGGTATGGCACCTCCAATGGCTGTCCCATTGCATCACGCCTTGCCTAGAACTCAAAGCAGGTGCCCTTGATCTGATTGATGCTTTGCCCACACAGACGGGCAAGAGCTTCCTGTGTATCCCTGGCGAGTCCGTCTAGCCAGTTGTTCTCTCTTAAGTTGAATTGGTTTCCTTCTGAGGTAGGTGCCTCCATCTTGCCTCTAATGTTTGCAACTATCATCCACTGTAGTTCTCCTCCTTGCTGATCATTGAACTGTGCTCTGGAAAACTCGGGGTGCTGGTGCTCAAGAAGTTCCAAGAGTTGCTCCAAATCGCGCTCGAAGATGAGCTGTCCTCCATTGCCAACTAGTAGAACTTTCTATACTTGACATCCATCTATAAGAATGTAGGATGAGTAAGTTAATAGAGTGATCAAGTGTGTCAAATTTTATGTAAGATTGCAAGAAGTTTTGAGGGACATGAATTTTCTTGAAAGAATCTAAGTGATAAGAATGAGAATAGGTTTTCATAAATACTCACTTATTTTTGGTTTTGAAACTAAGATTTTGATTCAAGCGTCCATTCTAACTAGGGTCTCCTATGTTCAGGATGGCTCTGATACCAACTTGTCAACACCCGGATTTTTAATCCCAGATGCCTGTTAAGCCATACATCGCAATCCCAGGATTACCATTTTTGTGAAACATAACATATTGGTACCATAGTTCACTATCCATTACAAACCATAATAAAGGTCTTACAAATATAGGATCTCATGATCCAGTCTTAATACAATCAACGCAACATAATAATAATAATAGTAGCATGGTTGAAGCTCCATCTTCAGGGTAACAGGCAATGCTGACGATGGGAGATGATCCTAGTTGTCATAGAATTCATGTTGTCCATCATCCTGGTAGTCCTCCTCATAGTCTGGACATAGGAATAGCCAGGGACAAAGCCATGAGTACTCTTTAAGTACTTTCAAACTAATACTAACAAGTAAGGTGGTTTGAGTAGGAATCCTAAGCTCTAGGTTTATTTGCAAAATTCTAGGTTTATCTCTAAATGAGTTTAGAAGTAAAGAAAACTAGTTTAATGTTTTACAACACCTAAGTGGGAACTTAGTTTTCATGTTCACAACCCTGTTGTGGTCAAGTCAAAGTCATAGTTCATTTCATAAGTCATTTTGAAAACATATGACAACGGAACAATATGGCCACTCCAACTGTCCATAACCACGGACGCGGATATTTGAATAGTTTGACACTGTGTAGAGATTGTACACTTTCACCACAACATTCGATACATCCGTCAGGAAAATTCCTGAATCACCATACTCAGTATGCGGATAATCAATCCTAACCTTTCAATTACACACCCTAGTATAGGCACCTCCCCTATGAGTTTGGCCTCCCAACCATGACCATCTTTCATCTTGGGAACTGCACAGGTGGACAATCATAACGAGGTAGCCTCAGCTCAAACCTCTTCCACAAGGGAACCCATACTAAGATATATAAATTTCCAGTCAAGCCCTACCCAAATTCGGGTATTGTGGTTGTACAGTAAAATTGGAATGGTATCGCATCTGCACTCGACCATCATTTTTATAAAGGGATAAGGCTCATGCCTCAATATTTTTATCATCAAATCATCTGGTGTTCATAATACATGTCAAAACATTTCATTAGAATGACTCATCATTCTAAGGTTTTCATAACCATTTTCACCAAGTATTCCCATCTAAAATGATCAAGTTTTATGCTTAGCACTAGACACTAAAGTTGGGGTGATCACTAATGAGGCATGCTAATCAAGGGGGACTTATCTAAGTTTAATCTCGGTCCTTAGTATGACATCTAGTTCTATCTAACTTAGGCCACATTTTATGCTCTTTATGCTACCTATAATATCTTTCCAAAATTCCACAAGTCACTAAGTAAAAGTAATAAAAAGCTTTGATAAAGAAATAAAATAATCAAGCTTGCAAGTAAAACTGGGATTTTGTATACTCAAGGTTGTCTAATCAAAGCATGCCTAATGCATTGCATAAGTTATCTAGCTTGCGAAGTTGCAAGTGTTAGCTTGCATAGTCAACTTGTAGTGTTAGGCTTGCATAGTTAGTAGCTTGCCTTGAGTAGTGTAGTGATTGAAGTTCTCTTCTTCTTCCTCGTAGTAGTCTCCTTACTCTTCGTATCCTTGGTTGGTACTAGCGTCTATAAATAAATACGAGGTACACAATCACTAAACAATACACTACTGCAGAAAGGCTTATAGCCTCTACGTGATTAGTGACGGGCAAAAATGTGCCTGTCATTAGTAAGTATTCCTAGTGACAGGCAAGGATAAGCCTGTCACTAGTAGGAAATACTAGTGACGGGCGAATAAAATTGACTGTCACTGGTAATATTTGTGGAGGATGGTTAAACGAAAAAATTACTTAGTGACATGCGTCTATAAATAACTGTCACTGAGGATGCTATGAATAGTGATAGGTCCAACATATGTTAGTCACTAGTATTTTCTGTGGATGCCAACTAAAAGGGGCAATTTGTTAGTGACAACCAACTTTAAACGCCTGTCACTAGTAATAGATTATTTTTTTGATTTTTTATGTTTTCCAAGTTTTATAGATGTTATACAAATTTTGTATTATTTTTGGTGATTATTTTCATGTATTTTTTAGTTGTATATATGTATATGTGTGTGTATGAAGAGTCAAAAAGAAAAAAGTACAACTACCCATCCAGATATCTAGCGGGACATGAAAAAAAAACTTCAAGACCGGAAAAATTTCAGCAGACTTGTCACACATCTATATACCAATATAAAAGTGATCCAATATACCATTACCGTATGAACTTGGGATGAACACTCAAGATTAGTCCCAAGTTTTGCGGTAAAGCATTGCCTGACGCCCCGCAGATCACGCGTCTCGGAGATCCTATATCACGATTGCATCACCATCATCCCACGATTATCGCATCGAACAACCGCAGCCCTGTGCCCATGCCTCCGCCGCCGCCCAACGCGAGAATACCCATCTCATCCAAACCTCCAGAACTCATCCTGTCCTCACTTCTTTGCTCGGTGATATGACCCTGCAACGCCGCCGCCGCCCAGTGCCTCACGTCGCTGCTCTGCCCCCACGCCACCGCCAGTACCCCAATGTCGCGTCGCCCGTCCTCAACGCCACAAGTCCCTGCAACCGACGACACGTGAGGACGCCCTGCCGATGCCCGCCGCCGTAGCCTGCACGCGAGGGCGTCCTGCCGTCGGCACCCGACCCCGCCCTGCACAGTCCCCTGAACCAGCTGGCTGCACGCAGCAGCAGTTCTTCCCTGTAGTTCGACCATAGTTTACCGTACTTTCTATAGTTCTAATTTTGCCATGCCACAGTTCTACCCTATAATTCTTCCTCTGACCTATCGCATCATTACTCATTTTCAGAATTATTGAAAACTTCACCCTGATGACTTGCTGGGCTGCAAAGCCTATTTGATGTGTGCCGAGGTAACGATCTACTCCATTAATTAGTGTTCTCCTAAGCTTTCTATTCTTGTACACTCCATTGCAATATGCACCTCTGCAAAGCTGAAACTAATTCCTATGTGCTATTTTTCATAGAGCGATGATGTGATTCAGATGTTGATAAACTCAACATATCTTGGGCTTTAATCTTTGTTAGATTTTGCCATAAGCTATTGATGTGATTCCGTGTTCCATTTCAGCCTAGGGTTGACATTTGACATCGCTGATTGGCTGGTGAAAATGCATGTGAAACAGGTCTAGTATCTGTACAATTATCTATATTCTCTGTTGTGTCTTATTAGTTAGTATGGAGTCTAAAATTTCTTAGTTAGTATGGAGTCTAAAATTTCTACTAACTGCAAGGTAAGTGCTGTAATTTTCTGAATTGGGCTGCCCTCTGAAGGTTTATGTTCTTAGTGATGCATACATTGCGATCATCACACCGCGAGATATACAATGGTGCTCTGATATATTTGCACCGCGGCCATCTGCGGATTTCATTTATTTTGTGTTGTTCCAACTAAAATTTGTTAAGATGCTGAATAGATATGGTCCTTTCAGCATACCGATATTATGTATTCTTGACCTTACAACCTTTGTTCTTCAAATGAGATATCGTTTGCCACTAATCATTGAGCTACTCCATCAACGAGAAGACGATTTTCAGTGCAAAATATAATTTTAAAAAACCATGGCTCGTGTAGACTCGTATTGGTAATTTGTGCAGTACAAAGAAAACGATGTAGCTATCAAAGTTCCTAACACTGTTTAAAATGAGTTACATTTAAGTACGAGGTTGCTAAAGCTTTTATACACTACTACCATGTAACATTCTCTGAATTTATTAAAGGGAGTGATGAGTCTTTACTAGAGGAGTATCTACTGATACCATCTAACATTTTCTAAAGAATTGTTTTTTCTACCCATATTTGACACCTATTTGAATGCCAGGATTTCCAACTCGAGCATCTCAGCTTTGATTTCCATGGATGTAGCTTTGCAGGCACTCTGAAAATTTCTATTTTCTTACATGGTAGCTTACTGTATAACACTACTGCTTTTTACCTTGACATGCTTCTCATGCATATATTAGCTCAATGATTCAATAATTGATAGTCTCTAATTTCTTGATATGTCCTTGTTATGTGTATTTAATTGATCTATATATACTTGTTTCTTTGAAATTTTATGGAAAATGTGACACTTCTAATGCAATATGATTGTGTACCATGGAAAGCAGACTTGATATAGTATATGACCATTCCCTTGTTTGTATCAGGTTAAGCAAGTCATCTGTGGCATCGGTGTTCTGCACGATTCAGGTTCATACAAGGAAGACGGAATAAAAGAATTTGCACATCAACATGATGATGAAAGTGTAGAACAACGAAAGGAACTTGCAACTATGCATGTGGTGGTGCTTTTCTTTGCAGTTCAAACAGCTTCCTTGATAACTCATCAAGAAACTATTATTCCTTAGTGATAGATTGGAATTTCTTATGTCAGTGTGTTAGCTGTGCAAATATTATGTCATATTGGTTTACATGGATATTATCGTTACATCATATTATTGTGCTATCTGAAATATTTGAGGAAAATGCATTTATATTCTTATAACATCTAATTGTGCTATCTGGAATATGCATGAAAAATGCATTTAATTTTTTTATTACCGAAATTCAAACCAGTGCCGGGCAAGATAATGAGCCTGTCACTACAAAACCCCGCAGACTATTGTTTTCGATTGAAACTAGTGACATGCATCTCTTTTGCCTGTCACTAGTAAATTCTTGTCACTGGTACAAGTACTAGTGACAGGCAAGAAGTAGACTCACACCAGTGACTAGTCATCGGTGACAGGCAATGCCTGTCACTAATGGGTCTTTTAAGCCTGTCACTGATAGGCTATTCTGCAGTAGTGATAGTTAACTACTATGTGGCACACAAGGGTTTACACTAGATGATCTAGCATCATCACAATCATCACATGAATTAAAGGTCTAGCCTTATTTATTTTATTTTAGAAAAGAAATTTCTACTCATTGAAAACTACTTAAGATTTAGTATTCTCCAATTAAAATATGGTATCATATTGACCATGTCATCACCACATATTTTAATACTTGGGAATGTGATTTAAAGTGGTGTCACAATTAATAAGGTTTAATATTATTATTTAAATTAATTAAAAGTGACTAGAAATGCCTATGGGGCATTATTTTAATACTAGTCCATTATTACTATGAGTAAATCTAGATCTTTTTACATATTCAGAAAGATCTTGTCAAATCTGATTTTTGAGAGTTGGAATCAACTCAAAAGCATTTATGGTTGATTTTTGAAAAATGTTTGAATGCAGAAAAGTCTATCTTTTATTTTTACTATAGGTGATCTATAATTCCAAATGGTTTGAATCCAATGGGATTGGATTAAAAATTTCAGTGTCTTTCTAACAAAATTGGTTTCATGCAATTTGCTTTAGTGAAACTCTCTGAATTGATTTTTGAATCTACAGATAGAACTAGAGTTTGAACTAAATTGCAAAATCTATATTTGAATTAACTGGGTCGCGCGGGAACTAATTGTGCCGGCCCACTGTGCACAGTGTAGCATGCGGGATGAGTTAAGTTATGGTCCCACGCGTCAGCGACACTGGCTACGCGAAGCGGTATGTGGCAATCTGGACCATGCGATTAGCATCTAATCTAACGGCTGGGGCGTGTCGTCTCCGTCGGGCAGCGCCGGTGAGACTGAACCCTAACGCGGTGGTAGGGGTCGTGTGAGGATCACCAGGGCTCCAGCTAGGGTCGGCGTTGGGGGAGAACGACGTTGTCGATGATGGCGATTCGAATGGTGGCTGCGCTAGCTCCTAGGGCGGCTCCAATCAACGGCTCCTCTTCTCCTCCTCCACGGTAGACTCCGGTTAAATTCAGGCGACCTGGTGCTCTCCTTGCTCCGGGGAAGGGTTAGTGGTGCTCTGTGAGAGGTGGGGAGTCAGATGGTGTGGCGAATTGGGGCTGGGGAGGCCTCCTTTTATAGCCGAGCGAGAGAGGCAGTGCGGCATGGTCAGAGCTCGTCGGGGCCGGCGGTACAGCGAGCTAATGGCATGGCGGAGGGTGTAGGCCGGTGCGCGGTCTCCTGGCGATGCTCAAGGACTTAATGGCGCGGCAAGGGGCGGTCGAGAATGGTCAGAATGCGTTGGTTCTCTGAGCGGCACCAACAGTGGTTTTGAGGCTGCACGGGTGCTACTGGTCGCGCGGCGGCGAGCGGGGATGTCTGGGGGGTTCCTGGTGTCACGGTGATTGCAGGCACGGGCGGCGAAGTCAAGGAGCGGCGTGTGCGAGCGTGTCGGGAGTGGTGCTCTGGCGTGCTCTCGGCATGGCGCAGAGACAATGGGCGGGGCGCGTTCTCGGTGGTCTAGGGCCTGGCTGCGTGCAAGGGCTGGACAGGGGTGGCAGTGGACATTGGGCTGCCTCCTGGACATGGTGGCTAGGCGCAGAGGTGGCTCCTGCTAGCTAGCCATGGTCGGCTTGCAAGCGGTGGCTTCGGGTGGCACAACATGGTGCAAGGGTAGGGTTCTTGCTTGTTCAATGTTGTGGTTGTCACTGGGGGAACAAGGGTAAGCAAAGGGAGTGATACGTCGGAAATGTATCTATAATTTTTGATGCTCCATGCTTGTTTAGTATATACTTTGCTTTGATTTGCCTTTCTTTGAGGTGTTTTTATATCTTTTCTGGAACTAACCTATTAAAAAGTTGCCACAGTGCCAGTTGCCTGTTTTCTTCTGTTTCTGGTTCCAGAAAGGAAGAAAATCAATATTCTCGGAATTGGACGGGACAAAAGCCAAAGTCAATAACTTTCCGTGAGGGACACGAATCCAGAAGGAGGGACGGAGAGGCACCAGAGGGTGGCTAGACCCCCCTGGGCGCGGCCAAGCCTGGCCCGCTCCTGGGGAGGGTGTGGGCCCTCTGGCCGCCTCCTCGGCCTCCCCCTTCGCCTATAAGAAGCCCCCGGTGAGAAAACCCTAAATCGTCCCAAAAACATCCACGAAAACCTCCACAGCGCCGCCGCCACCGAAGGGGAGATTCAGGGGATATAAAGTCTCTGTTCCAACACCCTGCCAGGACGGGGAAGTGCCCCCGGAGCCATCTCCGTCGATCTCCATCGCCATCTTCATCACCATTGCTGATTCCCATGATGAGTAGGGAGTAGTTCTTACTCAGGGCTAAGGGCTCTACCGGTAGATATGTGTTTATGTCTCTCTCTATGCATGATCTTGTGGTCATGAGCTTTGTAATCAAGTAGATCTACCTTGCTACTCAAGTGCTTCATTAGATCTCTGCTCTCCCCATGTGTGTGAAAGTGACAGCGTGCACGCCATGGTGGCACTTAGGCTTGAGTCTACATAAATACTCTTTGTGCTTTAATAGATCTATGCTTTTCCCCACATGTGTGAAAGTGACAGCGGGCATACCATGTGTGGCACTTTGGCTAGATTGAATATTTGTTATGAGTTATATTTGGAGTTGGATGTCTCTATGAAATTGTGGTGTTTGTTCGAACCATCTAGCGCTGAAGGTGACAGTGTGGGGTTATCTAGATTGGGGAAGGAGGACTTTGAGGTGTGCTGTTATAGCCCTACCATGGATTAGAGTGTCCAACTGGAGAGTAGTTAAGAGTAGTATCATGAAGAGAGGATATTTATATGAGAGAGTGTTCACTAGTGAAAGTATGATCCCTAGGCCTTGTTTCTAAGCATTGAAACACCGTTTGCTACTAGATCTGTTGCATGTTTGCTTGCTTCCATCATTTTGGTCCTTTACCTTACCTCACCATCAAGCTCTTTTCTGGCACCATTACCCCACGTCAAAAACAAGTCAGAAGCTATTTTCTGGCACCGTTACCACTTGTATTTCACTATCTCTTCGCCGAACTAGTGCACCTATACACCTGACAAGTGTATTGGGTGTGTTGGGGACACAAGAGACTTCTTGTATCTTGATTGCATGGTTTCTTGAGAGGGAATACCTTTGACCACTTCCTCCCTGAGTTCTATAAACCTTGGGTAATGCACTTAAGGGATTCTTGCTGCTGTTCTACAAACGTCTGCACTTGGAGTCCCAACAACTATCTACAAGAATAGAAGTGCGTAGACTTCAGGGAGACAATGGTTTGAATGACCACTGCTCAAAACAGTGAAAGTTTGGATAGTTTGATTTGTGTTTGCGAAGTGTTTGATGAAATGGCCAAAAGAAATTTATATTTGAATTTTTGGATGAATTTGGTGAGTGTACTGGTCACATACTTGATAGTATATGGGTGCTTGGGTTTGTCAAGGTGAACTGGTTTGAGTGGTTTTTGAGAAATGGTGATCTTAGTACCTATGTTTCTGTTGGTTTGCAAGGTGGGCTTGGGTTCACTTTTACTTGGTCTAGCAAGGGGTGAAAAGAATTGGATTTGTTTCTGTTAGAAAACTTGGACTAGAAACACTCAAAGTGGTCTAGTGAATAAGTTTGGCAAAAATGACGATTTGCTGATATTGTTTATTTTTTATTTTCTCTTCATTTGATTCTGCTTGGAAATGATTTAGATGATGTTGTTTTCATCTTTAAACCAATCCTTGCCATTCATAACAATAAAACAAGTCATTGCAAGCATTCATGCATTCATCACACACACACATGCATTCAGATTGATTTTAATTAACAAAAGTTTTTGTTAACCCTAAACTTGGGTGATTAGAACTTGATAATCTTGATTAATATTTTTGGGATGTTATACCAAGCTTTTCAATAGTCCTAGTGAAACATCATTTTGATAAGCAGATTTGCTGGCCGTCTCTATCATTTCTCCTAGATCAATAACTTTGTTCTGCTTGAGTTGGTGACACATCAATCCGACTTGGAGTCCTGTAATAAATGCTTTGATTGCAGTTTGATCATTGAATCCTTCACAAGAGTTTTTTGTGTCGATCCATTGTCCGAGGTAGTCCCGACAAGTTCTCTGGATATCTGGATACACCGTTGTAAGTCTCTGACTATGTAGTGCCTCCTGTAAGGACCCTCAACATTCCGTAAGAATGCACTTTGCATGTCATACTAGTAGTGGATGGTGTTTTTCAGCAGTTCATTGAGCCATGGTCGAGCCGACTTCCGCAGCATAAATGGGAGATACCGAACTGCGACCAAGTTGTTCCCTCCTTTGGTGATACATCAAGCCAAGAAAAAATCCTGGAGCCAAGTGTCGGGCCAAGACACACTGTAATAGGGTTGAATGTGCTTCGCGATTTCAAAATTAAATGAAAATTTTGTCATGCAGATCTGTGGTACAGAGTATTTTGGGCCCACATATATGTCATACGTCTAGTAGCACCACGCTTATTTGTTTAAGTTAATACGATTCCGAGGGTCGTGGTGTTGAACACGGCAGTGCCATCGGGGATGGCAAAGAAGGGACACTCGGATGCATTTGGTGGCTCATGCAACGGGTTGGGCACGGTGAACTACAAACACAGCGACATACCTAGGTTCGGGGCCCTCTCGGCGAGGTAACACCCCTACTCCTGCAAGATGAACTATATGAGGGAGCAAATGCCCTGTACAGATGCTCCTTGAGCTGTTTCCTTAGCAAATATCGAGATCTAGAGGAAGATGGGAACTTGGTACTAACACTTCTATCCTTCTATTGTTGCCTACCTACAACCCTAGCTCTGCCCTCCCTTATATACTGGTCTGGGGGGAAGATTACAAATCGGGCCCTAGGGTTTACTGTTTGGATATGGGTTTACAGGATAGGGCCGGCTGCAGGGCCCAGCCGGTGGGCCAGGACCCAGTCCGCCTTCCTTTAGCGTCATCTTCTTCTTTAGCGGTCACCCGGGCTTCCTTTGGGGCGTCACCCTTGCTTTAACGGTCACCTGGACTACTTTTGCCAGTCAGCCGACCACTTTGCTTTATCTTCGTCGTGTAGCGCTGGTCATGATGGCATGCCAGCTTGCTTAATGAAAAGGGAGAGCCAGAGGCGTACCCTGCAAGGAGCGTCAGCCCCTCCGCGCTTTCCATCGAATCCTAGGTGATCCGGGTGGAAGCGGCCACCCGGTCGGTTCTTCTGGCTACCTGCTAGACGGGCCAGCCGGGAAGGTTATAAGCCCAGCTGGGTGGTGTTCGCCAACCAGCTGGAGTTGTCCTTCTTGAGGGCCAGACGGCCTGTTCCTTCTGGAGCCGACCTACTTGTGCTTGGCTTTCCCCACCCGGGGGTTATCCCCCCGACACTAGTCCCCGAGCACGTATGGGCTTGTCCGGTGGGTAAGATCTTGCGTGCTCTTTTTTCGTTTTGAAGTGATTGCTTTATCGCATCCGACTGCATCTTTTGCTTTTTCTTTCCGGCTGGATTTAACCGGTTGCGGAATCGATGGCCGCCCACTGGGTGTAAACAGCAAAGGCAGGGACCGGCTGGCGTAGCTGAACATGAAACGTTAGCTTGATGAAGTCGTTGATGTTGTCACCCACGACTGCTTCTCTGGCGCACGTCGCGTCAGTTGGACTTCCGCGTCGCTGCGTTAGTTTTTTGGCAACTGCGCATGCAACTTGCCGCAGCGGTTTTTGGGGCGAGCGCGCACACCTAGTCTCCCGGTAATGCCTGCGGATCTTCTGTGGCGATCATGATGGCGCAAAGGATCTGAAGCCGTAACATTGTGCGGCCGTGGAGCCTTGATACCACGCGTCGTGCGGGAGCCGAGGAGGCGACGGTACCGCCCGCGGGGATAAATAGAACCTTGAGGGGGGACGATGCCCACACTTCTCCAACCTCCGGCTCATCTTCTCCTCGTGTTCCAGCGCACCTTGCTCCTTGCCGCCACCGGAGCCACTACACATCGTTCACCACGGCCACCACTTCTGTCGAGATGCTGCCGGAGTAGCGCGACAGTTGGTGTGGGTCATTCGTGACCGACGAACTCATCAACAAGTATCGGCGGGGGAGATTTCTTCCCTCATTGATGCTTATGAAGCATCAGCTCGCGCCGGAGGGGGAGCGGGTGTCGGATCCTCAGTCGGGGGAGCGCGTCGTCTTCCTCGCGCACTTTGCCCGCGGCTTCGGTCTTCCCGTCAGCCCCTTCCTCCTCCAACTCTTTGTCTTCTTCGACCTCTAGCTCCATCATCTGGGCGCCAACGCCATCGTGCAGCTGTCGCACCATGCGGCTTGCTTCGAGTCGTACCTTGGGGTGTGGCCCGAGGTGGAGAACGTCCTCAAGTTCTTCCACTTCAAGGCCCAGAACACCTCCAAGGGAGGTCCGCTGACGCAGACGGGCTGTTGCGCCATCTACCCGCAGTCCTCCTCGCCAATGCCGCGGTGCGAGCTCCCCGACACCGTCAAGCTATGGCAGCGCTCATATTTTTATGTGAGCAACGCCACAGAGGTGTACAAGATCTGCCTTCCGCCTTTCGCCGATTTTCCCTCAACGCAAAAGGGCTGGTCGACGAAGGGTATGGGCGCCACGGCGGACCTCGACTGGATGGCCACCCGGGTGGAGACGATGGTGGAGACGGAGAGGCTCACCGCCCGGGACATCACGCTGTCGTGGATGGTGCGTCGCGTGCTTCCGCTGCAGAAGCGGTCGCATGAGATGTGCCACATGTCGACCGCCGATGACCCGACGAGGACGTCGCGGAAGGAGGTGCCCTACCAGGACCTACGAAACTGGGTCTCCATGATCTCCAAGTTCCATATGGAGGCCACCTGGGCGTACTCCTTCCCTCCGTACCATCGCGTCCGCCTGCCACCTCGGGTGAGTTGTTATCTGGCTGTCTAGCGTCTTATTCTTCGCCATTGCTAGCTTTCCTTGGGTGCCTTATGCTCCCCTTATTGATTAGTTGTTCACGGCGCAGCTAGCCGAGGATGGTATGGGTGACTTCCCGCTCCCGTCCTCCGGCGGTGCTAGCTGGAGTCATGATCCGGACGGGAAACTTTATCAACACTGGCGAGCGCGTTGTTTCTGGCTTGGTCCGAAGATTCGATCTCTGTGACTACGTCAGCGACAATGCAGGCAGCTTCAGGGGAAAAACTCCCCCGTGCAACGGTGTCTTCATCAGCTTGGGCGGGCATAGGGTCTACGTCGGCATCGACATCTCCGGCATTTATCCTCACCAGGTTGTTGTTGCAGGAGAGCCGCCCCTTAGCGCTGCGAGCCGTCCGCGCGGAGCGCATCCGGTAAGCAGCGTCGAGGTGATGGTTGTAGCCGGAGCGTAGGCGGGAGTAGCGGGTGCCGGATCAACCAGAGACCCTGCCGCGGGCGTGCAGGTCGCGCCCAGGCAAACGGCACCACCACCCACCGAGGTAATCCCTCCAGTGACCAACCAGGCCGAAGTACAGGACACCACCCCAAAGGCACCAAGAGTAAGAGGGCCACCTCTGGAAAGACCAGAAAACATTCTTCAGGCAACCATAGAAAACTTGAATACACCTGTAGCGCCGATACTTGATCCGGCTAATGCTCAGGCAGAGTTAGAAGAAACCAGGCAAAAGGTGCTGGTAGAAGCAAAAAAGGTGTCGGCCTTGCGGGAGTCCTTAAACAGGACACTGCGAGAATATGCCAAAGCTAATAAGCTTGACGTCGCTCCTAAACGGGTAGACGAGTTGAGATTAAGAGGGAAGAACCTCATAGATGATATCAACAAGGAGCATGATGCTCATAAGGCAGAATCAGTTGATTTGGGCTTGCCGAGATACAGTACCCCGGCAAAGAACCTGAGAGCGGCAAATGCCGCAGCATTAGAGTTAGAGGGATTGACCGGCGAAGCCTAGCAGAAACAACAAGAAATAGTGAATGAGCTGGTGCGCATCGTGAACCAGCAAAACGAAGAAATGCTCAGGGCAGACCCGGCGAGGCCAGGGGCCTCGCGAATGGTTCACTCGGCTGGAGCAGCACCTGCCTTGTCCGTGGCCGCAGCGTCCTCACCCGGAAACAATGCACGAAGGGACAAAGCGGTATCTTCAGGAAAGAGAAACAAGCAAATTGTTCCGTATGATCCGGCGATAGCTGGGAAAGCAAACGAGAACAGAGGCAATGGAAGCCGAGGTAACAGCGGTGAGAGGAATCTCGGCCGTGCTCAGAAAGACGGCGGAAGCCGAGGCAATGGAGACCTCGGCAGAAGAGAACTCGGAAGAGGCAATCACGAGAATAATATCCCAGTTGAAGTAAGGAGAGAACCGCCGCTCAACCCGCAGCCAAGACATGAACCTCGGTAGGAAAGAGAAGCAAGACCAGCTCGCCACCATCAAGTAAATGAAAGGTACAATGATGGTTATTCCGAGATGGAATATGCGATCCATGGTGGAAATAACCACTATGGAATGCAAGCGATGTAGTTCTGTCAGATATTTGCCATCAAATGATGCGAGTAAAGCTAGACCGGCTATACCGATCCGAAAGAAGAAAGAAAGGTCCACGGGTCCGGCGTGCTTTGGACCATGGATCATGGGCGAACCACATCTTAGAACTTTCGGTGGCAAGAGGCACAAAGACATATAATGGGAGCACCAAACCACAAGACTTGTTGATTGATTATGCCTTGCTATGAAAATAGCGGTGGAAACTACGATGGGCGATGGGTATGTCCCACAAATGTTGGAAGGACCAGCTAGGGTATGGCTGAATAATCTACCAAAGCGGTATCAAGCGTTGGTTGGATTTTGAAGAAATGTTCGTTAGCAACTTTACCAGTACATACAAGAGGCCAAACAGGCCGCAACAGTTAGCCATGTGCAAGCAAAGGCCGAATGAAACAGACAGAGAGTTTTTAACTCGGTGGTGTAACCTGAGAAACTCGTGTGAAGGAGTTATAGAGTCGCAAGCAATAGCTTGGTTCGCTCAAGGATGCCGTTATGCCAGTGTGTTATGGTAGCGACTGCAAAGAGATATGCCAACTACATTGGCAGAAACCATCAGAATAGCGGACTCCTATGCATTGGGAGATCCGACGCAACCAGAATTAATGTCGGCAGATCATCGGGAGCAACAAGACCAGTACCCAAGAGATTTGGCCAGGTCATCCAGGCATAATGACTTTAGAGGGAGAAGAAGAGAAGAAAGGCCAGATTATAGATATAATTCGGCCTAAGTGGCAGCGGTAGCACAAGATCAGCCGAGTCAAGGAACGACTCAACGGCAAAAGAATGGTCCTCAGCAGTGGACACCAAGGAATGAAGGAAAAAGACAGTGGACCCCAGAACAAAAGAAGCAATGGCAGGAGAGGCCGAAGTACACGTTCGAATCTATGTTAGATCAGCCGTGTAAATTTCACACGTCAAACCCAGCCAGGCCGGCCAACCATACGACCCGCCAATGTGCATGGATGAAAAATGCAATGGGAAACCCCGCAGGTATTCAGGCAGCACCTATCCAAGTACATCAGCAGCATCAGCCGCAGTTGACTAGAGCAAATGCACAGCAACTAATGTTACCACCTCCTCCCCCGAGATATGATAACTCGGACCGGAGAGATGCGGTGCATCATGTGATGAACCAAGGCCAGGATGGAAGGACAAATCCAGGAAACAATGGATGCAATGATTACAGAGAACATCATCAGTCGTATTGCGTGTTCACGACGGAACAGCAAGATAAGCAGAGTGTACAACGCCGGCATATGGAAGTAAATGCAGTTATGCCGGAAGTACCAAGATATGTGCCTTGGTCAGATCAAGAAGTAACTTGGAGCATAAAGGATCACCCCAAGATAATGCCGAGTCCGGGGTCGTATGCGCTCGTATTGGATCCAACATTTGTTGGACCAAGTATTAATGTGAAATTTTCAAAGGTTCTCATTGACAATGGGAGCAGTATCAACATCATGTACAAAGATACCATTCATAAACTCGGAATATCGCAAAACATGCTGCAATCCACAAGGACCACTTTCCATGGGATAGTACCAGGGATTTCGTGCGAACCCATTGGTAAGGTTCGAGTGGATGTGTTATTCGGCACAAGAGATAACTGCAGAGCAGAAAACTTAGAGTTTGAAGTGGTGGATCTAGAGAGTTGTTATCATGCTTTACTCGGACGGCCAGCATTGGCCAAATTCATGGGCAGCTGTCATGTGAGTTATCTGAAAATGAAGCTACCCGGACCACAAGGAGTGATAACAGTAGCAGGGGATTATAGGAAGTCAATGGAATGTGCTTCAGCCGGGTCAAATTTGGCCGAGTCATTGGTTATAGCAAGAGAAAAAAGAAGGATTCAGGAGGTAGCAGCCCTCGCTCAGTCGGCACAGCTGAATATGCCGGCATTAGCCAATCCACATGGAAGTGTCTCCTTTCAGCCGACTAAAGAAACAAAGAAGGTTCAGATAGATGAGCAATTCCCAGAGCGTACTGTTACTATTGGTGCAGGCCTAGATGCTAAATAGGAAAGCGAGCTCACCAACTTCCTCTGTGAGAATCGGGATATCTTTGCATGGTCAACTCAGGATCTGCAAGGTGTTCCGAGGGAGTTGGTTGAGCACTCTCTGAATGTAAGGCCAGGAGCAAGACCGGTGAAGCAACCTCTCCGCCGCTTCACCGAAGACAGGAGAAAAATAATAGGGGATGAAATAGCTCGGCTCCTGGCGGCCGGGTTCATCATGGAGGTGTTGTATTCGGATTGGTTGTCAAACCCGGTGCTAGTAGAAAAGAAGAAGGATGATCCGAATGTAGCCATTGTATGGCGAATGTGTATCGATTACACGAACCTGAACAAGGCGTGTCCAAAAGATCCTTTTCCCTTACCTAGAATAGACCAAGTCATTGATTCGACCGCTGGTTGTGAACTGTTGTCATTTGTAGACGCGTATTCTGGTTTTCACCAGATACCGTTAAATCCGGCCGATCAAATAAAGATTGCGTTTATTACCCCGTACGGGGCTTATTGCTATCGCACAATGCCATTCGACTGCATAGCAGAGCAACGTATCAAAGATGCATGCAAAAATGTCTACATGACCAGATAGGAAAAAATGTACAAGTATATGTGGATGATGTGGTTATCAAAACCAAAGAAAGCTAAACACTACTGGGCGATATACGGCAGACCTTCGCGAACCTGAGAAGGTTCCGAATGAAGCTTAACCCAGAAAAATGCACATTTGGCGTGCCAACAGGAAAATTACTCGGTTTTCTCGTATCTAGCCGAGGTATAGAGGCCAACCCAACCAAGATAAAGGCAGTAGATAGAATGGAGTTGCCAAAGTGTCTAAATGACGTACAAAAGTTCAAGGGTTGTTTAGCCTCGCTCAGCCGGTTTGTATGTCGGCTTGGGGAGAAGGCATTACCACTCTATCAACTGATGAAGAAATCAGATAAGTTCATTTGGACTCCACAAGCAGACAGTGCATTTCATGAATTGAAAAGGATGTTGGTCACAGCGCACATTTTAGCTTCTCCATTATCAAAAGAGCCTATGTTACTCTACATAGCGGCTACCAACAGAGTAGTGAGCGCTGTAATCGTCATAGAACGAGTCAAAAATGATAAGTCAGTACAGAGGTCGGTGTATTATTTGAGCGAGGTGTTATCCGCTTCAAAGCAAAATTACCCACATTATCAGAAGATGGCTTATGGAGTGTACATGTCGGCAAGAAAACTTAAACATTACTTCGAAGAGCACCCCATCAAAGTGATTTGTGAAGCACCCATAGCCGACATATTGAGTAACAAAGATGCAAGTGGCCGAATAGAAAAATGGGCAATTGAATTGTCACCTTATGCTCCGCAATTCGATAGGAGAGATGCAATCAAATCTCAGGCTGTGGCCGACTTCTTCATAGATTGGGCCGAGGTGCAATATGAGCCACCATTACCAGACCCGAATTATTGGACGATGCACTTTGACGGTTCCAAACTAAGAAATGGTTTGGGGGCAGGAATAGTGTTAACCTCGCCCAAAAGAGATCAGCTGAAATATGTGCTGCAAATACATTTTGCCGCGTCAAACAACGTAGCCTAATATGAAGCACTGGTCCATGGATTGAAGGTGGCAAAAGAGATTGGCATACGCCGAATCTTATGCTATGGGGACTCGGATCTAGTAGTATAGCAAGTCTCAGGAAATTGGGACGCATTGGATGATAATATGGCTTTGTATAGATTTCATGTGCAAAAGATCAGTGGATACTTTGAAGGATGTGAATTTCACCATATACCTCGGGCAGAAAACGATGCCGCAGACACGTCAAAACTAGGATCAACAAGGCAGTCAATTCTCCCGGGTATCGCCCTAGAGAACCTAAGGAAACCATCGATAACACCATCATCAGAGTCCGAATCCATCTTTATTCCGGCAAATTCAGCAGAAGATAGTGTGCCGATGGAAATTGACCAGCAATATAACCCGGAATTCCCCAAAAGAAAGACAGCTGAGGTAAGCATAACTATGGAGAAAGCCGAGGTAGTTATGTCAGCAGAAAACATGGAAATAGACAGTGAGACCACACCAGAGAAAATCACACAGGTATGGGCGCAACCCATATTTCTTTCCTTAGAGATGCGACTTTGCCGAATAATGAGGTGTTAGCAAGACAGATAGCAAGGATAGATAAAGCTTATACGATCATAAATAATGAGCTATACAAAAGAAGCGTCACAAGTGTATTGCAAAGATGTGTGAGTTCGGCAGAAGGCCAGGAGATCCTCCTAGATATACATCAAGGAGAATGTGGACATCATGCCTCATCTCGTGCCTTAGTGGCCAAAGCATTCAGGCATGGGTTTTATTGGCCAACGGCGTTGAAAGAAGCCAAAGAGCTGGTTGAAAAATGCAATGGTTATCAGAGATATGCAACCAAGATACACATGTCATCGTCCAAGTTAAAAACGATACCCATTACTTGGCCGTTTTCTGTGTGGTGCTTAGATATGGTGGGACCATTTAAGCCGGCCCGAGGTGGGATGACCCACATATTGGTTATGGTGGACAAGTTCACAAAATGGATTGAAGTGAAACCAATAAAAAATGCGATGGGCCCACAGCAGTGAAATTCCTCAAAGATATTATCTTAAGATATGGATACCCACACAGTGTTATTACAGATAACGACACAAACTTTGCAGAAGGAGCTTTCACTAGATTTTGCCAAGAAAAGCACATAAGATTATATGTTGCCTCTATGGCTCACCCAGCATCCAATGGGCAAGTGGAAAGGTCTAATGGACTAGTATTGTCCGGAATAAAACCACGACTCGTCGAACCGCTGCAAAGGTCGGCAGGATGTTGGATTGAGGAACTACCAGCAGTATTATGGAGCCTCGGGACTACTCCAAACAGATCAACAGGTTATACACCATTCTTTCTCGTATACGGGGCAGAAGCCGTGCTTCCAGCCGACATAATACATGACTCGCCAAGAGTTACTCAATATACAACTTCAGAAGTAAATGAAGTAGCTCGGCAAGATACTGTTGATCTGCTAGAAGAAGCCAGAGAGCTAGCGCTATCAAGATCAACTATTTATCAGCAGAACTTGCGACGATATCACAACAATAAGGTGAATCCAAGAGTGTTCAAAGAAGGAGATTTAGTTCTCTGACTGGTGCAACGCACGGCCGGCATGCACAAGTTGTCGCCTCCATGGGAAGGACCATTCGTCGTGAGCAAAGCATTGCACAATGATGTCTATTACCTGATCGATGCTCAATCCCCTGGAAAGAACAGGGCAGACAAAGCCGGCGAAGAAACGAAAAGGCCATGGAACGTAGCTTTACTTCGTCCATTTTACTCATAGCAGTCATCAGTGACACATTGTAAAGTAGTATCTCAAGATCAAGCACCAATTATGTTTCGAACCTCGGCATCCAGAGAAGTGACTTGGGGACTACCATATGTTATTTCAATTTTAGGTTATGTATTAAACCTCGGCATCCAGAGCAGTGACTCGGGGACTGCCATATGTTATTTCAATTTTATGTTATGTATTAAACCTTGGCATCCAGAGCAGTGACTCGGGGACTGCCATGTGTTATTTCAATTTTATGTTATGTATTAAACCTCGGCATCCAGAGCAGTGACTCGGGGACTGCCATATGTTATTTCAATTTTATGTTATGTATTAAACCTCGGCATCCAGAGCAGTGACTCGGGGACTGCCATATGTTATTTCAATTTTATGTTATGTATTAAACCTCGGCATCCAGAGCAGTGACTCGGGGACTGCCGTATGTTATTTCAATTCTATGTCATGTATTAAACCTCGGCACCTCGAGCAATGGCCCGAGGATTGCACTAGATTGCTTTTAAGATTGGGTTATGTATTGAAACCTGGCACCCTGAGCAATGACTCGGGGACTGCCCCAGATTTATTTCTAATCTTAATTCACATACTAAACCTCGGCACCATGAGTAGTGACTCGGAGATGGTCTCATGTTATTTCCAGATTTAGGTGGTATATTAAACCTCGGCACCTTGAGCAGCGACTCGGCGACTGTCTTATATTATTTCTGAAATTTGGTTTACATACTAGACTTCGGCGCCATAGGCAGTGATTCAGGGACTGCCATATATTGTTTCGAAATTGTGGTTAGCCTTTGATACAAGGAAGGTATCAAACTTCGACACTCAAAGTAAGAACAGCTCAATCTCATATGATATTCGAAGTCCACACCTAGATTAATAGTCTAAACCACGGGAGTACAAAGGCAAGTATATATCCCAAAATCAAGAAATTGCAGGCCGCCAAAGCAAGGATTCGGACAAACAAGACCACTTAAACAAAGTGATAACAACTACAACCATATATGTCTCAGCAGCACACGGCAAAAGAAAGTCATACCATACAGAAGACGGACAAATATTCCACGTACATCATACGTCCGGCATACCAGGGATAAGAAATGACTTAGAGGTTTTTAGCTGGAGAGGCAATATCTTGGTCAGGGGCTGGGCACTCCGAGGTAGGTGGAACTTCGGCCAAGGTTGCCTCGCCCTCCACAGACCCAGGAGCGACTTCGGAGGAAGCCCGAGGCTGCTCAGGAGCGTCAGTTTGCGCAGTAGAATGCCTAGTACCTTTGGATGAGGATCGCGCGTCGCCATTTCCATCTGAGCTCGAACTGGAATCACCAGAAGTAGCCGAGTCATCCTCATCTTCTCCTTGTTCAGTTGAGTTGTTATCCGACGCATCCTCAACTACGAACTCGTCTTCCGGGTTAGGAAGGAAACTCGGACCTTCGTTCCAGGTATGCACGTCGGCATACTCAACGAGCTGGAAGGCGCGAGCTTGCCGAAGAGCGACAAAGGTTGGGCCCTCAACCCAACAGAACCAGTGCGCAAATTTCTCAAGATATCAAGAGAAATATCTTCATACCATGACATGAGAACAGTGAGAGCCATATCAGCGCCAGCTTGTCCGGCTGATTCCCTCCAAAGACTTAGTTGCCTCTCGGATGCCATTAATCTTTCCACCAGCAATTTGACCTCATTGATATCAGGAGTCCCAGAAGTATTCGGCCAGAGAACATGGTAGGCTCGGATAGCTGCCTGCACCAAATCCCTGCCCATAATCTTCATCGGACCAACTGCAGCGCCGACAGCAACCAGGAAATCTTCCATTGAGTACTCCGAGTCCGCGTCAACAGGAACACCTCGGCGCACACGAGCACTAGGAACCGCTTTAGAGCTCACAGGCTTAGCTTCTGGAAAATGATCTGCGCAAAACACGACTGCGTCAGTCAGCAGTAGGAAAAAAGAAAAAAATAATCCAGCCAGGCTAAGAAGCTTACGATGAATATAACTCAGCATTATCTAAAGGTCTTTAGCCCAGTCAATCTTGCTCTTCTCAAAGCGAGCGATCTCCTCGCTCATTCCCCGAGTCTTCAGTTCGGCAGCCTCGAGGAGCTCTTTATTTTTCTGCAGTTGCACAGCTAGCCGATTTTTCTCCTCGAAGAACTCCTGGTCGACCTTTTCTAATTCAGACTTCTGAGAGAGCTTAAGGGTCTCCACCTCGGCGCGCAAGCGGGCTATCTCATCATCTTTTTCTTTTAGATGTGCCGAATGAGTAGCACTTTATTCTAAAAAATGCAGCATCACATCAGGCATGGGCGTGCAATCTTGATGAGATGCTGAAAAGGTTTGTAACCCGGCTTTACCAAAGCCAAAAAAGTTAAAAGAAACTTAGTGCCATTTCAAAGGGGGGTATATAACGCAAAAGAGTAACTAACCTTCCAGGGTCTTAACTTTCTTCTCAAGACGAATGTTAAGATTATTGATGTTCCCTGTTTACCAACAAAGTGAGCCAACATCTCGTATACAAAAATGAGAGCTTCGGAGATAACGCAAGAGTTTGTCGACTTACCAGCTTTCTTCACCACAGGAATAACCTTCTCGTACTTTTCTTCCAACTTTCTATGCGCAAAAATCAGCCTTCGGAACTCGGCAGTTCGCCGATCATGCGCAACCTAAGCAATAAGGCAAATGGTAAATGGATATTCAAAGCTACGACAGATCCGGGTCAAGCGAAACTTAACCCGGATCTAGGTGGCTGGATATTCAAAGCTACGACAGATCCGAGTCAAGCAAAACTTAACACGGATCTAGGTGGCTGGATATTCAAAGCTACGACAGATCCGAGTCAAGTAAAACTTAACCCGAATCTAGGTGGCTGGATATTTAAAGCTACGACAGATCCGAGTCAAGCAAAACTTAACACGGATCTAGGTGGCTGGATATTCAAATCTACGACAGATCCGAGTCAAGTAAAACTTAACCCGGATCTAGGTGGCTATATATTCAAAGCTACGACAGATCCGAGTCAAGCGAAACTTAACCCGAATCTAGGTGGCTGGATACTCAAAGCTACGACAAATCCTAGTCAAGCAAAACTTAACCCAGACTTAGGTGGCTGGATAAACGAAGCTTACATAAACACAAATCAAACAAAGTTTAAGGAAGATCTAGCTGGATGGAGGTTCGAATTCTAAAATAAAATTCAACTGAGTAGAGCATCATAAAACTTCCAAACGAATAACAAGTTATTCGCTTGCAAGCTTCGGGGACTAGAATATATATAATAGCATCTGGAGAATTAATCAAAACTCCGTAAAAAGCAATTACCTCATTCATCTTGTTACTATCAAGAACGATCTTGGCGGCTTGATGCAGGCGGCTGCTGATGTCGGAAAGCTGAAACGGCTGACTGGCTGGATTACCCTCGAACTGATCGGCAGCATTCCAGTTATTTGCGTATTCAACCAGCGAGCCGAGGCTGTTCCCACTCGCCGTGCGAGTTAGGACTTTACCTCGGACGTGCTGTGTAACCACCGCTGCCGCTGGGCTTTTATGAAGAGCGAGCTGGGTACCGGCGGCCGGAGTAACAGAGGCTTTGGCGGAGGCACTTCCTTTGCGCAGCACATCGGCTATACTCGGCTAAGAAGAGCCGGCAAGACCTTTCTGGGAGGAGGAGGCTTTAGTGACGACGACCTTTCTTGTTTTAAAAGAGGCATCAGTAGGAGTTGATACCTCGGCAATAGGAACGGCGTCTTTAGGAGTCGGAGGAGTCATGGTCGCTGAGGGCACCGAGATAAGGACGCCCTCGACCAGGGAAGGAGTCACTGTGGAAGCCGCGGCGGCAGAAAGAGGCTCAGTAGAGACATCAGGGTTCACAGAGAAGGGAGCAGGCTCGGAAGAAATATCTGTGGGCCGAGTGGAATCAACTTCAACGGGAGGAATCTCTGGTGCATCGTGGCGAGGTGGCGTCTGATTCGGAACTGGAGGAGATGCAGCACGAGCAGGACTGGGAATCCTGGTATCTTCAGTAGGCGGAAGAGACGGCTGCCGAGTCATACGACTCGTCATGCTAGGACCGCCGGGCTTAACAGAAAGTGGAGCACTGCGGAAATGAAAAAGGTCAAGTTAAAAAGCAGAAAGAGAAAAACAAGAAATGCGAGCAAAAGAAACTCACCCTGTGACTCCAGGCATGGTCTTGCGCCTAGGAGGATTCGGAGCGGATTTCTTCATTCGTTTCTTGGGGGCCGCCTCTGAGGCACCAGCTGGAGCCCCACGTTTCCCTGAGGTAGCATGGGACCGAGAAGCAATAGGCTCGACGTCGTGAACCTGACCGGCCGGATTAGCTGGGAAAGTAGAAGCCGGAAATGCATAAGAAATTGGCATTGCGGCAACTACCTCTAGAACTTGGACCTCGTCCGAATCACCTTCCTCTTCATGGGCCGAGGTTTTGCCACGAGCACGGGCCGGAGCAGGGTCCAACTTAGGGACGAACTCTTCCGAGTCCGGCTCCCCACTTTCCGGGGTATTCCGGTCCGCAGGCCACGGGAGTGATAAAACCTCGGCGTCCTCATCCTTCTTCTCTACAAACCTCTGTAAGACGAGAAATAAGAAGATTATCAAAGACGGTTACGAAAGCAATGGGAAAGCAAAGAATTAGTGATTAAGCTTACTTCAGGAGGGGGATGCTCGCGGGTGAACGGCTTCAATCCCCAAGCCCAATCCTCAGGCATCTCCGTCTTAAAGATAGCTCGGACACGCTTAAAGATGAGATAGTTGTCCAGCTCCACGGTCGAGACTCGGTTGGGGTCAAGAGGACCGCTCATGTAGCAGAGTTTATGCATGCGCTTCTGGAATGGGCAGATTCGGCTACTGACGAAGGTAGCCATCAGATCCTCGCCGCGTAACCCGGCGCGGATCAGTTCCTTAAGCCGAATCTCAAAAGCCTCGGCCAAAGCGTGACTCTTCCTCGGATTATAAGTCCAGTTCTCCTTGGAAGGTGTGCCGATGGAGAAGGCAGGGAGCCGAATCTTATCCTCCTTTCCCGTGTTCTTGACATAGAAGAAGGACTTGTGCCACTTCTTGCACGACTCTAGCCCCGTGACACGAGGAAATACGGACTTCCTCCGAGGTGTAATGGACGCTTCTCCACATTGGGTAAGAAACTTCTTGGAAGGGTGCAGAGACTTGTCTGGGACAACGTTAGAACGAATCTGGAAAAACTTCGACCAGACATGCACGGACAGCCACAGGCCGAAGTATCCCTCCGAGGCAGAGATGAAGGCCGAGAGAGAGGCAATGGCGTTGGCAGGGAGATGATGCGGCTGAAGGCCGAAGTAATCAAGAAACTCCCTAGCAAAGTCGCTAAGAGGAAGACCAAAGCCGCGTGCGAAATGCGACATGAAAACTACATACTCTCCCTCCCTAAGGTCTGGAGAGGACTCGCTGCCGGGTAAGCGACAAGATACCTCGGCGGGAATCCGACGAGTCCGAATAAGCCACTCGATCTCGCGGCGAGTGACAGAGGAACCCTGCCATGAGCCCCGCTCGGGCCCAGATCCAACATCGTCGTCCTCGACGAGCGCACCACTGACGGAACTAGACATGAGATCGCCGGAAAAACTTGCGGAGGAAGAGAGAGCGGCGGAGGAAAACCTAGAGCTACAGGGCCCCGTCGTGGTTCCACCCAAAAACGGCGGCGGAGCAGAGAAAGAACTGCCGCGCGGGTAAAGAAGAAGAACAGAGATCTCTAGAGGGAAGGCCAGGCAACGGGACCGGAAGAACTCACCGGCGACGGTGGCGGAAAGAGCAAGCAGGGGTGAAGGCGACGGAGTGGTACGGCGGAACCTCTGCCGTGGAGAACTCAGACGAGCGCACGGCGGCAGAAGCGTGAGCGGGGGCAGAGGCGCGAGGAAGAAGAAGGGCACGGGCGAGCGAAAAGGGGAAATTAAATCCCCCAGCGTCGCGCCCCTCTTTATAATCGCGTAACCTGCGAGGTAGTGGGATAATGCGTGAGGCAGTTAACCGCGTAGATCGTGTATGTAGCACCAACGCACGATGATAAGGGGAACCGCACCAGCGGCCACATAGTGGGAAAAGAAAGCCACGATCCCCGAGGGAAACGGCATGCGAGGAGTCGTAGAGCCGACGCGACAGGCGCAGCGGTAGCTGTAGACTGACAATAAATACTGTAGAGGAACAAAAAACTAGAAATGCAATGATGAGTAAGACACGTAGGACGAGGCGTACGCAAGAAGCTAGGATGATACCGCGAGCAAATTAACTCGGAAACAAGGCAAAAGAAATCTCTTGAAACTGATACGGCCCGGCCAAAGTTATTGGAAGGGCCATACCAGCTTCGGGGACTAATGTTGGGGAGATGACCTCGGGTAGGGTAAAGACGGGGAAAGATGAAAGGAAGTTGCCCGTCTAGTTTCCGAGTTATAGTATGAATCGGCCGAATCCTGTAGAGTTCGGCCGAGATAGGGAAGGGCAGGACCCTCATAATAATGGCAAGGCGTTACCCGGCCGAGATATTGAATAAGTCGGCTGGGTTAGCCCGAGTAATCTTAATACAGGTGAAGGACAAGCCGAGTTACGCGAGTCAGGGCCGAATGATACGAAGCTTGCAAGAGAAGGAGAAGCCTAAAGTCAAACTCTAGCCGCAGGCTAGGGAGAATCTGAGCGGAGCCAAGCATAAGGGAAAAAGGCGCTGAGTGACAGAGGGGCAGAAGGAGGTCACGGAGGTGATAGTCCTGAAGCCCAAGGCACGCAGGAGGGGCCCTCTGGAGCCTTGCCGTCATTAGAAGGGCGACAGGGAAAGGAGGCCGCCGAACTACTATTTTGGGACAAGCATATTCCTCGAATATGCTTGCCCCGTCAGCCCTAAAGGTACCCAAGGCTCTCCTTTATAAGGGGAGGCTTGGACCCTGAGGGTGCATCGGCTCATTTTGGTACCGTTAGGCTGGTAAAGTTCATATTTTCTCCCTGTATACAGCTCAAGGAGCACTTGTAGCCCAAGAGAGGAGAAATAAAGATCTTTGCCTTAGTCTTCTATGTGTAGAATCAACTGCATCTTCCCTCCCCAGATCCCTCTAGCATCCATTGGCCCCATACTTTAGCCTACCCATGGCATCTGCCGTGCCACCACAACGACAACGGAGCCTGAAGGGTTTCCCGTCCGGGCGGACGACGTCCCCTCGGATCCTCATGGTAAGTTGCTGGCTGTGGCTCCTTCTTTCATCCAGGCTCGTGAGGTTGTGGTTTTGATTCTTTGTTTTTTTCGAAGTCGATGTCAACGACGAGGAGGGTGGCCGAGAAAAACCCGCGGCGAAATCCCGGGGAAAGAGGGCGGCGCCTGCTGCCGCCCCCGCTCCAATTGTACATAAAAATACGCGTCGTGGGCATCAAGTCATTGCTCTGTCGTCCATCGTCGGGTTAGTATCCTCCTTGTGTTTCCTTGACGCTATGTGGTTCTGCTGGTGCTTTCTCTTATTGTTGACTTTGTGCAGCGAGGTGATGTCGCTTGGCGATGGTGGCGCTGCCGTCGTTGCTCTTCCCCATCCTCCGCCGGTTGAGGAGGTGGTGAGGTCGCCGGCTGCACCCGCATCGGCTCCGTCCGGCCCGGGTGCGCCAGCCGTTCCGTCTCTGCCCAGGGCCCCTCAAGGCTCCCCGGCCATATGGTTGCTGCACCAGGCGCCCGCGTCTTCGCGGTTGGGGCAGCTGTTCGCGGTTGCGCAGGACCCGAAGACCCCCCTCCTTCGTCCTGGGGCTGGCGTGAACCCGGCCTGGAGCGATGCTCCAGGCAGCTCCGCTAGGACCGTGATCATGGAGGTGACAGAGGAGGCTGGGGCCGCGCAGGCGGCTGCAGCGGGTGGCGGCCAGCCAGGGTGCTTCCGTGCCGGCTGGGAGGGAGTTGGTGGTGGCCGCGCCTTCAGGTGCGGCTACCGATGATGACGAGGTTGTCGTCACCGGCTCGACGCCAGATTCGGCTGTGCTGATGTCGGGTGCGATCCTCGCCCAGATCTTGGGCGTAGAACCCGTCGCACTCAACCAGGTTCGCCACCTGGTTGAGGGAATGGAGAAGGGCCTTGGCGAGGCCAAAAATTTGTCTGTCTTGATGGAGGTAGGTCATTCTTCCCAACATCTTCCTGCTCTTCCAGACGGTTTGTTGTTCTGTTACTGATTTGCTTTCTTGCTGCAGAGAGATTTTGCAGACTCGGTGAAGAATACCCAGGATCTTGGCCGTAAGATTGCTTCTTCAGATCTATATTGGCGATTGGCTCCCTTTTCCCGTTTTTTGTTGACCATCGGGTATCCTCCTACAGCCATGATCCAAGACAAGGAGAAGGAGGTGGAGTGCCTCAAAGCTAAGGTTGCCCGGCTGGAAGAGTCGAACAAGGCGCGACAGGCGCAGTTCGATCAACTTGTCGCGGCCAAGCATCATCTTGAGGTTAGCGTGAAGAGGGGCGAGAAAGCAGCTGACATCCGGGTGGAGGCGCTGAAGAATTTTGAGACGATCTCCACCCAACAGGAGGAGACGATCAATATTCTCCGCTCCCGGGAGGCGGAGCTGGCTCAACACCTCCAGAGTATCTCGAAGATGGTTGTCAGTAAGTTCTCCAACTTCCTTCCTCCGTTGTCTCACGGTTTGTTGAATCTGGTCTAACCATTTAGCTTTGCCCTTGGTTGCAGCTCATTACCCTGAGTCGACCAAGATGGCTCTGGAGAAGCTGCCCAAGGAGGAGGCTGGCCGCGACCTGAGCACCCTCGACTTGGTTAAGGTGCTAGTGGAAGAGAGCAATGGCCTTCGCGCTGTCGGCAACGACCTATTCCACTACATCTGGCCGGACGCGGGCGATATGCATGACATTGCTAGCCTGACTGTTGCTTTGTTCAAGGGCATCGACATGCTGGAGATCCAAAAGGAATGGGCTGCCCGAGGCGGAGTGGAGATGGCTTTAGCCATGGTGAAGTCGCGGTACCCGGGTGCTGATCTGAGTGTGCTCACTCGTGGCTTCCATCTTGGGATGAGATACGAGGTTCTTTGTGCCAGCACTCTAGCGCTCTAGTCCTGTGGGGTGAAGATTGGCACCTACGTGGACTTGGACCGCGACTTTAGTGCCCCCGGAGAACCACGGCCGTTCCACTGGGTCCCGGCGCCCTCGAATCCTATGACGTTTCCTCCACCAGCCAAGCTCCTGCAGCAGATGTTGGCGCGGCTCCTGCTGATCCGGTTCCTGCCCCTGCTGCTGACGCTCCCTCCGCCACTTCGGCCCCAGAACCTTGATAGCCGGAATGCCGGGTGTATTTGTTAAACTGATATTTTGTTGTTGCTACACTTGGGCTGACTTTTGTCGTCAAATTCTGAATTTGCATGGAACCTTCGTGTTCTGTTTTATGGCTTTGTGTCTCTCCAAATCTTTGGTCTTACTCTGCCTTTTTGTTTTTCTTTGGCGCTTATATTTTTATGCCCTTGTCATTTGTGGTCTTTAAGACTCGAGCCGGCTAGAGTAGCCATCCGGGTCGAAGCTCTTTCTCCGTCTCAACTTGAACTTATGGGTGCGCGGGAGCGCGCCCACTAGCTGTAGTCCACGAGGTTCGGGCCGGCTGGGGTAGCCAGCCGGGTCGAAGCTCTTTCGCCATCTTGACTTGAGTTTATGGGTGCGCGGGAGCACGCCCACTGGGCGTAGTCCCCGAGGTTCGGGCCGGCTGGGGTAGCGGAACAGGTCTATGACCTAGTGGCCAAGGCGGTGAAGCAGCAGGAAAAGGCCACCTCTCAGAGGCTCGAGTCCGATCCAGCGCTTTGCCGGTCTAGTCAGTACAAACCGCCAAGGGACAGATCTCCTCTTGATGTCGGGTCCTAGACGGGTTCATCATAATGAAGACGGAGGGACGCGCACAACAGGAAGGATGCCATCCCCATATCCTCCGACCACGGAGAAAAGGCCCGACCTCGCCGCCCGTCGCCACCGCCCCGATCTCCCCGACATCGCGACGATTACAAGGCTCACCATCGAACGGATATGCCCCCACCAAAGCAGTGTGGCATCGTCATCCGCGACAACGCGGAGCAGACCTGTCATGACGGAGAGAGCAACCAAGGACACATGAGCAGGTCGCACCATGACCCTCCGCGTCCGACAAGCAACCGTGACAGGCATGAGGAGTCGTAGGAGGGTAATAACAAGAAGGCTAACCCACCGCCACCTTCGCCTCCGTCACCACCAAGCAGTCACCATGGCGGAGGGGGCCCGCGTTGTTCACGCAGCCCGTCCCCTGTTGACAAGAAGAAGAACCCAGAGCCATACGACACACGTTCGCGGATCGATAAGATCCACGAGGCCCGGGAAGGACCATACCTGGGACCACGTTGCTTTCGACCTGCAATACGGTCCGCAACTTACCCCAAAGGTTTCCGGATTGACAAGACCATCAAGCCCTATGATGGCACCGCCAAGTCAGCCACATGGTTGCAGGACTACGACAACGCGGTGGAGATTGCTGGTGGCAACCCCAACGTCGCCGTCAAGTACCTCCCGTTAATGTTGGCGGGCACGGCCCGTCAATGGATCGACGACTTGCCGGAGAAATCTATCTACAACTGGTTGGACATGCAAGAAGCGTTCACCAAGAACTTTGAGGGTACATACCCCTGCCCATCATGGCGATCTACGATGCGTGCAAAGAAAGAGAAAGACGAGACATCTCGCCTACCTCTCTCCTGGCTGGACATGAAGACTCAGAAGAGTGCACGAGGAGACCGCCATGCCTGCCTTCATCGACGGATTGAAAGAGGCACGCGTCAAGATAAGCTGAAGCGCTTGCAGGACAATCACCAGCTGGACTTGAACCAGATGATTCAGTTGGCTAGTGATTTCGCAGCTGCCGACGATGATGCTCGCGGCTCCTTGCCGGCAACAGCTGTTCCAACTCAAGCTCGGAGGAACAGCAGTACAAAGAGGAAAACCGCTCCAGAAGAAAATCAATCTACCGACATGGTCGCTATGACTTTTGCAGGACGGGGCGAAGGCGGACAACGTGGCCGAGGAAGAGGAGCTGGTCGTGGGCAGCAACGAGGAAGTGAAACCACCTCGGCGCCGCTCCGCGTTCCCCAAACCTACGAGGAGTACCGCGATATGTCGTGCCTCGTACACCTCAACACCAACGGTAAAGCCACCCATACCAATCGACACTGCAAGTTCGTCAATGACCTCAAGGAAGACCCGGAGTCCGGCTACAAGCAAAGTCGGAAGAACAGGCCGCGAGGCAAGGGCAAGGGGAAGAAGAAGGAGGAGGAGTCCAAGGATTCAAGTGACATGGACGAAGACGTTGACCCCAAGAACGCCGCCAAAAGCGACGACAAGGGCAAGAACCCCTATGTGAAAAAGGCTCCAGTCTACCACACTTTCCTTGGCACACCCACTGTCTGACAACAGAACACCTCTCTGAGGATCCTGATGGCCACTCTCCCCCCAGTTCCCCAGTACCTGCGCTGGTCGGAGGTTCCAATAACTTGGGATAGGACAGACCACCCAGACCTTATACCTATGGAGAACCAGTACGCCATGGTCATCAACCCTTTGATTGACGGCGTGGAGTTCACTAAGTGTATGGTGGATAGTGGAAGCAGCATCAACATCATGTACCTGGATACACTGCAGAAGTTGAACTTGACGGAGGCAAACCTAAGGCGGACCAACACCATCTTCCACGGCGTAGTCCCTGGCTGGGAGGCTCGGTCCCTTGGGTGCATTACACTTCAGGTTGCCTTTGGCGACGTTAACAATCACCGCCAAGAGCGCATGACCTTCGAGGTGGTCCCCTTCAAGAGCGTATACCACGTCATATTCGGCCGCGACATATTCCACACGTTCATGGCCAAGCCATGCTTCGTCTACAACAAACTCAAGATACCCGGGCCAAACGGTGTCATCACCGTATCCGGAAGCTTTACCAAGGCACGGGACTGCGAGATTAATGAAGCAGCCGTTGCAGAAGTTGTCCTCTACAATGAAGAATTCAAGGAGATCCAAAGCAAGGTCGATGACTCAGAGATGCCCACGTCGAAGAAGCAGATCTCCGACTCCGCTCCTGCGTTCAAGGCTGACATCGAGACCAAGCTGGTGGAACTTGTGGTAGGCGATGCCTCCAAGACCGTTGCCATTGGGACGAACCTGGATCCCAAATAGGAAAGCGCGCTCGTCGAGTTCCTTCGTGAGAATAGGGACATCTTTGCTTGGCAACCTTCCGACATGAAAGGTGTACCTAGGGAACTTGCCAAGCACAGCTTAAACATCGATCCAAAATGCAAACCAGTGAAATAACCTCTACGACGCTTCGGAGATGAGAAGAGACGCGCCATTGGCAAAGAGATAGCTAGGTTACTTAAAGCTGGGTTTATCCGAGAAGTCCTATCGGGTGGCCAATCATGTACTTGTCCCCAAAAAGGGAACCAATGAATTAAGAATGTGCGTTGATTACACCGGCTTGAACAAAGCATGTCCCAAAGATCCGTTTGCTTTGACTCGCATTGACCAAGTCATTGACTCGACGGCTGGCTCGGAGCTTTTGTGTTTTATCGATGCATACTTAGGATACCACCAGATCAAGATGAGGAAGTCGGACCAATTTGCCACTTCGTTCACTACACCATATGGCACGTTTTGCTATGTCACGATGCCCTTTGGGCTGAAAAACGCAGGTGCTACGTACCAGCGTACAATGCAACGATGCCTCCACGATCAAATTGGTCGGAACGTTCACGCCTATGTGGAAGATATTGCGGCGATGTCGAAAAAATCAAACAACTTAATCTCTGACTTAAAAGAAACCTTTGATAATCTCCGGAAATACAACATGATGCTTAACCCTAAGAAGTGCGTCTTCGGGGTTCCAGCAGGAAAACTGTTGGGTTTCATCGTTTCCCAACGCGGAATCGAGGTCAACCCAGAGAAAATCAAGGCCATCTTAAACATAAACCATCCGACATGCCTAAAGGACATTCAACGACTAACAGGTTGTGTTGCAGCAGTTAGTCGGTTCGTCAGCCGACTTGGAGAGAAGGCTCTGCCACTGTACAAGTTGCTGAAGAAGGCGGACAAATTCACATGGACAGACGAAGTAGATGCAACATTGAAGCAGCTCAAGGAGATTCTTTCCTCAGCGCCCATCCTTGTAGCACCCGAGCCTGGAGAGCCCCTGTTAATTTACATGGCGGCAACCAACCGGGTAATGAGCATCATCGTCGTGGTAGAGCGGAAGGAACCAGGCTATGAGCACGGAGTTCAACGACTAGTCTACTATGTAAGCGAGGTCTTGATGGAGTCCAAGCAGCGTTACCCGCACTATCAGAAGATAGCTTATGGAGTATTCCTTGCTTCTCGGAAGACGAGGCATTACTTTCAGGAGCACCCAATGACAATGGTGAGCAAGACTCCACTATCCGACATTATCAACAATAGCGACGCTACGGGAAGGGTCGCGAAGTGGGGCATTGAACTTGCCGCCTTCAAGATCATCTACAAGCGGGGCGACGCTATCAAATCACAAGCCTTGGCGGATTTTATTGCAGATTGGACGGAGACGCCAGATACTACTCCATTGTCGAAACCAGAATACTGGGTGATGCACTTTGACGGATCAAAGCTGCTCAATGGCTCGGGGGCTGGTGTATTGCTACAGTCACCAATAGGAGACAAGCTACACTACGTTCTGCAGATCCACTTCGAGGCTTCAAATAACATGGCGGAGTATGAAGCACTCATTCACGGACTACGTGTAGCCAAGGATATTGGCATCAAGCGCATAGTTTGCTGTGGAGATTCCGACTTGGTTGCCCAGCAGCTGGCTGGCACCTGGAACGCGCGGAACCCTATGATGGCGGCATATCGAGACGAAGTGGACGAGATAGCCAAGAGATTCTTGGGTTACGAAGTCAAGTATGTACCTAGGGAGCAAAACGAGGCGGTTGATCTGCTGTCCAAGCTTGGGTCAGGACGCAAGCAAATTCCGCCAGGAGTTTTCCTCGAGCATCTGCGTACACCATCTGTGAAGGGAGCCGACATCGACAACCCGGATATAGCTGAATCTTTCATCAACATGGTGACTAAGGTCCCTCTGGCTTGGAAAAAACCGTTCATGGAATATCTCGAACACGGAACATTGCCCGACGACAAAGTCGAAAGACGGCAAATAGTATGACGAGCAAAGGGTTATACCATAATCAATGGGCAACTCTACAAAAGGAGCACTACTGGTGTATACCTAAAGTGTGTTTCCCAGCTAGAAGGTATGTAAATCCTACGCGAAATCCATCTCGGAGATTGCGGGCATCATGCTGCTCCTCGATCGTTGGTAGCGAAAGCCTTCCGGCAAGGATTCTACTGGCTGACCGCGAAGGCGGACGCCGACAAGCTGGTTGAGACATGCATGGGATGCTAGTATTATGCCCGACAACCACATGTTCCTGTTGAAGAACTGCGAACAATACCAATAACTTGGCCGTTTGCAGTCTCGGGGCTAGACATGGTGGGACCGTTACAGACGGCACCTTGTGGGTTTACACATCTACTTGTAGCAGTGGATAAATTCACAAAATGGATAGAAGCTAAACCCATTAGAAATCTTGATGGGGCAACTGCCCTCAGGTTTTTCCGGGATCTAGTGGTGAGATTTGGTCTCCCACACAGCATTATCACCGACAACAGCAACAATTTGTCACTCAGAGAAGTGGATGCTTATTGTTGGGAGAAAGGCATCCGACTTGATCTTGCATCTATGGCACACCCACAATCCAACGGTCAGGTTGAGTGAGCCAATGGATTAATTCTACAGGGAATCAAGCCACGTCTTGAGGCACCGCTACATAGAGCAGCTGGAGCCTGGGCGGAAGAATTGACATATGTGCTATGGAGTTTACGAACTACACGCAATAGATCCACCGACTACACCCCGTACTTCATGGTATATGGAGCAGAAGCCATCCTACCTTCCGACATACTTCACGATGCGCCAAGAGTTGTCGCCTACGATGAAGATGGCGCTAAAGAATCCCGACGCCTAGATGTGGACCTTCTCAAGGAGGAGCGCGTTTTGGCATGCCAAAGATCCGCCATCTACCAGCAGAAGCTACGCAGCTACCATATTCGCCGCGTCCGGCATCGCTCGTTTAAAGAGGGGGATTTGGTGCTCTGACTTAAGCAGAATGTAACACCCTCAGAATCAGACCTATGCAAGTTTTAGCGAAACCCGCCAAACCCGCATAGAAACGATTCAAAGGTGCCCACCAGGCACTTTCGTGCGGGTGGAAAACGAAGTAATAACATTACACAACAGTCCTCGAGGGGACCCACAGAACAGATATATATAGGCGACTCCATGAGTCAAGAGTACAGATATAATATACAAGATCCAAATCACCTTGAAAACGATAGTGCGTCCAGCTACGGACAAGATGCAAATGGGGCTAAGAGCCTCAAGAATAACCAATGGCCATAACCTGCCAGCCAAGCTGGAAGGGTAACCCTGCTAACGACGTCGATCTCAAAACCTGCTTAAACAAAAGGGGTGCCGACAAAGGGCAAAGGAAAAAGAAGGAGCGTCAGTACTGAGGCCAGTACACGGCGAGACTAGAATTCGGCGGTCCTCGCCTACAAAGGTATGGTGGACTGAAGCGGCAGCGGCAGCACGCGCTAAACAACCTATAGAGACTCGATACAACTAGCGGTCATCAGAGAAGGGGTAAGAAGGACCTATTCGGAACCAACCTGATACTATCATCAAACAAACCCATCCTGGCGTTTCCCCCTCGAGACCAAACGAGGAAGTCAACCGAGGAACTCACACAGTTGGCAGTTTTACTTATTTGGTTATCGTTGCAGCAATTACTAGTCAGGTATAGATAATCGTCCTGATAAAGTAAGCAGTGGGCACTTTTAGTTAACCATTCCGTTATAGTTACAACACTTACTAATCAGATACAGATAGCATGAGATAAACCCAAAACCCAGCAGTTGTTGGTACTTTCATTCAGCCATTCCGTTGTAGTTGCAATACTTACTAGTCAGATACAATTGTCGCAAGCGACAAACCAAACAAGCAATTGTGGGCAGTATTATTTAGCCATTCCGTTGTAGTGAAGCTGATTACTAGTCATTATAAAGTCAAATTTATAGCAATAAACTTTAGTTATGCTTGTCTATGGTCGAGATATTGTGCTCCAAGTCGTCCATATCCGCGGACACGGCTTTCAGAAAGTTTTACCCGGCCGGGGTGCACCAATAGCAACACACGCTCGATCAACCTCGGATAAACCAAATCAAAACCCAACGAGGCTTTCACGACAAAGCAATCACAGGATTCAGAAATATTTCAGGGGGCCACCCCTTAAGTAGAACCCGCAACAAAGTAAGCTAGCTCCGAGACGGACTCAAGGTTTGGGTGGACGGCTGTGAGCGACTGGGAACCCGAAAGTGTGGCTGGGCTTGTCGACACCGCGTAAACGTGTCCCGATCCTAAACAGTACAGTGTGCTCCTCGCACAAACGTAAATACATAAGTAGCATGGCATAAGTACAGGATAGTAAAAAAACCTCAAACTAGTTTGTGGCCCCAAGAAATAAGACTGAATCAAGCTCTGGCTCAGGGGGGTCCCATATACCTCCCGGATGTGGATAGCGTGATAAATCAAGGAACAGGTATCAAGTACTCGGGGTCCTACGGGACACAAGTGGGCGTTCGGAAACCAAATATTATCTATCGCCCACCGATGCCTCTGCTTACTTCAATTTTAGTTGTTAAACAGGAATTAAAGTGAACGATAAGTAAAACTATGATCATCTCCAACATCAACATGCGGCAAAACATCAACAACTGTGGCACTTGACGACACGCAACAGCACTTGAGCAAGCGACTACGACGCGCAAGTCCAACTATCTACCAAACAACAAGTAATAGGATGTGTCCAAGGCAATATATGGCTGCAAGGGATATCAAGGGTATGGAATCTAGAGCATTGCAACACAGATAGCAATAGATCAACAGGAGGGAATAAATACTATAAAAGTAAGATAGGTAGAAAGGGGGAGATGCTCGCCTGAAAACATTATCGAAGGTTCATCCGAAGATCGGGGCGAAGCTCACATCAACTCAACGGCCTTATCCGCGAAGAAGCAAAACACTAGAAGAAACACCGGATGCAATATTTAATACAATGGTAGAAGATCGGCATGATGCATGTATGATGAATGACATGGCAAAGATGCGATGCAATTAGGCCATATTAAGCGGAACCGGGGTCCCGAAAATTAATTAGATGGTTCAAGTTGTTTAGCCACCCCACAATTTAAATGTTGTATTAACATGGCAAGAGATAGCGCCGGTTCGCTACACAAATTTTAAATGAGGCCAATATAAGACTAGATTTGCCCACATATGGGCCCCATATTTAATTAAGAGGTGAATCGGCATAAGGCCCCCAGACCACATGAATGTATGCATGCAAGACAGTTATTATGCGACAAGTTGTATTATATTATAAAATAGGGTGTCGGGAAGGGGTTCACACATTAGGGTTTGACGAGCTTGGGGATCCGGGGGTTTGGGGTTCGGCAGGGTTCAGGGTTCGACGGACCGGTCTCGGCGGAAACATTCTCGGACTCCGGGATCGTTCTCGGATATCGGGGTAGTTCTTGTCGCGTCCGGGAAGCAGGACTTGGGTCGGTGTCGGGGCGCGTCGGATTCCTCCGGGTCGGTACCGTTCTTATCGTCGCGAGGATCTCGTCGGGTCCGCGTATCGGGTCGGTATTGGCGTTCGGAAGTAGAGCTTGTCGTCTACGTGGCGGTCTTGGCGTCCCTGACGTGGAGCTTAGGTGTCGACCTATCATCAAAGGTGAAGTTGTAGACGCGTCGTAAGATCTTGGAGGTACAGAACTTGGTGGCATCGGGTTTTCCGGGATGGCGATCTTGTCGCTCGGAGTCGGTGGTCTTGGCGTTCCGGTTCTCGACGTCGCATTCGGGAAGAAGGTCTTGAGGATCCGGCGCCGGTGGCCTTGGATAGGCCTTTGGTTCTCGTATCGTGCCGGTCTTGGGCTCTTGACAGGCAACACCATCTTCTTGTCATCGTACCACCCCCGCTCAGTACCAACACCACCTCTTACCTCGGAGAACATGGATCAGCACCGACACATAGACTCCAGCAAGCATTACACTTCCGCGAAGGGAGCTAGCACTAAAAGAATTAGCACGTGCGTTCCCGGAAAACAACAGAACAAGGACACAGCGAGCTTGGGCGCCACACAGATAGAACAACACCGGAGCCAGTAGGTGGCCATGGCGTGCTCAGGGACGGGGGCCGCGACGTGCAGGGGGCCCGTCGGGGAAGGAATTCCCAGGGAGAGCTCCTGCGGGTGGCGGGTCGGCGGCGAAGGGGCCCTGCAGGAGGAGGCGAGGCACGGGCGTGGCCGACGGACGGAGGCCGGGGAGGACGCGGGCGGGGCGGCTCGAGCGGCTAGGGCGGGGTGCTGCGTTATGGGAGAGGAGGAGGAGCAGGCCTTGGTGCAGTGGACGGAGGGGCAGGCGGCCAGGCGGATGCGGTGGAGGTTGAGGCGAGGCGAGCTGGGAGGCCGGCCATGGCGAGGCCAGGCCACAAGGGCTCTGGGGAGGAGAGGGACCCGGCGAGGAAGAAGAAGCACGAGAGGAGGGGTCGTCAGCGACGAGGGGGCCCGCCGGAGGGGAAGGAGAGAGGGCGTGGTGAGCGGCGGCGGTGGACGCGTGGGAGAGAAGAGGGAAGGGGAGAGAGGCGCGTGCGTGTGGAGAGGGAGAGCGGGGGCAGGGGGACGCGGGGCCACGGGGTGGGTCCCGCGTGGGGATCCCGAGGGGGGGTCAGCGGTTGGTGGGTGTCGGTGAGGCGTGTGTGTCCTGGGTGTGTGTTGCGTGTGTGTGGTGGCTTGTGTGGGCAGGGGTGTGTGGGTGTTAGGCATGGTTAGGCCATGTGGCAGCTAGGGAGTGGTGGAGGCTAGGGAAAGGTGAGGTGGCAAGTTGCTATTGGGTGGGGTGATATGGAGAGGGGCTGGGTAGAATAGGTTGGGTAGGAATAGGATTTAGAGGTGGACCGTTTGTATCTTTCTGGGGTGGTCGTTCGGGTCATTCGGCCCGTTCGACTGCCCCGCTAAAAATAATTAAATGTTGTATTTATTTAAAACAGGGCCTTGCAACCCGAAACCGACAAAACAATTAATCCGGAGTCTCGGGTTTGAATTTGAAAACAAGACGGTGTGTTTTAGAAAAACAAAAACAGGCTTTGCGAAAAATAGTTTTAGGCAAACAATGCATGATGATAACGATGCGATGCACAAAAACAACGTGATTTTCTAGTAGTGGTTTTGCGGGATGCCACACAGAAGAAGTCACACAAGTTATCCCCGCCATGGGCAGGATCGTTCATCATGATCAAGGCGCTACTCAATGGGTCTTACTACCTCGTTGACAATCGTGAACTGAAGGATAGACCCAACGAGGATCATAATCGTAAGCGACGTGACCCGGATGATGACTACCCGGAGCTTGATCGGCCATGGAACATAGCACGCACGCCCTTTTACACTTAGCATTTTTTATCTAATTGTGTACCTCTTATATGATCAATGAAATAAAGCTCTCTGGTTCACTCATATTTCTGAGTCTTTTACCTCCTTTAGTATTCATTTTTGGATCATGTAAAACCTCTATGCACAAGTTTTGCGATTTCACTTGTGAAAATTCCGCTCAAGGGCGTTAGTTTAAGTTTTCTGGTCTACACGTTCTTTGTCGTTTTTATGTGGATTCTGTAGTAGTGACTTTCGACACTTATTGTCGGTGATTTTGTGCTTAGGTTATTGACGGTGCCATTGGGCATCATCACCTGAGCGCATGGTTCTGACAACGAGTCTTCCGACTCACGAAAGGTCAAGCATAAGAACCAAAGTAATGGATAAGCCAGTACTTGCTTAAAAAAATTTATATACATGCTAGAAACTGATTCTTAAGTAGTCGGACATGCAACATTGTTTTCCGCCTTAAGTTACATCAATAAGTTTTTTCCGCATACGCACCAAAGCTGAAACAAATATTACAAAGTTGTTTTTCATTCCTTTGGCACAGGCGACTTGGAAGCAGCGTCGTCACCAGCAGGAGGACCACCCTCGAAGTCGGCGGTGTAAAGAGATTCGGAGGAGCTTTGGTTGCCACCATCAATGGTGTTCATCGGCACGAAGACATCGACGTCCACCAACTCGGCAACTCTAGTGTCATAACCCGCAAGCGATGACAAGATGGCTTCATGATTAATCTCTTTGCCATCATCGTCTGCGTCGGGAATGCTAGAGATCACCGTGTAGATGTCTGCATCTTCATAGTGTGACTTCACCATCGACAGCGCCATCCTTGCGCCAGCCCATGCACAAGAAGCTTTCCAGCTCGTGATACGCTCGGGGGCTCGGCGCAGAATCTCCGAGTACTTCACCATAGAGTCTGATGCCTTGATGTTTATCTGGAGGGGATTGGCGATCTCCTTGGCTTGCGTGATGGCGGTGTTGATAAAGTTGCCGGCAAGAACCATGCATTCCTTGGCCGAAGGAGGTGAACGGGTCAAAACCAGAGGAGCTGAAAAATTCGACAAGGAGTGCATGAGTTCAAACAATTCAAAGTATCCGGACAACAAAAATCCAAGACGGAGAAAACTTACTGAAGATGTTGGCTTCAGCTTGCCAGAGGATGTCCGCCAAGGATTCTTTCTCTTGTTGGAGGAGCTTATACGCCTCGCTATGGCGTTGATTTTGCTCATCAGCAGCTTGCTTCTGATATTTTAAGATCGCAAGCTCCTCCTTCAAGCGATTGATTTCCGCAGTGGCGGAGTCCTGCAGGGCCTTCATTGAATCCTCATGCATTTTCAACATGTCTTTCCTCTCCTCCTTAAGGATCTTGTTCTCGTTGTCCAGCTGCTGGATGTGCTTGGACTGCTCGACAATGTCCTTGGCCTTGGCAACATGTTCTGCAAAGTCGGAGAAAACAAAGTACACAGTGAGTACTCGGAGAATGTAGGCACAAAATCAAGACAGAATGCGCAAAAATAAAACAGACTCTTGTTTTTGATGATCTGTTCCTTCAAGAAGGCAGTTTTACCCTTTTCGGCTTCAAGATCTGCATGCATCTTCTGGTACTTATCATTGGCCATGCCCCTCCGAGCATTCTCGTTCTGTGGAAAAAAGGATAAAGTTAAAATGTTGCTTAGTCTGCTTGGAGCATCTAGCTAGAAATCCTCCACCTAGACGCTCGGGGGCTACAACGAGAGTTTTTAACTTAGCAACATGCTTAGCTTTTCTTTGAGCATCTAGTCGGAACTAATTCAGTTTTCGATTAGAGGCTTGGGGGCTACAGTATAATTTTTTAACTCAGTTATATGCTTAGCTTTCTTTAAGCATCTAGTCGTAACTAATTCAGTTACAACTAGAAGCTTGGGGGCTACAGTACTAAAATTTATAAACACTGCGTATGCTACTCTTAAAGCATCTAGTCGGAACATTTCATTCCATCTAAATGCTTGGGGGTTACAGTGAGAAGTTTTCTAGCTTAGTCACTCTTAGAGCATCTAGACACAAAATCCTATGGTTTTCCATCTACATCCTCGGGGGCTACAGTGGGATACTCATATGAAATGCAAAAAGGCAAATAAAACTTACAAGTGCAATAATCTTGAGATTGGTAGCGCTCTCGGCCAGTAGCTTGCCAAAGGAAATACTGTTTCCTTGCAAGATGTCTGCTTGTCGGAGGATCTCCTCAAGACCGCACGTCGGAGATGTCGGTACTCCTCTAGGAACCAGAGTTGTGCTACTCGACGTAAGTGCCGGGTAGACTATCTTTGGAAACTCGAAAGGTTTCTGGGGAGCAAGGGTGCCGCCTTCGGCAGAGGTACCAGATTCCACCACCGCCTTGCCGCCACCAATGGCATCCTTAGCCGGAGCTTCAGCCATTTGATGGGCGGTACTCTCCTATGTCGCCTACTCGCCGACAACATCAAGCTCAGTAGAGGCGCCAGAGTCCACTTCCATGGCGGAAGGGCCTGATGCTTCCTTAGCCTGAGAGCTTGTCGGGGAAGACGAGGGCTTGACGGCAGGAGTGGCAGGGGCGATGGCGGGAGAGGTGTCGCGATGCAGCATATCCTTGATATTTCGAGAAGCCCCTGATGTTTTGGAGGTCTTCTTGAGGCTGGTCGTGGCTTTCTTCCTGAAACGTGCAAAATGCATAAGTACAGGATCAAGACAGAAAAATAGACAATGTCGGAAGAAAAGAAGCTTACACAAGTGGGGGTGCTTTAGCAAAAGGGATCCCGATGGCTTTTCTTTTCTCCGCCTCCAGGACGGCGGTAGTCTTTTTGGAGGCTCCACCCTCCGTCTTCTTCTTGCCTCCGTCGGCAGCGTCAAAGGTGGAGCTCTTCCGCTTTCGCGCCACCAGAGCTTCATCGTCAGACACGACCGTGACTTCCTTCATCTTTGGATCATAGATTTGGGCAGCCAGGTTGCCCTCCTCTAGATTGCTAAGCCGTGAAGTGATAAATCACCGTGTTAAATAAAACGACATTTGCAAGATGGAAGAACTGGAGTATATGTCATATACGGAAAATAAATACCTACCTTTGGGCACTTGTCGTCTATGTACATGTCGTAGGTGATGGTGAAGCCACGCTTCTTATCCTTCACCTTGACGATGTCCTTAAGGCGGAGCTTGACGGAGTCGCTCAAGAAATTGTCCACGGAGATGCGGAGACTATCCCTTCTGTCGCTGGTATACTCGTGCATGAACTTCGCGTGGTGCTGCAGAGGTTGGATTCGCCTGATGAACCAGCACATGGCTAGGTCCAAGCCGGTCAAACCCGTCTCTACGAACCATTCGATCCTCCTTATGGCGCGAGAAGCGTCGAGATCGGAGGGAAGGGAGGCTTGGGATCTCCATGTGGAAACTTCAGCGGCGGCTCCGTCCACGAAGTCCGGGTACGTTACTTCTCGGCCAACCAGAGGAATGTCTGGGCCGTAAAAGTACGTCCGCTGCCAATTTTTGCAGGACTCATGGCCGACGATGTCGGGGAACTGCCGGCCAGGTCGAACCTTGAAGCTTATGGTGCCGCAGTTCCTAAGCTCTTCCTTGCTATGTCCGGCTTCACGTTTGACGGTGAAGAAGTACACAAAGAGGTCTAACCTAGGCCTTATCCCTAAGTATCCCTCACAAAGCGTCACGTAGTTTCTAAGCACTAAGATACTATTGGGGGAAAGGTTCTAGGGCTGGACCCTATAGTGATTCAAGACGGAGAGGAAGAAGTTGGAGATAGGCAGAGAGACGCCGCGTACCAGTTGAGCCTTGATGTACACCTTTTCTCCGGCTTGGGGAGAAGGTGTCACCTCGCCGGCCGACGCCGCCCGCCAGGCGAGCCCCTCCGTCGCAGGAAGGTAACCTTCGGCGATCATCTCTTGGATATCACGGTCAGTGATATCCGAGCCGCGCTAGTCACCCTTGTGCGAGTCTGGTTCCTCCTCCAATGGCTCCAGCGCCACCAGATTAAGGTCACTGCCGGTGGACTCGATAACCGCCGATGCGGCGATGACTAGCCCCTCTGGAGGCACGACGATGGAGCTCGTTGGCTTTGCCGCGGCTTCGCTCGACGCCGCCATGGAAGGAGAAGCGCTGCTACTGCTGGCCATGGAGTGAAGCTGGGCGCAACTGGTGCAGATTGGAGGCTAGGGTTTTTTCGAGAATTCTCGCCGAAAGCTCGAGGAGGCGTGCGCTGGAGGAAGAAGATGGTGCGAGGGGAAAGAGGTAAAAAGTGGAAATTCCCCACGGTTACTATTTATCATCTCCAAGCATCAAGATTCGTGCAGTTTAATCGGACGGTTGCCGCGTAGACGACGTGTTTGCGAACGTGCGCGAAAATTTCGCCACGCCCAACCGCTGCCGCCAATCATATTTCATGCTGGAAAATTGGACATGATTGCGTTCTCGCATGTGTGAGTTACGGCGTCACGACCTAAGCCTCACGCCGTCGACATATGGGCAGATGAGCCGTCACATCGAAGATTCCGGCATGGACGGATCCAATCCGACTACGGAAGAGTACGATGGAAGATTCAGCATTTCTCCGACTTACAAGTTGAAGATGGAGAAAACCTTGCAGGGTTCTTTGGGAGGACTACAAGATATTGCTTGACGATTTGCCGACATCCATCTAGACAGAGCATTCCACGTGTAGAGGCAAGACGGTGCAAGATCTCGGAGTTCTCCGGGGGCTACTGTTGGGGATATGCTATATGGGTATCCCTATAACATGTCTCTTATCCGGCTAACCCGGGTGGCCCATAGTTGGTAGCATGGCTTATGGCCTGCTGGGCGGCCCAGTTAGATGGATCTAGAAGGGAGGCCCATGCCGGATAAAGGAAGGCTACGGTGGAGTCACCAGTGTACCCGAAGCCTTGGAGTGCAAGATACACAAGACTAGTGATAGATAGTGTAGGACTCTGTAACCTGTCCGGCTAGGACTTTTCCCTGTAACCCTAGGACCTGGCGACTATATAAGTCGGGCCTACGGGAGCCTTTAGGGCATCGTTCTACACACAACCTCGCACAGGGAACCAATCCCTATAACTCGGTGTATTGCCCTTATAGTGATATATAGCAGTAGTAGGATTCCGCCACCGTCGTGGGATCGAACACAGGTAAGCTGTTACCTCGCACTGGCCAACCGTCCGCCTTCCTCCACGTCTCTAAACACGCACTGTGAGGACCCCTCCATGGCGTACTCGTCGGCAATACCACGACACTTCCTTCCTTTGATCTATTGCTATCCTTATTGTCGATGCTATAGTATCATTCCTTTATTTACCTGCTCCACTATATTGCCTTGGTTATCCTATTGCCTTGTTTGATTATCTAGCTTTGTCCTTGCGAGTCGTAGGCATGCTTAGTATCGCTCTCATACATGTGGAACATGATACTTGGATATTGTTGGTGATAAGATAATTAATCTGATGTTGTTGGTTATGGCTTCACCTAATGACAAGGCCCCGGCAGGGACCACCTTTGGGAACTTCTTGAGCCGACCTAGGACCCGTTCGTTCTACGATACCAGTTCTGAGTTGATCGCGCTAACCAAACGTGGGTCCTCTGGGATACCCCTCAACTACCGGCGCTATTCGTATATCCAGAGGGTTACAAAATTGGTTTTCCATTTGGTGCATACGCATAATATGTCCTCGGACATGGGTGAGTTGATATGTCTTCGGACTTGATGTTTTGGTGGATTGCCATGGCTTGCATACATAAATCACGGTACATGGTGGCGGCACCCACGGTGTGTACAAGTTACCCCGCAGGGCCCGATCCACCAGTAGGCACAAACGCTGTGCCTTCCTTGAGAATCGTCGTACCTCTTGGTTGGTTCCCCACAGTAGATGATGCCTCTGGATATGCGCGTAGTTAAGGGATAGTTCTTGTTGTGAGATTCGTATGGCACGCGTAATATGTTGTCTGAAGGGTTGAGCATGCGTTTGGGTACAGTAGTGCACCCCTGCAGGGTAAATCTTTTCGAAAAGCCATGTGTACACGGTTATGGACGCCTCAGGAGTACAGTGTCATGATCATAGACACCGCCACTAATGCTTTGCCTCTTTAATAATATGATTAGTAATTAGCCTTATCAACTAAACACCTGCTTAACTAAAACTACCACTGTGTGCGTTCCGCAAGGGGACTTCCTCGACTGGTCTTCGAGGGGGAAATCTTCATATGGGTTATGTTTGGTGTTATATATAGTTATCGTGTAGTGCTCTCTTATCTCTCTCTAATAGCCGAAGTTGTAGCGTGTCTCTATAAGTTAGATAGTGCAAGCTTTGCTGCCACTGAGCCCACCATACCTATGTAGGCGAGGACCGCCGAATTCTAGTCTCGACGTGTACTGACCTCAGTACTGACCGCTCCCTTTCAGTTTTCTTTTGCCCTTTGCCGGCACCATTTTGGCTTGACAGGTATGTGATTAACGACGTTAGCAAGTTTACCCTTCCGGCTTGGCCTGGGCAGGGTTGGACACCGCTTGGTTATTCTTCAGGACTCTTAGTCCCATTTGGATCTTGTCCGTACTCGGATACTATCTTTCTTTCTTCTTGAGTTGTATCTTCGTATTGTATCATTTGTATTATTGACTAGTTGAGTCATTGTTATATATATATAAGTTGTTGTGGACTCTGTTGTAAACTACTGTGATGTAACTACTTGTATTCAAATCCCACCCACACGAAAGTGTCTGGTGGGCGTCTTTGAATCGCTTCTATGCGGATTTTGGCGGGAAATGCTGAGATCTGCATAGACCCGATTCAGGGGCGTTACAAGTGGTATCAGAGCAAAGTTTTACGATACCCCACTGGTCTAGCCTGTAGGTTAACCTTGCCAACAAATGATGTCTAGTGTCAAAACTATTTTGCTATAAATGCGTTGGATAGATCTGATTAGCTCTGATTTTACTCCTTACCTCCATTCTTTCTCTTCTTATCTTTGCGTGTTTTAATCTTCCCTCTTACCTTGTTCAAGTATAGGATTCTCGTGGATGGGTTTTCCGTCGTACCCTTAGGGTTCCACTTCCTTCCTTTTGCAATGGTGGCGCTACATCTGGATTTCATTCTATCTGATCACTTTTCAAATGTTTTCCGATGTCCTGCAACTTCTGCGACGACATCATCTACCTGAATCTTTTGTTAATAATGAATGTCAAGATCTTCAGTCTAAATTCTGAGAGTTGGTTGCATGATCCTTCTATTCATGAACAGAGTAATGCCTTGAGTGCGGGATGGAGTCATGACCATACCATTACTCTTATCATTCGCTCTTGTTACATTGAATTGGTGGATCCATGTGACTTCTACTCCTTTCACGGAAGTTAAAGGTGGCCTTATCTTTGATACCTCTACTTCCGCCTTTGCCTCTCCGGAGTGTTCTTCCGAACAAAGTGAGCAACCAACCCTTGTTGGTGCTGCCGATGATTTCAAGACGGAGTCAGAATTCTTGTTAGTGGTGTCGCGACCATCAACCCTACTCAAGAATATCCAACCATCAACCTCTTCCCCCCGGTGTCTTTGCTAGGATCTCGGGACGCGATCCTTGTTAGTGGTGTCGAGTTGTAATACCCCGAAAAATATTCCGAAATAAAATTGCTTGTTATTTTATTTATTTGCATCATCATGACATCATCATGCATATTTTGTTCACAATTTTGACCGCAAACTATTTTGCTAAAAACCTATTTTTGTTTTACTAAAATATCCCTATGGTTTTATTAAATCCGTTCCTTTTTCTTATATTCAAACTAAAATAAAATAATATTTTGGGTCCATTATGTGACAATAAATGGTTTTCTTATTTGACTAAAAATAAAACTAGACCCAAAAGCTTGTCTAAAATTTTGGCCCAGAACTAGCCTCGTCTAGTCTACTTTAGACTAGATAAATAGCCTCAATCTATCTCTCCTGTCTTCCCTCAAACCCTAGCCCCAAATCTGCACCCGATCCAGATCTAATATATCTCCTATCTTCTTCTCATTTTTTTATCAGGTCGGCCTGAAATTCTCCTTCCAACTCATGGCTTTTTCCTTCCTCACAATGCGATGATTCTGTTATACGTGGCATGCTTGTTTTTGTGCGCGAGCATCGAGGATGGCCAGGAACGGTGCGGGGCTCCCTTCCCTAGGCAGCCTGGTCGGCAGAGTTTCCCCAAGCGCGCGTGAGCGCTGGCTGCCGGTGGAGTCGAGCTGGTGTAGTCTGACTGCATGCGGCGGAAGGCCAGGCGGCGGCTTGTTCTGATTTTCTGCACCGCGAGGAGTGAAAGCAAGCCAACTCTATGTAAGATGCAGCGCACAGAAACAAGCATGCCATGTATAAAGGAATCATCGCATTGTGGAGGAAGGAAAAAGCCACGAGTTGGGAAGAAAAATTTCAGACCGGTCTAGATAAAAAAAAATGAGAAGAAGATAGGAGAAATATTAGATCTGGATTGAGTATAGATTTGGGGCTATGGTTTAAGAAAGACACGAGTGATAGATTGGGGCTATTTATCTAGTCTAAAGTAGAATAGATAAGACTAGTTTTAGGCCAAAACTTTAAACAGACTTTTGAGCCTAGTTTTATTTTTAGTCAAATAGAAAAACCATTTATTATCACATAACGGACCCAAATTATTATTTTATTTTAGTTTGAAAATAAGAAAAAAGAACGGATTTAATAAAACCATAGGGATATTTTAGTAAAACAAAAATATGTTTTTAGCAAAATAGTTTGCGGTCAAAATTGCGAACAAAATATGCATAATGATGTCATGATGATGCACAAAATAAAATAACAAGCAATTTTATTTCAGAATATTTTTCGGGGCATTAAAGTTGCCATCTTCCTCCTTCAGGTGGACATCCCAGATGCACGCAGTGGAGGTGTTTAGCTTGATGGTCAGAGGACACTCGCCCTCAAAACAAGGAAAAAATAAACTAGGGATGGCAAGCATATTTAACCCGGATTCACTCAGCACATTGCAAAAGCTGTTGGTGGTCTTCTCCCAATGGGCGTACCCATCCTGCTTTAGTGACCTCTGCATCAGTCTGGCAGCAGAGTTCTCTCTTGTCTTCTTTCATAGTGATCTCTGTCCAACCTTGAGCTTCTTGCTTGAACACTGTAGAAAATTTGGCCTCAATCAGGGAATGTCTCGAGCTACTGCAGATCGAATTGCAAAATAATACCTAAACGAAGACATCTAACGAAAACATAATCCGTTGATAAAGATATTAATCAAGCAAACAACAAAAACCATTATCGGCGTACAGACCATCCAAGTAAAACATGGCCAATGACCTCAAAAATCATCATCGATCATGGAATGATCAATAATAAATTTGAGCTTATTGCTACTTACCACAGCACAAATGATCAATCTCTTGGTGGAGGTGTTATGGTCATAGATATCCACCTTAAAAGTGGAATCATCTATTACCTTGAACACCAGGATATCATCAACCTACAATTCGTGCCCATATGCAAAGCATAACCAACCGTCGTTGAAGACCAGCGTATCATTGTTCTTATCGTGCTCGATGTGCACAGACCAGCCGCACTCAGGGCAAGTATTCAACATGACAGGTCTGGCAATCCCCTTTAGTCGCTTCTTTAACTCGCTGGGGATGACTAGTATGTACATGTATTCTTCATTGAGTTGTACGTAGAAGTGAGAAGGCTGGGGAGGGGCCTATTGGTGACCAACCCTTTTAGGGAGGCCTGGCCCTCGCGCTTTCGCTATATGTAACCTAGCCTTAAGACGCCTGTCGGACACCATTGTATTTTTGGCCAGTGTGTTCCTCTCAATTCTAAACTTAAAACATGGGAAGGGGTAGATTCCCATCAGAAGTAGTAAAAGGCAGTTGCTCATTGAAGTTGAAGAGAGCATAGTCCTACATAAAGTTGAGCACAGTATATATGAATCAATAGCAGAAAAATCAAACTGTAGCACAAAGTTTAGACTTCAGAGTACTGATCTGTTTTTTAGCTTCATAGCATAGCTACTTCATTTTTTGCAATCATCTTGTGTACTTGTAAACAAGTGAAAAGTTATAAATAATACTACATATTATAAATAATAGTATGCCATATCATGACTAAAATTATAATATGTAAATGTTGGGATTTGCCTGTCTTGATCTAACGGTCAATGTTCAAAGTTATTCGTACTAGTGCGTATCTAGACAAAGTTGGGCAGCCACTATGTTGCTATAGCTAAATCTAACCAAAACTAAATTTGGCTTCACCATCCAATTTGGCTAGAGCTCCACAATGTAGCTATTCTAAATTTCTGCATCATGCGGTCCCACCGCTGGCAAGAATAGTCTTATTTTTTTGTCAAGATATGAGATCAGAGGACACATGTCACACATACGGTTGGCTAATTAATTTGGAACCACATTTGGCATCAGAGCACCCTCTTATTTTTTTGTCAAGATATGAGATCAGAAAAGATGCATGTGTATCTAGACAAAGTTGGGTCCATTAAAATTTGGATCGGAGTGAGTATAAAGAAACTAAAAAATAGCAAACTACTTACACATACATGCATCCAAGTGAGTTTAGGAGTACTCACAGTCTTGTTGGATGGTGCCGCCGCTGGAGAATATATTTTTGTGGGTGATGGGTCCTTGGCCGCACAAGCAGTTGGTGCCGCTGCCGAAGATATTGGTGCCGACGTGGGAGAAGATAGTGCCGAGGGAGATGCTGCCAGGTGTAACACCCTCAGATCGTCCCTATGCAAGTTTTAGCATTCCCGCCAAACCCGCATAGAAACGATTCAAAGGTGCCCACTAGGAACTTGCATGCGGGTGGAAAATGAAGTAATATCATTACACAATAGTCCATGATGGATCCCACAAAGAAGATATATACAACAATGACTCCATGAGTCAAGAATACAGATATACAGTACAAATATCCAAATCACCTTGAAACGATACAACATCCGACTACAGACAAGATGCAAATGGGGCTAAGAGCCCTGAAAAATAACCAATGGCGTCTGTAACCCTGCCCAGGCCAGGCCGGAAGGATAACCCCAATAATGATGTCGATCTCAAAACCTGCTAAAACAAAAGGGGTGCCGACAAGGGCAAAGAAAAAAGAGAGAGCGGTCAGTACTGAGGCTTGTACACGGGGAGGCTTAGAATTCGACGTCTCTCGCCTACATAAGTATGGTGGATTGAAGCGGCAGCGCAGCATGCACTAAACAACCTATAAAGACTTGATACAACTGGAGTTTATCAGAGAGAGATGAGAAAGTCCTATTCAGATCCAACCTGATACTAACACCAAACATACCCATCCTGATATTTCCCCCTCGAAACCAAACGAGGAAGTCATACCGAGAAAACTCACACAGTTGGCAATTTTATACATTCGAAATAGTTGTAGGAATTACTAGTCAGGTATGGTGAACATGAGTCATCCTGATGTCATAAGAAGTGGACAATTTTAGTTAACCATTCCGTTGTAGTTGCAATCCTTACTAGTCAGATACAAATAGCATGACAAATCCCAATTCCAGCAGTTGTTGGTACTTTTATTTAGCCATTCCATTATAGTGAAGCTGATTACTAGTCATTTCAAAGTCAAATTTATAGCACTACTGTTATAATTGTCTACGATCGAGATACTGTGCTCCAAGTCGTCCATAACCGCTGACACGACTTTTAGAAAGTTTTATCCTGCAGGGGGGCACAAATAGCAACACACACACGATCAACCTCGGAAAAACCAAATGAAAACCCAACGAGGCATCACGACAAAGCAGTCACAAGATTTATATAATATTTCAGGGGGCCACCCCACCAAGCTACCCGCAACGAAGTTGGCCAGCTTCAGAATGGACCCAAAGGTTTGCGTCAATGGCACTAAAAGGAATAAACAATGCAACAATTACAACTAAGGCAGAAGAACATGCATGATCATGATATGATGCAGTACATGAAAATTTAATGGTGCAAACCAAGTTAATAAGATGTCATTTGTATAGAACATTGATGATTCAACATTAGTGAGGCATTATTAACAAGAAAACAATTATTTCCAATTTTATCCATCATGTTTTCCTTGCATAACAGTTCTGATTTTACAAATTATCCGTGATGCATGATGAATTCAATTTTATCCATCTAGTATGGAATTCATGGTTGGAAAAGGGCTCGTCGCTCTGATCGATTTAGACATATCATTTGTTGAATTCGGAGTTACAGATTTAAAGTTATGCAATATTAAAGAAATGGGTATTTGTTATCATTTAATAATTTGAATTTTTTTAATTACTCAAATAATATTATAAATAGCATAAATCAAATTCCTCAGGTTTTTCTGATTCAAAAACACATACTATCAATTTATTTGAAATTATGAATTTGAATTAATATTAAAGTCAAATATATAAAAAAAGGGTTCAAAGTCAATGGTTTGACTAGTTAGAGTCAACTCTAGTGAACTTGGAAAAACATGTTTGAATTCACATTTAAAATCTAAGCATATTTCATGATAAGCTTGATTTCAAATTCAAATTCATTTGCAAGATATGGAATATTTTAGATATATTTATATTCTGAATTTTTTCTTTGTTTGAATTACAATCCAGTCAGATACTTTTGTTATCCAGACTAACTCTACTCAGAGAGACAGATTGGTGGGGCCCAGGCGACTACTGGGGGCCACACGCGCGGGTGGGCCAAGTGGCAAAGGTGCAAAGGTGGAGTGCGGGTTGAGGGCTGGCAAAGGTTGGGGGCCTTATTGAAAAACGTCGGGCTGAAGACTGATGGACTCGCGAACTAAATTTTTAACAGACGAACATCTGCTAGCTACAACCGAGTTCGGAAGACGATGGCGAGCGATAGGGTAGGAATTTGATGACTCCGTAAAAACCAAAGTCGGAGAGGGTTTCAAGGTTTTCATCTTTAATTCAGGATTCTACACCGGAAAACGATCTTGGCGCCGGGTATAAGCCGATGAATAGAGAGGCTTAGGCGTATTGTGGACTGTCAAAAAATCTTCAGATAACCAGAGAGGTCGTGCCGACTTTGCTAGCTGATTCCTGGGGATTAAGAGGTCCAATCCAGGTGATTTCATCGGTAACGGAAATAGGGAGTATACTGGATTGTTTCTCGTTCAAGAAGTCTCGCCGGAAAATGAATAGGGACGCCGGGATCTGGACGGAAACAGAGGTCACGGCAGCACCTGCTGCACGCGTACTGCTGTTGCGAATCGGCGAGCGCGGCGAGCGACAGGACGGCGCACGGCGCGGGACGGAGAGGCGACTTCGGTGGCGAGCTATCGGGCGGGAGGGAGGATGCTGGAATGAGGGGAATGGAGAGGGGACATACCGTGTGGCCGGTGGTGGCCTCGGTTGGCTCGGGGGATGTCGGGAACGGTTGTGAGGCGGGGTTCTGAGGCGGTGATGATCGGTCTCCGGCGGGAAGAAGAGGGGAGACAGCTCCCGGGAACGTACAACGCATTCTGCGAGCTCCAAACGAACGGCATAGATGAGGCGAGGCGATCCCCGTCTCCAGCGGCGCTCGACAGCGACCAAGGCGACGGAGCGTGCCGCTTCCCTTCCTGTTGCTCTCGGGCAGGAAAAAGACAGAGGAAAGGAAGGGACGGCGGCAGAAGGAAGGGAGGCAGACTAGGGTTTGTTGAGGCCAGGATGGGGATTATAGAGAGGAGGGGTGGACGGCGTGGCGGTGGTGGAGGCAGCGGCGGAGCCAGGATTTGGGCAAGCCCAGGACCAAAAACTATGGAAAAAAACTATTTTTTCAGTCTAAAAATAGATGTGTTAGATTTGTTAAAATTTGAATGAATCAAGTTACTATTTAGTATATAGATTTATTCAAAATTTGAAAACCTAAGAGGCTAAGACATCTATTTCGAGACCGAGGGAGTACTAAATAAACTTTTGCAGTAGCAACAAAAATTTGGTGAATTCAATTACTAATGTATCTAATTCAATCAGTTATCAATGTGTCTAATTCAGTTACCTAGCTGAATTCCAAATTCGAAATTGAGTACTAAAATTTTTTACCTAACAGAATACTGATTCCAATCAGTACGACATGCAGTGCAGCGCTGTAGCAGCCATCAGGAGCCAGAGGCGGTCAGCGAGGCTTGGAAGAGACTGGCGGCACTGCACAAGCCTGGCTTGTAGTCTCGCGTCCTTGCCTACAAGCGACGCAGGGGGACTCGGTGCAGAGCAGGCCGGGGGACAGGCGGTGGGAGCAGGGATCAGGAGGAGGTCGGGGGACAGGTGGCGGACAGCCTGTCGGACGTGGCCCTCGTTAGTGGCGGCGCCGACACAGCCCTGCTTTCTTCAACGAACGAGGGAAGAGGGATGCGTGAGGAGGGTTTCCTCAGGAGCCTGTCGAGAGAGATAGGATCGGAGGCGAGATGTAGATGGTCCACTCTTGGTTTGCACCCCAGGCCATATTTTTCCTTTCGCTCATGGTCAAAAAGAAATTTCGCCACGCCTAGGGCCATGGCCCAGGTGTCCTGGGCCTGGATCCGCCCCTGGGTGGGAGGTGACAAGGACAATGGCAGACGGACGGCGACCTGCTCCATTTGACGCTAGCAGAGAGGGAAGGCAGCTACTGAAAAGAAGAACAGTAGCGGCGTCGGTCTCCCTTTGCAAAGCGGTACTGGCCAACGGGCCGGTCCAAAGGAAGGGAAAGGGAGGCCAGGGGAAATGTGATGGGTAGCTGCGGGCTGGGCTGCAGTAGGCTACTCTCTCTTCCTCTTCTCTTTGGTTTGGGTTTTATTTACTTTTTTTTATTTAAAAAATTCAAACAAGCATCTGATTCAAGCTCTTTTGAAATTTGCAGGAACATTTCAACAGAGAAAGATGGTACAAAAAGGTGAGGCAAGAGGGACATAGAATAGAGGAAGAGTGATGCTCCCATATACTCAAATTGGGCATTACTACGAGATCTGGGATAGCGATTTTAGAAAAGGAGCATCAAAAGCATTTGGAAAATATCAGACCGTAACCAATGGATCCTTCTTGGGAAAACCAAAATACAGAGATAGAAAAAATAGAGAGAGGGGGAAGGGTATATAGATAACAAGATCAAACACAATACATAAATACAAATGCAACAAAGGACGACCCATGCAATGTGGCATGATCGTTATGATGATGATGCGACGATGTGATGATGATGGAGATAAATCAAATAACAAGCAATTTCTAGTAGTGGTTTTACCCGGGGTGCTACAATTCTACACCACTAATAATGGATCTTGCCCTCGAGATCCGCCTCATGGTGCGGGGAAGATGGCCGACTATTTGAATATTCTCGCTTCATGTAGATCCTCGCGACACTACTAACAAAGATTCTTTATTTGTCTTGAAATCGGCGACACCACCAACAAGGGTCATTGCTCGTGTTTGTCAAGAAAACACTCCGGATAAATAAAGGACGAAGGCAGAGGTCTCAAAAAGGTAAGGCCACCTCTAACTTCGATCGGAAGAGTAAAATTGCATTGACTCCATCCCGCACTCAAAACATTACTCTATATATGAAGAGAAGGTTTATGCAACCCACTCTCGGAATTCAGACCGAAGATCTTGACAAACAACATTTAGAAACAAAGGAGTGATGTAGGCTCTTCATCGGAACTAATGAAGATGATGTCGTCGTGCCGAAAAACACACGAGGATAGAAAAGAAAAAATTTAGTGAATTTTTCGGTCCACTAAAAGGTACAACAGAGGAAAGTTCCCTCAGATAGCATGAAGACCAGATGTCGAAGCATCGTTACCATAGGATGGAAGCGAAACCCTGAAGGTACGACGGAAACCCAACCACAAGAATTCCTAGAATCGAAGAAAAGATAAGAGAGAAGATTCAAAACACGTCGAGATAAGAGGAGAATAGAAGAGGGGTAAGGAGAAAAAGCAGACCTAATATTTTTGACACTCTGCAACGTTCGTTAGCTAGGTTATCCTTGTCATTGTATTGTCGACGAGTACGCCATGGAGGGGTCCTCACAGTGCGTGTTTAGAGACGTGGGGTAAGGCGGAAGGTTGGCGGGTATGAGGTAACACAGTTTACCCAGGTTCAGATCCCACGACGGTGGCGGAATCCTACTCCTGCTATAAATCATTATAATGGCAATACGTCGAGTTACAGGGATTGGTTTGCTGTGCGAGGTATGAGTTGTATTGTGCCCTAAAGGCTCCTCTAGGTCCGGCTTATATAGTCGCCAGATCCTAGGGTTACAGACAAAGTTCTATCCGGATAGGTTATAGAGTCCTACACGGTACACATCTAGTATAACGTGTCTTGCACTCCAAGGCTCCGGGTACGCTGGTGACTCCTCTGTAGCCTTCCTTCATTCGGCATGGGCCTCCCTTCTGAATCTATCTAACTGGGCCGCCCAGCAGGCAATAGGCCCTGCTACCAACTATGGGCAACCCGGGTTATCCGTATTGGAGACATGCAATGGTGATACCATTTAGCATATCCCCAACAGTAGCCCCCGGAGAACTCCGAGATCTTGCGCCATCTTGCCTCTTCAGATTAAATGCTCCGTCTAGATGGATGTCGGCAAATCGTCAAGAAATATCTTATAGTCCTCCCAAGAACCCTGCAATGCTCTCCGTCTTCAACATGTAAGTCGGATCACTGCTAAATCTTCCATCGTACTCTTCTCGTAGCCGGACTAGATCCATCCATGCCAGAATCTTCAGATGTGATGGTTCACCTGCCTATGTCAGTAGAGCGACGTAGACCATAAGTCAGCGATGCCTCATAACTCAAACATGCAGAGAACACAATCATAGCCGTTTTTCTCGCGCGAAGGATATGAAACGTTGGCGGCGGTGGGAATGTGGTGAAATTTCCATGCACGCGTTGTCCACGGAGCAACCGTTTGATCAACTTGCACTTGATGCCGAGTACTATAAATTGTGACCGTGGTGATTTTTATCCTTTCACCAAAATCTTCCTCGCATCGTGTTCTTCCTCCAGCAAACGCCCCCTCGAGCTCTCCGCGCGCACAGAGGAAAAATCCTAGCCTTCCCATCCAATATCATAGCCAACCTTCCTTTGCAAGAATGGCAAGCAGTAACACTGCTCCTTCCATGGCGGCATCGGGCGAGGCCACGACCAAGCCAGCAAGCTTCGTCCATGTTCCGCCGAAGGGCGTGGTAGTGTCGCGCTCCGCGGTGGTGGAAACCACCGGTGGTGACCATATTCCAGCGGGGCTGGAACTGCTGGAAGAGGAGGCCAATTCTCACAAGGGGGAATGGCGCGGATCCGATATTACCGAAGACAATCTCAAGGAGATGCTCGTCGAGGGTTACCTCCCCGTGATAGAGGGGCTGGTCTGGCGGCCGGCGAGGTCGTCCCTTCTCCCCTAGCCAGAGAAAAGGTGTACCTCAAAGACCAACTGGTACGCGACGTCTCCCTCCCAATCTCCGACTTCTTCATACAGGTCCTTAGCCACTACCAGGTTTAACCTCAGAATCTGTCTCCGAATAGCATCCTCGCGCTTAGCAACTACACGGCGCTTTGTGAGGGTTACTTAGGAATCAGGCCTAGGTTAGATCTGTTTATATATTTCTTCACCGTCAAGAGGGAAGCCGGAGTGAGCAAGGATGGAATTAAGAATTGTGGAACTATTAGTTTCAAGATCCGGCCTGGCCGGCGCTATCCCGACATCGTAGGCCATGAGTCCTGCAAAAACTGGCAGAGGACGTATTTCTACGGCTGAAAGAACATGTGGGCCCCATGTGTGGTTTTGGTAATTAATGATAATCTTTATGGACTAATGTGTGTATTAAGTTGTACTTGTAGGATTTGTCCATTGGCATCGCTTGGAGCATGTGTTGGCTTCAAGGTCAATGAAATGCGAATAAGATATGTTTTGCAAGATCAATATGCACCATCTACAGAAGATCTCATGTTTGATGCTTGCCATCCTCGGTGATCATGGATCGATGATGAGGAATTAAGAAAAGCGTTCCATCTTGAGAAGGGCAAGATCGTCTACATCAAGCTCAAGTGGAATTCTCAAGGCAAAGGTATAATCTTGATAGGTTTTCCCTTTTGCCGGCCTCATATTGTTAGTGGGAGACCGGGTTTAGGATAGATAGTTGTACTATCAAGAGGGGCTCTCGAATGAGTAACTCGATCACATCGTTCGGAGAGAGCTCAAACCTTTGCATACTTGCATCATCGTATTTGGTTGTTATTTGGTCTTATCCATGTGAGGATATAGAGCTTGTGGTAATATCCATAAAAATCTCTTGTTCGTCAAAATCGGATCTTCCGTTTGTATCTTGTTGCGATTTTGATCTATGCGGTTTTCCGGTTTCTCACCAAGTGAGGTCTCTCACATTATTATACTTGATACATTCTCACTTGGTGATAACCAATATTTTCCAACGCAACTGGAATCGGGTCGATCGGAGTTACCAATCAAAAGTTATGGTCATTTGAATATCTGGTCTTATTTAAAAAGAAAAGAAAAAAATCAGGTTTCGGGTAGTACGCTGGCGGGCCAAGAATCTACGCCCGCACTTTGGCGTCGAATTGTGTTCTGCCTTGCCCAGCACCTTTCTCCGGCACTACCGGTCCGGCCCGGTACTACCGCCCGGGTGGGCCGGTAGTACCGGCCCATCTCCATGCCGCGTAGCGCCAGCCCCACCCCGCCCCCTGCCGTTGCGTGCCTGCCCGCCTAGTAGCTCGCGCGCGCCGCTCGCGTATGCCACCGCTGGTCCCACGCATGCGTGCAACCTCCCGCGTTGACCTGCATCTGCCGCTCTGCTGGGCCAAGTTACAGCCGCCGCTCACGCTCGCTGCCTCACTAGGCCCACTCGCTCCCGCCCATTGCTGCTCGCATGGGCCCGTGCCCCCGCTTGCTGCTCGCCTGGGCCCGCGTCCCCGCATGCGTTGACTCGCGAGAGCAGCCGCCGCCACTCCCGCGCCCATCCCCGCGTAGACGAGCCTACTCGCCCCGCACGCTGCTGCTGCTCGCTATCTGGCTGGCCCCCGATCCCTGCCGCCTGCTACTCCCGCGCGCACGCTGGGCCAAGCTTATGCTGCAGCTCCTGCACACGCTTGCCTCTACTCAAATCCTCTGGTCCACACCGCCCATGCTGGCCCCATTCGCCTCGCATGCTGCACACATATCTTCTCAGATTCCCTACTGCTTCTCTTGCTGTTGGTCTGCCGGGCGGTAGTACCGGTCCGTTCCGGCACTACCGGCCCTGACCAAAATTATGCCCCAACGGCCAGTTTTTCTGGGGCCACTATTTAAGTCTTTGCCCGTTTTTAGTTTAGTGAGCTTCTTCGTCCTCTATTTGTCTAAGCTTTGTCCACACTTGCTCTAGATTTTGAAGCTTGATTAATCTCTTCCCCTCCAATGATTATTTCCCATACTTGAGTGGAAGAGAGAGGGGATCTAGATCCATGTTTTGACCTAACCGATTCATCTCTTTATGAGTGTATCTTTGGGGATCTAGATTTTGGGGGATTTTGTGTCCCTCTTTGACTCCTCCTCTCTTGTTCCCCCAATAGCTTTAGGCCATATTCGGTTAATCCATTTGGGAAGTGGATTGAAGTGGTTTGGAGGGGATTGGGAGGAATTTTGACTTAGATGGGATTTAATCTCCTTCAATCCATTCCAAACCCAATCGATCCTGAGCAAACCGAACAAGGCCTTAGTAGCTTTGTTGGAACCTGAGAGTGAGGGATTGGAGCACCTTTGTGGTGTTCTTGCCATTTGCATTAGGTGCATCGATTTGAGTTCTCCTCGGAGGATTTGGTTCGTGGTATTCGTTGAAGCTTGTCCCTCTTGGGTTCTTGGAACCCTAGACGGTTTTGTGGCCTTGGTGGCGTTTATTGGGATCCTCCAATTAAGTTGTGGAGAAGTTACCCAACCTTGTGAAAGGTTCCGGTTTGCCACCGACATGTGCACCGATAGTGGAAGCGTGGATCGATCCCGTTGCGGTGAGATTCACCGGAGAATAAGCTAGGCCTTTTGTGGCGTTGGTGGTTTGATACCACCCCCTCTCCAAACGAGACGTACTCCATGTTGGGAGGAACTCGGTAAAATATTGTCGTCCCTGCGTTCCTCGGTTATCTCTATACCCGAGCTCTTTACTTATGCACTTTACATTGAGATAGCCTTCGTGCTTGAAGTAATCTATATCTAGCTATCACATTGTTTCTTGTATTGCTTAGCATAAGTTGTTGGTTCACATAGGTGAACCCTAGTTGTCCTAGATTATGCTTGACAAAGTAAACACTAGTTTAATTCCGCCTTTGTCGAGCCACTCTCGGAAAAGTTTTAATCGCCTATTTGAAGGAAATATGCCCTAGAGGCAATCATAGAGATGATTATATTTCATATGTATCCATGAGTTATTGTAATGTTCCTTGAATATCCATATCAGGCAACTTGTATTGATTGGCAATTATGTGAATTGTTTGTGAAACTCTTTACTTGTATGGTTATTTAATAGTTGTCCCTAGTCGGAGTTCATGTGAGGACACACGTGAATATTAGACTAGCACATCGATTGGTTGATGACTATGTTTCGTAAGTCATAGACATGGAGATGTCAAACCAATGATGTTGACACATGTTATGAACATGGGGTTGGACTGACCCAACTTGAGACTGGCAATTAGTCGCAGCTCTCTCTCTACACATCATCGTGTACGTTTTGTCCTTAGACCTGAGATTGTCGCATGTACTTGTGATGTGGATCGACCTACTTTGGGTCTATCAAACGCTGCATCGTAACAGGATAGTTATAAGGTAGCTTTCGGGTTTGTCCTGAGGCATGCTGCAAGGCATGGTCAATCAAGATGGGATTTACCCCTCTCTACTTGAGAGAGATATCTCTGGGCCCCTCGAGTGATCGGATCCAGAAATGCATGGCCGTGCTACATAAGGTTAAGAGTTAACCTAGTAAAGGGATTCCGAGTTACGGTATCGAGAAAGAGAGGTCAGCTTGGAGCTAGACCAAATATCGTGAGGCAAAGGGAGACATGTACTAAACCTTGTGATGGTTTGTCCGATATGATCTTTGTATACGTTTAGGAGTTGGCACGTCTTGCTAGAGGCCGCTACCAACTATTGACAGAATAAGTCTATTCGTCTCATGTCTATACGCATATGAACCTATAGGGTCACACACTTAAGGGGCTGGAAGCCTAATTAGGATTGGATACGAATTAAACCAGGCTTAGGCTACTAATGGGTTGCTAATGTAGAAGCCCACTAGGGACGTCTATATAAGAGAGGGTGGGGCGAGCTGACTAGGGTTAAACCTCAGATCATTCCCAGCCGCCACTCCTCACGCCTGTGTTACACGCACGGACCTAGCAGTTCGGCGTCTGACGCTTCCACCCTGTACGTGTGGATACCTCAGAGGCGCTGCATCTGTATCGTTTGGACGAGTCGCGCAAGGGGAGCTGCTCGTGGGACGAGAACAAGGAGGAGACGTGGAACGTCTTCACTGCCTCGACACGCTTCATCGATTCTGCAACTACGCGTCTAGTGGTAATCCCATGATCTATGGCAACAGTAATCCTGGTTTATGCAGTAAATTTTTTGATTTGCGCTAGTGTAGCCTACCCGTATCCCTTCAGTGGTATCAGAGCCGATGCTGTTCAGTTATAGGTTCGGTATGTTTGCATATGGTGATATGCAGATTGATATGAATGATGTGATCGTTTATATGGCGGTGGTTCAGGTTTGATCTATGATCTTGCTTTCCGTGATCGTGATTCTGAGGTTGTCGAACGACTTACCCCTACCGGTCGGTTTCCGCCATCGGGGTAGACAGTGACACATAAATCCCGTTGAATCACGCGAAGATCAATATGATTGATCGAATCGGAACCTAGATCTAAAATCTATGTACCGTGATCAAAGGAGTTTGATCGGATCAGAACAATAGTCGGTTTATGGTAAATTTGATTTGCCGATCAAAATCCTTAAATAAAATTGTGTAGATTCGATCTCTCATTTTTCACAGTTTGATTCGGATCAGAACAATACCGCGAGGGGCGCTGCCCTTCGAACCCCGCAGGGGGATACCCCCTAGACCCCCCTTAATCGTAGCCCCTTTTGTATCTCGTTAAGGTAACTAGGTGCTGCGATGTCACATGATCCGGTAGAATGCGATTCTATGCATAACTTGTTTTTGCAGGATGTATGTGATCAATATGGCCCATATATGTATGTGATGCATGTATGAATTTTTTCATGACCTGCGTGTCGTGAGTAGGGCAACACGGCTGGAGCCATATGTGTTGTCATTTATTGTAATGGCCTGCGTGCCAACTTGTGATGATCCCAATACTATGTAATTTTGATTACTAGCTGTTTGGAGTAATATCTTGTATTAGTTCTTGGAGGACTCATCACTTGGAAGATGGCTCACATGGAACATGAAGATGGAGATCATCATGGTGGACAGGTTCTATGGCGATGGAGATCACCATGAGAAAATGGGCCATACTGTGTCACATCTATGTGAATGCTATTCTTATGTGTTTTACTACTATGCATGCTTAGATGATAGAAGTAGAACGATCCCTCAGAAAGTTTAAGTTAAACCATGCCCTCCCAACCAAACCTTGCACCATCCTATGCCCTGTACAATCGTTGGTGGGCCTATGAAATTAGGGTGCCGCGGTTTTCCTTGGCTGGATGGGTTTGTATCGGATGCCTACACGCATAAGGGTTGGTGAACTTGACATGGTCATCTTAACAGTGAAGGACCTTGGGGAATAAAGGTTGGGCGCCTAGTTTTGACATAAGAGATGTCACCCAACAACAAGAGTCATATGTGATATGATTAGCAAGTGTTGCTTACCGATTTACCTTGTCTTCTAGTAGTGATGCTAAAGCTCACTAGTCGACTTGTTAATTGTTTAATATGCTATTGATTTAAGTGGGAGTATATGCTATTAAATTGTTTAATATGTTTTAATCTTTCATGGTTACATGGCTTAGTATTTTGCATGTTTTCTGTTGTAGATCAATGGCACCGAACACTACATCACCTTTCTCTTTGCGTTTGATTCTTGACAAAGATAAACTAAATGGAACAAACTATTCGGATCGGGTCAGAATCGAGAATTTTCTCAGTGCGATAAAAGGAAACGGTTCTGGATACCCCAATCCCCGATGAACCTGCTGATAATGCATCTGCTGCTCTCAAGAATGCCTACAAGAGAGCATGTGATGATTCTCTTGAGGTTAGCTGTCTTATGCTTGCATGCATGGAACCTGAACTCCAAAATAAGTTTGAGGATCAGGAAGCGTATGATATGATGTAGCGCTTAAGGACATGTTCCAAGATCAGGCAAGGACTGAGAGGTACAATGTTGCCAAGTCCTTTGTCGAATTCAAGCTAGCAGAGGGAGCAGCTGTAGGCCCTCATGTGATCAAAATGGTTGGTTACAGTCAGACTTTGGAAAAGCTTGGTTTTCCACTAGGCCAAGAGTTGGCCACTGACTTCATTTTGGCGTCTCTTCCATCCAGCTATGGGCAGTTCATTTCGAACTACCATATGCATGGGGTGGAGAAGGGCCTTAATGAATTATGTGGGATGCCTAAAATAGCAGAAAGTGACATGAAGAAGTGTACAGGGCATAGCCATGTGATGGTTGTCAGAACAAGCCTAGCTTTAAGAAAAAGGGCACTTCTTGGAAGAAGAAGGGCAAGGCTAAGGATACAATCCCTAATCCTGCACCCAAGCAAAAGGCTGGACCTGTAGAAGACACTGAGTGCTTCTTTTGTCATGAACATGGCCACTGGAAGAGAAACTGCAGCAAGTACCAGGATTCTTTGAAGAAGAGTGGAAGTAAGAGTACTTCCCACTCAAGTACGCTTGTTGTAAATGTTATGGACATTCTTCTCGCTGATTCCTATGTTAACTCTTGGGTATTTGATACCGGATCGGTTGCTCATATTTGCAATTCGATGCAGGGGCTAATAAGGACTAGAGAAGTGCAGAAAGGTGAAGTGGATTTTCGCGTCGGAAATAAAGCAAGGGTTGCTGCATTGTTCGTCGGCGTCATGCAACTTCACCTTCCGTCAGGATTTATTATGGAGTTGAATAATTGTTATTACATTCCTAATATGAGTCGAAACATTTTATCACCTTCATGTTTGATGAGGGATGGTTATTCATTCGCGAGTCCAAACAATGGTTGTGTAATCTCTAAGAATGATATGTTTATGGCTAATGCTCCCATTGTGAATGGGTTATTTATTTTAAATCTTGATGATGCATCTGTTTACAATGTTAGTGCTAAAATGCTTCGGCCTAATGATTTGAGTCCTACCTATTTATGGCATTGTGGTTTGGGGCATATAAGTGAAAAGCGCATGAAGAAGCTCCATGGTGATGGTCTTCGAACTTCGTTTGATTTTGAATCATACGAGACATGCCAGGCTTGTTTACTTGGAAATATGACCAAGTCGCCTTTTTCGGGTTTACCCGAGAGAGCGACAAACTTGTTGGAACTCATACATACTGATGTATGTGGACCAATGAGCACGACAGCCAGAGGAGGATATCACTACTTCATTACTTTCACTGATGATTTCAGTAGATATGGTTATGTCTACCTGATGAGGCATAAGTCTGAAACTTTTGAAAAGTTCAAGGAGTTTCAGAGTGAAGTAGAGAATCAACGTGGCAAGAAAATAAAGGCCTTGCGATCTGATCGTGGAGGTGAGTATTTGAGTCAGAATTTAGCGATCATCTTAAGAGTTGCGGAATTATTCCACAACTTACACCACCCGGAACGCCTCAAAGAAACAGGGTCTCCAAACGGCGTAATCGAACTTAGTTGGACATGGTTCGATCGATGATGAGCCAATCGGATTTTCCATTGTCATTTTGGGGTTACGCTCTAGAAACGACAACTTTCACACTTAATAGGGTACCATCTAAATCCGTAGTTAAGACACCATATGAGATGTGGACTGGAAAGTATCCCAGTTTGTATTTTCTAAAGATTTGGGGTTGTGATGCATTTGTCAAGCAACTTCAGTCGGACAAGCTAACACCCAAATCGGATAAATGCATTTTCGTGGGATATCCGAGGGAAACCTTAGGGTATTACTTCTACAACCGAGAGGAGGTCAAAGTGTTTGTCGCTTGTAGCGGTGTTTTCCTAGAGAAAGAGTTTCTCACAAAGGGAACAAGTGGAAGGTCAGTGCGACTTGAAGAAGCTCAAGATGAGCCAGTTGGGGATGCTTCTACGAGTGATGCTATTTTAGCAGAACAAGTTGAGGAACCCGTGGCAACAGAAGCACCACAACCACGAAGGTCGACGAGGCTCCGCGAAGCGCGAGAATTATTATTGTTAGACATTTATGAGCCTGCGACCTATGCAGAAGCGATGGTGGACCCAGACTCTGAGAAATGGCTGATCGCCATGAGATCCGAGATAGAGTCCATGGGAGACAATCAAGTTTGGAACTTGGTTGACCTGCCTGATGGTTTTAAAGCCATCGAGTGCAAATGGATCTATAAGAAGAATATTGATATGGATGGAAATGTTCACATCCATAAAGCTCGACTTGTTGCAAAAGGTTTTTGACAAGTTCAAGGAGTTGACTACGACGAGACTTTCTTGCCCGTAGCGATGCTTAAATCTATACAGATAATTCTAGCCATTGCTGCACATTTCGACTATGAAATATGGCAGATGGATGTCAAGACGGCTTTCCTAAATGGAATCCTAACTGAGGACGTGTATATGATGCAGCCCGAAGGTTTTGTCAATCCAAACAATGCTGGAAAGGTATGCAAACTTCTGAAGTCCATTTATGGGCTGAAGCAAGCATCTCGGAGTTGGAATATTCGATTTGATGAAGTTGTAAAGGAGTTTGGCTTCATCAAAAACGAACAAGAACCTTGTGTTTACAAGAAGGAAAGTGGGAGATCACTGGTATTTCTAATCTTATATGTAGATGACATATTGCTGATTGTAAATGACATTCCTATGCTCGAGTCTATTAAGACCTCATTGAAAAATAGTTTTTCGATGAAGGACTTGGGAGAAGCGGCATATATTCTGGGCATCAAGATCTATAGAGATAGATCAAGAAGGCTAATTTGATTAAGCCAGAGTACATACATTGACAAAGTGTTGAAACGGTTCAGCATGGAAGAGGCTAAGAAGGGGTTCTTGCCCATGTCTCACGGCATTAAACTCAGCAAGACTCAGTGTCCTTCGACTACTGATGAGCGTGAGCGCATGAGCAGAGTTCCATATGCTTCGGCTATTGGATCCATCATGTATGCAATGGTATGTACTCGCCCAGATGTTTCCTATGCTCTAAGTGTTACGAGCAGATACCAGGCTGATCCAGGTGAAGGTCACTAGACAACGGTAAAGAACATCCTTAAGTACTTGAAAAGGACTAAGGATGTGTTCCTAGTTTATGGAGGTGAGGATGAACTCAGTGTAAAGGGTTACACAGATGCGAGTTACCTTAACGACTCAGATGATTCGAAATCGCAATCAGGTTATGTGTTTGTCTTGAATGGTGGTGCTGTGAGATGGAAAAATTCCAAGCAAGATACGGTGACCTCCTCTTCAACAGAAGCTGAATATATAGCTGCCTCGGAGGCAGTAAAGGAAGCTATTTGGATTAGGAATTTCCTGATCGCTCTCGGTGTGGTTCAGGACGCGTCCAATCCCTTGGACGTTTATTGTGACAACAATGGTGCTATTGCACAGGCCAAGGAACCTAGACAGCACCAGAAGAACAAACATATTCACATGCGTTACCATCAGATTCGAGAGTTCGTTGAGGATGGTAGTGTCATGATATGCAAAATACATACGGACTCAAATGTTGCTGATCCCTTGACTAAGCCTCTCCCACAGCCCGCGCATGAGGCGCACACAAGAGCAATTTGTATTAGATACATTTTAGATTGACTCTAGTGCAAGTGGGAGACTGAAGGAAATATGCCCTAGAGGCAATCATAGAGATGATTATATTTCATATGTATCCATGAGTTATTGTAATGTTCCTTGAATATCCATATCAGGCAACTTGTATTGATTGGCAATTATGTGAATTGTTTGTGAAACTCTTTACTTGTATGGTTATTTAATAGTTGTCCCTAGTCGGAGTTCATTTGAGGACACACGTGAATATTAGACTAGCACATCGATTTGTTGATGACTATGTTTCGCAAGTCATAGACATGGAGATGTCAAACCAATGATGTGGACACATGTTATGAACATGGGGTTGGACTGACCCAACTTGAGACTGTCAATTAGTTGCAGCTCTCTCTCTACACATCGTGTACATTTTGTCCTTAGACCTGAGATTGTCGCATGTACTTGAGATGTGGATCGACCTACTTTGGGGCTATCAAACGCTGCATCGTAACGGGGTAGTTATAAAGGTAGCTTTCGGGTTTGTCCTGAAGCATGCTGCAAGGCATGGTCAATCAAGATGGGATTTGCCCCTCTCTACTTGAGAGAGATATCTCTGGGCCCCTAGAGTGATCGGATCCAGAAATGCATGGCCGTGCTACATAAGGTTAAGAGTTAACCTAGTAAAGGGATTCCGAGTTACGGTATCGAGAAAGAAAGGTCAGCTTGGAGCTAGACGAAATATCGTGAGGCAAAGCGAAATACATGTACTAAACCTTGTGATGGTTCGTCCGATATGATCTTTGTATACGTTTAGGAGTTGGCACGTCTTGCTAGAGGCCTCTACCAACTATTGATAGAATAAGTGTATTCGTGTCATGTGTATATGCATATGAACCTATAGGGTCACACACTTAAGGGTCTGGAAGCCTAATTAGGATTGGATCCGAATTAAACCAGGCTTAGGCTACTAATGGGCTGCTAATGTAGAAGCCCACTAGGGACGCCTATATAAGAGAGGGTGGGGCGAGCTGACCAGGGTTAGACCTCAGATCATTCCCAGCCGCCACTCCTCACGCCTGTGTTACACGCGCGGACCTAGCAGTCCGGAGTCTGACGCTTCCACCCTGTACGTGTGGATACCTCGGAGGCACTGCATCTGTAGCATTTGGACGAGCCGCACAAGGGGAGCTGCTCGTGGGACGAGAACAAGGAGGAGACGTGGAACGTCTGCACTGCCTCGACGGGCTTCATCGATCCGCAACTGCGCGTCTAGTGGTAATCCCGTGATCTATGACAACAACAATCCTGGTTTACGCGATAGAAAATTTTGATTTGCGCTAGTGTAGCCTACCCGTATCCCTTCACTATTCACCCCCTCTAGGCGACATCCGTATCCTTTCAACGGCCTCGATGTCCCTCTGGCTGGCCGAGAAAGAACGTACCCAGGCTTTGTCGATGAAGCCCTGACATGGATATCCCAAGCCCTTCTTCCCTCCGACGACGAAGCCTCCCGCGCTGTAAGGCGGATCAAATGGCTCGTAGATACGGGTCTGACTGGGTTGGACCTAGTCATGTGCTGGTTCATCAGGCGGATTCAGCCTCTACAGCACTGTGTGAAGCTGATGCACGAATATTCCAAGGACCGGAAGGATAGCCTCCGCATCTCCGAGGACAACTTTTCGAGTGAATCCGTCAAGCTTCGCCTCAAGGACATAATCAAGGTGAAGGACAGGAAGCGCGACTTCACCATCACCTACGACATGTTCTAGGGCGGCACGTGCCCAGAGGTATTTTTTTATTTTCCGTGTATGACATATACTCCAGTTCTTCCGTCTAGCCTTAACCATTGCATCTAACACTTTGGGATTCACTTAACAGCTAAAGAGTCTAGACAAAGGTAGCATGGCTATCCAAGTCTATGACCCCAAGATGAAGGAAGTCACCGTCATGTCCGACGACGATGTTGTTGGAATTATGCCCTAGAGGAAATAATAAATAGGTTATTGTTATAATTCTTGTTCGTGATAAAGTTTATATTCCATGCTAGAATTGTATTAAGAGGAAACTTTGATACTTGTGTGGTTTATGAACAACACCGTGTCCCTAGTACGCCTCTATGGACTAGCTCATTGATTAATGATGGTTAAGGTTTCCTAACCATAGACATGAGTTGTCGATTAATAATGAAATCATATCATTGGGAGAATGATATGATGGACAGACCCAAATCAAGCAGAGCAATTAGATCGTGTCATCGTGTTCATCTTTGCGAAGCTTTTTCTTATGTCAAATATTGTATTCCTTGGACCATGAGATAATGCAACTCCCTGGTATCGAAAGAAAGCTTTGAGGTCATCAAACGTCATCCTATGAGAGGGTGATCATAAAGGTGTCTCTCAGGTGATCAGAAAGTACTTGTTGGGTTGTATGTATCGAGATGGGATTTGTCCCTCCCGAGTCGGAGAGATATACTTTGGGCCCACACGGTAATCGATATCAACACCGCTTGCAAGCACGTGGTTAAGGAGTTAATCACAAAGTGATATCGGATTACGAAACGAGTAAAGTACTTGTTGTGAACGAGATTGAAATAGGTATGCAGATACCAACGATCGAATCTCGGGCAAGTAAAATATCGCGTGACGAAGGAATATAAATATGGGATTAATTGAATCCTGGCATCGTGGTTCATCCGATATGATCATCGATGAATATGTGGGAGTCAATATGGGTTTCCAGATCCCGCTGTTGATTATTGATAGAAGATCATGTCTGCATATTCTCGAACCCGTAGGGTCACACACTTAACGTGCCTCAACGCTAGGATAGAATGGATAATTGGTTTATGAGTTTTTGTTCGGAGTCTCGGATGAGATCCAGGACATCACGAGAGGTTCCAGAATGGTCCGAAGAATAAGATTCATATAAAGGAAAGCAGTTTTTGGATTTCGGAATTGTTTCGGAATGTTCGGTATTGTACCAGAAGTTTCTAGAAGCTTCCGGAGTGGGACCAACGTGGACCCACTTGTCGTGGGGGGCCGTGGGCCTACGAGGGAGTGCCCTGGCCGCATTGGGCCAGGGGCACAAGGCCCCATAGGCCCAGCCGGCCAAACCCTAGGGGAAACCCTAGGGGATCTTCTAGAAGGGGGGGGACTTGCCCCCCACTCCACCCTTGTGGCCGCCGGCCCTAGGGCTTGGAGGAGGGGCAAGGGAAGCCTGCCAGACCTCTATATAAAGAGGGCAGGGGCGCACCCTCCTCCCTCACCCCAAAAACCCTAGCCGCCATCCTGATGCCCTTCTCTCTCTCTCACTCCCGACTGCGCGTAGGCGAAGCCCTGCCGTAGAAACTCTCCACCTTTGCACCACGACGTCGTGTTGTAGATCCAATCTATATCTCCACCCCACTTGATGGACCGAGGAAGGAGGAGACGTCGAGGTGCCGTACGTGTGCATCTCTCGGAGGCGTCGCCACTTGCGGCGTTGGATCGGATCGGATCGCGAGGAGGAGAAGGCTAGTACGACTACATCAACCATGTTCTGTTGAACGTTCCGCTATGCGATTTCTCAAGGGTATGAAGATCTCATCTATCCCTCTCGTTGTTTGCATCTCCTAGATTAGATCTTGTCTTTCCCGTTCGCATTCGTAGATTTTTTTTGATTTACTATGCTGCGAAACCCATCAGTGGTATCAGAGCTAGATCTATGCGTAGATGTGTTTCACGAGTAGAACGCAACATGCTTGTTGCGGGCGTTGATGTTTTCTGTTGCAAGCCTCTTGTTGTGTACTTCTTATGACGCGGGATAGTGAGATCAAAGCGGTCCAGGCCAACTTTACGCGACCTCGTTCGCGAGACCGGCTCCGCACTTGACGTGTGGCTTGTTCCACACATGCGGCTGGTGGATGCCAGTTTCTCTCACTATAGTTGTCATGGGATTTACACCGGATGTTGGCAACCATAATAACACCGTTGTGGCTTTCTGTAGATAAGAATCGTTCTTAGCTTGTTACTCCCATAAGCCACGTAAAACATGCAACAACAAAGTAGAGGCGTCTAACTTGTTTTTGCAGGGAGTGTTTTGTGATATGGTATGACCCAAGATATGATGTGTATGTTGTATGCAATGATCATGTTTTGTAATATTTCACGACTTGCATGTCGATGAGTACACAACCGGCAGGAGCCATATGGTTGTCTTTATAATTGTGTATGACCTGTGTGTCAACTTCTTATACGCCATGTAATAGCTTTACTTTATCGCTAAGTAGTTAGCAATAGTTGTAGTTGCTATTCGTGGTGGAGGCAATCATGGTGGAGTGATGGAGATCATGCTGGCACACACAAGATGGAGATCATTGCGCGGAGATTGGCTATACCATGTCACATAAAATTATATGCATGTGATGTTTATCCTTTTATGTATCTTATTATGCTTAGATCGCGACGGTAGCATTATAAGATGATTCCTCACTTAATGATCAAGATAAAACTGTGTTCTCCCCATGTATGCACCTTTGCGAAAGTTCGTCGTGTTCAAGCACCACGTGATGATCGGGTGCTATAAACTCTACGTTCACATATAACGGGTGCAAGCCAGTTTTGCACACGCGGAAATACTTGGGTTTGACTTGACGAGCCTAGCATGTACATACATGGCCTCGGAACACACGAACCGAAAGGTTAAGCATGAGTCATATGAATGATATGATCGACACTTTGTTGTCCACCATTGAAACCACATCTCTTCTCGTGACGATTAGATTAGGTGTGGTGAATTTGGATCATGTTAACTAAACAACTTGAGGGATGTTGAATTTAGTGGGAGTTCATCTAGTAATTTGATTAAGTTGAACTAGTTATTATGAACATAGTCCAACTTCAACTTCAACGTTTTTTCTGAGAAAAAAAAGCTTAAGAACGATGGGTCTAACTTCACCAACTGGTTCCACAATCTGAGAATCATTCTCACTGGCGGACAAAAGGACTATGTCCTTGAGAAAGTGCTAGGTGACGCCCCTGCTATAGATGCACCGACTGCTGAAAAAGCTGTTTATCAGTAGCGCAAAGATGATTATGGTGTGATTAAGAGCACCATGTTGTTTTCTATGGAATCGGACCTTCAAAATCGTTTTGAGGAGTTCGCCAGGCCCTTTGAGATTCTTGAGGAACTGAAAACCATGTTTCAGACTCAGGCCCGTTCTGAGAGATATGAGATCTCTGAGAAATTCTTTAACTTCAAGATGGAGGAAGGGAGTTCTGTTAGTGAGCACGCCATTAAGATGTCGGGCTACACTCAACATCTTGAGAAACTGGACTGCAAGATTCCAGAAGAGCTCAAGATTGATAGGGTTCTGCAATCACTCCCTCCTAGCTACAAAGGTTTTGTAGTTACTCATAATCAGATTAGTTCCACTGATACGATCACTGAGCTCTTCGCTAAGCTGAAAGCTGCGGAGGTGGACATCAAGAAAGATAATCATGTGTTGATGGTCAACAATCCCCCTCAGCTTTAAGAAAGGTAAGGGTGCAAAGAAGTCCTTCAAGAAAGGCAGCGGCAAGCGCGTTGCCCCTGCTGAGAAGAAGCTCAAGTCTCGACCTAAGCCGGACACTGAGTGCTTCTATTGCAAGGACAAGGGTCCTTTGGGCAGCAACCGAAGTACTTAGCGGACAAGAAGGCTGGCACCATCAAAGGTATATTTGATATACATGTTATTGAAGTTTACCTTACTAGCGCTCGTTGTAGTGCCTGGGTATTTGATACTGGTTCAGTTGCTAATATTTGTAACTCGAAACAGGGGCTACGGAATAGATGACGACTAGCAAGGGATGAGGTGACGATGCGCGTTGGCAATAGATCAAGAGTTGATGTGATGGCCGTCGGCACGCTCTCCTTAGTTTTACCTTCGGGATTAGTTTTAAACCTTAATAAATGTTATTATGTGCCTGCGTTGAGCATGAACATCATATCTGGATCATGTTTATTGCAAGACGGTTATTCATTTAAATCAGAGAATAATGGTTGTTCTATTTATATGAGTAACATCTTTTATGGTCATGCACCTGCTATGAATGGTTTATTTCTTCTGAATCTCGAAAGCAATTAAACACACATCCATAACATTGAGGCTAAGAGATGTGTAACACCCTCAGAATCGGACCTATGCAAGTTTGATCAAAATTCGCCAAACCCGCATAGAAACGATTCAAAGGTGCCCACCAGGCACTTTCGTGCGGGTGGAAAACGAAGTAATAACATTACACAACAGTCCTCGATGGGACCCACAGAACAGATATATATAACAGCGACTCAAAGAGTCAAGAATACAGATATATTATACAAAGATCCAAATCACCTTGAAAACGATAGTGCGTCCAGCTACGGACAAGAAGAAAATGGGGCTAAGAGCCCTGAAGAATAACCAATAGCGTCCATAACCCTGCCAAGCCGGAAGGGTAACCACATACGACGTCGATCTCGAACACGCTTAAAAAAAGGGTGCCGACAAAGGGCAAAGGAAAAGAAGGAGCGTCGATCGAGGCCAAGACACGGCGAGGCTAGAATTCGGCGGTCCTCACCTACATAGGTATGGTGGATGCGGCGGCAGCGACATGCACTAAACAACCTATAGAGACTCGACACAATCTGGCGGATATCGAGAGAGGATAAGAATGACCTAACGGATCCAACGAAGCTATCACCAAACAAACCCATCACAGTGTTTCCCCTCGAGACCAAACGAGGAAGTCAACCGAGGAACTCACACAGTTGGCAGTTTTACTTATTCAGTTATAGTTGCGGCACTTTACTAGTCAGGTTTAGATAATTGTCCTGATAAAAGAAGCAGTGGGCCCTTTTAGTTATCCATTCCGTTGTAGTTGCAACAATTACTAATCAAATTCCGATAGCATGAGATAACCCAAAAACCTAGCAGTTGTTGGTACTTTTATTCAGCCATTCCGTTGTAGTTGCAAGATTTACTAGTCAGGTACAATGGTCGCAAGCGACAATTCAAACAAGCAATTGTGGGCAGTATTATTTAGCCATTCCATTATAGTGAAGCTGATTACTAGTCATTATAAAGTCAAATTTATAGCAGTAAACTTTAGTTATGCTTGTCTATGATCGAGATACTGTGCTCCAAGTCGTCCATATCCATGACACGGCTTTGAAAGTTTTACCCGGTGGGTACCAATAGCAACACACGCTCGATCAACCTCGGAAAACCAAATCAAAACCCAACGAGGCTTTCACATTGAACAATCACAGGATTCAGAAATATTTCAGGCCACCCTTAAGTAGATTCCATAGCGAAGCTAGTGACTCGAGACGGCCTCAAGGTTTGTGGGGCGGTAAACGATCGGGAACCCGAAAGTGTGGCTGGGCTTGTCGATACCACGTAACGGTCACAATTCCTAACGATGCAAGGTGCTCCTCGCACAATTTAAATACATAAGTAGCATGGCATAATTACGGGATAATAAATAAAACCTCAAACTAGTTTGTGGCCCCAAGAAATAAGACTGAATCAAGCTCTGGCTCAGGGGGGTCCCATATACCTCCCGGATGTGGATAGCGCGATAAAACAAGGAACAGGTATCAAGTACTCGGGGTCTTACGGGACACAAGTGGGCGTTCGGAAACCAAATATTATCTATCACCCACCGATGCCTCTGCTTATTTCAATTTTAGTTGTTAAACAGGAATTAAAGTGACGATAAGTAAAACTAGAATCATCTCCATCATCAACATGCGGTAATACATCAGCAACTGTGGCATATGACGACACACATCAGCCCTTGAGCAAGCAACTACGACGCGCAAGTCCAACTATCTACCAAACAACAGGTAATAGGATGTGTCCAAGGCAATATAAGGCTGCAAGGGATATCACGGGTACGAAACTCGAGCATCGCAACACAGATAGCAAAGATCCACAGGAGGGAATAAATACTAGAAAAGTAAGATAGGTAGAAAGGGGGAGATGCTCGCCTAAAAACATTGCCGAAGGTTCATCCGAAGATCGGGTTGACACTCGCATCAACTCATCGTCCTAATCCGCGAAGAAGCAAAGCACTAGAAGAAACACCGGATGCACTATTTAATACTACGGCAAAAGATCGGGCATGATGCATGTATGATGTATGACATGGCAAAGATGCGATGCAATTAGGCCATATTAAGCGGAACCGGGGTCCCGACAATTAATTAGGTGGTTCAAGTTGTTTATCTACCCCGCAATTTAAATGTTGTTTTAGCATGGCAGAAGATAGCACCGGCTTGCTACACAAATTTAAATGAGGCCAATATAAGGCTAGATTTGCCCGCATATGGGCCCCATATTTTATTATTAGGTGAATCGGCATAAGGCCCCAAACCACATGATAATATGCATGCGAGTATGACAATTATTATGCGACAAGTTGTATTATGTTATAAAAAATAGGGTTTCGGAAAGGGGTCACACATTAGGGGTCTCGACGATCTTGGGGTTTCCGGGGTTCGGGGTTCGACAGGGTCCAGGGTTCGACGGTTCGGGCTCGGCGGGATCGTTCTCTCGCTTTCGGTAACGGGGCAGATCTTGCGTTCCGGGAAGAAGTACTTGGCATTCTGCGTCGGTGCCGTTCTTGTCGCATTCGCGGTCTTCGGGTCATGTCGACGATCATGGCGTCCTGAAAGAAGTACTCGGCGTTTCGTTATGATCTTGTTGATTCCATGGCGGAGGCCTTGGCGCTTCGGATCGGCCTTTGGATCGGGCCGGTCTTGGGGTTCCACCGGATTATCGGACGAACTTGGGGCTCGACGGGGTCTCTGTGGTCCGCCGGAGTGCTAGATGTTCCATGATGGAGTTCTTGTCGGAGCTTCTTGGGCACCTTCGGTGGGTACGTCTTGGCGTTCGGACGAAGGCCTTGGTACCTCGGCACCAAGGTTCGGTTCGGTCTTGGCGTCCGTGGCGACGATCTTCGGTTCATGTCTCCGAAAATCTTGACGATCTTGTCGACATCAAAGGTGCATCTACCGAAAACTACAAGGAGCGCAGACGGGGTCGGGTCGGTTCTCGCGGCTCGGCCGGCAAGACGACGCGGAGCGTGACCGCCCGGCGATCAACCTAAGCGACATGGGCCCAGGCGGTGGCGCCGCGTGTCTGCAGATGGGGAGGAGGCGGATGCGCCTGACGGCTGGCGAGCTCGCCACTCGAGCTTGCAGCGCGGCGCTCGGCCAGCGGGACTACAGGCGCGGCGGAGGCGGAGTGGCGGTCGGGAAGCAGGCTGGCGCTCGGGGAGCGGAGGAGCGGGCGCTTCATGGCGAGGCAGGCAGGCGGGTCGCCGGCGGTGGCGGCGAGGAGCGGGGAGGCAACTGTGGAGCCGGGAGGCGGCAGCGAGGTGGGGCTGGCGCAGCGCTGAGCAGGCTTCGGAGGCGGCCCAGGCGGCGGTCAGCCGTGGCTAGGAGATGGTCGAGCGGAGCGCTTGGAGGCCTTGGCACAGCAAGGCGGCAGACGTGGCGACGCAAGGTGGTCGGCGAGCAGTCTTGGTCGCCGAGGACAGGCCAGCGTGGGGAAGGGATGCCGAGGAGGAGAACGGCGGAGGTCGGCGGCGGAGGTGAGCGGAGGGCGAAGGCGGGTGGCAGCAAGTCATGTGAAGAAGACATCCGGGAGGTGGGACGCGCCAGGGGTGGGCCAGGAGTGGGGTCAGTGGTTGGGGATCCGGTGTGGAGGGAGGTGGCGTGCGTGGTGTTGTGTGTGTGGGGTGTGGGGAGTGTGTGGCCAGGTGGGGAGGGAGGAGAGAGAGAGAGAGAGGGAGGCCACGTGGCGGCTGCTGGTTGGTGGGGGGAAGAGGAGAGGGTGAGGTGGCGCAAGGGGAGTGGCCAGGGTGAGGTGGAGGGTTGGGTGTGGGGAGATTTTTAGGTGGGTTTAGGATTTAGATGGGGCTGGCAGGGTGGACCGATTTAAAAACAGGGGTGGTCGTTCGGGTCTACTCGGCCCGTTCGACTGCCCCACAAAAATAATTTAATATTTTATTTACTTTAATTGGACCATTTGCAAACCGATAGCAACAAAACAAAATATTCTGGAGCCCCGGGGTTTGGCGTTTGAATAAAGATGGGGCGTTTTAGAAAACAAAACGGGCTTTGCGAAAATAGTTTTAGCAAATAATTCATGATGATGACGATGCAATGCACAAATTCAACGCGATTTTCTAGTAGTGGTTTTGCGGGATGCCACAATTCGACACCACTAACAATGGATCTCGCCCTCAAGATCCGCCTCATGGTACCGGTAGGAAGGTCGGCGATCTGATCCTTCGCGCTTCGTGCAGAACCTCACGACACCACTAACAAGAGATCGTTGTCCGTGAACGTCGAGAGAACACTCCGGGAACAAAAGGTCAAAGGTAGAGGTATCAACAAATAAAGCCACCCCTAACTTCCGTGGACGGAGTAAAACTGCTGGATCCACTGATTCGGCGTACAAGAGCGAATGATAAGAGTAGTGGTATGGTAGCTACTCCATCCCGCACTCAAACCATTACTCTGCACACGAATAGGCGGATTATGCAACCAACTCTCGGAGTCAGACTGAAGATCTCGACAAGCGAGGTTCGGAACAACGGAGTGATGCAGACTCTGCATCGGAGCTGGCGTAGATGATGTCGTCGCGTCGGAAACACCGGAAGGCACAAGAAGGAACAAAAGGATGGTACCACGGAAGACGGATTCCTCAGGAAGCTTGAACACCGGATGATAGAACACCGTTATCAAAGAAGGAAGCGAAACCCTGAAGGTACGACGGAAAACCCAACCACGAGAAATCCTGGACTCGAAGAGAGCGAAGAGAGCAGATTCAAAACACGTAAAGGTAAGAGGAGAACAGCAGAGGGGTAAGGAGTAAAATCAGACCTAATCAGAGCTATCCAACCGATTTTGCAAAAATAGTTTTGACACTCTACTTCGGCCGTTAGCTAGGTTATCCTACAGGCTGGACTTGTGGGGTATCGAAACTGCTGAGCTCTGATACCACTCTATAACACCCTCAGAATCGGACCTATGCAAGTTTGATCAAAATTCGCCAAACCCGCATAGAAACGATTCAAAGGTGCCCACCAGGCACTTTCGTGCGGGTGGAAAACGAAGTAATAACATTACACAACAGTCCTCGATGGGACCCACAGAACAGATATATATAACAGCGACTCAAAGAGTCAAGAATACAGATATATTATACAAAGATCCAAATCACCTTGAAAACGATAGTGCGTCCAGCTACGGACAAGAAGAAAATGGGGCTAAGATCCCTGAAGAATAACCAATAGCGTCCATAACCCTGCCCAGGCCAAGCCGGAAGGGTAACCCTGCTAACGACGTCGATCTCGAACCTGCTTAAAAAAAAGGGGTGCCGACAAAGGGCAAAGGAAAAAGAAGGAGCGTCGATCGAGGCGATACAGCGAGGCTAGAAGGCGGTCCTCGCCTACATAGGTATGGTGGATCAAGCGGCAGACAAGATGCACTAAACAACCTATAGAGACTACAACTGGCGGATATCGAGAGAGGATAAGAATGACCTAACCGGATCCAACTCGAAGCTATCACCAAACAAACCCATCTGGTGTTTCCCCTCGAGACCAAACGAGGAAGTCAACCGAGGAACTCACACAGTTGGCAGTTTTACTTATTCAGTTATAGTTGCGGCACTTTACTAGTCAGGTTTAGATAATTGTCCTGATAAAAGAAGCAGTGGGCCCTTTTAGTTATTCATTCCGTTGTAGTTGCAACAATTACTAATCAAATTCCGATAGCATGAGATAACCCAAAAACCCAGCAGTTGTTGGTACTTTTATTCAGCCATTCCGTTGTAGTTGCAAGATTTACTAGTCAGGTACAATGGTCGCAAGCGACAATTCAAACAAGCAATTGTGGGCAGTATTATTTAGCCATTCCATTATAGTGAAGCTGATTACTAGTCATTATAAAGTCAAATTTATAGCAGTAAACTTTAGTTATGCTTGTCTATGATCGAGATACTGTGCTCCAAGTCGTCCATATCCGCGGACACGGCTTTCAGAAAGTTTTACCCGGCCGGGGTGCACCAATAGCAACACACGCTCGATCAACCTCGGAAAAACCAAATCAAAACCCAACGAGGCTTTCACGACTGAACAATCACAGGATTCAGAAATATTTCAGGGGCCACCTTAAGTAGATTCATAGCGAAGCTAGTGACTCGAGACGGCCTCAAGGTTTGTGGGGCGGTGCAGAAGCATCGGGAACCCGAAGTGTGGCTGGGCTTGTCGATACCACGTAACGGGTCACAATTCCTAACAAGACAGTGTGCTCCTCGCACAATTTAAATACATAAGTAGCATGGCATAAGTACGGATAGTAAATAAAACCTCAAACTAGTTTGTGGCCCCAAGAAATAAGATGAATCAAGCTCGCTCGGGGGTCCCATATACCTCCGGATGTGGATAGCGATAAAACAAGGAACAAGTATCAAGTAGTCGGGGTCTTACGGGACACAAGTGGGCGTCGAAACCAAATATTATCTATCACCCACGATGCCTCTGCTTATTTCAATTTTAGTTGTTAAACAGGAATTAAAGTGACGATAAGTAAAACTAGAATCATCTCCATCATCAACATGCGGTAATACATCAGCAACTGTGGCATATGACGACACACATCAGCCCTTGAGCAAGCAACTACGACGCGCAAGTCCAACTATCTACCAAACAACAGGTAATAGGATGTGTCCAAGGCAATATAAGGCTGCAAGGGATATCACGGGTACGAAACTCGAGCGTCGCAACACAGATAGCAAAGATCCACAGGAGGGAATAAATACTAGAAAAGTAAGATAGGTAGAAAGGGGGAGATGCTCGCCTGAAAACATTGCCTAAGGTTCATCCGAAGATCGGGTTGACACTCGCATCAACTCATCGTCCTAATCCGCGAAGAAGCAAAGCACTAGAAGAAACACCGGATGCACTATTTAATACTACGGCAAAAGATCGGGCATGATGCATGTATGATGTATGACATGGCAAAGATGCGATGCAATTAGGCCATATTAAGCGGAACCGGGGTCCTGACAATTAATTAGGTGGTTCAAGTTGTTTATCTACCCCGCAATTTAAATGTTGTTTTAGCATGGCAGAAGATAGCACCGGCTCGCTACACAAATTTAAATGAGGCCAATATAAGGCTAGATTTGCCCGCATATGGGCCCCATATTTTATTATTAGGTGAATCGGCATAAGGCCCCAAACCACATGATAATATGCATGCGAGTATGACAATTATTATGCGACAAGTTGTATTATGTTATAAAAAATAGGGTTTCGGAAAGGGGTCACACATTAGGGGTCTCGACGATCTTGGGGTTTCCGGGGTTCGGGGTTCGACAGGGTCCAGGGTTCGACGGTTCGGGCTCGGCGGGATCGTTCTCTCGCTTTGATAACAGGGCGATCTTGCGTTCCGGGAAGAAGTACTTGGCATTCTGCGTCGGTGCCGTTCTTGTCGCATTCGCGGTCTTCGGGTCATGTCGACGATCATGGCGTCCAGAAAGAAGCACTCGGCGTTTCGTTATGATCTTGTTGATTCCATGGCGGAGGCCTTGGCGCTTCGGATCGGCCGTTGGATCGGGGCCGGGTCTTGGGTTCCACACGGATTATCGGGGCGAACTTGGGGATCGGCCGGGGTCTCTGTGGTCCTGCCGGAGTGCTAGATGTTCCATGATGGAGTTCTTGTCGAGCTTCTTGGGCACCTTCGGCTGGGTGCGTCTTGGCGTTCGGGACGAAGGCCTTGAGGTACCTCGGCACCAAGGTTGGTTCGGTCTTGGCGTCCGTGGCGACGATCTTGGGGTTCATGTCTCAAAATCTTGGACGATCTTGTCGACATCAAAGGGCATCTACCGAAAACTACAAGGGCAGCAGGACGGGTGGGTCGGTTCTCGCGGGCTCGCTGACGACAAGACGACGCGAAGCAGGACCGCCGGCGGCAGTCAACCTAGGCGACGCTGTGGGCCCGGCGGTGGCGCCGCCGCGTGTGCTGCAGATGGGGGAGGAGGCGGATGCGCCGCAGGCTGGCCAGCTCCGGCCACTCGAGCTTGCGGTGCGGCTCCGGGCCGGACTGCGGGCGGAGGCGGTTGGTGGCGGAGCTCGGGTGTCGGGGGGTTGACCCCGGGTAGGTCAGAGACGGGGAAAGACAGAGGCACTGTCCCCGTCTGATTGCCGAACTACGGCCTAGGTCGGCCGAATCGTGTATATGTCGGCCGATGAACGGAGGCAAGAAGCTTACGTATAGGTATAAAGTGGTAACCTGGCCGAGTTAATGAGAAACTCAGCCGGGTTACACAAATGATCTCCGTGCAGGTGAGGAATGAGCCGAATAACACAAGGTAAGGCCGAGTTATACGAAGCTTGCAGGAGAAGGAGAAGGAGAAGCTTGGAGTCAAACCATTGCTGCAGGCTAAAAGGAATCTGAACAGGGCCAAGCGCAAGAGACAAGGAAGGCGAGACGGAGAGGAGCGAAGGAGGTCACGGAGGTGAGTCTTTGGAGCCCGAGCGTGCGAGAAGGGGCGATTGGAGCTTTGCCGTCGTTGGAAGAGAGACAGGGAAAGGAGGCCGCCGAACTACCCCTTTGGGACAAGCATATTCCTCGAATATGCTTGCCCCGTCAGCCCTAAGGGCACCCAAGGCACCCCTTTATAAGGGGGGTTTGGGCCCTGAGGAAGAGGAGGGTCTTTTGAGCAACGTTAGGCTGGGGAAATTCACATAGTTCCCCGATAAACAGCTCGAGGAGCACTTGTAACATATCGAGGGAGAAATAAAGTTCATCACTTTGGCAGCTTGAGTGTAAAGACAGTTGCATCTTCCTCCCAGATCCCACTAGCATCCATTGGCCCCATACTTTAGCCTACCCATGGCATCTGCCGTGCCACCACCACGGTTGGCGCCCGTGGGGCAGTGCTAGCTGAGTTGTGATCCGGACGGAAACTTCATCAACACCGGGCCAGCGTTGTTTACGGCGTGGTCCGAGATTTGGTCTCGTGACTATGTCGAGACAATGCGAGCTTCAGGGAAAACTCCCAGCGCAGCGGGATCTTCATCGGCTGGCGAGCACAGGATCTACGTCGTCGGCGTCTCCGATGTTTATCCTCATCGAGTTGTTGTTGCGGGGAACCACCTCGAGCGAGCGGTCCATCGAGAAACGTCGGCCAGCGGCGTCGAGGTGATGGTCGCAGCGGAGCGCATAGCGGGAGCATTGGCGGGTCAAGCGGAGAACCGCGCGAGTACTGAGCTCCGCCCAAGCAGATCCTGCGCAAACCTGAGGTAATTCCGCGGTGACAAACCCGGCCGAGCAACATGACACCACCCCAAAGGCACCAAGAGTGAGAGGACCACCTCGGAGACCAGAGAACATTCTTGAGCAACTATAGATAACTTAACTACACAGAGCGCCAATACTTGATCCGGCAAATGCTCAGGCAGAGTTAGAGGAAACAAGGCAAAAAGTGCTGGTAGAGGCCCAAAAAGTATCGGCCCTGCGGGAGTCCTTGAACAGGACCCTGAGAGAATATGCAAAAGCTAATAAGCTTGATATCGCACCCGAACGGGTGGACGAACTGAGATTAAGAGGAAAGAACCTCATGAGTGATATTAACAAAGAGCATGAAGCTCACAGAGCCGAATCGGGCGACTTGGGTTTGCCGAGGTATAGTACCCCGGCGAAAAATCTAAGAGCGGCGAATGCCGCAGCATTGGAACTAGAGGGGTTAACAGGGGAAGCTCGGCAGAAGCAACAAGAAAGAGTGAATGAGCTGGCGCATCGAACCAGCAAAATGAAATGCTCGAGCTAACCGGCAAGACCAGGGCTTCACGAATGGTTCATTCGGCAGGCAACACCTGCTTTGTCTGCGGCAGCATCTTCACCGAAACAACGCTAGAAAAGAAAGCGATAACCTCGGGAAGAGGAACAAACAAATTGTTCCATATGACCCGGCAATAGCTGGAAAGGCAAATGAGAACAGAGGCAATGCGGGCCGAGGTAATAGTGGGGAGAGAAACCACGGCCGTGTGGAAAGAGACGGCGGCGGCCGAGGTAATGGGGAACACGGCAGGAAAGAACTTGCAAGAGACAACCATGAAAACCAAACCCAGGAAATAAGGAGAGAAGTGACGCTCAACCCGCAACCAAGACCTGAGCCTCGGCAAGAAAGAGAAGTGAGGCCAGCTCGCTACAATCAGGTGAATGAAAGGTATAATGATGGATATTCCGAGCTAGAATACGTAAACCAAGGTGGAGACAATCACCATGGGATGCAGGATAGAATCCTGTACAGAGACTTGCCAGCAAGTGATGCAAGAGTAAAATTGGATCGGTTATACCGATCCGAGCTATTGGAAGAGCAAGGTCCACCAGGTCCGGCATGTTTTGGGCCACGGATCATGGGCGAACCACCAGTGCCAAATTTTCAATTGGCGAGAGGCACAAAAACTTACAACGGAAGTACCAAGCCACAAGGCGGTTAATTGATTATGCCACATGAAGAAAGATAGCGGTGGCAACCTAAGATGGGCTGCGGTATGTCCCACGGATGTTGGAAGGACCAGCGGTATGGTTGAATAATCAACGGTAGGCGATATCAACCTGGTTAGATTCGAAGAGATGTTAAATCGACAACTTTACGACATACAAGAGGCCGAATAGACCACGACAGCTGGCCATGTGCAAGCAAAGGCGAATAAACAGATAGAGAGTTTTGACTCGATGGTGTAATCTGAGAAACTTCGTGTGAAGGGGTTATTGAATCATAGCGATCGCTTGGTTCGCGCAAGGCTGCCGTTACGGCGGTGTGTGTTGCAACGCCGCAAAGAGATATGCCAACCACTAGAAACTATCGAATAGCGGACTCCTATGCTTTGGGTGACCCAACCCAACCAGAGTTAATGTCGGCGGACCATCGTGAGCAACAAGACCAATACGAGAGAATTGGCGGGTCATCTAGGCGTGATTTCAGAGGAAGAAGAAGAGAAGAGAGGCCGGATTATAGGTATAATTCGGCCCAGGTGGCAGCTGTGGCTCAAGATCAGCCGAGTCACGGAGTAACTCAACGGCAGAAAAATGGACCTCAACAGTGGACCGCAAGAAATGATGGAAAAAGGCAATGGACCCCGGAGCAAAAGAAGCAATGGCAAGAGAAGCCGAAGTATACATTTGAATCCATGTTGGATCGGTGTAAATTTCACATCAAACCCATCTAGACCAGCCAATCACACAACCCGGCAATGTGCTTGGATGAAAAATGCGATGGGTAACCCGGCAGGAGTTCAAGCTCCCCATCAGATGCAACAGCAACATCAGCCGCAGTTAACTGGAGCAAATGCACAACAACTGATGCTGCCGCCCCCTCCTCCGAGGTATGATAACTCGGATCGGAGGGATGCAGTGCATCGAGTAATGAACCAGGGGCAGGACGGAAGGATAAATCCGGCAGATGCTGGACGCAATGATTACAGGGAACATCACCAGTCTTACTGCGTGTTCACGGCGAAGCGCGAGACAGAGTGTGCAGCGCCGACATATGGAAGTGAATGCGGTTGTACCAGCAGTGCCGAGATACCAGCCATGGTCTGATCAAGATATAACTTGGAGCATAAAAGATCATCCCAGAATAATGCCGAGTCCAGGATCGTACGCACTTGTGTTGGACCCGACATTTGTGGGACCAAGCATCAATGTGAAATTCTCAAAAGTACTCATTGATAATGGAAGCAGTATTAACATCATGTACAAAGATACCATGCACAAACTCGGTATATCACGAACATCTGCGATCCACAAGGACAACTTTCCATGGGATAGTGCGGGCTTTCGTGTGAGCCCATTGGTAAAGTCCAGTGGGCGTCTTATTCGTACAAGAGATAAGCTGAGCAGAAAATTTGGAATTTGAGGTGGTTGATCTGGAAAGCTGTTATCATGCTCTACTCGGACGGCATGGCCAAATTCATGAGCGATTGTCATATAGGTTATCTAAAAATGAAATTACCGGACCACAAGGGGTGATATGATTCTGAGGGATTACAAGAAGTCAATGGGTGTGCCTCGGGGTCAAATTTGGCGAATCATTGGTCATAGCGAGAAAAGAAAAGGATTCAAGAGGTAGCAGCCCTCGCTGACAATTGATTAAGCATGCCGGCATTGGCCAACCCTCATGGCGTTTCTTTCCAACCAATCAAAGAGGCGAAGAAAGTTCAGATTGATGAGCAATTCCCAGGCGCCTTGTCACTATTGGTGCAGGTCTTGGCGCTAAATAGGAAGGCGAGCTCACCAACTTCCTCCGTGAGAATCGGGACATATTTGCATGGTCTACTCAAGATCGCAAGGTGTGCCGAGGAGTTGGTGAGCACTCTTTAACGTCGGGCCAGAGCACGGCCGGTGAAGCAACCTCTCGCCGCCGAAGACAGGAGAAAAGTGATAGGAGATGAGATAGCTCGGCTTCTCGCCGCCGGGTTTATCATGGAGGTGCTTTATCCGGATTGGCTATCAAATCCGGTGCTAGTAGAAAAGAAGAAAGATGATCCTAATGTAGCCATTGTGTGGCGAATGTGTATCGACTACACTAACCTAAACAAGGCGTGTCCAAAAGATCCTTTTCCATTGCCTAGAATAGACCAAGTCATTGACTCGACCGCTGGCTGTGAGTTGTTATCATTTGTAGACGCGTATTCTGGTTTCCACGGATCGTTAAATCCGGCCGATCAAATAAAGACTGCATTTATTACCCCGTACGGGGCTTATTGTTATCGCACGATGCCATTCGGCCTGAGAAATGCGGGAGCAACGTACCAAAGGTGCATGCAGAAATGCTTACATGATCAGATAGGAAAAAATGTACAAGTATATGTGGATGACGTAGTCATCAAAACTAAGGAAAGTAGAACCTTGCTCGAAGATATACGGCAAACTTTTGCGAACCTGAGAAGGTTCCGAATGAAACTCAACCCGGAGAAATGCACATTTGGCGTGCCGGCGGGAAAACTACTCGGGTTCCTTGTGTCCAGCCGAGGTATCGAGGCTAATCCGACGAAGATAAGAGCAATAGAAAAAATGGAATTGCCGAGGTGTTTGAATGATGTACAAAAATTTACGGGCTGCCTCGCCTCGCTTAGTCGATTTGTATGTCGGCTAGGAGAAAAGGCACTGCCACTCTATCAGCTGATGAGAAAGTCGGACAAATTCGGCTGGACTCCCCAGGCCGACATTGCGTTTCACGAGTTGAAAAAGATGCTAGTTACGGCACCCATTTTAGCTTCTCCATTATCGAAAGAACCTATGCTACTTTATATAGCGGCTACCAATCGAGTAGTTAGTCTGTGGTTGTAGTAGAACGGCTTGAAGAGGGTAAGTCGGGTTCGAGGCCGATATATTATTTAAGTGAAGTATTATCCACTTCAAAGCGTAATTATCCACATTATCGAAGATGGCCTATGGAGTATATATCGGCAAAAAGCTTAAGCATTACTTTGAAGAGCATCCAATAAGAGTAATATGTGAGGCACCCATAGCCGACATATTGAACAACAAAGACGCAAGTGGCGAATAGCAAAATGGGCGATCGAGTTATCACCGTATGCTCCACAATTTGATAGGAGAGATGCAATCAAATCTCGGTGTCGCCGACTTTCTAAATAGATTGGGCGAGGTGCAATATGAGCCACCCTTGCCAGATCAAATTCTTGGACAATGCACTTTGATGGTTCCAAACTAAGGAGCGGTTTGGGCGCAGGAATAATCTTGACCTGCCTAAAAAAGATCAATTGAAGTATGTCTCGCAAATACATTTTGCGCGTCCAACAATGTAGCTGAATATGAAGCACTAGTCCATGGATTAAAAGTGGCAAAAGAAATGGGAATACATGAATCCTATGCTACGGAGATTCGGATCTGGTAGTCTGACAAGTGTCGGGCACTTGGGATGCATTAGATGCTAATATGGCTTTATCTGATTCCATGTGCGGAAGATCGGTGGATATTTTGAAGGATGTGAATTCCACCACATACCACGAGCGAGAAAATGACCAGCTGACACATTGTCAAAATTAGGATCAACCCGCAATCGATTCCGGTATAGCCCTTGAGCACCTCAGAAACCGTCAATAAACCCATCACGAATCCGAATCAATCTTTATCCCGAAAGTTCTGCAGAGAATCATACACCAATGGAGATAGATCCATGACAAGATCCGGAACCCCTAAAGAGGGGACAGCCGAGGTAATAACGATCATGGAAAGGGCCGAGTATGTATGTATGAGAGAAACATGGAGATAAGCGGTGAAATCACTACTGAAAGAACAGCGCCGACATGGGCGCAACCCATATTTCGTACCTAAAAGGCGATCTTGCCGAGTAATGAAGTATTAGCTAGACAAACCGTCAGAAGAGCAAAGGCCTATACAATCATAAACAATGAGTTATATAAGAGAAGCGTAACGAACATATTGCAGAAGTGCGTGAGTCCCGCAGAAGGTCAGGAGATCCTTCTAGATATACACCAAGGAGAATGTGGGCACCATGCCTCGTCTCGCGCTTTAGTAGCCAAGGCATTCAGGCATGGATTTTACTGGCCAACGGCGTTAAAAGAGGCAGAAGAGTTAGTCAAGAAATGCAATGGGTGTCAGAGATATGCAACCAGAATACATATGCCGTCGGCCGAGTTAAAAACAATACCCATTACTTGGCCATTTTCTGTGTGGGGTTTAGACATGGTAGGACCTTTTAAGACGGCAAGAGGAGGAATGACCCACATCTTGGTCATGGTCGACAAGTTCACAAAATGGATCGAAGTAAAACCAATCAAAAAGTGTGATGGCCACACAGCAGTGAAATTCCTCAAGGATATCATCTTGAGATACGGATACCCACACAGCATTATTACGGATAATGGGACGAACTTTGCAGAAGGAGCTTTCGCTAAATTTTGCCAAGAGAAACACATAAGACTAGATGTTGCCTCAGTGGCTCACCCAGCATCCAATGGGCAAGTTGAAAGGTCTAATGGACTGGTTTTATTAGGAATAAAACCACGGCTAGTCGAACCATTGCAAAGGTCGGCAGGATGTTGGATTGAGGAATTACCAGCAGTATTATGGAGCCTCAGGACTACTCCGAACAGATCAACAGGTTACACACCATTCTTTTTAGTATATGGAGGCGGCCGTGCTTCCAACCGACATAATACATGACTCGCCAAGAGTTACTCAATATACATCTTGAGAGGTAAATGAAGTAGCTCGGCAGATGCCGTAGACCTGTTGGAAGAAGCGAGAATTGACATTATCACGATCAGCCATTTATCAACAGAACTTACGGCGTATCACAGCAGAAAGTGAATCCAAGAGTATTCAAAGAAGGAGATTTGGTACTCGGTGGGTGCAACGCGGCGGCATGCACAAATTGTCACCCCATGGGAAGGACCATTTATCGTGAGCAAAGCATTGCTACGATGCATACTATCGATTGGCCAATCACCGGAGAAGGCAAGGCAAACAAAGCTGGCGAAAAGCAACGCATACGGAATGTGGCTTTACTTCGGCCATTTTACTCGTAGGATTATGTCTCAAGGTCACCAATGATGTACTTGCACCTCGACACCCAGAGCGGTGACTCGGGGACTGCCGAATGTTATATTTATTTCATATCGTGTATGTAAACCTCGGCGCCCTGAGCAGTTGCTCGGGGACTGCCATATGTGATGTTATCTCATATTTGATATTTAAACCTCGGCACCCAGAGCAGTGGCTCGGGGACTGCCATATGTGATGTTATCTCATATTTGATTTTTGGACCTCGGCACCCAGAGCAGTTGCTCGGGGACTGCCATATGTGATGTTATCTCATGTTTGATATTTAAACCTCGGCACCCAGAGCAGTTACTCGGGGACTGCCATATGTGATGTTATTTCATATTTGATTTTTGGACCTCGGCACCCCGAGCAGTTACTCGGGGACTGCCATATGCAATGATTATTAAGTGTTATATGTTTAGGCCTTGGCATCCAGGGCAATAGCTCGGGGACTGCCATATCTTATACTTATCTCTTTCGCGTTACACACTTGAACATTGGCGATCAGAGCAGTAACTCGGAGAGTGCAACATGTTATTTTCTTTTCATGTTACGAATATGCATCTTGGTGCCCAAAGCATTGACTCAGGAATTATCATAAGGTTGTCAAATTCATGGACACATAAACTTTAGCACTTAAACCAACAACTCGGAAACTATGAGCCAACAAGGCAAAAAAGTAAATCCTGAAGGATGAAGAAATTATGAGCCAACAAGGCAAGAATTCGGACGAGCATTCACTTAACTAAGAGTCTCAAAGCATAGCAAAAGAACCTCGAATCATACGAGTTGATAAATTTTTCGTTTACATTGAACACCGGCATACCAGGGATCACGAATAACTTAGGCATCGTTCGTTGGAGGAGGAACCACTTGATCGGTGCGGGGCACTCCAGTAGGAGGAACGGTCGAGGTTGCCTCGCCTTCCGACCCAGGGAGTGACTCGGTATCAGGGGTTGTTCAGAGGAGCGTCGTCTGTGCGGTAGAATGCCGGTGCCTTTGGAGGAAGATCGTGCATCACCATTGCTATCGAGCTTGAGCTAGAGCTATTGGATGTGGCGAATCATCTTCACCTTCCCGTGCTCAGCAGAATCATCACCCAAAGCATCTTGACGCGGCCTCTTCATCGAATCGGAGAAAACTCGGCCCTTCATTCCAAGTGTGCACATCGGCATACTCGGCGGAAAGCCCGAGCTTGCGAAGAGCAACAAAGGTGGGATCTTCAACCCACGGGATCCGATCGCAGATTCATCGAGAATGTCAAGGAGATATCTTCATACCATGACATGATTACGATGGGCCATGTCGGCACCAAAGACGCCAGCAGATTCCCTCAAAGACTCAATCGCCTCTCGGATGCCTTGACTGGCCACCAATAACTTGACCTCGTCGATGTCGGAGACCACGAGGAATTGGCGAGTGCATGATAAGCTTTGATAGCAGCCTCCACCAAGTCCCGACCCATGATTTTCATCGGACCAAGCTGCGGCACCAACAACCAAGAAATCCTCCATCGAGTATTCAAAGTCAACGATTAGCTTCACCTCGTGAACGCGAGCCGCAGAACAGCTCTAGTACTCACGGGTTTGGACTCGGGGAAGTGACCTCATAAAACATGGACATGTCAAAGGATAGTAGCGCGACAAAGAAAAATACTGTTCGGCCGGGCCAAATAACTACGATGGATATAGCTCATCATTATTTGAAGATCCTTAGCCCAAATAGCTTTACTCTTCTCGAAGCGAGCAATTTCCTCGCTCAAACGCTTGAGTTTTAAGCTCGGCAGCTTTGAGGAGTTCTTTGCTCTTCTCGGATCGAGTCGGTGGCTCTTTTCCAAAGAGAATTCTTGATCAACCTTTTCTAGCTCGGATTTACGAGAGCTTGAGTGAATTCACCTCGGATCTCAAAGCGGGTTATCTCATCATCCTTCTCTTGTAGTTGCTTGAATGAACTGCGCTTTGTTCTAAAAATGAAGCATCACGTCGGCATGGGCACGCAATCTTGTTGCGGCTGCAAAGTCTTGCAACTCGGCTTTACCACAACCCAGCAATAAGGAAACTCCATAGATACTAAAAGAGGAAGGAGCAAGGGAAAGGAAACTAACCTTCCAAGGACTTGACCTTCTTTTCAAAGGCGGATATTGAGATTATTGATATTACCTATTCAGCAAGAAGTAAGCCGGCGCTCCGTGGACAAGTATATAAGAAAGTTGGGAATAAGGAAAAGAAACTATCAACTTACCAGCTTTCTTCGCGACGGGCAGAACTTTCTCATACTTCTCTTCCAACTTGCGGTGCAAGAAGAGCAACCTCTGGAACTCGGCAGTCCGTCGGTCATGGGCAACCTAAGAAATGGAGCACAATGATAAAACAAAAGTTAGAAACTACAACACATCCGAATCAAGCAAAACTTAATTCAGATCTAGGTGGCTGGATATTCAAAGCTATAACAGATCCGAATCAAGCAAAGCTTAATTCGGCTCTAGGTGGCTGGATATTCAAAGCTATACCAGATCCGAATTGAGTAAGACTTAATTCAGATCTAGGTGGCTGGATATTCAAAGCTATAACAGATCCGAATCAAGCTAAGCTTACTTCGGCTCTAGGTGGCTGGATATTCAAAGCTATACCAGATCCGAATCAAGCAAAACTTAATTCAGATCTAGGTGGCTGGATATTCAAAGCTATAACAGATCCGAATCAAGCAAAGCTTAATTCGGCTCTAGGTGGCTGGATATTCAAAGCTATACCAGATCCGAATCAAGTAAGACTTAATTCAGATCTAGGTGGCTGGATATTCAAAGCTATAACAGATCCGAATCAAGCAAAGCTTAATTCGGCTCTAGGTGGCTGGATATTCAAAGCTATACCAGATCCGAATTGAGTAAGACTTAATTCAGATCTAGGTGGCTGGATATTCAAAGCTATAACAGATCCGAATCAAGCTAAGCTTACTTCGGCTCTAGGTGGCTGGATATTCAAAGCTAAACTAGATCAGAATCAAGCAAGACTTAATTCAGATCTAGGTGGCTGGAGATTCAAAACTAGGCCAGATCCGAGTCAAGAAGGACTCAACTTGGCTCTATGAGAAGGGAAATTCAAAGCTACGTCAAAGCTAAACAAACTATGAACTAGGTGGCCGAACTAATGGAACCTTAGAAATAAAAATACGTCAAACTTCCAAGCATACAACAAGTTATTTCCTTGCAAGTTTCGGGGACTAGAGAGTATGATAACATGTGGAAAATAATTTAAGACCGGAGATAAAACAATTACGCATTCATCTTGTTCGTATCAACGATAAAGCTGGGCGGCTAGTCAAACGCCACGATGTCGAGCTGGAAGGGTTGATTAATGGATTGCCCTCAAACTGATCGGTGACATTCCGTTATTGGCGAATTCAACCAGCGCTCCGATTGTTACCGCTAATGTCCGGTTAAAACTTTACCCGGCAGGCGGTCCAACCGCTGACGATCGCAGGACTCTTATGAAGAAACAAGTGCCGATCGAGGTAATGTGATGCCTTTGGCGAATCTGACTCCTTTTGATGCCTCTGCAATACTTGGTGAGAGGTGCCGGCAAGACTTTTACGAGAAGAGGTCTTGTGGCGATAACCGTTCTCCTTAGAAGAAGCACCGCAGACGTTGCGTCTCGAGGTAGGGGGAATCCTTAGGATCGATGAGGTTAAGCTCGCAGAGGCGCCGGGTAGCGATCTTCTCGGCGAGGTCGGCGACCGTAGGGAGGCCGGAGTAGATGGAAGCTCAATTGTGCTGGGGCCCATAGAGGGCAGTGGCAACGAAAACATCGGAGGGCGGATCGGATCCGGATCAATGGGAGAGACCTCGGGGCATCACGGCGAGCGGTAGTGCTCGGGGGAGAAGCGGGGCGAATAGGACTAGGAACTCTCGTGTCATCGGAGGAGGAGATGGCGGCGGATCGGACGGCTAGTCATACTAGGACCGCGGGTTTAACGAAGAACAGCTGCAAAAGTAAGAAAGAAGATTCGTCGAATGAGAAGCGAGAAGAAACAGAAATATAGGCAAAAGAACTTACCCGGCAACCCGGGCATAGTCTTGCGCTGGGAGGATTGAGGATTTCTTTACTCGCTTCTTAGGAACCGCATCCGAGGCACAAAGGGAGCCCTGCGTTTCCCGAGGTGCAGGGAGAGAAGCGATAGGTTCGGCATCATGAATCTGACCGGCGGATTAGCTGGGAAGCGAAGCGAAATGCATAAGAAATAGGCATGGCGGCAACTACCTCAAGAATTTGGACCTCGTCGAATCACCTTCCTCCTCCTGCTGAAGATTTGCCTTGAGTCCGAGCGAGTGGGATCTGACTTAGCCACCAACTCATCGGAGCCCGGCTCGCCAGTATCCGGGGTACTCCTATCTGCGGTCCAGGGGAGCTGCAGAACTTCGGCATCCTCGTCTTTTTGTTCGGCGAACCTCTGCGTGACAAGGAGAGAAAATCATGAAAACCAGACTATACAAACCGAGGAAAAAGCAGTGATGAGGATTGGGCTTACCTCGGGAGGAGGATTGTCACGGGTGAACGGTTTCAACCCCCAGGTCCAGTCATCAGGCATCTCCGTCTTGAAAATAGCTCGGACGCGCTTACAGATGAGGTAGTTGTCCAACTCCACGGTCGAGACTCGGTTAGGGTCCAGGGGACCGCTCATGTAACACAGCTTGTGGGTCCTTTCTTTGGAAGGGCAGATCCGGCTACTAATAAAAGTGGCCATCAAGTCCTCTCCGCATAACCCGCCCGAATCAACTCCTTCACCAATCTCAAGGCCTCGGCTAGGGCATGAGTCTTCTTGGATTATAGAGCCAGTTCACTTTGGAAGGTGGACCAATTGAGAGCAGGGGGCCGAATCTTGTCTTCCGCCCTCCGTTCTTGACGAGAAGAACGATTTGTGCCATTTCTTACACGACTCAACCCGGTAACACGGGGAACACGGATTGCCTCCGAGGTGTGATGGATGCCGCCCACATTGGGTGAGCAACTTCTCGGAAGGATGCAGATTTGTCGGGCACGACGTTGGAGAATGGAAGAATTTTGACCAGACATGTCTTGATGGCCACATGCAAGTAACCCTCCAAGCGGAGATGAAAGCGAAAGAGAAGCTATGGCGTTGGCGGGAAGGTGATGCGGTGAAGGTCAAGTAATCAAGAAATTCTCTAGCAAAGTCGCTAAGAGGAAGACCAAAGCCGCAGGCGAAGTGGGACATGAAAACCACATATTCGCTTTCTCGAGAACTGGAGAGGACTCGCTGCGGGTAGAGCAGAAACCTCGGCAGAATCTGACAGTTCGAGGAGCCACTCAATCTCGGCGAATCGAGGAACCCCCACGATCCACGCCGGGCCCGAGCCAGCGCCATCGCCCCTCAACTAAAGCACCACTAAAGGAACTAGACATAGTTCGCCGGAGATCACGGAGGAAAAACTGGCGGAGGAAAGCTTAGAGCTGAGGTCCCGTCGGAACCTAGCGAAAACAATGGCGAAAAGGAAAAACTGTCGCCGAGTCGGAAGTTGTGCGGATCGATCTAGGGCAGAGACAAGACAAGACAAGATGGCGAGAAAGGACTCACTGGCGGGGGCCAGCGTGGAGCCTTGAGCAAGAGAGGCGAGCGTACGCGATGGAATCTCGCCGGGAGCTCGGCTGGTGAGCGGCAAGAAAGCACACAAGCGAAGGAAAGAAGGAGAGCGAACCGACGGTAATGAGAAAGAAGAACCCGGAAGGCGCGTTTCCCACTTTATAGACGGCGATGAACGGGGAGTGGGATCGTGGGTGTGGCGATTACCGCATAGATCGTGGAGAAGCACGAACGCTGACGGTGAGTGGAGCCACACCAGAGGCCACGAACGGAAAAGTTGTTACAATCCCAAGCGAGCGCTCACGAGGCGTCGTGGCGGCGCAGCAGTCTGAGGTTCTTGTAGCTTGTCAAGAATATTATAAGAGGACCGAAAACTAGGAAAGCAATGATGGGGTGACACGTGGGACTTAGCGTATGATGGAAGGAGCGAGAGAACCTCGGCAGGCCTTAGCTCGGAAACAAGACAAAAGAAGGTGTTGAAGCTGATATAACCCGGCCAAAGTAATTGACAGGCCACACCAGCCGGGGACTAATGTCGGGGTTGACCCGGGTAGGTCAGACGGGAAAGACAGGCACTGTCCCGTCCCGATTGCCGAACTACGGCCTAGGTCGGCCGAATCGTGTATATGTCGGCCGATGAACGGAGGCAAGAAGCTTACGTATAGGTATAAAGTGGTAACCTGGCCGAGTTAATGAGAAACTCAGCCGGGTTACACAAATGATCTCCGTGCAGGTGAGGAATGAGCCGAATAACACAAGGTAAGGCCGAGTTATACGAAGCTTGCAGGAGAAGGAGAAGGAGAAGCTTGGAGTCAAACCATTGCTGCAGGCTAAAAGGAATCTGAACAGGGCCAAGCGCAAGAGACAAGGAAGCGCAGGGACAGAGGAGCAGAAGGAGGTCACGGAGGTGACAGTGCTGGAGCCCGAGGCGTGCAGAAGGGGGGCAGTTGGAGCTTTGCCGTCGTTGGAAGAGAGACAGGGAAAGGAGGCCGCCGAATTACCCCTTTGGGACAAGCATATTCCTCGAATATGCTTGCCCCGTCAGCCCTAAGGGCACCCAAGGCACCCCTTTATAAGGGGGGTTTGGGCCCTGAGGAAGAGGAGGGTCTTTTGAGCAACGTTAGGCTGGGGAAATTCACATAGTTCCCCGATAAACAGCTCGAGGAGCACTTGTAACATATCGAGAGAGAAATAAAGTTCATCACTTTGGCAGCTTGAGTGTAAAGACAGTTGCATCTTCCCTCCCCAGATCCCACTAGCATCCATTGGCCCCATACTTTAGCCTACCCATGGCATCTGCCGTGCCACCACCACGACATCGGGGAAGCGGCCGGCGCCATTGGGAGCGGAGGAGCTGGCGCTGCACGACGAGGGGGCAGAGGCGAGGGCAGCAGGCAGTGGTGGCGGGGGCAAGGGGAGGAGCGCTGAGCAAAGCTCGGGCGGCCTGTGATCGGCGCCGTGGCTAGGAGATGGTCGGGCGGCGCGGAAGGGGAGGGCGGGCTGCAGGCACGGCAGCGGCGACGCAGCCGTGGTGGTCGGCGAGTGCTGGTCGCCGGCGAGGGCGCAGCGCCGCGGGGAAGGGCTGCCGGAGGAAAACGGCCAGCGGAGGTCGGCGCGCGAGGACGGCGGAGGGTGAGCCGGGCAGTGCTAACTTCATGGGCGGAGGCGCAGGCGGTCGTACCGTGAAGAAGACATCCGGGAGGTGGGACGCGCCAGGGGTGGGCCATGAGTGGGGTCAGTGGTTGGGGGATCCGGTGTGGAGGGAGGTGGCGTGCGTGGTGTTGTGTGTGTGGGATGTGGGGAGTGTGTGGCCAGGTGGGGAGGGAGGAGAGAGAGAGGGAGGCCACGTGGCGGCTGCTGGTTGGTGGGGGGAAGAGGAGAGGGTGAGGTGGCGCAAGGGGAGTGGCCAGGGTGAGGTGGAGGGTTGGGTGTGGGTAGATTTTTAGGTGGGTTTAGGATTTAGATGGGGCTGGCAGGGTGGACCGATTTAAAAAAACAGGGGTGGTCGTTCGGGTCTACTCGGCCCGTTCGACTGCCCCACAAAAATAATTTAACATTTTATTTACTTTAATTGGACCATTTGCAAACCGATAGCAACAAAACAAAATACTCCGGAGCCCCGGGGTTTGGCGTTTGAATAAAGATGGGGCGTTTTAGAAAACAAAACGGGCTTTGCGAAAATAGTTTTAGCAAATAATTCATGATGATGACGATGCAATGCACAAATTCAACGCGATTTTCTAGTAGTGGTTTTGCGGGATGCCACAATTCGACACCACTAACAATGGATCTCGCCCTCGAGATCCGCCTCATGGTACCGGTAGGAAGGTCGGCGATCTGATCCTTCGTGCTTCGTGCAGAACCTCGCGACACCACTAACAAGAGATCGTTGTCCGTGAACGTCGAGATAACACTCCGGGAACAAAAGGTCGAAGGTAGAGGTATCAACAAATAAAGCCACCCCTAACTTCCATGGACGGAGTAAAACTGCTGGATCCACTGATTCGGCGTACAAGAGCGAATGATAAGAGTAGTGGTATGGTAGCTACTCCATCCCGCACTCAAACCATTACTCTGCACACGAATAGGCGGATTATGCAACCAACTCTCGGAGTCAGACTGAAGATCTCGACAAGCGAGGTTCGGAACAACGGAGTGATGCAGACTCTGCATCGGAGCTGGCGTAGATGATGTCTCTTACAGATTTGCCATTATCATTTTGGGGTTATGTATTAGAAACCGATGCATTCACTTTAAATAGGGCACCATCTAAATCCGTTGAGACGACACCGTATGAACTATGGTTTGGTGCTAAACCTAAGTTGTCGTTTCTTAAAGTTTGGGGATGCGAGGCTTACGTCAAGAAGTTGATGCCGAACAAGCTCGAACCCAAAGCGGAGAAATGTGTCTTCATAGGATACCCTAAGGAAAAGATTGGGTATACCTTCTACCACAGATCCGAAGGCAAAGTGTTTGTTGCAAAGAACTGATCCTTTCTTGAGAAGGAGTTTCTCTCGAAAGAAGTGAGTGGGAGGAAAGTAGAGCTAGACGAGGTTTTTGAACCTTCTCTTGAGATGGAGAGTAGCGCAACACCTGAAATTGTTCCAGTGCCGTCTGCACCAACGATAGAGGAAGATAATGACGAGGATCATGAAGCTTCGGACGATGCTACTACTGGACGTCGTAGGTCGACAAGGTCACGTGCCCCTCCTGAGTGGTATGGCAACCCTGTCTTAACTGTCTTGTTGGTAGACAACAGTGAACCTGCGAACTATGAGGAAGCAATGATGAGCCCAGACTCTGAGAAATGGCTAGAGGCCATGAAATCCGAATTGGGATCCATGAGAGAAAACCAAGTATGGAGTTTGGTGGACCCTCCTAGCGACCAAAAGGCCGTTGAGTGCAAATGTATTTTCAAGAAGAAAACGGACGTGGATGGTAATGTTACTGTCTATAAAGCACGGCTTGTCGCGAAAGGTTTTCGACAAGTTCAAGGTCTTGACTACGATGAGACTTTCTCTCCCGTAGCGATGTTTAAGTCCATTCGGATTTTGTTAGCAATTGCTGCGTTTCATGATTATGAAATATGGTAGATGGATGTCAAGACTGCGTTCCTCAATGGCAACATTGATGAAGAGTTGTATATGATGCAACCCGAAGGTTTTGTCGATCCTAAGGATGCTGATAAGGTGTGCAAACTTCAGCATTCCATTTATGGACTGAAGCAAGCATCTCGGAGTTGGAACCTTCGTTTTGATCAAGTGATCAAGAGCTTTGGATTTGTTCCAAATTGCTACGAAGCTTGTATCTACAAGAAAGTGAGTGGGAGCTTAGTGACATTTTTAGTACTATATGTGGATGACATATTGATTATTGGAAATGACATTGATATGCTTAACGATGTGAAGAGTTATTTGAACAAATGTTTTTCAATGAAAGACCTAGGAGAAGCTGCTTATATATTAGGCATCAAAATCTATAGAGATAGACAAAGACGCCTAATAGCTTTACGCCAAACTAGATACCTAGACAAAGTTCTGAAAAGGTTCAGAATGGATAAGGAAAAGAAAGGTTCAGTGCCCATGTTGTCAGGTAAGATATTGAGAAAGGCTCAGTGTCCAGCTACGGTAAACGATAGAGAAGCTATGAGCAAAGTGCCTTATGCCTCGGCCATAGGTTCTATCATGTATGCCATGCTGTGTACTAGACCGGATGTGTCCAATGCTCTTAGTTTGATGAGCAGATACCAAAGTGATCCAGGAGTCGAACACTAGACAGCCGTAAAGAACATCCTAAAGTATTTAAATAGGACTAAAGAAATGTTCTTGGTCTATGGAGGTGATGAGCAGCTCGTCGTAAAAGGTTACGTCGACGCTAGTTTCGACACCGACCCGGATGATTCTAAATCTCAGACAGGATACATTTATATTTTGAATGGAGGAGCTGTGAGCTGGAGAAGCTGCAAGCAAAGCGTGATCGCGGGATCTACAAGAGAATCGAATACATGGCTCTGCGAGCGTCAAGTGAAGGAGTTTGGATCAGGAACTTCATCACTGAGCTTGGTGTGGTTCCAAGTGCCTTGGACCCACTGGAGATATTGTGTGACAACACTGGCGCCATAGCACTGGCTAAGGAACCAAGATATAATCCAAAGACCAAGCACATCAACCGCAAGTTTCATATAATTCGAGATTATATAACAGATGGAGATCTGAAGATTAGCAAAGTACATACAGATCTGAATGTTGCAGATCCGTTGACTAAACCTCTTCCACGAGCAAAACATGATCAGCACCTTAATGCCATGGGTGTTAGATTGTTGCCAGATGTAAACTAGATTATTGACTCTAGTGCAAGTGGGAGACTGTTGGAATTATGCCGTAGAGGCAATAATAAAGATGTTATTGTTATAATTCTTGTTCGTGATAAAGTTTATATTCCATGCTAGAATTTTATTAAGCGGAAACTTTGATACTTGTGTGGTTTATGAACAACACTGTGTCCCTAATACACCTCTATGGACTAGCTCATTGATTAATTATGGTTAAGGTTTCCTAACCATAGACATGAGTTGTCGATTAATAATGAGATCATATCATTGGAAGAATGATACGATGGACATACCCAAATCAAGCAGAGCAATTAGATTGTGTCATCGTGTTCATATTGGCGAAGCTTTTTCATATGTCAAATATTGTATTCCTTGTACCATGAGATAATGCAACTCCCTGGTATCGGAAGAAAGCTTTGAGGTCATCAAACGTCATCCTATGAGAGGGTGATCATAAAGGTGTCTCTCAGGTGATCGGAAAGTACTTGTTGGGTTGTATGTATCGAGATGGGATTTTTCCCTCCCGAGTCGGAGAGATATACATCGGGCCCACTCGGTAATCGATATCAACACCGCTTGCAAGCACGTGGTTAAGGAGTTAATCACAAAGTGATATCGGATTACGGAACGAGTAAAGTACTTGTTGTGAATGAGATTGAACTAGGTATGCAGATACCAACGATCGAATCTCGGGCAAGTAAAATATCGCGTGACGAAGGGAATATAAATATGGGATTAATTGAATCCTGGCATTGTGGTTCATCCGATATGATCATCGATGAATATGTGGGAGCCAATATGGGTTTCCAGATCCCGCTTTTGATTATTGATAGAAGATCATGTCTGCATATTCTCGAAGCCGTAGGGTCACACACTTAACGTGCCTCGACGCTAGGATAGAATGGATAATTGGTTTATGAGTTTTTGTTTGGAGTCTCGGATGAGATCCAGGACATCACGAGAGGTTCCGGAATGGTCTGGAGAATAAGATTCATATAAAGGAAAGCAGGTTTTGGATTTCAGAATTGTTTCGGAATGTTCGGTATTGTACCCGAAGGTTCTAGAAGCTTCCGGAGTGGGACCAACGTGGCCCCACTTTTCGGAGGGGGGCGTGGGCCTACGAGGGAGTGCCCTGGCCGCATTGGGCCAGGGGCACAAGGCCCCATAGGCCCAGACGGCCAAACCCTAGGGGAAACCCTAGGGGATCTTCTAGAAGGGGGGGAAACTTGCCCCGCACTCCACCCTTGTGGCCGCCGGCCCTAGGGCTTGGAGGAGGGGCAAGGTTAGCCGGCCAGCCCTATATATTAAGAGGGTAGGGGCACACCCTCCTCCCTCACCCCAAAAACCCTACTCGCCATACTTCTACCCTTCTCTCTCTCTCACTCCCGACTGTGCGTAGGCGAAGCCCTACCACAGAAACTCTCCACCTTTGCACCATGCCGACGTGTTGTAGATCCAATCTATCTCTCCACCCCACTTGCTGGATCAAGGAAGGAGGAGACATCGAGGTGCCGTACGTGTGCATCTCTAGGAGGCGTCGCCACTTGCGGCGTTGGATCGGATCGGATCGCGAGAAGGAGAAGGCTAGTACGACTACATCAACCATGTTCTGTTGAATGTTCCGCTGTGCGATTTCTTCAAGGGTATGAAGATCTCATCTATCCCTCTTGTTGTTTGCATCTCCTAGATTAGATCTTGGCTTTCCTATTCGCATCCTTAGAATTTTTTTGATTTACTATGCTGCGAAACCCATCAGATGTCCCGTTGGCCTGTAAGCGGAAGAGCTCCACCTTTGACGCTGCTGACGAAGGCAAGGAGAAGAAAACGGATGGTGGAGACTCCAAGAAGTCCAGCGCCTCCCTGGAGGCGGAGAAAATAAGAATGATTGGTATCCCGTTTACCAAAGCACCAACCGTTGTATAAGCTTCTTAACATCCGACATTGTCTCTTGCTCGTCTTGTTCCCATACTTATACTTTTGCACATTTCAGGAAGAAGGCCAGTATGAGTTTGAAGAAGACCTAGAAAACATCGGGGGATTCTAAAAACATCAAAGAAATGTTTAGTCAATCCTCTCCCACCATTTCCCCTCCGACTCCGAGCATCCAGCCTGCTACCGTGCCAACAAGCTCTCCAGCGAAGGTAACATCTGAACCTTCTGCCATGGAAGTGGATACATCTCCTTCTCAGGGGATCCCCGATGTTTCCGTGGATCTTGCCATTGTTGGTGACCAGGCGACACTATAAAGCACGTCCTCCAAAGTGGCTAAAGCTCCGGCTAAGGATGCCATTGGTAAGGCAATGGTGGAAGGCGAAACGTCTGCTATAGGCAGAGCCGTTGCACCCAAGACGCCAGCAGAGCTTCCGAAGATCGTCTACCCAGTGCTTACACCGAGTAGCTTAGCTCTGGATCCTGGTGCAGCGCCGACTTCTCCCACATGTGTTCTTGAGGAGTTTCTCAAGCAGGCGGATATCCTGCGCGGTAACAGCCCTTCTTTCAGCAAGATATTTGCCGAGAGCGCCACCAACCTCAAGATCATTGCACTTGTAAGTTTTATATGTATTTTTGCATTTCATATGTAGTATCCCACTGTAGCCCCCGAGGATTTAGACGGAAAACCATAGGTCTTTTGGGTCTGAATGCTCTTAGAGTGACTAAGTTAGAAACTTTGCACTGTAGCCGCCAAGTATGTAGTTTGAATGAATTATTCCGACTAGATACTTTTAGAGTAGCATACATAGTGTTTGTAAATTTCAATACTGTAGCCCCCAAGCTTCTAGTTGAAACATAATTAGTTCCGACCAGATGCTTAAAGAAAGACTAAGCATATTGCCGAGTTAAAACTCGTACTGTAGCCCCCAAGCCTCTAGGTGGACACTTATCCGACTAGATGCTCCAAGTAGACTAAGTAATATTGATCTTTTTCGCAAAATGAGAATGCCCGGAGAGATGTTGCCAATGACAAGTACCAGAAGATGCGTGCTGACCTTGAAGCTGAAAAGGGTAAAACTGCCTTCTTGAAGGATCAAATAACCAAGAGAAAGAGTCTGTTTTTATTTTCAATTTCGCACTCAATCTTGGTCTTGCACCATTTAACCTCCAACTACTCATCATGCGCTGTCATTTATCCGACATGCAGAAGGTATTTCCAAGGCGAAGGATATTGTCGAGCAATCCAAGCACATACAGTTGCTGGATAGCGAGAAGAAAATCATCAAGTATGAGAGGGCTGAATCGTTGAAGATGCATGAAGATTCTTTGAAGGCCGTGCAGGAGTCTGCCAACCCGGAGATCAACCGGCTGAAGGAGGAAATTGCAATCCTCAAGGAGCAGAACAAAGCTGCCGCCGAGCAGAATACGCGCAACCTTGAGGCTTACAAGGTCCTCCGACAAGAACGGGACTCCATGGCGGAGACGCTCCAACAAGATGAGTGTGACACCCCTGAGACCAGGGCTAAACAAATCCCAGACCTCTGTCTGACATAAGCTTAACCTTGAGCTCGAGGATATCCAGTGAAGAATCGATAACACAACAGTGACCCTATGACACAAAAATTATTACAACAAGCTCATAGTTGAGCAAAGAGCCAAATTATTACAAGCAGAGGTCACTGACCACAAACATCAAAAAACGGAAGGCAAATTATGCTATTAAGTATAGCAAACTTAACAAATGGCCTAAGAGGCCTGAAGCATAACGATGACGTCCCAGCCCATAGATTCCAGGCTGCCGGATAGGAACCCCAAGCTACTCGTCCATGTCGATGTAGTACGGGACTCGTCTTCAGGTGAACACTTACTCTGCCAAAAGAATCAATAAATCAAGGGTGAGTACATGGTGTACTCTTCAAGACTGATGGCTGGTGGAGTTGTTTTGCATAAAGCCATCTTTGTTTGTAAAACAAGAGAGGGAGAAGAATCTCGTCTAATCAGAGTATTTTAGAAGGGGATAAGATAGCGACATCTCCGAAATATTGATCATCATCTTTGATACCCACCAAGTCATATTCATCTGAACCCTATCTAGGATCACCCCCTCGTACCCATGAGGAAGCATCCTTAAGCACACGTTAATCTACCAAGTTTTACGATTAGGTTATAGTTCTCTATGATCTTAGAATCTGGTCACCAAGCGTTCATAACCGTGAACACGGCTTTTCAAAAAGATTTAATCCTCCTGGGGTGAACAACTTTACCCACACGTACCAACCGACTCTTAATGCCAATGTTTTAGCCCTCTTCCTTGGAAGAAGGCCGATAGAGGGTGGTTGGCCACGGCCATTACCTTGCTTTCGCCGAGACCATGAGTCACGCAATAAGGATGGTTTCGCCATAACGGGTCAAGTCCCGAAGCTGGTCCTTAAAGATGTGAGGCGAGGTTGGTTTACCAGGGGCGCCATAAACCCCAAGCAACCCGGTCCATGCTCCCCTACCTGTTATGAATGCACCTCCTTTACTGCCTTCGAGAAGATCCAGAATGCATGTTGAATGGAATGCCCGAACTATGTGACTCATGGAATGTACTAGGCAAGTTAGTCAATCGAGGGGTCCCCATAAACCCCGTGTGGCTGTATGCTCGTCTCGGTTCCAAAGGCAAGAACTCGGGTCCTAGTGGTGGCGAGCATGGGACTTGTTGGGGGGGATAACCCCCGGTAGGGTCACGAGAGGGGAAACATAGCGCAACTGGGTTGGCTCCGAGTAAAGAAAGAACCAGATCGGGTAAGAACGTCCGGGTAAGATAAGCATGTGCACCCGACATATAAACTATGTCGGACCGCATAGGACAAAATTTTAATCCTTGCAGGAACCGACGAGCCGGGTCGACCGAGGAAGGGCCGAGTCAAGAAGGACGCGTGACACCTTTCTGAGTAAGGTTCAGGAGGGACCATGGTAAAGCATGGTCAAAAGATAAGGGCGACACCAGGTGACACGAAAGGAGCCGAGTGACACCCAAAGCATATGCTGACGTACAAAGTAACATGGTGACGCCAAAAGGAACAGGAAGCAGCGTACCAAAAGACCCTTAGCTGTCAAACTTTATGGACTGGGCCATTGGGCTTAGGGCAAGCCCATGACCTGGCCCACATCGTAGGGACCAAGATCCAAACAGTAAACCCTAGACCCAAAGGGGTATTAGCTAGCTAGCACTGCCTATATAAGGGAGGGCATAGCAGAAGTAGAGGGAGGTTGGACCAAGTAGTGAACTAGTACTGAGAACTCTAGCTTATACAACTCAAGGAGCACTTGTAATCTTTGGGGTATCAATCGAATTGCTAAGTCTGGAGAGTTCTTCTTGTTCTTCGTGCATGGCTCGAACGTGCACTCCCTCCCCGGTGACCATAAGCACCCATTCAGCCCCCAACTTTAGCTTACCCATGGCATCTGCCGTGCCACCACCACGACAGTTGGCGCCCACCGTGGGGCAGAAGCAGGTGCTTGATGGAGTATTCATCCGGACGGGCAACATCATCGCCAAGATCGGCGAACGCGTATACTCCGGCCTCATCCAGTGGTTTGGAGCACTCAACTTCGTCAGCGACAACACGGGCTGCTTCGGGACCAAACGTTCCCTAGGGGCGGTCGCTTGATCAAGTTCGACGAGCACCAGGTCTACATCGCGGTGCGCGCATACCCTGAGCGCATCATCCTGGTGCCGGATCCTCCAGCGGTTCCTGTCGCTGGGAAACCTCACCAACTCGTCTCCATGGAGGTAATGATGACAACCCCAAACCCCGCAGCTCCCCCAGTAGTTACAATGGTGAATGAGAACACAGAGGAATGAAATCATGAGGAAACGCCAAGGGCTGCAAGAATAGCAAAGGCGCCGCTGGAAAACCAGAGAACATAGCTAGGAGCAAGAGGGCTAAGGAGCTGCAGGAAGCGATAAAAAAGTTGGCAGAGCCAGTGTCAGAGGCAACTGACCCGGCACGCGTGCAAGCCGAGTTGGAGGAGGCCAGGATAAAAGTCTTGGAGAAAGCCAAAGAACTAGCACAATTATAGCAGGATGTGGATATCACCATCCGAGAGCTCAACTCGGCAAATCGAGTCAAGGGCGCAAAGACCCGGCTTGATGCAACAATATTGAGAGAAAGGAACCTCAACGAAGAGCTGGCAGATGTGACATCGAAGATAACGCCGGAGAACAACAATGAGACAGCCATGCGGCCAACATATAACACAGCAGCAGGTAATCTGCGAGCAGCAGAAGCAGCAATGGAAGAATTACCCCACTTGGAGGGAGAAGCAAAGAAAAGGCAACAAGAACGAGTCAATGAACTAGTAAAAGCATCTAGTATGCTGAATGAGGCGTATTACAGAGCAAATCCGGGTATAGCAGGGAGGTCACAGCTGGTTCACTCGACAACTCCTGTCCCGACGAGATCGGTTGGGCACACGGCATCCTCACCCGGCCTGGTTGTCAAATCCAGTCTTGGTCGAGAAGAAAAAGGATGACCCAAACATGGCAGTGGTATGGCGCATCTGTATCGATTACACAACCCTCAATAAGGCATGTCCAAAAGATCCATTTCCCCTGCCTCGGATTGATCAGGTCATAGATTCTACTACTGGGTGTGAGTTGTTGTCATTTGTGGATGCGTATTCAGGATTCCATCAGATACCACTGAATACAAATGATCAAATAAAGACAGCTTTTATCACCCCGTACGGGGCTTATTGCTATCGTACCATGCCATTCGGATTGAGAAATGTAGGCGCAACATATCAAAGATGCATGCAAAAATGCTTGCAAGATCAATTGGACAAAAATGTTCAAGTATACGTCGATGACGTGGTAATAAAAACCAAGCAAAGTCATACTCTAATTGAGGACTTGCGTCAAACATTCGCAAACTTGAGAAGATTCCGGATGAAGCTTAACCCGAAAAATGTACATTTGGTGTCCCGGCTGGCAAGTTACTCGGATTCCTTGTATCCAGCCGAGGAATAGAAGCCAACCCGACAAAGATCAGGGCCATCGAAAGAATGGATTGCCAAAAACCCTCAATGATGTCCAGAAGTTTATTGGATGCCTGGACTCGTTGAGCAGGTTTATTAGTCGGCTAGGCGAAAAAGCCTTACCACTATATCAACTGATGAAGAAATCAGACAAATTCAAATGGACACAGCAAGCTGATAGCGCTTTCCATGAACTAAATAAAATGTTGGCAACATCACCAATATTAGCATCACCATTATCCAAGGAGCCAATGTTGCTCTATGTCGCCGCAACCAACAGAGTTGTAAGTGCAGTAATAGTGGTTGAACGTGAAGAAGGGGGCAAATCAGTCCAAAGACCGGTGTATTACTTGAGCGAAGTGCTCTCTGTCTCGAAACAGAATTACCCGCATTATCAGAAGATGTCATATGGGGTATATATGGCAGCAAAGAAGTTGAAACATTATTTTCAAGAACACCCAATCCGGGTAATATGCGAGGCACCTATCTCGGATATATTGGGCAGCAAAGATGCCAGCGGCGGAGTCGCCAAATGGGCCATCGAACTGGCACCATATACTCTACAATATGATAGGCGAGATGCAATAAAATCTCAAGCTGTTACAGATTTCTTTGTAGAGTGGATGGAAATGCAGTACGAACCACCACTGCCAGATCCGAATTACTAGAAAATGCATTTTGACAAGTCCAAGACGAAAATGGGTCTGGGCGCGGGGATAGTGCTCACATCTCCAAAGAGGGATCAGCTGAGATACGTGTTACAGATTCATTTTGATGCTTCTAACAACGTTGCCGAGTATGAAGCACTTGTCCTTGGCATCAAGGTAGCCAAGGAAATTGGTATCAAAAAGGATCATGTGTTTTGGCGATTCGGATTTGGTGATTCAGCAAGTGTCTGGACATTGGGATGCGCTGGACGCAAACATGGCATTATATCGTTTTCACGTGCAACAAATTTCGGGATATTTTGATGGTTGTGAATTCCATCACATTCCTAGAGAAGAAAATGAGGAAGCAGATGTACAATCCAAACTAGGATCATCTCGGCAAGCAATACCACCAGGGGTAGCGTTGGAGCATCTTAGAAAGCCATTGATCAAGCCGTCACCAGAGTCCGAATCAATCAGGGTCAGCCCGGCGAGTCAGGAGTCGGATGTGGTACGAATGGACATCGACTCAGGGGCAGGTTCGAGTCACTCGGGGACTGATCCGTTCAATTCAGGGATAGCCGAATCACACTCGGGGACTCCTCAGGTCATGTCGGTAGAGCATATGTCGGCGGAACCAATGGATATTGATGTTGAAGCAGGCCCGGAACCACTAATACCAACATGGGCACAACCAATATTCAGCTATTTGAAAGATGGGACCTTGTCGAGTGATGAAACATTAGCAAGGCAAACAACACGAAGAGCAAAAGCGTACACCATAATCAACAAGGAACTATACAAGCGAAGTGTGACAAGTGTACTGCAGCGTTGTAGAAGCCCAGAGAAAGGCCAGTGTCGTGGTATTGCCGACGAGTACGCCATGGAGGGGTCCTCACAGTGCGTGTTTAGAGACGTGGGGTAAGGCAGACGGTTGACGGGTACGAGGTAACACAGCTTACCTAGGTTCAGATCCCACAACGTTGGCGGAATCCTACTCCTGCTATAAATCACTATAAGGACAATACGCCGAGTTACAGAGATATGTTCGCTGTGTGAGGTTGTCTGAATCAATGCTAGGTTGTATGAGATTGTGTCCTAAAGGCTCCCATAGGCCCGACTTATATAGTCGCCAGGTCCTAGGGTTACAGGGAGAAGTCCTAGCCGGACAAGTTACAGAGTCCTACACCGTCTATCACTAGTCTTGTGTAGCTTGCACTCCAAGGCTCCGGGTACGCTGGTGACTCCATCGTAGCCTTCCTTTATCCGACATGGGCCTCCCTTCTGGATCCACCTAACTGGGCCGCCCAGCAGGCCATAGGACATGCTACCGACAATGGGCCACCCGGGTTAGTCGGATAAGAGACATGCTATTAGGATACCTATATAGCATATCCCCAACAGTAGCCCCCGGAGAACTCCGAGATCTTGCGCCGTCTTGCCTCTTTACGTGGAATGCTCCGTCCAGATGGATGTCGGCAAATCATCAAGCAATATCTTGTTGTCCTCCCAAAGAACCCTGCAAGGCTTTCTCCGTCTTTGATTTGCAAGCCGGAGAAATGCTGAATCTTCCATCGTACTCTTCCGTAGTCGGATTAAATCCGTCCAAGCTGGAATCTTTGACGTGACGGCTCATCTACCCGTGTCAGCTATGACGTCGTAGGGTTAGGTCAGCGACGCCTCGTAACTCACACATGCAGAGAGCGCAATCATATCCGATTTTCCCGCGCGAGAAATATGAACCGTTGGCGACGTGGCGAAATTACCGCGCACGTTCACGAACACGTCGCCTACACGGCAACCGTCCGATCAGCTTCACGAATCTTGACGCAGAGTAAGATAAATAGTAACCATGGGACACTTTCCCCCTTTTACCTCATTCCTCTCGCGTCATCGTCTTCTTCCTCCAGCCGCACGCCTCCTCGAGCTCTCCGTGAGAAACCTCGAAAACCCTAACCTCCCTCTGCGTTCAGTCGCATCCTTCCTATATTCCATGGCCAGAAGCAGCTCCTCCCCATCGATGGCGGCGTCGAGCGAAGCCACGACGAAGCCGGCGTTCTCCATCGTCATGCCCCCAGAGGGCCTGGTCATCCCCGCATCGGCGGTGATCGAAACCACCGGCGGCGACCACAATCTGACGGCACTAGAACCACTAGAGGAAGAGCCAGACCCTCACAAGGGTGACTGGTGCGGCTCGGACATCACCGACCACGACATTCAGGAGATGGTCGCCGAAGGCTATCTCCCCTCGACGGAGGGGCTCGCCTGGCGGGCGGCGCCGGCCGGTGAGGTGACACCTTCTCCCCAAGCCGGAGAAAAGGTGTATCTCAAGGCTCAGCTGGTACGCGGCGTTTCCTTGCCCATCTCTCACTTCTTTCTCTCCGTCTTGAACCACTACAAGGTCCAACCCCACAACCTCTCCCCCAATAGCATCTTAGTGCTTAGCAACTTCGCGGCACTTTGCAAGGGTTACCTAGGGATAAGGGCTAGGTTAGACTTGTTCGTGTACTTATTCACCGTCAAACGTGAAGCCGGACATAGTAAGGAGGAGCTTAGGAACTGCGGCACCATAAGCTTCAAGATCCGACCTGGTCGGCGGTTCCCCGACATTGTTGGCCACGAGTCCTGCAAGAACTGGCAGCGGACGTACTTCTACGGCCCCGACATTCCTTTGGAGGGCCGAGAAGTGATGTACCCTGACTTCGCGGATGGAGCCGCCGCTGAAGTTTCTTCATGGAGATCCCATGCCTCCCTTCCCTCCGAACTCGACGCTTCTCGCGCGATAAGGCGGATCGAATGGTTCATAGAGACTGGTTTGACCGGCTTGGAGCAAGCCATGTGCTGGTTCATCAGGCGAATCCAACCTCTGCAGCACCGCGCGAAGTTCATGCACGAGTATACCAGTGATCGAAGGGATACCCTCCGGATATCCGTGGATAACTTCTCGAGTGACTCCGTCAAGCTCCGCCTGAAGGACATCGTCAAGGTGAAGGATAAGAAGCGTGGATTCACCATCACCTACGACATGTTCGTAGACGGCAAGTGCCCAAAGGTAGGTATTTATTTTCCGTGTACGACATATGCTCCAGTTTTTCCGTCTTGCCAATACCATCTTATCTAACACGGTGATTTCTTACTTAACAACTTAGCGATCTAGACGAGGGCAACCTGGCTGCCCAAATCTATGATCCAAAGATGAAGGAAGTCACGGTCGTGTCCGACGATGATGTCCTGTTGGCGCGAAAGTGGAAGAGCTCCACCTCTGACGCTGCCGACGAAGGCAAGAAGAAGAAGACGGAGGGTGGATCCTCCAAGAAGAGTACCGACGCCCTGGAGGTGGAAAAGAGAAAAGCCTCCGGGATTTTTGCCAAAGCGCCCCCCTAGTGTAAGCTTCTCATTCTCCGACATTGTCTATTTATGTTTTGTTCCTGTACTTATGCATTTTGCACGTCTCAGGAAGAAAGACACGACCAGCCTCAAGAAGTCCTCCAAAACTTTGGGGGCTTCTATAAATATCAAAGACAAGATGCATCGCGACTCCTCCCCCGCCATCGCCCCTGCTACTCCTGCCGTCAAGCCCTCCTCTGCTCCGACAAGCTCTCAAGCTCAGGAGGCACCAGGTCCTTCCGCCATGGAAGTGGATTCTGGCGCCTCTACCGAACTCGCTGTTGACGGCGAGCAGGCTACACAGGAGAGCATTTCTCTACAAATGGCTGAAGCTCCGGCTAAGGATGCCATCGGTAGCGGCAAGGCGGTGGTGGGAGCTGGTACCTCCGCCGAAGGCGGTGCCCTTACTCCCCAGAAACCTTTTGAGTTTCCAAAGATAGTTTACCCGGTGCTCACGCCGAGTGACACAACTCTGGTTCCTGGAGGAGTACCGTCATCTCCGACGTGCAGTCTTGAGGAGCTACTCCGATAAGCGGATATCTTGCGAGGAAATAGCATTTCCTTCGGCAAGCTGCTAGCCGAGAGCGCTACAAACCTCAAGATTATTGCACTTGTAAGTTTTTACTTTGCCGTTTGCATTTCATATGAGTATCCCACTATAGCCCTCGAGGATGTAGACGAAAAACCATAGGTTTTGCATCTATATGCTCTAAGAGTGACTAAGTTAGAAAAACTCTCACTGTAGCCCCCAAGCATTTAGATGGAACAAACTTATTCCGACTAGATGCTTTAATAGTAGCATACGCAGTGTTCATAATTTTCAATACTGTAGCCCCCAAGCATCTAGTTGTAACTGAATTAGTTCTGACTAAATGCTTAAAGAAAAGCTAAGCAGATTCCGAGTTAAAAACTTTATACTGTAGCCCCCAAGATTTTAATCGAGAACTCAATTAGCTCCGACTAGATGCTTAAAGAAAAGCTAAGCATAATCCTAAGTTAAAAAAATCTCGCTGTAGCCCCCAAGCGTCTAGGTGGGAAATCTCCGACTAGATGCTCCGGCAGACAAAACAATGGTTTAACTTTTTCCTTTTTCCACGGAACGAGAATGCTCGGAGGGGCATGGCCAACGACAAGTAATAGAAGATGCGCGCAGATCTTGAAGCCGAAAGGGTAAAACTGCCATCTTGAAGGAACATATCATCAAAAACAAGAGTCTGTTTTCTTTTTTGCGCATTCCGTCTTGGTTTTGTGCCTTCATTATCCGAGTACTCACTACGTACATTGTTTTCTCCGACTTGCAGAGCATGTTGCCAAGGCCAAGGATATTGTCGAGCAGTCCAAGCACATCCAGCAGCTGGACAGCGAGAACAAAATCCTTAAGAAGGAGAGGGAAGAGATGCTGAAGATGCACGAGGATTCCATGAAAGCCCTGCAAGATTCTGCCTCCGCGGAAATCAATCGCTTGAAGGAGGAGCTTGCGATCTTAAAAGATCAGAAGCAAGTTGCTTATGAGCAAAACCAACGCCACAGCGAGGCGTTTAAGGTCCTCCAACAAGAGAAGGAATCCTTGGCGGACACCGTCTAGCAGGCCAAGGCTAGCATCTTCAGTAAGTTTCCTCCACCTTTAATTTCTGCAGTCTGGGTACTTAGAGTTTATTGAACTCATGCGCTCCTTGTCATAATTTTTAGCGCCTATGGGTTTAACCCGCTTGCCTCCTTCGGACAAGGAATGCATGGTTCTTGTCGGCAACTTAATCAACACCGCCATCACCCAAGCCAAGGAGATTTCCAAGCCTCTCTAGATATACATCAAGGCATCAGACTCCGTGGCGAAGTACTCGGAGATTCTGCGCCGAGCCCTCGAGCGTGTCACAAGCTGGAAAGCTTCATGTGCACGGGCTGGCGCAAGGATGGCACTGTCAATGGTGAAGGCGCACTACAAAGGTGCCAACATCGACACGATGACCTCTGGTATTCCTGACGTTGATGATGACGACAAAGCGATTTATCACAAAGCCATCTTGTCATCACTCGCGGGTTATGACACCAGACTTGCCGAGTTGGTGGACATCGACGTCTTCGTTCCTATGAACACCATCGACAGCGTTAACCAAGATTCCTCCGAGTCTCATCATAGCGTTGACGCTGAGGGTGATTCTCCGGCTGGGGACGATACTGCTTCCAAGTCTCCTGCGCTCAAAGAATGAAAAACACTATGTAATATTTGTTTCACTTTTGGTGTATGCGCGGTAAAAACTTGGCGATGTAATCTTAAGGAGGAAAACAATGGTTGTTATGTCATTCTACTTAAGAACTAATTTCCAGCATGTATATATTTTTAAGCAAGTGCTGGATGATCCATTACTTTGGTTCTTATGCTTGAATTTTCGTGAGTCGGAAGACTCGTTGTCGGAACCATGCTCTTAGGTGATGATGCCCAATGGCACCGTCAATAACCTGAGCACAAAATCGCCGACAACAAGTGCCGAAAGTCACTACTCCATAATCCACATAAAAACAACAAAGAACGTGTAGACCAGAAAACTTAAGCTAACGCCCGTAGGCGGAATTTTTACAAGTGCAAACGCAAAGCTTGTGCATAAAGGTTTTACATGATCCAAAAATGAACACTAAAGGAGGTAGAAGACTCAGAAATATGAGTGAACCAAAGAGCTTTATTTCATTGATCATATAAGAGGTACACAATTAGATAAAAAATGCTAAGTGTAAAAAGGACGTAGCTTTGCTATGTTCCATGGCCGATCAAGCTCCGGGTAGTCATCATCCGGGTCACGTCGCTTACGCTTATGATCCTTGTTGGGTCTATCCTTTAGTTCACGATTTCAACAAGGTAGTAAGACCCATTGAGCAGCACCTTGCTTATGATGAACAGTCCTTCCCATCGCGGGGATAATTTATGCGACTTCTTCTGCTTAAGTCGGAGCACCAAATCCCCCTCTTTAAACGAGCGATGCAGAACACAACGACTATGGTAGCTGCGTAGCTTCTGCTGGTAGATGGCGGATCTTTGGCATGCCAAAACGCGCTCCTCCTCGAGAAGGTCCACATCTAAGCGTCTGGATTCTTCAGCATCATGTTTGTCATAGGCGGCAACTCTTGGTGCATCGTGAAGGATGCCAGAAGGTAGGATGGCTTCTGCTCCATATACCATGAAGTAAGGGGTGTAGCCGGTAGATCTGTTGGGTGTAGTTCGTAAACTCCACAGCACAGATGGAAATTCTTCCGCCTAGGCTCCAGCTGCTCTATGTAGCGGTGCCTCAAGACGTGGCTTGATTCCCTGCAGAATTAATCCATTGGCTCGATCAACCTGACCATTGGATAGATTGTGGGTGCCACGGATGCAAGGTCAAGTCGGATGCCTTTCTCCCTGCAATATGCCTCCACTTCTCCGAGTGATAAATTGCTGCCGTTGTCGGTGATAATGCTATGTGGGAGACCAAATCTCACCACTAGATCCCAGACGAACCTTAGGGCAGTTGCCCCATCAAGCTTTCTAATGGGTTTAGATTATATCCATTTAGTGAATTTGTCAACTGCTACAAGCAGATGCGTAAATCTACAAGGTGCCGTCTGTAACGGTCCCACCATGTCCAGCCCCTAGACTGCAAATGGCCAAGTTATTGGTATTGTTCGCAATTCTTCAGCAGGAACATGTGGTTGTCGGGCATAATATTGGCATCCCGTGCATGTCTCAACCAGATTGTCGGCGTCCGCCTTCGCAGTCAGCCAGTAGAATCCTTGCCGAAAGGCTTTCGCGACCAACGATCGAGGAGTGGCGTGATGCCCGCAATCTCCGAGATGGATTTCGCGTAGGATTTCCATACCTTCTAGCTGGGAAACACATTTTAGGTATACACCAGTAGTGCTCCTTTTATAGAGTTGCCCATTGATTATGGTATAACCCTTTGCTCGTCGTACTATTTGTCGTCTTTCGACTTCGTCGTCGGGCAAAGTTCCGTGTTCGAGATATTTCATGAACGGTTTTGTCCAAGCCGGAGGGAACTTAGTCACCATGTTGACGAAATAGTCAACTCTATCCGGGTTGTCGATGTCGGCACCCTTCACGGATGGTGTGCGTAGATGCTCTAGGAAAACTCCTGGCGGAATTCACTTGCGCCCTAATCCAAGCTTAGACAGCATATAAGCCGCCTCGTTTTGCTCCCTAGGCACATACTTGACTTCGTAGCCCAAGAAGCTCTTGGCTATCTCGTCCACTTCGTCTCGATATGCCGCCATCATAGGGTTCCGCGCATTCCAGGTGCCAGCCACTTTCTAGGCAACCAAGCCGCAATCTCCACAACAAACTATGTGCTTGATGCCAATATCCTTGGCTACACGTAGTCCGTGAATGAGTGCTTCATACTCTGCCATGTTGTTTGTAGCCTCGAAGTGGATCTGCAGAACGTAGTGTAGCTTGTATCCTATTGGTGACTGTAGCAATACAACAGCCCCCGAGCCGTTGAGTAGCTTTGATCCGTCAAAGTGCATCACCCAGTACTCTGGTTGTGGCAACGGAGTAGCGTCTGGCATCTCCGTCCAATCTGCAACAAAATACGCCAAGGCATGTGACTTGATAGCGTCGCGTCTCTTGTAGGTGATCTCGAAGGCGGCAAGTGCCCCACTTCGTGACCCTTCCTGTAGCGTCGCTGTTATTGATAATGCCGGACTGTGATTGGGTGCTCCTGGAAGTAATGCCTCAGCTTCCGAGAAGCGAGGAATACTCCGTAAGCTATATTTTGGTAGTGCGGGTAACGCTGCTTGGACTCCATCAAGACCTCGCTTACATAATAAACTGGTCGCTGAACTCCGTGCTCATAGCCTAGTTCCTTCTGCTCTACGACGACGACGATGCTGATAACCCGGTTGGTTGCCTCCATGTAAATTAATAGGGGCTCACCAGGCTCGGGTGATGCAAGGATGGGAGCTGAGAAAAGAATCTCCTTGATCTACTTCAATGCTGCATCTGCTTCGTCCGTCCAGGTGAATTTGTCCGCCTTCTTCAACAACTTGTATAGCGGCAGAGCCTTCTCCCCAAGTTGGCTGACGAACCGACTAACTGCTGCAACACAACCTGTTAGTCGTTGAATGTCCTTTAGGCATGTCGGACGGTTTATGTTTAAGATGGCCTTAATTTTCTCCGGGTTGACCTCGATTCCACGTTGGGAAACGATGAAACCCAACAATTTGCCGGCTGGAACCCCGAAGACGCACTTCTTGGGGTGGAGCATCATGTTGTATTTCCGGAGATTATCAAAGGTTTCTTTTAAGTCGGAGATTAAGTCGTTTGATTTTTTATACATCACCGCAATATCGTCCACATAGGCATGAACGTTCCGACCAATTTGGTTGTGGAGGCAATGTTGCATTGTCTGCTGGTAAGTAACACCTGCTTTTTTTAGCCCAAAGGGCATCGTGACATAGCAAAACATGCCGTAAGGGGTAGTGAACGAAGTGGCCAATTGGTCCGACTTCCTCATCTTGATCTGGTGGTATCCTGAATATGCATCGATAAAACACAAAAGTTCTGAGCCAGCCGTCCAGTCAATGACTTGGTCAATGCGAGGCAAAGCAAATGGATCTTTGGGACATGATTTGTTCAAGCCGGTGTAATCAACGCACATTCTTAATTCAGTGGTTCCCTTTTTGGGGACAAGTACAGGATTGGCCACCCATTGGGTGTGAAGGACTTCTCGGATAAATCTAGCCTTAAGTAACCTAGTTATCTCTTTGCCAATGGCGCGTCTCTTCTCATCTCCAAAGCGTCGTTGAGGTTGTTTCACTGGTTTGCATTTTGGGTCAATGTTTAAGCTGTGCTCGGCAAGTTCCCCAGGTACACCTGTCATGTTGGAAGATTTCCAGGCAAAGATGTCCCTGTTCTCAGGGAGGAACTCGACGCGCGTGCTTTCCTATTGGGGATCTAGGTTCGTCCCAATGGCGGTGACCTTGGAGGCATCGCCTACCACAAGTTCCACCGGCTTGGTCTCGATGGCGTCCTTGAACGCAGGAGCAGAGTCGAAGATCTGCTTCTTCGATGCGGGCATCTCTGAGTCATCGACCTTGCTCTGGATCTCCTTGAATTCTTCGCTGTAGAGGACAGCTTCTGCAATGGCTGCTTCGTTGATCTCGCTGTCCCTTGCCTTGGTAAATCTTCCTGATACGGTGATGATGTCGTTTGGTCCGGGTATCTTGAGTTTGTTGTAGACGAAGCATGGCTTGGCCATGAACGTGTAGAATATGTCGCGGCCAAATATGACGTGGTACACGCTCTTGAAGGGGTCCACCTCGAAGGTCATGCGCTCTTGGCGGTAATTATTAACATCGCCAAAGGCTACCTGAAGTGTAATTGTGGCATCCCGCAAAACCACTACTAGAAAATCGCGTTGTTTTGTGCATTGCATCATCATGACCGCATGCTCATGTCATCATGCCACATTGCATTTGAGCATCGTCATCATCTTGCATTTGCTTGCATAAAACTATTCGCGGAAAAACCTGTTTTTGTTTTCTAAACGCCCCGTCTATGTTCCAAACACAAAACCCGGGACACCGGATTATTTTGTTTTGTCTGCTATCGGTTTGCAAAAGCCCTGTTTGAAATAAATAAAATATTTAATTATTTTTAGTGGGGCAGTCGAACGGGCCGATTCGACCCAGTCGACCACCCCCGGAATTAAATCGGTCCACCTAAACCAGCCCACCCGAATCGAGGACTGTTGTGTAATGTTATTACTTCGTTTTCCACCCGCACGAAAGTGCCTGGTGGGCACCTTTGAATCGTTTCTATGCGGGTTTGGCGGGAAGCTCTAAAACTAGCATAGGGTCGATTCTGAGGGTGTTACAGAGTGGTATCAGAGCTCAGCAGTTTCGATACCCCACAAGTCCAGCCTGTAGGATAACCTAGCTAACGGCCGAAGTAGAGTGTCAAAACTATTTTCGCAAAATCGGTTGGATAGTTCTGATTAGGTCTGATTTTACTCCTTACCCCTCTGCTATTCTCCTCTTACCTCTACGCGTTTTGAATCCACCTCTTATCTTTCTTCGAGTCTAGGAATTCTCGTGGTTGGGTTTCGTCGTACCTTCAGGGTCTCGCTTCCTCCTTTGGTAACAGTGTTGCTACATCTGGTCTTTAGGCTATCCGAGGAATCCTTCGTCTGGTGGACTTCTCTTTGTTCCTTCTTGTGCCTTCCGGTGTTTTTCCGACGAGACGACATCATCTACGCTGGATCTGATGCAGAGTCTGCATCACCCCTTTGTTCCTGAACCTTGTTTGTCGAGATCTTCAGTCTGAATCCTGAGGGTTGGTTGCATAATCTATCTATTCGTGTACATAGTAATGCTTTGAGTGCGGGATGTAGTCGCGACTGTACCACTACTCTTATCATTTGCTTTGGTATAAGGAATGGTGGATCAATGCAATTCTACTCCTTCCATGGAAGTTAGAGGTGGCTTTACCTTTAGCTTCGCCTGTTGTTTCTGGAGTGTCCCTTGACGAACAAGATAAACGACATCTTGTTGCTGGTGTCGCCGATTTCAAGACGAAGAAAGCATCCTTGTTAGTGGTGTCGCGAGGATCTACACGATGCGAGAAGATTCAGATCGCCGACCTTCCTTCCGGTACCATGAGGCGGATCTCGAGGGCGAGATCCATTGTTAGTGGTGTCGAATTGTGGCATCCCGCAAAACCACTACTAGAAAATCGCGTTGTTTTGTGCATTGCATCATCATGACCGCATGCTCATGTCATCATGCCACATTGCATTTGAGCATCGTCATCATCTTGCATTTTCTTGCATAAAACTATTCGCGGAAAAACCTGTTTTTGTTTTCCAAACGCCCCGTCTATGTTCCAAACGCAAAACCCGGGACACCGGATTATTTTGTTTTGTCTGCTATCGGTTTGCAAAAGCCCTGTTTGAAATAAATAAAATATTTAATTATTTTTAGTGGGGCAGTCGAACGAGCCGATTCGACCCAGTCGAGCACCCCCGGAATTAAATCGGTCCACCTAAACCAGCCCACCCGAATCCTAAAACTACCCAAACCTATTCTACCCACTAACCGCAGCTCGCCACCTCACCCTCTCCCCCAATCCCTACCCACCTTGCCACCTCATCAATCCACCCTGCACACCCCTCTCTCTCTCACCTATCCCCATCTACCTCCCCTCACTTACACCCCAGTCCCACGCCCCACCTGGCCCCACCCGCAGCAGCCCCACCCACCACTAACCTCACCCTCTCCCTGGACCCGGTCAACCGCCCTGCCCGCGGGACCCACCCAGGATCCACACCCACCTGTCCCCACGCCCGGACCCACCCCCACCGGCCCGCTCCTCTCCCCCACCTCCCTACCCGACGCGCTCCCTTCCCCAACCTCCTCTCTCCCCCCACGCCCTCCTCCTCCCCTGACGCCCGCCCTCCGGCCACCTCCCTCGCCTCCTCCCGCCCGAGCCCAGCGCTGCCGCCTCCTCCCCGCCGCCGGCCGACAGCCGCCCGCCTGGCCTCCTCGCCTTTCTCGCCACCCATCCTCCCCAAGCTCGGCCGCCTCCTCTCGCCGGCTCCGCTCTCATTGCTCCGAGCTCCGCCCCTCGCCCTCCCGACAACCGCCACCGCCTCGCGACCTCCGCCCCAGCCGCCTCATCGTCTTGCCACACGTCTCGCTCTCCGTCATGCGCCTCTCTCTCGCCAAGGCGGCCTCATTCGCCCCTGCCGCCCGGCTTCCTCGTCTCGGTTTTCTTCCCCTCTTCGTCTCACGGCCTGGCCTGCCCCTTCCTCGGCCCCAAGCCCATCTCATCGCCATCAGCCAACCCTCCCCGTCGTTCGTCGCTCTAGCTCGGCTCCATGTTCTTGGTTGGACAGTAAGTGTGCGGTGGTGGATTGCAATGATGTGTTCGTGGCACCGACCTGGGTCTTGTGGTGGCATTGATGGTACTGCAAGATGTTAACACTGCCTGGAATCCTTCCGGTGAACAAGAGCTGCAAGCCGGACAAGTACCCCGAGAAGCCGCCCGAACATTCGGTGCTAAGTCCAAGTTTGCCACCGACAATCGAAACCGCGGAACCAACAAGATCGCCCACACGGACTTGAGTACTCAGATGCCCCGTTCACGGAGTCCGAAGACCGATACCGCCGAACCCGAGCGCCAAGGTCGCCTTCCTGGACCCCTGAAGACCGGTCCGAAGCGCCAAGGCCCGAACCCGAAGACCGCCAAGAACGCCACCGGTACGACAAGCACTTCGCCACGGATACGCCAAGTACTTCCTCGGGAACGCCAAGATCTACCGGCGACCCGAACGCTAAGACCGATGCGATGGCGCGGACCCGACAAGATCCTCGCAACGACAAGAACGACATCGACCAGGGAGAATCCAATGCGCCCCGACACCAAACCAGGGACCCCTACCCGGACGCGACAAGATCTACTTCCGTTATCCGAGGCCGATCCCGTCGAACCCTGAACCCTGAGACCGAACCCCGAACCCCGGAACCCCAAGTTCGTCGAGCCCCTCTAATATGTGAACCCCTTCCCGAAACCCTATTTTATAATATAATACAACTTGTTGCATATAAAATTGCCATGCATGCATACTTGTCTATGGTTTGGGGTCCTTATGCCGATTCACCTCATAATTAAATATGGGGCCCGTATTCGGGCAAATCTAGTCTCATATTGGCCTCATTTAAATTTGTGTGGCGAACCAGTAACTCATCTTGCCATGTTATTACAACATTTAAAATGCGGGGTATCTAAACAACTAGAACCATCTAATTAATTATCGGGACCCCGGTTCCGCTTAATATTGCCTAATTGCATCGCATCTTTGCCATGTCATACATCATACATGCATCATGCCCGATCTTCTGCCATTGTATTAAATAGTGCACCCGGTGTTATTCTAGTGTTTTGCTTCTTCGCGGATAAGGCCGTTGAGTTGATGCGAGTGTCGACCCGATCTTCGGTTGAACCTTCGGCAATGTTTTCAGGCGAGCATCTCCCCCTTTCTACCTATCTTAATTTTATAGTATTTATTCCCTCCTGTTGATCTATTGCTATCTGTGTTGCGATGCTCTAGTTTTCGTACCCGTGGTATCCCTTGCAGCCTTACATTGCCTTGGACACATCCTATTACCTGTTGTTTGGTAGATAGTTGGACTTGCGCGTCGTAGTCGCTTGCTCAAGTGCTGTTGCGTGTCGTCAAGTGCCACAGTTGTTGGTGTATTGCCGCATGTTGATGTTGGAGATGATCATGGCTTTATTTATCATTCACTTTAATCCCTGTTTAAACAACTAAAATTGAAGTAAGTAAGCAGAGGCACATGTGGGCAATAGATGTTATTTGGTTGTTAACCGTCCACTTGTGTCCCGTAGGACCCCGAAAGTGATACATTCCTTGATTTATCGCGCTATCCACATCCGGGAGGATTATGGGACCCCCCTGAGCCAGAGCTTGATTCATTCTTATTTCTTGGGGCCACAAACTAGTTTGAGGTTTTATTTACTATCCTGTACTTATGCCATGCTACTGCTTTATTTACGATTGTGCGAGGAGCACACTGTACTGTTTAGGAATTGTGACCCGTTTACGAGGTATCGACAAGCCCAGTTTTGGGTTCCCAGTCGCTTACAGCCGGCCCCACAAACCTCGGGTCCGTCTCGAAGTCAGCTAACTTGCTATGGTGTACTCAAGGGTGGCCCTGAAATATTTCAATCCTGTGATTGCTTTGTCGTGAAGGCCTCGTTGGGTTTGATTTGGTTTTTCCGAGGTTGATCGGCGTGTGTCGCTATTGGTGCACCCGGCCGGGTAAAACTTTCAAAGCCGTGTCATGTTATGGACGACTTGGAGCACAGTATCTCGACCATAGACAACTATAACTAAAGTAGTGCTATAAATTTGACCTTATAATGACTAGTAATCAGCTTCACTATAATGGAATGGCTAAATAAAACTTCCAACAATTGCTTGTTTGGTTTGTCGCTTGCGAAAATTGTATCTGACTAGTAAGTATTGCAACTACAACGGAATGGCTAAATAAAAGTACCAACAACTGCTGGGTTTTGGGATATCTCATGCTAATTGTATCTGACTAGTAAGTGTTGCCACTACAACGGAATGGTTAACTAAAACGGCCCACTGCTTATTTTATCAGGATGATTATCTACACCTGACTAGTAATTGCCGCAACGATAACTGAATTAATAAAACTGCCAACAGTGTGAGTTCCTCGGTTGACTTCCTCGTTTGGTCTCGAGGGGGAAACACCAGGATGGGTTTTGTTTGATGGTAGCATCAGGTTGGTTCCGAATAGGTTTTTCTTACCCCTCTCTGATAGCCGCCAGTTGAATCGAGTCTCTATAGGTTGTTTAGTGCACGCCGCCGCTGCCGCTTCAGTCCACCATACCTATGTAGGCGAGGACCGCCGAATTCTAGCCTCGCCGTGTACTGGCCTCAATACTGACGCTCCTCTTTTTCCTTTGCCCTGTGTCGGCACCCCTTTTGTTTAATCAGGTTTTGAGATCGACGTCGTTAGCAGGGTTACCCTTCCGGCTTGGCCTGGGCAGGGTTATGGACGCCATTGTTTATTCTTCAGGGCTCTTAGCCCCATTTGCATCTTGTCCGTAGCTGGATGCTCTATCGTTTCAAGGTGATTTGGATCTTTGTACCGTGTATCTGTAATCTTGACTCATGGATTCGTGTTGAATATATATCTGTTCTGTGGGTCCCATCGAGGACTGTTGTGTAATGTTATTACTTCGTTTTCCACCCGCACGAAAGTGACTGGTGGGCACATTTGAATCGTTTCTATGCGGGTTTGGCGGGAAGCGCTAAAACTTGCATAGGGTCGATTCTGAGGGTGTTACAGAGTGGCATCAGAGCTCAGCAGTTTCGATACACCACAAGTACAGCCTGTAGGATAACCTAGCTAACGGCCGAAGTAGAGTGTCAAAACTATTTTCGCAAAATCGGTTGGATAGTTCTGATTAGGTCTGATTTTACTCCTTACCCCTCTGCTATTCTCCTCTTATCTCTACGCGTTTTGAATCCACTTCTTATCTTTCTTCGAGTCCAGGAATTCTCGTGGTTGGGTTCCGTCGTACCTTCAGGGTCTCGCTTCCTCCTTTGGTAACGGTGTTGCTACATCTGGTCTTTAGGCTATCCGAGGAATCCTTCGTCTGGTGGACTTCTCTTTGTTCCTTCTTGTGCCTTCCGGTGTTTTTCCAACGAAACGACATCATCTACGCTGGATCCGATGCAGAGTCTGCATCACCCCTTTGTTCCCGAACCTTGTTTGTCGAGATCTTCAGTCTGAATCCTGAGGGTTGGTTGCATAATCTATCTATTCGTGTACATAGTAATGCTTTGAGTGCGGGATGGAGTCGCGACCGTACCACTACTCTTATCATTTGCTTTGGTATAAGGAATGGTGGATCGATGCAATTCTACTCCTTCCATGGAAGTTAGAGGTGGCTTTACCTTTAGCTTCGCCTGTTGTTTCCGGAGTGTCCCTTGACGAACAAGATCAACGACATCTTGTTGGTGGTGTCGCCGATTTCAAGACGAAGAAAGCATCCTTGTTAGTGGTGTCGCGAGGATCTACACGATGCGAGAAGATTCAGATCGCCGACCTTCCTTCCGGTACCATGAGGCGGATCTCGAGGGCGAGATCCATTGTTAGTGGTGTCGAATTGTGGCATCCCGCAAAACCACTACTAGAAAATCGCGTTTTTTGTGCATTGCATCATCATGACCGCATGCTCATGTCATCATGCCACATTGCATTTGAGCATCGTCATCATCTTGCATTTGCTTGCATAAAACTATTCGCGGAAAAACCTGTTTTTGTTTTCTAAACGCCCCGTCTATGTTCCAAACGCAAAACCCGGGACACCGGATTATTTTGTTTTGTCTGCTATCGGTTTGCAAAAGCCCTGTTTGAAATAAATAAAATATTTAATTATTTTTAGTGGGGCAGTCGAACGGGCCGATTCGACCCAGTCGACCACCCTTGGAATTAAATCGGTCCACCTAAACCAGCCCACCTGAATCCTAAAACTACCCAAACCTATTCTACCCACCAACCGTAGCTCGCCACCTCACCCTCTCCCCCAATCCCTACCCACCTTGCCACCTCATCAATCCACCCTGCACACCCCTCTCTCTCTCTCTCACCTATCCCCATCTACCCTCCCCTCACTTACACCCCGGTCCCACGCCCCACCTGGCCCCACCCGCAGCAGCCCCACCCACCACTAACCTCACCCTCTCCGTGGACCCGGTCAACCGCCCTGCCCGCGGGACCCACCCAGGACCCACACCCACCTGTCCCCACGCCCGAACCCACCCCACCGCCCGCCTCCCCACCTCCCTACCCGACGCGCTCCCTTTCCCAACCTCCTCTCTCCCCCCACGCCCCGACGTCCTCCTCCCTACCCCAGCCGCCGCCTCCTCCCTCCACCTCCCGCCAACGCCTGAGCTCGCCCGCCCGAGCCAGTGGCCGCCTTCCCCTCCTCCTCCCGGCCAGCCGCCGCCTGCTCCTCGCCTCTCGCCACACCATCCCGTCCGGCTCGAGCCTGCCCTCGCTCGGCAGCCGCCAGAGCTCCGCCTGCTCCACCACCGGCCTCCGCCCCGCGCTAGCCCGGCCCCCGTCCCGAGCCGCCTCCGCTGCCGCCGCCTTCCCCTCCTTCGCCGGCGACTAACCCCAGCCCGCCTCGCCCGGCCTCCTCCCGTTTTCCTGCCTCCGTGCTCAAGCCGGCCCTCGAGCTCCGCCGCCCTCGCCTCCCGACAACCGCCACCACCTCGACCTCGCCCCCCACCGCCTCCTCATCGCCCGCTGGCGCTCCACCCGTCCTCTCCCATGCAAGGCCTCGGCAGCCTCGCCACATGACGACTCCCTGACGCCCGGCTTCCTCGTGCCCCGGGGTTTTCCCTGTCCCTACGAGCCCGCGGCCTCGTGCCCTTCCTCGGCCCCAAGCCCATCTCATCGCCATCAGCCAACCCTCCCTGTCGTTCGTCGCTCCAGCTCGGCTCCATGTTCTTGGTTGGACAGTAAGTGTGCGGTGGTGGATTGCAATGATGTGTTCGTGGCACCGACCTGGGTCTTGTGGTGGCATTGATGGTACTGCAAGATGTTAACACTGCCTGGAATCCTTCCGGTGAACAAGAGCTGCAAGCCGGACAAGTACCCCGAGAAGCCGCCCGAACATTCGGTGCTAAGTCCAAGTTTGCCACCGACAATCGAAACCGCGGAACCAACAAGATCGCCCACACGGACTTGAGTACTCCGATGCCCCGTTCACGGAGTCCGAAGACCGATACCGCCGAACCCGAGCGCCAAGGTCGCCTTCCTGGACCCCTGAAGACCGGTCCGAAGTGCCAAGGCCCGAGCCCGAAGACCGCCAAGAACGCCACCGGTACGACAAGCACTTCGCCACGGATACGCCAAGTACTTCCTCGGGAACGCCAAGATCTACCGGCGACCCGAACGCCAAGACCGATGCGATGGCGCGGACCCGACAAGATCCTCGCAACGACAAGAACGACATCGACCAGGGAGAATCCAATGCGCCCCGACACCAAACCAGGGACCCCTACCCGGACGCGACAAGATCTACTTCCGTTATCCGAGGCCGATCCCGTCGAACCCTGAACCCTGAGACCGAACCCCGAACCCCGGAACCCCAAGTTCGTCGAGCCCCTCTAATGTGTGAACCCCTTCCCGAAACCCTATTTTATAATATAATACAACTTGTTGCATATAAAATTGCCATGCATGCATACTTGTCTATGGTTTGGGGGACTTATGCCGATTCACCTCATAATTAAATATGGGGCCCGTATTCGGGCAAATCTAGTCTCATATTGGCCTCATTAAAATTTGTGTGGCGAACCAGTAACTCATCTTGCCATGTTATTACAACATTTAAAATGCGGGGTATCTAAACAACTAGAACCATCTAATTAATTATCGGGACCCCGGTTCCGCTTAATATTGCCTAATTGCATCACATCTTTGCCATGTCATACATCATACATGCATCATGCCCGATCTTCTGCCGTTGTATTAAATAGTGCACCCGGTGTTATTCTAGTGTTTTGCTTCTTCGCGGATAAGGCCGTTGAGTTGATGCGAGTGTCGACCCGATCTTCGGTTGAACCTTCGGCAATGTTTTCAGGCGAGCATCTCCCCCTTTCTACCTATCTTAATTTTATAGTATTTATTCCCTCCTGTTGATCTATTGCTATCTGTGTTGCGATGCTCTAGTTTTCGTACCCGTGGTATCCCTTGCAGCCTTACATTGCCTTGGACACATCCTATTACCTGTTGTTTGGTAGATAGTTGGACTTGCGCGTCGTCGCTTGCTCAAGTGTTGTTGCGTGTCGTCAAGTGCCACAGTTGTTGGTGTATTGCCGCATGTTGATGTTGGAGATGATCATGGCTTTATTTATCATTCACTTTAATCCCTGTTTAAACAACTAAAATTGAAGTAAGTAAGCAGAGGCACATGTGGGCAATAGATGTTATTTGGTTGTTAACCGTCCACTTGTGTCCCGTAGGACCCCGAGTGCTTGATACCTGTTCCTTGATTTATCGCGCTATCCACATCCGGGAGGATTATGGGACCCCGAGCGAGCTTGATTCATTCTTATTTCTTGGGGCCACAAACTAGTTTGAGGTTTTATTTACTATCCTGTACTTATGCCATGCTACTGCTTTATTTACGATTGTGCGAGGAGCACACTGTACTGTTTAGGAATTGTGACCCGTTTACGAGGTATCGACAAGCCAGTTTTGGGTTCCTGGGCCATGTACCGGCCCCCACAAACCTCGGGTCCGTCTCAAGTCAGCTAACTTCGCTATGGGTGTACTCAAGGGTGGCCTGAAATATTTCTGAATCCTGTGATTGCTTTGTCATGAAGGCCTCGTTGGGTTTGATTTGGTTTTTCCGAGGTTGATCGGCGTGTGTCGCTATTGGTGCACCCGGCCGGTAAAACTTTCGAAAGCCGTGTCATGTTATGGACTTTTGGAGCACGATTCGACCATAGAAAACTATAACTAAAGTAGTGCTATAAATTTGACCTTATAATGACTAGTAATCAGCTTCACTATAATGGAATGGCTAAATAAAACTGCCAACAATTGCTTGTTTGGTTTGTCGCTTGCGACAATTGTATCTGACTAGTAAGTATTGCAACTACAACGGAATGGCTAAATAAAAGTACCAACAACTGCTGGGTTTTGGGATATCTCATGCTAATTGTATCTGACTAGTAAGTGTTGCCACTACAACGGAATGGTTAACTAAAACGGCCCACTGCTTATTTTATCAGGATGATTATCTACACCTGACTAGTAATTGCCGCAACGATAACTGAATTAATAAACGCCAGCAGGTGAGTTCCTCGGTTGACTTCCTCGTTTGGTCTCGAGGGGGAAACACCAGGATGGGTTTTGTTTGATGGTAGCATCAGGTTGGTTCCGAATAGGTTTTTCTTACCCCTCTCTGATAGCCGCCAGTTGAATCGAGTCTCTATAGGTTGTTTAGTGCACGCCGCCGCTGCCGCTTCAGTCCACCATACCTATGTAGGCGAGGACCGCTGAATTCTAGCCTCGCCGTGTACTGGCCTCAGTACTGACGCTCCTCTTTTTCCTTTGCCCTGTGTCGGCACCCCTTTTGTTTAAGCAGGTTTTGAGATCGACGTTGTTAGCAGGGTTACCCTTCCGGCTTGGCCTGGGCAGGGTTATGGACGCCATTGTTTATTCTTCAGGGCTCTTAGCCCCATTTGCATCTTGTCCGTAGCTGGACGCTCTATCGTTCAAGGTGATTTGGATCTTTGTACCGTGTATCTGTAATCTTGACTCATGGAGTCGTGTTGTATATATATCTGTTCTGTGGGTCCCATCGAGGACTGTTGTGTAATGTTATTACTTCGTTTTCCACCCGCACGAAAGTGCCTGGTGGGCACCTTTGAATCATTTCTATGCGGGTTTGGCGGGAAGCGCTAAAACTTGCAGATGGTCGCCGAAGGCTATCTCCCCTCGACGGAGGGGCTCGCCTGGCGGGCGGCGCCGGCCGGTGAGGTGACACCTTCTCCCCAAGCCGGAGAAAAGGTGTATCTCAAGGCTCAGCTGGTACGCGGCGTTTCCTTGCCCATCTCTCACTTCTTTCTCTCCGTCTTGAACCACTACAAGGTCCAACCCCACAACCTCTCCCCCAATAGCATCTTAGTGCTTAGCAACTTCGCGGCACTTTGCAAGGGTTATCTAGGGATAAGGGCTAGGTTAGACTTGTTCGTGTACTTCTTCACCGTCAAACGTGAAGCCGGACATAGTAAGGAGGAGCTTAGGAACTGCGGCACCATAAGCTTCAAGATCCGACCTGGTCGGCGATTCCCCGATATTGTTGGCCACGAGTCCTGCAAGAACTGGCAGCGGACGTACTTCTACGGCCCCGGCATTCCTTTGGAGGGCCGAGAAGTGACGTACCCTGACTTCGCGGATGGAGCCACTGCTGAAGTTTCTTCATGGAGATCCCATGCCTCCCTTCCCTCCGTCAAGCTCCGCCTGAAGGACATCGTCAAGGTGAAGAATAAGAAGCATGGCTTCACCATCACCTACGACAAGTTCGTAGACGGCAAGTGCCCAAAGGTAGGTATTTATTTTCCGTGTACGACATATGCTCCAGTTTTTCCGTCTTGCCAATACCATCTTATCTAACACGGTGATTTCTTACTTAACAGCTTAGCGATCTAGACGAGGGCAACCTGGCTACCCAAATCTATGATCCAAAGATGAAGGAAGTCACGGTCGTGTCCGACGATTATGTCCCGTTGGCACGAAAGTGGAAGAGCTCCACCTCTGACGCTGCCGACGAAGGCAAGAAGAAGAAGACGGAGGGTGGAGCCTCCAAGAAGAGTACCGCCGCCCTGGAGGCGGAAAAGAGAAAAGCCACCGGGATTTTTGCCAAAGCGCCCCCCCTACTGTAAGCTTCTCATTCTCCAACATTGTCTATTTATGTTTTGTTCCTGTACTTATGCATTTTGCACGTCTCAGGAAGAAATCCACGACCAGCCTCAAGAAGTCCTCCAAAACTTTGGGGGATTGTAGAAATATCAAAGACATGCTGCATCGCGACTCCTCCCCCGCCATCGCCCTTGCTACTCCTGCCGTCAAGCCCTCCTCTGCTCCGACAAGATCTCAAGCTCAGGAGGCACCAGGTCCTTCCGCCATGGAAGTGGATTCTGGCGCCTCTACCGAACTCGCTGTTGCCGGTGAGCAGGCGACGCAGGAGAGAATTGCTCTACAAATGGCTGAAGCTCCGGCTAAGGACCCCATCGGTAGCGGCAAGGCGGTGGTGGGAGCTGGTACCTCTGCCGAAGGCGGTGCCCTTACTCCCCAGAAACCTTTTGAGTTTCCAAAGATAGTTTACCCGGTGCTCACGCCGAGTGACACAACTCTGGTTCCTGGAGGAGTACTGTCATCTCCGACGTGCGGTCTTGAGGAGCTACTCCGACAAGCGGATATCTTGCGAGGAAATAGCATTTCCTTCGGCAAGCTGCTAGCCGAGAGCGCTACAAACCTTAAGATTATTGCACTTGTAAGTTTTTACTTTGCCGTTTGCATTTCATATGAGTATCCCACTGTAGCCCTCGAGGATGTATACGGAAAACCATAGGTTTTGCATCTATATGCTCTAAGAGTGACTAAGTTAGAAAAACTCTCACTGTATCCCCCAAGCATTTAGATGGAACAAACTTATTCCGACTAGATGCTTTAAGAGTAGCATACGCAGTGTTCATAATTTTCAATACTGTAGCCCCCAAGCATCTAGTTATAACTTAATTAGTTCCGACTAAATGCTTAAAGAAAAGCTAAGCAGATTCCGAGTTAAAAACTTTATACTGTAGCCCCCAAGCTTCTAATCGAGAACCGAATTAGCTCCAACTAGATGCTTAAAGAAAAGCTAAGCATAATCCTAAGTTAAAAAACTCTCGCTGTAGCCCCCAAGCGTCTAGGCGGGAAATCTCCGACTAGATGCTCCGGCAGACAAAACAACGGTTTACCTTTTTCCTTTTTCCACAGAACGAGAATGCTCGGAGGGGCATGGCCAACGACAAGTACTAGAAGATGCGCGCAGATCTTGAAGCCGAAAGGGTAAAACTGCCATCTTGAAGGAACAGATCATGAAAAACAAGAGTCTGTTTTATTTTTTGCGCATTCCGTCTTGGTTTTGTGCCTTCATTTTCCGAGTACTCACTATGTACTTTGTTTTCTCCGACTTTCAGAGCATGTCGCCAAGGCCAAGGATATTGTCGAGCAGTCCAAGCACATCCAGCAGCTGGACAGCGAGAACAAAATCCTTAAGAAGGAGAGGGAAGAGATGCTGAAGATGCACGAGGATTCCATGAAAGCCCTGCAAGATTCTACCTCCACGGAAATCAATCGCTTGAAGGAGGAGCTTGCGATCTTAAAAGATCAGAAGCAAGCTGCTGATGAGCAAAACCAACGCCACAGCGAGGCGTTTAAGCTCCTCCAACAAGAGAAGGAATCCTTGGCGGACACCGTCTGGCAGGCCAAGGCCAGCATCTTCAGTAAGTTTCCTCCACCTTTAATTTCTGCAGTCTGGGTACTTAGAGTTTATTGAACTCATGCGCTCCTTGTCAGAATTTTCAGCGCCTATGGGTTTAACCCGCTCGCCTCCTTCGGACAAGGAATGCATGGTTCTTGCCGGCAACTTAATCAACACAGCCATCACCCAAGCCAAGGAGATTTCCAAGCCTCTCTAGATATACATCAAGGCATCAGACTCCGTGGCGAAGTACTCGGAGATTCTGCGCCGAGCCCCCGAGCATGTCACAAGCTGGAAAGTTTCATGTGCACGGGCTGGCGCAAGGATGGCGCTGTCAATGGTGAAGGCGCACTACGAAGGTGCCAACATCGACATGGTGACCTCTGGTATTGCTGACGTTGATGATGACGACAAAGCGATTGATCACGAAGCCATCTCGTCATCACTCGCGGGTTATGACACCAGAGTTGCTGAGTTGGTGGACATCGACGTCTTCGTTCCTATGAACACCATCGACAGCGTTAACCAAGATTCCTCCGAGTCTCATCATAGCGTCGATGCTGAGGGTGATTTTCCGTCTGGGGACGATGCTGCTTCCAAGTCTCTTGCGCCCAAAGAATGAAAAAAACTATGTAATATTTGTTTCACTTTTGGTGTATGTGCGGTAAAAACTTGGCGATGTAATCTTAAGGAGGAAAACAATGGTTGTTATGTCATTCTACTTAAGAACTAATTTCCAACATGTATATATTTTTAAGCAAGTGTTGGCTTATCCATTACTTTGGTTCTTATGCTTGACTTTTCGTGAGTCGGAAGACTCGTTGGCGGAACCATGCGCTTAGGTGATGATGCCCAATGGCACCGTCAATAACCTGAGCACAAAATCGCCGACAACAAGTGCCAAAAGTCACTACTCCATAATCCACATAAAAACAACAAAGAACGTGTAGACCAGAAAACTTAAGCTAACGCCCGTAGGCGGAATTTTCACAAGTGCAAACGCAAAGCTTGTGCATAAAGGTTTTACATGATCCAAAAATGAACACTAAAGGAGGTAGAAGACTCAGAAATATGAGTGAACCAAAGAGCTTTATTTCATTGATCATATAAGAGGCACACAATTAGATAAAAAATGCTAAGTGTAAAAAGGACGTAGCTTTGCTATGTTCCATGGCCGATCAAGCTCCGGGTAGTCATCATCCGGGTCACGTCGCTTACGCTTATGATCCTTGTTGGGTATATCCTTTAGTTCACGATTGTCAACAAGGTAGTAAGACCCATTGAGCAGCGCCTTGCTTATGATGAACGGTCCTTCCCATGGTGGGGATAATTTGTGCGACTTCTTTTGCTTAAGTCGGAGCACCAAATCCCCCTCTTTAAACGAGCGATGCCGAACGCGGCGAATATGGTAGCTGCGTAGCTTCTGATAGTAGATGGCGGATCTTTGGCATGCCAAAATGCGCTCCTCCTCGAGAAGGTCCACATCTAAGCGTCTGGATTGTTCAGCTTCATCTTTGTCATAGGCGGCAAGTCTTGGTGCATCGGGAAGGATGTCAGAAGGTAGGATGGCTTCTGCTCCATATACCATGAAGTAAGGGGTGTAGCCGGTAGATCTGTTGGGTGTAGTTCATAAACTCCACAGCACAGATGGCAATTCTTCCGCCCAGGCTCCGGCTGCTCTATGTAGCGGTGCCTCAAGACGTGGCTTGATTCCCTGCAGAATTGATCCATTGGCTCGCTCAACCTAACCATTGGATAGATTGTGGGTGTGCCACGGATGCAAGGTCAAGTCGGATGCCTTTCTCCCAGCAATATGCCTCCACTTCTCCGAGTGATAAATTGCTGCCGTTGTCGGTGATAATGCTATGTGGGAGACCAAATCTCACCACTAGATTCCGGACGAACCTTAGGGCAGTTGCTCCATCAAGCTTTCTAATGGGTTTAGCTTATATACATTTAGTGAATTTGTCAACTGCTACAAGCAGATGCGTAAATCTACAAGGTGCCGTCTGTAACGGTCCCACCATGTCCAGCCCCCAGACTGCAAACGGCCAAGTTATTGGTATTGTTCGCAATTCTTCAGCAGGAACATGTGGTTGTCGGGCATAATATTGGCATCCCGTGCATGTCTCAACCAGCTTGTCAGCGTCCGCCTTCGCAGTCAGCCAGTAGAATCCTTGCCGGAAGGCTTTCGTGACCAACGATCGAGGAGCGGCGTGATGCTCGCAATCTCCAAGATGGACTTCGCGTAGGATTTCCATACCTTCTAGCTGGGAAACACATTTTTGGTATACACCAGTAGTGCTCCTTTTATAGAGTTGCCCATTGATTATGGTATAACCCTTTGCTCGTCGTACTATTTGCCATCTTTCGACTTCGTCGTCGGGCAAAGTTCCGTGTTCGAGATATTTCATGAACGGTTTTGTCCAAGCCGGAGGGACCTTAGTCACTATGTTGACGAAAGAGTCAACTCTATCCGGGTTGTCGATGTCGGCGCCCTTCGCAGATGGTGTGCGTAGATGCTCTAGGAAAACTCCTGGAGGAATTCGCTTGCGCCCTGATCCAAGCTTAGACAGCAGATCAGCCGCCTCGTTTTGCTCCCTAGGCACATTCTTGACTTCGTAGCCCAAGAAGCTCTTGGCTATCTCGTCCACTTCGTCTCGATATGCCGCCATCATAGGGTTCCGCGCATTCCAGGTGCCAGCCACTTGCTGGGCAACCAAGTCGGAATCTTCACAACAAACTATGCGCTTGATGCCAATATCCTTGGCTACACGTAGTCCGTGAATGAGTGCTTCATACTCCGCCATGTTGTTTGTAGCCTCGAAGTGGATCTGCAGAACGTAGTGTAGCTTGTCTCCTATTGGTGACTGTAGCAATACAACAGCCCCCGAGCCGTTGAGCAACTTTGATCCGTCAAAGTGCATAACCCAATACTCTGGTTTTGGCAACGGAGTAGCGTCTGGCATCTCCGTCCAATCTGCAACAAAATACGCCAAGGCTTGTGACTTGATAGCGCCGCGTCTCTTGTAGGTGATCTCGAAGGCGGCAAGTTCAATGCCCCACTTCGCGACCCTTCCTATAGCGTCGTTGTTATTGATAATACCGGACAGTGGAGTCTTGCTCACCACTGTGATTGGGTGCTCCTGGAAGTAATGCCTCAGCTTCCGAGAAGCGAGGAATACTCCGTAAGCTATATTTTGGTAGTGCGGGTAACGCTGCTTGGACTCCACCAAGACCTCGCTTACGTAATAAACTGGTCACTGAACTCCGTGCTCATAGCCTGGTTCCTTCTGCTCTACGACGACAACGATGCTGATAACCCGGTTGGTTGCCTCCATGTAAATTAACAGGGGCTCACCAGGCTTGGGTGATGCAAGGATGGGCGCTGAGAAAAGAATCTCCTTGAGCTGCTTCAATGCTGCATCTGCTTCGTCCGTCCACGTGAATTTGTCCGCCTTCTTCAGCAACTTGTATAGCGGCAAAGCCTTCTCCCCAAGTCGGCTGACGAACCGACTAACTGCTGTAACACAACCTGTTAATCGTTAAATGTCCTTTAGGAATGTCGGATGGTTTATGTTTAAGATGGCCTTGATTTTCTCCGGGTTGACCTCGATTCCACATTGGGAAACGATGAAACCCAACAATTTGCCGGCTGGAACCCGGAAGACTTACTTCTTGGGGTTGAGCATCATGTTGTATTTCCGGAGATTATCAAAGGTTTATTTTAAGTCGAAGATTAAGTCGTTTGATTTTTTATACATCACCGCAATATAGTCCACATAGGCGTGAACGTTCCGACCAATTTGGTCGTGGAGGCAACGTTGCATTGTCCGCTGGTAAGTAACACCTACGTTTTTTAGCCCAAAGGGCATCGTGACATAGCAAAACGTGCCGTAAGGGGTAGTGAACGAAGTGGACAATTGGTCCGACTTCCTCATCTTGATCTGGTGGTATCCTGAATATTCATCGAGAAAACACAAAAGTTCCGAGCCAGCCGTCCAGTCAATGCTTGGTCAATGCGAGGCAAAGCAAATGGATATTTTGGACATGCTTTGTTCAAGCCGGTGTAATAAACGCACATTCTTAATTCAGTGGTTCCCTTTTTGGGGACAAGTACAGGATTGGCCACCCATTGGGTGTGAAGGACTTATCGGATAAATCTAGCCTTAAGTAACCTAGTTATCTCTTTGCCAATGGCGCGTCTCTTCTCATCTCCAAAGCGTCGTTGAGGTTGTTTCACTGGTTTGCATTTTGGGTCAATGTTTAAGCTGTGCTCGGCAAGTTCCCCAGGTACACCTGTCATGTTGGCAGATTTCTAGGCAAAGATGTCCCTGTTCTCAGGGAGGAACTCGACGAGCGCGCTTTCCTATTTGGGATCCAGGTTCGTCCCAATGGCGGTGACCTTGGAGGCATCGCCTACCACAAGTTCCACCGGCTTGGTCTCGATGGCGGCCTTGAACGCAGGAGCAGAGTCGAAGATCTGCTTCTTCGATGCGGGCATCTCTGAGTCATCGACCTTGCTCTGGATCTCCTTGAATTCTTTGCTGTAGAGGACAACTTCTGCAATGGCTGCTTCGTTGATCTCGCTGTCCCTTGCCTTGGTAAAGCTTCCAGATACGGTGATGATGCCGTTTGGTCCGGGTATCTTGAGTTTGTTGTAGACGAAGCATGGCTTGGCCATGAACGTGTAGAATATGTCGCGGCCAAATATGACGTGGTACACGCTCTTGAAGGGGACCACCACGAAGGTCATGCGCTCTTGGAGGTAATTATTAACATCGCCAAAGGCTACCTGAAGTGTAATGCACCCAAGGGACCGAGCCTCCCGACCAGGAACTATGCCATGGAAAACGGTGTTGGTCCGCCTTAGGTTTGCCTCCGTCAAGTTCATCTTCTGCAGTGTATCCAGGTACATGATGTTGATGCTGGTTCCACTGTCCACCATGCACTTGGTGAACTCCATGCCGTCAATCAATGGGTTGATGACCATGGCGTACTGGTTTTCTGTGGGCACAAGGTCTGGGTGGTCCTGTCCCAAGTTATTGGAACTTCCGACCAGCGCAGGTACTGGGGAACTGGGGGGAGAGTGGCCATCAGGATCCTCAGAGAGGTCTTCTGTTGTCGGACGGTGGGGGTGCCAAGGAAAGTGTGGTAGACTGGGGCCTTCTTTGCGAAGGGGTTCTTTCCCTTTTCGTCGCTCTTGGCGGCGTGCTTGGGGTCAACGTCTTCGTCCATGTCACTTGAATCCTTGGACTCGTCCTCCTTCTTCTTCCCTTTGCCCTTGCCTCGTGGTTTGTTCTTCCGACTTCATTTGTAGCCGGACTCCGGGTCTTCCTTGAGGTCGTTGACGAACTTGCAGTGTCGATTGGTATGGGTGGCCTTGCCGTTGGTGTCGAGGTGCACGAGGCACGGCATATCGCGGTACTCTTCGTAGGTTTGGGGGACACGGAGCGGTGCCGAGGTGGTTTCACTTCCTTGTTGCTGCCCACGACCAGCTCCCCTTCCTCAGCCACGTTGTCCGCTTTCTCCTTGTCCTGCAAAAGTCATAGCGACCATGTCGGTAGATTGCTTTTCTTCTGGAGTGGTCTTCCGCTTTGTACTGCTGTTCCTGCAAGCTTGACTTGGAACGACCGTTGCCGGCAATGAGCCACGAGCATCATCGTCGGCAGCTGCGAACTCACTAGCCAACTGAATCATCTGGTTCAAGTCAAGATGGTGATTGTCCTGCAAGCGCTTCATCTTATGTCGGAGCAATGTGACCCTTTCCAACCCATCGATGAAGGTGGCCATGGCGGTCTGAGCGTGCACTCCTGCGCAGGAATTTTTCATATGTAGCCAGCAGGAGAGTTAGGCGCGAGATGTCTCGTCTTTCTCTTGCACACATCGCTGTAGATCGCCCATAGTGCAGGGACGGTTGTATGTACCCTCAAAGTTCTTGGTGAACGCTTCTTGCATGTCCAGCCAGTTGTAGATAGATTTTTCCGGCAAGTCGTCGATCCATTGACGGGCCGTACCCGCCAGCATTAATGGGAGGTACTTGACGGTGACATTGGGGTTGCCTCCGGCAATCTCCACCATGTTGCCGTAGTCCTACAACCATGTGGATGGCTTGGCGGTGCCGTCACAGGACTTGATGGTCTTGTCAATCCGGAAACCTTTGGGGTAAGTTGCGGACCGTATTGCAGGTCCAAAGCAACATGGTCCCAGGTATGATCCTTCCCAGGCCTCGTGGATCTTATCGATCCACGAACGTGCATCGTACGGCTCCGGGTTCTTCTTCTTTTTGTCAACAGGGGATGGGCTGCGTGAACGACGCGGGCCTCCTCTGCCATGGTGACTGCTTGGTGGTGATGGAGGTGGAAGTGGCGGTGGGTTAGCCTTCTTGCTGTTACCCTCCTGCGACGTCTCACGCTTGTCACGGTTGCTTGTCGGACGTGGAGGGTCATGGTGTGACCTGCTCTTATGTCCTTGGTGGCGCTCTTCATCGTGACGGGTCCGTGCCGCGTTGTCGCGGATGACCATGCCGCACTGCTTTGCTGGGGGCATATCCATATGATGGTGAGCCTTGTAATCTTCGCGATGTTGGGGAGATCGGGGCGGTGGCGATGGGCGACGAGGTCGGGATTTTTCTCCGTGGTCGGAGGTTATGGGGATGGCATCCTTCCTGTTGCGTGCATCCCTCCGTCTTCGTTCTGATGAGCCCGTCTGGGACCCGACATCAAGAGGAGATCTGTCCCTTGGCGGTTTGTACTGGCTAGATTGGCAGAGCGCTGGGTTAGACTCAAGCCTCTGAGAGGTGGCCTTTTCCTGCTGCTTCACCGCCTTGGCCACTAGGTCGTAGACCTGTTCCACTTCCTCAGGCGATCTATCTTGATCCAGAAGGGTCTTGTCGACGGCGAGGTTAAGGAGTGGGGTGGGCATCACCTGCTTGCCTTCACTGTCAATGTATGGCTTGGCTTGTGCCGGCTTTGAGGGATCCCATCCTAGGTTGCGCCGTACACCAGGATCATTGATAACGCGAGCCGGAGCTTTCTTAGCCTTCTGCTGTTGTAGAAGAGTTTTGTACTCGCCCTCCATTGCTCTGGCTTTCTCTATGGACTTCTGCGCGTTGACCAGATCTCGATCTAGTTTAGCGCCTTGTTCCGCGATAGCTTGCGCCTCCTCCAGCAGCTGCTGGCGCTTCTCGTCAAGCTGGGTCACGCTCCGGATATGAGCGACGGTCAGTGGCTTGACAAGGAGATTTCCGTACATCACTCTATCAGCGGGAGTAACTTGGGCTTCTGCTGATGTAGATGCTGGAGGCGGCACGTTTGCGGTGTTGTCGTTGCTCGGGACGGTGCCGGGTTCCTGCGGCTGCTGCACTGGGTTAGGCGGAGGAGGCATGACCTTTGCGCGATCATCGTCAGCGGCAATAAGTGCCCCCTTCCCCTTTTCCAGCGCCGTAGGCGGAGCTCGTCCGGGTTGATCTTCATCCATCGCCGTCCCAATGGTGACGAACACCCCTCGGGACACGACGACATTGTTAGCTTGCTCGTCGCGCGAGTACTCCTCCTCCATCTCCTGCATAGCGGAGTCTAGCTCTTCTGGACTAAAATCTATCTCCTCTGAATCTGCACTGAAATCGGCATAAAGCGTGTCAATGACAGAGTCGGAGGGTGCCAGGACTTCCTCGATGACGGGCGGTGGAGGTGCGACGGGATCGATGATGACTGGAGGTGGTGGTGCTGCTACGACGATGGCGGCCGGAGGCGGTGGTGGCGGTGGCTGAATCGGAGGGGCTCCGTCAATGAGCGCAAGTGCTGTCTGAGCTGCCGCTTCGGCCTCTGCATAGTTGTTGACGGTGTTCACCATGACTTCGAAGGTAAGGCGTCCTGACGCCTGTTGCCGTCTTAGAGAATGTAGGAGAAGCGTGTTGTGGTCTAGTCCTTCCACAAAGTGGTAGATGGCATCATCATTGGGGTAGTGGTCCAGATCGGTTCGTAAATGGAGCCATCTGGCCAGGTAGTCGCGGGGGTCTTCACCTTCTCTCTGAATGCACCGTGTCAGATCGAAGATGGTAACCACACCGAAAAACTTGGATCTATGCTATCCAGACGCACGGACGAAGCCGGCGGACTTGCAGTGATCTTCCACCTTTATATCCTGCACAGGGGCGGTTTGGGTGGGCCTTGAATTTTTCCGATCTTTGCCGTCAAACTCCGAAGAGAGATCTGACATCGATCCTTCCACGAACGTGTCCTGTCCGTAGGTGGTCCGTGCGGGTCTTGATGCTTTCTGACCTTTGTCGGCAAGCTCCGAAGAGGGATCCGACATCGATCCTTCTGTGAACATATCCAGCCCGTAGGCAATCAGTGCGGGTCTTGATGCTCCTCTGACTCCTAGGGAACTAGTGCCCGAGTCGGTTTCGCCGATGAAGAGGTGGATGTCTCCGATAGGAACGATCGAACACTGCGTTGGGTTCTTCTTCGCCGGGATCCAGAACTCATCCGGAGGGACGATCAGAACGTTGCCGGAGAAGAGAACACGGACGATGGCTATGGTTTCGCCGATTCCCGCGAAGATCTTGGTCCTCGCCCGCTGAAGAGCCTGAAGCGCCTCTTGCCCCACGATGGGCGCCAACTGTCGTGGTATTGCCGACGAGTACGCCATGGAGGGGTCCTCACAGTGCGTGTTTAGAGACGTGGGGTAAGGCGGACGGTTGACGGGTACAAGGTAACACAACTTACCCAGGTTCAGATCCCACAATGGTGGCGGAATCCTACTCCTTCTATAAATCACTATAAGGACAATACGCCGAGTTACAGAGATATGTTCGCTGTGCGAGGTTGTCTGAATCGATGCTAGGTTGTATGAGATTGTGTCCTAAAGGCTCCCATAGGCCCGACTTATATAGTCGCCAGGTCCTAGGGTTACAGGGAAAAGTCCTAGCCGGACAGGTTACAGAGTCCTACACCGTCTATCACTAGTCTTGTGTAGCTTGCACTCCAAGGCTCCTGGTACGCTGGTGACTCCACCGTAGCCTTCCTTTATCCTACATGGGCCTCCCTTCTAGATCCACCTAACTGGGCCACCCAGCAGGCCATAGTCCATGCTACCGACAATGGGCCACCCGGGTTAGTCGGATAAGAGACATGCTATTAGGATACCTATATAGCATATCCCCAATAGGAAGGAGATCTTATTGGATATTCATCAAGGAGAATGCGGGAACCATGCGTCATCAAGAGCATTGGTGGCCAAGGCATTTCGACATGGATTCTACTGGCCAAGTGCATTGGTACAAGAGCAGGAGTTAGTCGGACGATGCAGTGGTTGTCAATATTATGCATCCAAGTCACATTTACCAGCATCTGAATTAGAGACTATACCAATCACTTGGCCTTTTGCAGTGTGGTGCCTAGATATGGTAGGACCTTCAAACCAACAAGGGGAGGCATGACTCATATCTTGGTCATGATCGATAAGTTCACCAAGTGGATAGAAGTGAAACCAATAAAAAAATTGGACGATAAAACAACTGTCACATTCTTAAGGGATATAATACTTAGATATGGTTACCCACACAGTGTGATCACTGATAATGGCACGAACTTTGCCTAAGGAGCTTTTGCTCGCTTCCGTGGGAAACACCGAATAAGACTCGATGTAGCATCAGTCGCCCATCCAGAATCAAATGGACAAGTTGAACGGACTAATGGCTTAGTTCTGTCAGGGATAAAACCCCGCTTAATGGAACCACTCCAGAGATCACCTGGTTGTTGGATAGAGGAACTACCCTCAGTACTATGGAGCCTAAGGACAACTCCGAATCGGTCAACTGGGTATACGCCATTTTTCCTCGTGTATGGGGTTGAAGCAGTTTTGCCTACCGACATAGAATATGACTCGCTAAGGATAAGGCAATACTCGGAAGCCGAGGTAAAAGAGGCTCGAGAAGATGGAGTAGACTTACTCGAAGAAGCAAGGGAACTGGCATTATCCAGATCCGCTATATATCAACAAAATCTCCGACGCTACCATAGCCGAAAAGTGCAACCTCGTGTTTTTCGAGAAGGGGATATGGTGCTCAGGCTGGTGCAGCGCACAACAGGAATGCATAAATTATCACCCCCATAGGAAGGTCCATTCATTGTAAGCAAAACATTGTACAATGATTCCTATTATCTCATATACGCTCATGAAGCGCAAAAGAACAAGGCGGACAGGTCAGGAGATGAGACCAAAAGGCCATGGAATGTGGCATTACTTCGTCCCTTCTATACTTAGGAGAAGCAATGCATGTATCACTCGAACTCTCATATGTCGGACGTGTGTGCTGGCTATGTGCTGATAATAAAATGGTATGATTTAGAAAACTGACTCGGGGACTACCCCTTAAATTTTCCATATCAATTATTTTATGTCGGCTAGCGTGATACCCGAAATTTATCTCGGAACAAGTAGTGTTTACTCAGAAGAAATCAACTCTTCGACTATGCTGTTGTCCGAAAACACGGCTTCATGGCAAGCAAGAGAAAAAGATGTATGACGAGTAAACACGAACACCAGATAAGTACAAAGTTGAAATGCGAGTCGGCTTTAGTATTTTACCTAACTTTCTGCAGGTCGCGTTATATTACGTGTCGAGTAATCTCGGCCAAGTGATCCAAGTTTCATACCCACTAACTATATCCTTAGTACTTTGAGACTCTAATGTGGAACACCCAAAAAGGTAGACAAGGGCCAAAGTCAAGGAAAGGTGACACGGCAAAATGAAACTCGGGGACTTGACCTTGAATGATTCGCACTTAGAACATAACACAAATATATAAAGGCCGTTAACAAGTGCAAAATCAAACTTAAAAGTGCAATGTATGTTACATATGTACCCGGCATACCAGGGATCTGGTCAAAGTTCGAGTGTTTGTTAGCCTAAGAAGCAGAAGAACTCGGAGGAGCACTCTCGGAGCCAGGAGCATTTCTTGGAGCATCGGCCGGGTGAGGGGCATCTAGGGCCGGGTCATCCGGATCATCTGACTCGGTTTCCTCGATGTCACCACCCTCTTCATCAGCAACTTCGACGGGCGGGTCGCCAAGATCAAGGAAGCTGGGCCTGTCGCACCAAGCGTGCACCATGGTGTACTCGATCATGGCATAAGCTCGCTCCTGGCGCTTCTTGATTAGCTCCGGATCGGTCAGCCATTTGCCATCCCCCTTATGGGAGCGAGAACATCAAGGTTGATGTCCACGTACCATGAAAGCACGAAGGAGAGAGCCTTGTCCGCTGCAGCTTGGCCGGCCGACTCACACCATTGATCCAGCCGGTCTTCAGTAAGGAGCAATCTATCGGCAGGGGGCTCAATGATATTGGGTGCATCTTCATCTGGCCAGAGCATGCGAAAGGCATGGATAGCCAACTTGAGCAGATCCACACTGCAAGACCTGAGGATCTTGACCCGTTCAGACACTACTTCGAGAAGCTCCTCCATAGACACCTCGCCGTCAGCACGAGCACCAACTTCGGCTCTCACTTTCTTCATGGCTCGGATGGCAAACATATCGGCCTCAGGAAAATTCTCTGCAAGCAAAAAGAGAAAGCTAGCAAATAACAATGGCAGATGGAAGAAGTCCAGAAGGACTCATACAGTGCGCAAAGAGTAAGAACTCACTACCGAGAAAGAAGTTGATGGCGGCGAGTTTGCTATGCCAAGTCTTGGCCTTGGCTTGGAGGGCGTCAAAGTTCAGATTTGCCGACTCGACAGATGATTCAGCCTCGTCAAGCAGCCTCTTGGTCTTCTCGGCGCTAGCGTCCTGCTGCTCACTCTTCTTAGCAAGTTCCTCCTTCAACCCTTTCACCTTGGCCAAGTGCTTCTGCTCCGACTCGGCAATAAGCTTCTTCAGCCGAGTCACCTCATCTCTCTCCTTCTGGATCTTGTCTTGGTGCTTCTCTGCTTATTCGAAAAGGTTACTTGTCAGCACCAACAGAAACTTTCAGCTATCACATCAATGAGGCAAGAAACTTACTCTCGGCCTCGCTGATCTGCGAATGAAGAGCATTTATTGTGGACTGAGCAGAGGCTGGGAAAAAAGAGCGAGAAAGGATTGAGATAATAAACCAAAGAAAATTACATCGAAAAAGAGAAAGGACGGGTAAGGATATTACCTTGGCCCTGGGTGTCAGTCTGCAGCTTCTCATACGCAAGTTCGAGCTTGCGGTGCGCCAGGACGAGAGCTTGGTTAACCTTGGTGTGCTCGTTATGCGTGAGCTAAACAAAGAAGATATACAATAAAGAAAGTCAAGTCAAGCAGCCGGCTGAATAAAAGAGCTTAAGAGCTTACAGCCGAGTAAGTTCCTTACTCGACAGTAACCTCGAGGGCTAGGGATTGAAGCTCTAACATGAGTTTAGCATAAGGAAATAAAAGAGATTAAGAGCTTACAGCTGAGTAAGTTCCTTACTCGATAGTAACCTCGAGGGCTAGGGATTGAAGCTCTAACATATGTTTAGCATAAGGAAATTAAAGAGCTTAAGAGCTTACATCCGAGTAATTTCCTTACTCGACAGTAACCTCGAGGGCTAGGGATCGAAGCTCTAACATGCAAGCTTGGGATTCGAAGACCAAAGTAATTAACGAGAGCTTACGGCCGAGTAAGTGCCTTACTCAATCGTAACCTCGGGGACTAGGTAATATGCATAAAGGAAATACTCAACAGTACAAAAGAGTAAGAAGTTACTTTACCTCGTTCACTTCATCGGCACGGGCCATCAAAGAAATGGCCTGCCGGGTCATGTCAGAGACGGCCTTGGGGCCCAGCTTCAGTTTCTTGCCGACACGGGTGCTGACCTCCTGCTCGCCAGCTGCATTCCATGCCACGGTGTAAGGCTCAGCCGAACCTAGGCTCTTGCCACTGAGTGTTCGAGTGAGAACCTGACCCATTTTCATGGTGGTTCCCACATTGGCACGAGTTATCGCGGCACTAGCATGGAGGGTAACAGCCTTAGAGCCATCACTTGACCCGGCAGCAACGGATTCGCCTCCCTTACCCGTTGAAGCGACCATGGTCGCCAACGTCGGAGGCCGGATCTGGGGAGCAGAACCCGGAGCGCAGACCAGAGTTGTCTGCTTAGAGGAGGTGGATTTGCCGGATCTAGGGCGAGCAAAGCCAGTAGTCTTGGGCTGGTTCTGCCCCTTTGACAGAACTAGAGAGCGAGCAGGAGGATTTGGAGAAGATCGTGGAGCCAGCTGACTAGGCTCAGCATTTTTGCTGGCTCCAAGATCAGGAAGTTGTTCATTCACACCAGCCTGAGGGCCGATGCCAAAGGAACTGGTGGTGGAAGGTTTATCGGCGCCAGAATCACTGGCACCAAGATCAGGAAATTTCTCCTGGCCAGCGCTAGGGGTGTCAGCCGAATGACCCACCGGGTCTGACTAACACTGAGAGGCATGAGCCTCAACAGTGGGAGCCTCGACCCGGACGGGACTCGGCACCGCCGATTCAACTGGAGGAGGCGCAGGCCTTAGCGGCGAGGCAATGCTAGAAGCAGCCTGGTTTGCCGACAAAGGTGCGGCACTGAAAACAACGAGACATATAAAAGAAAATGTCAATGATGAAAGAGAAAAGAACAGAAAGGGCAGAGTAAAAGAACTTATCCGGTGACAACCGGGTCACAGATGACCCGGCGTGTGACTCGGCGCCCAGCAGCTTGACGAGTCTCAGCCAGGCTGGCAGCAGCAGAGGCAGCAGGAGCTGTCGGAGTGAGCTTGCTCTTCTTGGCCGGCCGGGTGCTGGAGGAGGCTCCGCGTCACTTCGGCTTGGCGACGGGGACCTTGCCGACTCCACCCACGGCGAGAGGAGGAGTGTCATGTACCTGGCCACCTGCATAAGTAAATAACGGGCTTACTCAGATAAGACAAGAGACTAAGGTCACAAGGCATATACCCCCAAAAGCGTAGAATCATCATCCTCATCATCGTCATACCAATCTTGTAAGGGATTGAGAGATAGACTCTTACCCGAAGTTGAAGCAGCCGCGGTGTGCGGGATAGGCATGAAGCACTCCAGGTCATACTCGACCTCATCCGAGTCGGAGTGATCCCTGTTATAACCAGCAGGAGGGACAATACTGTCATCAACTTGGTGAAGGAGATTCTGCGGAAGACAAACAGAATGAGTAACCAAGAAACTAAACTAAGAGTGGCAAAAGAGCTAAAGCCTAACCGGCAAGAAAGTGACTCAGAAAACGTACCCAGGGGACTGGCCTGATCCGGCTAAATGGAGGGCAGCTCCAAGCCCAATCATCCGCCAAGTTCAGTTTATAGATTGAGCTTACTCGGCGGGCAATGGAGTCATGGGTGAGCTCCTTAATGGAGTGCCGAGTGGGATCGTGGGATCCACTCATGAAACCTATCTTGTGGCTCCTCGCTTGGATGGGGCTTACCCGGCGTGAGATGAAGGTACACATGAGGTCAGAGTCGGCGAGATGAAAGTTTTCATCCGGCGACAACAACCTTTCCAAGATCGCATTAGCCTCGTTCACCGCAGCATCTTGGTCACGCGGGTCAAGCTGCCAGTGCTTCTTATTGGGGACCTCATCCGAGAAAGGGGGGAGCTAGATGTTATCGGTAGACCCGCTATTTTTGACATAGAAGAAATTCCTATGCCATTTCTTGCAGGAATTAATACCAGTAACCCGCGGAAAGATGGAGTCTCTCCTGGGCGTGATGCTAGCAGCACCACACCGGGTCGGCCTCTTCTTGGATTGAGGGGCAACAGGCTGGGGAACAACCTGAACCTTAAAGCCAAAATATTTGGCCCACGAAGGAACTATAGGCTAAATCCCAGGGTAGGCCTTGCAAGCAGAGATGAAGCAATAAAGAGAGCCAATCGCATTGGCAGGAAGATGGTGGGTCTGCAGATGAAAGGTGGAAAGAAACGAGGAGAAGAAGGTGCTCACAGGAAGAGCGAAACCGCGTTCAAAGTGAGAAAGGAAAACCACCCGCTCGTTAGCTTGGGGCTTGGGAGAAATCTCACTGGAGGGGAGACGGCAATCCACTTGCAGCGGAATGCGTCTGGTGGAGCGGAGCCACTCCACCTCTTCGGTGGAGACCTCCGAGCCTTCCCAGCTGCCGCGCTGGCCGGCGGGAATCTCCTTCTCCTCAGCACCATCAGCATCATCACGAGCATCCATGAGATTAGAAGATTCAGTCTCCTCCGCGGTTGGAAGAGGCTTGGAACAGCGTGGACCCATAGTGGAATGGAAAGAAGAAAGGGGCAATCGCAACACAAGGACAGGAGGAAGAGGAAACCGCAAAAGGGGCAGTTCAATTTTGCGGGCACAAGGAAGAAGAAAGGGCAACTGAACGAGCGTGGGAAAGTGGAAACTCCCAACCCCTACTTAAGGGCAGTAAAAACCCCGGTCATGGGATCTATATGTGCCGTGCGTCTAGCGTGTGGCCGTGTACCAGGCCGGGAAAGCCAATCAGCAAGCGCCACGTAGCCAAAGATGCACGAAAAATCCCGTGCCACGTCATGACTGGAAGGACAAGAGGCGCAGGCCGATGGGACTGCCACAGTGACGGGGAATAACTGCGCATCCGTCACTGTGCCTCCAGAGCTTGGAACAAAAATTGAGGCAAGTAATGATGATTACCAGCTGTCAGTGACTGAAGCGCGCCGAAAATGACTCGGAATTGGCCAAAATAACTCGGCTCGAGGCAAGAAAGAACCAGGCCGGCTAAGAACAGCCGGGGTAAGATAAGCATGTGCAGCCGACATATAAACTATGTCGGCCCGCATAGGACAAAATTGTAATCCTTGTAGGAACCGACGAGCCGGGTCGACCGAGGAAGGGCCGAGTCAAGAAGGACGTGTGACACCTTTCCAAGTAAGGTTCAGGAGGGACCATGGTAAAGCATGGTCAAAAGAGAAGGGCGATGCCGGGTGACACAAAAGGAGCCGGGTGACGCCCAAAGCATACACTGACGTACAAAGTAACAGGGTGCCGCCAAAAGGAACATGAAGTAGCGTACCAGAAGACCGTTAGCTATCAAGCTTTATGGACTGGGCCATTGGGCTTAGGTCAAGCCCATGACCCGTCCCACATCGTAGGGACCAAGATCTAAACAGTAAACCCTAGAACCCAAAGGGGTATTAGCTAGCTAGCACTGCCTATATAAGGGAGGGCATAGCAGAAGTAGAGGGAGGTTGGACCAAGTAGTGAACTAGTGCTGAGAACTCTAGCTTCTACAGATCAAGGAGCACTTGTAATCTTTGGGGCATCAATCGAATTGCTAAGTCTGGAGAGTTCTTCTTGTTCTTCGTGCATGGCTCGACCGTGCACTCCCTCCCCGGTGACCACAAGCACCCATTCGGCCCCCAACTTAAGCCTACCCATGGCATCTGCCGTGCCACCACCACGACAAGACTAGAAAAAACACATCCCACCGTGGCCTCCCATACAAGCCCTAGCATGTTTAATCTCATATCACTGATCTCATCTCATCATGATCTCCTATCATACTATATTATCTGCATCTGATACATTATCTGGATGAACCAGACTCAACAGCTATGCATGGCTAAGCAGGACATAGATATAAGCTCTAGCAGTGCACACAAGCCAAACCTAGTTATGCTAGGAGCTGTGGATCAGGTAATATAAGCTCAAAGGGAGTAATGCAACAAATAGGATAATCTATCTATCGATAAAATACCACAGTAGAATCGTATGCATCATGGAATGAATTGTAATCCTTTCGAAATCATAGGATTATATCATGGTGGGGCTATGCTTGCCTTTGCCTATTGATAACCAATAAGCAGAACTTCAGACATCTGGTACTTGACTTGGTTACAGTTGGTCAAGTATTTTTCGTCAATCTTCGATGGTCTTGACCTTAGTCTTCATTCTCGATCTCGATATCACATTCTACTGGGAAGAGGCAAACATTAGAAAGAAAGGGAAAACAATCAGTGCATGGCATTGATGCAATGCTCAAGCAATGATGATGATATGACAAGTTAAATTGTATTGAATTGAAACCCTAAAACATGCTCGACAGTTTAATCGGGGTTCTAAGGGGTGAAAACCCTAACTCGGGGAAACTCTGGATGCATACGAGAGGGGTGGATTTGTTATCTAATTAAACTTGTTATGTAAGTTGATTATCAATGCATGATTATAGCTTAAAGTGGTAGAGCTAATTTTTATGAACATTTTGATATATTATACATATTTTTTTGACTTATAAATAATTACTTATTGAATTTACAAGTTTTATTTATTTTCTGAAATTATTAAACCATTTAAATTGATTTACTGCGTGACGCTGACGTTAGTGCACCCTAACCCTAACCTTTTCTCACCAAAACAGGGGCTACCCACTATGACTTGTGTGTGGGTCCATGTCCACGTCGGAGCCACCTCAGCGCCACGCGGGCTCACCGGAGAACGCTGCAGATCACGGCGGTTGGCGGTGCTAGGACGTGAGCGGGGATGCGGGACTGTGCCAGTTCGAACCAGCAGAGCAAGCAGAACGAAACAGAGGTGGCTCTGCCCGGATTTGGTCACCGGAGTGTCGACAACGACGACAGCTAGCGGCGGCGGTGACAGGTGCACGACGACAACAAGCTACAGAGCGAGAGGGAGGAAGGGGAAGGGTCCTTGAGGACCAGCAGCTCACCGTGAAGCTAATAGGGGTGACGGCGAGGCCGGAGGCGGTCCATAATGTTGCCAAGGTCCATGGCGGTGAACGTTGGTCTCGGGGAAGACAAGGTCGATGGCGACGATTCCGAGCGCCTTGGCTCAATTCCGTTGGCGGGTAGAAGAAGGGGACCGAGGCGAAGCTCCTGGCACCATCAGATGGTCGAGGGGAGGCCGGGAACGGCGGGGCGCCAGCGAGTTCTACAAGCTAGGGTTTGGCTTCACGCGAGAGAGAAGAGAGAGAGGTCTCTGGGGAGGGGGAAAAATGGATAGGGGGAGTGAGGGTGATGTCGTGGCGACCTTATCCTCCTCCCGCGCTCGATGGAGGGCGAGGATCAGGCAACGGAGTCAATGGCATCGTCGGCGACACCCAGCTGCTTGGCGTCGGCAGCGAAGATGACGAACAAGACAAAAGGATGAAGGGGTATGGGCCGGTGGAGGGTTGCTGATGGGCCGAGGTGGGTCGCGGTAGCTGCGCGCGGGGCGACAGGTAGAGGGGAGAGGAGATAGGGAGGTTGCTGGGCTGCGGCCTGTTGGCTTGCTGGATCTAATTTTTTAGCAAAACCTTTTTCATTTCTATTTTTTCTATTTTCTCTTTTGTAATTTCATTTCCAAATTGTTTTCGCGCATTTCAAAAATACCAGAGAGTTATAAAATATCTAAAATACTCAAGAGCCATAATATTCAATTTGGCCCCATTATTTTTGTGATTTCAAAATTCAAAACTGTTTGGAATTTATTTCAAAGAGAGAGGAGAATCTAGGGTTTTAGGGTTTGATTTATTTTCTATTGCATGCATTTTCATAATATGATGCTAATGAATGCACAATCAACCCTAAATAGTAATTAGGTAAAACTGGGGTGTTACAGCTCTATCCCTCTTACGAGAATCTCGACCCGAGATTCCAAAGGTAGGAAAAGAGACAGAGAGAGAAGGAAACAGGGCCACTCTAAATATAAGAGGGAGAACACTAAACAACACAGAGAGTATCTCATGGTCAGCTCATGGATGGAGTGTTCAGAAACAACTCTGAGATGAAAATCATGAAACACGGCATGGTAACGGAGGAAACAAGAGGAGAAGGTTTCAAGTGTGAGATAGATGGTCTTCATAAGGATTGAGACCATGGAGTTTACAGGAGGTTTTGAAGCTTCTGAAGAAGAAAGATTCCAACAGAAAGAACATGACCATAGACTTTGATAGGGAACCTCTACTGAACAACTTAAGTAGATTTTTTTCGGTTGCAGAGATATGGATCAACAAAACCAAGCTGTTGAACTACTTTTGAAACAGAAGGGTCACTTTTTCATCCAACAGAGATCTTAAGACAGAAAGGTTGTTTTGTGGCAAGGACTCATAAGAGACACAAGGAACATGTAACAAGAGATACTACAGATTACCAAAATCATAGTCACTCTTAAAACACGGTTGAGAAAACGAAGAAACTCTTTATTCATCCAGGAGTATCAAGATCTTTGCCAAAGATCATGATATCACTTTACACCACTAAGATGAATAAGTAAGAATATTCCTGATGACACGAGAAGAAAGAAACTTCAATCTTAGACTTGAATTACTTGACACAACAAAATGCTTGCCAACATAAAGGGACTGGAGGATCAACCGAGAGACATTTAGCAACACTACTTTAAATGTTCTCCTTGATGTTCAAGAAACGAGGCATCAAGTGAAGGTCGTACTTCGGATACAAAGGAAACCATAAGCACAACTCCTATAATAGATCATAGAAGAAGCCTTATGAAGAGTGGTTGTTATTGCTGAATCAAGAGAATATGACAAAGGACCTTCTGGCTAAGTATGTCAACCATTATATCAATCTTGCCAGACTTGTAAAGAGACCTATGTCAAAACCTTGAAGAACACCAACCATCATTGCTGCTTGAGATTCAGCTTTGGTTAGGTGAGATGATAATTCAGACTCAGCATGTCTGAATAGAAAGTTTGTAACATTTACCACAAAGATAAAGTCACTAGAGGCTCAAGATATAGACTACGGTGTAAAGCTCCAAAAGATGAGCTAGATTGATATACCCATGTATTATCATATTGTGGAAAGACAACTGCACACACATAAAGTACTAGCAATAAAACACACATGTATCCTTAAGGAACAGAGTTAACTCTACTCGAATCCACGGCGAAAACTTTCAATATTTGCATGTGAATCGGAGAAGGTTACTTCTAACATCCAGAACACATACTTCGAGATGACTCAAAGACAGTTCTCAAAAGTTTCCAACACTAATGCCAAATGTTCCATATGAATCTAGTCTAACATGGAAAATATAAGGGTATTGTTGATGAGCTCAACAACAAACTTATCAACACAATCCATTAATATGGACTCATATTTTGCTTGAACAAGGCAAGAATACTGGTTAGATCAAAGGGCACGAAGATGTACTCAAGTGAAACATCACAAGTAGAAACAACATCAAGATAATCCTTGGAACTGAGTTTGATTTGACGATAACCCAAATCAAATCAAAGGAGGGGAAGATAACATATCCACAAAGGAAATATTATCATTCTTCAGCACAAAGAAAACTCGACATCCCATTATGAAGGAACTGGGTCGGATAGAAATTTTATCTTACAACTCTCCAAGTTGTTGTTTAAGCTCAACCAACTAGTTCAGGGTTATCCAGTATGGATCCTTGGATAAAGGAGCAGTTCAGAGAACTTGCTTGTTCAAGAACTTGACAAGACGGTCATGTGGCAACATGGCGATACTTCTAGTAGACATCTAGAATATCACGAAACACCGATATGTCACGTGTTCGAGAGAGAACTTGCTTGGTAAGGCAATAAGACATAGTCGTAGAGTTTCGACACAAGCCTAACTCTTTGACCGAAGAGAGCGTACCAGAATATCGGACTTGGTAGCACAATCATCCTTTTCTTAGTGACATGGTTAACCAATCATGCCAAGAATGACACAAATTTCCTTGGATATCAAAACAATAATAATTGCAAAGAATCTCGAAGGGCCACATTATTATGCACACGCATCACTCATGAGCACGAAAGATCGAGGAAGGGTGGGTAAAGATGTGTGAAAGCATCACTTCATTAAGGGATCATAAATCTCAGCACAACCTCGTATAAAAGAGTGTGATACTTTAATGTAGAACAGATAGAAGCTAATCAATGCCTCTTGATCTGCGGATTACAACACTTTGACATTGTCCTAGATACGATGAGGTACTAGAGTTTGTTTCTCCTGACATTCCGAAATGGTTTGTCTTGACAAACCACAAGAGTATCTTACGTCGGAGAACACCGATGCACATTTACTACTTGGCTACCAACTGATAGACAAAGATCAGAAAACAACAAAAGAGGAAGAACATGCTCAAGATAGAATCCCGAGATGTGGATGCATAGATTATCAATCTTTTGAAAACCAATGCATATAAGAGTTAAAGTGTGGCAGAGTCACGAATATAGATGCGGGACTCTCAAGGGGTACTCTTGTCGTGATCTATTTGGTTCCATTAAAGAACATCTGCCATAGCTAGTGGTAGGGGAAGTCCTTAGTTATCACAATTCAATCGCGACAAAGACCACAAGCTTGAAGGCTAGAATTGTAGTACCAGCCATCCTAAGGTAATGTGTGAACATTAACGACATGGGTCAAAGGAATGGATCTTCGGTTAAAGATCAACTTCATGTATAAGATACACAACACTAGAATCCAGCGCACTCTGGGATCTTAGGTTCAAGTCCAAGGGTTTAAACCCGAGAAAATAAGTAACTACTACTTGAGTGACTTAGTGTACACTTCAAGGTAGTAATCACAAGGTAGCTTCCAAAAGAAGAGACGACTTATGAAGTACCCGAACAAATAAAAAGGAGGCACAAGAGGCAAAAGGAAACCTCGAAGCCTAGAACAGAACACTGTGAAACCAACAATTTAATATCGTGGATCCAAAATATAGAGAGATCATGATAGAAAGGAATCTATCATACGATTAAGAGCAAAAGGGGAACAAGGAATTCACAACACACACAACTCTAGAGAACTCAACACTAGGTCAGCTGGCTGAGAAACGACATGCCGAGACGGAACCTAAGCTTTGAAAGACTAGAAGAGATATCAAAACTTTTCCAAAATCAACACCAGATGAGATAACCTAGAGTTAGAGCAAAAATATATAAGGAGTAAAAGAAGCATACTAGAATTTTCTCAAATACTTTTCTGCTTTGGAATAGTTTTCACAAACACTATACTCAACATCGACCAATAGCAAGATTTTCCTACAATCGGTACTGCTCTGATACCAAAACCTGTGACACCCCCAGGACCAGGGCTAAACAAATCCCAGACCTCTGTCTGACATAATCTTAACCTTGAGCTCGAGGATATCCAGTGAAGAATCGATAACACAGTAGTGACCCTATGATGGCGCCCAGCACTTGTCGTGGGACGCATAGTTGGAAACCCCAAGAGCAAGGTATGAAGCAGCACAAAAACAAGTTTCCCTCAATAAGAAACCGAGGTTATCGAACCAGTAGGAGGAAGGAAATGTCACACAGGTGTTGCTAGCAACACGGAGACCTGCACAACACAAACTCAAGACTTTGCCCCAATGAATCAGTGAGGTTGTCAAGCTCACCGGTTTGCTGTAACAAAGAATTAAACATATGATGTGGAAGGTAATGGTTTGCAGCAAGTAAACAAGTAACAGTGGAAGATGTATCAATGGTAAAGATTGGACCGGGGTCCATAGTTCACTAGAGGTGCTCTCCTTAGATAAACAACATGGCAAGAAGGGTAAACAAATTACAGCAGGGCAATTGACAGGAACTGAGCAAGGCATAACAATGCAATTACTAGTCATAAAGATCCTATGAGATTCTATTGGGCAATACAACAAGATACATAGACCGCCATCCAACTGCATCTATGACTAGAAGTCCACCTTCAGGTTATCATCTGAACCCCTTGCAGTATTAAGTTGCAAGCAACAGACAACTGCTTTAAGCAAAGTGTGTAAGGTAAATAGTCCACATGTTCCATGAACAAGAGACCATTGTTTTCTCCCTAGTGGAAACATCACATCTACAACTGAAGAGATTATTGTCACTTCCTTTGGAAACTAGAGGCATGAACCCACTATCGAGCATAAATACCCCCTCTTGGAGTCACTACCAACTACTTGGCCAAGATAGCTACTAACAACAGAGAGCATGCAAGATCACAAACAACACAGACATGATAGAATCATAAAGACAAAACCATTAATCAAACCAACATAATAATCTCAATATCCATCGGATCCATACAAACACAACATGCATGATTGCAAATAGATTAGATCTTGATCATGAACGGAGCTCACAAGATCTATACATGAAAGCACAAAGGAGGAGATACAACCATCTAGCTACTACATGGACCCATAGTCCAAGGTGGAACTACTCACGCATCATACCAGAGAGAAGGCCTCCATGATGATTGATACGCTGGTGCCTAACGGGGAGGAAGAGGTTGAAGTTGTTCTGTAGTTCCCTGGCAACGGCGCCAGAAAACTTGTTGATGGCGCCTAAGTTGATGAAGGAGCGCTTCGTTGGAAACCCCAAGAGAAAGGTGTGAAGCAGCACATCAGCAAGTCTTCCCTCAGTAGAGACCGAGGTTATCGAACCAGAAGGAGGAAGGAAACGTCACACATGTGTTGCAAACGATGTGGAGACCTGCACAACACAAACTCAAGACTTTGCCCCAACGAATCCGTGAGGTTGTCAAGCTCACCAGTTTGCTGTAACAAAGGATTAAACGTATGGTGTGGAAGGTAATGATTTGCAGCAAGTAAACAAGTAACAGTGGAAGATGTATCAATGGTAAAGATTGGACTGGGGTCCATAGTTCACTAGAGGTGCTCTCCTTAGATAAACAACATGGCATCAAGGGTAAACAAATTACAGCGGGGCAATTGACATGAACTGAGCAAGGCATAACAATGCAATTACTAGCCAGAAAGATCCTATGAGGTTGATTGGGCAATTCAACAATATACATAGACCGTCATCCAACTGCATCTATGACTAGAATTCCACCTTCAGGTTATCATCTGAACCCCCTCCAGTATTAAGTTGCAAGCAACAGGCACCTGATTTAAGCAAAGTGTGTAAGGTAAACAGTCCATATGTTCTATGAACAAGAGACGTTGTTTTCTCCCAAGTAGCAACAACACATCTACAACCGAAGATATTATTGGCACTTCCCTTGGAAACTAGAGGCATGAACCCACTATCGAGCATAAATACTCCCTCTTGGAGTCACTAGCAACTACTTGGCCAAGATAACCACTAGCAACGGAGAGCATGCAAGATCACAAACAACACAGACATGATAGAATCATAAAGATAAAACCATTAATCAAACCAACATAATAATCTCAATATCCATTGGATCCCCGCAAACACAACATGCATGATTACAAATAGATTAGATCTTGATCATGAATGGAGCTCATGAGATCTATACATGAAAGCACAAAGGAGGAGATACAACCATCTAGCTACTACATGGACCCATAGTCCAAGGTGGAACTACTCACGAATCGGGTACTCAGGGTTTCTGTATCGGGGGCTTCTTATAGGCGAAGGGGCGATACCAGGAGGCGGCCAGGGTGCGCAAAACCTATCCAGGCGCGAGCTCACCTATGGCCCTGCCTGAGGGGGGGGGGGTTGGCCCATCTGTCCAGCCTCTCCGGCTCCCCTCTGGACTTCATGTTCCCCACAGAAAGTTATTGACTTTGTCCTTCGCCTCGTCCAATTCCGAGTATATTTCTTTACTAACTTTTCTGAAACCAAAAACAGCAAAAAAAGGCATCTGGCACTGTTGCAACTTGTTAATAGGTTAGTACCAGAAAACATGTAAAAAGCACCTCAAAGTGTGGACAAGTAAATCAAAGTAGATACTAAACAAGCATGGAGCATAAAAAATTATAGATATGTTTCCAACGTATCAACATCCCCAAGTTTAACTCCTGCTCGTCCTCGAGTAGGTAAGTGATAAAAGGATAATTTTTTAGGTGACATGCACCCTCACAATAAAGATCCAACCATTTGCAAGCATTGAAAGCTGGGATCAAAGAACTCTAAACATGTACATGAAAGATGGAGTTCTAACAATAGGACATAATAATTATGCATGCAACATGGCAAGCTACAAACAAAGATCATGAATAATATGTATTGAAAAACGTTTGTTTGTTTCACATGCAGAAAACATAGCATAGTGGCAATCATCTTGTCCCTCATAGAGTAGCAATATAATGCATAGGACACCTGCAAAGTTCACAAGGGTGACTAGAAACAAATAGCACAATAGCAAGTAATAACACAATATGCATCGATTAATAAGCTTTGGAACATTGCACACAAAATGACAACTATGCTCTCTTAATGGTGCCTAGAGGTAGCAAGTGGAGACTCAAATAATGGTGGAAGAAAGGCCTTTTTGTAAAGGAAGCAGGGATTACAAGTTTCAAAAAGAGCTTCCAAAAAATTATGATACTTACTAGCTTTGAGCCCTCATTGCCCCTATCATAAGCATCTTGAAGTGGTTAAGGTTAAAGTGGAAAGCTGGATTATATGCCTTACGAAGTATAAGTTGGAAATCTCATGGCCCTTGAATAGGACGGCCACACCTCATGCGTACTCAATTTTGGGTCCAGGTAAGTTCTTGTCACTATAAGTATTTGCATATCATTGAGAACCGCCAACGGGGTACCCCTTGCACATGGTACAGGAGCTTTCCCATAACCAAAATGACAAGGCAAGCAGACAATGAGCATCTCAACAATTCTTCTTATGTATCATGGGAATATGGTGCTAATTTCTCTCTTTCATCTTTTCTCAATGTGTCTCTTTTTTTATAAGAAGAATGCTTCATAGATGTCACTATGGTGATGCTGCAAGTTTCCACCATGATTAGGCATAGCTTAGGCTAGCGACCCAGACGTTTCTCTAACACAGGATACAAACTCCATGGACTTACAAGTTCCCTCTTTATTTCACACCGGTGACATCCATAGACAAAAGGACATGATATCAAATGAGTACAACAAGGTACAAGTGTAATGTTGAAAACGTTCCCCGTGACAGCACGGTTCTGCTAATTCCAACCTATAAGTGCAAGCATATACAACAAAGTTGTCACAATGGTTCAAGTTTATTAGGGGCAAAGAATAAAGTGTGCCGTCAATTTTGTGAGGGCTTTAATCACTAAGTTTTCACATAACAAAATAGTTATTAATTGGAAGATAGTTGAAAACAAGAATATACTTTGGAGTGGTGTAACACACCATGCATAGGATTTTATAGTGGACACTTTGGAATAACTTGGTTTCTTGGGAGTTGGAAGCATGAGTAGAACTTAATCATACAAGTGGAGGCTAGCAAAAGACTGGGAGCAACCAACTAAGAGAGCAATAATGGCCAAAATTATGCAATGCAACAAAGCAAACTAATCAAACAAAAGAGTGGTACTACAAGTCAAGGACTAAATGATCATAGAGGATAATAGTGACTTGTCATAGTCATAACATGGTGTGAGCATGTGCCAAGTCAACTCAGGCAAAACATCAAAGGAGAATACCACAATACTATGTTTTTGCATGCTAAAACAACGCATAATTTCTTCAAGGCACACTAAGCAATCCCAATTGTTTGTAACAAGACATGCTACAACAATAATAACTAATCATAATGCTAAAACAAAACCTAGCATGTCATGCTAAAGTCTAAGTCATAGTCAATGCAAGCTCCTCTCACACTTCAAGCAAGAACTTACTACTCCTTTCCAAACACCAAGCAAACTTATTTGCAAAACAACACAGCGAGAACGGGGGTCCAAACTACTAAAGCAAACTAAACAAAATAAGCAAAGCAAACAAAAACTAAGACGATCCAAGAACAAGACAACTGTGCATGAAACAATAAAATTGAAGTGTCTAGACAGACCTGAGCTTTTTATTGATGAAGAAGGGGATGCCTTGGGCATCCGCAAGCTTTGACGCTTGTAATTCTTGGATATTTCTTGGGGTGACACCATGGTGGCAACACCAAGCTTGAGATTTTTTTCCATTCTTCATCTCATTGCATCATTCTCTCTCTACACCTAAAATTTTTCCTTCATACAAAACTTCACACAATCTTCATTAGCAACATTAGCTTATTCAAAAGATATTAGACCACTGGCAAAGCTTTGGAACAGCAAGGATTTTCACTAAAAACACAAGCTACTATAGCAACTCCTTCAAAGAAACTCAATTTACCTGAAGAGAGCTCAAAAAGGAATCAATAAGAAGCAAATGCAAATAATGGCAGAAATCTGTCAAAACAGACCAACAGGTAGAAACGAATTTTTTCGACATCTTCTGTTGCTCAAATCAAAAAGTGTTGAACTAACTAAAGTTATCCAAAATATTGGGGGATTTATTAGTAAATTATGAGCTCAATCCGAGTTACAGAGCCTCCTCACGAATATTTTTGGTGGAGGACAGAAATATGTTTCCGGACAACAACTCCCCAAATCTTACTTCCCTCTCATTAGAGGTCATTCTTGGCACAAAAAGCAAAAAAAAAGGATGAGGAGAGGTTATTACATAAGTAATAACTTCCAAGACTCAAGGAAACTTTTGGGTTAGCTCTCAACAAGTACTTTTCTTTAACGCCCTTAAGTTAGGCTTGATAGCTTCAGAAGATGCTCACATAAGAAATATGAATTGAAGTCAAAGAGAGCATCAAGAAGCAAATTCAAAACACATTTAAGTATAACCCACTTCATATGCATGGGAATCTTATAAGAAAATAAATTCACAAAGAACAAAGTGACACGCATAGGAAGAGAAAACAAGAGTAACTTCAAAACTTTCAGCACAAAGAGGGGTGTTTTAGTACCATGAAAACTTCTACAACCATATTTTCCTCTCTCATAATAATTTTAAGTATCCTCATGAATAAACTCAACAATATAGCTATCACATAAAGCATGCTTTTCATGAGCTATAAACACATAATTTCTATCAAGCTCAAAAATAGTGGGATTAAAACCTTCATAGGTTTTATCCAAAGTAGATATTTCAAAAGGATCCACAAGAACATAACATTCATCCTCCATTGGTAAGCATGGAGGACAATAAAATAATGTAAGGGATGAAGAGTTACTCTCATTAGAAGGTAGGCATGGGTAGATCCATTGTTCCTCATTTTGTTCATCACTCTCCTCCTCTTTTTCATCTAATGAGCTTTTAGTTTCAGCAATCTCTTCTTCCATAGGCTCCTGCAATGCATTAGTCTCATCCATCTGTGGAAAGTACCTATTAAAATATTCAAGAATATAGCCATATGCTTCCTTGTAATTTTCAAAGCAAAATTTAAGTATCTCATAAACCTCATGTTCATAAGGTGCATCATCAGTATTTTCAAGCAAACTGGCAAGTTCAAATGCACCCTTGAAGGCAATAAACTCTTCAATTTGTTCCACATCATAAAAGTCATAATTTCCTTTAACATAAGAAGATATGGTAACATTATCATTATACTCACATTGGAAGGGTAGGTGTTTATACCTCCTGCAGCAGCAAGCTTTATCAAAGCAATAAGTAACATTATAAGTGGAGCACACCTCTCTAGCAATAGTATTCAACTTATCAATCACTACAAGAAATGTGTTTACTTCTGACCTTCTCATAGTGATGGGGAATGCACAAGATGGTCGTAGATTATTTGGAGAGGTCAAAACCCTATAAAATTACGACGACTTGTGCAAAATCGTCGTAATTTCTTCATACAAAAACGTCATAATTTACATGACACATCTGAGAGACTTATTTATAACAGATTATACGAATTTAAATCGTCGTAATGTCTGAATCAGAATGCATTTAAATAATTAGAAGACCACATCATCAATTCCGCCTACGTGTCATGTCAATGTGTCAATGTTTGCTTTATCCACGTGTCAGCGCACCACCCCAGCACCAAGCGTTGCATGCGTGTTATAACATGCAAAAATAATTCGAGGTGAAGGTTCGAACCCGCAACCTCTTGACTACCTATTGCTGTAACCACTGCACCAAAGTTTCTTTCATGTCCAACTACTGAGCTGCCACTATTTAATTACACCAGAGTATGTTGGTCTTACACAAAATAACAAATAAAAGGTGAAAAAATGGGGGCACGCGGGGTTGAGTTCAGAACCACCACATCACACAGTCGTTTATGTTATATTTTTGCAGTTGTCTTATATTAACATATCAATCAATCGGATGTTGGACTTTTACAAATTAGTGAATAAAAGGTGCAAAAATGGGGGCACGCGGGGGTCGAACCCGCGACCTTCAACATGGAGAAAGCAACCCTTGCCACCAGACCATACACCCATTCATCTTGTATATACAAGTCGCGGCCTTATATCCTTAATTCATCTGTTGGGCTGGCTCAATTTATCACTAGAACGGGCCTCAGGGGATGCCATATGGGCCGCGGTGGGAGGGACTAGGCCTTGCACGCACTAGGCCATCTCGGCTGGTATAGTTAGGTAGTTTTTTTCTTCTTTTGTTTTTTTATTTTTTTCATTTTCTTAATTCTTTTGTATCTTTTTCATAACAAGTCCAAAAGAATTGATTTTCATCTCTAATTTTTTATAAAATTATGTAGATCATCTTAAGATGTTAATTAAAAATACTTTGACTATTTTAAAATAGTGTATTTACTAATCTCATATTAGTCCATAGTAGGGATAATATCATATTTTAAAATATGATTTTGAGACTAGAGCTTCGAATTCAACATTTTGTATGAGCTAGGGGATGGGTATCGCTAAACTTGCATTGGATCTCTGAAGAAATAGCATATTGTGAGTCTAAAGATGATTTTTTCAAAAAAATCATGGGCATCAGATCATGAACCTGTAGTTCAAATCGGACCCACCTCCTACCGATTCGGGGGGAATTTGTCTTTTTCGTCAGGGGTGGAAGAAAAGGTTTGAGATACCCCAATTGGTACATTGTACATGTAAGGTGGTATATTATTTTTGAAAAATGAGGTGGTAATAATCTAAAACTGTCATTTGGTGGTTGCTTCACAAAACGCCCCGTTTTTTGCGCTCGGAAAATGGATTTTTCGTGCATCGAAAAGGAAAACTTTCTCCTGCAACATTGTTCGCAATACCATGATACATATTTTTGCACAATATGGTCAAATTATCACAAACTATGCCCTGATTCTAACCATAGCATTGCTTGTTTGGTCCGAAAGCCATGAAACCTCCGACATGATAGGTCATTTCTGAGAAGGTTTTTTCGAGACACAATCAATTTACTAAGTTTGATATTTTTGCTTGCAAATATGTCACATAACATGACACCACGCGAATGATTCACATAGTTCGAACCGTTTAAATAAAATTATACCAGTTTCAAACAATAGTCAAAATAGCGGGCATGAAGGTTCTTAGCTAGGGGCCGAGACTTGCTAAACGTGCATTGGGTCTCTAAAGAAACAACATATTGCGAGTCTACAAATGATTTTTGCAAAAAATCATGGACATCAAATCATGTACTTGTAGTTCAAATCGGACCGACTTCCTACCGATTCGGTAGAAATTTATCTTTTTCACCAGGGGTGGACGAAAAGGTTTGAGATAGCCCGGGTGGGACATTATCCATGTAAGATGGTCTATTATTTTTGAAAAACGGGGTGGTAGTATTCTAAAACTGTCATTTGGTGGTTGCTTCGCAAAATGGCCCGTTTTTTATGCTCGGAAAATGGAAAATAAATTTTCCGTGCGTCGAAAATGAAATCTTCCTCCTGCAACATTGTTCGCCATCCCAAGATGCACATGCATGCACAATACGGGCATATTATCACAAACTGTGCCCTCATTCTAGCCATAACACTCGTCGTCTGGCGCGAAAGCCATGAAACCCCGAACATGACAGGTCATTTCTAAGAAGGTTTTATGAGACGAAATCAATTTAATAAGTTTGATATTTTTCCATGCAAATATGTCACATAACATGACGCCACGCAAAAGATTCACATAGGTCGGACCTTTTTAAATTTTTATGCCCGTTTCAAACAATAGTCAAAACGGCGGGCATGAAGGTTCTTAGCTAGGGTCCGAGCCTCGCTAAACTTGCATTGGATCTCTAAAGAAATAACATATTGCGAGTCTAAAAATGATTTTTGCAAAAAATCATGGGCATCAAATCATGTACTTGTAGTTCAAATCGGACCCACTTCCTCCCGATTCGGCAGAAATTTGTCTTTTTCACCAGGGGTGGACGAAAAGATTTGAGATAGCCCGGGTGGGACATTGTCCATGTAACATGGTCTATTATTTTTGAAAAATGGGGTGATAGTATTCTAAAACTGTTATTTGGTGGTTTCTTCACAAAACGACCCGTTTTTTATGCTCAGAAAATAGAAAATGAATTTTCCGTGCGTCGAAAAGGAAAACTTCCTCCTGCAACATTGTTCGCCATCCCAAGATGCATATGCATGCACAATACGGGCATATTATCACAAACTATGCCCTGATTCTAGCCATAACACTCGTCGTTTGGTCCGAAAGCCATGAAACCGCGAACATGACAGGTCATTTCTGAGAAGTTTTTTTTGATACGCAATCAATTTACTAAGTTTGATATTTTTCCTTGCAAATATGTCACATAACATGATGCCACGCAAAGGATTCACATAGTTCGGACATTTTTTAAATTTTTATGCCCGTTTCAAATAATAGTCAAAACGGCGGGCATGAAGGTTCTTAGCTAGGGGCCGAGCCTCGCTAAACTTGCGTTGGATCTCTAAAGAAACAACATATTGCGAGTGTAAAAATGATTTTTTCAAAAAATCATGGGCATCAAATCATGTACTTGTAGTTCAAATCGGACCCACTTCCTACCGATTCGGCAGGAATTTGTCTTTTTCACTAGGGATGGACGAAAATGTTTGAGATAGCCCCGGTGGGACATTGTCCATGTAAGATGGTCTATTATTTTTGAAAAATTGGGTGGTAGTATTCTAAAACCGTCATTTGGTGGTTGCTTCATAAAACGACCTGTTTTTTATGCTCGGAAAATGGAAAATGAATTTTCCGTGCATCGAAAAGGAAAACTTCCTCCTGCAACATTGTTCGCCATACCAAGATGCACATGTGTGCATAATACAGGCATATTATCACAAACTGTGCCCTGATTCTAGCCATAACACTCGACGTTTGGCCCGGAAGCCATGAAACCCCGAACATGATAGGTCATGTCTGATTAGGTTTTTTCGAGACGCAATCAATTTACTAAGTTTGATATTTTTTCTTGCGAATATGTCACATAACATGACGCGACGTGAAGGATTCACATAGTTCGGACCGTTTTAAAAAAAATTATGCCCGTTTGAAACAATAGTCAAAACGGCGAGCATGAAGGTTCTTAGCTAGGGGCTGTGCCTCGCTAAACTTGCATTGGATCTCTAAAGAAACAACATATTGTGAGACTAAAAATGATTTTTGCAAAAAATCATGGGAATCAGATCATGTACTTGTAGTTTAAATCGGACCCACTTCCTACAGATTTGGCAGGAATTTATCTTTTTTCACAAGGGATAGACGAAAAGGTTTGAGATATCTCGATTGGGACATTGTATATGTAATTTGGTCTACTATTTTTGAAAAATAGGGTATTACCATTTTTAAATCTTTATTTGGTAGTTAGTTTCAAAAAACGCCCCATTTTTTGGCCACAAACGAATGTCAATCCGTGGGACATTTTTTCCATCGAATAAGATCGCAGGAATACTAGTGCCAAAGATCAACATCAAGGACTCCATCTGGACCGTCGATAGCATATCAATCCAACACCCGAAGATCCTCTCACGCCCGAATTTGCGCGCGTGGATTAGGTCAAGCATCCCACACACCCACCCCACCCACCCCGTCGCGTAGCCACACCCAACCCTATCTCTCTGCAGTACCCCGCCGCCACCCACCCTCAGATCCCCAACAACCTTAACATCTCGCTGATTCCCTCCCCCCTCATCTCCCTCCGACGCGGCCCTGCCCTCTCTCTTTCCGGGACGGCATCCCGCGGGCGTAAGGAAGCAGCGCGGATGATAGTCCACCATCGCGTGGCATCCCACTACCCCGGATCTCGTGACGAGGCCTCTAAAGCGAAGGGAGCCGGTGGGATCCTCAGAGGAGGCTGGCGGACGACGCGCATGGTCAAGGGGAATCACTCCATCGTCATCGACGTAGTGGAGCGGGAGGAGGCCGGAGGACGGCGCACAGGGACAGTGGAGAGGGAGCCACGACACGCACCACCATGCTGAACCCTAGCTTCTCCGCGGCGGCTGCGGGGAGTGGAAGAAGGATGCCGTAGTGGCCCACCCGCTGTACGAGCGCCTCCTGGAGGCCCATGTCGCCACCCCCATCGACCAGCTCCCCCGCATCGACGCTCAGATCACGGCCCGCCCACCCCCACTCGCCGCGGCCGGGCCCTCTGGGGGCGAGGAGCTCGACCTCTTCATGGTATCTATATGGATCTCACGCCTCTGCCCATTTTCTCTTATGCTCTGCGACTGGGGTAGAAGTTTGCTATCGATTCATGTTATTAGGTTTCCTGCAGCTTATGTTTCCATCCATGATGCTATCGAAAATTGCAGAGATCTCTAGCGTGCTTTAGTTAGTTCATCAAAAAATTGATAAATATGCAAGGTAGTCTTATTAGTTGGTTCTGCTTGTTGTCTAGCTGTGTTGTGCTTGCTTAGCTACCTGAAACTCCCCAAAATTAGAAGCAACCATGTAACCCTAATCTATATCCAGGCTCTGTCCATTCTGCTATGTCATTTTTGTTCAGGAGTGAGAAAACATAGTGTCCTTAATCTATATCCTGGCAGCTGCAGTGTCATAACCTTTATCTAGATACAAATAGTTTTGAAAGTTCAACGTAAGGCAGATGCCATCGCCACCATAGAAGTAATTTGTCTTACGTCTTGTGGCCTCGCACTGTTTATAAGTATTCCTATTAAATAAGATATGTGAATGGTGACTGTTTACTGTCAGCGACAGAAATTCCTAATTTGAACATCATGATGGGGAATAAACCGAGATGTAGATAATTGCAGCAGGTCTAGTTCAGTTTTTTTTTATCTAAAATGGGAACATTTTCATGTGCTTGTCAGGATTTTCATGTACTGTATTTTTCTCTTGGTGTTGCAAAGGGTTCTGCTAATAATTACACTTGTATACACAAGTATACATTGTGCTACACTTGTATATTTGGTCATTTTTCCTCAACTGATGTACTGTTAATATGCTTCTTGATTTACAATTGTATATTCGATCAATCTCATTTTCATAATAATCACTTCTATATGTACTTACAGGCCATGGTCATGCCGACCTGCTGGGGGCAAGTATATATGGTGAGCTGAACCTTGCAGGGAGCTGCTAGCCGGAGACGGTCGGAGAAGAAGACATGGAGCTGCTGGCCGGAGATGGAGTTGCAGGAACTTCAAGACTCAAGTGAGAGATGCTGTCTGGAGACAGCTCGAAGATGGCCAGAGTGCAGCGTCGGAGGAATAGGACCAAGGGGTGGTGTCATGGAGTCGAAGGACATGAGCGGCTACACATCCGTGACCTCCTCCATTCATTCTACATCACCCAGACCCTCATATTAAGGTACCTACCATTTCATGCTTGTATCACGGTAAGGTACCTACCATTTCATCGTATGGCTGTAGAAATGAATTACTACTGGGAGTACATTACAATAAATATGTGAATGTGTTGAGTAAGTCATGTGCATCGTTTCTCTAGTGGAGTACATTACACCACTAGTCTGATACAGTAAATCAATGAACATATATCCTAGGAGTAGTTTGCTCTTTTCTTACCTCAATTTGTGTTGCTTCTGACTTATTGTTTATCTCACATCATTGACTAAATAGTCATGTGATTCTTATTGCTTCTTGTTTTCGTCTTGTTGTCTTGTTGTCAGCTCCGAAGCACCGATACGTCAAACTGCGCCGTGTCTGCGTACGGTATGCCTCCGATATGGCTGATCTGCTGGACGCCAGGACGTTCAGGCTGCTGTGCTATCCATGCGTGCTTGCTGCTGCTTGCTAGGTTGCACGATGTGCGCTGATGCTTTGATTGCTGGGGCTGGTCAGGGATTGAGATACTGGCCTGGCATCTGCAGGATCAATTGACCTGTGAGGACTTGGAAAGGCTACATATGGGGCAGTATTTTCATCTAATCTCACGCATTATTCTGTCTTTTTATATGGCATATTATTATTTATATATATACTCGTGTATCGCCGTATTGCTGATTTCTGAAATTGTCGTATCTCGTATCGCCATATCCATCTCGCTGTATCGGTGCTTCGTAGGTTGTCAGGTCCGATGGTCGCTGGTGTGCGCGGGAGCTGGGAGTCAAGGCGCTGCATATCGAGCTGCGCAAGTGAGCTGAACGGCATGGTCATCAAAAGTGAGCTACACAAACCTCTTGTTTTCAAGTCTACTAGTAATTCATGTCTACTAACTTGCACATTAGTCTAGTAATTTATGCATGAATCATACTTAACTGCATTCCCTGATCATACTTAGCTGCAGATATACTCTTTAAAAGAGCTACAAGTTGAAGAAGTGGAAACGTGAAGAAGTTATAGAAGAATATCAAAGAGTAGCTAGTTTTATAGAAGAATATCAAAGAGTAGCTAGTTTTTAAATTTGCTCAGACTTCTATTTATAGATTCCATTGTAATGATGGTTAAGCATGTTGTGATTTGAATTGGAGCATGGAATTTCATGTGTCTTATGTGTTCCCACTACAATATTGTATAAATTGATTCTGGCCGTTGTTTGAATATGTTAATGTGTTCTCTCTGCTCTCTGATTGTTATGTTTGGTTTTAATTATTATTCTAAAGAATGAACTTGATGATTGCGACCCACTATCTAAAATGATTGGAAAGCACCGTGTAGAATAATCTGACAATTGGGACGGACCCACTATATGTAATTATAAAATAAATTGATGTAATTAGGCAGTAAATATAAACTAACTGGACCTAAAAAAGGCCGAGGCCCAGTAAAAGAAAGGACTGAAAATGTTGGGTTTGGCCCATGTAGCCTATTAAAATTGATAGGGAAAAAAACATAAACAGGCCATACTACTGGGTTGGCCCATATGAACCACTGAAATGGATCGGGCTGATTTCGTACTACGACGATTTAATTTCATCACAACTTTGCCATATCGGATCATCCACGTAGGATTTGACTTGGCTAGCTAAATGGCCCGTGACGATATTGGATCATCATAAGGGTCCTGACGATCCAATATCGTCATAGATGATTATGACGATTTCATAAAAAACGTCGTTGTATGTAATTACTGACGCTCAGTTTTTCATGATATGTTTTTTGTCATAAGATCGTCATATATTGTAGACAATGACGATTCAGTGACGAAAACGGAGGGTCATGTATCAACAGATTCCTTGTAGTGAATTTGTTCCCATAAGTTTTTCCCTTTTTGTGCTAAACGGTGTTCCTTATAACAATACTTTTGTTCTTCCGTGAACCTACCTTGCCAATAAGCACTAGTTTCAAAGAATCCATCCATTGATGGAAAGCATGACCAAGCAAGGCAATGACAGACCACCAACTAGAATGTAGGAACTAATTTTTTTGTGTTTTTGAATAAGGCCAGCAAACCAAACTAGACTAATTTTTTGGGTTTTTTGAAAAGAGGCAAACAAAACCAAGCAAAAGAAACAAAGCAAACTAAAAAACAAAGTAAAGAGAAAGGAAGTTAAGGACTCCCCTAGTGAAGACGACCTTAGCCTCCCCGGCAACGGCGGCAGAAAACTTGTTGATGCGCTGGTGCCTTACGGGGAGGAAGATGTTGAAGTTGTTCTGTAGTTCCCCGGCAACGGCGCCAGAAAACTCGTTGATGGCGTCTAAGTTGATGTAGGAGCGCTTCGTTGGAAACCCCAAGAGCAAGGTGTGAAGTAGCACAGCAGCAAGTCTTCCCTCAGTAGAGACCGAGGTTATCGAACCAGAAGGAGGAAGGAAATGTCACACAGGTGTTGCAAACAACGTGGAGATCTGCACAACACAAACTCAAGACTTTGCCCCAACGAATCAGTGAGGTTGTCATGCTCACCGGTTTACTGTAACAAAGGATTAAACGTATGGTGTGGAAGGTAATGATGTGCGGCAAGTAACAGTGGCAGATGTATCAATCGTAAAGATTGGACCGGGGTCCATAGTTCACTAGAGGTGCTCTCCTTAGATAAACAACATGGCATGAAGGGTAAACAAATTACAGCGGGGCAATTGACAGGAACTGAGCAAGGCATAACAATGCAATTACTAGCCAGAAAGATCCTATGAGGTTGATTGGTCAATACAACAATATACATAGACCGTCATCCAACTGCATCTATGACTAGAAGTCCACCTTCAGGTTATCATCCAAACCCCCTCTAGTATTAAGTTGCAAGCAACAGACAACTGCTTTAAGCAAAGTGTGTAAGGTAAACAGTCCACATGTTCCATGAACAAGAGACCGTTGTTTTCTCCCTAGTAGCAACATCACGTCTACAACCGAAGAGATTATTGTCACTTCCCTTGGAAACTAGAGGCATGAACCCACTATCAAGCATAAATACTCCCTCTTGGAGTCACGAGCAACTACTTGGCCAAGATAACCACTAGCAACGGAGAGCATGCAAGATCACAAACAACACAGACATGATAGAATCATAAAGATAAAACCATTAATCAAACCAACATAATAATCTCAATATCCATCGGATCCCCGCAAACACAATATGCATGATTACAAATAGATTAGGTCTTGACCATGAACGGAGCTCACAAGATCTATACATGAAAGCACAAAGGAGGATATACAACCATCTAGCTACTACATGAACCCATAGTACAAGGTGGAACTACTCACGAATCATACCGGAGAGAAGACGTCCAGGATGATCTCCGCTCTGGCAGGGTGCCGGGAAGAACTTCAAATCCCCTCGATCTAGGGATGATGGTGGCGGTGGCTATAGACGAGTTCGTGGATTTCTGATCGGGTACTCAGGGTTTCTGTATCGGGGGCTTCTTATAGGCGAAGGGGCGATACCGGGAGGCGGCCAGGGTGCCCAAACCCTAGCCAGGCACGGTCCCACCTGTGGCCGCACCTGGGGGGGTGGACCCTCTAGCCGGCCTCTCCGGCTCCCCTCTAGACTTCTTGTTCCCCATGGAAAGTTATTGATTTTGTCCTTCGTCCCGTCCAATTCCAATAATATTTCTTTACTAACTTTTCTGAAACCAAAAACAGCAGAAAATAGGCATCTGGCACTGTTGCAACTTGTTAATAGGTTAGTACCATAAACATGTAAAAAGCACCTCAAAGTGTGGACAAGTAAAGCAAAGTAGATACTAAACAAGCATGGAGCATAAAAAATTATAGATACGTTTCCAACGTATCAATGATCTCCCCTCCGTAGAGGTGCAGGGAAGAACTTCAGATCCCCCCGATCTAGGGATGATGGTGGCGGCTATAGACGGTTTCGTGGATATTTGATCAGGTGCTTAGGGTTTCTGCATCGGGGGCTTCTTATAGGCGAAGGGGGAGGCCGAGGCGGCGGCCAGGGGCCCCACACACCTCCCAGGGGCGGGGTAGGGCCCACCCACGCCTAGGGTGGGTCTGGCCGCCCTGGATTGCCTCTCCGGCTCCCCTCTGGACTTCTTGTTCCCCACGGAAAGTAATTGAATTTGAAGTTTGTCCCGTACAATTCCGAGAATATTTATTTACTAACTTTTCTGAAACCAAAAACAGCAGAAAACAGGCATCTAGCACTGTTGCAACTTGTTAATAGGTTATTACCAGAAAATATGTAAAAAGAACCTCAAAGTGTAGACAAGTAAAGAAAATTTGATACTAAACAAGCATGGAGCATCAAAAATTATAGATACATTTCCGACGTATCAACATCCCCAAGCATAACTCCTGCTCGTCCTCGAGTAGGTAAGTGATAAAAGAATAATTTTTGAGGTGACATGCACCCTCACAATAAAGATCCAACCATTTGCACACATTGAAAGTTGGGATCAAAGAACTCTAAACATGTGCATGAAAGATGGAGTTCTAACAATAGGACATAGTAACTATGCATGCAATATGACAAGCTACAAATAAAGATCATGAATAACATGCATTGAAAAACGTTTGTTTTTTTTACATACAGAAAACATAGCATAGTGGCAATCATCTTGTCCCTTATAGAGTAGCAAATAGATGCATAGGACACCTTCAAAGTTCACAAGGATGACTAGAAAAAAATAGCACAAGAACAAGTAATATCACAATATGCATCAATCAATAAGATTTGGAACACTGCACACAGAATGAAAACTATGATCTCTTAATGGTGCCTAAAGGTAGAAGGTGGAGACTCAATAGTGGTGGAAGAAAGGCATTTTTGTAAAGGAAGCAGGGATTTCAAGTTTCAAAAAGAGCTTCCAAAAATTATGGTACTTGTTAGCTTTCAGCCCTCATTGCCCCTATCATAAGCATCTTGAAGTGGTTAAGGTTAAAGTGGCAATGATGGAGTATATGCTTGACGAAGTATAAGTTGACAATCTCAAGTCCCTTGAATACGAGGGCCATACCTCATGCATACTCAACTTTGGGCCCATGTAAGTTCTTGTCATTGTAAGTATTTGCATATCATTGAGAACCGCCAACAGGGTACCCCTTGCACATGGTACAGGAGCTTTCCCATAACCAAAATGACAAGTCAAGCAGACAATGAGCATCTCAGCAATCTTTTTATTTACTACATGCATAGCTTTTTATTGAGGATGCTTCATAGATAGCTCACTATGGTGATGCTACAAGTTTCCACCATGATTAGGAATGGCTTAGGCTAGCGGCCCAGGCGTTTCTCTAATACATGATACAAACTCCATGGACTTACAAGTTCCCTCTTTATTTCACACTGGTTACATCCATAGATAAAAGAGCATGATATCAACCGAGTACAAAGTACAAGTGCAATGTTGAAAACGTTCCCCGTGATAGCACGGTTCTGCTAATTCCAACGTATAAGTGCAAGCATATACAACAAAGTTGTCACAATGTTTCAAGTTTATTAGGGGCAAAGAATATAAAGTGTGCCATCAAGTTCGTGAGGGATTTAATCACTAAGTTTTCACATAACAAAATAGTTTTTAATTGGAAGATAGATGAAAACAAGAATATACTTGGAATGGTGTAACACACCATGCATAGGAGTTTATAGTGAACACTTTGGAATAACATGGTTTCTTGGGAGTTGGAAGCATGAGTAGAGCTTACTCATACAAGTGGAGGCTAGCAAAATACTGGGAGCAACCAACTAAGAGAGCAATAATGGCCAAAATTATGCAATGCAACAAAGCAAACTAATCAAAGCAAAGAGTGGTACTACAAGTCAAGGACTAAATTATAATAGAGGATAATGGTGACTTGTCATAGTTATAACATGGTGTGAGCATGTGCCAAGTCAACCCAAGCAAAACATCAAAGGAGAATACCACAATACTATGCTTTTGCATGCTAAAACAACACATAATTTCTTCAAGGCACACTAAGCAATCCCAATTGTTTGGAACAAGACATGCTACATCAATAATCACTAAGCATAATGCTAAAACAACACCTAGCATGTCATGCCAAAGTCTAAGTCATAGTCAATGCAAGCTCCTCTTGCACTTTAAGCAAGAACTTACTACTCCTTTCCAAACACCAAGCAAACTTATTTGCAAAACAGCACAGCGAGAACGGGAGTCCAAACTACTTTATTCAAGAAAATTAAACATCCTAAGCAAAGCAAACGAAAACTAAGACGCTCCAAGAACAACACAACTGTGCATGAAACAATAAAAACGAAGTGTCTAGACAGACCTGAGCTTTTTATTTATGAAGAAGGGGATGCCTTGGGCATCCCCAAGCTTTGAAGCTTGTACCTGTTGAATATTTCTTGGGGTGACACCTTGGTGGCATCCCCAAGCTTGAGCTTTTGTCCATTCTTCATATCATTGCATCATTCTCTCTCTACACCTGACATTTTTCCTTCATACAAAACTTCACACAATCTTCATTAGCAACATTAGTGTATTCAAAAGATATTAGACCACTGGCAAAGCTTTGGAACAAAAAGTATTTTCAATAAAATCACAAGATACTATAGCAACTCCTCCAATAAGCTCAACTTCCCCAAAAGAGAACTCAAAAAGGAATCAATAAGAAGCAAATGCAAATAATGGCAGAAATATGTAAAAACAGACCAGCAGGAAGAAACCGATTTTTCGAACATCTTCTGTTTCTCAAATCAAAAGGTGTTGAACTAACGAAAGTTAGCTAACATACTGGGGATTTATTCGTAAGTTTTGAGATCAATCCGAGTTACAGAGACTCCTCACGAATTTTTTTGGTGGAGGACAGAAATCTGTTTCGGGACAGCAACTCCCCAAATCTTACTTCCCTCTCATTAGAGGTCATTCTTGTTACAAAAAGCAAACAAAAAGGATAAGGAGAGGTCATTACTGAAGTAATAACTTCCAAGACTAAACTAAACTCTTGGGTTATCTCCCAACAAGTACTTTTCTTTAACGCCTTTAAGTTAGGCACAAGAAGCAAGAAGAATCAAGTATTTTCAAATGAAGAAGCATTAACATCAAACCTTGCTTTCAAAGGAGGAGCAAAAAGAAAATTCTCTCTCCTCATATTGAAGTGTTCAATACCTTTCTTGAATGGAAATTTATATTTGATGGTGCCTTCTTTTATATCAATGATGGCACCAACTGTTCTAAGAAAAGGTCTTCCCAAAGTAATAGGACAAGAAGCACTGTATTCAACATCCAAAACATAGAAATCAATAGGGACATAAGCATTATTAACCATAATGATAACATCATTAATACTCCCCATGAGTTTCTTCTTAGCATTATCATTGAGTGGGACATCCAAATAACAATCTTCCAATGGTGGCAAATCAAGCATTTCATAAATCTTCCTAGGCATAATAGAGACACTAGAACCAAGATCATATGAAGCTTTGAGATCAAAGTCATTCACTTGCTTATTAATAATGGGTTCCCAACTATCTTCTACTTTCCTTAGAATAGAAGCTTTGTGTTTTAGCTTCTCTTTCGTAATCTTAACAAGAGCATCTGTAATGTGTTTGGTAAAGGCAACATGCATATCACTAGCATCCGGACTTCTAGCAAGATTTTGTAGGAACATAATCACTTCATAGATATTGCAACCATCAATATCAAAGTCAAACGTAGCATCACTAGTAGTAGGGTCAATAGGCTTAGGCATAGTAGGAGGAGGAATAGGGACTACTTGGGGTTTAGTGGTGATGGTGCACACACTATTGTTTTTATCAATTTCAGCTTACCGTTCCCACTTAGCATGAAGTTGAGCTAACAACATAAAATTTTCATCAATAGTAACTTGTATGGCATGAGTAGTATCAAAGGTGATTTCCATAGTTTCAGGTTTAGCAGCCATTTTATTAATCAAGGAGGACTGAGCTTCAGACAAAGAGGATATAGTTTTCTCAACAGTTAAAAGATTTTCCTCTATAGTCTTATTGAAAGTGGTTTGTTTACTAATAAAGTCCTTGAGCATGACTTCAAGTTCAGAGGGGGCACTTTTAGCATTATTGTAAGAGCTTCCATAGGAATTGCCATTATTAGGAGGATAAGACCTATAATTTTTGTTGCTACCAAAATTATTCCTATTGTCATTGTTGTTGAAATTGTTGTTTCTAATGAAGTTCACATCAACTTTCTCTTCTTGAGCAACCAAAGAGGAAAAGGGAACACTATTAGGATCTAGAGGAGCTTTCCCATTAACAAGCATAGCCATAATAACATCAATCTTATCACTCAAAGAGGAGGTTTCCTCAACAGAATTTACCTTCTTACCATGTGGAGCTCTCTCAACATGCCATTCAGAGTAGTTAACCATCATATTATCAAGGAGCCTTTTTGCAGCACCCAAAGTGAGGCCCATAAAGTACCTCCAGCAGCTAAATCCAACATATTTCTTGAGGAGAAGTTCAAACCTGCATAAAAAGTCTGGATAATCATCCAAGCAGTGAGTCCATGAGTAGGGCAATTCTTAACCAAAGACTTCATTCTTTCCCAACCTGGAGCAACATGTTCATTATCAGGTTGTTTAAATTTCATAATGTCACTTGTCATAGATATAATCTTAGCAGGAGGATAGTACTTTCCAATAAAAGCATCTTTGCACTTAGTACAAGAATCAATACTATTTTTAGGCAAAGAAAGCAACCATTCTTTAGCCTTTCCTCTCAAGGAGAAAGGAAAAATCTTGAGCTTAATAATGTCTCCATCTACATCCTTATACTTTTGCATCTCACAAAGTTCAACAAAGCTATCGAGATGGGCAGCAGGATCATCAGAACCAGCACCAGAAAATTGCTCTCTCATCACAAGATTCAACAAAGCAGTCTTAATTTCATAATAGGTAGCATCAGGAGCAGGTGGAGAAATATGTGTTCTAAGGAAATCATTGTTGTTGGTTCTAGTGAGGTCACACAACTTGGTGTTCTTAGCAGAGTTCATTTTGGCAAAGGTGGGCAAGCCAAAAACAACAGCAGCTAGAGCAGGAACTAATTTTTTTGTGTTTTTGAATAAAGCAAGCAAACCAAACTAGACTAACTTTTTTGGTTTTTTTTAAAAGAGGCAAACAAAACCTATCAAAAGAAACAAAGCAAATTAAAAACAAAGTAAAGATAAAGGAAGTGAAGGACTCCCCTTGTGAAGACGTCCTTAGCCTCCCCGGCAACGGTGCCAAAAAATAGCTTGATGGAGCCCAGCACTTGTCGTGGGTTGCTTCGTTGGAAACCCCAAGAGCAAGGTATGAAGCAGCATAGCAGCAAGTTTCCCTTAGTAAGAAACCGAGGTTATTGAACAAGTAGGAGGAAGTAAATGTCACACATGTGTTGCTAGCAACGCGTATACATGCACAACACAAACTCAAGACTTTGCCCCAACGAATCAGTGAGGTTGTCAAGCTCACCAGTTTGCTGTAACAAAGAATTAAACATATGATGTGGAAGGTAATGGTTTGCAGAAAGTAAACAAGTAACAGTGGAAGATGTATCAATGGTAAAGATTGGACCGGGGTCCATAGTTCACTAGAGGTGCTCTCCTTAGATAAACAACATGGCAAGAAGGGTAAACAAATTACAGCAGGGCAATTGACAGGAACTGAGCAAGGCATAACAATGCAATTACTAGTCATAAAGATCCTATGAGATTCGATTGGGCAATACAACAAGATACATAGACCACCATCCAACTGCATCTATGACTAGAAGTCCACCTTCAGGTTATCATCTGAACCCCTTGCAGTATTAAGTTGCAAGCAACAGACAACTGCTTTAAGCAAAGTGTGTAAGCTAAATAGTCCACATGTTCCATGAACAAGAGACCATTGTTTTCTCCCTAGTGGAAACATCACATCTACAAATGAAGAGATTATTGTCACTTCCTTTGGAAACTAGAGGCATGAACCCACTATCGAGCATAAATACCCCCTCTTGGAGTCACTAGCAACTACTTGGCCAAGATAGCTACTAACAACGAAGCGCATGCAAGATCACAAACAACAGAGACATGATATAATCATAAAGACAAAACCATTAATCAAACCAACATAATAATCTCAATATCCATCGGATCCCCGCAAACACAACATGCATGATTACAAATAGATTAGATCTTGATCATGAACGGAGCTGTAGAAGTCCCAACCTGATAACGTAGAGATCCCTAAGTTTACAATGCTAGTCCCTGGATCAATAGCTAGCATCCAAAGTTTAAGATGTAATATCAAGAAACAAAGGTCAAAATACAACTTTATAACCAGGAATAAAATAATTCATTACCTCTTACATAGCTCATTTGGCAATCTCATTACAATGCAGCAGATATATCTAAATAGCATGGAGTCCTTCATCTTCAAAGTGCCACATGCAATCATGTTGGTTGTAGACTTGTAATCCTATTCAAAACACTTCAGTAACATCAAATAAACCTGCAACATAATAAGTTATAGCCACAAGGGTCAATACATTTGAATTGTATTGGCAATATATATCATCTATATGCATTTGGGTAAGTGGAACTTAGGCTTGATTTGCTCAAAATAAGGTTTTCCTTATCAGTTGAAAAACACTAAGTTTTTGTTTGTCAAATTCACCCAAGGAACAACCAATAGGAATTGGTTAACCTTTACCCTTGTTCAACCACAAGTTTTTAACTTAGAAATTGGGATGAGGAGATCCTTGATAGCTTCCATGTATTGATGCTCAAATTGTCCATTGTCGGGGACACGGCTAAGTACTTAGATTATACTCTCTCAAGAGGTGGTGCACTTTCCCCACAAGACTCGACATGCATAGAGACACGATCTTTTAGAAGCCTTCCCTTAGACCAAATGGACGCGCTCCATCCTATCACCCCCTACCACCTTCTGTCCATCTAGCTAAGTTATTGCAACCTATATGATCCAGGCAGAGCCCATATTGCCATGTGGCTGCACTTGAAGCTTCTCAACATTTGACATCTCAAATCTCTTTGTTCCTGGGTGGCTTTCCACAAGTGTGATACACAATTTTTTGCCAGTTTACTGGCCCTGTGTAACCACTTAACATAAATCTATTCTCACCATTCCACCTAGGTGATTCATTCACATAGTTGTTTTATTAAACAAAACACAAGTCATAGACTTAGAAGTATTTCATAGCATGAATGTAATCCACCCTTTGTGTCTACTAGCTAAGCTAAGCATGATAGTAGTAATGATCTTAACTTAGAGAGAATTTTACTAGGGCATCATATACTAGGATTTCCCAAGGCATAACATACTTAGTAAAATTCCATGCAAGTCCTACTCAAAATATCACTAATGCATAGTGAAAATAATAGGTCAAAATGTATGAACCACCACTTGCCTTTTTGGTAGAGAAACTAATTTCACTCCTGGATCTTGCAGTCGTCACACTCTTCGAGGTTCACTACAATTCAATCAAGGAACAAATTCAAACTAGCATTCAAACAATTCATCACATAAAACAATAAAAGGAAAACAATGCATGCAAGCATGCAAAAGATTGTTTTATTTGAAAAAGTGGTTTCTAATAAGGTTGTAAACATTTTAAAACACTTATTGGTCAATTATAAAAGTGGCAAAACTATTTAAAAACAAGTTAGTGAAAATGGCCACTTTAAATCATCTTTGTTTTGCTAGAAATGATTTAAATCAAAGTAATAATTTCTAGTATTTTCCAAATATATTTTTAAACACAAATATTAGTGTTTATGGTCAAAGTGTTTTAAAACAAATTCCTTTGCAAAAGGTTTCACCCAAAAAATCATTTTTAAATCAAAGCAACATTTTATTTTACTAGAAATGCCTTTAATCAAAGTAATTATTTTCTAGGGTTAATCAAATACATTTTTAAATCCAAAACTTAGTGTTTAGGGTCATAGAGTTTAAATCAAACCATTTGCAAAAGGTTTTACTCAAAAATCAATTTTAGAATAATTTTATACTCAAAATAGGTCTAGATAAGTTTCTGCAAAAACACCTAAGTTTCCAGAAGAAAAATACTAAACTAAGGGCATGGTTGTATAGTTCACATTTTTTTGAATCTATTGATATAAAATTTGTAAAATTTGGCCAAGAAGAACAAAAGTTATGGAATTTACAAATTCAAACAACTAATAGATAAGTTTCTATTTTTAAAACTAAAGACAGACCACGCGTCACAACCTCATTGGCTGATAATGGTTCATGTGGATCACGCAGTGTGGGACGTTGGATTTAAATGATATCGCATGGTGCATATTAGCTCATACCGATTCGGTTAAGTGATCTATCCTACCGCTTGGATCTAGATCTAACGGTCACAGTGCACTAACCAAAGTCTGGCGGCGCCAGCTCGACAGCGCGCGACGAAGACTTTTTGGTGACTACAGGAAGCGATGAAGATGGGGAAGAAGCTCACTGGCTTCGCAGGGTCGCGCTGATACTCCACGTTGTCGTAGGAGGGCAGGAGGCGCACGGTGTTGACGATAATCACTCACCGGAGTTCCTGCTGCCGTCGGGTGCGCTCGGGTCTTATCGAAGACGATGCTAAAAACCACGGGAAGACCAAAGGAGAGAGGCATTAGATGCGGGTGAGAGAGGCGAGTACATGAGTGTCATCGAGAGGGAGGGGCAAGGTCAGAAACTACCAGGGGGCTCGACGGAGTTGCAGCAGACAGCGGCGGCGCTCTGTCATCGTTGTTGCCGAGGCTGTGGGGCACGCGCGGGCGAGCTAGGGTCACTGGGAGATGATCATAGCGATGGGGGTCAGACTAGTGTGAGCCAGGGGCAGTGGGGAGGTCGGGGCTGACCGGAATTTTCATGGAGGCTCGCCGGAGCAGCAACGGTGTGGCCAACGATTCTTGCAGCCTGGTGGCTCTCTGGTAACGGTGTCTGAGGGGAAAGGAAGGGAAGGGGAGGTGATTAAATGGGTGAGGTCACGGGGCGAGTTACTGGCGCATTCAACGTGTATCGATTGATTCATTCAACGGCAGAAATGGCCGGGGAGAATTGGGGGCGGGTTTCACGCGAGGAAGACGATGCTGATGTGGATGCGGGCCCACAAAGTCAGTGAGTGAGGAGGTATGGTTTCGAGTGAGAAAACAATTCGTGCGGGAAGAAAGAGACGGCTGCCGGGTGGGCTGCTGTTGGGCCTGTTGGGCTAGCTGGGCTAGGTTAGGTTAGTGGGTTTGTCTGTTTTTATATTTTTTTCTTTCGTGATTCTTTTTCCTTTTTCTATTTCTATTTTCTGTTTGATTTGGTTCAAATGTTTTGAACAATTATTTGAATTCAAATATTTATCAAATCTTTTTAGTAGGTTTTATTTATTCATTAGTGTGTTAAATAATTCACTTTGAATTATTTAAAATATTTTAATATGATTTAATATTCATTTAAAAGAGGCTTTTGTCTTTATTTAAATGAATTTGAATATGTTTCCAACCATATAATTCTATTTAATCAATCCTTTATTCTTTTTAAGTTAATTGGATAACTTCTAATCCACTTTGGCTATTTTCAATTATTTTTCTCATGATTTATTTAATCATTTATAATAGGTATTTTGTCCTTATTCAATTTAAATAAGGTTCAAATCCATATAATTTTTTATTCAAATAACCTTTATTCCTTTATTTTATTTGGATTGTCTTTATTCCATTTGCTTATGGATTTAATTCAAGTTTTAAATTGTCTTCTAAATAATTTTCTTGGGATTTATTATTTAGTTTAGGCAATTTGTCTTTATTTTAATAATATTGAATATGGTTTTAATCCATATAGTTTTATTTAAATAATATTTATTCTTCTTTATTATTTAATAAACTTTCATTTGTTTATGGATTTGGCCAAGATTTAATTTGGCTTTTAAATATTCCTTATTTATTATTTCTTTCTTTGCCTTATAAAATCCATATCATTTTATTTATAGATCCAAAATTGGTGATTCCAATTTGTATAATTTTATCTAATATTTTCTTATCTTTTTAAATCCTTTTAAGATTATTTTGCTCACAATTTGGTATGGATTTTAGCTAGGAGCTTTATTAGCTTTGGAATTTATTTTATTTTATCTTATTAAATTCATAAGTTTTTATCCATGGCTCCAAATTAAATGAAACCAATTTCTATGGTTTTATAATATTTTTTTTATCATTTGAATCATTTATAAATGTTTGCTGCTGAATGTTTATATGGATCAAATCCATAGTTTTAGGGAAATCTTGAACATGATTTTCTTCCATTAGGGTTTTGCTTTATTTCCCCAAGTGTTTTAAATTCAAGATTCTTTCTATGAATAAAATGCATTTTATGTTTGGAAGTGATTTCTTTCATTGATGAATGCATTTCAGTTGATTGAAATTTTGTTGGATTCCCTTTTTATTCAAATTTTGTTCAATAAGGGTTTTGATGTTTCAGTTTAGAAGAAAAAAGTTTCTTTTCACCCTAAATTTCAATAATTAATTCTTTTGTTTATTAATTTTTCACATTTCAAAATTTGGAAAATTTTAGGATGTGACAGGCTACCACCCTTAAAAAAAATCTTGTCCCGAGATTTGGGAAGGCTAGAGGTTAAAAGTTGGATTGAAGACAACTAGGGTACTACCACCCTTAAAAAGATTTTCATCTAGAATACATCTTGGCTTACTTGGGATCTTGATGTATCTTCTCTGGACAGTTGTTTGCATAATGGCCTAGCTCTTTGCATTTGAAACATGTGATAGTGCTGATGTCTCTCATGGGTTTGCTTGTCTTGTATTTCTCCTTTTCTGGAAAATGTGATGCATGATGGCCTAGTTCCTTGCATTTTTGGCACATCACTTGGCTAGCATCCTTCTTCATCTTTAGTATCATTACCTCTTGTTTGTTTCCTTCGCTCTTCTTCTTTTCTGGACATTTATTGGCATAGTGTCCCATCTCTTTGCAATTGAAACATTGCACCTGGATATTGTCATTCTTCTTCTTGGTTTTCTCCAAAGCTAGGAGTTCTTCTAGTTCATGTTCTTCATATCTCACCTCAAAGGTGGGAAACTTCCTCAGGTCCTTGAATGATTCCTAGGATAACATCCATGTTTCCTCTTTTGTCCACCAAGGTGAGTCACAATGTATGGAGGTGCAACCTGAGATTTGCCTTTGTCTTCATCCTTCTTGGTAGAAGTTGTTCCCCCATGGAGTTTTCCAAACATTTGATGTTTTCCATCTTGTTTCATCTGTTGAACTATAGGATAGATGGGGCATTGGGTAGGGACATGATCATTTCCTTCACATAGGAAACAAGTAACTTGAGATGTGGGGCATTGTTTAGTTGGATGTTTCTCTTCACAATTAGGGCATTGATCCACATGCTCTTTGTAAGTGTGTTCCACGTCTCCACAAATATTGCAAGATTGAGTTCCTTCTATAATATCATCCTTTATATTATTGTTGTCACAATCACTTTGGAAAAGGTTGTTTCTCATGTTGATCATTTGATTGGTCATCCTTTGCAACAATTGGGATTGGGTTTCCAAAAACTTTTGCATGGTTGGGTCTAACTCATTGTTGTTGTCTAAAAACTGAGTGGTCACTTGATTCAACTGGGTTTGGGTTGCTAGCAGTTGTTCTCTCATGTGCATCTCTTGGTTGTTGTTGTTGTCACCATCCTTGATGTTGGAGTCTCTTGGAGAAGTCATATGTTTGGGTTGGATTGGGATTAGAGTAGGTAAAAGATTCCTAGAGAAAGAATTCTACTCACACACAACAAATCACACAAGCAATGTGCAAGCAATCACAATCAAACATTCCACTCAAACAACAAGATTCAAACATATTTTTAGGCAATAAAATATTTTTGCTACACCTCATAAGTTGGTGTGATCAATAAATTTATCTAAACTAAACACTAGTATGGTGGTCCAAATATATGGTTCACTTGAGATCATTTCATTCTTCTTAGTTGTTTCTTCTTGAGTAAGATCATGGTATCCTTGGAAAAATTCTTGCATCTTGGTCACAAACTTCAAAGCTGATGATGGTTCCTTCTAGGTTGTGTATCCTTAGTCTTCCAAGTCTTGAGTATCATTTATTGTCTCACTTGTAGTCCTTAGTGATATCTAAGTTTAAGTCCTTGGTGAAACTAAAGTTAAGTTCATTGGTGATGTTGAAGTCATCGGTGATGGTGAAGTCTTTTCTCATGTTCAAGTCTTTGCTCAAGTTGAGGTTTTTGTCCAACAAGTTGAAATGGAAGAGATGTATATTCAAAACTAAAAAGGTTGAGTAAAGAGTTTACAATATTTTTTGTAAATAAGTTTGAAAAAATACAACTCCTATTTTCTAAGGGGTTTTGTCCAATCCTAGGGTTACAATCCTACAGGCAACACAGTGCTCTGATACCATCTATAGAAGTCCCAACCTGATAAGGTAGAGATCCCTGTGTTTACAATGCTAGTCCCTGGATCAATAACTAGCATCCATAGTTTAAGATGTAATATCAAGAAACAAAGGTCATAATACAACTTTATAACCAGGAATAAAATAATTCATTACATCTTACATAGCTCATTTGGCTATCTCATTACAATGCAGAAGAAATATATATAGCATGGAGTCCTTCATCTTCAAAGTGCCACAGGCAATCATGTTGGTTTTAGACTTGTAATCCTATTCACCACACTTCACTAACATCAAACAAACCTGCAACATAATAAGTTATGACCACAAGGGTCAATACATTTGAATTGTATTGGCAAGTGATACTATGGTAGAGTAGTGGTATCTATCATCTATATGCATTTGGCTAAGTGGATCTTAGGCTTGCTTTGCTCAAAATAAGGTTTTCCTTATCAGTTGAAAAACACTAAGTTTTTGTTTCTCAAAATCACCCAAGGAACAACCAATATGAATTGTTAACCTTTACCCTTGTTCAACCACAAGTTTTTAACTTAGAAATTGGGATGAGGAGATCCTTGATAGCTTCCATGTCTTGATGCTCAAATTGACCATTGCCGAGGACACGACTAAGTACTTAGATTTTACTCTCTCGAGAGGTGGTGCACTTTCCCCACAAGACTCGACATGCATCAAGACAAGATCTTTCAGAAGCCTTCCCTTAGACCAAATGGACGTGCTCCATCCTATCACCCCTACCACCTTCTGTCCATCTGGCTAAATTATTGCAACCTATATGATCCAGGCAGAGCCCATATTGCTATGTGGCTGCACTTGAAGCTTCTCAACATTTGACATCTCAAATCTCTTTATTCCTGGGTGGCTTTCCACAAGTGTGATACACAAGTTATCGCCAGTTTACTGGCCCTGTGTAACCACTCATCATAAATCCATTCTCACCATTCCACCCAGGTGATTCATTCACATAGTTGTTTTATTAAACAAAACACAATTCATAGACTTAGAAATATTTCATAGCATGAATGTAATCCACCCTTGGTTTCTACTATCTAAGCTAAGCATGATAGTAGTAAGGATCTTAACTTAGGGAGAATTTTACTAAGGCATCATCTACTAGGATTTCCCAAGGCATAACATTCTTAGTAAAATTCCATGCAAGTCCTACTCAAAATATCACTAATGCATAGTGAAAATAATAGGAAAAAATGTATGAAGCACCACTTGCCTTTTTGGTAGAGAAACTAAGTTCACTCCTTGATCTTGCAATTGTCACACTCTTCAAGGTTCACTACAATTCAATCAAGGCACAAATTCAAACTAGCATTCAAACAATTCATCCCATAAAACAATAAAAGCAAAACAATGCATGCAACCATGAAAAAGATTGTTTTATTTGAAAATGTGGTTTCTAATAAGGTTGTAAACATTTTAAAACACTTATTGGTTAATTATAAAAGTGGCAAAACTATTTAAAAACAAGTTAGTGAAAATGGCCAGTTTAAATTATCTTTGTTTTGCTAGAAATGATTTAAATCAAAGTAATAATTTCTAGTGTTTGCCAAATATATTTTTAAACAATAATATTAGTGTTTATGGTCAAAGTGTTTTAAAAAAATCTCTTTGCAAAAGGTTTCACCCAAAAAATCATTTTTAAATCAAAGCGACATTTTATTTTACTAGAAATGCCTTTAATCAAAGTAATAATTTTCTAGGGTTAATAAAAAAACATTTAAATCCAAAACTTAGTGTTTAGGGTCAGAGAGTTTAGATCAAACCATTTGCAAAAGGTTTTACTCAAAAATTAATTTTAGAATAATTTTTATACTCAAAATAGGCCTAGATAAGTTTCTGCAAAAATATCTAAGTTTCCAGAAGCAAAATACTAAACTAAGGACATGGTTGTAAATTTCACATTTTTGTGAATCCATTGATATAAAATTTGTAAAATTTGGCCAATCAGAACAAATTTATGGAATTTACAAATTCAAACAACTAATAGATATTTTCTGTTTTTAAAACAAAAGACAGGCCACGCGTCACAACCTCATTGGATGATAACGGTTCATGTGGATCACGCAGTGTGGGACGTTGGATTTAAATGAGATCGCACGTTGCAGATTAGCTCATATTGATTCAGTTAAGTGATCTATCCTACTATAAGACCCCACCTTTGTAAAGGTAAAGGTCGCTGTGATTGCAATGCTAGTCCCTGGATCAAATGCTAGCATCCACAGTTTAAGATGAAGTACACAGAAACAAAGGTCATTATTACATCGTCATTCTAGAGATAACATACTCTTTTACAACTCCATAGCCAAAGGCTAGAGCAAGAGTTTAACTTAACAAAATAAAATAAAGTCTTCATCATCATGTGCCATAGGCAAACATGTTGAGTGTAGACTCACAACCCTAATCCTCATAAGAGTAACCTACAACATCACAAGTTACAACCATAGTGGGTCAATACATTGGAATAGTATTAGCAAGTGATACCTTAGTAGAATAATAGTTTCTAGCTTCTATATGAATTTGGATAAGTGTAGCTTAGGCTTGTTTTTCTCAAAATAGGTTTTTCCTATCAGTTGAAAACACTAAGTTTTTGTTTGACAAAGCTCCCAAGGAACCACCAATAGACATTGGTGAACCTTTACCCTTGTTCAACCACAAGTTTTTAACTTAGAAATTGGGATGAGGAGATCCTTGATAGCTTCAGTGTCTTGATGCTCAAATTGTCCATTGCCGGGGACACGGCTAAGTACTTAGATTTTTCCTTCTCGAGAGGTGGTGCACTTTCCCCACAAGACTTGACATTCATCAAGACGAGACCTTTCAGAAGCCTTCCCTTAGACCAAATGGACGTGTTCCAACCTATCACCCTACCACCAACTATCCAAATGGCTAAGTTATTGCAACCTATATGATCAAGGCAGAGCCCATATGCCATGTGGTTGCACTAGAAGCTTCTAAACACTAAGTATCTCAAATCCCTTTGTTCCTGGGTGGCTTTCCACAAGTGTGATACAAAAGGTAAACTATAGATATGGGCCTTGTGTAACCACTCAACACAAACCATCACACCATTCCACCCAGGTGATTCATTCACTTAGTTGTTTTATTAAGCAAAAACACAAGTCAAAAGACTTAGAAAAATTTCCATAGCATGAATATATTCCACCCTTGTTTGCTATTAGCTAGGCTAAGCATGGAAAAAGCAAGTATCTTAACTTAGAGAAAATTCTAACAATTCTACAACTACTAGGATTTCCCAAGCATAGCATATAGATACTTAGCAAAAATTATCATGCAAGCCCTATACAAAATTCCACTAATGCATAGTCAAAATATTGGGACAAAAATATGAAGCACCACTTTCCTTGGTAGTTGGGGGAGTAGCAACAATCCTCACAATCACAATCACCACTAGCACCAAAATCTATACATAAAATAATAGTACCAAATTCATATTTCAAATAATCAAGAGAAAATATATGAATGCATGGAAATTCTATGTGATGATTTTCCTAAACAAATCAAGACAAGTAAAACATTACTGAATCACTTAAATAAACATTTAGAGTCTAAATAAACTTAATTTGGCTTTAAAAACATTTTCTAAATAATTTTTATACACAAAATAAGCCTACAAATGTCTCTGCATAAAATTCTATCTTAATAGAGGCAAAATACAAAACCAAGCAGGCAGATGTGTAGGATTTAATTTTGTGAATCCACTGATATATTATTTGTACTTTTTGGATAAACAGCACAAAAGTTATGAATTTTACAAATTTAATCATTCAAAATTCATTTCTGAACTTTAAACAGACAGGCTAGGACATGTGGAATATTTCTATTGGCTGGTACCATTTCGCACGCATCATGCTCTATGGACCACAGGATTTAAGGTAAATCGCACAGCTCAGATCTAATCATACCCTTTCGCTAAGTGATCTAATCTGGAGCGCTGGATCTAGATCTAACGGTGTCTGATCAATCGACCATGGACGGGCGACGCAAATGGGCACTGGCGGCGGCGGCGCTACTGGCGATGATGCTTCACCGATTCTAGAGAGGGTTAGGGGTGAGGGTGTTTCTTACCAGACTCGCGAGTTGTCGTGGGAATGACCACGGCAGATGCTGCAACCAGCAGCGAATAGTAGAACATGGGGCAAGGGCGGCCAGCCATCTGCGGTGCGAGATGAGGGCGGATACACAAGGATTTACCCATGTTCGGCCCCCCGGAGGGTAAAGACGTACTCCTGCTAGATTGTATTATGGTGAGAGTACAATGGGGCGAGCTCGGCGGCTAGGCAGCGAGTCGCTTGGGTGTATGATGGAACGTATCATCTACGCGCCCTCTAGGGAGGTTTATATAGACTCACCCCCCTAGGTTTTACAGATCTCAACCAAATCAGTTAAGGTTTCAGCGATCGTTTAACCTAATCCGACTGGGCCTATCTACGCTTCTGGGCCTTCAGCTTCCAGTCGCTTGATTCCACGCCAGTTCTTGATCCAGTCGCCGTTCCGCAGGTCCACTCGCAGCGCCGCTGGGCGATCGAACGCCCCTGGGTATACCCCGGTAGGCATATCCCCATCAGTAGTCCCTGAGGTCGTCGTTGATTGGTCGCAGGTGGTCGCTGGCAGTCGGTGTATACGGCTCCAATGCTGACGCCTAGTCGAATCGGCGGCGGACTCCTGAATAAAGGAAAAACTAGTTATTCTAGTCGCACTAGTGGCGACTGATCGGGTCGCAGCTCGGCGAACGGGTCGGCGAATATTCAGTCACTGTTGTAGTGATCGGGTCGGCGAATAATCGAGTCGCGCGGAGCGACGAGTCGAGTGGATGAAGTTGGACCGTCAAGTGGGGTCAAAAATAGTCGTTGGGGTAATCCAACGGTAACTTTTGGCGTAATCACCGCGTAGTAACGGCTCCCGAAATTGGCGGGCAACAACTGCTATATAAGGAGAATGACAGGCGAGCGGGGAAACACTCCTTCATCTTTCCTCCGATATCTCCCATCTCCGTTTCCACTCCGCATCGCGACCCAACCGATCTAGAGAGCCCCGACCTCCACAAATCTTCCAACCAATGGCCCCCTCCACCGAACCATGGGGCCGATCCAAGTGCACCAGAGCACTACTGGCGTCCTTCGAGGAGGCCGGGATCCTGCACGCCGTCAGATGGCGCATCCCTGCGGCCGGAGAGGTGACTCCGGACCCGCACGAGGGAGAATTCATTTGCTTCACCAGCCACCTGGAGCAGGGGCTGGGATTTCCTACTTCTCTCTTCTTCCGGCGCTTCTGCGCCTTCTACGGGATCCAGCCATCGGACCTGGGCCCGCATAGCATCGAGCAGCTCACCATTTTTGTGGCGTTCTGCGAGTGCTATCTAGGCTGCAGGCCGTACTTCCCTTTGTGGCAATATCTATTCCATGGGAGGATTAGTCGTGAAGAATCAGGCGGCCCAATGCTGGCTGCGGGTGGCCTGACGTTTCAGCTAAAGTCGAAGGCGTCGTTCTTCGACCTGATGCTGCCGACTAAAGCGGCAAACGAGTGGAAGAAATCCTGGTTCTACGTCACCGAGGCGACCCCAGACGGAGAGGTGTAACTTCCAAGGTACTCCGCCAACCGGCCCGAACCGCGTTGGCTCCAGGTCGGCAAGCTCCCGCTAGACCAGCGGATGGTTGTCGACGAAATGTTGCAAACCATCCGCGGCCCAAAGAAGAAGGGCCTCCAAACCATCAATCTTTACAACTGCTGGATCGGGCGGCGGCTCGTGCCTTTGGCCAGCTGCGACCATTATATGTACGAGTATGCGGGAAGGGACGACCCGACAAAATACTGCCTCGCCGAGTGGAAACTCGAAGACTACATCTTGGCCCTGAAGAAGATCACCCAAGCGGCGTACCTGGACGCAAAGTCTGGGGTCGCCCCCTATACCGCAAGGCGCCCAGCTCCCATGGTAAGTCTCCATCTTCATCACCATTCACAGTCGCAGATGATGCAGTCGTGGTTATGCTGACGTTGTTTCATTTTTATTGTAGTTGTTCCAACTGGTGGAAGGATGGCTCCCACCCGCAGACGACGAAAACTCGAGCTCGTCAGTTCAGGACGGGAGCGAGTCGCCACCCGCCAAAGGCAACGTCGGGAGCGACGCGGGTGATGACGAAGATGACGACGAAGACGAGCCCGTGGAAGACGCCGCCCCGATGGTTCGCCAAACTCGCGGGAAACATCAGGGCGAGCTCGAGGCGAGTAGGAGCCTCGAACCTCACGATGACGATGACGACGAGCTACACGAGCACACCTCGCGTCGTGAGGCTACACCGTCGAAGAAGAAGAAGAAGGAGGTGAAGGCTCCGCCAAGGAGGAAGACGAATCCGGCGAAGCAGGCGTCTCCGCCTCGTTCTGCGACTAGTTCCGACGCAACCAACTCGGCTAAGGGTGAAGCGGCACATACGACAGCAGCACCGGACGCCGCCACCCTCCTGGATGAGGTACCTCTGGCCTCGCTTCCACCCCCATTCGCCCCGGTCTCTGGGTTGGGGGCTATTCCAGCCGCAGCAGCTTCGCCTCCCAGGAGAGCTCCCGCAGACGTCATCACGGAGGCTCCTGCCGCGACCTCATCTTCGAAGAGGCCCTCTGTGTCTTGGGCACACGACGTGTTCAAGATGGGACTCAGTCGGAAACTGGGCCCCGAGCTAGAGAAGTCGGCCAGTATCCGCACGGGACTGCGGTTCATACCAGTCGCCAAGTAAGTCTCGTTCGTCTGCTTGCCTTCCGTTGTAATCGGACAATTTTGCTCATATCGTTGTTTCACAGGACTGGAGTTAAAAAGATCGGCCACCCTTCCGTGGCCAAGGTTCCGCCAGTCGTCGCCGAGGAGGACCCCTCACAAAAGAGGAAAGCTGATGAGGTCGCTGCTCCCGCAGACAGCGCTAAGAGGGCGAAGGGAGATAATGTCGTCACAGTCTCTAACGACACGACGGTTGCTCCAAGCGATCCTCCGACTGCGGCGGAGGTGGCCTTGAAGACCAAGGAGGTTGTTTCCTCGCCCGGAGTGGCCGAGCCGACTCCTAGTGGCGCCAGGGCATCGGCTGCGACCTTCCCCGCTTCATGGCCAAAGCAGCCACAGCGAGTGGCGCAGCGCCGATGAGCCAAAAGCCTGGGGTCGCCGAGACAGAGGTCGAGCAGCGTCGCAGACACACTCCAGCTCTACTTGTGTCTGTGGACGCGCTACAACTCCACGGAATGCTGGGCGCAGCCATACAGTTATGTCCAGTCCCCGAGGATCGGGCCAGTGAATTTCAGTGGTCGGATTCTTTTAGTGGTTTTTGTAGCGTCCAGTCCCTGAGTGCCTAGTCGCTGAATTTCAGCGGGTGGGCACTTAGGATTTTTGATCTCCAGTCCCCGAGTGCCTAGTCGTTGAATTTCAGCGGGTGGGCACTTAGGATTTTTTATCTCTATTCCCCGAGTGCCTAGTCTCTGAATTTCGGCGGGTGGACACTTAGGATTTTTGATCTCCAGTCCCCGAGTGCCTAGTCGCTGAATTTCAGTGGGTGGGCACTCAGTATTCCATTGTTGTTGACTGTTTGATTTGTGCGCAGGGCTTGCAGCGTGAATCAGCCGATCGGCTCGCTGCAAAGTGTCGCATGGAGAAGGAACTTGTTTTCGTCCAAGAAACGAACAAGGGACTCCAAGCAATTGCTGCCAAGGCAGAGGAGGTCCGCCAGGGCCTTGTCCCAGCAGGTGAGCTGACGGTGGCTCAATCTGCTTTGAGTACAGCCGAGAAGCGGATCACTGATCTGGAGCGTGAGCTCAAGGAGGCGAAGGCAGAGGCGAGCTCGGCGGATGGGCGAGCGAAAGCTGCTGTTACGGCTGCCGCTGAAGAGCGAAAGGTCTCTGACGCCATCGTTGTTGGGCTGCAGAATGACTTCTCCTTGCTTCAAAGTTTCATCACGGGCCTCTGCCGTCCTTTAATTGGTAAACTTGTCTTCCTCTGCCTGTAATAGTTGTATTGTGGAGTCGTTGTTGTACTCATTGCCGACCTCTGTCCGCAGGTCGGATTATTGACAGCTCGGAGGAGGCACAATCGTACGATGCGCGGCAGTGTGTGACCACTCTGGTCGACTCGGCCGCGTTGTCCGCGACCTGCATCCAAGCATATCTTCAGGAGATATCGCCCATAGAAGTGATTCCCAGTGACCTCGTCCAAGTATGGCGGTATCTAGAGAAGGCGCCGGCAGTCGTCGAGTTCATGACGCGGTCGGCCTTCTGTCGCGGGGCGGCGACGGCTCTCAGCCTTGGGCTTGATCACTTCCCGGAAGACTTCGACCTTGATGATGTGACGAGTGGCTACCCCTCGTCGACGGGCTCTGTAGAGATTGCCGAGGTGCTGAAGATGACGGATCGGGCCGCGGTGTATTCCGATCGCGTCTGGGTGATGGGCGACCTCCTCCCCTATCAGGAGATGACTGTCGCCCCCAACGACCCTGAGCCGAAGCATCGGTACTTCAAGGTCGAGCAGCCGTTCCGTGCAGCGATGGCGGGTGATTTGACGACATACCCGTCGAACCCGTACACGCCCTTCATTCGCAACCGCAGGGGTGGTGGCGAGTCGCCGTCGAAACCTGCGGAGTAGAAACATTGTGCCCTGGGGCGTTAGTGACAATTGGCCATTGGACTCAACTTGTATTTTGGAACGACTTTGGTCTGCTATAATGAAACTTCGTGTTATTTTGTGAATTGTTTCGTGATTTTGAATGCTGATTGGATGAGTCCCCGAGCGCGTCCGCCCTTTTTATGGGGTTTACCTCGTTTGTTATGTGTTTGTGATTTTGAATGTTTTGTCAGTTGTTTTTCTATTGAGGTCGACTCGCCCGAGCTCGGAGAGCCAGTCGCAGGGCGACTCCCGTGGGTTCTCTTTTACTTGACCGTTTTCCCTTGCGCAAACGAGGTCGGGTGGTCGAGTCCCCGAGCGTGGTACTTGGTGGTTCTAGTCGCAGCTTCAGGGTAGGTGAGGATTGAGTGCGTTAGAGTAAGCGCGTTACTCCTGCCTGATCGGAAGGATCAGTCGCGTGGTGAGTCCTGGACACGCTCTCATACTTAGCGTTTTTCCCTAGTCGCTCGTGCTCGACTGGTCGTCAGTCCCCGAGCGTGGTACTTGGCCGTTCGAGTCGCTGTGCCGAGGACGCGGAGTACCTTGGTCGCTGTGAGGAGCGAGGGCAGTTGTCTTGGCTCGTTAATCCAGTCGAGCTAGGCGACTCCAATGGGGATCCGGGTTGGCGTTTTTCGTGGACGTTACGAGTCCTGGGTTAACCCAGTGCCCTCGGAGCGCACTACTTGGCCGTGCCGGTCGCTGTACCAGAGGTTGACTTCTGCGGTTAGCTTGACGCTGTTATTACGAGTGCGAGTGGCACAAGATACGAAGAGTAGACGCAGTTTGCGGTAACCAATCTATTTTATTTCATAGAAGGTGGAGAGTACATGTATGGGGTTCTAGGAGTAGAATTTCTGTAGGAGGTTTACATTCCACGGTCGCTTGACGTCGAGTTTCCCGTCTCCTCAGACGTCGGTGAGGTAGTAGGCGTCGTTGCCAAGGACTCGTCCGATGGCGAATGGTCCCTCCCAAGGGGGGAGAGCTTGTGCATGCCCTTCTTGTCCTGGATGAGGCGTAGCACCAGATCGCCTTCCTGGAAGGTGCGAGTCCGTACTCGCCGGCTATGGTAGCGGCGGAGCCCTTGCTGGTAGAAGGCGGTGCGGGAGCGAGCTAGGTCGCGTGCCTCGTCGAGTTGGTCGACTCCATCCTGGCGTGCGAGTTCGTTTGCGGCCTCCATGTAGTCGTGCTCTAGGTCGGTGGGCATGACTGTCTCGGCGCCATACACCATGAAGAAGGGGGTGAACCCTGTCGACCTGTTGACGGAGGTGCGGATGCCCCAGATGACGGAGGGTAACTCCTCGACCCAGCACCCGGCGGTGCGCTCGAGTGGTACTTGGAGCCGTGGCTTCAGGCCATGGAGGATGCTTTGGTTGGCTCGTTCCGCCTGGTCGTTGGAATCCGGATGAGCGACTGAGGCGAGGTCGAGTCGGATGTGTTGTTCCTCGCAGAACTCGGCCATGGATCCTTTGGTGAAGTTGGTGCCATTGTCCGTGATGATGCTGTTTGGGAACCCGTAGCGATAGATGAGCTCGCATAGGAACTTGGTGGTGGTCTTCCCATCGCATTTCTGGACTGGCTTGGCCTCCACCCATTTGGTGAATTTGTCGACTGTGACCAAGAGGTGGGTGAAGCCGGAGGGGGCCTTCTTGAAAGGGCCTACCATGTCCATACCCCCACACGGCAAACGGCCAGGTGATGGGGATTGTCTTGAGCGCCGAGCTCGGCACGTGGGTCTGGTTGGCGTATTTCTAGCACCCGGCGCACCGCTGGACAATGTCGACGGCGTCTGCGTGTGCGGTGGGCCAGTAGAAACCGTGTCGCATAGCCTTTGCGACCAGAGAGCGAGCACCGGCGTGGTGGCCGTAGTCACCGGAGTGGATGTCGTGGAGGATTTTGCGTCCCTCAGCGGGTTGGACGCAGCGTTGGAACACGTCGGTCATGCTGCGCTTGTGGAGCTCGCCGTCGATGATGACGAATGATTTGCAGCGGCGTGCTATCATCCGGGTGTTTGTTTCGTCTGTTGGCAAGGTGCCTCCCTCCAGGTAGGCCATGTACGGCGTAGTCCAGTCCTATGGCTCGGCGATGAGTGCGACTAGGGCTGCCTCTGGTTGCAGCAGGACTCCGATGTCGATCTCCCTTGGGGGAGGGACGGAAGGCTTGGTGATGGTGTCGAGGAAGACGCCGGCGGGTGGTGCGAGTCAAGCCGAGCCGATACGAGAGAGTGCGTCGGCCTCCTCGTTCTTCCGCATGTCGATCCACTTGATGGAGTAGCCTGCGAAGTGTCCGACCAGCTTGTCCACTGCTTGGCGGTATGCCGCCATGGTGGGGGAGACGGCGTCGCAGGTGCCAGCGACTTTCCCAGCGGCGAGGTCGGAGTCTCCGTAGCAGCGTAGGCGGTTGACATTCATCTCCTTGGCAGCTCGCATGCCGTGGAGTAGTGCCTCGTATTCGGCCATGTTGTTGTTGCAGGGGTGAAGTCGAGGTAGAGGACGTAGCGTAGCTTGTCGCCCTTCAGAGAGGTTAGCACGATCCCTTCTCCAGCACCGTCCGCATTCTTGGAGCCGTCAAAGTGTAAACTCCAGTAGTGGAGGTATGGCAGCTTTTCTGGCTGCTGGGCCTCCTCCCAGTCAGCGATGAAGTCCGCGAGAGCCTGCAACTTGATCGCTTTGCGCAGCTCGTACTTGATGTTGTGGACGCCAATCTCGACGGCCCACTTGGCGACTCGCCCGGTCGCCTCACGGTTGCGGATGATGTCCTGCAACGGTGCTGAGGAGATGACCATTATCGGGTGCTCCTGGAAATAGTGTGGCAGTCGCCGCTGTGCTCTGAAGACCGCGTATACCAGTTTCTGGTATTGCGGGTAGCGCCGGCGTGAATCGGTGAGGACCTCGCTGATATAGTACACTGGTCGCTGCACTGGGCGTTCCTTTCCTTCCTCTGGTCGCTCGACGACCATGACGGCGCTGACGACGCGCTCGGAAGCCGCGACGTAGACCAGCATGGGTTCCTTGTCGACGGGGGCGGCGAGTAGCGGTGCTGCGAGTAGCACCTTCTAGAGGTCGCGGAGTGCATTGTCCGGCTCCTTGTCCCACTGGAAGGTGGGGTTCTTCCGCATCAGGCGGTATAGGGGCATCGCCTCTTCACCCAATCGGGGGATGAAGCGACTGAGAGCCGCGACTCACCCGGCCAGCTTCTGGACGTCGCGCAGGCACTCGGGTTTGCCGAGTCGAGCGATCGTGTCGATCTTGGTGGGATTATCCTCGATCCCGCGCTTGGAGACGACGTATCCCAGTAGCGACCCTGCTGGTAGACCGAAGGTGCATTTGCCTGGTTTAGCTTTATCTTGTATTTCCACAGGTTGGCGAACGTTTCCGCCAGGTCGGCGAGTAGGTCGCTCTGGCGAGCGGACGTCACTACCACATCGTCGATGTAGACGTGGATAGTGCGGCCAATTTGGCTCGCAAGTCACTCCTGCATACACCGCTGGTAGGTCACCCCGGTGTTCTTGAGGCCGAAGGTCATGGCAGTGTAGCATAAGGCTCCAAATGGCGTGATGAACGCCGTCTTCTCTTCGTCCTCAACGGCCATTTTGATCTGGTTGTACCCAGAGTAGGCATCGAGGAAGCATAGCGACTCCGAGCCCGTGGTGGAATCGATTATTTGGTCGATCCGCGGGAGGACGAATTGTTCCTTCGGACAAGCGCTGTTTAAGTTTGTGTAATCGATACACATCCTCTAGGTCCCATTTTTCTTCTCGACCAGGACTGGGTTTGCTAGCCACTTGGAGTATTTGATTGGCCGGATGAAGCCTGCAGCGAGTAGATGCTGCACCTCCTTGGCGATTGCTCGGCGACGCTCTTCATTGAAGGGCCGCAGGGACTGCTTAACAGGTCGCACTTTGGGGCCGGTGTTGAGTTTGTGCTCAGCAAGTTCCCTAGGGACACCAGGCATGTCAGAGGGCTTCCATGCGAAGATGTCCCTGTTCTCACGGAGGAACTCGATGAGCGAGCCTTCCTATGCTGGGCTCATGCCCGTCCCGATCGTCACCATCTGGCTGGAGTCGCCTGGGACCAGCTCGACGGTGCGGGTATGCGTCGTTGCCTCGAAGGCGGAGGTGTTACCTCCCTCCGAGTTGGGCTTCTTGAGTATGGTGGGGTCGTCGTTGTTGACCCCGCTCGCGTATTTGGCAAGCTCGTCGGCGTGGTTGGCTTCTGCCGCAATGACGGCGTCGGCGAGTTCGGCTCCTTTGGCCTCGCACTCGGCGGCCATGTCGGGGTCGCCGTGGATGGTGATGACGCCACGCGGTCCGGAGAGATTCATCGCATTGTACGCGTGGTGGGGCGCCACCATGAACTTGGCGAACGCCTGGCGCCCCAAGACGCAGTGGTAGGGGTTGTCGAAGGGCACCAGCTCAAAGACGATCCGCTCGGTGCGGAAGTTTGCCGGTGTGCCAAAGGTGACTGGCAGCGTGACCTTGCCAATCGGGTACACCTTCTGACCGGGGACGATGCCGTGGAATGTGGTGTAGGTCGTCTCGACCATCGACTGCGGGAGCCACAGTCGCCTGAAGGTGTCCAGGTACAGGATGTTGATGGAGCTGCCGCCGTCCATCAATGTCTTGGGGAGCCAGTAGTCTCCCACCTTGGGCTTGGCCACCAGGGCGACTCGGCATGGGTACTCGATTCGTGGCGAGTGGTCCTGGCGGCTCCAAGTGACTGGTTGCTCGACCAGTTGAGGAACTGGGGAACGTCCACCTGGGCCACCGTGTTGACGGCGACGGCGCGGGCGATGACCTTCTTCTCGCGCTTCGTGTTGAAGCCTGTGAAGATGTGGAGCGAGCCGGCCACGCTGCCGAATTTTCCGCCGTTTGGCGGGTTGTTGTCGGGGTCTTACCGCGCTCGTCGTGCCTTCTCGATCTCCTTGAGAGAGTGGCAGTCAGCGGTCGTGTGCGTGGCGGGCTTTCCTTCCCTGCTGTGAAATACACAAGGTTGGTTAAGGAGGCCCTCAGGGTCGAACCTTGGTTTCGCCTTGTAGTTGTCGTCGTTGCGGCATTGCCCCCTCGTCACGGCGGAAGCTCTTGGGCTCGCGCTGCGCGTACCAAGTGTTGGCGACGAAGTCGACTCGCCCGTCACTGCGGCGCTTGCCGGTGAGGCGAGTGTTGCTGTAGCGTAGATCGGATCGTCGTCCGTTGTCGTTGTCGCTCGTGCAGCGTTGTCCTCCCGACTCGTCGTTGGTTTCTTGGTTTGGGTCTTCCTCCGCGTATCTTTTGGGGATCTCTAGGAGATCCGGTATGTTGTCTAGTGTGCGGTATGCTCGTTTGAGCTTGGCGACCAGGGGCTCGTAGCGGCACGAGGTCTTGAAGCAGTGGATTGCAGTGTCTAGGTGGATACCGACCGCGTTGTACCACAGTTCTTGCCACCGTTGGACCCAGTTGCGGGTCGACTCACGAGGTCCCTGGACGCTTCGTTCTAGGTCCTCGATGGTGGTGGAGCGGGTGTATGAACCCTCGAAGTGCCTGACGAAGGCGTCGTGCATCTCTTCCCAGGAGTCGATGCTATCCGCGGGGAGAGTGTTGATCCACTGCCTGCACGCCCCCTCCATCATCAGGGGGAGGTAGCGGGCGGCTAGTATATCGGTGTGGCCGGCGATCCCCATTGCCATGAGGTAAGTATCCAGTGACACAGAGGGATCGTACGAGGGGTCGTACTTCTCTATTTCCTTCGGCGCTTTGAAGTTCGCCGGGTATCTTTTGCCTCGGATCATCGGTCCGAAGCACCGGGGCCCGAGTCGTCTTAGCGACCACCTCGGCTCGCCGTCGCGGCGATTGGTTAGGGTATGCCGCAGGTCGTCGGGCTGGCGTGCGCGCCACCTCTGGTTGTTGATGATGTGGGTGCGGGCGTCGACGGGCTGACCGTTGGCAGCGACGAAGTTGGTCGCTGGCCGGGGGTCATTGGTGGAGAGTGCCGCGTTCGCGGGTCGGTGTTGGAGCTGCAGTGGTTCGTGTGGCGGGCAGTTGAGGGTGTTTGCCGCCATGGGGCGGCCGCTTGAGGCCGCTCTGCTGCCCGATGAACGTGAGTACATCCGACCCTGTGAGTCGACGCCTGCGTTTTGTTGCTCGACCGCCTTTGCGAGCAAGGCCTTGGCGTACTGGATCTATAGGGCGCCGTCACCGATGGCCGCGATGTTGTCGACTGCTGCTCGGCCCGCGACGAGGTTATCCATCAGGGTGGAGAACAGTGGTATGCCGTTCGCGTCTCGCTCCCGTGAGGAGACCATGATCCGTGGCTGGTCCCTGGGGTTGCGCGGTTGGGTGGTGGTGGGGCGCCATTTGTCGTCGACCCTGGTGGGGGCTGGGCGCTTCCTCCTGGTGGCGCGTTCTCGCAGATCGCGTGCTCGGCCGCGCGGGCCAGGTCGATCTCGTCGTCGAAATTCAGGGCGCGCCCCTAGACGGTGGGGTTCAGGCGCGACCTGATTCGTTGCTGGTGGTAGCGCGACAGCTCCTGCGCCGTTACCTGCTCGAGGCGAAAATTTTCGCGCTCGGCTTGCTCCTTGCGGACTGCTTCCGCCAGCTTCAGGCGGAGTTCCTCGACCTTTGTTGCCGTTGTATTGGGAGGGATCGGAGTGGAGAATGGATCCTCCGGCGGGTCGGCGCCAGTCGCCATGTAGGTCGCGGTGTGGCGGCCAGTCCCGTCGTGGAGATCAGCGGAATTCTCCGACCCGGAGTCGAAGTCGAAGATCCCAAGGATGGAGGGATCCTCAAAGTCTCCGACGTTGGAGACCTGGGTGATGGAGCCCGCAGGCGACGCGGCAACGATGGATCTAGCGAGTGACGCCGGGGTCGCCGAGTCGGCGTCGTCGTTGAGGGCCACGTCTTCCGCGGTCCCGGTGGTTTCAGCCACGTTGTTGTGGGCTGAGTCGTACTCGGAGGCAAGGCGATGGATCGTGCGGACCTGACTCTCAGAGAGCCGGTCGCGTGGTGGCGACTCGCGGATGCGAGCCGAGTCCTCCGAGATGATGATGTCGGTGAGGCCGACGAAGAGGCTGATCGTGCCGACCGGCAGGATCATGCTATGCATGACGGGTCGCGCCGCCGAGACGTAGTTGTTCGGCAAGATTTGGAGCATCTCGTCAATCGCTATCATGTGGCCGGTGGCGATCGACTCGTTGATGTGTAGATTGGATCTCGCCGCAGAACACTGGCCAGACTGGCTAGGCCCCACGGTGGGCGCCACCGTCGTGGGAATGACCACGGCAGATGCTGCAATCGGCAGCCAATAGTAGAACCTGGGGCAAGGGCGACCAGCCATCTGCGGTGCGAGATGAGGGCGGAGACACAAGGATTTACCTAGGTTCGGCCCCCCGGAGGGTAAATACCTACTCCTTCTAGATTGTATTATGGTGAGAGTATAATGGGGCGAGCTCGGCGGCTAGGCAGCGAGTCGCTTGGGTGTATGATGGAACGTATCCTCTACGCGCCCTCTAGGGAGGTTTATATAGACTCACCCCCTAGGGTTTACAGATCTCAACCGAATCAGTTAAGGTTTCAGTGATCGTTTAACCTAATCCGACTGGGCCTATCTATGCTTCTGGGCCTTCGGCTTCCAGTCGCTTGAGTCCACGCCAGGTCTTGATCCAGTCGCCGTACCGCAAGCCCACTCGCAGGTGCCTGGGCCAGTCGGAAACGTCTTGTTGGGTATACCCCGGTAGGCATATCCCCATCACGAGTGCACGAGGAAGCTCAACGTGGTCGCGGTTGGGGCGGGGGCGTGCTGTAGCAGTGGCTAGCGCTCGTCGGAGTTGCGGGCGGCGTCGGGTTCATGCGGACGGAGACGTGGACAACATTCTGGATCGCCCTAGCACAAACCAAGAGCATCAGGAGGTGCGCAGGGACACGGCGATTACAATCGTGCAAAGCATGGGTTAAGGGGAGCACGGGGTTTACCGAATTTACTCGCCGAAGTTGAGCTGCGCCTCGGGTGTTTGCAAACGATGACGGGGGCGATGACCTGGGGCGATGTAGGACAAACCAGAGGTGTCAGGAGATGCACAAGGACAGGAGGAACAAGCTCACGTGAACAAGAGACAGGGGGCGCTCGAGACTCACCTGAATCAGCCGCTGGAGTTGTTCGGTGCCGCGGCGGTCTAAGTTGAATTGTGGGCAGCCTGGTGGCAGAGAGAGCGCTGAGTGAGGAGAAAGGAGTGGAGTGGGGAGGGGATTAATTAGCCAGAGCAGGGGCGAGGATTACGCATGCATTCATCACCATTTACTCGGATTGAAATTGCGGCAGTGAAGGAGGAAGAAACGGCGGAGGGCCTCGTCGTGGGCGGGATTTGGGGACGATGAGTTGACCTGGCGTTGGGTCCACTTGACAGCGAGGGAGAGGGTGTGCGTGTGGGTGAGAAACAGAGAGGGAAGGGGGTTTTCCCGCGTGGGCTTGCTGGGCTGCGGGTGGGTTGGGTTAGTTATGTCGCTAGGTTTATTTTTTTCTCCTTTTCTCTTTTTCTTTTTCTGTTTTCATTTTCTGATTCCATTTTCAAATGATATTCAAATGAGTTTGAATTCAAACTGCTTCTGGATTTTTTTAGATTGAACCATGCACATATTTGAGTATAAAACATTACTGTTTACTCAAAAATACTTTGTCCCATTGAAAATAAAATAAAACCATGCCTTGTCTATTTAATTATATTAGGCATTAAAAATGGTTTTAATATAGATTCTTGTTTTGAAAACTTGAGCAAGCATTGAAATCAACATTCAAACCTTTTCTGGTTGAAACAAAGTATTCTCAAAATTTGAGAGTGGAAATAAAGCCATTGCCTTTATTACATAAAATAATAGGCAAACAATTGGCTTCTGTTTTGCAATCTTATTTGAAAATAATCAAAATGCATGAGAATGCATGAATGATGTGAAAACTTTATAAATCATGATTTTTGGGATGTTACACCTACCGCTTGGATCTAGACCTAACGGTCACGATTACCTTGACCAAAGTGCGGCCTTGACTCGGCAGTGCGGAGGCGACGCCTTCAGTGGTGACACTCTGGCGACTACATGAAGCAAGGAAGAGGGGGAAGAAGCTCACTGGGTTCGTAGGGTCATGCTGATACTCGACGTTGTCGTAGGAGGGAAGGGGGCGCATGGTGTTGACGATAATCGCTCACCGGAGTTCCTGCTGCCGTCGGGTGCGCTCGGGTCTTGTCGAAGACTAAGCTACAAACCACGAGAATACCAAAGGAGGGCGTTGTTAGACGCGGGTGATAGAGGGAGGGGAAAGGTCAGAAACTACCAGGAGGGCTCGACGGAGTTGCAGCAGATAGCGGCGGCGCTCTATCGTCGTCGTTAACGAGGCTGTGGGGCACGCGGTAGCAAGCTAGGGTCACTGGGAGATGAGCACGACGATGGGGGTCAGACTAGTGTGATCCAGGGGCAGTGGGGAGGTCGGGGCTGACTGGAATTTGCACGGAGGCTCGCCGGAGCAGCGACGGTGTGGCCAGCGATTCTTGCAGCCTGGTGGCTCTCTGGCAATGGTATCTGAGTGGATGGAAAGGGAAGGGGAGGTGATTAAATGGGCGAGGTCACGGGGAGAGTTACGGGCGCATTCAACGTGTATCGATCGAGTCATTCAATGGCAGAAATGGCCGGGGAGAATTGGGGGCAGGTTTCACGCGAGGAAGACGATGCTGATGTGGACGTGGGCCCGTAAAGTCAGTGAGTGAGGGGGTATGGTTTCGAGTGAGAAAACGATTCGCGTGGGGAGAAAGAGACGACTGCCGGGTGGGCTGCTGTTGGGCCTGTTGGGCTAGTTGGGTTGGGTTAGGTTAGTGGGTTTGTGTGTTTTTCTATTTTTTTCTTTCCTGATTCTTTTTCCTTTTTCTATTTCTATTTTCTGTTTTGATTTGGTTCAAAAATTTTGAACAATTATTTGAATTCAAATATTTTTCAAATATTTTTAGTAGGTTTTTTATTCATTAGTGTGTTAAATAATTCACTTTGAATTATTTAAAATATTTTAATATGATTTAATATTCATTTAAAAGAGGCTTTTGTCTTTATTTAAATGAATTTGGATATGGTTCCAACCATATAATTCTATTTAATCAATCCTTTATTATTTTTAAGTTAATTGGATAACTTCTAATCCACTTTGGCTATTTTCAATTATTTTTCTCATGATTTAATTAATCATTTATAATATGTATTTTGTCCTTATTCAATTTAAATAAGGTTCAAATCCATATAATTTAAATAAGGTTCAAATCCATATAACCTTTATTCCTTTATTTTATTTGGATTGTCTTTATTCCATTTTCTTATGGAATTAATTCAAGTTTTAAATTGTCTTCTAAATAATTTTCTTGGGATTTATTATTTAGTTTAGGAAAATTGTCTTTATTTAAATAATATTGAATATGGTTTTAATCCATATAGTTTTATTTAAATAATCTTTTATTCTTCTTTATTATTTAATAAATTTTCATTTGTTTATGGATTTGGCAAAGATTTAATTTGGCTTTTAAATATTCCTTATTTATTTATTTCTCTCTTTGCCTTATAAAATCCATATCTTTTTATTTATAGATCCAAATTGGTGATTCCAATTTGTGTAATTTTATCTAATATTTTCTTATATTTTTAAATCCTTTTAAGATTATTTTGCTCACAATTTCGTATGGATTTTATCTAGGAGCTTTATTAGCTTTGGAATTTATTTATTTTTATCTTATTAAATTCATAAGTTTCTATCCATGGCTCCAAATTAAATGAAACCAACTTCTATGGTTTTATAATATTTTTGTTTATTATTTTTATCATTTATAAATGTTTGTTGCTGAATTTTTATATGGATCAAATCCATAGTATTAGGGAGATCTTGAAAATGATTTTATTCCATTAGGGTTTTAGGGTTTTGGTTTATTTTCCCTAGTGTTTTAAGTTCAAGATTATTTCTATGCATAAAATGCATTTGATCTTTGGAAGTGATTTCTTTCATTGATGAATGCATTTCACTTGATTGAAATTTTGTTGGATTCCCTTTTTATTCAAATTTTGTTCAAGAATGGTTTTGATGTTTCCATTTAGAAGCAAAAAGTTTCTTTTCACCCTAAATTTCAATAATTAATTCTTTTGTTTATTAATTTTTCATATTTCAAAATTTGGAAAATTTTGGGATGTGATAGGAGCTCACAAGATCTATACATGAAAGCACAAAGGAGGAGATACAACCATCTAGATACTACATGGACCCATAGTCCAAGGTGGAACTACTCACGCATCATACCGGAGATAAGGCCTCCGGGATGATCTCCCCTCCGGAAGGGTGCCGGGAAGAACTTCAGAACCCCCCCGATCTAGGGATGATGGTGGCGGCGGCTACAGACGGTTTCGTGGATATTTGATCAGGTGCTTAGGGTTTCTTCATCGGGGGCTTCTTATAGGCGAAGGGGGAGTCCGAGGCGGCCGCCAGGGGCCCCACACCCCTCCCAGGCGCGGGACAGGGCCCACCAGCGCCTAGGGTGGGTCTGGCCTCCCTGGCTTGCCTCTCCGGCTCCCCTATGGACTTCTTGTTCCCCACGGAAAGTAATTGACTTTGACGTTTGTCCCGTCCAATTCCAAGAATATTTCTTTACTAACTTTTCTGAAACCAAAAACAACAGAAAACAGGCATCCGGCACTATTGCAACTTGGTAATAGGTTAGTACCAGAAAACATGTAAAAAGCACCTCAAAGTGTAGACAAGTAAAGCAAAGTAGATACTAAACAAGCATGGAACATCAAAAATTATAGATACGTTTCCGACGTATCACCCTATGACACAAAAATTACTACGGCAAGCTCATAACTGATCGAAGAGACAAATTATTACAAGCAGAGGTCACTGACCACAAACATCAAACAACGGAAGGAAAATTATGCTATTAAGTATAGAAAACTTAACAATCTAAGAGGCCTGAAGCATAACGTTGACGTCCCAGCCCATAGATTCCAGGCTGCCGGCCGGGAACCCCAAGCTACTCGTAGATGTCGATGTAGTACGGAACTCATCTTTAGGTGAACACTTACTCTGCCAAAAGTATCAACAAAGCAAGGGTGAGTACAGGGTGTACTCCTCAAGACTTATGGCTGGTGGAGTTGTTTTACATAAAGCCATCTATGTTTGTAAAACAAGAGAGGGATAAGAATCTCGTCTAATCAGAGCATTTTAAAAGGGGATAAGAGAGCGACATCTCTGAAATATTGATCATCATCTTTGATATCCACCAAGTCATATTCATCTGAACCCTATCTAGGATCACCCCCTCGTACCCATGAGGAAGCATCCTTAAGCACACGTTAATCTACCAAGTTTTACGATTAGGTTATAGTTCTCTATGATCTTAGAATTAGGTCACCAAGCGTTCATAACCGTGAACATGGATTTTCGAAAAGATTTAACCCTGCAGGGGTGTACAACTTTACCCACACGTACCAACCGACTCTTAATGCCAACGTTTTATCCCTCTTGCTTGGAAGGCTGGTAGAGGGTGGTTGGCCACGACCTTTATCTTACTTTCGCCGAGACCATGAGTCACACAATAAGGATGGTTCCGCCATAACGGGTCAAGTCCCGAATCCGGTCCTTAAAGATGTGAGGTGAGTTTGGTTTACCAGGGGCGCCATCAACCCCAAGCAATCCGGTCCACGCTTCCCTACCTGTTATGAATGCACCTCCTTCACCGCCTTCGAGAAGATCCAGAATGCATGTCGAATGGAACGCCCGAACTATGTGACACATGGAATCTACTAGGCAAGTTAGTCAACCGAGGGGTCCCCATAAATCATGTGTGGTTGTACGCTCGTCTCAGTTCCAAAGGCAAGAACTCGGGTCCTAGTGGTGGCGAGCATGGGACTAGAAAAACCACATCCCACCATGGCCTCAGATACAAGCCTTAGCATGTTTAATATCATAGCATAGATCTCATCTCATCACGATCTCCTGTCATACTAGATTATCTGCATCTGATACATCATCGAGATGAACTAGACTCAACAGCTATGCATGGCTAAGAAGGACAAGGATATAAGCTCTAGCAGTGCACACAAGCCAAACCTAGTTATGCTAGGAGCAGTGGATCAGGTAATATAAGCTCAAAGGTAGTAATGCAATAGATAGGATACTCTATCTATCAATAAAAGACCACAGTAGAATCGTATGCATCATGGCAGGAATTGAAATGCTTTCGAAATCATAGGATTATATCATGGTGGGGATATGCTTGCCTTTGCTTATTGATAACCAATAAGCAGAACTTCGGACATCTGGTACTTGACTTGGTTATAGTTGGTCAAGTATTGTCCGTCAATCTTGGATGGTCTTGACCTCAGTGTTCATTCTCGATCTCGATCTCGATATCACATTCTACCGGGAAGAAGCAAACACCAAAAAAAGGGGAAAAAATCAACACATGGCATCGATGCAATGCTCAAGATATGATGATGATATGACAAGTTAAATTGTATTGAATTGAAACCCTAAAACATGCTCGACAGTTTAATAAGGGTTCCGAGGGGTGAAAACCCTAACTCGGGGAAACTCCGGATGCATATGAGAGGGGTGGATTTGTTACCTAATTAAACTTGTTATGTAAGTTGATTATCAATGCATGATTATAGCTTAAAGAGTTAGAGATCATTTTTCTGAACATTTTGATATATTATACATATTTTTCTAACTTATAAATAATTACTTATTGAATTTACAAGTTTTATTTATTTTCTGAAATTATTAAACCATTTAAATTGATTTGCTGCGTCACACTGACGTCGGTGCACCCTAACCTTTTCTCACCAAAACAGGGGCTACCCACTATGACTGGCATGTGGGGCCATGGCTACGCCAGAGCCACCTCAGCGCCACACGGGCTGGCCGGAGAACACTGCAGATGGCGACAGTTGGCGGTGCTAGGAAGTGAGAGGGGATGCGGGACTAGGCCATTTCGAACCAGCCGAGCAAGGGGAACGAAACAGAGGTGGCGCCGCCCAGATTTTGTCACCGGAGCATTGACAACGATGACAGGTGCATGACGACAGCAAGCTACGAAGCGAGAGGGAGGAAGGCAAGGGTCCTTGAGGACCAGCAGCTCACCGTGAAGCTAATAGGGGTGACGGCAAGGCCGGAGGTGGTCCAGAACGTCAGAAAGGTCCACGGCGGTGAACGTTAGGCTCGGGGAATACAAGGTTGATGGCGACGATTCCAAGCGCCTGGGCTCGATTCCGTTGGTGGGTCGAAGCAGGGGACCAAGGCCTACATGCTAGGGTTCGGCTTCCCGCAAGAGAGAAGAGGGAGATATCTAGGAGGGGAAGAATGGATAGGGAGAGCAACGGCGATGTTGTGGCGACCTTATCCTTCTCCCGAACTCAACGGACGACGAGGATCAGGCAGCAGAATCAACGGCGTCGGCGGCGACACCCAGCTGCTTGGCATCGGCAGCGAAGACGATGAACGAGACAAAAGGATGAAGGGGTATGGGCCGGTGATGGGCTGCAGCTGGGCCGAGGTGAGTCGCGGTAGCTACGCGCGGGCGGCAGGCAGATGGGAGAGGAGAGAGGGAGGTTGCTGGGCTGCGGCCTGTTGGCTTGCTGGCTCTATTTTTTTAGCAAAACCTTTTTCCATTTCTATTTTTTCTGTTTTCTCTTTTGTAATTTCATTTCCAAATTGTTTTTGGGCATTTCAAAAATACCAGAGAGTTTATAAAATATCTAAAATACTCAAGAGCCATTATATTCAAGTTGGCCCCATTATTTTTGTGATTTCAAAATTCAAAACCATTTCGGATTGCTTTCAAAGAGAGAGGAGAAGCTAGGGTTTTAGGGTTTGATTTATTTTCTATTGCATGCATTTTCATATATGATGCTAATGAATCACAATCAACCCTAAATAGTAATTAGGTAGAACTGGGGTGTTACAATGAGGCTAGCATCTTTGGTAGGCAATCTCCATCTTGTACTTCTGTAAGCCAGGTACTCTGAACTTTTGTTATATTTAACTCATGTATTCCATTGCTTGGCCGGAAATGCAGCTCCTATTGGTTTAACCAATAATCCTCCTCCGCCAAAGGAATGGATGGTTCTTGCCGGCAACTTCATCAGCACCGCCATTACGCAAGCAAAAGCAATTGCCAAGCCCCTGAACATCAACATCTAGGCGGTGGACTCCGTCATGAAGTACTCGGAGATCCTGCGCCAAGCCCCCTAGCGTATTGTAAGCTGGAAAGCTTCATGTACCTAGGCGGGCGCAAGGATGTCACTGACAATGGTCAAGTCTCACTATGAGAATGCCGACATCACATGGTGACCTCTGGTCTGCCCGACATAGACGATGACGTCCAGAAGATCGATCACGAAGCTATCTGGTCATCGCTCGCCGGCTACGACACCAGGGTTGCCAAGTTGGTAGATGCTAACACCTTTGTGCCTCTTGAGATTATTGATGCCGACCAGTCTAGCTCCTCCGAGTCCCTCAAGACCACCGACTTCATTGATAATCAGGATGACTCTCCTGCTCCCGACGACGTTACCTCAAAGTCTCCTGCGCTAGAGGAATTAAAAACACTTATGTAATATTTGTTTCCTCTGGGTGTATGTATGCGGAAAAAACTACGGGTTTAACCTTAAGGCTGAAAACAATAGCTATATGTTTCCTGCTACTTAAGTACTAGTTCCAGCATGTATATATTTTTTAAGCAAGTGCTAGATTATCCATTATTTTGGTTTTTATGCTTGACTTTTCGTGAGTCAGAAGACTCGTAGTCGGAACTATGCGCTTAGGTGATGATGACCAATGGCACCATTAAGAACCCTAAACACAAAATCTCCAACTTCGAGTGCCAAAAGTCACTACTCCAGAATCCACATAGAAACAACAAAGAACATGTAGACCAGAAAACTTAAGCTAACGCTCGTAGGCAGAATTTTCACAAGTGCAAATGCAAAACTTGCGCATAAAGGTTTTATACGATCCAAAAATGAACACTAAAGGAGGTTAAAGACTCAAGCATATGAGTGAACCAAAGAGCTTTATTTCATTGATCATATAAGAAGTACATAGTAGATAAAAAATATTCTAAGTGTAAAAAGGACTTAGTTGTGCTATGTTCCATAGACGATCGAGCTCCGGGTAGTCATCATCCGGGTCACGTCTCTTACGCTTATGATCCTTTTTTAGGGGAAAACACTAGGGGAAAGAACCCCCACTGCAGCTTTTTTCTTTATTATAAAGTCTGAAAAAACAAAATACAAGTCTGGTACTAAGTTACAAGGAGAGATTATTACAGGAGAAGATTAGGGTTTACAAGTAGTAACCCACTAATGAACTTGAGTCTGGAACCAGATATCAAATTAAGGTCCATGTTTATTTTTTATTCTGAGTTTGAGCCACCTCATTTCTTGCACAAATACTGCTTTCCAGTTAGAGAATTATGGTATAAAATTCTCAAAGATTTTGTTATTTCTGCAGATCCATATTCCCCAAGCAGTTATAATAATTATATCCATGGCAAACGGAAGATTTTGCTTGCTTCTTATGTCCTAGAAGGCTTCAAAAACAGACAGTCCATGATCTCTTTGGGGGCAAATGTGATCCCAGCATTCAGCAGCAAAAGGACAGGTCCAGAAGAGATGGAACAAAGTTTCTTCTGAGTGATAATTCATGATTGCACAATTATAGTCAGGTAAAGAGAAAATTTTCCTTTTGAGAAGGTTCCTTGTATTTAGTCCATCCAGAAGAAGCAGCCAGAAGAAAAATTTGTGCTTAGCTTGGGAAGAGGAATCCCATATCTAGGTGAAATGAGGTGGAGCAGGTTGATAGCCAGCCATAACCTCATAAGCTTTCTTAACAGAGAATTTATCACTGCCCCAAATATAGGTCCATTTATCAGGATGTTCCAACCGATTGGATGAAAACTGCTGGCACATCAATTCAAGATGTTCAAACTCAGAATACGCCTACTGTGACAAAGGTAGGTTAAAGAGATCCTCAAGATATTCAGTATGAACAACTTCCTGCACTATAATTGTAGGGTTCTTTGCATAGGATAGAAGATGAGGCATCTTAAATTGCAGACATTCATTATCCCACAGGTCAGAACAGAAATGGGCAGTTTTTACATCCCCAGGTTGACATTTATCCATTGCTTTGTAAGCATCAATGAGTTTCAGGTGTACCTTCCACCAGAAGGATCCTTCTATTTGATAACCAGGGAGTTTACCCTCGTTATAATAAGATTCCCATATAAGATGTACCCAAGGAATATCACGGTGGTTAAAAAATTTATCAAGATTCTTGAGCAGCAAAGCAGTATTTTGGATGTTAAGATTAAGGACTCCCAGTCCCCCTTGATTTTTTGGCCTGCAAACCTTTGTCCAAGCAAACATTGCAGTGCCTTTAGCCTGCACATCAGCAGTTTTTTTCCTCCAAAGTCAATGCCTCATGTATTTAACCACTTGATCCTTGATTGTAATAGGCACATCAAGAGTGCTCATGAAGAAGAGAGGTAAAGATGATAAAACAGACTTGACCATTTGGAGCTTTCCCCCATAATTCAAAAAATCTGCAATTCCACCAAGCCTGAATTGAACCCTCTAGACCATTGGTAGATAGAATTCCAGAGAAGGTTTGGTGAGGCCGAGTGGGAGTCCAAGTTATGTGAATGGAAGGCTACCCATCTTACAGCCAAAAGTTGTAGAGAAATGCAGCAATCTTTCAGGGTCCAAGTTGATAGGCATCATACTATATTTTTCATAATTAACCCTGAGACTAGTAGATGTTGCAAAACAATTCAGCATTGATTTTAGGAAAAGTAGCTATTTTGAATCTGCCTTCATTACTACCAATGTATCATCAGCATACTGAATCACTGGAAAATCAGGACAAGCAGGGAAAGAAATGGGAAGGCAAAGAAGGTCCTTATTCATGGAAGAGTTGAGGAGGGTCTGTAAAAAATCAGCTGCCAGCACAAACAAAAGAGGTGATAAGGGATCACCTTGTCTAACCCCTCTTCTACAGTAGAATTTTTTCCTAGGCACTCCATTTAGGAGAACAGATGAATTCCCAGAATTGAAGATCATATTTATCCAATTAATCTATTTGGCACCAAATCCTCTTGCCTGCAGAATGCTTATAATAGTGGAGTACTCAATTCTAACAAATGCCTTTTCACAGTCAAGCTTGAGGATCACAATTTCTTCTTTTGATTGATGACATTGGAAGATATGTTCAAATGCCCAGCCTAGACAATCCTGAATGGTTATATTCTTGAGGAATCCATACTGATTTTTATGCACAAGCTTGAGGATGACGATCGAAAGTCTGTTGGCAAGGAGCTTTATAATGATTTTAAACACACAGTTTAATAAAGAAATTGGCCTGAAATCAGCAGTGTGGACATGGGACTCTATCTTTGGAATAAGAGTGATGAAAGCAGAGTTAATGCTCTTAAGGTAAATTTTCTCATGATAAAAATCTTGGATCAACTGAATAATGTCTAGTCCAATAATGGACCAACAGGATTTGATAAATTCATTGTTGAAGCCATCAGGACCTGGGGATTTCTCATTTGGCAGTTCTTTAATGACATCCTCAATTTCCTTTTCTGTGAAAGGGGCCTCCAGGGCAGCAGAAATATCAGGGTCCATGTGATCATTGTATAGCTCCGACAAGTCAAAGTGCATTGTTGGTTTATCAGAGGTGCCCAATCTACTTTTAAAATCATTCCAGAGAATATTGGCCTTCCCATCATGGTCATAAATGTCAAAGGTATTCTCATTTTTCAGCATGGAAATAAAATTATTCCTGTAGCTAGTTGTTGCTTTTGCATGAAAAAAATTGTGTTTTTATCACCAAGTTTCACCCATTTGATTTTTCCTCTTTGTTTCCAATATGCCCTCTGATTCTGGAGCAATTGTATCAGATGAGTCTTAAGAATGTCTCTTAGGTTCCATTCAAAGATGCTTAGAGATCTGAATTCTTCCATTATATCCAACAGATCAATGGTTTCATTCAATTTTGCAATCAAGTGCTTAAGACATGGAAGGTATTTTGCCCAAAGCTTGAGTCCTCTTCTAACATTCTTGAGCTTGGCATTTATCTTTTTTGCACTTTCTACATGTCCCACAGGGATATCCCAAGAATTCTGCACAATTTGTTTAAACTCACAATGTTGAAGCCAGTAATTTTCAAATCTAAACACCTGTGCTTTAGGGATTCTAGTACCAGTTGAGATTACAAAAGGTGTATGGTCAGAAGTGGGCTTCGAGAGGGGATAGAGAAAGGATGATGGGTAAGAGATTGTCCAGTAAGGAGAGGAGAAAAACCAATCTAACCTCTCTAGGAGAGGATCCTTCTGCATATTACTCCAGGAGTATTTTCTACCTTTTAAAGGGAGTTCCGCAAGACCAAGATTACTGATGGAATCATTAAATAGAAGCATGTTATTAACATCACCACCCACTTTATTACTATCAGAAGGTTTCCTGATAAAGTTGAAATCACCGATGACCAACCAGTCTAAGTCATCAGGCATATCAATGTTGGAGAACTAGTTAATGAATAAGGCCTTTTTTCAGGTTGACAAGGGCCATAAATATTGGTTAAAATCCAAGAATCATTGGAAAGCCTAGAGGTAAACTAGACAGAGATAGAAAATTCATTTTGGAAATCCATCTCTCCATCAAAAAGACTCCCATTCCAAATAATAATTGCACCCCCAGATGCACCTAATGAAGGTAGAAATGCAAACTTCTCCATCCTCTTTGGGCACAATTTTCTAATGTATTCCACATCAAAGTTTTCCTTTTTTGTTTCCTGAAGGAAAATGATCTCACATTCAGATTCTACAATTTTTTGGGAGAGAGCCACCCATTTTTTCTCTGAATTATGCCCCTCAAGTTCCAGTTCAAGATTTTCCAAATTCTTTTTCTATCCATCGAAACCATAGTTGAAATATAGCAGTTGATGTATATCAAATTCTGATATACCATCCAAGCAATGGAAAAACAGTGAGGCCAAATCATGCAAAAGATAGCAGGGGCCATCAAAAGGAAAGTAAATCCACCATCTAACATTCCAGTACCACATGTTATGATAACAAATAAAGACATTCCATTGGACAATAGATCCAAGGGAAATAACCCAAAAGCATAGTTTTTCTAACATTGAAAACTTATTTGTTCATCTTCTTTTTGGCCTGCTGCCCACAGGGTCCAGCAGCCTCCTTCTTCTTTCTATCTCCCTGACTGGAGATAGCAGCAGCCCCAACATTCCTTTTGATTGCACCAGGTGGCCTAATAGCCTTGTCTGCAACCTTGCTCTTCTTCTGCAGCTTTGGGTCCAAATTCTCTTCAGCCACCTTACAAAAATTAACAGCCGGGTTTTTAACCACCTTAGTTCTTAGAGTTGGGGGATCAGCATTACATGATATACAATTAATGTCAGAGCAATTGACATGACTTTTGAAACCTCCATTAAGTTCAACAATTCTGGGACTTCTTCTCACCTCGGTTTCAACAATGGGTCCCGCTCCTCTCTTTTTCTTTGAAGGATCATAGGGAGTTGTCTCCAAGGAACCAAGGTCCAGAGAATCAGGAATCTTAAATTTTCCCAGATTCTATGAAGAAGGTTGACTTTGAATATGGGGTGCAAAGAATCTGTCCCAAATCTCTAGTCCCTGCCGAGAGAACCTATGCTTGACAACCAACAAGTCAAGATTGGCCATAAAATGAGTGTAAGCCATTACAATCTGCAAGTGAGCGTCATTTGAGTCAAGAAGGTTGGCATCTTCCATCAAATAGTCACCATCAACATCAGCAGCATTCACATCAACAGGGTTGAAATCAGGCTCCTCATTCTCAGAGTAGGCCTGAGGAATACTCAGCAATCCATCACCAATCACAACATTTTGGAGTTGAACCCCAGTTTGAGGGGGAGCCTCTTGGTCAACAATGTTAGCTTGGTCAACCTCCTGTTCACCAGAGTTTGCACGCTGAATAAATTTAGGGTCAATAGCCTGCCCAGGGGAGGAGTTGGTGATCCCACTGTGGGTGACATGAGGAGGGGAATGCAGATTGTCCAAATGCAGCTCTTCTCCATCTTCCTGAACAGGGCCGGCAGGTATATTTTGTGCAACATTTTTTACAACTCAGTGGTCCCATCCACCAGTATTGTCTTCCTGTGGAGGAGGAGGTGGTGGGGGGGACAAAGGGAGCAGCCTCTCGTTTGGTCTATCCTCTAGTTCACGGTTGTCAATGAGGTAGTCATACCCATTGAGTAACACCTTGCTTATGATGAACGATCCTTCCCATGGCGTGGATAATTTGTATGACTTCTTCTGCTTAAGTCCGAGCACCAGATCCCACTCACTAAACGAGTGATGCCTAACGCGGCGACTATGGTAGCTACGTAGATTCTGCTGGTAGATGGCGGATCTTTGGCATGCCAATACGCGCTCTTCCTTGAGAAGGTCCACATCTAGGCGCCTAGATTCTTCAGCGTCATCTTCGTCGTAGGTGGAAACTCTTGGTGAATCGTGAATATGTCGGAAGGCAGGATGGCTTCTGCTCCATATACCATGAAATAAGGGGTGTAGTCGGTGGATCTGTTGGGTGTAGTTCGTAAACTCCACATAATAGATGGTAATTCCCCCGCCCAGGCTCCAGCTGCTCTATGTAGCGATGCCTCTAGATGTGGCTTGATTCCCTGCAGAATTAATCCATTGGCTCGCTCAACTTGCCCATTGGAATTTTGATGTGCCATAGATGCCAAGTCAAGTCGAATGCCCTTCTCCCAACAATAGGCTTCCATTTCTCCGAGTGACAAGTTGCTACCATTGTCGGTGATAATGCTATGTGGGAGACCAAATCTCACCACTAGATCCCGGAAAAACCTAAGGGCAGTTGCCCCATCAAGATTTTTAATGGGTTTAGCTTATATCCATTTGGTGAATTTATCAACTGCTACTAGCAGATGCGTAAACCCACATGGTGTTGTCTGTAATGGACCAACAATGCCTATTCCCCAGACCGCAAACGGCCAAGTTATTAGTATTTTTCACAATTCTTGAGATGGTACATGTGGTTGTCGAGCATAGTACTGGCATCCCATGCATGTATCAACCAGCTTGTCGGCGTCCGCCTTCGCGGTCAGCCAGTAGAATCCTTGCCGGAAGGCTTTGGAGACCAACGATCGAGGAGCGGCATGATGCCCGCAATCTCCGAGATGGATCTCACGTAGGATTTCAATACCTTCTTGCTGGGAAACACATTTTAGGTATACACCAGTGGTGCTTCTTTTATAGAGTTGTCCATTAATTATGGTATAGCCCTTCACTCGACGTACTATTTGCCGACTTTCAACTTCGTCGATGGGAAAAGTTCCGTGTACGAGATACTCCATGAACGGTTTTATCCAAGCCAGAGGGACCTTTGTTACTGTATGAACAAAAGAGTCAACTCTATCCGGGTTCTCGGGGTCCGCTCCCTTCACAGATGGTGTCCGTAGATGCTCTAGAAAAATGCCAGGAAGAATTGGTTTGCGCCCTGATCCAAGCTTTGATAGTAGACCATCCGCCTCATTTTCCTCCCTCTTGACATACTTGACTTTGTAGCCCTCGAAGCACTTGGCTATCTCGTCTACTTTGTCTCGATATGCCGCCATCATAGGGTTCCGCGTGTTCCAGGTTCCAGCCACCTGCTGGGCAGCCAAGTCGGAATCTCCACAACAAACTATGCGCTTGATGCCAATATCCTTGGCTACGTGAAGTCCGTGAATGAGTGCTTCATATTCCACCATGTTATTTGTAGCCTCGAAGTGGATCTAGAGAACGTAGTGAAGCTTTCCCCTGTTGGTGACTATAGCAGTACACCAGCCCCGAGTCGTTGAGTAGCTTTGATCCGTCAAAGTACATCACACAGTATTCTAGCTCTGGTACAGGGGTAGCATCCAGCATATCCGTCCAATCTGCAATAAAATCCGCCAATACCTGTGATTTGATAGCATCACGTCTCTTGTAGGTGATCTGGAAGGCAACAAGCTCAATGCCCCACTTCGCAACCCTTCCTGTAGCATCGTTGTTATTGATGATGTCGGACAGTGGAGCTTTGCTCATAACTGTGATAGGGTGCTCCTGGAAATAGTTCCTTAGCTTCCGAGAAGCAAGGAACACTCCATAAGCTAGCTTTTGGTAGTGCGGGTAATGCTTCTTGGATTCTGTCAAGACCTCGCTTACATAGTAAACTGGTCGTTGTACTCCATGCTCATGCGTTGGTTCTTTCCACTCCACCACGACGACGATGCTGATTACCCGGTCAGTAGCCGCCATGTAGATCAACATAGGATCCATAGGCTCGGGTACTGCGAGCACAGGTGCAGAGGAGAGTATCTCCTTTTGCATCTTGAGCGCAGCGTCTGCTTCGTCCTTCCATGTAAATTTGTCCACATTCTTCAGTAACTTGTACAGCGGCAGAGCCTTTTCTCCAAGTCGGCTGACAAACTGGCTTACTGCTACAATGCAGCATGTTAACCGTTGGATGTCCTTCAGGCATGTCGGACGGTTTATGTTTAGGATCGCTTTGATTTTATCCGGGTTGACCTCGATTCCACGCTGGGAAATGATGAAGCCCAACAATTTGCCGGCTGGAACCCCGAAGACGCACTTCTTTCGGTTAAGCATCATGTTGTATTTCCAAAGATTATCGAAGGTTTCTTTTATGCCGGAGATTAAGTCGTTTGACTTTTTAGACATCACTGCTATATCATCCACATAGGTGTTAACGCTCCGAACAATTTGATCATGTAGGCAATGCTGCATAGTCCGCTGTTACGTAGCACCTGTGTTTTTTAGCCCAAAGGGCATCGTGAAATAGAAAAATGTGTCGTAGGGTGTGGTGAACGAAGTGGCCAATTGGTCTGACTTCCTCATTTTTATCTGGTGGTATCCTGAGTATGCATCGAGAAAACACAGAAGTTCCGAGCCAGCCGTCGAGTCAATGACTTGGTCAATGCAAGGCAAAGAAAACAGATCTTTCGGATACGCTTTGTTTAAGCCGGTGTAATCAACCACATTCTTAATTCTTTGGTTCCCTTTTTGGGGACAAGTACATGATTGGCCACCCATCGGGTGTGAAGGACTTCTCGGATAAAACTTGCCTGAAGTAACCTAGCTATATCTTTGCCTATGGCGCGTCTCTTCTCGTCTCTGAAGCGTCGTAGAGGTTGTTTCACTGGTTTGCATTTTGGATCGATATTCAAGCTATGCTCGGCAAGTTCCCTAGGTACACCTTTCATGTCGTTAGGTTGCCAGGCGAAGATGTCCCTATTCTCACGGAGGAACTCGACAAGCGCGCTTTCCTATTTAGGGTCCAAGTTCGTCTCAATGGCGGTGGTCTTGGAGGCATCGCCTACCACAAGTTCCACTGACTTGTTCTCGATGGCGGTCTTGAAGGCGGGATCAGAGTCAGAAATCTTCTTCGATGCCGGCATCTCCGAGGAATCGACCTTTCTCTGGATCTCCTTGAACTCTTCGCTGTAAAGGACAGTATCTGCGAAGGATGCTTCTCCAATCTCGCAGTCCCTTGCCTTTGTAAAGCTTCCAGATACGATGATGACACGGTTTGTTCCGGGTATCTTGATCTTGTTGTAGAAGAAGCATGGCTTGGCCATGAAGGCGTGGAAGATGTCGCGTCTGAATATGACGTGGTACACACCCTTGAAGGGGACCACTTCAAAGGTCATGTGTTCTTGGCAGTAATTTTTAACATCACCAAAAGCGACCGGAAGCGTGATGCACCCAAGGAACCGAGCCTCCCGGCCAGGAACTACGCCGTGGAACACGGTGCTGGTCCGCCTTAGGTTGGTCTCCTTCAAGTTCATCTTGTGTAGTGTATCCAGGTACATGATATTGACGATGCTTCCACTGTCCACCATGCATTTGGTGAACTCATTGCCATCAATCAAAGGGTTGATGACCATGGCGTATTGGTTCTCCGTTGGGATGAGGTCTGGGTGATCCTTCCTGTCCCAAGTGATTGGAATTTACGACCAGTGCAGGTACTAGGGAACTGGGGGTAGGGTGGCCATCAGTATCCTCATCGAGGTTTTATGTGCCCGAACAGTAGGGGTGCCAAGGAAAGTGTGGTAGACAGCGGCCTTCTTCTCTAAGGGGTCCTTGCCTTTGCCATCGCCCTTTTCGGCGTGCTTGGGGTCAACGTCCTCGTCCATGTCACTTGAATCCTTGGACTCCTCTTCCTTCTTCTTCCATTTTCCCTTGACTCGCGGTTTGTTCTTCCGGCTTCGTTTATAGCCAGACTCCGGGTCTTCCTTGAGGTCGTTGACGAACTTGCAATGGCGATTGGTGTGAGTGGCTTTGACGTTGGCGTTGAGGTGTACAAGGCATGGAATATCACGGTACTCCTCGTATGTTTGGGGAACACGGAGCGTTGCCGGGGTAGTTTCACTACCTCGCTGCTGCCCACGACTAGCCCCTCGTCCTCGGCCACGCTGTCCGCCATCACCTCTTCCTGCAAACGTCATGGAAACCATGTTGGAGGTTTGCTTTTCTTCTAGCGGGCTCTTCCACTTGGTGATATTGTTCCTCTTATCTTGGGTTGGAATGGCTATTTCCGGCAAGGAGACGCGAGCATTGTCGTTGGCAGCCGCGAACTCACTAGCCAACTGGATCATCTGGTTGAGATCGAGTATGTGATTGTCCTGCAGGCGCTTCAACTTATGTCGGAGCAACGTACCTTTTTCCAATCCATCAATGTAGGCAGCCATGGTCGTCTAATCATGCACTCTTGCGTAGGAATTCTTCGTATTCATCTAGCGGGAGAGGTAGGCTCGAGATGTCTCGTCTTTCTCTTCCACGCACCGTTGTAGATCGCCAACAGTACAGGGAAGCTTATACACTCGAAGTTCTTGGTGAATGCTTCTTGCATGTCCAACCAGTTGCAGATGGACTTATCTGGCAAGTCACCAATCCATTGGCGGGTCGTGCCCGTCAACATCAGTGAGAGGTACTTGACGGCAATGTTGGGGTTACCCCCGGTGATATCCACTGCGTTGTCATAGTCCTGCAACCACATGGCTGGTTTGGCGGTACCGTCATACGGCTTGATCGTCTTTTCAACCCGGAAACCCTTGGAGTAAGTTGCGGTCCGTATTACAGGTCCAAAGAAACGTGGTCCCAGGTACTGTCCTTCCTGGGCCTCGTGGATCTTGTCCATCCGTGAGCGTTCTTCGTATGGCTCTGGGCTTGTTCTTTTCTTCTTGCCGCCAGAGGATGGGCTGCATGAGCGATGCGGGCATCCTCCACCATGGTGGCTGCTAGGTGGCGATGGAGGCAGAGGTGGTGGTCGGTTAGCCTTCTTGCTGTTACCCTCCTGCAACACCTCGCATCCATCGCGGTTGCTTGGACGCGGAGGGTCATGGCGTGACCTGCTCTTGTGTCATGGGTTGCGCTCTACATCGTGACGGTGCTACTCCGCGTTGTCACGAATGACGATACCTCCCTAGGGGTGTCTTGGCGGAGGCATGCTCGTACGATGGTGATCCTTTAGGTCTTCGCAATGTCGGGGAGATAGGGGCGGTGGAGATGGGCGACGAGGATGAGCCTTGCCTCCGTGATAGGAGGATATGGGGATAGCATCCTTCCTACTGCGTGCATCCCTCCATCTTTGCTCTGATGAAACCGTTTGGGACCCAACATCATGAGGAGATCTCTCCCTTGGCGGCCTAGTATTGCTAGACTGGAAATATGCTAGGTCAGACTCAAGCCTCTGAGAGGTGGCCTTTTCCCGCTGTTTGACCGCCTTCGCTACGATGTAATAGACCTGTTCCACAGTTGCGCGTGATCTATCCTGCTCTAGTAGGGTCTTGGCGATGACTAAGTTGAGGATAGGAGTGGTCATGACCTGCCTACCCTCGTTGTCAATGTATGGCTTGGCTTGTGGCAGCTTCGAGGGAGCCCATCCTAGGTTGCGCCGTACACCAGGATCATTGATGACACGAGCCGGAGCTTTCCTAGCCTTCTGCTGTTTGAGCAAAGTCTTGTACTCGGCCTCCATTGCTCTAGCTTTCTTGATTGACTTCTGCGCCTTGGCCAGATCTTGATCTAGTTTTGCGCCTTGCTCCGCGATGGCCTGCGCTTCCTCCAGTAGCTGCTAGTGCTTCTCCTCAATCTAGACTACGTTCCGTATATGAGCCACGGTCATGGGCTCGACGAGAAAATTGCCGTACATCACCCTATCAGCTGGGGTGATTTGGGCAGCCGCAGACATAGATGTCGGAGGCAGCGGATTTGCAGTGTTGAGGTTATTCGGACCCACGTTGATTTCTTGCGGTTGCTGCACTGGATTAGGCGGAGTCCCGATGGGGCATGGCCTTTGCGCGATCATTGTCGGCAGCATCAAGTGGTCCCTCCCTTTTTTCCAGCGCTTTAGGCGGAGCTTGTCTGCGTTGATCTTCTTCCATCACAATCCCAATGGCAACGAACACCTCTCGATGTGATGGCCTTATCGGCTTGCTCCTCGTGTTTGATGTCCTACTCCATCTCCTGCATAGCAGAGTCAAGTTCCTCTGGGTTGATATCTATATCCTCCGAGTCCACGCTGATGTCGGCGTAAAACGTGTCCAAAACAGAGTCGGAGGGTGCGGGGGCTTCCTCGACGATGGAAGAAGATGTTTAGGCTGCAAGGACGTTGACTGCGGTGGTGGTGGTGTCTGATGTGGCGGGGTGCCGGGTACGGCTGCGAGCACTTCCTGAGCTTCTGCTTCAGCAGCCGCATAGTTATAGACGGTGTCAACCATGCCCTCGAAAGTGAGGAGTCTCGAGGCTTTTTGTCGCCTTAGCATATGCCAAAGAAGTGTAATGTGGTCTAGCCCTTCGACAAAGTGATAAATAGCATCATCACTGGGGTAATGTTCCAGATTGGCCGTATATGGAGCCACCTGGTTAGGTAATTGCGGGGGATTTCACCTTCTCTCTGAATGCAACGCTCCAGATCAAAGATGGTCACCACGCCGACAAACTGGGATCTCTGATTTCTAGATGCCCGGGTGAAGCTGGCGGATTTGTAGTGATCTTCCACCATTCTATCTTGCACAAGGGCGTTTTGGGTGGGCCTTGAATTTTTCCGATCTAAGCCAGCAAACTCCAAAGAGAGATCTGACTTCAATCCTTCCGCGAACGTATCCTGCCCATAGGCGGTCCGTGCGGGTCTTGATGATCCTTCGGTTTCCAAGGGACTAATGCCGGAGTCGGTTTCGCTGATGAAGAGGTGGATGTCCCTAATTGGGACAATCTAGAAGCGGGTGGGGTTCATCTTCGCCGGGATCCAGAACTCGTCGGGAGGGACGATCGGAATGTTGCCGGAGAAGAGAACACGGCCGATGGCTACAGTTTCACTGATTACCGCGAAGAGCTTTGACCTCACCCGTTGTAGAGCCTGAAGCGCCTCTTGCCCCACGGTGGGCACCAACTGTCGTGGTATTGCCGACGTGTACGCCATGGAGGGGTCCTCACAGTGCGTGTTTAGAGATGTGGGGTAAGGAGGAAGTTTGGCAGGTACGAGGTAACACAGTTTACCTAGGTTCAGATCCCACGACGGTGGCGGAATCCTACTCCTGCTATTATAATGGTAATACACCGAGTTACAGGGATTGGTTTGCTGTGCGAGGTATGAGTTGTATCGTGCCCTAAAGGCTCCTCTAGGTACGGCTTATATAGTCGTCAGATCCTAGGGTTATAGGCAAAGTCCTAGTCGGACAGGTTACAGAGTCCTACACGGTACACAACTAGTCTAACATGTCTTGCACTCCAAGGCTCCGGGTACGCTGGTGACTCCTCCGTAGCCTTCCTTCGTCCGGCATGGGCCTCCCTTCTGGATCCATCTAACTGGGCCGCCCAGCAGGCCATAGGCCCTACTACCTACTATGGGCTACCCGGGTTACCCGGATTAGAGACATGCAATGGTGATACCCATTTAGCATATCTCCAACAATCCTATAGGCTGGACCTGTGGGGTATCGTAAATGCTGAGCTCTGATACCACTCTATAACACGCTCAGATCGTCCCTATGCAAGTTTTAGCGATTCCCGCCAAACCAGCATAGAAACGATTCAAAGGTTCCCACCAGGCACTTGCGTGCGGGTGAAAAAATAAGTAATATCATTACACAATAGTCCATGATGGATCCCACAAAACAGATATATACAACAACGACTCCATGAGTCAACACTACAGATATATAGTACAAAGATCCAAATCACCTTGAAAACGATACAGCATCCGACTACAGAGAAGATGCAAATGGGGCTAAGATCCCTGAAGAATAACCAATGGCGTACGTAACCCTTCTCAGGCCAAGCCGTAAGGGTAACCCTGCTAACGACGTCAATCTCAAAACCTGCTAAAACAAAAGGGGTGCCGAAAAGGGCAAAGGAAAAAGAGAGAGCGGTCAGTACTAAGTCTAGTACACGAGGCTTAGAATTCGGAGGCTCTCGCCTACATAGGTATGGTGCACTGAAGAGGTAGCGCAGCATGCACTAAACATCCTATAGAGACTCGATGCAACTAGGTTTATCAGAGAGAGATGAGAAAGGCCTATTCAGATCCAACCTGATACTAACAGCAAACATACCCATCCTGATATTTACCCCTCGAAACCAAACGAGGAAGTATACCGAGGAAACTCACACAGTTGGAAATTTTATACATTTTGTTATAGTTGTAGCGATTACTAGTCAGGTATGATGAACATGAGTCATCCTGATATCATAAGCAGTGGGCAGTTTTAGTTAACCATTTCGTTGTAGTTGCAATATGACGACTGTCTATGCATAGCCTGTTGGGAACCCCAAGAGCAAGGTGTGAAGCAGCAAGCAGCAAGTTTTCCCTCAGTTGAGACCGAGGTTATCGAACCAGAAGGAGGAAGGAAACGTCACACAGGTGTTGCAAGCAACGCGGAGACCTCCACAACACAAACTCAAGACTCTGCCCCCAACAAACAGTGAGGTTGTCAATCTCACCGGTTTGCTGTAACAAAGGATTAAACATATGGTGTGGAAGGTAATGGTTTGCACCAAGTAAACAAGTAACAGTGGAAGATGTATCAATGGTAAAGATTGGACCGGGTCCATAGTTCACTATAGGTTCTCTCCTTAGATAAACAACATGGCATGAAGGGTAAAAGAATTACAGCAGGGCAATTGACAGGAACTGAGCAAGGCATAACAATGCAATTACTAGTCAGAAAGATCCTATGAGGTTGATTGGGCAATACAAAACGATACATAGACCGCCATCCAACTGCATCTATGACTAGAAGTCCACCTTCAGGTTATCATCCGAACCCCCTCTAGTATTAAGTTGCAAGCAACAGACAACTGCTTTAAGCAAAGTGTGTAAGGTAAACAGTACACATGTTCCATGAACAAGAGACCGTTGTTTTCTCCCTGGTAGAAACATCACATCTACAACCGAAGAGATTATTGTCACTTCCCTTGGAAACTAGAGGCATGAACCCACTATCGATCATAAATACCCCCTCTTGGAGTCACTAGCAACTACTTGGCCAAGATATCTACTAACAACAGAGAGCATGCAAGATCACAAACAACACAGACATGATAGAATCATAAAGACAAAACCATTAATCAAACCAACATAATAATCTCAATATCCATCAGATCCCCGAAAACACAACATGCATGATTACAAATAGATTAGATCTTGATCATGAACGGAGCTCACAAGATCTATACATGAAAGCACAAAGGAGGAGATACAACCATCTAGCTACTACGTGGACCCATAGTCTAAGGTGGAACTAATCACGAATCATACCGGAGAGAGGGCCTTAGGGATGATCTCCCCTCCGGCAGGGTGCCGGGAAGAACTTCAGATCCCCCCCGATCTAGGGACGATGGTGGCAGCGCCTACAGATGGTTTCATGGATTTCTGATCGGGTGCTTAGGGTTTCTGCATCGGGGGCCTCTTATAGGCGAAGGGGGAGACCGAGGAGGCAGCCAGGGCCACCAAACCCTAGCCAGGCATGGGGCTGGGCCCACCCGCGCCTGGGGTGGGTTTGGCCCCCTGGCTGGCCCCTCCGGCTGTCCTTTGGACTTCTTGTTCCCCACGGAAAGTAATTGACTTTGTCCTTTGTCCCGTCCAAATCCGAGAATATTTCTTTACTAACTTTTCTGAAACCAAAAACAACAGAAAACATGCATCTGGCATTGTTGCAACTTGTTAATAGGTTAGTACCAGAAAACATGTAAAAAGCACCTCAAAGTGTGGACAAGTAAAGCAAAATAGATACTAAACAAACATGGAGCATCAAAAATTATAGATACGTTTCCAACGTATCAACATCCCCAAGCTTAACTGCTGCTCGTCCTCGAGTAGGTAAGTGATAAACAGAATAATTTTTGTGGTGGCATGCACCCTCACAATAAAGATCCAACCATTTGCAAGCATTGAAAGCTGGGATCAAAGAACTTTAAACATGTGCATGAAAGATGGAGTTCTAACAATAGGACATAGTAACTATACATGCAACATGACAAGCTACAAACAAAGATCATGAATAACATGCATTTAAAAACGTTTGTTTGTTTTACATGCAGAAAACATAACATAGTGGCAATCAACTTGTCCCTCATAGAGTAGCAAATAGATGCATAGGACACCTTCAAAGTTCACAAGGATGACTAGAAACAAATAGCACAAGAATAAGTAATATCACAATATGCATCAATCAATAAGATTTGGAACACTGCACACAGAATGACAACTATGCTCTCTTAATGGTGCCTAAAGGTACAAGGTGGAGACTCAATAGTGGTGGAAGAAAGGCATTTTTGTAAAGGAAGCAGGGATTTCAAGTTTCAAAAAGAGCTTCCAAAAATTATGGTACTTGTTAGCTTTCAGCCCTCATTGCCCCTATCATAAGCATCTTGAAGTGGTTAAGGTTAAAGTGGCAAAGATGGATTATATGCTTGATGAAGTATAAGTTGACAATCTCAAGTCCCTTGAATACGAGGGCCATACCTCATGCATACTCAACTTTGGGCCCATGTAAGTTCTTATCATTGTAAGTATTTGCATATCATTGAGAGCCGCCAACGGGGTACCCCTTGCACATGGTACATGATCTTTCCCATAACCAAAATGAAAAGGCAAGCAAACAATGAGCATCTCAGCAATCTTTTTATTTACCATATGCATAGCTTTTTATTGAGGATGCTTCGTAGATAGCTCATTATGGTGATGCTTCAAGTTTCCACCATGATTAGGCATGGCTTAGGCTAGCGGCCCAGGCGTTTCTCTAACACAGAATACAAACTCCATGGACTTACAAGTTCCCTCTTTATTTCACACCGGTGACATCCATAGACAAAAGAACGTGATATCAACTGAGTACAACAAGGTACAAGTGCGATGTTGAAAACGTTCCCTGTGACAGCACGGTTCTGCTAATTCCAACTTATAAGTGAAAGCATATACAACAAGGTTGTCACAATGGTTGAAGTTTATTAGGGGCAAGAATAAAGTGTGCCATCAAGTTCGTGAGGTCTTTAATCACTAAGTTTTCACATAACAAAATAGTTTTTAATTGGAAGATAGTTGAAAACAAGAATATACTTGGAATGGTGTAACACACCATGCCTAGGAGTTTATAGTGGAAAATTTGGAATAACTTGGTTTCTTGGGAGTTGGAGGCATGAGTAGAACTTACTCATACAAGTGGAGGCTAGCAAAAGACTGTGTAAGGTTCCCAACCTTTAATAAGGTAGAGATCCATGTGTTTACAATGCTAGTCCCTGGATCAATAGCTAGCATCCACAGTTAAGATGTAATATCAAGAAACAAAGGTCATAATACAACTTTATAACCAGGAATAAAATAAATCATTACATCTTACATAGCTCATTTGGCTATCTCATTACATTGCAGCAGAAATCTATAAAGCATGGAGTCCATCTTCAAAGTGCCACATGCATTCATGTTGGTTGTAGACTTGTAATCCTAATCATTAAACTCCACTAACACCAAACAAACCTGCAACATAATAAGTTACAGCCACAAGGGTCAATACATTTGAATTGTACTGGCAAGTTTCACTACTATGTAGAAATAAGTGGATCCTATCATTACATGCATATTTGGCTAAGTGGGGTTTAGGCTCATTTGCAGAAAGCAATATAGTTTTATCCTATCTTTTCAAAATAGTTTTTGATCTTTGTCAAATCTTTCTGAACTTCTTGGAAAACTCAAGTGCTTCAAAATCCCTTGTTGTCACCATCAAGTTTTACTTTGAGAAATTGGAATGTCGAGATCTTCCATAGCTTCAGGCCTTAGTTGCTCAGTATTGTCCATAACCGGGGACACGGCTAAGTACTTAGAATTTTGATCTTCTGCAGAAGTTGTACACTTTACCCACATGACATAATATCATCTTGATGCCACCAGTAGCCGCTGGATAAGTACTCACCAAGATGGAGTACTGGCAGATTGAGAATGTGACAAAGTCTTTCCATAGAATTCCTCCCAATACACAATGCTAGCTTGTCATCCAGGCGCCAATGTAGGGTTTCAAGTTCCCTTACACAATTCTAGTTAACCTGAAGATGCCAATGCATGGGTCTTCCACTATGTAGTTGACTAAGCAAGAGCCCATTTAGCATGTGGCTGTACACGGAAGCCACTGTACGATAAACATGTTCAATCTCTAAGTCCCTGGGTGGTTTTCTTCTAGTACACATACAAAAAGAGATAGCCATATAAACATGGTTCCTTTTGTTGCCACCTTGTCCAAAACTTGAGTATCCTTGTCCACCCAGGTGGTTCGTTGAGTACTTGTTTTATTATATAAAACATATATATTTTCAACTCTTCATATAATCATAACATGTATCCCATCCCAATATATAGCAGGGCTAAGCATACTACAACTACAATGTTTCCACTAAGGAATATATAAGGGTATCCTATTAGGATTTATCATAGCATAAAATATAGTAAACCTTTCCATGCATGTTACAAAATCCACTAAGTGTAATGAAAATAGTAGGACTTGGATGATAGTGTCACTTGCCTTTTTAGTAGAGAATGTTGGTTCACTTCTTGATCTTGCAAATATCACACTCTTCTAATTACACTACAATTCAATCAAGCAAACACATATTCAACACAACATTCAAACAATTTGTCACACATAAAATAACAAAAACAAGGTCATGCATGCAAGCATGCAAAAGATAGTTTTATTTGCAAAAGTGGTTTCTACTAAGATCTAAACTTTATAAAGTTCAAAGTGGTCATTTTCTAAAGTGGTAAAACCATTTGCAAAAGGTTTTATCTATAAACCATTTTTAAATCAAATCAATATTTTATGTGGTTGAAAATGCTTTTAGCAAATAAATATTCTTCAAAGGGTTCACAAAATATATTTTAATTATCAAAACTTGGTGTTTAGGGTCAGAAGGTTTGAATCAAATCATTTCCCAAAGGTTTGCACATGGTGAAGTCTTTGGCCATGGGGTAGGCTTTGTCCATCAAGTTGAAAAGGAAGAGATGTAGAATCAAAACCAAAATGGTTGAGGAAAGAGTTTACAGGATTGTTTGTAAATAAGTTTTGGAACAAATACAACTCCTATTTTTCTAAGGGGTTTTGTCCAATCCTAGGGTTACAATCCTACAGGCAACACAGTGCTCTGATACCATCTGTAAGGTTCCCAACCTTTAATAAGGTAGAGATCCCTGTGTTTACAATGCTAGTCCCTGGATCAATAGCTAGCATCCACAGTTAAGATGTAATATCATGAAACAAAGTTCATAATACAACTTTATAGCCAGGAATAAAATAAATCATTACATCTTACATAGCTCATTTGGCTATCTCATTACATTGCAGCAGAAATCTATAAAGCATGGAGTCCTTCATCTTCAAAGTGCCACATGCAATCATGTTGGTTGTAGACTTGTAATCCTAATCATTAAACTCCACTAACATCAAACAAACCTGCAACATAATAAGTTACAGCCACAAGGGTCAATACATTTGAATTGTATTGGCAAGTTTCACTACTATGTAGAAATAAGTGGATCCTATCATTACATGCATATTTGGCTAAGTGGGGTTTAGGCTCATTTGCATAAAGCAATATAGTTTTATCCTATCTTTTCAAAATAGTTTTTGATCTTTGTCAAATCTTTCTGAACTTCTTGGAAAACTCCAAGTGCTTCAAAATCCCTTGTTGTCACCATCAAGTTTTACTTTGAGAAATTGGAATGTCGAGATCTTCCATAGCTTCAGGCCTTAGTTGCTCAGTATTGTCCATAACCGGGGACACGGCTAAGTACTTAGAATTTTGATCTTCTGCATAAGTTGTACACTTTACCCACATGACACAATATCATCTTGATGCCACCAGTGGCCGCTGGATAAGTACTCACCAAGATGGAGTATTGGCAGGTTGAGAATGTGACAAAGTCTTTCCATAGAAGTCCTCCCAATACACAATGCTAGCTTGTCATCCAGGCACCAATGTAGGGTTTCAAGTTCCCTTAAACAATTCTAGTTAACCTGAAGATGCCAATGCATGGGTCTTCCACTATGTAGTTGACTAAGCAAGAGCCCATTTAGCATGTGGCTGTACACGGAAGCCACTGTACGATAAACATGTTCAATCTCTAAGTCCCTGGGTGGTTTTCTTCTAGTACACATACAAAAAGAGATAGCCATATAAACATGGTTCCTTTTGTTGCCACCTTGTCCAAAACTTGAGTATCCTTGTCCACCCAGGTGGTTCGTTGAGTACTTGTTTTATTATATAAAACATATATATTTTCAACTCTTCATATAATCATAACATGTATCCCATCCCAATATATAGCAGGGCTAAGCATACTACAACTACAATGTTTCCACTAAGGAATATATAAGGGTATCCTATTAGGATTTATCATAGCATAAAATATAGTAAACCTTTCCATGCATGTTACAAAATCCACTAAGTGTAATGAAAATAGTAGGACTTGGATGATAGTGTCACTTGCCTTTTTAGTAGAGAATGTTGGTTCACTTCTTGATCTTGCAAATATCACACTCTTCTAATTACACTACAATTAAATCAAGCAAACACATATTCAACACAACATTCAAACAATTTGTCACACATAAAATAACAAAAACAAGGTCATGCATGCAAGCATGCAAAAGATAGTTTTATTTGCAAAAGTGGTTTCTACTAAGCTCTAAACTTTATAAAGTTCAAAGTGGTCATTTTCTAAAGTGGTAAAACCATTTGCAAAAGGTTTTATCTATAAACCATTTTTAAATCAAATCAATATTTTATGTGGTTGAAAATGCTTTTAGCAAATAAATATTCTTCAAAGGGTTCACAAAATATATTTTAATTATCAAAACTTGGTGTTTAGGGTCAGAAGGTTTGAATCAAATCATTTCCCAAAGGTTTGCACATGGTGAAGTCTTTGGCCATGGGGTAGGCTTTGTCCATAAAGTTGAAAAGGAAGAGATGTAGAATCAAAACCAAAATGGTTGAGGAAAGAGTTTACAAGATTGTTTGTAAATAAGTTTTGGAACAAATACAACTCCTATTTTTCTAAGGGGTTTTGTCAAATCCTAGGGTTACAATCCTATAGGCAACACAGTGCTCTGATACCATCTGTAAGGTTCCCAACCTTTAATAAGGTAGAGATCCCTGTGTTTACAATGCTAGTCCCTGGATCAATAGCTAGCATCCACAGTTAAGATGTAATATCATGAAACAAAGTTCATAATACAACTTTATAGCCAGGAATAAAATAAATCATTACATCTTACATAGCTCATTTGGCTATCTCATTACATTGCAGCAGAAATCTATAAAGCATGGAGTCCTTCATCTTCAAAGTGCCACATGCAATCATGTTGGTTGTAGACTTGTAATCCTAATCATTAAACTCCACTAACATCAAACAAACCTGCAACATAATAAGTTACAGCCACAAGGGTCAATACATTTGAATTGTATTGGCAAGTTTCACTACTATGTAGAAATAAGTGGATCCTATCATTACATGCATATTTGGCTAAGTGGGGTTTAGGCTCATTTGCATAAAGCAATATAGTTTTATCCTATCTTTTCAAAATAGTTTTTGATCTTTGTCAAATCTTTCTGAACTTCTTGGAAAACTCCAAGTGCTTCAAAATCCCTTGTTGTCACCATCAAGTTTTACTTTGATAAATTGGAATGTCGAGATCTTCCATAGCTTCAGGCCTTAGTTGCTCAGTATTGTCCATAACCGGGGACACGGCTAAGTACTTAGAATTTTGATCTTCTGCATAAGTTGTACACTTCACCCACATGACACAATCTCATCTTGATGCCACCAGTGGCCGCTGGATAAGTACTCACCAAGATGGAGTATTGGCAGATTGAGAATGTGACAAAGTCTTTCCATAGAAGTACCCCCAATACACAATGCTAGCTTGTCATCCAGGCACCAATGTAGGGTTTCAAGTTCCCTTAAAAAATTCTAGTTAACCTGAAGATGCCAATGCATGGGTCTTCCACTATGTAGTTGACTAAGCAAGAGCCCATTTAGCATGTGGCTGTACACGGAAGCCACTGTACGAGAAACATGTTCAATCTCTAAGTCCCTGGGTGATTTTCTTCTAGTGCACATACAAAAAGAGATAGCCATATAAACGTGGTTCCTTTTGTTGCCACCTTGTCCAAAACTTGAGTATCCTTTTCCACCCAGGTGGTTCATTGAGTACTTGTTTTATTATATAAAACATATATATTTTCAACTCTTCATATAATCATAACATGTATCCCATCCCAATATATAGCAGGGCTAAGCATACTACAACTACAATGTTTCCACTAAGTAATATATAAGGGTATCCTATTAGGATTTAGCATAGCATAAAATATAGTAAACCTTTCCATGCATGTTACAAAATCCACTAAGTGTAATGAAAATAGTAGGACTTGGATGATAGTGTCACTTGCCTTTTTAGTAGAGAATGTTGGTTCACTTCTTGATCTTGCAAATATCACACTCTTCTAATTCCACTACAATTCAATCAAGCAAACACATATTCAACACAACATTCAAACAATTTGTCACACATAAAATAACAAAAACAAGGTCATGCATGAAAAAGATAGTTTTATTTGCAAAAGTGGTTTCTACTAAGCTCTAAACTTTATAAAGTTCAAAGTGGTCATTTTCTAAAGTGTTAAAACCATTTTCAAAAGGTTTTATCTATAAACCATTTTTAAATCAAATCAATATTTTATGTGGTTGAAAATGATTTTAGCAAAGAAATATTCTTCAAAGGATTCACCAAATATATTTTAATGCTCAAAACTTGGTGTTTAGGGTCAGAAGGTTTGAATCAAATCATTTCCCAAAGGTTTCACCCAAAAATCTTTTGTATATCATAATCAACATTTTTATTTGACTAGAAATGAGCTAAATCAATTATTTATTCCCTAACTTCACCAAATCCATTTTTAAATCCATAAGTTGGTTCCTAGGGTCAGTAGGTTCACAACAAACCATTTTGCAAAGATATCATACTAAAAATATATCTAGAACAATTTTTATATTCAAAATAAGCCTACACAAGTTTTTGTAATTTCAACCAATTTTCCAGAAGCAAATCATTAAACAAAGTGCATGGTTGCAAAGTACTTTTTCTGATGAATCCATTGATATAAAATTTGCAAAATTTGGACGTGTAGAACTAAAGTTATGAATTTTTAAAATTTGCAAATCTAATAGAACATATTTCTGTTTTTAATCTTGAGTCTGGCCACGTGGCTGTTTCCTATTGGTTGAAAACGATTCGGTTGGATCGACTGTTACAGACCGTAGGATCTCATTTAGATCGCACGGTGTAGATTGACTGATACCCCTTCGTTAAGTGATCTGTTCCTACGCGTCAGATCTAAATCTAACGGTGCAGAACCATTCGACCAAATAGTGGCGCTGCGACGGCGACAGGCGGCGAAGCGCTCTGGCGGTGAGCTTGCCGACGAACCAGGAAGCAAGGAAGACAAAGGAGGGGCTCACCATGCTCGCAGAGGGTTGGCGAAGCTCGAGGTGGTGTTGGCTTGGCGAGGGGCGCTCGGAGCTGCTGGCAATTCCTCGCCGGAGTCGGTGGTGGCGTCAGGCGGCTCTGGAGGTCGTCGGGGATGGAGCTACGGATCATGCCGAGGCAAAACAAGGACATGGTCAGATGCAGGAGAGAGTGGGGAGTATGGGAGCATCACTGAGAGGGCTCGGGGCGGTCTGGCTTACCAGGGAGACTTCGCCGGAGCGATGGAAGACGGCGGCGCACGCTCAGGTGAGGTCGAAACCGAGGCTATGGGGCACGCGCGAGTGACCTGGGGCTATGGGCAGGTGCGCCTGGTGATGGGGAATATGCCTGCGTGTAGAGGGAGTCGAGGGGCGGTTGGACGACGCCGGAATTTGCTGGAGAAGGTCGCCGGAGCAGCGGCGGTGCAAAGCCGATTCGAGGCAGCCTGGTGGCAGAGAAGGTGGGTCGAGTGAGGGGAAATGGCGAGGAGAGGCGGGCGCTTAAGTGTGCATGGTCGGGGGCGACAATAACGCAGGCAATAACGCGAATTGATCGCCAGAGTTAAAGGGCAGAAACGGCAAGGAGGAAATGTCGCGGTGAAGACGATGATGTGCTGGCGGTGGGGTCCGTCTATCAGTGAGAGAGGGAGAGTGGGAGTGGGGCCTCTGAGTCAGTGACTGGGTGGGTGTGTTCGCGCGTAAGAAAACGTTTCGGTGAGGGTATGCCAGGTGGGCTCTTGTTGGGCTTGCTGGGCCGGCTTAGTGGGTTGAGTTTGTTTCACTTTTTTTATACTGAAGCTTTTTCTTTTTCTATTTGGAATTTCTATTTTGATTTTCAACAAATAATTCAAACAACAAATCAAATCAAATCACCACCAAACTTTGTGTTGAATTTAATTCTGTTTAACAACACAATCCAATGTCCAAAACAAAATAATTTTTATTCTTTTTAGGATCCATTAATAATTAAATAAATAGACCCTAGTCATTATTTCCAATAGGATTTTATTTATTTAAAAACTCTATTTGAAAACTAAATAATACCAAAACCATTTCAGTAGGTTTTAATTGAATAAATAAAACACTTGGGAAAACTTATTTAAAATAAAATAACAAGTTTTAGTGTTTATTTAAAATGGAAAAGCCTTTACTTTAATAAAATTGGATATTCATAAATCCTTATTATTTTATTTAAATAAAACCTTTACTCTTTTATCAAATAGAAATATTTTATTTCAAAAGCTTGGCCAAGATTTAATTTGGCTCAATAAAATAATCTTTATTTATAATTCTACCTTTTCTTTTGAAAACCAAATCTTTTTATTAAAAGATCCAAAAATAGTGATTCCAATTATTAAAACTTTCTTTATTTATTGTTTATCTTTTAAAATCCCTTTAGGATTTATTTGATCAAAATAGGTTTGGATATTTCCAATTGGAATCAAAAAGTTTCTTCTCACCCTGAATTTCAACAAAGTTTTATTTTGTTTATTTAATTTTTCACATTTCAAAATTTGGAAAATTTTGGGATGTGACAGGCTACCACCCTTAAAATAAATCTCGTCCCGAGATTTGGGAAGGCTAGGGTTACAAGTTGGCTTCAAGGAAACTAGGGTACTACCACCCTTAAAATAAAGTCTCATAGGGTTACATTGATGGTTCACTTGACTATGGGTTCAACACTTAATATCCAGACAAGGAATCCTTATTTGACTCAACTGAGTTAACTAGTTTCTGACATCCACTTATTCTATCTCTTCAAAGTTTCCATCCATGACAATGTGGTTCACATGTCCTTTCTGGGTCACATTGGAGTCACTTCCATTGGCTCTTCTAGCATCCTTTTTCTTTTTCTTCTCAGGACAGTCTGATGCATAGTGTCCAAGCTCCTTACAATTATAGCACTGCAACTGGCTAATGTCTTTCTTCTTGAAAGTGTCTTGTTGATTCTGACCAAGGTCATCTCCATTGTCAGTATCATTTCCATTATTATCACTTCCATTGTTGTTGTGGTGATACTGATGTGGTTCAGAATCTTCATTGCTCTTTTTAAATGAATGCTTATTTTTTGATGATCCTAAGTGATGCTTGAGTTTATGCTTCCTCTTTCTATTATCAACTTGATTCATCTTGTTTTCCAAAATGGTGGCTTTGTCACAGAGTGATTGATAAGTTGGGACATAGGCAATAGCTAGCTGCAGGTTCAACTCATCATTAAGTCCTTCAAGAAATTTCTCCTTTCTCTTAGCATCTGTATCAACTTCATACGGTGCATATTGTGCCAGATTGTTGAATTCTTCAATATACTCTGCCACACTGAGGTGATGTTGTTTCATATTGTGAAATTCCTTTTTCTTCAAGTACATCACTCCAGGTGAGATGTGAGTTGTTCTGAATCCATACGCAAAATAGCCCAAGTTACATCCTCAAGGGGAGTGGTGATTTGAAAGTTGTCCCACCATGTTGTTGTTGGTCCTTCAAGTAGAAATGCTGCAAACCTAACTTTTTCTTCATCGGTGCAGCCAACAGTCACTAAGTCTTTGTTCACTGAACGTAACCAGTCATTGGCTTCCATTGGATCAGTTGTTCTAGAGAACCTTGCAGACCTAAGTTTCAGAAACTTGGTGAGCATGTCAAGTGCTGGAGGATTATTCTGATTGTTGTTGTTGTTGTTGTTCTGATTCTGTATGTATGTGGTCATCTCCTGCATCAACTGTGTCTGAGCTGCCAACATCTGCTGCATCTCAGGGGTGATGTTGTTATTGTTTTGGTTGGGGTTGGCACGACGAGGAGGCATCTGTTGGTTTGATAGGGATGAGTAATGATGGATAGGTTTTTAAGAATCCCTAACACACAACTCAAAACAATCAAGTTCAATCAAACAATCAAACAATCAACAAGCAACCATTCACTTAATAACTTATGAGCTTAACTCATGAGTTGAAGGAAACAACAAGTTTTCTTGAAAATAATAACTTAGTATAGTCATACCTCATAGGTCAATATGATCCATACTCTAACTTGATATCAATGTTTTGGGGGGGCAATCTAATGTCTCTTGGTTTTTCACTTGTAGTCCTTAGTGATGTCTAAGTTGAAGTCCTTGCTGAAACTAAAGTTGAAATCACTTGAAGATGTTGAAGTCATTAGAGTTGATGAAATCTTTTGCACATGGTGAAGTCTTTGGCCATGGGGTAGGCTTTGTCCATCAAGTTGAAAAGGAAGAGATGTAGAATCAAAACCAAAATGGTTGAGGAAAGAGTTTACAAGATTGTTTGTAAATAAGTTTTGGAACAAATACAACTCCTATTTTTCTAAGGGGTTTTGTCCAATCCTAGGGTTACAATCCTACTGGCAACACAGTGCTCTGATACCATCTGTAAGGTTCCCAACCTTTAATAAGGTAGAGATCCCTGTGTTTACAATGCTAGTCCCTGGATCAATAGCTAGCATCCATAGTTAAGATGTAATATCAAGAAACAAAGGTCATAATACAACTTTATAGCCAGGAATAAAATAAATCATTACATCTTACATAGCTCATTTGGCTATCTCATTACATTGCAGCAGAAATCTATAAAGCATGGAGTCCTTCATCTTCAAAGTGCCACAGGCAATCATGTTGGTTGTAGACTTGTAATCCTAATCATTAAACTCCACTAACATCAAACAAACCTGCAACATAATAAGTTACATCCACAAGGGTCAATACATTTGAATTGTATTGGAAAGTTTCACTACTATGTAGAAATAAGTGGATCCTATCATTACATGCATATTTGGCTAAGTGGGGTTTAGGCTCATTTGCAGAAAGCAATATAGTTTTATCCTATCTTTTCAAAATAGTTTTTGATCTTTGTCAAATCTTTCTGAACTTCTTGGAAAACTCAAGTGCTTCAAAATCCCTTGTTGTCACCATCAAGTTTTACTTTGAGAAATTGGAATGTCGAGATCTTCCATAGCTTCAGGCCTTAGTTGCTCAGTATTGTCCATAACCGGGGACACGGATAAGTACTTAGAATTTTGATCTTCTGCAGAAGTTGTACACTTTACCCACATGACACAATATCATCTTGATGCCACCAGTAGCCGCTGGATAAGTACTCACCAAGATGGAGTACTGGCAGATTGAGAATGTGACAAAGTCTTTCCATAGAAGTCCTCCCAATACACAATGCTAGCTTGTCATCCAGGCGCCAATGTAGGGTTTCAAGTTCCCTTACACAATTCTAGTTAACCTGAAGATGCCAATGCATGGGTCTTCCACTATGTAGTTGGCTAACCAAGAGCCCATTTAGCATGTGGTTGTACACGGAAGCCACTGTACGATAAACATGTTCAATCTCTAAGTCCCTGGGTGGTTTTCTTCTAGTGCACATAAAAAAAGAGATAGCAGTATAAACATGGTTCCTTTTGTTGCCACCTTGTCCAAAACTTGAGTATCCTTGTCCACCCAGGTGGTTCATTGAGTACTTGTTTTATTATATAAAACATATATATTTTCAACTCTTCATATAATCATAACATGTATCCCATCCCAATTTATAGCAGGGATAAGCATACTACAACTACAATGTTTCCACTAAGGAATATATAAGGGTATCCTATTAGGATTTAGCATAGCATAAAATATAGTAAACCTTTCCATGCATGTTACAAAATCCACTAAGTGTAATGAAAATAGTAGGACTTGGATGATAGTGTCACTTGCCTTTTTAGTAGAGAATGTTGGTTCACTTCTTGATCTTGCAAATATCACACTCTTCTAATTCCACTACAATTCAATCAAGCAAACACATATTGAACACAACATTCAAACAATTTGTCACACATAAAATAACAAAAACAAGGTCATGCATGCAAGCATGCAAAAGATAGTTTTATTTGCAAAAGTGGTTTCTACTAAGCTCTAACCTTTATAAAGTTCAAAGTGGTCATTTTCTAAAGTGGTAAAACCATTTGCAAAAGGTTTTATCTATAAACCATTTTTAAATCAAATCAATATTTTATGTGGTTGAAAATGCTTTTAGCAAAGCAATATTCTTCAAAGGGTTCACAAAATATATTTTAATTATCAAAACTTGGTGTTTAGGGTCAGAAGGTTTGAATCAAATCATTTCCCAATGGTTTGACCCAAAAATCTTTTGTATATCATAATCAACATTTTTATTTAACTAGAAATGAGCTAAGTCAATTATTTATTCCCTAACTTCACCAAATCCATTTTTAAATCCATAAGTTGGTTCCTAGGGTCAGTAGGTTCACAACAAACCATTTTGCAAAGATTTCATAATAAAAATATATCTAGAACAATTTTTATATTCAAAATAAGCCTACACAAGTTTCTGTAATTTCAACCAATTTTCTAGAAGAAAATCATTACACAAAGTGCATGGTTGCAAAGTAATTGTTCTTATGAATCCATTGATGTAAAATTTGCAAAATTTGGACGTGTAGAACTAAAGTTATGAATTTTTCAAATTTGCAAATCTAATAGAACATGTTTCTGTTTTTAATCCTGAGTCTGGCCACGTGGCTGTTTCCTATTTGTTGAAAAAGATTCGGTTGGATCGACTGTTACAGACTGTAGGATCTCATTTATATCACACGGTGTAGATTGAATGATACCCCTTCGTTAAGTGATCTGTTCCTATGCGTCAGATCTAAATCTAACGGTGCAGAACCATTCGACCAAATAGTGGCGGCGCTGCGACGGCGACAGGCGGCGGAGCGCTCTGGCGGTGAGCTTGCCGACGAACCAGGAAGCAAGGAAGATAGAGGAGGGGCTCACCGTGCTCGCAGAGGGTTGGCGAAGCTCGAGGTGGCACTAGCTTGGCGAGGGGCGCTCGGAGCTGCTGGCAATTCCTCGCCGGAGTCGGTGGCAGCGTCAAGCGGCTCTGGAGGTCGTCGGGGATGGAGCTACAGATCGTGCCGACGCAAAAAAAAGGACATGGTCAGATGCGGGAGAGCGTGGGGAGTATGGGAGCATCACTGAGAGGGCTTGGGGCGGTTTGGCTTACCAGGGAGACTTCGCCGGAGCGATGGCAGACGGCGGCGCACGCTCAGGTGAGGTCGAAGTCGAGACTGTGGGGCACGCACGAGTGAGCTGGGGCTATGGGCAGGTGCGCCTGGCGATGGGGAATATGCCTGCGTGCAATGGGAGTCGAGGGGCGGCTAGACGGCGCCGGAATTTGCTGGAGAAGGTCGCCGGAGCAGCGGCGGTGAAAAGCCGATTTGAGGCAGCCTGGTGGAAGAGAAGGTGGAGCGAGTGAGGGGAAATGGCGAGGAGAGGCGGGCGCTTAAGTGTGCGTGGTCGGGGGTGACAATAACGCAGGCAATAACGCGAATTGATCGCCGGAGTTAAATGACAGAAACGGCGAGGAGGAAATGTCGTGGTGAAGACGATGATGTGCTGGCGGTTGGGTCCGTCTGTCAGTGAGAGAGGGAGAGTGGGAGTGGGGCCTTTGCGTCAGTGACTGGGTGGGTGTGTTCGCGCGTAAGAAAACATTTCAGTGAGGTTATGTCGGGTGGGCTCTTGCTGGGCTTGCTGGTCCGGCTTAGTGGGTTGAGTCTGTTTCACTTTTTTTTTATACTAAAGCTTTTTCTTTTTCTATTTTGATTTTCAACAAATAATTCAAACAACAAATCAAATCAAATCACCACCAAACTTTGTGTTGAATTTAATTCTGTTTAACAACAAAATCCAATGTCCAAAAAAAATAATTTTTATTCTTTTTAGGATCCATTAATAATTAAATAAATAGACCCTAGTCATTAATTCCAATAGGATTTTATTTATTTAAAAACTCTATTTGAAAACTAAATAATACCAAAACCATTTCAGTAGGTTTTAATTGAATAAATAAAACACTTGGGAAAACTTATTTAAAATAAAATAACAAGTTTTAGTGTTTATTTAAAATGGAAAAGCCTTTACATTAATAAAATTGCATATTAATAAATCCTCATTATTTTATTTAAATAAACCCTTTACTCTTTTTATCAAATAGAAATATTTTATTTCAAAAGCTTGGCCAAGATTTAATTTGGCTCAATAAAATAATCTTTATTTATAATTCTACCTTTTCTTTTGAAAACCAAATCTTTTTATTAAAAGATCCAAAAATAGTGATTCCAATTATTAAAACTTTCTTTATTTATTGTTTATCTTTTTAAATCCCTTTAGGATTTATTTGATCAAAATAGGTTTGGATATTTCCAATTGGAATCAAAAATTTTCTTCTCACCCTGAATTTCAACAAAGTTTTATTTTGTTTATTTAATATTTCACATTTCAAAATTTGGAAAATTTTGGGATGTGACAGGCTACCACCCTTAAAATAAATCTCGTCCCGAGATTTGGGAAGGCTAGGGTTACAAGTTGGCTTCAAGGAAACTAGGGTACTACCACCCTTAAAATAAAGTCTCATAGGGTTACATTGATGGTTCACTTGACTATGGGTTCAACACTTAATATCCAGACAAGGAATCCTTATTTGACTCAACTGAGTTAACTAGTTTCTGACATCCACTTCTTCTATCTCTTCAAAGTTTCCATCCATGACAATGTGGTTCACGTGTCCTTTCAGGGTCACATTGGAGTCACTTCCATTGGCTCTTCTAGCATCATTTTTCTTTTTCTTCTCAGGACAGTATGATGCAGTGTCCAAGCTCCTTACAATTATAGCACTGCAATTGGCTAATGTCTTTCTTCTTGAAAGTGTATTGTTGATTCTGACCAAGGTCATCTCCATTGTCAGTATCATTTCCATTATTATCACTTCCATTGTTGTTGTGGTGATACTGATGTGGTTCAGAATATTCATTGCTCTTTTTAAATGAATGCTTCTTGTTTGATGATCCTAAGTGATTCTTGAGTTTATGCTTCCTCTTTCTATTCGCAACTTGATTCATCTTATTTTCCAAAATGGTGGCTTTGTCACAGAATGATTGGTAAGTTGGGACATAGGCAACAGCTAGCTACAGGTTCAACTCATCATTAAGTCCTTCAAGAAATTTCTCCTTTCTCTTAGCATCTGTATCAACTTCATCCGGTGCATATTGTGCTAGATTGTTGAATTCTTCAATATACTCTGCCACACTGAGGTGACGTTGTTTCAGATTGTGAAATTCCTTTTTCTTCAAGTACATCACTCCAGGTGAGATGTGAGTTGTTCTGAATCCATCCTCAAAAATAGCCCAAGTTACATCCTCAAGGGGAGTGGTGATTTGAAAGTTGTCCCACCATGTTGCTGCTGGTCCTTCAAGTAGAAATGATGCAAACCTAAATTTTTCTTCATCGGTGCAGCCAATAGTCACTAAGTCTTTGTTCACTAAACGTAACCAGTCATTGTCTTCCATTGGATCAGTTGTTCTAGAGAACCTTGCAGGCCTAAGTTTCAGAAACTTGGTGAGCATGTCAAGTGCTGGAGGATTATTCTGATTGTTGTTGTTGTTGTTGTTGTTGTTGTTGTTCTGATTCTGTATGTATGTGGTCATCTCCTGCATCAATTGTGTCTGAGCTGCCAACATCCGCTGCATCTCAGGGGTGATGTTGTTGTTGTTTTGGTTGGGGTTGGCATGACGAGGAGGCATCTGTTGGTTTGATAGGGATAAGTAATGATGGATAGGTTTTTAAGAAGCCCTAATACACAACTCAAAACAATCAAGTTCAATCAAACAATCAAACAATAAACAAGCAACCATTCACTTAACAACCTATGAGCTTAACTCATGAGTTGAAGGAAACAACAAGTTTTCTTGAAAATAATAACTTAGTATAGTCATACCTCATAGGTCAATATGATCCATACTCTAACTTGATATCATAATAGGTTTGGATATTTCCAATTGGAATCAAAAAGTTTCTTCTCACCCTGAATTTCAACAAAGTTTTATTTTGTTTTTTTAATTTTTCACATTTCAAAATTTGGAAAATTTTGGGATGTGACAGTCTGGGAGCAACCAACTAAGAGAGAAATAATGCCCATAATCATGCAATGCAACAAATCATACTAATCAAAGCAAAGAGTGGTACTACAAGTCAAAGAGTAAATGATCATAGAGGCTAATGGTGACTTGTCATAGTCATAACATGGTGTGAGCATGTGCCAAGTCAACCCAAGCAAAACATTAAAGGAGAATACCACAATACTATGCTTTGCATGCTAAAACAACGCATAATTTCTTCAAGGCACACTAAGCAATCCCAATTGTTTGGAACAATACATGCTACAACAATAATCACTAAGAATAATGCTAAAACAACACCTAGCATGTCATGCTAAAGTCTAAGTCACAGTCAATGCAAGCTCCTCTTGCACTTCAAGCAAGAACTTACTACCCCTTTCCAAACACCAAGCAAACTTATTTGCAAAACAACACAGTGAGAACGGGGGTCCAAACTACTTTATTCAAAGCAAAGCAAACGAAAACTAAGAGACTCCAAGAACAACACAACTGTGCATGAAACAATAAAAACGAAGTGTCTAGACAGACCTGAGCTTTTTATTGATGAAGAAGGGGATGCCTTGGGCATCCCCAAGTTTTGACGCTTGTACCTCTTGGATATTTCTTGGGGTGACACCATGGTGGCTTCCCCAAGATTGATCTTTTGTCCATTCATCATCTTATTACATCATTCTCTCTCTACACTTGAAATTTTTCCTTCATACAAAACTTCACACAATCTTCATTAGCAACATTAGTGTATTCAAAAGATATTAGACCTCTGGAAAAGTTTTGGAACAGCAAGGCTTTTCACTAAAAACACAAGATACTGTAGTAACTCCTTCAAAAAGCTCAATTTACCTGAAGAGAACTCAAAAAGGAATCAATAAGAAGCAAATGCAAATAATGGCAGAAATCTGTCAAAACAGACCAGCAGGTAGAAACAAATTTTTTAGAACATCTTCTGTTGCTCAAATCAAAAAGTGTTGAACTAATGAAAGTTAGATAATATACTGGGGGATTTATTCGTAAATTATAAGCTCAATCTGAGTTACAGAGCCTTCTCACTAATGTTTTTGGTGGAGGACGGAAATCTGTTTCGGGACAGCAACTCCCCAAATCTTTCTTCCCTCTCATTAGAGTTCATTCTTGGCACAAAAAGCAAACAAAAAAGATAAGGAGAGGTAATTACTGAAGTAATAACTTCCAAGACTCAAGGAAACTCTTGGGTTATCTCCCAACAAGTACTTTTCTTTAACGCCTTTAAGTTAGGCTTGATAGCTTGAGAAGATGCTCACATAAGAATTATGAATTGAAGTCAAAGAGAGCATCAAGAAGCAAATTCAAAACACATTTAAGTCTAACCCACTTCCTATGCATAGGAATCTTGCATGCAAATAAATTCACAAAGAACAAAGTGACAGGCATAGGAAGATGAAACAAGAGCAACTTCAAAACTTTCAGCACATAGAGAGGTGTTTTATTACCATGAAAACTTCTACAACCATATTTTACTCTCTCATAATAATTTTCAGTAGAATCATGAATAAATTCAACAATTTAGCTATCACATAAAGCATGCTTTTCATGATCTACAAACTCATAATTTCTATCAAGATCAAAAACAGTGGGATTAAAACCTCCACAGGTTTTATCCAAAGTAGATATTTCAAAAGGATCCATAGGAACATAACATTCATCCCCCTTTGGTAAGCATGGAGGACAATAAAATAATGTAAGAGGTAAGTAGTTACTCTCATTAGAAGGTATACATGGGTAGATCCATGCTTCCTCCCTTTGTTCATCACTCTCCTCCTCTTTTTCATCTAATGAGCTTTCAGTTTCAGTAATTTCTTCTTCCATAGGCTCCTGCAAAGCATTAGTATCTTCTATGTGTGGAAAGCATCTATTAAAATATTCAAGGATATAGCCATTTGCTTCCTTGTAATTATCAAAAAAAAGTATCTCATAAACCTCATATTCATAAGGTGCATCATAAGTATTTTCAAGCAAACTGGCAAGTTCAAATGCACCCTTGAAGGCAATAAATTCTTCAATTTGTTCCACATCATAAAAGTCATAATTTCCTTTAACATAAGAAGATATGATAACATTATCATTATACTCACATTGAAAGGGTAGGTGTTTATACCTCCTGCAGCAACAAGCTTTATCAAAGCAATAAGTAACATTATAAGTGGACCACACCTCTCTAGCAATAGTATTCAACTTATCAATTTGTTCCCATAAGTGTTTCCCTTTTTGTGACAAACGGTGTTCCTTATAATAAAACTTTTGTTCCTCCGTGAACCCACCTTGCCAATAAAAACTAGTTTCAAAGAAACCATCCATTGATAGAAAGCATGGCAAAGCAATGCAAAGACAGACCAACAACTAGAGCAGGAACTAATTTTTTTGTGTTTTTTGAAAAGAGGCAAACAAAACCAAGCAAAATAAACAAAGAAAACTAAAAACAAATTAAAGAGAAATGAAGTGAAGGACTCCCCTTGTGAAGATGTCCTTAGCCTCCCCGGCAACGGCACCAGAAAACCTTGACGACTGTCTACGCACAGCCTGTTGGGAACCCCAAGAGCAAGGTGTGAAGCAGCAAGCAGCAAGTTTTCCCTTAGTTGAGACCGAGGTTATCGAACCAGAACGAGGAAGGAAACGTCACACAGGTGTTTCAAGCAACGCGAAGACTTGCACAAAACAAACTCAAGACTTTGCCCCAACAAATAGTGAGGTTGTCAAGCTCATCGGTTTGCTGTAACAAAGGATTAAACATATGGTGTGGAAGGTAATGGTTTGCAACAAGTAAACAAGTAACAGTGGAAGATGTATCAGCGGTAAAGATTGGACCGAGGTCCATAGTTCACTAGAGGTGCTCTCCTTAGATAATCAACATGGCATGAAGGGTAAACAAATTACAACAGGGCAATTGACAGGAACTGAGCAAGGCATAACAATGCAATTACTAGTTAGAAAGATCCTATGAGGTTGATTGGGCAATACAACAAGATACATAGACCGCCATCCAACTACATCTATGACTAGAAGTCCACCTTCAGGTTATCATCCGAAACCCCTCCAGTATTAAGTTGCAAGCAACAGATAACTACTTTAAGCAAAGTGTGTAAGGTAAACATTCCACATGTTCAATGAACAAGAGACCATTGTTTTCTCCCTAGTAGCAACATCACATCTACAACCGAAGAGATTATTGTCACTTCCCTTGGAAACTAGAGGCATGAACCCACTATCGAGCATAAATACCCCCTCTTGGAGTCACTAGCAACTACTTGGCCAAGATAGCTACTAACAACAGAGAGCATGCAAGATCACAAAGAACACAGACATGATAGAATCATAAAGACAAAACCATTAATCAAACCAACATAATAATCTAATATCCATCGAATCCCCGCAAAAACAACATGCATGATTACAAATATATTAGATCTTGATCATGAACGGAGCTCACGAGATCTATACATGAAAGCACAAAGGAGGAGATACAACCATATAGCTACTACATGGACCCATAGTCCAAGGTGAAACTACTCACGCATCATACCGGAGAGAAGGCCTCCGGGATGATCTCCCCTCCGGCAGGGTCCCGGGAAGAACTTCAGATCCCACCGATCTAGGGACGATGGTGGCGGCGGCTACAGACAGTTTCGTGGATTTTTGATCGGGTGCTTAGGGTTGCTGCATTGGGGGCTTCTTATAGGCGAAGGGGGAGACCGAGGAGGCGGCCAGGGCCACCAAACCCTATCCAGGCGCAGGGCTGGGTCCACCCACGCCTGGGGTGGTTCTGGCCCCCCTGGCTGCCCCCTTCGGCTCTCCTCTGGACTTCTTGTTCCCCACGAAAAGTAATTGACTTTGTCCTTTGCCCCGTCCAATTCCGAGAATATTTATTTACTAACTTTTCTGAAACCAAAAATAGCAGAAAACATGCATCTGGCATTGTTGCAACTTGTTAATAGGTTAGTACCAGAAAACATGTAAAAAACACCTCAAAGTGTGGACAAGTAAAGCAAAGTAGATACTAAACAAGCATGGAGCATAAAAAATTATAGATACGTTTCCAGCGTATCACAATACTTACTAGCCAGATACAAATATCATGAGAAATCCCAATTCCAGCAGGTTTTGGTACTTTTATTTAGCCATTCCATTATAGTGAAGCTGATTACTAGTCATTCCAAAGTAAAATTTATAGCACTACTTTAGTTATAGTTGTCTATAATTGAGATACTGTTTTCTAAGTCGTCCATAACCGCGGACACGGCTTTCAGAAAGTTTTACCATGCGGGGGGCACAAATAGCAACACACGCACGATCAACCTCAGAAAAACCAAATGAAAACCCAACGAGGCATCACGAGAAAGCAATCACAAGATTCATATAATTTTTTAGGCTCCGGAACGGACCTAGAGGTTGGCCGGCTCCGGAACGGACCCAACGAGGCATCACGAAAACCCCAAATGAAGTTGGTGAAGGGATTCGTAGCATGGAAAACAAAAAATTTCTATCGCATACAAACAAACAAGCCAAGATCTATCTACTAGATTGTAGCAACGAGTCGATGGAATAACTCACCCTCGAAGATTCCAAAGTGTTTAACGAGAGCGGATTCTCGTAGGTGATGTAGTCGTACTCTTCCCGATCTCAAGATCGCGTAGACGATCCTTCCAAGACTGCGTTCGGCAGCGCTCCTTGATCGGTCATGCGTTCGGTGCTTGATGAAGACCTTCCTCTCCTTGTTCCAGTGACGTGGAGGTTGTAGCACTCTCCTCGCGATTCCAGACTGTGGCGTGGTACCGGAAGTAGAGGGGAGATCTCGCAGGGCTTCGCCTTAAGCCGGAGCGAGTATGGTGGAGTATGAGAGAGTCCCTCGACGATCTAGGATTTAGACACGCCGAGGAGGGGTCTAGGCCGGCGGCTAGGGTTTGACCTAGGCGGCGGCGAGTGCCCTAGGGCCGCGGCGGCTATGGAGGCGGCGGCGGCTTGGGGCTAGGGTTTAGAGGTAGGAACTTGTGTGTCTAGGAGGGGAGCCCTGCCCCTCCTTATATAGGTGGAGGGGGCCGGCCAAGGGGAGGGGAGTCCCTCCCCAACTCGGCTTGGTGGTGCGCCGGCGGTGGGAGGAGGAACTCCTCCCCCAAGTCGGTTTCCACCTCCCTCTCCACTTCCCAAAATTAGCCGTTTGACTTTCAAACTTGGCGTTTGACTTTTAAAACTTGGATTTGAATAAACCATCTATTTTGTTCAGCGATGACACCTAGTACATGATGCAATCATATCAACTTGATATAACACATTCATGTACCCTTCCCCTCTGGAGTGCCGGACATTCCGGATCCTTCTAGAACATTCCCGATGAAAACACTGGAAACATTCCCCAACTCCGAAACAGGACTTTCCTTATATGAATCTTATTCTTCGGACCATTCCGGATCTCCTCGTGGTATCCGAATCCCATCCGAGACTCCGAACAACATTCGGTCTCTTTCTCATCATTCCATAACTACTCAAACAACGTCGAATCCTTAAGTGTGTCTCCCTACGGTTCGTGAATTATGCGGACATGATCGAGACACTTCTTCGAACAATAACCAATAGTGGAATCTGGAAATTCATATGGCTCCCACATATTTCTACGATTACTTTGCGATCGAATGAACCACTTACATACGATATCAATTTCCCTTTGTCTCACGATAGTTTACTTATCCGAGGTTATGATCGTCAGTATCTCTGCATACCTAGTTCAACCTCGTTACTGATAAGTACTCTTTTCTCGTTCCCGTGATATGTGATCCCTTGTGAGCCAGTAACATGCTTGCAAGCTAATTGGATGACATTTCACCGAGAGGTCCCAGAGTATATCTATCCGTCATATGGATGGACAAATCCCACTCTTGATCCATGTGTCTCAACCAATACTTTCCAAACACTCAATGCCACCTTTATAGCCACCCAGTTACGGTGTGGTGTTTGATGTCATCAAAGCATCCATCCGGTAAAGGTGATATGCATGATCTCATGGTCGAAGGAATTATATTACTATGTATCAGAAAGCATATAGCAACTGAACTATTAAAATGACTTGATCTTTATGCTACGCTTATATATAGGAGTATGTCCACCATATCATTCTCCTAACGATATGATCTTGTTGTTAATAACATCTCAATGTTCATGATAGGGAAACCACAATCATCTATTAACCAACAAGCTAGTATTATAAAGAGGCTTTACTAGGGACTCTTATTTTAGTTTACAAATCACACAAGCATTAATGTTTCCTTGTTAATACTATTATAGCATGAATGTAAACATTCATCATAAACACAAAGATATAATAATAACTACATTTATTATTGCCTCTAGGGCATATCTCCAACAGTCTCCCACTTGCACTAGAGTCATCTAATCTAGATTACATGGTAATATACCGAACACCCATGGCAGTTTGGTGCTGGTCATGTTTTGTCCTCGGAAGAGGTTTAGTCAACGGATCCGCCACATTCAGATCTGTGTGTACTTTGCAAATCTTTATGTCCCCTATCTTGGACATGTTCTCGAATAGCGTGAAAACGTAGCTTGATGTGCTTCAGCTTCTTGTGTGACCTTGGTTCTTGCGCATTGGCTATGGCGCCCATGTTATCACAGTAGATAGACATTGGGTCCAGCGCACTAGGAACCACACCCAGCTCTGTAATGAACTCTTTCATCCATATCGCTTCTTGTGAAGCCTCTGAAGCAGCCATGTATTCCGATTCAGTTGAAGATCTCGCCACAATGCTTTTCTTTGCACTCCTCCAGCTAACTGCTGCACCATTCAAAGTAAATTTGTATCCAGATTGTGATTTAGAATCATCCGGATTGGTGTTCCAACTAGCATCGGTGTAACCATTAACAACTAGCTGTTCACCACCTCCATAAGAAAGAACCATATCCTTAGTTCTTCTCAAGTACTTAAGGATGTTTTGACCGCTGTCCAATGATCCACTCCTGGATCACTTTGATATCTGCTAGTTAAACTAACAGCATATGCAATGTGGTCTAGTACATAGCATGGCATACATTAGAGATCCTATGGCTGAGGCATAGGGAGTCTTACTCATCCTTTCTCTATCTTCTACCGATGTCGGACTTTGATTTTTACTCAAGGTCGTATTGGGCAACATGGGCAAGAACCCTTTCTTGCTATCTTCCATTCCAAACCTCTTTAGAACTTTGTCCAAATATGAACTTTGTGACAGTGATATTAGGCGTCTCGATCTATCTCTATAAATCTTTATGCCTAATATGTAAGCTGCTTCGCCAAGATCTTTCATTGAAAAACTATTATTCAAATATTCCTTGACACTATTAAGAAGGTCTACATCATTCCCAATCAACAATATGTCATCTACATATAGTATTAAGAATGCTACAGATATCCCACTCACTTTCTTGTAAATACAAGCTTCTCCATAAGTTTGTATAACACCAAAAATTTTGATCACCTTATCAAAACGTTGATTCCAACTTCGGGATGCTTGCTTCAATCCATAGATGGACCGTTGAAGTTTGCATACCTTGTTAGCATCTTTAGGATCGACAAAACCTTTGGGTTGCATCATATACAACTCTTCATCAATGTCTCCATTGAGGAATGTTGTTTTGACATCCATCTGCCATATCTCATATTCATAATATGCAGCGATTGCTAACATAATCCTTACAGACTTTAGCTTCGCTACTGGTGAGAAAGTCTCATCGTAGTCAACTCCTTGAATTTGTCGAAACCCCTTTGCGACAAGTCGAACTTTATAGACAGTAACATTACCATCAGCATCTGTTTTCTTCTTGAAAATCCATTTGTTCTCGACAGCCTTCCGGCCATCCGGTAAGTCCACCAAAGTCCATACTTGGTTTTCGTACATGGATCCAATCTCGGATTTCATGGCTTCTTGACATTTATTGGAATCTGGGCTCATCATCGCTTCCTCATATGTCTCAGGGTCATCGGTGTTGTCCACCAACATGACATTGATAACGGGATCATACCAATCTGGAGTGGTACGAGTTCTCGTTGACCTGCGAGGCTCTGTAGCAACTACAACCGAAGTTTCATGATCATCATCATTAGCTTCCTCTCTTACTGGTGCAGACGTCACAGGAACTACTTCCGGTGTTGCGCTACTCGCAAGTTCGAGAGAAGGTTCGACAACCTCGTTGAGTTCTATTTTCCTTCCAGTCACTTCTTTCGAGAGAAATTCCTTCTCTAGAAAGGATCCATTCTTGGAAACGAAGATTTTTGCCTTCGGATCTATGATAGAAGGTATACCCAATAGTTTCCTTCGGGTATCCTATGAAGACGCATTTTTCCGCTTTGGGTTCAAGCTTGTCCGGCTGTAACTTCTTTACATAGGCTTCGCAACCCCAAACTTTAAGGAACGACAATCTAGGTTTCTTCCCAAACCATAATTCATACGGTGTCGTTTCAACGGATTTAGATGGTGCCCTATTTAAAGTGAATGCGGCTGTTTCTAATGCATAACCCCAAAATGATAGCGGTAAATCTATAAGTGACATCATAGAACGAACCATATCTAAGAGAGTTCGATTACGACGTTCGGACACACCATTATGCTGTGGTGTTCCCGGCGGTGTCAATTGTGAAAGTATTCCTCATTTCTTCAAATGCTCGCCAAATTCGTAACTTAGATATTCACCTCCATGATTAGAACGTAGAAATTTAATCTTCTTGTTACGTTGATTCTCTACCTCACTTTGAAATTCCTTAAACTTCTCGAAAGTTTCAGACTTATGTTTCATGAAATAGATATACCCATATCTACTCAAGTCATCTGTGAAGGTAAGAACATAACGATAACCACCGCGCGATGCTACACTCATTGGACCACACACATCGGTATGTATGATTTCCAATAAGTCCGTAGCTCGCTCCATCATACCAGAAAATGGAGTCTTAGTCATTTTACCCATCAGACATGCTTCGCATCTATCAAGTGATTTGAAATCAAGTGATTCAAGAAGTCCATCGGAATGGAGTTTCTTCATACGCTTCACTCCAATGTGACCAAGACGACAGTGCCACATATAGGTCGAGTTATCACTCGATTTCAAATGTTTAGCCTAAATGTTATTAATATGTGTATTTCCACTATCGAGATTCAATAAGAATAGACCATCTATCAAAGGTGCATGTGCATAAAACATATTACTCATATAAATCGAACAACCATTATTCTCGGATTTAAACAAGTAACCGTCTCGCAATAAACAAGATCCCGATATAATGTTCATGCTTAACGCAGGCACCAAATAACAATTATTTAAGTATAAAACTAATCCCGATGGTAGATGAAGGGGTAGCGTGCCGACCGCGATCACATCAACCTTTGATCCGTTTCCAACGCGCATCGTCACCTCGTTCTTCGCTAGCTTCCGTTTATTCTACAGCACCTGTTTCGAGTTACAAATATGAGCAACCGAACCAGTATCAAATACCCAGGCACTACTACGAGTACTAGTGAGATACACATCAATAACATGTATATCAGATATACCTTTCTTCTTGATGTTGCCGTTCTTCAAATCCGCCAAGTACTTTGGGCAATTCCGCTTCCAGTGACCTTCTCCCTTGCAGTAAAAGCACTCAGTATCAGGCTTAGGTCCATCATTGGTCTTCTTCGTCGGCGCGGTAACTTTCTTACCACCCTTCTTGAAGTGTCCCTTTTGCTTAGACTTGCCTTTCTTGAATTTGGTGGTCTTATTGACCAACAACACTTGGTGCTCTTTCTTGATCTCCACTTCTGCAGATTTTAACATGGCGAAGAGTTCTGGCAACGTCTTGTGCATGTTCTGCATGTTGTAGTTCATCACAAAGTTCTTGTAACTTGGTGGTAGTGATTGGAGGACACGGTAAATCCCCAAAGCATTAGGAATCACAATACCCAAGCTTTGAAGTTTGTTTGTGTGCCCAGACATCTTAAGCACATGCTCACTGACGGAGCTGCCCTCTTCCATCTTGCAGTTAAAGAAGTTTTTAGAAGCCTCATAGCTTTCAATTGCCGCATGAGTCTCAAAGATCAATTTGAGATCCTCGACAATATCATATGGGTCTGAATTCTCAAACCTTTTCTAAAGCTCCGATTCTAAACCATACAAGATAGCACACTGAACTGTGGAGTACTGAGTCTTCCGAGTGAGGTAAACATTCTTTACTTCATCGGCAAGATCGGTGTGGGTCACCCAATGTGCATCCAGCACATAGGTCAAATTACCAGCTGTGAGGACAATACTCAAATTGCGGAACCAATCCATGAAGTTGCTTCCATTGTTTTTCAACTTTTCTTTCTCTAGGAACGCATTAAAATTGATGGTAGGGGCTGCCATTGATCTACAACATATTTGCAATAGTTTAGACTAAGTTTATGATAAATTGAGTTCAAATTAATAATAAAATTAATCTAGGTGAACTCTCACTCAAAACAATATCCCTCACATTGTTTTAGTGATCACACGAACCAAATCCACCACATCAACACCGATCATCACGAGATTTGATATAGTTTCAATGGCGAACAATCGACATGTTCATCATATCTACTATATGATTCATGCATTACCTTTCGGTGATCCGTGTTCCAAGACCATGTCTGTACATGCTAGGCTCGTCAAGATCAAACCTTAGTTTCCGCATGAGCAAATCTGGCTTGCTCACGTTGTATACACTTGCAGAATCTAATACACCCGATCATCACGTGGTGCTTCGAAACAACAAGCTTTAGCAACGGTGCTAACTAAGGGTGAACACTTTATGACTTGAAATTCATGTGCATGAGGGATCATCTTATAATGCTACCGTCGTCTACTAAGCAATATAAGATGCATAAAGGATTAACATCACATGCAATTCATAATATGTGATATGATATGGCCTTTTCATCTTTGTGCTTCCGATCTCCATCTTCATGCACAAACATGATCTCCATCATCACCGGCATTGCCTCAAGGTCAATGACGCTTCTCCATGGTTGTCGTCCACCGGCTTCAACTATTACAACTACTTTGAATAGACACGCGGGTCTTAACATAAATTAAAGACAACCATATGGCTCCTGCCGGTTGCCAACTTACAATAAGGAACATTGCATACATCAAATATAATCACAATCATGGCCATATCACATCACTTCACACCCCTGCAAAACAAAGTTAGACGCCTCTACTTTCTTTGCATATTTTACGTGGTTTGGGGCTTTCAATAAGTGTCGTTCTAACTTACGAACATGAACCACAACATTGATACTAGTATTGTTAATCACCCGTTGTAAATTGGATCTTAACTATGCTAGGAGAAACAGGCACCCGCAAAGCCACTTATGCAATACAAGTTGCATGTCAAGCGTGGAGCAAGTCTCATGAACGATGTCATGTAAGGTTAGCTCGGGCCGCTTCATCCCAACATCCCGCAAGATGCAAAGTACACAAGAAGTGATCGACAATAAAAGCATCAACGCCCACAATGACCATTGTTTTCTACTCGTGCAACAGATCTACATATAGACACGGCTCTGATACCACTGAAGGGATTCGTAGCATGGAAAACCAAAATTTTCTATCGCATACAAACAAGCCAAGATCTATCTACTAGATTGTAGCAACGAGTCGATGGAATAACTCACCCTCGAAGATTCCAAAGTGTTTAACGAGAGGGGATTCTCGTGGGTGATGTAGTCGTACTCTTCCCGATCTCAAGATCGCGTAGACGATCCTTCCGGCGCTACGTTCCCGGCGCTCCCCATGATCGGTCACACGTTCGGTACTCGACGAAGACCTTCCTCTCCCTTGTTCCAGCAGGCAGCGGAGGTTGTAGCACTCTCCTCGCGATTCCGGTAGCACAATGGCGTGGTACCGGAAGTAGAGGGGAGATCTCGCAGGGCTTCGCCTTAAGCCGGAGCGAGTATGGTGTAGTATGAGAGAGTCCCTCGACGATCTAGGGTTTAGACACGCCGAGGAGGGGGCTAGGCCGGCGGCTAGGGTTTGACCTAGGCGGCAGCGGCTTGGGGCTAGGGTTTAGAGGTAGGAACTTGTGTGTCTAGGAGGGGAGCCCTGCCCCTCCTTATATAGGTGGAGGGGGCCGGCCAAGGGGAGGGGAGTCCCTCCCCAACTTGTCTTGGTGGTGCACCGGCGGTGGGAGGAGGAACTCCTCCCCCAAGTCGGTTTCCACCTCCCTCTCCACTTCCCAAAGTTAGCCGTTTGACTTTCAAACTTGGCATTTGACTTTTGAAACTAGGATGTGAATAAACCCTCTATTTTGTTCAGCGATGACACCTAGTACATGATGCAATCATATCAACTTGATATAACACATTCATGTACCCTTCCCCTCCGGAGTGCCGGACATTCCGGATCCTTCTAGAACATTCCCGATGAAAACACTGGAAACATTCCCCAACTCCGAAACAGGACTTTCCCATTTAGCTATTTTTTGTCTGTTTTGTTTCTATTCCCTGCTTTGCAAACTGCAATGACTCTTTTGTCCAGTACCGTATCTGCCCGACCAGTTCCGGTAGCGACAACTTCTTGCCCTCGGCATTAACTTTATTCCGACGAAGCCATTCATACAACAAGCAACACCAGAGAACCTTCGCTCATCATCTTATTTCAGGATTTCCTCCACCACTCCTGCGTCCTCATATACAGAATCGTTCACGTAGTGCATTCAGTCCAACCATCTCCCACACCTTACTCGCCTCAGTACATTTCAGGAATAGATGAGCTCCATCCTCATCTAACCTTTTACAACGTACACAAAGTGTGTCACACACGATGCCTCTTCCCCGAATTTTTGTACGCAGCGGAAGGCTATTATGAGCCAGCCTCCACATGAATTGTTTCACCTTGGGCATACATGACAGATCCCAAAGTTTTTTCCAGAATGAAACAACATCAGTATTTTGTGAACTCCCATCCAGTTCGGCATCTCTCTTTCTCACGTATACCTTATACGCAGACTTGACTGAAAAGACCCCTTTGCTATCAAAATGCCATGCAGGATAATCTTCAAAGTCAGCTCTTAAAGGTATAGATAGGATCACAGAAGCATCTATATGCCAGAACGTGTCTCTCACCAACTTCTCATCCCATTGGCCGGTTTGTGGATTTATCAATTCCTCCACACGGGTAAGCAGGCACTGCCCTCTTGGTGTGACAGGGAAAGTAGGCCCCTCCCTGTTAATCCATTGTTCAGTCCAGATTTTAACCGAGGCTCCATGTCATGAACCTGCTGTGTTATCTGAATTCAGAGCATAAGGTGTCAAGCAAGGTTTGCTTCGTCAGTTAACGGACGGCTCAGATCATCGTGTACCGGTTCGTCCATGACGATCATGAGGACCCGGTTCTGTTGATGTCAGCAAACGACTCCATCGTCCTGTTACTTTCTCCTAGCTTTTTCTGTTACTTTAGTAGTTGGTCGTGAGCCTCCATCTAGCCTGAGCTTGGATATAAAGCCAGAGCAGCTGCTTGTAACCATCATCCTTGATATTATCCAGTAAATCAAACCCTAGCCGCCGGCACTCGGGGCTATCTCCAGTTCTCACCTACTTTTCTCTGTTTTCACATCCCTTGCTCTGCTTTTTCTCACCTAATTCTGAATTTATCTGAAGAAATCTGTGTCGATTCTTGTGAGTGTGACAATAGTGGTATCAGAGCAGTGATCTTGGCCTTAGTTTTGGATCTGTAGGGCTTCTTTGTCAAGGGTTGGGGACTGGTTCCCTTGTAAAATTCTAGAGACAAGAAGAACTGGATCGAGACTAAGGGTACCGTGGGAGGCGTTTGGGTTCAGAATCTGTGGAAAGGTTGAAGGAGCACCTTGCTCTTTTGGTAAAATCCATTCTCTTCAGAGTTTGGACCAAGGGAGATGGGTAAAGGCAAGAATGGAGGCGAGGAGGCAGCAGATCCGGAGATCTTTGTCACCAGGGAAGAGTTTGAGCAGCTAAGCCTAGATATTCAAAGAAAATTCGATGACTTCTCAACAGGCCAGATAAACCTCTGTAAACAACAATCTGACGCTAGAGCAGAGTTCAAGAGGGGATTTGACCAGTTAGCAGGCCTCATCCAAGGGTTGAGTAGGCCCTCAGGTATACCCTACCCCATGCCTGGCACTTCTACTCAACAATCTAGTGTGCAAGGGAAGGGAGTGGCTGCAGATAATGAGGGCATCCCACAAAGCTTGTTCAGGCCAATGCAAGGAGGAGCCTTGGCAAATACCCACATGGGAGAAAACACAAATTCCCCTGTCAAACTAAGCAACACCCAACCACCACTGTTTCCAGAAGCCCCACCACAAGCAAGGAGAGAAGGAGAAGTAGAGGGTATCAATCAGGGGCAAGCACCAGCCCCACATCCACAGCAACAGGCTGAGGAAGGGGGACATCCGGGAGGGGGCATCAATGGACTAGGACAAGGTTTGGAATACCATCCCCCTGTGTTCCAACACCAGAACTAGTATAGGGGAAATCATAAAGGCCCCAAGCATGACTTCCCAAAATATGATGGCACCAACACAAATGAATGGATCAAAAAGGCTGAAAAGTACTTCAAGCTCTGCCATGTGGTAGAGGAGGAAAGGGTGGAAGTGTCAACCTTATACTTTACTGGTAAAGCAGACACATGGCTAGAAAATGTTGAGTTTGATCTAGAAGAGATATAATGGGCAAAATTATGCAAGAAGATCAAGAAAAGGTTTGCAGAAGACTCCACTTATGATGTTGCCAAAATCTTTCACTCACTGAGGCAGATGGGAACAGTTGACAACTACATTGATCAATTTGAGAATACAGTGGGCACAGTCAGAAGAGAAAACCCTGATATACCTAAAAGCTATTACATCAAGAGCTTTGTAGCTGGTCTGTAGGAGTATGAGCAACATCATACCCAAAATACAGAAACCCAGCTCCCTAGTTGATGCCTATTGGGTAGCAAGGAGGCTGGAAGCTTCCAATCCATTCAAGAAGGGCTCTGCCTCACAGTGGGGACAAAGAACTAACTATCAGAGGATAGTGGTAGCCAAGGAGGTGGTCACCTTACCTGTAACAAGGAACACTGCTCCTGTGGTGCCAGCCAAACCTCAGACTGAAGCAACAATAGCAAAAAGTGACAAGTGCTTCAGGTGTGGGGAGAAATGGGCTCCGGGACACCGGTATCACTGCAAAATGAACAAGCAAGTGAGAGCCATGCTAACTAAGGAAGAAGAAGATCAAGAATATCTAGATGAGTTAAGTGCTGAAGTAGAAATGGAGGAACATGAAGAACTGGTAGCACAAGTGTCTGCCCATGCAATCCAAGGAACTACATGTGGCATCCCGCAAAACCACTACTAGAAAATCGCGTTGTTTTGTGCATTGCATCGCCATCATCATGCATTGTTTGTCTGAACTATTTCGAAAAGCCTAGTTTTGCTTTTACAAATACCCCTCTTATTTTCAAACACAAAACCCTGATCGCATCGGAGATTTTATTTGTCTAAAAACTGTTTGCAAAAATGGCCTTGTTTTAAAATAGACAAGACAAAACAAACACACATTTTAAATCAGCCCCCACTAAATCCTATCCCCACCCAAATCTGTCCTACCCACCAACCGCAGGCCGCCACCTCACCCTCTCACCCTTTTCCTACCCACATGCCACCTCACCGATCCACCAGCCCACCCTCTCTCCTTTTCTCACCCTCACCATCCTACCATCTCTCCCTGTTCCCCGGGCCCTCCTCGCCCCCACAGACAGTCAACCCTCGACCCCGGCCCCAGCCCCAACCTGCGTGGAACCCGCACCAGGCCCCACCCCCGCGTGCCCCTCTCCTCTCTCCCCAGGTCCCTTCTTCCCAGCACTTGCCTTGACCCCACCCCGCCTCCTTCCTCCTCGCTCTCCCTCTGCGCCCGCCTCTCTCCCTTCCTCTTAGGCCACGGCCAGGTTCGTCGCCGGCGACCAGCCGACCCTCGCCCGCCTCCTCACCGCCTGCAGCCTCCTCCGCGCCGCCCCTCTCGCCTCCCCGCCGCATCTCCCGCCCCAGCCTCCCTCGCCCGCGCCTCCTCCAGCCGGCTCGAGCTCGCCACGCGCCGCTCCATGTCCCCGCCTCGGGTCCCTCCTCCGCCGCCCGGCCGGCCGCCTCTGCTCCTCCTTCGGCGCGCTCCCCGCCTCGGCCGTCCTCGTGCCCCGAGCCTCCCCGCTGTCCCCGTCAAGCTCGCCCTCGCCGCCGCCGTTCCTCCTCCTCGCCCGGAGCCCGAGCTCCGCCCCGCCCCTTCCGAGCCCGCGTGCCGCCGCCCGGCACGCCCGCTCGGCCTGGCCTTCCGCCGCCGCGTCCCCGACCGCTGCTCCGGTCCTGTAACCACGCCGCGGCGGCCCCTCCACCGAGCCCTCCTTCAGGCCCCGCCGTCGAGCCACACCGCCATCCCGACGCCCTCGTCGTCAACCACCTCGATCGGTCTGCGGAGAGAGCTCGTCCGCGAGCGAGCTGCTCCGGCCAGCACAGATGGTGTTCGATGCTATGTCTCTAAGGGACATGAACCTGGTAACATGTCGGTTAGCCTCGATGCTCCTGTGTGTAGTGCTTGTCTCCAAGTGCGTGTACCGCGTATGTATCCTGTGGCATACGACCCCTAAAGTCACCAAAGGTCACCCCGACGCAAGCTCCCCGTGTAATCGTCTAGCTCCGAGGCCCCAAAACGACACCACAAGAACTTCCTCATCGACAAGTCCTTCGCGAAGCCGCCATCGGTTTGGCCAAGATGGTTGTCCACGATCGACGCCGTGTCAAGTCCGTCATCGACATTGAAGCCCGAACGCTAAGGCCGCCATCGCGGAAAACCAAAGCCCCGGCATCGATCCAAGACCGATCCGTGCACCGGTGCGCGCCAAGATCTCCGAAACCCGATGCGACAAGTTCGCCATCGACCTCGAGAACGCCTACACGGAACGGCAAGATCGCCTCACGGAATCCGAAGCGCGGAACCGACAAGATCTTCGCGACGACAAGACCGACACCAACCAGGGCGAGTCCGATGCCCCGACGCCAGAGCAAGTGCTTCATCCCGAACGCTATGACCGTCGACATGACCCGAAGACCGCGAATGCGCCAAGATCTACCCCGTTACCCGAGAACGATCCCGCCGAGTCCGAACCCGTCGATCCCTGAACCCCGAGACCCGACCCCGAACCCCGGAACCCCAAGATCGTCGAACCCTAATGTGTGAACCCCTTCCCGGAACCCTATTTTATAATGTAATAACAACTTGTTGCATATTAAATGTTCATGCATGCATATTTGTCATGTGGTTTGGGGGCCTTATGCCGATTCACCTTATAATTAAATAGGGGGCCCACATGCGGGCAGATCCAGCCTCGTATTGGCCTCATTTAAATTTGTGTAGCGAACCGGTAACTTACCTTGCCTTGTTAATACAACATTTAATTGCGGGGGTTTCTAAATAACATGATTCACCTAATTAATTGTCGGGACCCTGGTTCCGCTTAATATGACCTAATTGCATCGCACCTTTGCCATGTCATACATCATGCATGCATCATGCTCGATCTTTTGTCGTAGTATTAAATAGTGCATCCGGTGTTTCTTCTAGTGTTTTGCTTCTTCGCGGATAAGGCCGATGAGTTGATGTGAGCTTCGACCCGATCTTCGGTTGAACCCTCCGGCAATGTTTTCAGGCGAGCATCTCCCCCTTTCTACCTATCTTACTTTTATAGTATTTATTCCCTCCTGTTGATCTATTGCTATCTGTGTCGCGATGCTCTAGTTTTCGTACCCGTGATATCCCTCGCAGCCTTATATTGCCTTGGACACACCGTATTACCTGTTGTTTGGTAGATAGTTGGACTTGCGCGTCGTAGTCGCTTGCGCAAGTGTTGTTGCGAGTCATGAAGTTCCACAGTTGTTGGAGTAATTGCCACATGTTTGATATTGGAGATGATCATGGTTTTACTTATCGTTCACTTTAATTCCTGTTTAACAACTAAAATTGAAGTAAGCAGAGGCATCGGTGGGTGATAGATAATATTTGGTTTCCGAACGCCCACTTGTGTCCCGTAGGACCCCGAGTACTTGATACCTGTTCCTTGATTTATCGCGCTATCCACATCCGGGAGGTATATGGGACCCCCGAGGCGAGCTTGATTCAGTCTTATTTCTTGGGGCCACAAACTAGTTTGAGGTTTTATTTACTATCCTGTACTTATGCCATGCTACTACTGTATTTACGATTGTGCGAGGAGCACACTGTACTGTTTAGGTAAGCGGAGTGTTTTCGCGGTATCGACAAGCCCAGTCACACTTTCGGGTTCCCAGTCGTTTACAGCCATTGTCGCAAACCTTGAGTCCGCCTCGGAGTCAGCTAACTTCGTTGCGGGTCTACTCAATGGGGTGGCCCCCTGAAATATTTCTGAATCCTGTGATTGCTTTGTCGTGAAGGCCTCGTTGGGTTTTGATTTGGTTTTTCCGAGGTTGATCGAGCGTGTGTTGCTATTGGTGCACCCCGGCCGGGTAAAACTTTCTGAAAGCCGTGTCCGCGGTTATGGACGACTTGGAGCACAGTATCTCGATCATAGACAAGCATAACTAAAGTAGTACTATAAATTTTGACTCTATAATGACTAGTAATCAGCTTCACGATAATGGAATGGCTAAATAATACTGCCCACAATTGTTTGTTTGGATTGTCGCTTGCGACCATTGTACCTGACTAGTAAGTATTGCAACTACAACGGAATGGCTGAATAAAAGTACCAACAACTGCTGGGTTTTTGGGTTATCTCATGCTAATTGTATTTGACTAGTAAGTGTCGCAACTATAACGGAATGGCTAAATAAAAGTGCCCACTGCTTATTTTATCAGGACGACTATCTATACCTGACTAGTAATTGCTGCAACGATAAGGGAATAACTAAAACTGCCAACTGTGTGAGTTCCTCGGTTGACTTCCTCGTTTGGGTTCGAGGGGGGAAATACCAGGATGGGATTGTTTGGTGTTAGATTCAGGTTGGATCCGAATAGGTCTTTCTTATCCCTCTCTGTTAGTCGCCAGTTGCATTGAGTCTCTATAGGTTGTTTAGTGCACGCTGCCGCTGCCGCTCAGTCCACCATACCTATGTAGGCGAGGACCGCCGAATTCTAGCCTCGCTGTCTTGGCCTCAAGATCGACGCTCCTCTTTTTCCTTTGCCCTTCGTCGGCACCCCTTTTGTTTAAGCAGGTTTTGAGATCGACGTCGTTAGCAGGGTTACCCTTCCGGCTTGGCCTGGGCAGGGTTATGGAAGCCATTGGTTATTCTTCAGGGCTCTTAGCCCCATTTGCATCTTGTCCGTAGCCGTACGTTGTATCGTTTTCCAGGTGATTTGAATCTTTGTATTGTATATCTGTATTCTTGACTGTTTGAGTCGCTGTTATATATATCTGTTCTGTGGGTCCCATCGAGGACTGTTGTGTAATGTTATTACTTCGTTTTCCACCCGCACGAAAGTACCTGGTGGTCACCTTTGAATCGTTTCTATGCGGGTTTGGTGGGTTTCGCTCAAACTTGCATAGGGTCGATTCTGAGGGTGTTACAGAGTGGTATCAGAGCTCAGCAGTTGCGATACCCCACAAGTCCAGCCTGTAGGATAACCTAGCTAACGGCCGAAGTAGAGTGTCAAAACTATTTTTGCAAAATCGGTTGGATAGTTCTGAGTAGGTCTGATTTTACTCCTTACCCCTTTGCTATTCCTCTCTTACCTCTACGTTGTTTAAAATCCGCTCTCTTCTCTCTCTTCGAGTCCAGGATTTCTCGTGGTTGGGTTTCCGTCGTACCGTCAGGGTTTCGTTTTCTCCCTTTTGTAACGGAGGTGCTACGATCATCAATCTGCAACTTGTCTGTTGTACCCTTCATCCAATCTTTTGTTCTTGAGCTCTTTTTCCATATGTGTTCCTTGCTGGATATCCGTGTCGTTGAAAAACATATGAGAAGGACGAGCATTGGTGAAGTTCGAGTATACCTTGAGCATGTATTGTTCATGCCAATGGAACCATCGCGGAACCTAATCATTGTGTCTTTCATACGATTTCTGTTGTACCTTCCGGTGTTTCCTGATGTGATGACCTCATCTGCATCAGATCCAACGCAGAGCTGGCATCATCCCTTTGTTCCGAATACCGCTTGTGAAGATCTTCATTCTAAAATCTCGAGAGTTGAGTTGCCTGATTTTCCTATTCATGTATAGAGTTGATAGTTTGGGTACGGGATGGATTGATCACCCTACCCGACTCTTACTGTTCGCTCTGTACATCGAACTGGTGGATCAATGTAACTTTTCCTCTTCTAATGGAAGCTAGAGGTGGCTTTATTTGTTGATACCTCTACCTTCGACCTTTTGTTCCCGGAGTGTTCCCTCGACGATCAGGAACAACGACCCTTGGTTGGTGGTGTCGCCAATTTCCAGATGTAGAAGGAACCCTCGTTAGTGGTGTCGCGAGGACCTACACGAAGCGAGAAGACGCAGATCGCCGACCTTCCTTCCGGTACCATGAGGCGGATCTCGAGGGCGAGATCCATTGTTAGTGGTGTCGAATTGTGGCATCCCGCAAAACCACTACTAGAAAATCGCGTCGTTTTGTGTATTGCATCGCCATCATCATGCATTGTTTGTCTGAACTATTTCGAAAAGCCTAGTTTTGCTTTTACAAATACCCCTCTTATTTTCAAACACAAAACCCTGATCGCATCGGAGATTTTATTTGTCTAAAAACTGTTTGCAAAATGGCCTTGTTTTAAAATAGACAAGACCAAACAAACACACATTTTAAATCAGCCCCCACTAAATCCTATCCCCACCCAAATCTGTCCTACCCACCAACCGCAGGCCGCCACCTCACCCTCTCACCCTTTTCCTACCCACATGCCACCTCACCGATCCACCAGCCCACCCTCTCTCCTTTTCTCACCCTCACCATCCTACCCTCTCTCCCTGTTCCCCGGGCCCTCCCCCTGGCCCCACCTGGACCGGTCAACCCCCTGACCCCCGGGCCCCACAGCCCCAACCCGCGTGGACCCCGCACCAGGCCCCACCCCTGGCCCCGCGTGCCCCCACCCTCTCCTCTCTCCCCTGATCCCTTCTTCCACCCCGGCCTTGCAGCCAGCCCCCACCCCGGCTCCTCCTCGCCTCTCTCCCTCTCTGCCTTGGCGCCTCTCTCCCTTCTCTTCGGCAGCGCGCGTGTCGTCGCCTGACCGGCCTGCCCCTCCGCCAGCCTCCCCTCTTCGCGCCCCGGCCTCCTCCCGGCGCCGCCCCTCTCGCCTCCCCGCGCATCTCCCGCCCGCCTTCAAGCCCTCCCTCGGCCGCCCTCCTCCGGCCTTGGCTCGAGCTCGCCCGGGCCTTCTCCTGCCCTGGCTTGACCTGCTCGGCTGGCTTGCTCCGGCGGCCGAACCCGTATGTATCCTGTGGCATACGACCCCTGAAGTCACCAAAGGTCACCCCGACGCAAGCTCCCCGTGTAATCGTCTAGCTCCGAGGCCCCAAAACGACACCACAAGAACTTCCTCATCGACAAGTCCTTCGCGAAGCCACCATCGGTTTAGCCAAGATGGTTGTCCACGATCGACGCCGTGTCAAGTCCGTCATCGACATTGAAGCCCGAACGCTAAGGCCGCCATCGCGGAAAACCAAAGCCCCGACGCCCTGATCCGAAGACCGATCCCGTACCCGGTGCCGCGCCAAGATCTCCGAAAAACCCCGGTACCGGACAAGTTCGCCATCGACCTCGAGAACGCCTACACGGAACGGCAAGATCGCCTCACGGAATCCGAAGCGCGGAACCGACAAGATCTTCGCGACGACAAGACCGACACCAACCAGGGCGAGTCCGATGCCCCGACGCCAGACCAAGTGCTTCATCCCGAACGCTATGACCGTCGACATGACCCGAAGACCGCGAATGCGCCAAGATCTACCCCGTTACCCGAGAACGATCCCGCCGAGTCCGAACCCGTCGATCCCTGAACCCCGAGACCCGACCCCGAACCCCGGAACCCCAAGATCGTCGAACCCTAATGTGTGAACCCCTTCCCGGAACCCTATTTTATAATGTAATAACAACTTGTTGCATATTAAATGTTCATGCATGCATATTTGTCATGTGGTTTGGGGGCCTTATGACGATTCACCTTATAATTAAATAGGGGGCCCACATGCGGGCAGATCCAGCCTCGTATTGGCCTCATTTAAATTTGTGTAGCGAACCGGTAACTTACCTTGCCTTGTTAATACAACATTTAATTGAGGGGGTTTCTAAATAACATGATCCACCTAATTAATTGTCGGGACCCTGGTTCCGCTTAATATGACCTAATTGCATCGCACCTTTGCCATGTCATACATCATGCATGCATCATGCTCGATCTTTTGCCGTAGTATTAAATAGTGCATCCGGTGTTTCTTCTAGTGTTTTGCTTCTTCGCGGATAAGGCCGATGAGTTGATGTGAGCTTCGACCCGATCTTCGGTTGAACCCTCCGGCAATGTTTTCAGGCGAGCATCTCCCCCTTTCTACCTATCTTACTTTTATAGTATTTATTCCCTCCTGTTGATCTATTGCTATCTGTGTCGCGATGCTCTAGTTTTCGTACCCGTGATATCCCTCGCAGCCTTATATTTCCTTGGACACACCCTATTACCTGTTGTTTGGTAGATAGTTGGACTTGCGCGTCGTAGTCGCTTGTGCAAGTGTTGTTGCGAGTCATCAAGTTCCACAGTTGTTGGAGTAATTGCCACATGTTTGATGTTGGAGATGATCATGGTTTTACTTATCGTTCACTTTAATTCCTTTTTAACAACTAAAATTGAAGTAAGCAGAGGCATCGGTGGGTGATAGATAATATTTGGTTTCCGAACGCCCACTTGTGTCCCGTAGGACCCCGAGTACTTGATACCTGTTCCTTGATTTATCGCGCTATCCACATCCGGGAGGTATATGGGACCCCCAGCGAGCTTGATTCATCTTATTTCTTGGGGCCACAAACTAGTTTGAGGTTTTATTTACTATCTGTACTTATGCCATGCTACTCATGTATTTATGATTGTGCGAGGAGCACCTTTGTCTTATTTAGGTAAGCGGAGTGTTTTGCGGTATCGACAAGCCAGTCACACTTTCGGGTTCCCGATCGTTCTGACCATTGTCGCAAACCTTGAGTCCGCCTCGAGTCCGCTAACTTCGCTTGGTCTACTCAATGGGTGGCCCTGAAATATTTGAATCCTGTGATTGCTTTGTCGTGAAGGCCTCGTTGGGTTTTGATTTGGTTTTCGAGGTTGATCGAGCGTGTGTTGCTATTGGTGCACCGCCGGGTAAAACTTTACGAAAGCCGTGTCCGCGTTATGGACGACTTGGAGCACGAGATCTCGATCATAGACAAGCATAACTAAAGTAGTACTATAAATTTTGACTCTATAATGACTAGTAATCAGCTTCACGATAATGGAATGGATAAATAATCGCCCACAATTGTTTGTTTGGATTGTCGCGACCATTGTACTGACTAGTAAGTATTGCAACTTCTAGCGGAATGGCTGAATAAAAGTACCAACAAGCTGGGTTTTGGGTTATCTCATGCTAATTGTATTTGACTAGTAAGTGTCGCAACTATAACGGAATGGCTAAATAAAAGTGCCCACTGCTTATTTTATCAGGACGACTATCTATACCTGACTAGTAATTGCTGCAACGATAAGGGAATAACTAAAACTGCCAACTGTGTGAGTTCCTCGGTTGACTTCCTCGTTTGGGTTCGAGGGGGGAAATACCAGGATGGGATTGTTTGGTGTTAGATTCAGGTTGGATCCGAATAGGTCTTTCTTATCCCTCTCTGTTAGTCGCCAGTTGCATTGAGTCTCTATAGGTTGTTTAGTGCACGCTGCCGCTGCCGCTCAGTCCACCATACCTATGTAGGCGAGGACCGCCGAATTCTAGCCTCGCCGTGTACTGGCCTCAGTACTGACGCTCCTCTTTTTCCTTTGCCCTTCGTCGGCACCCCTTTTGTTTAAGCAGGTTTTGAGATCGACGTCGTTAGCAGGGTTACCCTTCCGGCTTGGCCTGGGCAGGGTTATGGAAGCCATTGGTTATTCTTCAGGGCTCTTAGCCCCATTTGCATCTTGTCCGTAGCCGGACGTTGTATCGTTTTACAGGTGATTTGAATCTTTGTATTGTATATTTGTATTCTTGACTGTTTGAGTCGCTATTATATATATCTGTTCTGTGGGTCCCATCGAGGACTGGTGTGTAATGTTATTACTTCGTTTTCCACCCGCACGAAAGTGCCTAGTGGGCACCTTTGAATCGTTTCTATGCGGGTTTGGCGGGTTTCGCTCAAACTTGCATAGGGTCGATTCTGAGGGTGTTACACTACACCTGCCAACAACACCTCAATCATAAAAAAAATTATTGGAAAAAGGAGTGTTGTGGCCTTAGTGGACACTGGGAGCTCTGGGACATTTATAGACAGCAAATTTGCCCAGAAGGCTGGCTGCAAAATATCAGGGGCTAAAACTATGAATGTCATAGTAGCAAATGGAGCTGAGATAAAGAGTAAAGATGCTTGCACTAACTGTCAGTACACCGCACAAGGGTACAAGTTTAAAAGTGATTTTAGGCTTCTACAGCTAAAAGGGTATGATGTTATCTTGGGAACTGACTGGATGCTTACCCACAACCCAGTCAAGTGGGATTTCAAAACACAGGCCCTGAAGATAAATTACTATGGTATCAAGAAGGTGGTTTTTGCTCCTGAGACTAAATCCCTGGAGTGCAAGGTGATTTCCACTGAGAAATTAGACAAGGAACTTTCCCAAGGGGTTTTAGGGGCAATTATTTATGCGCAGCAATCAAGTGTTAAGGAAGGGGTGGTAGCAGAAACACCAGAAGCTGTCAAGGAAGTGCTAGAGCAGTTCCAAGATGTTTTCTCTGAACCCCAGCAGCTCCCTCCTAGCAGAGACTGTGATCACCAGATCCTCCTCCACCCTGGCTACACTCAAAGTACTATGGACCTTACAGAGTACTAGCCAGGGTGGGTGAGGTAGCCTACAGGCTTCTTCTCCCACAAGGATGCCAGCTACATAGTACCTTCCATGTGAGCCAACTCAAAAAGCACATTGGCAACAAAGTGATTCCAAGCCCAGAACTACCCTTGGTAGACACTGAAGGTAACATCAAGGTATACCCAGAAACAATCTTGGAGAGAAGGGTAATCCCTAGGAACAATGAACCTGTGGTACAGTGGAAAATCAAGTGGTTTAACTTACCTACAGTAGCATCCACTTGGGAAGATGCTGATTTCATCAAGGACATTTTTCCCAGTTTTCACACTTGAGGACTGTTAAAAGATCCTCGATGTAGTAGTGGCTTGATGGAAGCCCAGAGTCTTTAGTTGATCCAGTATATGGGATGTATATCCCATTCCGAAATGATCTATTAATCTGCTAATAAGTCGTTTCATACCGATTAAAATCTATCTCTTTATTATGAAAGACCAGATTGGCCTGTTCGCCATACATAAGTACCCTTCTACCGGTGAGTAGGATTCGACAATTGCTGAGTAGGATTCGACAATGGGCCTGAGTCAGTGATTCGAAAATTTAATTAACTTCATTTACTTAATCTCAATCTGCATTCACGTGGCAAAAATGATGATACTACGGAAATCGGAATGCCCCCCAAAAGAGGAGGGGCATCGCCGAATCTAACTTCCTTGTTTAGATAATGTATGAATAGGCCTGACTAAATCCTTGTATGGCTTCCTCTATTTCTCTATAAAAAGAAATATGACCAAGAGTGGTTCGAATGTATATAGAACGAATTTCTTTTTTTCTATTTCCCACTATTAGATAGTGGGCATAAATCTCATGATAAGTCCCCAAAGATTCATATTGAAGTCAAGTGTGTTTTTCAGAGGGGAGTAATTGTCATGAACCTGCTGTCTTATCTGAATTCAGAGCATAAGGTGTCAAGCAAGGTTTGCTTCGTCAGTTAACGGACGGCTCAGATCATCGCGTACCGGTTCGTCCATGACGATCATGAGGACCCAGTTCTGTTGATGTCAGCAAACGACTCCATCGTCCTGTTACTTTCTCCTAGCTTTTTCTGTTACTTTAGTAGTTGGCCGTGAGCCTCCGTCTAGCCTGAGCTTGGATATAAAGCCAGAGCAGCTGCTTGTAACCATCATCCTTGATATTATCCAGTAAATCAAACCCTAGCCGCCGCCGGCACTCGGGGCTATCTCCAGTTCTCACCTACTTTTCTCTGTTTTCACATCCCTTGCTCTGCTTTTTCTCACCTAATTCTGAATTTATCTGAAAAAATCTATGTCGATTCTTGTGAGTGTGACACTCCATCACCAATACGCCATATAATACCTTCTTTAAGCAGTTCCACCCCTCTTTTGTTAGCCAGACTAACTCTACTCACAGAGACAGATGGGTGGCGCCCCGGCGACTGCAGGGGGGCACACGCGCGGGTGGGACAAGTGGCAAAGGTGGAGTGCGGGTTGAGGGCTGGCAAGGGTCAGGAGCTTTATTGAAAAACATCAGGCTGAATACTGATGGACTCGCGAACTGAATTTTTAACAGACGAGGATCTGCTAGCTGCAACCAAGTTCGGAAGACAATGGCGAGCGATAGGGTACGAATTTGATGACTCCGTAAAAACCAAAGTCGGATAGGGTTGCAAGGTTTTCATCTTTCATTGAGGAACATACGCCGTAAAATGATTGTGGCGCCAGGTATAAGCCGATGAACAGAGAGGCTTAGGCGTATTGTGGACTGTCGAAAAATCTTCAGATAACCAGTGAGGTCGTGCCGAATTTTCTAGCTAATTCCTAGGGATTGAGAGGTACAATCCAGGTGATTTCATCGGGAACGGAAAGAGAGGGTATACGGGATTGTTTCTCATTCAATAAGTCTCGCCGGAAGATGAGTAGGGACGCCGGGATCTGGATGGGAACAGAGGTCGCGGAAGCACCTGTTGTGCACATACTGCTGTTGCGGATCAGCGAGCGCGGCGAGCGACACTACCGCGCGCGGCGCGGGACGGAGAGGCGGCTTCGATGACGAGCTATCGGGCGGGAGGGAGGATGCTGGAAGAAGGGGAATGGAGAGGGGACATACTGTGTGGCCGACGGTGGCCTCGGTTGTCTCGGGGGAGGTCGGGAATGGCGGTGAGGCGGGGTTCTGAGGCGGTGATGATCTCGGTCTCTGGAGGGAAGGAGAGGGGAAACAGCTCCCGGGAACCTACAGCGCCTTCTGCGAGCTCCAAATGAACGTCATAGACGAGGCGAGGCGATCCCCGGCTCCAGCGGCGCTCGGCAGCGACCAAGGCGACGGAGCGTGTCGCTTCCCTTCCTCCTGCTCTCGGGCAGGAAAAAGACAGAGGAAAGGAAGGGATGGCGGCGGAAGGAAGGGAGGTAGACTAGGGTTTGTTGAGGCCAGGATGGGGATTAAAGAGAGGAGGGGTGGACGGCGTGGTGGTGGTGGAGGGTGACGAGGAAAACGGCGGGCGAACGGCGGACGGACGATGACCTGCTCCGTATGACGCTAGCAGAGAGAGAAGGCAGCGACGGAAAATAAGAACAGTAGTGACGTCGGTCTCCCTTTGCGAAGCCGTACTGGCCAACGGGCTGGTCCAAAGGAAGGGAAAGGGGGCGGAGGAAAGATGATGGACAGCTGCGAGCTGGGCTGCAGCAGGCTACTCTCTCTTCCTCTTCTTTTTGGTTTGGGTTTTATTTACTATTTGTTTTGTTATTTAAAATTCAAACAAGCATCAGATTTCAAACTCTTTTGAAATTTGTAGAAACATTTGAACAGAGGAAGATGGCACAAAAAGGTGAGGCAAGAGGTACATAGAATAGAGGAAGAGTGATGCCCCCATATACTCAAATTGGGCATTACTACGAGATCTGAGATAGCGGTTTTAGAAAAGGAGCATCAAAAGCATTTGGAAAATATCGGACCCTAAACAATGGATCCTTCTTGGGAAAACCAAAATATGGAGAGAGACAAAATAGAGAGAGGGGGTATATAGATAACAAGATCAAACAAAATACATAAATACAAATGCAACAAAGGACAACACATGCAATGTGGCATGATGATCATTATGATGATGATGATGCGATGATGTGATGATGATGCAGATAAATCAAATAATAAGCAATTTCTAGTAGTGGTTTTACCCGGGGTGCTACACCAGGTCCGCCGGCGAAGACGGAGCCTCCAACGGAGTAGATTGTGCAGTGAAGGATGGTGATCGAGCCACAGGAGAAGTTGGCGTCGTCGAAGGGTCAGAAATGAATGCAGAATTTGTGGCCACCGCGATATCCATACTGGCAGACGATGTGGCAGTCTCTATAATACGATGGACCTCGGACTCGTTATGATTATCCAGCATGTGGAAGATCCAGTCGGCTTGCCTACCGAATCTCTCGAAGATCCATTCTGCCTCAATTTCTAATATGCAGATGGCAGAAGGGTGCTTCATAGCAATGGCGGTGGAGAGAGAGAGAGAGAGAGAGAGAGAGAGAGAGAGAGAGAGAGAGAGAGAGAGAGAGAGAGAGAGCCGGGGTGGGGTACTGGGGGTGGGGGTTTGGGGGTGCGTTTTCTCTAGCGATGCTTGGGAACTTATGGGCGGCTGCTGCAGTTAGTGTCTAGTCGTTTCAGTTTGACCAGTTTCTATTTGCTAGTACTAGTACTCTAGTAAGTACTCCACTCTATACTCGTATACCTATATGGAACGAAGAATACTATGTACAGTACAACTTGTGCCGCGACCTAGAGACTGGGGACACTCATCATATTGTTCGTTGCATCTAGTATGCTAGTCAGACCCGAGTCAACTTATGGAGTATTAAACAAAGATTGTGTACACAATTATGTTTAATCAATTAAAGATACAAGGACAACTAGCTTTAAAAATCATACTACTTCATATGTAATACTACAGAAGAAATAGTTCAATGACCAACTGGAAGCTACTCCCATTACATACAGATTACTATGCCGGTACTATACAACATTTCAGTAGCAAATACATTGGCCACATGGACTTTTTCCTTTTTGAAATGCACAGCCAGACTGGTTTGAATCCAGGGCGTTAGCAAAGCTTGGGATGAACCAAAGCGAAGTCTTCACGAATGAAGGGTCAATATGTTCATTTAGTATATTATCTTATGAGAAGACAATGTTTGTTGAGAAACCAACAGAGACGTTCGTACCATTCAGACTGAAGCGGCATATTTCAGGATGTGGTGTCTCGTAAAGGCATATTTACGTGTAGACATAGTTGCTTCTCGTCAGATATCCTTGGGCAACATCGACACCGACTACTGGTACGCTGATCGGATAGTTCACTCTAAGGAAAAGAGAGTATGTTCCAAGGTGAGTAACCCGTGTCCATGGCTTACCTCGATGTAGTAACACATCAGGGTCTTTCGAGAACACCAGACAGCCAAATCCATAATAATATGTGCGAATAGTGCGACATATTAGGACGATCCATATAACACAAATAGGACATTGAACATCTTGCTCACTGGCAATGCCCCGGGTAAAGACGAGTAGAAGGCTAGAACCATCTGGAGAACTGGCTAACCACCATACCATAATCATATTCGTGCTTGTGTCCTAGAGCGCCTTTGAGTTCATCCACGCAGTTAAACACGGCCGGTGGCATCAGGTGCAGCGCAGGAGATGGAAAAGAAAAATGCAGTTCACTAAAAATATTTGGTTTGCAAGATTTAAAAAAATGAAGGAATATGAAAATACAATAATCAGTTAGCATGATATAATAATCATATTGGAATCATAATCACGGGAATCTGAAATAGAAGAAATCTGGTTGAACCATGCGAAAGAAGGCAGAAATATGTATGAATAAATATGTGAATATTATGGATTCGTTCATAAAGAAACCTTGCTGAATGTAATACTACTAATACACATAGCAATCCTTAGGAAAAATCCTATAGATATAAATGCTCTAAACTTATAGGGAAATCCTTTTAGACAAAGAGGGTAAAAAGCATAGAATATGAAACAATGCCATATGACAGCTTTGTAAAATAAGCATACATCCATGAATATGAAGCTAGAGCGCTATATATGGAGGTGTAATTACCAGGATAATAAGGACTCCACGCATAAACGCTACCAATTTTAGTTATGGCGAATAGTAGTCTTCTATGGATAATTACATCGGTGTAATTAAAATAGGTTAGGGGCTCATTCAGAAGAACTGTCCATACATCTTGATGGCCGTGATGAATGAGAACTGAGCCGTCGAAAAGGGCAATAAGAGTGTAATTTTGATATCTCCCAGAAAATGTGGGAACTTGGCAAATATCTATCTTCTGTAGTATCATACGATGGCCATGATCCAAGAAAGTATCTAGGCGATTAGTGGATTCAAACAACACCGGTGGGAGAATAATCTTGTGACGAGTGTACACGTTGACAAGTTCCTAGCTGTATTGGAGGCCAACCGTGGCGATCCAATCACCATTGGCGCCTGCCCACTATTTATTGATGCCATCTAGGATGACAACATCAGAGGAGAACCTGTTCAGCGGTGATGGCTTACAGAGGAGGATCTCGCCATCTAACATGCAATCCCACGGTATCTTAGTCAGGTGACAATGAAGAACACATGGGAGAACGAACAGCTAAGGAACCAACAGAGTTGCACTACATTTTGTTGAGTCAAGATGAAGTTTGGATGAACCGACGAGGCTCGCAGACGTGATGACATCACATCTAGCTGTGAGTTCTTCAAGGGGGCCTTCGGTAAAAACCTCCTAAAACAGTTGAGAATCATCGTCACTGTCCTTGCTAGATCCAGCCATCTCAATGCACCTGCTGTGGTGACGGTGTATGGGATTCGTTGGTTTGGGCTCTGGAAAAGAGGGATGAGATGAAGAACACAGACTCTGGAAACTAGGCGGCATGGAGGGCGAGTTAGAGTGGGGATAGAGGAAAGTGGAGAGGAGGAGAGGGATAGGGGAACTAGTGCAGTACTCGTTGAATAAAGCACGAGCTAAAAACCTTATTAAGGGGTCACCCTTAAGCTTATGGGTAGTCCATAAGCATTAAAATATTGATATCTAGTACACATAGAAATAGAAAACAAATTTTAATCACAAGACTATGAGAGGATAGATCTTACATGTGGGTCCTTTGACTTGTGACTCTCTCTCAAAAAAAACTTAACTTCTGATATGCGGGCGCAAAATCTCCTCGCTGGCATCATCGATGATGATCTCTCCTAATCAAAGGCACCCGTTCGGCTCTTCTACACATCCCATCTCTCTTCCTTCTCTTATAAGCTTTCACGCAATGATTTCGACGTCGTGTAGCGGTGTCCAGAAAGGTAGGGCCCACATCATGTCACCATCAAATTTTAACCGGATTTTCAGTACATGTGGCACCTATTCGGGTGGGAGCACGATGGAGCTCACACAAGGAAGCGGGTTCCAATGAAGAACAATAAAGGGTAAATTCAGTTTTTTCCAAATAGGTAAACTCAGTTCAGTTTAATAAATAGATTTGCTAGTTCTCAGGCGCATGAGAACATCTTATGTCCTAGCCAACCCTCTCAACATGAAAAAAATGTAGACATCATTTTTGGACAACTTGTCAAAAAACTTGCCTTGTGATATGGATTGCCATGTAGAGTATGAACATTCTTGTCCTCTCCACATCGCGAGTTATGGTAAAATGTGCCCATATTTGGTAGATATGGTTATATATTGGCAGGGTAAAGAATGCGAGATTCTAACTTATTGTATGAAAAAATGTAGTTTTCAAAAAGAAATAAATATTTTGAGTGATGGCAATGCGCAAAATATGGCCTAGAATGTAATAACCCTAAATTTCACACAAAGTGGACCGTTTTTAATACTAATGTTGGGCATAATCTATGTGCAAGTCTCTTTCAACGCTTCCTCTTTCTGCAATGAATTAACACGAGCAGCAGAAATCTTAGCATGAACATGAAACATTATCCCGGTTGCATTTGGACATGGTTACTTGAGCAGATTTGTAAATGCACAGTACAGGCTATCTCCATCAAGCAATCCAACCGAGATAATGTTAAGTCTTCTATATTCACAACACCTACTGGAGGGGAAACATGTCAGTCTTGACATATTCCAGGAGGAATTTGCCATATGTTGCATGCTTTGCTATGGTCTTCAACTTGTGCTTACGGCTGTGGCCACCGTCGACGCCCAACGAGTGCTAGATCATATTGTCGATGTCCTTGTTAATGACTTTGCCACAAAATGGGAAAAATAGCTTCCCATTATAGTGGAAAGGAATTTTCCCACTCCGCAACCGCTTAAGTACGTAGCGGCTCTTTCTGTCCCTGGAGTCCTTGTCTTCGCCCATATCGTCAGATTCTTCCTGCAGATTTTTAAGTACATAAGAACTCATATAAGGGCCTGTTTGATTTGTAGGATAAGAAAAACAAAATATTCTATATATCCTGCAAATCAAACAACCATCATAGGAAATTTTCTTATGGGATTTAATCCTACAATATCCTATACAGATCCTTTGAATCAAACATGCCCCAAAATATGTAGTTGAAATAACACTCAAGCATTGACATTTATGATTATGAAAGACAATATATAATATTCGTAGTTGATATTTTAGTTCACGTATCATTGCTAGATTATACATTGTAATCATGTGTTTCCTATTTGTACTAAGAATAATAACAAGAATGGAACAATTTTTTGACTATAGAATCGAACAATATTCATGTACATTTTAATGACAAAAATTTTTGCGACATCAATCAACAATCCAGTAAAAAAATCCCTAAAACCCCTAAAATCAAATATGCTTACAACAATTATGTGACAGATCAATCAAATCTACAGCACAAGAAGACCATATAAACAACAACAAACAGATGTAAAATTGCTAGATGGCAGATTAGCAGATCTAATCAAATCTGCAACAGGATCGACCCTTCGAACTGGAGAATCTGATATGTCTACAACAAGAAGGCGGAAGATCAAAATAATCTATAGATCGAGAAAAACCTACGTATAAATAGTAAAATCTAAGAATAGTGAAGTAGAGTAGTACCTCGGTTTCCTCATCGGAGACCTCCTCCTCGAATCCATCCCTCTCCTTGACTACTTTGATGAAGGGGTCGATGATGGCGTGGGCGTAGTTCTTGTCTTCCTCTGGGATGAAGATGCTATCGCCTCCGCCTGCATGCCCCTCATCAAGGTATGCCGCTGGCACCACGATGTTCTCGTTCACCTGATCCTCGACGACGACTGCGACCGGATGGACGGAGCCAGAAACAGTGACAACCCGGCGACGAGAAGCGTGTGTGCTCAGAGAAGCCGAGCCCGCCACAACGGCGATGACCGTGGAGGGATGTGCTGCGCCTACAGCTGGCTTCGCCTCTGGCTCATCTCCACGGGTTCCCTTCATGGTGCAGCAAAGGAAGTGGGGAAGGTGGTGCTACGAAAGGTGCTCTTGCGGCAGGTGCGGCCAAGTTTTTTTTACTATACGGATTGGGGGGAAACTCAACGCTCTTGGAATAGACGAAGGAGGCCGAGGTGGTTTATATACGTTGGGACGGTTGGTTTACCTCGAGTAGACACGTGTGGATGTGGACGTGTGGGTCTGGACTCTGGACTCGTGGATGATCTCCGCTATCGAATTGCATTAAACCACCAGATCCACGCGCATGCTACTACAACAGTACTTCCTTTTTTATTATGCACTTGTAGATCAAATTTAAGGTACTTTCATTAAATTGGGCAACGCCATTCTATTCGACGAATATATGCATAAAGCTTGGACATTATTGAAAATCCCCTAAACCCTAAACAACCGCGAAAACATAAACCCTCAACTCCTATATACTAAAACCCTAAACCCTCAACCCATAATTAAACCCTAACCAAGCAGGGTATCATGCACTTATAGATCCAAATTTGAAATACTTTCATTAAATTGCGGTAACACCATTCTATTCCACAAATATAAGCATAAAGCTTGAACATTATTGAAAATTCCCTAAACCCTAAACCCATAAACCCTAAATCCCTAAATGACCCTGACTAAGCAACATGTATATCATCGACTTATAGATCAATATTTGAGATATACTTTCATTAAATTATGCTAACTCCATTCCATTCCACAAATCTAAGCATAAAAGCTTGAACATTATTGAAAATGCCCTAAAACCTAAACCTTTAACCATATAACCCTAGCTAAACCCTAACCAAGTAGGTATCATGCACTTATAGATCAAATTTTTGAGATACTTCCATTAAATTGCGCTAGCCTCATTCTAATTCACGAAAGCTCAAACATTATTGAAAATTCCCTAAAGTACCCTAATCCCCTAATAAATCCTAAACCATAAGCCCTCTATATATACCCCTAAAAACCCTAAACCCTCAACCCTAAGCTCAGACATATTATTGAAAAATTCCTAAACCCTAAACTACCCCTAAAAAACCAAAACCCTAAACAATTGATACTATAAAACCCTAGTAAACCCTAAAACCTAAAACACTAAACCCCTAAACCTTGACCGAGAAGCTATCACACACACTTATAGATCAAATTAATTTGTAGATACTTTTATTATTTAGGGTAACACCATTCTATTCGACTAATATAGGCATAAAGCTTGAACATTATGAAACATTACCTAAACCCTCGACCCTAAACAACCCCTAAAACATAAATCCTAAACCCATAAATAATACTAAAAACCTAACCTCAACCCACATACACCCTAACCAACAGCATGTATCATGCACTTATAGATCAAAATTTAGCGCTATTATATTCCATGAATATAAGGATAAAGCTTGAACATTATTTTTGAAAATTCCGTAAACCCTAAACCTTAAACCCCTCAACCCATAAATGAACCCTAGCCAGGAAGGTACCATGCACTTATAGATTCAAATTTGAGATACTTTAATTAAATTACGGTAACACCACTCTATTCCATGATTAAAAGCATAAAGCAGCTTGAACATTATTGAAAATTACAAAAACCATAAAACCCTAAACACTAAACCCCTAAACCCTGACCAAACAAGTATCATGCATTTTTAGATCAAAATTGAGATACTTGCATTAAATTGGGCAACACCATTATATTTGTGAATGCAAGCATAAAGCTTGAACATTGTTGAAAATTACTGAAACCCTAACAAATAAAGCCTAAACCCATAAATACTAAAACCCTAAACCCTTCAACCCACAATTAAACTCTAAACAAGCAGGGTATCATGCACTTATAGATTATAATTTGAGATACTTTCATTAAATTATGGTAACACCATTCTATTCCATGATTAAAAGCATAAAGCATCTGAACATTATTGAAAATTATAGAAACCATAAAAACCTAAACACTAAACCCCTAAACCCTGACCAAACAAGTATCATGCACTTTAGATCAAAATTGAGATACTTGCATTAAATTGGGAAACACCATTATATTCGCGAATACAAGCTTAAAGCTTGGACATTGTTGAAAATTATGTAAACCCTAACAAATAAACTCTAAACCCATAAATACTAAAACCCTAAACCCTTCAACCCATAATTAAACCCTAACCAAGAAGGGTATCTGCACTTATAGATTCAAATTTGAGATACTTTCATTAAATTGTGGTAACACCATTCTATTCTATGGTTAAAAGCATAAAGCAGCTTGAATATTATTGAAAATTCCAGAAACCATAAAACCTAAACACTAAACCCCTAAAACCCAACCAAACAAGTATCATGCACCTTTAGATCAAATTTGAGATACTTGCATTAAATTGGGAAACGCCATTATATTTGATGAATATAAGCATAAAGCTGAACATTGTTGAAAATTACCTAAACCCTAATAAATAAATCCTAAACCCTAAATACTAAAACCCTAAACCCTTCAACCCATAATTAAACCCTAAATAAGCAGGGTATCATGCACTTATAGATCCAAATTTGAGATATTTTCATTAAATTGAGGTAAAGCCATTATATTACACGATTATAAGCATAAAGCTTGAGCATTATTGAAAATTTCCTAAACCCCTAAATGACCCTGACCAGGCAAGCGTATCACCCACTTGTAGTGCTATGGTATTGTAAGATATAAGACAAGATAAAGATAAGATCAGAATTACTACCGTGAATGGCCGATCTTTTGAATAACCTTCCCTCCCGATGTTTGGAAGCAAGTGAAAATTCCGAAACTGGAAAAGTTTCATTTTTTTGCCGCCAAGGACCAAATTGGTTTCCTTTCTATGTACTACTTCTACTCCACACCAATGCGGCCGCCGAACATGCCAGAGAAACAGAGCCCCCCTCTGTTGCAGATATACTTTCCGGTTATACCCATAGGACTCACTGACCAGGGTGGCCCACCAATGGGTTAGAGCTTTGCTTCATGGGTGGCCCAGTCAAAGAAAGAGGAGGAGGCACTTCTGGCTATGCTAAGGCCCATAAGAGTTACCGACTTAGGCATGTAGTATTACTCGTAATCCAAGCTATATCTGGTTACCGACTCTATAACATAGCCGGATAGATCTCTCCTGTAACCCTAGGTCCTGGTGACTATATAAACCAACCCTGTGGGAGCCTTTAGGGCATAAACACAATCACAACTCGCACAAGAGAACCTCTCTTGTAATCCGCTGTAACATCCGGCTCTCGCCGATATATGACTAGGTTGCTAGCAGGAGTAGGATCCGATCACCGTAGTCGGATATGAACCTGGGTAAACTTGTGTTCACCGTTCCTGGAACATCCGACATCTCACACCACATCTTCTCAACTCCGTCAGGACCCCCTAAGGCGCACTTGTCGACAATCCGACAATAGTTGGCACCCACCGTGGGGCGGGTGAATTTTGAATCTTCATTCCAGGCGGAATCTGCGTGTGCATGAATCGGTGAAACAATCGCCATGGGTTGCATGGTCTATGCCAGTGATATACCTTTCATTCTTCTCGATGAGACTTGGATTCTGGCTAGTAAACCCGTGACAACCTACACGATCATGTCCATTGGCGAGATCGATATTTATCTCGGTTTCGCTGAACCCGCGCAACCCACCATTGAGGTGATGACCATGGCAGAAGAACAATCTGGATCTGATCTATCCACAGAGGCAGAAGAGTTCAAGATCCCGGAAAAACCTGAACCCACCCAGCCCGCTCCTGTAGTGGAAGAAGTGGTGGAAGAAAAATCCGGATCTGATCTCCCCGTTGAGATTGGATACATGTACGAGGAATATAACTGCTTAGGATCCGGTCGTACCGATGCCGTAGCAGAGAAAACACTCTTGAGGCATAGGATAAAGATGACAAAATGCCCCTACATCGATTACGAAGCGATCGCTGACATAAAGGAAAGCTTTGAGATGGCAGAGGCGGAAACCCAACTATGCCGCTACCTTTAGAAGATGAACAAGAAGAAGCACTGCCTCGTATACCATGCAAGATCTGGATCCAACTCTGTCGATGCTAGAGACGGAAACGATTCAGTTCTCGATGCAATCAAAGAAAACGCTGACTTACCTAGTTCCCATCAAGAGTCATTAATGTTTCTTGAACTTCGAGACTTCGAGAAGGAGATGGAGGAGTACGAAGAAGATTACGCCTCCAAACCAGCGCAAGGTGAGCCGGAGACACCTCCGAGTCTATATGACAGCATGGATGAAGACTACACCTCGCAAGAGACATGGACATCGGAGACTCATCCGAGGTCCAGAAGCCAACTACTACGGAAAGTACTGACAGAAGTTTATCTCCCGGTACTGGACCAAAAGTCGTCTTTGCCACTGGTACATATGTTAAGGCTACTGGGTGGTCAAAGAATAAGAATAAAAAATCCGACACCGGCAGAGCCGAACGTCGAGGAAACCAACAAAGAAAAAATTGATGAAGAGATCGATATAGAGAATCAGGACGGAGATCCGATTAAACCCATGTCGATTGACCCTCCTGTAGATGGACACGTTGTCAATAAGGGTGCACGAGAAATCTATAGAGATGCTCTCACAATACCAATCCCAACGGCTTCAGATCTTACTCAGGATGCACTGACGAAAAGGGCCAAAGGCCTGGAAAAGCACCGCTTGTTTTTACTCGAAGAGGCTGCGCGCATCGTCGAGCTTAAACAATAGTTAGATAGCGATCCAGCCAAATATCAGTCAGATTTCAAGTGACTACCAAACAAGACAAGGGGAGGTCCGGTTCTTGCTAATAGGAACCCGGATATCCACAGAGATCTATTCAACGGAAATCTGGAGAGAATATCCGAGTCTACAACACGCCTCTAGAGAACGCTACAGCCGCTCGGGCTATCCTCACTAATAATCCGTCTCCCGAGCAAGTCCAGCAATGCGTTGTGTTGCTAGACAAATGATTGAAACAACAGAAGACGGCCGCATCATTTAGTGGCAAGCTGGCCTCAAAATCGGAATTTTGCCACACTGGAGCTGACCAAATCGCTGATGAAAGACTCTGCAGGGATACGGATCAACGCTATCGTCCCCGAGGAGAAGAAGAAAATTCAAGGAACAGTTTTATTAAATTGTACTTAGGGATTGAATGTGCATTCATGGGCATCATCATTAAAAATGCATACAACAAATATATTCTCAAAACCGTAAACACTAGCTTCCCTCTCTATTTGAAACACATTCAAATGGTTTTGAAATTTATAAAACTATGGAGCCCAATCTGAATAAAAGGGCCCCTTCAATATTTTCTATATTTTTATAAAGTCTCTTGTAATTTAGAATGATTAAAAACAGGTTTGAAATCTAAATACAAAGGGAATAAAATAAAACAGAAATAACAAAATGTTTCAGCAGAAAAATATAGAGCTAAGGCTACCTGGGCCGAGCCCATCTTTTCCTCTTCCTCTTTACTGCATGCACAACAACCAGTGTAGCCTGTGGCCCAGCAGCAGCCCGCTCCAGCCCAGTACCGCTTCACCACCCCTTTCATCGTCTTCCTCCTCGGGAGGAAGCAGCTAGGTGTCGCTGGCGCCGCCGTCGATCCCCGCTGCCTTCTCCCGGCTGTCCAACGAGCTCCCTGACAAGGATAAGAACCGCCCCGAGGTCGCCTCCCATCCTTATCCTCTCTCACCCTTTATGGCAACCTCCCTCTTGCATTTTCCCCTTCTCACCGAAACCCTAGCCACCGCCCTCTGTTCGTCTTCGTCGCCTTGAACCACCCCGCGCTCAGCCAAAGGTTCCCCGAGCTCCGCCTCGTCGCGGTGATCTTCTGCGTCAAAGGAATCGATGTGGGGCATCCGCAATCGACCCCCAGCACCGCTTCTTCTCGAGCCCCGATCGAGCATCGTCATGGCCGTGCCATCGTTTCCGGCCACGTTCGCCCCCTCCGACGCGTTCTTCAGCTTCAGGGTGACCCGCTGGTCCTTGGGACCCTTCCCCTTCCTCCCTCTCGCTCGGTAGCTTGCTGTCGTCGTGCACCTGTCGCCGCCGACGCTGGCAGTCGTCGTTGTCAATGCTCCGGTGACCAAATCTGGGCGGCGCCACCTCTATTTTGTTCGCCTTGCTCGGCTGGTTCGAGCTTGCCTAGTTTCATAGCCCTGCACGCCTCCTAGCACCGTCCTTCGCCGTCGCGTGGCACAGTCGCCGGCATGCCGTCGTGGCTCCTGCGTGGAGTCCCGTGTGGCATCCGCGTGGTGCCCGCATGGCCAAGGCCCTGATACGCCCAATTTGCATCACCTTTCTATATCATAATTTACCTCTATTCATTGATATTTGTCTTATTATGAGGTATTACTTTTGGATTTTCATCTGTTTATGCATGTTGGATGATTCCTGGAGGATGGACTGCCGGATTCTGGATTCTGATGGAAAATACGTCGTTTCGGTGCAATTTCACGAAGATCATAAAAATACCAGAAAAATATGGAAACATATTATTTTACCAGAAGACGAAGGAAGCCAGAAGGAGGAGCGAAGGGGGGCCTTAGGGGGCCCACACCCCCTAGGTGTGGGCCCAACTAAACCCGCGCCTAGGGTGGGTTTGTCCCACCTGTTAGGCATCCGACTCCGCCCCTTCGCCTACATCTTCCCTATGGAACCCTAACACCAGGAGGGCGACCACAGATAGATTTCCGCCATCTCTCGGGGGCAGAAAACACCAAGAGAGAAAGATCTCTTCGGCAGACAGATTTCTGCTGGGGGAATTCCTTCCCGGAGAGGGGAGACCGTTTCCATCAGCACCGTCATCAAGCTAGGCTTCATCGGTATCATCATCATCATCATCCACACCATTATCTCCACTTCGTCCCACTGTAACAATTGTGTTGGATATTGCTTAGTTCATTAGGGGAAACTTTCTCGGTGTTAATTACTATTGTAGTTGATGCTTGTGAGTGGAACCATTGGATTATTGTTTATGTTTAGATTGTTATCCATTATCATATCATCTTTGATCTTGATCCATATGATGTCTCGTGAGTAGTTCATTTAGTTCTTGAGGAGATGGGAGAAGTCATGTTGTTAGTAGTGAATCTGTGATGAGTTATTATTCAATGGTTTAGTATTTAAGTTGTGGTGCTATTCTTCTAGTGGTGTCATGTGAACGTCGACTACATGAAACTTCACCATTTATGGGCCTAGGGTAGTGCATTGTGTATTTGGCTACTAATTGTGGGGTTGCCGGAGTGATAGAAACCTGAACCCCCGTTAGGACACCTTTGCACAAGGGAGCGTAGGATCTCAGAGTTTAAGGCTGTGGTTAGATTTATATCTTAATTACTTTCCTATAGTTACGAATGTTTGCAGGGGGTTTAATCACAAGTATGTATTAGTCCAAGGAGGGGCAGTATGTTAGCGCAGGTTCACCCACACAACACTTACAAACACCAAAGGAGAGTACTCAACTATTTGCAGGGAAAGCACTTGTCAGAATTCCCATGTGTCCTCGAGAACGTTTGGTCTTTATAAGCATTCACTGTCTTGTCCTTTGCTAAGAAAGGATTGGGCCACTTGCTCCATTTTTTCGTTACTTCTATTACTTTCTCTTTGTTTGTTACTTTGTCAGAAAACCACTAAAAATCCGTTTGCTAAATATTCACAGGGATTTCCTGCTCCATACCACTATTCAACACCTTCTTCTCCTCGTTGGGATCGACACTCCTATTTATCGGAAGTACTGCGATACACCCCCTATACTTGTGGGTCATCAAGACTATTTTCTGGTGCCATTGCCGGGGAGTGAAGCGCTATTGAAGAGTGGAACTGGTAAGGGAAACTTTCAGTATGAGTATTGCTTTTGTTACTGCTTGTTACTTTGTTTCCAATATGAATAACCCACTTGGTTTTCTATTTGGGAAAACTACTACAACTTCTATGGTAGTATATGCACCACCACCTGTTGAGATAGATCCTTTTAAGATACCTGCGAGTATTGTATATCGTGTCATGGATAATTATTATTTTGGGGATGGAACTGTCCATCCTGTTGATAACTTGCTTTATATCCATGAATTATGCGGGTTGTTTAAGTGTGCAGGTATCACAACCGAACAGGTGAAGAAGAAGTTACTCTCCATATCCTTGAAAGGGAGAGCTGAGGCATGGCATAAGCTGCTAAAGAATGGACAATCCATGGAATGGGAGGATATGACATCTCTCTTTTATTCTAAATTTTATCTTCCCAGTGAAATCCAAAAGGATAGAATTCTTATATATAACTTTTGGCCTCTTGATGGAGAGAGTACATCTCAAGCTTTGGGGAGATTGAAGTTACTATTGCTTAAATGTCCTATTCATGAACTCCCTAACAATATTATTCTCAATAACTTTTATGCTAGGATTTATCTTCATGATAAAGGTTTATTAGATGCTTCTTGCGCTGGATCATTCACAAGTATGAAGGAAGAAGCTAAATGGGATCTTTTAGACCGTATTCAAGATAATACCGAGGCTTGGGAGAATGACAAAGGAAGAAAGTCAGGTATAAACTATGATTATGAGTGCATTAAATCTTTTATGGGAACTAATAACTTCCGTGATATTAGCAATAAGTTTGGTCTTGATTCCCAAAGTATTGCCAGCTATTTGAAGACCTTTGCCTCTTACATTGAAATTCCCAAGAAGAAGTGGAATAAGTACCATGCTCCTTATAAAGATGTTGTTAGTCATGCTCCCGTTAGAAGTACTCAAGTTTGTACTACTAATCATATTGTGCTTGAACCCCATGTTGAGAAAATGCCTTTCCCAGATAAGGTAAAGGAGTATTCTATGATTATTAGTGCAGATAAAAAAGCTACAATGAAAAATGTGGAGCCTGGTAAGCATTTGAGTGATATCGAGCCTGTGGTAGCTATTGTGAAAGATCTTGTCACTAGAAATATAGAGGATGAGTATATTTTCTTCTGTGAAGACGCTTCTAATATTATCTCTCATCCTAGTAAGGCTAGAAAAGCTAGTGTTCCTGTGCTTTTTGTTAAAATTGGTGATCATTGCTACTATGGTTTATATGATATTGGTGCTAGTTCTAGTGCTATTCCTTATGAGCTTTACAGGGAAATTATGCATGAGATTGGTCCTTGTGAGCTTGAGGACATTGATGTGGTTATTCACCTTGCTAACAAGGAGACCATTTGCCCTATTGGTATTGTAAGAGATGTGGAGGTTCTCTGTGGTAAGATTAAGTATCCTGCTGATTTTCTAGTGCTTAATTCAGCAGCTAGCAAAACTTGTCCTATCATTTTTGGTAGGCCTTTCTTGAACACTTGTGGAGCCATTATTGATTGTAAGAAGGAAAAAGTTTTAACTAAGTTTGATGGAGATTCTTATGAGTTTAACTTTTCCAAATTTGCTAAAGCTCCTTGTGAAAATAGCTTGCCTAATAAAGATTTCAGGATGGAATAACTTGCATCAATTGATCCAGTCTATGACCTTGGACCTCTTTTTGATGACTGTAAGTATGCTTATTCTGATATAAAGTTGTTTCTAGTGATAGTTATATTGTCAACTTTATTCAAAGTGCTACTGAAGGTTATTTTGAGAGAGGGAAACATGGTTTTATGCATCTCAATGATGTTAAGTTTCCCCATTTTATGTTGAGAGCTTTAAAGTTGCATATGTTTTGTCTTCCTATGCTTGTGGCCTTTTGTTCCAAAAATTCATTTTCTCATGATACCCCCATGCATAGGAAGTGGGTTAGACTCAATTGTGTTGGTTATTTGCTTCTTGATGATCTCTTTCATTCCAGATATATATATCCTATATGAGCATATTTGGAAGTTTCAAGCCTAACTTAAAGGCATTAAAGAAAATTACTTGTTGGGAGATAACCCAAGAGTTTTGTACAGTCTTGGAAGTTATTACCTCTATAATAACCGCTCCTTATCCTTTTTGTGTTGGTTTTTGTGTCAAGTTCAACCACTTTTGTGAAGTAGAGGAGTTGTGAAAAGTGGCTGTCCTAGGACAGATTTTTGTGCTGCATTGTAAAAATTCGTGAGGAAGCTCAGTACTTCGGATTGAGCTGAATTTTTCTGAGCTTCTTCTCCAGGTTGTTACCCAACTTTCATCAGTTTTGCACTTTTTGATTTGAGCAACAAAAGGTCTTAGGAAAAATCAATCTTAAACTTGCTGGTCTGTTTTGACAGATTTCTGCCATCATTTGCATTTGCCTCTTACAGAAGCTTTTGTTTTGATGGGGTTTTAGTTGAATTGTGCACTAAAGATTTATTTTTTTCTTACACTAATGTTTTCATTAAGTTTGTGCAAAAGTTTTGCATGAAGGAAATTCTTAGGAGAAAGAGGAAAGGATCTGCAGAATTCGTCTTTGAATAGGTAAAGTGGTGAAAACAGAACGTTCATGAAACTCCAATCTTTATATATTTTTTGATGTTTTTAATACGTAAGGGAAGTTACGGTACGAAACTAAAGAGGAAACGGAGCCCGGGGTGGACAAACCCACCCAGCGCAGACTGGCCGCGCTGGAGGTTTGACTCGAACTGCCTCTGTTTTGTTTCCGTGTCAGAACCTTCCTTATGCATTGAAACTTCATAATATATAAAACCCCGGATCCCTGAGGTTCATGCATCGTGTTCTCGTTGTGTTTTCGTTTCGATCTGTCTCTGTCAGGAAATCTTCTCAAGATTAGAGCAAAACTCGGAGCTAATCCGTACTCTTACTTTTGAGTTCGAGGAACTAAGGAAGTTGATTGAGGAGCTTATCAAGAGAACGGCACCACCACCAAGGGAGTAATTCGTCATCATGTTTGGCATCCCCTTGGCTTGTTCCAAGCTTGGGGGAGTGTCGCGGTATCACCACCATTATCTTTCATATTTTACCTTTTTTGTGGATTCATATCTGTGTTAGAGAGGTTATCTTATAGTTTGGTTTGCATGTGGAAGTATATCTCCTTTAGTTGATTATCTATGTATCCCTTGGTGTGAGTGCCTTTATTGGAATATTAATGAGAAGTCTCATATTTTAATTTTTGCACTTCTTATTTTTAGTTTGCAATCTCTATTATATGATGGATCTTGTTGTTTAGTATTGGCACCACTCTGGGATCATCAAGTGGATCTAAATTGGTTTTGGCAAACCGAGTTCTGGTCAGTGGCTTTAGTTTGAAAGAAAATAAAGAAATAAAAAGGCTTACAGGTATTTTGTATCATTTGTTTTCTTTCTTGTTGGCTCATAAGCTTAGTATTCTTTATTTAAGATCTTTTGTGTCTTCAAGGAAAGATTGCATGTTTTTCTTTATTTCTTGTATGTTTTCTTGTTTCTTTCAACTCTCTTGCTTGTTACCCAGCCTTGCTAGCCAAAAACCTGTTTTGAGAAGGCATACTTCTCATATTTCGAAATCCCTTTGAACCAAAAAACTTTTGCCACTTGTGTCCACCATATCTACCTAATAGCTATTGCTATTCCTAGCAAATTCTCAAGTTCCATCTACCTTTCGAATTAAAAAGTATTTTGTTATGTGAAAACTAGTTAGTAAAACTCTCACGAACTTGATGGCACACTTTATTTCTTGCCCCTAATAAACTTGAACCATTGTGAACATCGAAGTTGTATATGCTGTTGGAGATATGCCCAAGAGGCAATAATAAAGTGGTTATTATCATATCTTCACACTTATGATAAAAGTTTACATACCATGCTATAATTGTATTAACCGGAAACATTAATACTTGTGTGATTTGTAAACTAAAATAAGAGTCCCTAGTAAAGCCTCTTGTTAAACTAGCTTGTTGGTTAATATATGATCATGGTTTCCTGATCATGAACATAGAGATGTTATTAACAACAGGATCATATCATTAGGAGAATGATGTGATGGACATAGTCCTATAGATAAGCGTAGCATAAAGATCAAGTCATTTCAATAGTTCAATTGCTATATGCTTTCTAATACATAGTAACCTAATTCCTTCGACCATGATATCATGTATATCACCTTTACCGGATGGATGCTTTGATGACATCAAACACCACACCGTGACTGGGTGGCTATAAAGGTGGCATTGAGTGTTCAGAAAGTATTGGTTGAAACACATGGATCAAGAGTGGGATTTGTCCATCCATATGACGGATAGATATACTCTGGGCCCTCTCGGTGAAATGTCATCCAATTAGCTTGCAAGCATGTGACTGGCTCACAAGGGATCACATATCACGGGAACGAGAAAAGAGTACTTATCGATGTGAGGTTGAACTAGGTATGCAGAGATACAAGCGATCATAACCTCGGATGAGTAAACTATCGTGAGACAAAGGGAAATTGGTATCGTATGTAAGTGGTTCATTCGATCGCAAATTAATCGTATAAATATGTGGGAGCCATATGAATTTCCAGATTCCTCTATTGGTTATTGTTAGGAGAAGTGTCTCGATCATGTCCGCATAATTCACGAACCGAGGGAGACACACTTAAGGATTCGACGTTGTTTTGAGTAGTTATGGTATTATGAGAAAGAGACCGAATGTTGTTGGAGTATCGGATGGGACCCGGATATCACGAGGTGATCCGGAATGGTCCGGAGAATAAGATTCATATAAGGAAAGTCCCGTTTGAGTTCGGGAATGATTCCTGTTTTCATCGGAATGTTCTAGAAGGTTCGGATTGTCCGCACTCCGGGGGGAGGGTACATGAATGTGTCATTACATATTGAATGATTGCATCATGTACTAAGTGTTCTTGCTGTTCCAAATAAAGGATTAAATTGAATCGTAAAACAGAAAAGTCAAATGGCCAGTTTAAAAGTCAAACGGCTAAAACAGGAAACTGTGGGAAACAAGCAAGAGGTGGTTGGAACCGACTTGGGGGAGGAGTCCCTCCAAGCCAGCGCTCCAACCAAGGCCGACTTGGGGAGGGACTCCCCTCCCCTTGGCCGCCCCTCCCACCTATAAAAGGAGGGGCAGGGCCTCCTCCTCTAGACACACAAGCTCCTATCCTCTAATCTAAATCCTAGCCCTAGACTCCGGTTTAGAGCCGCTTTGGTTTAGAGCTTCTAATTGCACTAGTCTTCGGATTAGAGCCTTCTAATTGGTGTGTCTAAACCCTAGACCACTAATAGCTCTCTCTCATACTCCACCATACTCGCTCCGCGAAGCCTGCGGGATCTCCCTCTACTTCCGGTACCACGTTTGTCTTTAGGAATCGCGAGGAGAGTGCTACAACCTCCGCTGCCTGCTGGAACAAGGGAGAGGAAGGTCTTCGTCGAGTACCGAACGTGTGACCAACTACGGAAGCGCTGCCGGAACGCAGCGCCGGAAGGATCGTCTACGCGATCTTGAGATCGGCAAGTGTACGACTACATCACCCACGAGAATCTGCTCTCGTTAACCGCTTTGGAATCTTCGAGGGTAAGTTATTCCATCGACTCGTTGCTACAATCTAATAGATAGATCTTGGCTTGCTTGTTTGTATGCGATATAAAATTTTTGTTTTCCATGCTACGAACCCCTACAGTGGTATCAGAGCCGTGTCTATATGTAGATCTGTTGCACGAGTAGAACACAATGGTCATTGTGGGCGTTGATGCTTTTATTGTCGATTGCTTCTTGTGTACTTTGCATCTTGCGGTATGTTGGGATGAAGCGGCCCGGGCTAACCTTACATGACATCGTTCATGAGACTTGCTCCACGCTTGACATGCAAATTGTATTGCATAAGTGGCTTTGCGGGTGCCTGTTTCTCCTAGCATAGTTAAGATCCAATTTACAATGGGTGATTGACAATACTAGTATCAATGTTGTGGTTCTTGTTCGTAAGTTAGAACGACACTTACTGAAAGCCCCAAACCACGTAAAATATGCAAAGAAAGTAGAGGCGTCTAACTTTGTTTTGCAGGGGTGTGCTGTGATGTGATATGGCCATGATTGTGATTATATATGATGTATGCAATGTTCCTTATTGTAAGTAGGCAACCGGCAGGAGCCATATGGTTGTCTTTAATTTCTGTTAAGACCCACGTGTCTATTCAAAGTAGTTGTAATAGTTGAAGCCGGTAGACGACAACCATGGAGAAGCATCATTGACCTTGATGAAATGTCGGTGATGATGGAGATCATGTTCGTGCTTGAAGATGGAGATCGGAAGCACAAAGAAGAAAGGCCATATCATATCACATATTATGAATTGCATGTGATGATTATCCTTTATGCATCTTGTATTGCTTAGTAGACGACGGTAGCATTATAAGATGATCCCTCATGCACATAAATTTCAAGTCATAAAGTGTTCACCCTTAGTTAGCACCGTTGCTAAAGCTTGTTGTTTCGAAGCACCACGTGATGATCGGGTGTGTTAGATTCTGCAAGTGTATACAACGTGAGCAAGCCAGATTTGCTCATGCGGAAACTAAGGTTTGATCTTGACGAGCCTAGCATGTACAGACATGGCCGCAGGAACACGGATTACCGAAAGGTAGAGCATGAGTCATATAGTAGATATGATGAACATGATGATTGTTCGCCATTGAAGCTATATCAACTCTCGTGATGATCGGTTTTGATGTGGTGTATTTGGTTCGTGTGATCACTAAAACAATGTGAGGGATATTGTTTTGAGTGGGAGTTCACCTAGATTAATTTAATTATTAATTAGAACTCAATTTATCATAAACTAAATCAAAGTAAAATTGCATAGTTGTTGTAGTCATTGGCATCCGTTTACCACCTTGCGCTTAGTTATAATTGAGATAATAGAACTATAGAATTCTGGTTAGTTACTTTCGAATCGGTATCGTATTGTTTTGAAGTGTTAATCTAAAGTTTAAAAGTCCTATTGCAAACTTTCAAGAAGTTCGGTTACTCCATGAAGTTTAATAATTGGTATTAAAACAAGAGTGACAATTCCCAGCGTTAGTGTATACGTCTCATGTTTGTCTCCATGATTCTTGATATTCAAAGGATTGTCTTAATATCAAGGTTATCTAGGATCTGAAAGAGTTGTTTCAGAAACCATGATGTGTGGAAGATATTGTGATATCTGAAACGAAGTTTTGGTTGCAACATGATAGAGTATAATATGGCAAAAGTCATGTTCTCATATTTGATGAGAATCTACAAAGGGTTGGAGACACTAGTTGTCCTAATCCACCAAAAGGTTTTGGATAGCAACATTATACTCACGATTCATCTTTATAAGCTAAAAGTAGCTTGATCATGGATAATTCCATGATAAAGGTGAATATTTGATGTAGGTAAAATATTTACTACACCAAGAGATTACTAAATAAAGGAATTTGGAAGAACACCAAACATTTGATGATGGTGATCTACTTCAAAGTGTAAGTCCAAAGACATTGGTATTTAATTATACACGCTTTGGATTATGTGTCATATGTATGACTCCACTATTGATGTTGATAGATTCTTTCAAACAGAAAAGGAAATATTGAAAGAAAATCTCATAAGTATATGGCAGAAAGGAAAAGACTAGAATTGTTCAAGTATATATAGATGATATACATGTTATGGCTATATTCTTTGCTTATTAAACAATGTGGTTCTTAAGTATTTAACACTGAATTTGTTGGTATGAATCATACGAAAACAATGTAATTCATGAACTACAGTGGCCTAAGTAATTAGCAAAAGAATATGTGATGATGTTCATCGAGAACAAATAAAGGGTTATTGTGTTGCTCGTTAAAACATCAAAAGCTTGCCTTCAAGATTTGTTTTATCAGGTATTATGAGAACAAAAGGGTTGTTCAAATAATTGCCGTAATCCATAAAATATGGATTCACAAATCTCGTTGGAGACATCACATCCATAAAACTAGTGCTAAAGATGTCGAAAGACAAATTGATTGAAAGATCACTTAGGAAGTGGCATCGCCTTTTAAATTATATTGGAAAGAAAACATGAAGAAACTCCATGTGGATGGAATTTTAGAGTCTTTTTGATTTTGATCAAATGACGCTTGTGAAACTTTCCTAGAGATAATTAAAACTTCGTTCATAGGCCAAAAGGGAACGAAAGACTAGCTTATTGGAACTTGTGCATATTGTTGTACAAAGTCCATTATGTGTAATCAAGAGCGATGGATTTCAACTTCATATACTTTCTCCGAAAATTTGAGTGAATATATGAATATTTACTTAATAAGGATGAAGTGTGAAATATTTGAAAAGTTCAAAGGCTTTCAAGATGAAGTGCAAAATCATTGTAATAAGAATATAAATAGTTTATGATAAAGATCATAAAGGAATATATTTGAGTTACAAGTTTAGCATGATACCTAAGATTTAAGGAATCGTTCCGTGGATTTGCATTTTCCCGAAACACCATAAGAGTATGGAGCGTTCGAGATATGTAATTAAACCTTGTTTGACATGGTAAGATCGAAGGTGTAATTCATAAAACTGCCATTGTATTTTAAAGATTAAAAACTTTAGAGATTACCGTTTTTCCACTAAAAAGAGCTTCATCATAATCCGTTGAAATGACACCATATAAAGTTATGGTTTGGGATAAAACCCAAGTAGTCCTTTCTTAAACATTGGTATGCTATACATAAGAAAGATGTTTGCAACCAAAGTCGGATGAACCTGTCTTTGTTCCTCCATAACACCGGAGACAAAAGTGTTTGTCGCTTAGAAAGTCAAGTTTCTTTTGAGAAGGAATTTTTCATGAAAAGTTAAGTGGGGGGACAATAGAACTTTGATAAGGTTAAAAGAACCTTAGCTATATGATCAAAGTTGCGCAGCGCCGAAAAGTGTTCCGGAGGTAGCAACAATGCTCATGGATCACGTACCTCAAAGGTTGTGGTCACGGAGATCCAAGTTCCTATTGAAACATGTAGGTCGGATAAACAATCAAATACCAAGATTTGAGAGTTAAATCATTATTTGACAATAATGATCCGACTACGTGCAAAGAAGCGATGATGAGCCCTGACTCCGTCAAATGGCTTGAAGCCATAAAATCCGTGATAGTTCCATACACGAGAAATCAAGTTTTGAACTTGAAGGACCCTCAAGAAAGGTGTAAGACCTTACAGTTGTGTTTGGATCTATAAATAAATAGACATGGATGTTGCACATCTATGAAATAGTCGACATGTTGGGAAAGAGTTCACAACAATGTTCAAAGGTTGACTATGACAAGATCTGATCTTTCATAGCGATATTTAGTCTAGACGGATTAATATAGCAACAATGACATATAATTTTGTTATGTGTTGGATAAACAAAACAAGTTCTTCTAATAGAATCGTTACCTAGGACATGTGCATAACACGGTCCATAGGGTTTTGTTAATTCATAGGATGCTAAAAGAATATGCAAACTTCAATGGTTGAAGTGAGCATCGCGGAGTTGGAATCTTCACTATGATGAAACTGTTAAAGGAGTTTAAAAGTTCATCAGAGACAATGAAGATGCTTGCATTTGCAAGAAATTAAGTGGGAGCGCTAAGACATGTTTCTAATACATTATGTGAAAGACATATTGTTGATTGGAAATAATGTATCTTTTATTAACACATATTAAGAATTTCATCCTGATGAAAGACTTAGGCAAAACCCAAATATTTGGCATCAATAGACGCTAATATGGTTGTGCCAGAAGTACATAGACAAGATATTGAATGAGTTCAATATAGAAACTACAAGAAAAGGTTCTTGTCGCACAGAAAGGATTGAAAGAGTTCAATGTTGATGATATATTCAAGTGTATTGACATTTGGTAAAGTGAAACAAATAATCAAGTATAGATTGATACTTGATGTATGAAATCACAAAGAGTATTTATATCAATCATACTGTGATATGTACAAATCCAGATATGTCCTATGCTCTAAATGTTGTGAGCATATACCAGAATGATTCGTAAGATGATCATTGGACAATAGTAAGGATATTCTTATGATCTTTTGGAAGAACTAAGAGTATATTATTTGTAGAAGTGACAAATAGATGGTTAGTTCATTGTAAAAGTACTACATTGATACTAGCTTTGTCACAAAGTACAAATTAAGTTTATCTCAATCTAAACTAAGGGTGGCACAATATAATGGAAAGAAAGTTCCATAATGAATTTGGATGAGTTCCAAAGTTAAGACATTGTGACAGATACTACAACAAAAGGCTAAGTATATGACTACTATTATAGCAGCAAAAGAGGGCATTTGTGTCAAGTAGTTTGTTATCAAACTAGGTGTAGTTCACAGAGGGATAATACTATGAAGATATATTGTGCAACAATATTATCAACATGTTTTAACCCCAAAGAACTAAAGGTCACACCGAAAGACCAAATTTATACAAAGCCATCTCATTAGAGAATGAGTGATGCGTAGAGACACAAAGACATGCAATTACACATGGACCTGGAAGTGTCAGATCCGGAGATCAGTTGACCACTAGCAATCGTGTACATACAACACCGGAAAGCCATAGGTGTTGAATACACAAAGGTTTGAAACTAGACTATTGACTCTAGTGCAAGTGGGAGACTATTGGAGATATGCCCAAGAGGCAATAATAAAGTGGTTATTATCATATCTTCACACTTATGATAAAAGTTTACATACCATGCTATAATTGTATTAACCGGAAAAATTAATACTTGTGTGATTTGTAAACTAAAATAAGAGTCCCTAGTAAAGCCTCTTGTTAAACTAGCTTGTTGGTTAATATATGATCATGGTTTCCTGATCATGAACATAGAGATGTTATTAACAACAAGATCATATCATTAGGAGAATGATGTGATGGACATACTCCTATAGATAAGCGTAGCATAAAGATCAAGTCATTTCAATAGTTCAATTGCTATATGCTTTCTAATACATAGTAACCTAATTCTTTCGACCATGAGATCATGTATATCACCTTTACCGGATGGATGCTTTGATGACATCAAACACCACACCGTGACTGGGTGGCTATAAAGGTGGCATTGAGTGTTCAGAAAGTATTGGTTGAAACACATGGATCAAGAGTGGGATTTGTCCATCCATATGACGGATAGATATACTCTGGGCCCTCTCGGTGAAATGTCATCCAATTAGCTTGCAAGCATGTGACTGGCTCACAAGGGATCACATATCACGGGAACGAGAAAAGAGTACTTATCAGTAACGAGGTTGAACTAGGTATGCAGAGATACCGACGATCATAACCTCGGATAAGTAAACTATCATGAGACAAAGGGAAATTGGTATCATATGTAAGTGGTTCATTCGATCGCAAAGTAATCGTAGAAATATGTGGGAGCCATATGAATTTCCAGATTCCTCTATTGGTTATTGTTCGGAGAAGTGTCTCGATCATGTCCGCATAATTCACGAACCGTAGGGAGACACACTTAAGGATTCGACGTTGTTTTGAGTAGTTATGGTATTATGAGAAAGAGACCGAATGTTGTTCGGAGTCTCAGATGGGATCCGGGATATCACGAGGTGATCCGGAGAATAAGATTCATATAAGGAAAGTCCTGCGGAGTTCGGGAATGATTCCGTGTTTTCATGAATGTTCTAGAAGGTTCGATTGTCCCAAGACTGGAGGGGAGGGTACATGAATGTGTCATTACATATTGAATGATTGCATCATGTACTAAGTGTTCTTGCTGTTCCAAATAAAGGATTAAATTGAATCCTAAAACAGAAAAGTCAAATGGCCAGTTTAAAAGTCAAACGGCTAAAACAGGAAACTGTGGGAAACAAGGAAGAGGTGGTTGGAACCGACTTGGGGGAGGAGTTCCTCCAAGCCGGCGCGCCAACCAAGGCCGACTTGGGGAGGGACTCCCCTCGCCTTGGCCGCCCCTCCCACCTATAAAAGGAGGGGCAGGGCCTCCTCCTCTAGACACACAAGCTCCTATCCTCTAATCTAAATCCTAGCCCTAGACTCTGGTTTAGAGCCGCTTTGGTTTAGAGCTTCTAATTGCACTAGTCTTCGGATTAGAGCCTTCTAATTGGTGTGTCTAAACCCTTGACCACTAATAGCTCTCTCTCATACTCCACCATACTCGCTCCGGCTTAAGGCTGCAGGATCTCCCTCTACTTCGGTACCACGCCAGTTGCCGGAATCGCGAGGAGAGTGCTACAACCTCCACGTCACCTGGAACAAGGGAGAGGAAGGTCTTCGTCGAAACCGAACGTGTGACCGATTACGGAAGCGCCGTTAACGCAGCCGGAAGGATCGCCTATGCGATCTTGAGATCGCAAGTGTCACTACATCACCCACGAGAATCTGCTCTCGTTAACCGCTTTGGAATCTTCGAGGGTAAGTTATTCCATCGACTCGTTGCTACAATCTAATAGATAGATCTTGGCTTGCTTGTTTGTATGCGATATAAATTTTTTGTTTTCCATGCTACGAACCCCTACATATGCTTGCATCTATACGTTGGGATTAGCAGAACCGTGCTGTCACGGGGAACATTTTCAACATTGCACTTGTACCTTGTCGTACATAGTTGATATCGTGCTCTTTTGTCTATGGATGTCAACGGTGTGAAATAAATAGGGGACTTATAAGTCCATGGAGTTTGTATTTTGTGTTAGAGAAACGCCTGGGCCGCTAGCCTAAGCCATGCTTAATCATGGTGGAAACTTGCAGCATCACCATAGTGAGTCATCAATGAAGCATCCTCAATAAAAAGCTATATGCATAGTAAATAAAAAGATTGCTGAGATGCTCATTGTCTGTTTGCCTTGTCATTTTGGTTATGGGAAATCTCCTGTACCATGTGCAAGGGGTACCCCGTTGGCGGTTCTCAATGATATGCAAATACTTAGAATGACAAGAACTTACCTGGATCCAAAGTTGAGTATGCATGAGGAGTGGCCCTCATATTCAAGGGACATGAGATTGGCAACTTATATTTCGTCAAGCATATACTCCATCTTTTTTCACTTTAACCTTAATCATCTCAAGATGCTTACGATATGGGCAATGAGGGCTCAAAGCTAGTAAGTATCATAATCTTTTGAAAGCTCTTTATGACTTGTAATCCCTGCTACCCTCTATAAGGGACCTTTCTCCAGTTACCAGTTGAGTCAGTAAACCCACTTCCTCTCTATCTCTAGCAAGCTTTTGAGTTGTTGTGTTTCAAGCATTCATATGGTGATTTATTCAATCATGTTCTTTATCTTCCTTGTTTGCACAAAACTCTTATCTATTGAGTATTACTTTGAAAGACTTCACTTGTGAAAAACCTTTTTGAGCAAAAAGTGCTCCTGTTTTGAAACTTCTAAAAAAATCTTTTGTGAAACTATTTATCAGGTCTTCTCTGACCAAGAACAAGTTTTCCAATTCCAATTATGATTTATCTTTATGTATCTCTATTGTGACTGTTGTACTTGGTTGCAAGTTAAGTTATATAATGGTGAGTTCCTTTCTTCCATGAGTTGTGCAAAGGTAAGTGTGATGCTTCTTGTTCGTATTCTTTTTATCGACACTTCACTCCATAAACCTGTGGACATGTTTACTGAGCTCAGTATTCGCTTGGGGACAAGCGAAGTCTATGCTTGGGGGAGTTGATACGCCCAATTTGCATCACCTTTCTATATCATAATTTACTTCTATTCATTGATATTTGTCTTATTATGAGGTATTACTTATGGATTTTCATCTGTTTATGCATGTTGGATGATTCCTGGAGGATGGACTGCCGGAGTCTGGATTCTGATGAAAAAGACAGCGTTTCGGTGCAATTTCGCGAAGATCAGAAAAATACCAGAAAAATATGGAAACATATTATTTTACTGGAAGACGAAGGAAGCTAGAAGGAGGAGCGAAGGGGGGCCTTAGGGGGCCCACACCCCCTAGGCACGGGACCACCTGACTCCGCGCCTAGGGTGGGTTTGGCCCACCTGTTCGGCCTCCGACTCCGCCCCTTTGCCTATATATTCCCTACGGAACCCTAACACCAGGAGGGCGACCATAGATAGATTTCCACCGCCTCTCGGGGGTGGAAAACACCAAGAGAGAAAGATCTCTCCGGCAGACAGATTTCTGCTGGGGGAATTCCTTCCCGGAGAGGGGAGACCGTCTCCATCAACACCGTCATCAATCTACACTTCATCGGGATCATCATCATCATCATCATCATCATCATCATCATCCACACCATCATCTCCACTTCGTCCCGCTGTAACAATTGTGTTGGATATTGCTTAGTTCATTAGGGGAAACTTTCCCGGTGTTAATTACTATTGTAGTTGATGCTTGTGAGTGGAACCATTGGATTATTGTTTATGTTCAGATTGTTATCCATTATCATATCATCTTTGATCTTGATCAATATGATGTCTCGTGAGTAGTTCTTTTAGTTCTTGAGGACATGGGAGAAGTCATGTTGTTAGTAGTGAATTTGTGATGAGTTATTATTCAATGGTTTAGTATTTAAGTTGTGCTGCTATTCTTCTAGTGGTGTCATGTGAACGTCGACTACATGACACTTCACCATTTATGGGCATAGGGGAATGCATTGTGTATTTGGCTACTAATTGTGGGGTTGCCTGAGTGACAGAAACCTGAACCCCCGTTAGGACACCTTTTCACAAGGGAGCATAGGATCTCAGAGTTTAAGGCTGTGGTTAGATTTATATCTTAATAATTTTCCTGTAGTTACGAATGTTTGCAGGGGGTTTAATCACAAGTATGTATTAGTCCTAGGAGGGGCAGTATGTTAGCGCAGGTTCACCCACACAACACTTACAAACACCAAAGGAGAGTACTCAACTATTTGCAGCGAAAGCACTTTTCAGAATTCCCATGTGTCCTCGAGAACGTTTGGTCTTTATAAGCATTTCCACCGGCTTGTCCTTTGCTAAGAAAGGATTGGGCCACTTGCTCCGTTTGGTCGTTACTTATGTTACTTGCTATTTGTTTTGTTACTTTGTCAGAAAACCAGTAAAAATCCGTTTGCTAAGTATTCACAGGGATTTCCTGCTCCATACCAGTGTTCAACACCTTCTACTCCTTGTTGGGATCGACACTCCTATTTATCGAAAGTACTACGATACACCCCCTATACTTGTGGGTCATCAGGCCCTACTCGTCATCCACTGTGTCTAGCCTCTACCGTGGTGAGAAAAGTTTAGGGTTAAGTTTGTGATGACGTCGGCAATGCACAATCAACCTAGTCAAAGCCGTGGCTTCCGTTCTATCCACGTGGAGGTTGAGTTGGCACTGGGGCTACTCCGTCGGCCTCTCTGGCTAACTATAGCCATGGTGTAAAAAGTATTTCCCTTTAGGTTTAATTAATTTCATAAATCAATAAAATCTTGTAAATTCAATAACTAATTACCTGTATTTCAGAAAAATACAAATAATATATCAAAATATTCAGAAAAATAAGATCTACACAATAGAGCTACAATCATGAATTGTTAAACAACTTGAATGACAAGTTAGTTAGAAGAACTAAATGAACCCTTTCATGTTCCTCTGAGGTTTTGTAGTGACCTCGGATCGGTAAGGATCCTAATTCCCTGTGATTAACATGCTAGTACCTGGATCAATAGCTAGCACTCATAGTCGATGAAATATCATGTAAAACACAAAGTCTTTATTACACGGAGAATCCAGAGTATAAATTTATTACAAATTTCTTAGCATAAGGCTAGCTCAAATAACAGCGGAAACATAAAAGCAGCTTGAGTCCATCAACGCCCCAGGCTTATCGAGTGTAGACTCGCGATCCCTACGCACCTTTCAATCTTCGGATTCTGCACATAAGACGTGCAGCCAACAAGTTGGGTCAATACTTTGAATGTATTGGCAAATTACACCAAGGAAAAAAAGACTACCTCTACATGCAAGGCTAGTTTAGGCTGTAGAGTTCATTTGATCAAAGCTAGTTTTCTTAAGTAGAGAGAAGAAGATAACATTTTCCCTACTTTGTAAACATTTGCTTAGATAAAATAAGGCCGAATGGCACACGAGGATATTACTCACCAAGTGTCCAAACAACCAAACACTTGGATATTACGCACGAAGTGACACTTGGATATTACACACCAAGTTCCCAAAATCCCACCCATTGGCGATATTACTCACGCCATGGGGTTTTTTAAAAACTTTGTTTAGAAAAGAGAGAGGAAGATCCTTCAGAGGCTCCATCCTTCAGATGCTCAATGTTGTTCTGTTTCCGTGAACACGGCTGATCGATCAGATTTCAATAATCTCGAGAGTTTGTGCACTTTACCCACAGTCCACGATCAAGTCCTTTTACAGACAAGACCATAGCGAGGCTTTCCCTTAGTAGCCCTTCTACCTTCTGGATCCAACCGTGCCAAGAACCTCCAAATGTTGGTACCCAGGTGAGGTTTCCCACTAAGTACTAGGCCAAGACAGAGCCCATATGTATTGTGGTTGCACTGGAAGCTTCTGAATTAAACATGGCGACTTCTTTGATTCACAGGCCGTCCTCCACCAAAATCTCACTCGTTGTCCTGACAACCATTCCGCCCAGAAGAAAACTTAGTTTTATTTTGAAGTGGATTTGAGAATAAAAGTTTGCTCTAGAGAGCCTTTATACTTAGAAAAATTCTTTGTCTTTCGAACCCCCCAACGGTACTTTGTATATATAGCATAGTAAGCAATACTTAGCAAAAACAGGGGAACCTATTAGGAGGGGAAATCCTAAGTATAGAGCTACTCATGGCATACTACAAAATCATCGCACTTGCAAAATATTACTAAGGAAAAACTCTACTAGAATATCCTACACATGCATACTACAGAATTTGAAGATCTAACATGCATAGATTCAAAACTGGGACATTATATGAACAAGAGGTGTAACTTGCCTTGATCCGAGCAGCACTCTACACAATAGCACTCCTTAGCGCACTCCGAACAATCTAATGAATCACAAACACAGATCTGATCACAACTTGCACAAAATATGCCATAGAGATAACATGCATGCATGCAACATGGTATTTATGCAAGATTGGTTTTCAAAATTGACCAAGGTGGCATAATTTGTATTGTTGGGTTAGGGATGTTATTAGAATTGGTTTCCCATAAGTTTAAAATAATTTGGGTCATTGATCTAATTCATAGGTTTATTAGGAGATCCAACCATCTAATTAGCCCCAAATTAGATCTAATGATCTTAAGCAAGGTTTTATAATTTTTTTCCATAGGTATTTTAAAAATAAAGTCAACGCAACAAGAATCAATTAAAATGGGGTTCTAATTATTTTTCTATGGATTAAACACTCTAATCTAAAGATTAAATTCTACACTAAAACCCTACTGTAAACTTGAAATTTTATTGGAGATCTGTGTTCTACATAAAATTATGAATCCAACGGTATATTATAAGCTAAATTTGGCCAAGTAAATATTTTTCTATGGTTTTCGCAACTTTTAACTCAAATCTGCGAAATAGACAAAATTTGAACCGAACTAGTCTAACCTAAGCCACGTGTCGCGTTCTCCTTTGCGCGCCATGTGAGCTGGCATCGACACAGACACGCCACGCGCACGCACGACGATTATTGGCACCGTGCAGCGGTACTTCTAATCTATGGCGTGGATATGAGATCGAACGGCTAGGAGGCTGCGCGACTTACAGGCGGTGGCGATGACGGTGATGAGCGGCGGCGGCGTCTGTGGTCGACGGGCGGCGACACTCTGGTGGTTCCCCGGGACAGCGGTGAGGTCGACAGGGTTTGTCCGGTCCTTGCGGTCACGATCGCCCCCTTGATCGATCTCCTCGCTTCCTCCTCCGACGCTCCTCCTCGTTCCTGGCGGCGCTCCGGCAAGCAATTGGCAGCGCCTCGGCGGGGCTCGTGCTAGGGTTTTTTAGGGCAACTATGGCGCTGGGGGTCGGCTTATATATTCCCAAATACTTGGGGGAGGGGGTGGCCGAATCTTGTTAGGATCGGGCTTATCCCGACACGGCAGACATAAGTGTTCGTCGTGGTCTCTGGGAAGGAGGCGATGGGGCGGGTCCCACGTGTCGGCGGCGGAGGGGGGGGGGGTTGTGGGCCGGCGCTGCTAGCTGGGCCTCTGGCGGCCTCGGCCACAGTGCGACAAGCAGGCGGCAGGAAGGAGGTTGGGGTTGTTGGCCCGGCAAGTGGCGCAATGCCCAAAGAAGGTTAGCTGCTGCCTTTTTTTCCTTATGAGTTTTCAATTTCTGTTTTGATAAAACACCAATAACTATTGCCTAACGAGTCCAAAAGTGATGAAACCAACTCCTAAATTTTTGTAAAAAGAAGGTGGTCAATAAAGGACCATAGAGTAATATTTTTACAAAGTTTTTGAAGGGTCAAATATGAATACATCATTATTGCTTACATAGGGAACTCTTTAATAGGGTTTAGGTAGGTTTTGATGTTAGGGTTTTTGATGCAACTTAATTTGTAGGATGCAATGATGCAAGGATGATGCATGATTATAGTAACATTATAGTAAAACCTGGGATGATACAGGTTTCCCCGAGTTAGGGTTTGCACCCCTCGGAACCCCGATTAAACTGCTGAGCATGTCTTAGGGTTACATTTCAGAACAAATTAACTTGTCATATCATCATCCTTGCTTGAGCATGCATCAATGCCATGTGTTGATTGTTTCCCTTCCTTTCCGGTGTTTGGTTCTTCTTCGGTAGAATACGATATCGTAATCGAGATCGATATTTGAGACCAAGGTCAACACCGTCAAAGATCAAAGACCAATACTTGATCAACTATAATCAAGTCAAGTACCAGGTGTCCGAAGATCTGCTTTATGGATATCAATAGGCAAAGGCAAGTGAATCCCCACACATACATATGAATCGGATCAAGTACCAGGTGTCCGAAGCTCTGCTTTATGGATATCAAGATGCAAAGGCAAGTGAAGCCCCACACATTCATTGAATCCTATGATTTCAAAGTATTTACAATCTTGCGATGTGCATGCAATTCTAAAGTCTTTTATCGAAAGATAGAGTAATACTATCTGATGCATGTTACCTTTGAAGCCTATATTTCCTGATCCACTGCTCCTAGCATAACTAGGGTTTGGCTTGTGAAGCGTTGCTAGAGCTGTTACATTTGTTGTGCTTAGCCATGCATAGCTGTTACCACTGGTCCATCTGGTTGATGAATCAGAGCTACGAATGAACCTAGTTTGACAGGATGACGTGGTATGATTAGATATGAAAGTTAAACATGCTAATGCTTGTATGGGAGGCCATAGTGGGTTGTGGTTTTTGCAGTCCCATACTTGCCACCCTTAGGACCCGATGTTCTTGCCTCTTGAACCAAGATGAGCGTACAGCCACACCGGGGCCTGGAAACCCCCTCGACCAACTAACTTGCCTAGTAGATTCCATGTGTCACATATTTCGGGCTTTCTATTCAACATACTCATTTTGGTTCTTCTCGATGCAGGTGAAGGTGGTGCATACATAATAGGTAGGTAAGCATGGTCGGGAACAAGAGATGCCCGACATCCATAATCTTGAACCCCGCACACATCATTAGGGACCGGCTTTGGGACTCGATCCATTACAGCGGCATCTCCTTAGTGTGTGACTCATGGTCTCGGCAAAATCAAGGTAAAGGTCGTGTCCAATCACTCTCTGCCGGCCTTCTAAGGAAGAGGGCTAATAATATTTGGCATTAAGAATCGGTTGGTATGTGTGGGTAAAGTTGTACACCCCTGCAGGTTATTAATATTTTCGAAAAGCAGTGTCCACGGTTATGAACGACTTGGGAACGAACGCGAAGATCATAGAGAACTTGAACCTAATCCTAAAACTTGGCAAGTTAAGAAATGTGTGCTTAATGATGCTTCCTCAGGGATCGAAGGGGTGATCGTAAATAGGTTCAGATGACGATGATTTGGTGGATATCAAGAGATGATCAAAGTTAGAGATACCACTCTCTTATCCCCTTCTAAATATTCTAATTAGTCAAGATTCTTCTCCCTCTTATTGTACAAAACAAAGATGGCAATATGCAAAATAACTCCACCAGCCAAAAGTCTTGCGGAGTACACCCTGTACTCACCCTTGCTTTGTTGATACTTTTGCAGCAGAGTAAGTGTTACCATTGAAGATGAGTTCTTTACAGCACCAACATCGACGAGTATCTTGGGGTTCCCAGTCGGTAGTCTAGGATCTATGGATTGGACGTCATCGTTATGCTTCAGGCCTCTTAGGCCATTTGTTAAGTTTTATATACTTAATAGCATAATTTGCCTTCCGTTGATTGATGTTTGTGGTCAGTGACCTCTGCTTGTAATATTCTGGTTCTTTGCTCAGTTATGAGTTTGCTGTAATAATTTTTGTGTCGTAGGGTCACTGTTGTGTTACCGATTCTCTCTCTATACGCTTTTGAGATTAGGTTAGGCTTATGTTCAGACGAAGCTGTGGGATTTGTCTATCCTTAATCCCGGGGGTGTCACACGGTCATCATCACAGGCCCGCACGTGACTGGGCAAGACTTATTCCGGCTGTGTCTGAAGATGCCATCAGGGCAATGGTACCTCACCAGGGCCATCGTCGGCAAAACAACCACTTTAGAGAATATCCGGAAGTGTGTTGCCAGCAAGAACAGGATCGGCTAAGAATGCCACCACCGAGCCGTCCGGCTGGTAATGCCGGACGAAGAGACGATCCGGATCTTCCTGATTCAAGTAGGGACGGAGCCCGAAGAAACCAACCTCGGAGTCAGCATAATGAGGCTCCACCACCACCGCGTAACCTAGCAAGAAATAATCCACCAGGGCCACCATCGCCTCCAGGCAGCGACCATGAAGGATCTCATCGCAGCCATGGAAGCCGCAGGGGTGGAGGCAGCAACGGTGAGAGGAGAAACAGAAATCTGACTCTGCCACACAGAAGCCGCTTGCCTCTAAGGCATATATCTCTCTTGCCAAATGACGCTCGCCACCGCATGGAGTCAAATATAGAAGCGCGTCGGTATGAGGAAGAATACATATATGTGGGACCCAAGTGCTTTGGCCCATGCATCCGTCAAACCAAATTTTTGGTTGACTTTGGTATTGCCAAACACATCCAACCCTACGATGGTGCGGCTCGGCCAGATACTTGGCTTTAAGATTTTTTCCAGGCTTGCTGCATTGCCAAAGGAGGAAACAGCCTGGTCGCAGTCTGATATCTCCCGCTTGTGTTGAGGAAGTCGACTTGATCATGGCTTAATGAATTTCCAGAGAATTCAATTCATAATTGGTATGATATGCAAAGTGCGTTATTTTCAAACATCGAGGGAACATACAGGAGGCCCTATAGAGTCGGAGACTTGCGGCGTTGCAATCAACGACCCGGAGATACTTGCCGGTATTACCTCGGACGCTGGATAGACACAAAAAACTCTTGTGAGGGAGTAAACGAGCAAACTGCGATTGAGGCTTTCGTTGCAGGACTCCAAGTCGGACTTTTGCGTCACAAGTTGAAGCGTGACCACGTCACAGATTTGGGAGAGCTGATAGAAACGGCGAGCAAGTATGCAGACGCCAATGATGATTCAGAAGGGCTGCTAAATATTCTGGCCAATCCTAATGCGGCTAAACAGCCAAAACAGCAAACTCAGAAGCGCAAGAACACCTCGGAAGATAAACTGGCTCCGGACAGCGCAGCTGTCAACGCAACATTCGGAACTAGAGGACGACAAGGGCATGGAGGCGGCCGGGGTCAAGGCCGCGAAACTTCCCGAATCCACGGCAGAGGAGAGTAGCAACCCGGAAGAACCTATACCTGGGCCGACATTGCCTACAATCCCTGTGTCCACCAATTCGATAGTACCGGAGGATCTACCCACACAAATGCCGAGTGTCATTTCAATGACGACATAAAAAAGATGAATCCGTTGGCTATAGAGCCAAGCGACAAAAAGGAAATAAAAATTCCGAGAAAAGCAAGGAGCTCAAGGAAGATTCCGACATGGAAGGAGCGGACGCCGCATAGCCCAAGTTGTATGGAAAGAAGGATTATCCCACAAAGAAAGACACATACGTCTGCTTCCTTGGGTCTCCGCCGGCTAAGGCCAAGAAGGCGTTTCTCTGTGAGCTCAAAGCACGGTTCCGGCTGTTCCCCAATTTTTGGATTGGTCGGATATAACCATCACCTTTTACCGCTCAGATCACCCGAGGAAAACACATCATCGGGGAAGTACCCTCTAGTCGTTAATCCTCTTATTGATGGTTATGAATTCTCTAAAACTCTCATGGACAGTGGTAGTATCATTAACATCCTCTACATCGAAACGCTCCACCGCATGAAGATCCATGAGAGCCAGTTAAGTTACAACACCGTAACTTTCCATGGTATTGTACCAGGGAGACAGGAGGATTCTCTAGGTGAGATTACACTGGACGTGACATTCGGAACCCGAGACAATTACCAGACCGAGCCACTCTCTTTCGAGGTGGTACTGTTCAAAAGTTCTTACCACGCCATCTTAAGGCGTCCAGATTACTGGGCATTCATATCCCGCCCCTGTTACATTTACAATATGATAAAACTTCCAGGTCCAAAGGGCGTCATCACCATCCGGGGAAATCCGAGGAAAGCGCGAGAATGCGATGAAGGATCTGCTGCCTTTTCTTAAGCCGTGTTGCACGCCCAGGAGTACCAGGAGATCAAAAAGACCATTGATCCATTCGATATGCCCGCTATGAATAATGAGGTGCTGAAGCCAAGCATGCAGTTCAAGGCGTCGGAAGAGACGAAGAAAACATCGTTGAAGGAAGACGATCCCTCCAAGAATACGAACATAGGGCTAGGCTTAGATCGTGCATAGGAAAACGCGCTTGTCGAGTTCCTTAAAGCTAATAGTGATAGCTTCGCATGGCAGCCTTATGACATGACCGGAGTACCTAGGGAACTTGTCGAACACTCTCTTAATGTGTACCCTGACGCTAAACCCATCAAATAGTCCTTACGGAGGTTTGGTGATGAAAAGCGCAAAGCAATAGCGAAGGAATTTTCCCGACCAGAATTAGCCGGATCCATAACAGAGGCCATCCATACGGATTGGTTGGCAAATCCCGTACTCGTCCCTAAAAAGGACACTATTGAATTAAGGATTTTTGTTGATTATACCGCTTTAAACAAAGCTTGTCCAAAAGATCTGTTCCCTTTGCCAAGAATCGATTGAAGTTATCGACTCAATGACAGGGTCAGAATTACTCTGTTTTCTTGATGCATGTTCCGGATATCACCAAATACCGATGGAAAAATAGGATCAAATCAAAACGTCTTCCGTCACTCCTTTCAGAACCTTCTGCTACAAAACTATGCCTTTTGGCTTAAAGAACGCAGGAGCAACATATCAACGTACTATGCAACATTATCTTAACGATCAAATCAGACTAAATGTCCATGTATACGTAGATGTCATAGCAGTTATGTCCAAAAATAAGGAAACTTTAATTTCCAACTTGGAGGAAACATTTGCTAGCGTACGAAAATTCAATATGATGCTAAATCTAAAGAAGTGTTCCTTTGGAATTCCAGCCGGAAAATTGTTAGGTTTCATCATGTCTGAAAGAGACATAGAAGTGACTCGGGAAAAATTAAGGCTATACTCAACATTACCAGGCCGACTCGCCTGAAGGACATGCAGCGTCTCACTGGTTGTATCGCAGCGGTGAGCCGGTTCGTCGGCTGGCTTAGAGAAAGAGCCGCATCTTTATACAAACTCTTGAAGAAAACAGACAAATTTGTCTGGACCCGGGAAGCCAATGATTCCCTACAAAGTTTGAAAGACCTACTTTCAAATCCACCAGTTCTCGCAACGCCAGAGCCTCAGGAGCCTATGTTACTTTACATTGCAGCGACTAACGATGTCATAAGTGTGGTAACAGTAGTGTAGCGAGAGGAGGAAGGCCATGAGAACAAGGTGTAGCGTCCAACTTATTACCTGGGTGAGGTTCTGAAAGAGTCAAAACAACGGTATCCACACCATCAAAAACTAGCCTATGGAGTGTTCTTAGCATCCACAAAGCTATGACACTACTTTTAAGAGGACAAGATCATAGTGGTGAGTAATGCTCCACTATGAGATATAATTAACAACCGTGATGCCACAGGACGTGTCGCAAAGTGGGGGATAGAGCTTGCAGCTTTCGACATTGAGTACAAGCCGTGCACATCAATCAAGTCCCAAATACTTGCTGATTTTGTCGTTGATTGGACAGAGACGGCAGAAAATACAAGTCCTCTAGACTCGGAATTTTGGACCCTTCACTTTGACGGATCAAAATCACGAGGAGGCTCGAGGGCTGGCATGGTGCTCAAGTTAGCCCAAGGAGACAAGTTGTTTTATGTGTTACAAATAAACTTCACTGTGACCAATAACATTGCCGAGTCTGAAGCATTGTTACATGGAATACGCATGGCCAAAAATATTGGCATAAGAAGACTCATGTGTTATGGAGACTCGGATTTAGTTGCTCAGCAAGTATCCGATATCTGCAATGCAAACAAGCACATGGCAACCTACAAAGCTGTCGTGGATGAAATATCTAAATCGTTCGAGGGTTTTGAGGTTCAACACATCCCTCAAGCAGAAAATGAGGAAGCAAATGCTCTATCAAGGATAGGCTCTGCGTGGAAGCAAGTCCCGGATGGTGCTTTTTTTAGAGCATTTAAGGGTCCCCTCCATCACTGTAGTTTATGATGACTATCCGACGAAATCCGACTCACCTTTAATAACAGTTCTGGTTATAATTCCTAGCTGGAACAAACCCTATCTGGATTCCCGATAGACGTATAATTACTCGAAGACGAAGTCCTGAACCGGCAGATCGTCCGATGAGCAAAAGCCTATATAATAATAAACGGTGAGCTCTATAAGCGGAGTGTTTCTAGGGGTTTTCAGCGATGTATTTATCCGAAATAAGGAGTGCAAATCTTGCGAGAAATCCACGAAGGCGAGTGTGGTCACCACGCTGCAGCCAAATCTTTAGTGGCAAAAGCTTTTAGACACGGATTATTTTGGCTTACAGCTAAGGCAGATGTCGACAAACTAGTCAAATCATCCAAAGGCTGCAAAAAGTACGCCCGTCAGGCAAATGTTCTGGCAAATCAGCTGTGAACGATCCCTATTACAATTCTGTCTAGGAGCTTGATATGGTAGGGCCGTTTCGCACGGTAAAATATGGATTTAATCACCTACTAGTGATGGTGGATATATTTTGGATTGAGGCTAAACCCGTAACAAGTTGCGATGGAGCCACAGCCAGAAAGTTCGTCGAGGACGTAATCATCCGATTTGGATATCCGCACAGTATAATTAGTGACAACAGGAGCAACTTTTCCATTGGGGAACTTGCCGAATTCTGCGAGCGTCAAGGGATCTGACTCGATATAGCATCAGTCACGCATCCATAGGCTAATGGACAAGTCGAAATAACTAACGGTCTAATTTTACAAGGACTCTGACCTCATCTGGAGGCAACACTTCGTCGTGCCACGGGGGCTTGGACGGAAGAATTACCATCTGTGATATGGAGCTTACACACAACTCCTAACGGATCAACCGGATATACTCCTTTCTTCTTGGTCTATGGTGCAGAAGTAGTTCTTCCAAGTGATTTAATTCATCAGGATCCTCTAGTCAAAGTGTATATCGAATAATATGTAGAAGTTTCTTGACATAATCGAAGAAGTTTGCGTCGTTGCTGAGAAGAGATCTACAACCTATCAGCAGTTACTCAAGTATCATGGTCAGAGAGTGTAGAACCGTTCTTTCAGGAAGGGTGATTTGGTTCTCCGACTTGTGCAAAATACAAAGCACAAACTTTCCCTGATTTGGGAAGGGCCTTTTATGATAAGCAGAGTTCTGCATAATGGGTCGTATTATTTAACTGATATGAGACTAGTCAAGGAAAGACCGGATACTCGGAAGAGAAAGAGATCCAGCGGTAGTACATACCTGCATGAGATAGACCGTCCATGGAATATTGCATATCTACGTCCCTTCTATTCTTAGTTATATAACCTTGTAATCATATATGTACATGTTCAAAGTGAAATAAAGTATTGGTTCCCTCATATGTTATTATTGAGAAGTTTTTTACCATCTTATTTCCAAAACAGCATGTCATTTTCAAAAATCCCAGAATGCTTGAAAGTACTTTATGCTCATGTCATTCTTGTTATGATTTTTGAATATTTTAAAAAAGTTTACCTTAGGGTAAAAAAATTCTATTTATTGTTTATACTTTGGTTTTTTATATGATTTCTCAGACACAGGTATCTTCCGAGTAATGAATTGTTGGTACTGAAAGTCGGCTTTGTTTCCGAGTTTAAACTGGTTTAGCAATTGAGCTCTGTTGCTCAGCAAAGTTACCGTGCTAAAGGTTGGTCGGCTCCTGAAAGGGACGAGGCATAAAGCTAGATAAAACAATAAGTGTAAACATAGTGCTTAAGAAATTTTCAGGCACACACATAAAGGTATATACAAACAAGTGCTATGATAGTAAAGCATTAAGTTTTTACAGACCATCACATAATAAAAAACAAAGATATTGTTTCCGTCATTACATGCCAAAGTTTAGAATAATGCATTATAAATGTTTATGCTGCAGACTCAGGCGGTGTCAATGAATAACGTGGAGCGCTGGAGTCGATATCGTTGTCGCCCTGGAACTTGGACTTAGAAGCTTCCTCAGCAAGGCTATCTTCCGACACTTGAGGCAAGGGAGGCACGGTGACATATTCAAAAAATTGAGTCATATAATTGGTCATCTCCGCCACACGACAAGCATAACCTGCACAGGATTCTTGGATAGCCTTGATGTTCTACGGGTTACCCTCGTCGCCCTCATCGGCGATACCCTTGGTGACGTGCCAGATCTCCATATCACTATGGAGGCTCATCACCATGGTAAGTGCGGTCTGCGCAGCGGTCCGATCATAGGAGATCTTACAGTCTTCGATAAGCCTCGGAATCTCCTTAGCTCTGTGTCAACGCCCGGATTTTTAATCCCAGATGCCTGTATGCCATACATCGCAATCCCAGGATTAGCATTTTTGCGAGACATAAGAGATTGGATGTCACAGTACATCATCCATTACAAACCATACATAAGGTCTTACAACAAATAAAGGATCCCATGATCTAGTCTTAGTACAATCAAGCAACGGAATAATATAATAACGATAGCATGGACGAGGCTCCATCTTCATGGTCACAGGAAACACTGAAGATGGGAGATGATCCTAGTTGTCATAACCTTCCTACGGTCCATCCTCCTGATAGTCCTCTTCATAGTCTGGCCACGGGAATAGCCAGGGACAAAGCCATGAGTACTCTTTAAGTACTCGCAAACTATCACTAACAAGTAAGTGGTTTGAGTAGGAGTACTAGGCTCTAGGTTGTTTTGCAAAAAGCCAGATTTATCTCTAACTGAGTTTAGAAGCAACGAAAACTAGTTTAAGATTTTATAACACCTAAGTGGGAACTTCAGTTTTCACTTTCACAACCCTGTTGTGGTCAAGTGAAAGTCATGATTTAGTTCACAAGTCATTTGGAAAACATCTGACGACGGAACAGTATGGCCACTCCAACTGTCCATAACCGCGGACACGGCTATTCGAATAGTTTGACACTCTGCAGAGGTGGTACACTTTCGCCACAACATTCGATACATCCGTCAGGAACAATCTTGAATTGACCATACTCAGTATGCAGATAATCAATCATAAACTTTCAATTACACGCCCTAGTATAGGCACCTCTCCTATGAGTTTGGCCTCCCAACCATGACCATCTATCATCTTGGGAACTGCACAGGTGGTCAATCTTCACGATGCAGCCTCAGCTCAAACCTTGACCGCAAGGGAACCCATACTAAGGTATATAAACTTCTAGTCAAGCCCTACCCAAATTCGGGTATTGTGGTTGTACGGTAAAATTGGAATGGTATCGCATCCAGACAACCATCAGTTTTATAAAGGGCTAAGGCTCATGCCTCAACATTTTCATTAGCAAAATCATCTAGTGTTCATCATTCTAAGGTTTTCATAACCATTTTTACCAAGTATTTCCATCTAAAGTGATCGAGTTTTATGCTTAGCACTAGCCACTAAAGTTGGGGGTAACACTAATGAGGGGTGGTAATCATGTGTGAATTATCTAAGTTCAATCTCATGCCTCATGATGACATCAAGATCTATCTAACTTAGGCCAAGTTTTATGCTCTTTATGCTACCTTTAAAATATTTCCAACACTTCACAAGTCACTAAGTAAACAAAGAGTTTTGATAAAGAAATAAAATAATAAAGCTTGCAAGTAAAACTGGGATTTGGTGTAATCAAATTTGTCTAATCAAGCATGCCTTATGCATTGCATAGGGTGTCTAGTTTTCACAGTTGCAAGTGTTAGCTTGCATGGTTCACTTGTAGTATTAAGCTTGCAAAGTTGCAAGTGTAAGCTTGCCTTGTGTAGTGCAGTGGCTGAAGTTCTCCTCTGCTTCTTCCTCGTAGTAGTCTCCTTCCTTTTCGTATCCTTGGTCGGTACTAGCATCTATAAATACATACGAAGTACACAATCACCAAACAATACTTAACTACTCTTATTTGGCACACAAAGTCTCACACTAGATGATCTAGCATCATCACAATCATCACAAAGATTAAGGCACTAGTTCCATTTATTTTATTTTAGAAAAGTAATTTCTACTCATTGAAAAACTACTTAAGATTTAATATTCTCGATCTAAAACATGGGATCATGTTGAAACATGTCATCACCACATATTTCAGTACTTGGGAATGTGATTTAAAGTGGTGTCACAATTTAATAAGGTTTAACCTTATTATTTCAATTAATTAAAGTGACTAGAAAAGCTTATGGGGCATTCTTTTATTACTTGTCCATTATTACTGCAAGTAAACCTAGATATTTTTATATATTCAGAAAGGTCTTGTCAAAAGTGATTTTTGAGAGTTGGAATCAACTCAAAAGCTTTTATGGTTGAATTTTGAAAAATGTTTGAATGTAGAAAAGTCTCCCTTGTTAATTTTTCTATAGGTGATCTATAATTTCAAATGGTTTGAATCCAACGGGCTTGGATTAAGAATTCCAATACCTTTCTAACAAAATTGGTTTCATTCAAATTGGTTCAGTGAATCTTTCTGAAATGATTTTTGAATCTACTGCCAGAACTAGGTTTGAATTTAAATAGATAATCCTAAATTCAAACGAACTGGGTCACGCGGGAATCTAACTGGGCCGGCCCACTACGCACAGCGTGCGCGGGCGGTTTAAGTGGTTGTCCCCATACATCAGTGGGACAAGGGGTGCGAAGGGGTACGGGGTGATTACGATCGTAGGATTAGATCTAAGATCAACGACTGAGGGTCATCGTCCATGACTGAACAGAACGCGACGAGCACGATCCCTAGCACAACCAGTGAGGGTCTGTGGCGGCTCACCGGGGCTCACGCGATGGTCGGCGATGGGGGCGAACGACGAAATCAACGACGGCGATCCTCCTGGTACCGATCGCTCCTCCTGGGGTGGCTCCAATCGACGGCGCCCTTCTCCTCCAGCAGCGACACGCTCCAGCAAAATTCTGGCGATGCTGCGCTCGCCTTGCTCCGGGAAGAAGTGGGCATGGTCAGTGACAGGTGGGGAGTGAGATGGTGTGCTGAAATCGAATGGGGGAGGCCTCTATTTATAGTGCGACGAGGGAACCGAAGGGTGCAGGCTGAGCTCGTCGCGGTCGTCTTCACAGTGAGCTATGGGCATGGCCGAAGGTAGGGGATGGTGCGCTGCCTCCTGGTGAAGCTCAATGGCTTGATGGCGAGGCGTGGGGCGGTGCAATTTGGTCGGAACACGTCGACGCTCTAAGCGGCACCGATGACAGGTTTAATGGCGCACAGTGGCTACGGGTCGCGCGTCGGTGAACGGGCATGTCTGGGAGGTTCCTGGGGCGGTGGTGATCACATACGCGGGCGACGAAGGCGGGGCGCGGTCTGTGCGTGCGTGTCGAGCGCGACGCTCTGGCGCGCTCTAGACATGGCAGGGACAAACTGGGCGCGTGCGTTCTGGGTGATCCAGTCGCTAGCAGGGCTCGAGTGCTGGACAGGGGGTGGCGGTGGACGGTGGCGTGCTTGCTAGACACGGTGGCTAGGCGCGGTGTTTGCTCTGGCTAGCTAGCCATGGTCGGCTGGCAAGGGTTCTCTCGGGTTGGGATGGCATGGTGCACTAGGTAGGGGCTAGGGGTGTTCAAGGCACTGGTTGGCACTAGGGGAGACAAGTGTGATCAATGGTGAACAATTCTTAGCCAAATTACTGCTCAAAACAGTAAAGTTTGTCCAATTTGATTTTCCGTCTCCAAGTGTTTGATGGAATGGCCGCAAGAAATTCAAATTTGAATTTTGGGTTGAAACTTGGTGGGTGCAATTGTAACATACTAGGTGGTCTCTTGTTGATTGGATTTGTCAAGGTGCACTGGTTTGGTTGGGTTTTGAGAAATGGTGATCTTCCCATATGAACTAGATTCAAATTTCAAATGTCATTTGAATAGGGTTGACAAATGTTTCTGTGGGTTTGAAAGGTGGGATTGGGTTCACTTTTACTTGGTCTATCAAGGGGTGAAAAGAATTGGAATTGTTTATATTTGAAATCTTGGACTAAAAACACTCAAAGTGGTCTAGTGAGCAAGATTGGCAAAAATGACCATTTACTTGTTTTGTTTGTTTTTGAATTTCCTTTGATTTGATTTTTCTTGGAAATGATTTAGATGATGTTGTTTTCATCTTTAAACCAATCCTTTCCATTCACAACAATCACAAAAGTCCATTCAAGCATTCATCACCTACACACATGCATTCATATGGATTTTGTTAACAAAGTTTTTGGTAACCCTAATTTTGGGTGATTGGAATTAATAACCATGATTAATATTTTTGGGATGTTACACTCTGTCCCTCACCTTGTGCACTGCCATTTTGTGCAAGTCGGAAAGCCTGAACGACTCGCCAGCCTCTTCAAGAGTCTGGCGGAAGTCGAACAGAACATATCCGACGATCTTTATGCGCTCGAGGCGGGGTTCAGAGTTTGAAGAGTCGAAAAGGTTCAGAGGATCTGGGAAAGAACCAAAAAATCAAAACTGACTAAACAAAAGTCGAAAAAATCAATCGACGAAAGAAAGTCGAAAATCTTACCTAGCATAGAGTGGTTCCACTGAGCATGATCCTCTCGGAGGCTATTCAGTTCCTTCTTTGTGGCCTGGGCTAGATCCCTCTAGCTCTCGAAGTCCCTCTTGAGATCATTAATCTGTTTGTCTTGAAGGGCTAGAAGCCTCTCGAGCCTCTCGATCTCCATGTTGCTTGACTCCAGGACGGCATTTACGGATTTCTCTGATTCAGCCTTTAGCTTCTTGAGCTCGTCCCGAAGTTTAGCATTCTCCATCTCGAGGACCTTGAAGTTCTCATCTTGCTCCACCATCTTGCTGGATTCACCAAGTAATTATTCAAACGAAAAAATATCAGTCGGACGAAACAGTTTGACTATGAAAATTACTAAATGAAAAAGAGGGAATCGGAAAAGTTTACCTTCTGCTTCATCTTTCTCAGTCTTCAACTTTGAATTCTCAAGGCGCATATCTTTAATCTCCTTGCGCTTACTGCATATATTCTTGAGAAATTCCTTGTTGGAATATGCAATTTTCTGTAAGTATAAAAGACGGAATACCGTCAGACGACTACTAAGAGTCGAGCTGCAGATTTAACCAAGTAAAATTACAGAACGAGCCTTGGGGGCTACACTACATCGTTCTTTTGCATCCTATAAGAATCAACTCGGATTCAATTCTATGATGTTTATCTGACTTTATGCTTGGGGGCTAGACGATATGAGAATAAACACTTCAAATAAGATTCAGAAAACTTACAATATGTTCCATATGTAGCTTTTGAAATCCGATTTTAGTGTTGTGAAACACTTTCTCGGCAAGGAAGAGGGAGGGAACGTCCGTCGCTGGGAGTTAGCCAGACTCAATCTTCGCATCCTGGACCAAAATTTGGTCCAGGAGGCTAACCAGCTTCACGTCGTCCGTTTCCTGGCTCGCTGCCTCTGGAGTGAGGACTTGTTTCTCAAGACTGTTGTCACATCCCAAAATTTTGCGAATTATGAAATGTGAAAAATACACAAATAAAAGAAACAAATGTTGAAATTTAGGGGTAAAATAAAATTTTGCTTCTAAATGGAAACATCAAAAACTTACTTGAATAAAAATTTGAATGAAAAAGCAACAAACAAATTTTTAAACAAATCAAATGCATTCAAGCATAGAATGTATCTTGAATTGAACACTTGGAAAAGTTAAACCTAAACCCTAATGAAATAAATCATCTCCAAGATCACTCCAAGACTATGGCTTTGTCCCATATAAAAATTTAGCAACAACATTTCTAAATGATCAAAATGGTAAACAAAAATATTATAAAACCATGGGAATTGATTTCACTCCATTTTGAGCCATGGATAAAAACTTATGATTTTAGTAAGATAAAAAGAAAGTATTTCCAATACTAATAAAGCTCCTAGCTAAAATCAATACTCAATTGTGAACAAGGTAATTCTAAAAGGTAAATAATTATTAATAGAATTATACAAATTGGAATCACTAATTTTGGAGCTATAAATAAAAAGATATGAATTTTATAAGATAAGACAAAGAAATAAATAAATAAATAAGAATTGTTGCGAAAACAATTTAAACTATGGCTAAATCCATATGTAATTGGAATAAAAGTTTGTTAAATAACATAAAAGAATAAAAAAATTATTTAAATAAAATTATATGGGCTTATGAACCATATTCAATTTTATTTAAATAAAAGCCAAAATGCCTCACTTAATTTAAATGAATATTAAATCATAAGAAAATATTTAGATTACTCCAAGTTGGACTAAATAACACACTAATATTTTGTATAAAATCTACTAAAAAGTTTGGTAAAGATTTAAATCAATTTGGAGTTGAAATCAAATTGATTTGAATAAAACAGAAAACAGAAAAAAAGAAAAGAGAAAGGACTAAACAGAAAAGCCACTCTTTCTCTCCCCCTGCTCTCTTTCTCACCCTCAGACACCCCACCCCCACCGACTCCCTGTCCCCACGTCCACGTCGGCATCGTCATCAACCCCGTGACCAAGCCACATCCTCCTCCCTGCCGTTTCTGTCAAAGATTAATTCGAGTAATAGTGCGTGAATTCGCGAGTAATCTCTACCCCCGACCATGCCTTCTTAACCCCCTCTCCCTCCTCTCTATTTACCCTCAAACGTTGCACCCCGAGCGCCCCCAGGATGCTCGGAATCGAGCTCACACCACCGCAGCAGCCAACGCGCTCCGGTATCGATTCCGGCGAACCTCGGCCTCCCCTTGCCCCCTATTTCATGCTAGCTTACTCTCCATCCTCATACGCACCTGCTGGCGCTCCCCGTGTGCTCTCGCGCGCGCCCTAGAGGCTCGGCTCCGTCATCACCTGCAAACCATCGACGGTGAGCGCAACTCCAGCGACGAAATACGGTGAGCACCGTGTGCCCCTTGCCCTCTTATTAATATGACCTTTCTCGCCATCCTATCGCGCATGCACTGACACTCCTAGCGTGCCTTATCATGCTCCGTAGGCTCGCCCACGACGGTGAGCTCATCTCCGACGAGGAATCGCCACCGCATCCGTGCGCCCCCATCTCAGCCGCATCCACGTTGAGCATCCCCACGTCCCCGCGAGTTCGATAAGCATCAACGCACCCCTACCCCTCTGTCCTCGCCGGCGTGTCACCTCCAGTGGCGTCGCCGCCGCTAGAGCCATTTGCGTCGCCCGCGTATGGTCAGACAGATCTGATCCGTTGGATCTGTAGTTAGCAGTTGAGATTAGGTTTTAACACGAAGGGGTCAGTTTAGATCTGAGTCATTGGATTCACTTTAGAGCTAACAGTGCGGAATCGTGATCCAGCGCGAACCGGTACGCACCAATCAGACGCTTCCACGTGTCCCTGGTTTTGATTTAAAATGTTAATGTTGATTTATTAGTTATTCAAACTTGTAAATTCAATAACTTTTTGATCTGTAATTCAAAAAATTACAAATTAGGTGTCTATGGATTTAGAAAAATGAGTCGTTTTCACCTATGGCCTTGATTTGGTCATTTTCTTCTGAAAAATTAGAGTTTTAGGCAAAGACTTGTTTAGGGATATTTTGAGTATAAAAATTGTTCTAAGAATTATTTTTGAGTAAATCCTTTTGCAAATGGTTTTGTTTTGAACCCTCTAACCATAAACACTAACATTTGAAATCAAAAGTATATTTTGTTGACACTAGGAATTATTCCTTTGAATAAAAGCTTTTCTAATAAAAGAAAAATGATTTAAATGACCAGTAGGTGTTTTGAAATGTTTAGAACCTTGTTAGAAATCACTTTTTCAATGAAACAACCTTTTTTATGCTTTCATGCATTTCTTTGTTTTCTTATTTTGTTTTGTTATTTGGTGTGCTAGTTTTGAATGTGTGCTTTGCTTGATTGTGTTGTAGTGAACTTTCAAGAGTGTGACATTTTCAAGATCAAGGAGAGTACCTAGATTTTCTACTAAAAAGGCAAGTGATAATTTGGTCATCAAAAGTCCTACCTTTTCAATATTGCATTAGTGATATTTTTGTAGTATGCATGATAGAACTATTTGTATATTGCTATGCTATGGTATATCCTATAGAATATATCTTGGTAGAAATCTTCCTAAGTTAAGAGACATGTTATGCTAGTATGCTTAGCCTAGCTATTAGAATTCAAGGGAGGGAATTCATGTTATGATATTATGGAAAGGTTATGCCTATGTGTTTTTGACTAAGAAAAAACAACTTGTTAATGAAACACCTGGGTGGAATGGTAATTGCATGGATGGATTTTTGTTGAGTGATTCCCTAGGGCCCATTTCTATGTTTACCCTGGTGTATCTCACTTGTGGATGGCCACCTAGGAACAAAGAGATTTGAGATGTTTAGTGTTGATAAGCTTCTAGTGCAGCCACATGGCATATGGGCTCTGCCTTGACCAACTAAGTTACAAGAACTCAGACAGACAGAGAGAAGGTGGCAGTGATGATAGGATGGAACGCGTCTGTGGTGATCCGAGGGATTGCTTCTGAAAAGTCTCTTCTCGATGCATGCCGAGTCTTGTGGGGAAAGTGCACCACCTCTCGAGAGGGTAAAACCTAAGTACTTAGCCGTGTCCCCGGTAATGGAAAGTTTGAGCATCAAAGACATTGAAATGATCAAGAATCTCCTCATCCCAATTTCTCTAAGTTAAAACTTGTTGGGTGAACAAGGGTAGCACCTGGTGTGTATCCAGTGTGCCATGTTTGATAAAGTGTTTTGAAAGAGAGAAAAATTATTTGGCAAAGGATTGGAAAAACTTATTTTATGGAAAGGCCAGCCAAAACTCCACTTAGCCATATAATCATGTAGATGTTAGATTGTCCATATCAATATGATATCACTTGCCAATACAATTCAAATGTATTGACCCTTGTGGCTGTAACTTATTATGTTGCAGGTTTTTTTGATGTTAGTGAAGTTTGTTGAGTAGGGATTACAAGTCTAAAACCAACATGTTTGCCTATGCCATATGAAGATGAAGGACTCCATGCTTTATAGATATATCTGCTGCTATGTAATAAGATAGACATATGAGCTATGTAAGTTGTAATGACCTATTTTATTCCTGGTTATGAGTTATAATATGACCTTTGTTTCCTGATATTACATCTTAAACTGTGGGTGCTAGCTATTCGATCTAGGGACTAGCACTATAAACACAGGGACTTGTACCTTATTGGGTTCAGGCCTTTTACAACTAGACTGAGCCAGCTTTAGGATCTCCTCCTTCTCCCGCTTCAAGCCAGAGACAGTAGAGCGGGCCACTTTATCCATTTTTCCTGTAGACATTATCATGGGATCATTACCCTTGATGGGTTCACCCTTGTTAGTTTCCTGGCTACCAACGGTAACCAGGACTTTCGAGGTGGTGCTGGCGTCGGGGACGGTAGAGCCGGTATCAGGAAGGCGGAAACCTCTGGTGCTGATGACGGGGCACTACTTGGAGTTGGCGGTGGCATCACTAGGGAGATGACAAGCTTCTGCTGACGCAGCTGCTTGCCCGGTTTGCTATATGGCTTCACTTTTCTCTTCAAAACTGATTTTGCTCTGAAACACGTAAATCCAAATATCAGGTGTGCTTCGGAAAGTAAGAAATGTACAAAGTACTGCAAATATTGAAAATGTGCTTACCTTTTTACTACTGGCAACACTTGGCTGCCAGCAGTGACAACAACCTCCTTGGCCTTGCGCTTCTTGGAAGCTGAGGTAGGAACTTCTTGCACCTCATCATCCTCTTTCGCCTCCAGATCGTCTGGAAGATATCCCTCTAGTGGTGCTAACTCAGACTCGGGGAGTTTCTTGAGCTGATAAAGTTGAAAAGCGTCGATGAAAATAGAGTCGGAGATAAAGACATAAAAGAATGACAAAATACAAATGCAGAGTTGAAATACTTACCAGTGTCAGAGGACAAGAAGATGTAAACATCTTCAGGGAGACATCCGGAACCTTTCTTTCCACTCTCTCCTTGAACAAAAATTGCATGCGGGTCTTGTAATCCTTCGCTGGGATATGGTGTGTGCTGACCCGCATGTTGGGGATATACTTTCCGGGTATACCCATAGGACTCGCTAACCAGGGTGACCCACCAACGGGTTAGATATTTGCTTCACGGGCGACCCAGTCAGAGAAAGAACATGAGCCAATTATGGCTACGACAAGGCCCAGAAGAGTTACCGACGTAGGCCTGTAGTATTACTTGTAGTCCAAACTGTATCTAGTTACCGACTCTGTAAAGTAGCCGAATAGATCTCTCTTGTAACCCTAGGTCCCGGTGACTATAAAACCCGGCACTATGGGAGGATTTAGGGCAATAACCACAATCACAACTCGCACATGCGGACCTCTCTTGTAATCCGCTATAACATCCGACTTACGCCGACATATTACTGGGTTGCTAGCAGGAGTAGGATCCGGTCACCGCAGTCGGATCTAAACCTGGGTAAACTTGTTTTCACCGCTCCTGGAACATACGACATCTCACACCCCATCTTCTCAATGCCGTCAGGATCCCCTATGGCATACTTGTCGACAATCCGATGACAGTTGGCGCCCACCGTGGGGCGGGTGACTTTTGGAGCTTCGTTCTAGGAGGAATATGCGCGTACAGGAATTAGCAAAACAATCGCTATGGGTCACGTGGTCTATGCCAGTGATGTCCTTCTTGTTCTTCTCGATGAGACTTGGATTCCGTCTAGTAAACCCGTGACAACCTACATGATCATGCCTATCGGCGAGATCAATATCTACCTCGGTTTCGTTGAACCCACCAAACCCACCCTTGAGGTGATGACCATGGCGGAAGAAAAATCCGGATCTGCTTTATCTGTAGAGGCGGAAGAGTTCAAGATACCGGAAAAATCGAACGCACCTAGCCTACTCCTGTAGTGGAAGAAGCGGTGGAAGAATAATACGGATCTGATCTCCTAGTTGAGATCGGATACACGAACGAAGAATATATCCGCTACGGATCCGGTCCTACCGAGGCCATAGAAGAAAAATCACTCTTGAGGCATGGGATAAAGAAGATGACAAAACTCCCCTACATCAATTACGAAGCAATCGATGATATCAAGGAAAGCTTTGAGATGGAAGAGGCGGAAACCCAGCTGTGCCGCTACCTCAAGAACATGAATAGGAAGAAGCACTGTTTCGTATAACACATAAGCTCTGGATCCGAATCTGTCGATGCTAGAGCAGGGAATGATTCAGTTCTTGAAGCAATCGAAGAAAACACCGACTTACCTGGCTCCATTCAGGAGTCAATAACGTCACAGGAACTTCATGACTTCGAGAAAGAGATGGAGGAGTATGAAGAAGAGAATGCCTCCAAACCAACGCAAGGTGAGCTGGAAACTCACCCTAGTCCATATGATAGCATGGATGAAAGCTACACCTCACAGGATGACATGGACACTGGAGATTCGTCCGAGGTCCACAAGCCAACAACTATGGAAAGTACCGACGGAATTTTATCCCCCGGTATTGGACAAAAAGCCGTCTTTGCCACCAGTACGCACGTTAAGGCTACTGGACGGTCAAGAAAGAAGAAGAAAAACAAGAATTCGACACCGGCAGAGCCAGACGTCGAGGAAACCAACAAAGAAAAAGTTGATGAAGAGATCGAGATGGAGAATCGGGACGGAGATCCGATTAATACCACGCCGAGCGACCCTCCCGTGGATGGACACGTCTTCACCAAGGGTGCACGTGAAATCTTCAGAGATGCTCTCACAATTCCAATCCCAATGGCTTCTGATCTTAATCCGGATGCGCTGGAGAAAAGGGTTGAGGACCTAGAAAAGCATCGTTTGTTTTTACTCGAAGAGGTCGCGTGCATCGTCGAGCATAAACAGCGGTTAGACAGTGATCCTGCCAAATATCAGTCAGATTTTAAGCGACTACCAAACAAGACAAGAGGAGGTCCGGTTCTGGCCAATAAGAACTCGGATATCCAGAGAGATCTATTCGAGGAAAAAACTTGAGAGAAGATCCGAGTCTACAACACACCTCTGGAGAATGCTGTAGCATCTCGAGCTATCCTGGCCAATAATCTATCTCCAGAGTAGGTCCGGCAATACGTTGCATTGCTAGACAATGGATTGAAGCACCAGAAAATGGCCGTGTTATTCAGTGGTAAGATGGCCTCAAAGTCGGAATTTTGCCATACTGGCGTCCACCAAAGCGCTGAAGAAAGACCCCACAGGGAAACAGATCAACGCTATCATCCCCGGGGAGAAGAAGAAAATTCAAGGACCGGCTCAAACAGCCATCCCCTCATGCCCGCACGTGACTGGGCAAGAGTTATTCCGGCTGCATCCAAATATGCCATCAGGGCAATGGTTCCCCATCAGAGCCATCATCGGCAAAACAACCGCCATGGAGAAGACCCGGAAGTGCGCCGCCAGCAAGAACAAGATCGTCTAAGAATGACATCACCAAGCCATCTGGCTTGTAACGCCGGGCGAAGAGATGACCCGGACCGTCCTGAATCAAGTAGGGACGGAGCACAAAGAAATCAACATCGGAGTCATCATAATGAGGCTCCACCACCACCACCGCATAACCCAGCCGAAAACAATCCAGCAGGGCCACCATCACCTCCAGGAAGCGACCATGAAGGATCTCACTATAGCCATGGAAGCCACAGGGGCGGAGGCGGCAATGGTGAGAGGAGAAGCAAAAATCTGACTCCGCCGCGCAGGAGCCGTGAGCCTCCAAGGCGCAGATCTCTCTCGCCAAACGACGCTCGCCATTGCATTGAATTAAACATAGAAGCGCAGCAGTATGAGGAAGAAGACGTGTACGTGGGGCCAAAATGCTTTGTCCCACGCATACGTCAGACAAAATTTCCAGTTGACTTTGGAATTGCCAAACACATCCAACACTACGATGGAGCGGCTCGGCCAGATACTTGGCTCCAGGACTTTTTCTAGGCTTGCTGCATCGCCAAAGGAGGAAACAGCCTAGTCGTAGTTCGATATCTCCTGCTTATGCTGCGGAAGGCGGCTCGATCCGGCTCAATGGATTACCAGAGAATTCAATTCATAACTAGTATGATATGCAAAGTGCATTCTTTTCAAACTTCGAGGGAACATACAGGAGGCCCTGCATAGTTGGAGACTTGCAGCGTTGCACCCAAAGACCCGGAGAAACTTGTCGGGATTACCTCGGACACTGGATTGACACAAAGAACTCTTGTGAAGGAATAAACGAACAAACTGCAATCGAAGCTTTTATTGCAGGACTCCCAGTTAGACTTTTGCGTCACAGGCTGAAGCATGACCACGTCACATATTTGGGAGAAATGATAGAGATGACAAGCAAATATGCTTATGCCGATGATGATTCAGAAGGGCTGCTAAATAATCTAGCCAATCCCAATGCGGCCAAACAGCCAAAACAACAAGCTCAGAAGTGCAAGAACACCTCGGAAGATAAACCGGTTCTGGACAACGCAGCTGTTAATGCAATGTTCGGGTCCGGAGGACGAGGAGGGCGCGAAGGCGGCCGGGGTCGAGGTCGTGGAACTTCCCGAATCCAGGGCAGAGGAGAACAGCAACCCAGCAAAACCTATACCTGGGCCGACATTGCCAACAATCCCTGTTTCCACCACTTGGATACTAATGGAGGATCTACCCACACAAATGCCGAGTGTCGTTTCAATAATGACGTAAAAAAACACGAATCCGTTGGCTACAGAGCCAAGCGACGAAAAGGAAAGAAATATTCCAAGAAAAGCAAGGAGCCCAAGGAAGATTCCGACATGGAAGAAGAGGACACCGCACAGCCCAAGTCGGATGGAAAGAAGGATTATCCCACAAAGAAAGACGCATACATCTGCTTCCTTGGGTATCAGACGTCTAAGGCCAAGAAGGCGGTTCTTCGTGTGCTCAATGCCATGGTTCCAGTTGTTCCCCAATTTTTGGATTGGTCGGATGTAACCATCACCTTTGACCGCTCAGAGCACCCAAGGAAAACACATCATCGGGGAAAGTACCCTCTGGTCGTCAATCCTCTTATTGATGGCTATGAGTTCTCTATAACTCTCATGGACGCTGGTAGCAGCATTAACATCCTCTACATCGAAACACTCCACCGCATGAAGATCCACGAGAGTCAGTTAAGTTACAACAGTGTAACTTTCCATGGCATTGTACCAGGGAGGCAGGAGGATTCTCTAGGTGAGATTACTCTAGACGGGACATTCAGAATCTGAGAAAATTACTGGACCGAGCCACTCTCTTTTGAGGTGGTACCATTCAAAAGTTCTTACCACGCCATCTTCGGGCGTCCGGCTTACTGGGCGTTCATGACTCGTCCCTGTGAGATTTACAATATGATAAAACTTCCAGGTCCAAAGGGTGTCATCACCATCAGGGGAAATCTGAGGAAAGCGCGAGAGTGCGACGAAGGATCTGCTGCCTTTGCCGAAGTCGTGTGATGACCCACAAGTATAGGGGATCGCAACAGTCTTCGCGGGTAGTATTACCCAATTTATTGATTCGACACAAGGAGAGCCAAAGAATACTTGCAAGCCTTAACAACTGAGTTGTCAGTTCAGCTACACCTGGAAATAGTTCTTTCTCACAGAAGTTTATCAATAGCAACAATTTGGTAGTAGCAACAGCAAAGCAACAAAGAATAAAGGAGCAATAATGTAAAGAATGGTAAACAAGGGGATTCGAAACGGTAGGCATAGGGATGGATGGACGGGCGTTGCATGGATGAGTCTAAACATGTAACTTCAAGACCTAGGGCATTACAGATAAATAATAAGAAGCATCCAAGTACTAAACAATCCTAGGCATGCGCTCCAAATATAGTCATACATGCTCGCAATGAGAACTTGCACAACATCTTCTGTCCATCCAGCCCGTGGTAGCGGGGCCTCTAGGGAACTACTGGAAATTAAGGTTCTCCTTTTAACAGAGCACCGGAGCAAATTCCGTGAACACATGTGATCCTCACACCACAGCCATCCCCTCTGGTTTTCCCAATTATTGTCACTTTGGGGCCTTTGGATCCGGACAATGATATGTGTACACAACTTGCAGATAAGACCACAAACAATACTATCATAATGATTCAATAACAAGTTCAGATCTGAGATGTCACATCCCAAGATTTTCCAAATCTTGTAATGTGAAAATAAATGAATAAAATAAAACTTTGTTTGATTTTCAGAGCTAGAAGAAACTTTTTGAATTCAATTGGAACTTCAAAACCATTTGAATTAAATAAAATCCTAAAAGGGATTCATAAAGATAAACATTTAACAAAGGAAAATAAAATATTTTGGAAATACTATTTTGGATCTTTTAATAAAAGATTTGGTATTCAAAAGAAAAGATGGATTTATAGATAAAGATTATTTTATAAAGCCAAATTAATCCTTGGCCAAGATTTTGAATTAAAACATTTTTTTTAAATAAAAATAGCAAAGGTTTATTTAAAATAAAATAATAAGGAATTAATATCCAAATTTTATTTAAATAAAAGGTTTTACCATTTTAATTAAAACATCAAACTTATTAAATTGTTTTAAATAAGTTTTCTAAGTATTTTATATTCCCAAATAAAACCTACTGAAGTGTTTTGGTTTTATTTTAGTTTTCAAAATAAAGATTTCAATAAAAAAATCCTATTTGAATTAAACGAATAAGGTCTATTCATTTAATTGGTATTGGAACCTAAAATAAATGTTATTTTTATTTTAAACAAGTATTTCAAGTATCTTATACTTTCAAATAAAACCTACTGATTTGGTTTTGAAAGTGTTTGGATTTCAAATGAGGATTTTATTAAATAAATCAAATCCTATATGAATAAATAACTAAAGGTACATTTTATTTAATTAATGAATGGATCCTAAAATGAATTAAAATATTATTTTTATTTTAGAATTTTTGGTATTTGATACTGAACAGAATCAAGTGCAAAAGTTGTGAAGTGTGGTGTTTGTTTGAATTTATTTGGGTTGATTGGATGGTTAGTTTGAATTTCAAATCAGTAAATAGAAATAGAAAAGGAAAAAGTTTCTGTACAAAAAAAAGAAACAACAGCAGCCCAACAAGGCCCAGCCCAACAGCCCAACAACCCAGCTCCTTCCTCCCCCGAACCGTTTTTCTCCACCGCAAACCTAACCCACACCCTCACTGGCAGGTGGACCTCCTCCTCGTCTCTTTCCCACTGACTGACCGACCCCACTTGGCACTGTTCTTCCTCTCCACCCCGCTCGACCGTTCCTCCCCGTTCCTGGCAGTAATTTCGCGTTGTCAATTCGACTTAATGCCACGATTAAACCTCGCAGTGATCACGCGGGATAAATCCCCTCTTCCTCCTCTTTCATTCCCCCCAAACCCCATGCCTCGAGAGCCACCAGGCTGTCGCCAATCTTTTCTGCACCGTCGCCGTCTCCGACAAGTTCTCGGCCAAATTCTGGCGGCATCACATCGCCCTTGACTTCCCGAGCAAGCAGGCAGGTTCGCCAGACTCAGGAGCACCGCTCTGTAACCTTAGCTTCCCCGCGGGCACCCCTGAGCCTCGTCAACAACAACCTCCAGTACCGCCGCCGTCTGCCTCTACTCCGGCGAGTCCTCCAGGTAATATCCACACACGATCACCGACCCCGTACGCATCTAACGCAACTATTATCTTGATTTCCCGTGGCTTGTGTCGTCGCCTCCGACGATAAACAGAGAAGCCCGACGCGGACACGAACTCCGTCGAGCGATTCAAGCCAGCATAGTGCGCCCCTTGGCCAACAAAGACCACGTTGAGCATCAGCGGTGCGCTACGAACTCGGTGAGCTTCCCCTCCCTCTTTCTCGCATCCTGCATCGTCGGCAACCTCACCGTCTGGCCGCCGCTCACACGCACGCCGCCGCCGCCGCGATCCTTGGCAAGCATGCTAGCACCGTAGGATGTAGATCCAAGCGCGATTAGATCACTTACCGCGAAGAGGTGCTCGCGTTACGCACGATCCAACTTAAATCCAACGCTCCGCAGCACGCGATCCAGGCGAACCGGTATCGGCCAATCACGGCTCGACACGTGGCCAGGATTAAAACTAATAACAGATTTGAATCAGAATTATTTGCAAACTTCAAACCTTTGTAACTTTCAAACCACACGTCCAAATTTGACAAATTTTTTGTCGTTGGATTCAGGAGAACAAGACCTTGCCAACCATGCCCTTAGTTTAGCAAATAGTATCTGTTAGCTTGTTTGAATTTGCAGAAACATTTGTGTACTTGTTTAGATTAGAAAAATTGTTTAAAAATGATTTTTGGATTAAAACCTTTGCAAATTGGATTGTTGTGACCTTACTGACCCTAGGAACCAACCCATGGTATTAAAAATGATTTTTTTTGTAAGATTTAGGTTGGATTACTTGACTTAGTCATTTTCTAGCCAAATAAAAACAATGGTTTTTGTTATAAAAATGTTTATGGAAAGAAAACTTTAAGGAAATGTTTTGGACCAAACCTACTAACCTAAAACACCAAGTTTTGCAAAGTAGCAACTCATTTGGTGAACAACTTAAGAGTTTTACCTTGATAAAAACATTTTTCACCACATGAAATGATGAATGGATTTAAAAGTGGTTTTGGATAAAAGCCATTTGCTAATGACTTTGCCACTTTGGTAAATGACCAATTTGGATCTTACAAGGTTTAGAAACCCCATAGAGACCCTATTTGCAAAATAAAACCATCTTGTGCATGCTCCCATGCATGAATTGGTTTCCATTGTCTTGTGTGTGTGAATTTGTTTGAGTGATTATTGGTTTGGAATGTAAATTGAATTGGTGTTTGCTTGATTGACTTTTAGTGAAGTGTGAGACTAGCAAGATCAAGGAGTGAACCACCATTCCCTTCCAAAAAGGCAAGTGATGCTTCATACTTTCTATCCCAATACTTTCATTATGCATTAGTGATTTTGCTAAGTAAACTTGCATGGATTTTGCTAAGTATAGATCTTGCTATAGGAAAACCTAGTAGATGAATCCTTAGTAGGATTTTCCTAAGTTAAGATTCCTACTACTATCAAGCTTAGCCTAGCTAATAGAAAACATGGGTGGAATATATATTCACACTATGGAAAAATATTCTAAGTCTGAAGACTTCGGTTTTGTTTAATAAAACAACTAATTCAATGAACCTCCTAGGTGGAATGGAAGGATTGGGATATGTTGAGTGGTTCACAAGGCCATGGACTTGGATTGTGTATCTCACTTGTGGATGGCCACCCAGGAAACAAAGGGATTTGAGATGTCAAATGTTGAGAAGCTTCAAGTGCAACCACTTGGCAATATGGGCTCTGCCATGATCATATAGGTTGCAAGAACTTAGCCAAATGGACAGTGGGTGGTAGTGTTTGATAGGTTGGAGCGCGTCCATTTTGGTCTAAGGGAAGGCTTCTGAAAGATTTTGTCTTGGGAAACCAAGTCTTGTGGGTAAAGTGCACCACCTCTGCAGAAGCAATCAAGAATCTCATTATTCAAATTTCTAAAGTTAAAACTTATGGATTGAACAAGGGTTGTTTGAATTCTTCAATCATTGATGGAGAGATGGCTTGGTACAAGGATCTTGAAATCTTTGATTAAGGGAAATGATTTTGTCAAGCAAAAACTTAGTATTTTCAAAATGATAAGAAAAATCTATTTTGATCAATGCAAGCCTCAACTCCACTTAGCCAAATGCATTTATATGATAGACTCCACTATACTACCATAGTATCACTTGCCAATACAATTCAAATGTATTGTCCCTTTGTGGCTGTAACTTGTATGTTGCAGGTTTGATTGATTTTAGTGAAGATTGATTGATTAGGATTACAAAGTCTACAACCAACATCTACCTGTGGAACTTTGAAGATGAAGGACCCATGACTATAGTTATTCCGCTGCAATGTAATGTAATAGCCAAATGAGCTACGTTTGATGTAATAAACTTATGTTATTCCTGGTTATAAAGTTATATTATGACCTTTGTTTCTTGATATTACATCTTAACTGTGGATGCTAGCTATTGATCCAGGGACTAGCATTGTAAAACACAGGAGGAATCTACCTTAATAGGTTGAGACCCCTACATGAGATCATGGCACTCGGGCCCTAGTGACAAGCATTAAGCACAACAAGTTGTAACAAAGTCAAATAGCACTAATAGAGATACTAGGCACTATGCCCTAACAATCTTATTCGATTACGTGATAGAACTCATCCAATCCGTTCCATCCCCAAGCCTACAACAGGGGATTACTAACTCATGGATGATGGAAACATCGGTGGTTGATGGAGATGCATTGGTGATGATGATGGCAATGATCCTCTCCAAATTCCTCGTCCCGGCAGGGTGCCAGAACGGAGTTTCTGGATCCGAATATTGGTTTCTGGTGGCGGCGATGGAGCAGAACTCTTGCTGGAAAAATATCGAATCCCCACGGTTTTTAGGTCGAAAGGCAACTTATAGGGGCAAAGGGAGGCCGAGGGGGTGCCTGGAGTGTCTGCACCCCCCCAGGCGTGGCCAGTGCCATGCCCGCGCCTAGCATGGGTGTAGGCCCCCCAGGCCCCCTCTCCGTCTCGTCTTATGGCTCCGTGGATCTTCTGGTGAAATATAATTTTTGGCATATTTTCTGGGATTTTTCCTGATAGTTCATTTTCTGCATAAAAACAAGACACCAAGGTAATTCTGCTGAAAACAACGTCAGTCCGTGTTAGTTGTATTAAAATCACACAAGTTTAGAGGAGAAACAATAGCAAAGTGTTCGAGAAAGTAGATACATTTTGGACGTATCAACCCCCCCCCCCCCAAGCTTAGCTTATTGCTTGTCCTCAAGCAATTCAGTTGAAAACTGATTGCGATAAAAGAACTTTCAGGAACACTTTGCTTTATATGATGTAAAGATTCTCAGCACAGGAGTAGATGCTTAGACAATTCATAATAAAGAGTATGCAACTAAGTCTACTCAATAGTCAATGCAAGCTATGTAGAGAAACCAACTCAAATAATAAGTGTAGGGAAACGGGTAGGCTACACTAGCGCAAATCAAAAAATTCTACCGCGTATACCAGGATTACTGTTGTCATAGATCACCGGATTACCACTAGATGCGCAGTTGCGGAATTGATGAAGCGCGTCGAGGCAGTGCAGATGTTCCACGTCTCGTCCTTGTCCTCGTCCCACGAGCAGCCTCTGCGCAGCTTCGTCCAAGCGCCACAGATCCGGCGCCCGAGGTATCCACACGCATGTGGGAAGGCCGACGCCGGACTTCTAGGTCCGCACGTGCAACACATGCGTGAGGAGTGGCGGCTGGGAATGATCTGAGGTCTAACCCTGGTCAGCTCGCCCCACCCTCTCTTATATAGGCGTCCCTAGTGGGCTTCTACATTAGTAGCCCATTAGTAGCCTAAGCCTGGTCTAATTCGGATCGAATCCTCATTAGGCTTCCATCCCCTTAAGTGTGTGACCCTATAGGTTCATATGCGTATAGACATGACACGAATACACTTATTCTGTCAATAGTTGGTAGCGGCCTCTAGCAAGACGTGCCAACTCCTAAACGCATACAAAGATCATATCGGACGAACCATCACAAGGTTTAGTACATGTATTTCCCTTTGCCTCACGATATTTGGTCTAGATCCAAGCTGACCTCCCTTTCTCGATACCATGATTCGGAATCCCTTTACTAGGTTAACTCTTAACCTTATGTAGCACGGCCATGCATTTCTGGATCCGATCACTCGAGGGGCCTAGATATATCTCTCAAGTAGAGAGGGGCAAATCCCATCTTGATTGACCATGCCTTGCAGTATGCTTCAGGACAAACCCGAAAGCTACCTTTATAACTACCCAGTTACGGTGCAGCGTTTGATAGCCCCAGAGTAGGTCGATCCACATATCAAGTACATACGACAATCTTAGGTCTAAGGACAAAACGTACACGATGTGTAGAGAGAGAGTTGCAACTAATTTCCAGTCTCAGGTTGGGTCAGTCCAACCCCATGTTCATAACATGTGTCCACATCATTGGTTTGACATCTCCATGTCTATGCCTTGCGAAACATAGTCATCAACCAATCAATGTGCTAGTCTAATATTCACGTGTGTCCTCACATGAACTCCGACTAGGGACAACTCTTAAATAACCATACAATTAAAGAGTTTCACAAACAATTCACATAATTTCCAATCAATACAAGTTGCCTGATATGGATATTCAAGGAACATTAAAATAACTCATGGATACATATGAAATATAATCATATCTATGATTGCCTCTAGGGCATATTTCCTTCAATAAGTAGCATGGAACATAAACATAAGCAACATTGCAATGCTCATAGTAAGGTATGATAGAGTGGTATCTTGCTTGCCTTTGTTTGAAGAGCACAATATAAATGCGGAGGCACCTCTGAAGTTCACATGAAGACTAGAGATAAAGATATCAGAGATACAAGCATCAAAGTCATGACATAATTAACCATGTTTTGGAACAAACACAAGAATGACAACTATGCTCTCAAGAAGGTGCTCATAGAATAAGTAGTGACTCAACAAAGTTGTGAAAACAGTTTTGGAAAGTTTGAAAGGCTCCCAAATACTGAAAGGAAGGTACTCATTAGCTTTGAGCTCTCATTGCCCCTATCATAGGCATCTTCATGTGGTTAAGGTGAAAGTGAGGTCCACTCGGAATCATATGCTTGACAGACCATAGACTGGAAATCCCAAGTCCTTTGAGTACGAGGGCCGCTCCGCATGCTACTCAACTTTGGTTACCTGAAAGTTCTTATCATTGTAAATACATGCATATCATAGAGAACCGCCAACAGGTTACCCCTTGCACATGATACAGGAGCGATCCCGTGATCAAAATGACAAGGCAAGCAGATAGTGAGCATCTCAGTGATCTTTTTATTTACTATGTGTATCGCTTTTTATTGAGGATGCTTCATAAATGCTCATTATGGTGATGCTGCAAGTTTCCACCATGATTAGGCATGGCTTAGGCTAGCGGCGTAGGCGTTTCTCTAACATAATGTATAGACTCCATGAACTCACAAGCTCCCCTTTTATTTCACATCGTGGACATCTTCAAACAAAAGAGCAAGGAATCAACTGGATGAGATATCCAAAAAGTGTTGAAAGCGTTCCCCGTGACAGCACGGTTCTGTTGACTCCCAGCATATAATTTGCAAGCATATAACTTTCATGGACATGTCACAATGGTTCGAGATTATTAAGCGCAAGGAATAAAGTGTGCCATCAAGTTCGTGAGAGCTTTACTAACTAACTTTCTCAAAATAGACAAACATTTTATTTTGGAAGAAAACATGGCATATAAAATATGCACTAAAGTAGCAAATGATGCTAATAGGTAGGTATGGTGGACACAACTGGCAATATTGGTTTTGGGGAGTTGGAAGCACAGGTAGAGCACATACTCAGTGCAAGTGAAGGCTAGCAATAGAGAGGGAGCGACAAATGAGAGAGCAATAATTGTCATAATCATGCTTGCAACAAAATAGGACTAACTATGGCATGAAAGTGATACAAGAACTCTGAGGCAAAATAAATCATCAAGGCTTACTGACTATTGATTAGTCATATGCATGCGTGAGCATGTGCCAAGTCGATTCACATGAATAGTCAGAGGAGGATACCACAATATCATACCAAAGTATGAATAAAACAATGCAAGCAAACATTCATATGACATGCTACAAACTATTAGCAAGCTGGAGATAATCATAGACAAGCAAGAACTACTAAGCATCCATAATGACATACACCTTACACAAACAGGCTAAGCATGCTCACAATGATGAGTATATGTACAAAAATTAAACAAATAGAGTTTGTTACCAGCCTCTTACCACACTTCAAGTTGTCTTAATCTTCATTATTGCCCTTCACTTGTGTGACTTGGATAATAACATGAAACCAAAATCCACTGAGGGCAGCCGAACCCTGCAAAGAACTCACAAAACCAAAGAAGAACAACAAATATTTTTGGTGTTTTCGATTTTTTAAAGAAATCAAACAAAGCAAAACCAAACAAAGAAAAAGGCAACCCAAACAAGAAGCAAACAAAGAAAAGCAAAATCTTTTTGGATTTTTTCTTTTAAGGCAGACCAATACAAAGAAACAAACCAAGAGAAACGACGAAAATATTTTTGGTATTTTTGTGTTTTTGAGAAAGAAGCAACAAGAACCAAAAAGAAAGCGAAACAATGGATATACAAAGAACCGACCGAACATGATATATATATATATATGAGTGCGATGTCGGTGTACCTCCCCCCAAGCTTAGACTTTTGGACTACATGGGGCTCAATAGAGCGGGTAGTAACCCCATGCCGGTGGGTCATCATAGGAATGATCATAGTCAGGCGCCTGCGATGAAGAAGAAGATGCGCCCCAATCAAATGAGGGCTGCTGGTATGAAGACTCTCCCAAGTTGGAGGGATGAACCGAATTGTATTCGACATCCTCTTCAACATTCTCCTCTTGCTGGGAGATCTCCGCCACATATGTGTCAACCTCCTCCTCCGTAAGCGACCATCCTTTCCTGTTATCAAAATTAAACAAGGCAGGTGCAGGCAAATAAACTATTTTATTAGTCCTACCCTTTCTCCGACCTTGCTGGGCAAAAGATAATTCATACGGTAAACTTCTCACATTAACCCCCAAGGAAACAAAACCATGCTGAATCATGGATTCAATATCAAGCCTCTCTATGGGGAACTGATAATATGAATAGTGAGGCTCTAAACCATGGAAAGCTAGCAACCTAGAAGCAATGAGACCTCCACAAATTCCACCCTTCTCACGGTTGGTGGTGAGACGGTGATCTATCAGCGCACCCAAGCTATAATACCTATTCCTATTCAGAGCAGCTGCGATAAAAGCTATATCAAAAGAAGACAACTTTCTAGCAATATTTCTAGCAAGAACACACTTGGTAATGAAATAGCCAAAGTGTAGAGGTCCCAACCTTTAATAAGGTAGAGATCCCTGTGTTTACCATGCTAGTCCCTAGATCAATAGCTAGCATCCACAGTTAAGATGTAATATCAAGAAACAAAGGTCATAATACAACTTTATAACCAAGAGTAAAATAATTTATTACATCTTACATAGCTCATTTGGCTATCTCATTACAATGCAGCAGAAATAACTATATAGCATGGAGTCCTTCATCTTCAAAGTGCCACAGGCAATCATGTTGGTTGTAGACTTGTAATCCTAATCAATACACTTCACTAACATCAAACAAACCTGCAACATAATAAGTTACAGCCACAAGGGTCAATACATTTGAATTGTATTGGCAAGTGATACTATGGTAGTATAGTGGAGTCTATCATCTATATGCTTTTGGCTTAGTGGAGCTTAGGCTTGCTTTGCCCAAAATAGATTTTTCCTTATCATTTGAAAACACTAAGTTTTTGTTTGGCAAAAATTCCCAAGGAACCACCAATAGAAATTGGTGAACCTTCACCCTTGTTCAACCACATTTTTTAACTTATAAAATTGGGATGAGGAGATTCTTGATAGCTTCCATGTCTTGATGCTCAAATTGTCCATTGTCGGGGACACGGCTAAGTACTTAGATTTTTTACTCTGCAGAGGTGGTGCACTTTCCCCACAATACTTGATTTCACCAAGACAGGACCTTTCAGACGCCTTCCCTTAGACCAAATGGACGCGTTCCAACCTATCATCCCTCTACCACCAACTGTCCAAATGGCTAAGTTATTGCAACCTATATGATACAGGCAGAGAACCATAATGCCATGTGGTTGCACTAGAAGATTCTTAACATTTGGCCTCTCAAATCCCTTTGTTCCTGGGTGGCAATCCACAAGTGAGATACACAAGGTAAACCATAGAAATGGGCCTTGTGTAACCACTCAACCAAAAACCACCAAGCAATTACCATTCCACCCAGGTGTTTAATTCACTTAGTTGTTTTATTAAGCAAAAACATAAGTCAAAGACTTATCAATATTTTTCCATAACATCTATATATTCCACCCTTGGTTACTACTAGCTAGACTAAGCATGTCAATAGAAAGTATCTTAACTTAGAGGAAATTCTAACAATTCTACAACTACTAGGATTTCCCAAGCATAGCATATAGATACTTAGCAAAAATACTCATGCAAGCCATATACAAAATATTTCTAATGCATAGTCAAAATATTAGGGCAAAAATATGAAGCACCACTTGCCTTTTTGGTAGATAATATAAGTTCACTCCTTGACCTTGCAATAGTCACACTCTTCAAATTTCACTACAATTCAATAAAGGCACAATTTCAATCTACCATTCAAGCAATTCATCACATAGAATAATAAAAACAAAGCAATGCATGCAAGCATGCCAAATATTGTTTTATTTGGAAAAGTGGTTCTAATGGGTTATAACCATCATAAAATGTCTATTGGTCATTTATAAAAGTGGCAAAACCATTTGATATTAAGTTAGTGAAAATGGCCATTTAAATCATTTTTGTTTTGCTAGAAATGATTTAAATCAAATGAAGATTTTCTAGTGTTTTCCAAATATAATTTCAACAAAAATGTTAGTGTTTTAAGGTCAAGTGTTTAATATTGAAACCATTTGCAAAAGGTTTTACCTATAAACCATTTTTATACCAAATCAATATTTCATGTTGTTGAAAATGCTTTTTAGCAAAGTAATAATTTATAGGCTTCATCAAATATATTTTTAAATCCTAAAACTTGGTGTTTAGGGTCATAGAGTTTAAATCAAATCATTTTCCAAAGGTTTTACGCAAAAAGCATTTTTAACACATAAACCAAATTTTCATTTAACTAGAAATGCTTTTAATTCAAAGATTTATTATTTAACTTCCCAAAATACAATTTTAAATCCATAAGTTGGTTTTTATGGTAAGTAGGTTCAAAACCATCCATTTTCCAAATATTTTACCATAAAAATATTGCTAGAATAATTTTTATATTCAAAATATACCTACACAAGTTTATGCAAAAACAACTAAGTTTCCAGAGGCAATTCATTAAAAAACGTGCATGGTTGGATAGAGTTTGCTAATTCCATTGATATAAAATTTGCAAAATTTGGACATGTGGATCAAAAGTTATAGATTTTACAAAATCTAGCATCTAATAGATCAAATCTGTTTTTAAAACAAAACCCGAGCCACGTGTTGTGTTCTGATTGGTCAAAAACGGTTCGCGAGGATTGAGCTCTGTGGAGTGTTGGATTAAAAGGGGATCGAGCGGCACAGATCAAAGGATACCCTTTCTCTTAAGTTTCTTTTGTAGTCACTGGATCTTCATCCAACGGTTCATAGGTACTGACCATCTACTAGCGGCGCTGGCATTGGCGAGTGGCGGCGGCGCGGTCAGACGAGGGTGGTGCCGGTGATGCAGGAGGCTAGAGAGAGAGGAGTAGCTTACAGTGATCTTAGGGGTGTGGCGAAACTCAAGGCGTGCTTGGTTGGCGAAGGGGCGCACAGAGTTGATGTGAATCGCTTGCCGGAGTTCGCAAAGACGCCGGGTGCTCTGAGACGTTGACGGAGGCGACGCTACGGGGCTTGCAAAGACACGAGGAGAGTACAGTTAGATTCGTGAATTCGTGGAGAGTACGAGTGTGTGAAAGAGGAGGAGAGGGGCGGTTGAGGTTTACCACGGGAGGTCGTCCGAGAGGAGGCAGACGGCGGCGATGCTCAGACATGGTCGTTGCCGAGCATATGGGGCGCGCGCGGGCAAGTGAAGACCACCGGTAGATGCGCCTGAGACTGGGGAGTGAGCTCGAGTGGTCGAGGGGGCAAGGCGCACGGTGTCTGGCCGGAATTGGAGAAGAGGCTCGTCGGAGTCCGCGGTGGTGCGAGCCAGAATGGGAGCAGCCTGGGGGCTCTGATGGATTGAGGTTTGAGGGAAAAGGCAGGAAAGAGGGAGGGGTTTAATCGTGCATGGTTGCGGGGAGGAATTATAGGCGCTATCAAATGAATTGAAGTCACGGATTAAAGGCAGAAGCGACAACATAATTTGGGGGAAGAACGGGTCGCAGTGAGAACGATAATGAGCTGGCGATGGGGTCCGCTGTCAGTAATTGAGATGGATTTCGTGTGGGGTCGCAGGGTCAGCGACTCTGCGGGTTCGATCAGCGGTGTGAAACATTTTCTGCGGGGTGGAGGAGATGGGCTGGTTGCTGGGCCATATAGGTTAGTTAGGCTGGGCTGGGTTTTTTCCATTTTTTTGTTCTGTTTTACTTTTTCTTTTTCCATTTTTTATTTTTGTTTTGATTTTTATTCAAATAATTTCAAACCTTGTTTGAATTCAAACCCTTTTCAAATGTTCAGTATATTTCTATACTATTTTAAATAGTTATTTTAAGTCCATTTTAGAATAATCATTTTATTCTTTATGGCTTATATTTTATTTAAAAGTGGGCACTTGTATTTTATTAAATAAGATTTAATTAAATTCTCAAACCCTTATTTGAAATCAAAATTTTACCAAACCTTTTCAGTAGGTTTTATTTATTTAATAGGGTATTAAATATTTCACTTTGAATTATTTAAAGTATTTTAATATGATTATTAATCATTTAATTTGGGCAAATGTCTTAATGAAATCAAGTATGGTTTTAATTCCATAAATTTTATTTAAATGATTTCTTTGATTCCATTTAATTTAATTAAATAACTTTTATTCCACTTGGGTAAATTCCAATTATTATTTTCCCATGATTTAACTAATCATTTCTATTAGGGATTTTGTCTTTATTCAAATAGAAATAGAATTTGGTTAATGCCATATTATTTTATTTGAATATTGTCTATCCTTCTATTTTATTTGGATTTGGATTATATTCATTCCATTTGCTTATGGATTAGGCCAAGATTTAATTTTGGCTTTTAAAATATTCTTTATTTATTATTTTTTTCTTTATCTTATAAAACCCATATCTTTTTATTTATAGATCCAAATTGAATGAAATCAATTTCTATGGTTTCATAATACTTTTATTTATCAATCTTGATCATTTATAAATGTTTTTTGATAAATTTTTATATGTATCAAATACTTAGTCTTTGAGATAACTTGGAAATGCTTTTCTTCCATTAGGGTCTTAGGAATTTGGTTTATTTTCCAAGTGTTTAAATTTCAAGATACATTTATGAAGAATGCATTTCACTTAATTTTAATTTAGTTGGATTAAAATTTTATTCAAAGTTTGTTCAAGATGGGTTTTGATGATTCTATTTTAAAACAAAAGTTTCTTTTCACCCTAAATTTCAACAATTATTTATTTTTTTTATTTATTTTTCACATTTCAAAATTTGGAAAATTTTGGGATGTGACACAAAGTATCTAATAGTTGGGAACTGAATGTTCCAAATTTTACCACTTTCCTTTGAGAAGTCGAAACCTTGGAAAATCTCATCATATAAATCCATAAAGTGACTTGGGCTTCTCCTTGATCTTCTCATAAGATCCCCACTGAGGTACTCTAATTGCTGCACAGAAATCAGCAAAAGGCAGGTCAACAGGTATATTATATATTTTGTAATGGACCATGGGATTAGATGTAGACTAAGTGAACCGGAAGTACTGCACAAAAGCCATGGTTAGCTTAACAAATTGAAATGGTTCACCTTCAACAAAGTGTTCCAACCCTGCATTGGCAATCAAAGTTTGGAAATCCTGGGAGATTCCTGCAGCTCTATAAATTCCTGGCATGGATATATGGAAGGAAAAACTACCTCCTCACGATGAACCTTCATTGGCTCATGCACCATCAAGTCATATTGGTTCAGTGGATAAGCACTCATCTTCCTTGTTGGAATTTTTAGACAACCATCAAACCAAGTGATTTCTAAGTTGATAAATAATGAGCAACTACTATAGGAACTTGCTAGAGGACTATACATGCATCAAGAAAAAGTTTCTAAGCATAGAACAAGCATGCAAGCTAAAACAACCTGACACCTATAGTAGCAAAATACTCAAGATATAATCTACCAATCACAAATCTAATTGGACAAGTGGAGGAGGCACATACTAAGGAGCAAACCCTCCAAAAATCAGCACTTGAGATGGGCTGAACAAGGAGATCGAAAATCGCAAGCAAGAACAGCAAGAAATAGAGCTTGAGCAAGTTTTCCGGTGTTTTTCGGGAGAGAGAAAGAAGGTGGATTTGAAGAGGCGGCCTGGAGGGCCCCAGGTGGGCCAGACACCTCTAGGCGCCACCCCCTAGTAGGCCGCACCTACCATGGATGTGGTGGCCTGGGGTGGCCCCCTGGGTCACTTCAGGTGTCTCTCTGCCCCTTTTTTCGAGGAAAAAATTATTTCGAATTTTCTGGGATTTTTCGGGAAACTTTATTTTTGGCCAATTTTCAGGGTATGAAATTTGATTTTCTCGCAGAAACAGTTTTTTCAGAAGAAGCAAAAGCAAACCAAAAGCCAAACTACATGAGCTCTAAGAAACTCAAACAAAAAAACAACTAGCAAAACTAAAGCTAAAGAAAAAACTAGAAAGGAGAAAAGTAAAAGAAAGCAAGAATAACCACAGTGAAAACATTATTTTGTTCATTAAAATCCTTTTGTTAACAAGGTTGATCAAGTATTGTTACCAAAACAATCTTATATGAAACAAAACTTTGTATTCCACAAGATGATTATGTTACCTCATACTTGATAGAAATGGTCCCAATCATAATAGTTTCAAAATTTTCTTGTGGAATGGGACAATATATTTCTCTAACCTTGATGCCCTCAATATTTTCAATGGAATTCAGGCAATAGCTCTTAGCAACCTTCTTGGCAAAATAGACAGTGTGATATTTGTCATTAATATTGAATGTTACTTCCCTTGATTACAATTGATGATAGCACCTACAGTATTAAGAAAAAGGTCTCCCAAGAATAATAGACATATTATCATCTTCAGGCATTTCAAGCACAACAAAATCAGTTAAAACCATGCAATTATGAGCAACTTGAATAGGAACATCCTCACATATACCAACAGGAATAGTAGTTGACTTATCAACCATTTGCAAAGATATATCAGTTGGTATCAACTTTTCTAGTTGGAGTCTCTTATAGAGAGAAAAAGGCATAACACTAACTCCAGCTCCCAAGTCACATAAAACAGTTCTAACATAATTATTCTTAATAGAGCAAGGAATAGTTTGTATACCTGGATCACCAAGTTTCTTTGGAACTATACCATTGAAGGAATAATTAGCAAGCAAAGTAGAAATCTCCTCATTAGGAATCTTCCTTTTATTAGAGACAATATCCTTCATATACTTTGAATAAGGAGGCAACTTAATAGCACCAGTCAAAGGAATTTGCAAGAATAAAGGCTTCATCCACTCACAAAACTTTTTGTAGTGTTCTTCCTCCTTTGACTTGTGTTTCTTACCTGGAAAAGGCATAGGTTTATGCACCCAAGGTTCTCTCTCTTTACCATGTTTCTTAGCAATAAAATCCTCCTTAGTGTACCTAGTGTTCGTAGTGTGGTTCTCATGTTCTTCCTCGACTTCCTCCTTATCAGGAGCATCATTTTTATCATTACCACTCTTAGTTTTAGCATCAGAGACATATATACTATTAGGAATTACAGCAGGTTCAAGGGGTTCCTCAACTATCTTATGTTTCTTTTTCTTTCTCTTACAAGGACTACCACTACTCTCACCTTGTTGAGAATCCTGCTCAATTCTTTTAGGGTGTCCTTCAGGATATAAAGGATCTTGAGTAGCTATACCACTCCTAGTTCTAATTCCATAATCATGTTTATCCCTTGAAGCATTAGCTAGCATATCCTTTTGTACCTTAGCAAGTTGATCAAGTTGGGTTTGAACCATTTGAAAGTGTTTACAAAGCATTTTAATATCATTAGAAGTTCTTTCCACAATATCTTTCAACTCATTGATAGCTCTAGAGTTTTCCAATAAATGATTCTGCACTTGTTTATTAAAATGACCTTGTTTAACAATAAAAATGTCAAGTTCCTCTAACCATTGATCAGGAGGCTTACCATAAGGAATATCACCTTCATCAAAGTGTTGGAGAGAGTGTACCTCAATAATGGATGAGTGGGGAATTGGCTTACATAATTCATCTATAGGAGGTAGATTCTTCACATCTTCAGCTCTAATACCTTTCTCCTTTAGACACTTCTTAGCTTCCTTCATCACTTCATCATTTAATGCAATAACTCCCCTCTTCTTTGGTGTTGGTGTTGGAACTGGTTCAGGCATAACTAGTTCAAGAGTAATAGGCTCAGGTGTATTCAGCTCAGTTGAAGTCATTAATTCTTGCTTATCTTAGCCATTAATTCTTCAGCATCTGTAGGAGTTCTTTTCCTGAAAACACAATCAGCAAAGTTATCTAGGTAGGTCCTAGAATCATCAGTTAGTCCATTATAATAAATATCAAGAAGCTCATTCTTAGGTAATGGACATCCAGGATGTGCATGAATCAAGGCATAGAACCTTGTCCATGACTCAGGGAATTTCTCTTCTTATCCCTGTTTAAAATCAAAAAGTCTCAGCAAAGCAGCATGTCTAGCACTGGGAGGAAAATATTTCTGGAAGAAAGAAGCAATCAAGCAATCAGGGCTATCAATGGAACCAGGAGGTAATCTATTAAACCAAGCCCTAGCTTCTCCTTTTAGTGAAAAAGGGAAGATCTTAGTAACAAAGTACTCGCGCATCTTAAAATCATCAGAAAATAAAGCACTCATAGTAGAAAACTCATTCATATGAGCCACATCACTCTCATTTTCAGTTCCACAGAAAGGTTCTTTCTCAAAAATATCTAAATAAGATAAATCAAGAGAGAAATCATAATCTTTATCTTTAATATCTATGGGAGAAGTGGCAAACTTAGGATCAGAGGACAACTTAGGCATGATAGTACGTCTACAAGGAGACTCTTAATAGCACTAGTACCATGTGCGTTTCGGCACTCTTCAACAAATTCATCAGTGAACTCAATGTAACCATCATTAATATCATAATTCTCACTAGACTCAGGTGAGCTAACAGGTGTAACAGTTTCTTCACTAGGATTTTTGGTATTTTCTAGACTAGCCATAGTAGCATCTAGAAAAGGACCTAATGAACCACTCGCATCAAGCACAGTAGAAGTAACATCATGAGTATCAAAAGCAGTTTCAGATTCAGCAGTAGTAGTAGTGTGTGTAGCATGAGTATGTGGTGGTGGTGTGACAAGCTTACTTATAAATCAAGAGCAGTAGAGGTGTTTACGACAGTACCTCTTCTTGTAGTGGATGGTAAAATAGGGAACTTTCCATCATGAGACTTTCCTATGATGAAAGGATAGCAGTGAACAATAATAGATCCAAGTGAACTTACAAATAAAGCTATGCTCCCCGGCAACGGCGCCAGAAAATAGTCTTGATGACCCACAAGTATAGGGGATCGCAACAGTCTTCGCGGGTAGTATTTCCCAATTTATCGATTCGACACAAAGGGAGCCAAAGAATACTTGCAAGCCTTAACAACTGAGTTGTCGGTTCAGCTGCACCTGGAAATAGTTCTTGCTCACAGAAGTTTATTAGTAGCAACAACAACAGTGAAATAGGAGCAATAGTAATAGTAAGGGTAAACAGTGGGATTCGAGTGCGGTAGGCATAGGTATGGATGGACGGGTGTTGCATGGACGATTCTAAACATGTAACTTCAAGACCTAGGGAATTGCAGACAAATAATAACAAGCATCCAAGTACTAAACAATCCTAGGCATGTGCTCCAAATATAGTCATACGTTCTCGCAATGAGAACTTGCACAACATCTTCTGTCCGGCTAGCCCGTGACAGCGGGGCCTCGAGGGAACTACTGGCAATTAAGGTGATCCTTCTAATAGAGCACCGGAGCAAAGCATTAACATTCCGTGGACACATGTGATCCTCACAACCACAGCCATCCCCTCCAGTTGTCCCAATTATTGTCACTTTGGGGCCTTTGGATCCGGACAGTGATATGTGTACACAACTTGCAGATAAGACCACAAACAATACTATCATAATGATTCAATAATAAGTTCAGATCTGAGATCATGGCACTTGGGCCCTAGTGACAAGCATTAAGCACACCAAGGTGCAAAAAAGTCAAATAGCACTAATAGAGATACTAGGCACTATGCCCTAACAATCTTATTCGATTACATGATATAACTCATCCAATCCCTTCCATCCCCAAGCCTACATCGGGAGATTACTCACTCATGGATGAGAGAAACATTGGTGGTTGATGGAGATGCGTTGGTGATGACGATGGCGATGATCCTCTCCAAATTCCCTGTCCCGGCAGGGTGCCAGAACGGAGTTTCTGGATCCAAATCTTGGTTTCTGGTGGCGGTCCATGTTAGTTGTATCCAAATCACACAAGTTTAGAGGAGAAAAAATAGCAAAGTGTTTAAGAAAGTAGATACGTTTTGGATGTATCACCGTGCTACACACCCAGGATTACCAGGATATCAAGAAGACCATCAACCCGTCCGAGATGCCTGCTACGAAGAACGAGGTGCTGAAACCAAGCATACAGTTCAAGGCGTCAGAAGAGACGAAGAAAACATCGCTGAAGGAAGATGATCCCTCCAAGACGATGAACATAGGGGTAGGCTTAGACCTCACATCGGAAAGCGCTCTCCTCAAGTTCCTCAAAGCTAATAGTGATATCTTCGCATAGCAGCCTTTTGACATGACCGGAGTACCTAGGAAACTTGCCGAGCGCTCTCTTAATGTGTACCCAAACGCTAAACCCGTCAAACAATCCTTACGATGGTTTGGTGACGAAAAGCGCAAAGCAATAGCCAAACAATTAGCCCAACTAGAATTAGCCGGATTCATAACAGAGGTCATCCACACATATTGGGTGGCAAATCCTATACTCGTCCCTAAGAACGACACTATTGATTTAAGGATGTGTGTTGATTATAACATTTTGAACAAGGCATGCCCAAAAGACCCATTCCCTTTCCCAAGAATCGATCAAGTTATAGACTCGACGGCAGGGTAGGAATTAATCCATTTTCTCGACGCATATTCCGGATAACACCAAATACCGATGAAAGAACCAGATCAAATTAAGACGTCTTTCATCACTCCTTTCGGAACCTTCTGCTACAAAAATATGCCTTTTAGCTTAAATAATGCAGGAGCAACATATCATCGTACTATGCAACATTGTCTGATGATGGCTCAGTTGATTACAGAGCTTCATTGGGAGACCCCAAGAGGAAGGTGTGATGAGCATAGCAGCAAGTTTCCCTCAGTAAGAAACCAAGGTTATCGAACCAGTAGGAGGAAGGAAACGACTCAAAGGTGTTGCTAGCAACTTGGAAACCTGCACAACACAAACTCAAGACTTTGCCCCAATGAACGGTGAAGTTGCCAATCTCACTGGTTTGCCAAAAACAAAGGGTTAACTGTATGGTGTGGAAGGTAATAGTGGTTTCCAGAAAGTAAACAGTAATAGTGAAAGATGTATCAATGGTAAAGATTGGACCAGGGTCCATAGTTCACTAGAGGTGTTCTCCTTAAGATAAACAAACATGGCATGCTGGGTAAACAAATTACAACAGGGCAATTGACAGGACTGAGCAAGGCATAACAATGCAATACTAGACATTCATGATCCTATGAGATTCGATTGGGAAATACAACAAGAAACATAGACCGCCATCCAACTGCATCTATGACTAGTAATCCACCTTCAGGTTATCATCCGAACCCCCTCCAGTATTAAGTTGCAAGAAACGGATAACTGCTTTAAGCAAAGTGTGTAAGGTAAACAATCCACTTGTTCCATAAACAAGAGACCGTTGTTTTCTCCCTAGTAGCAAAAACACATATACAACCTTAGAGATTTCTGTCACTTACCTTAGATTAAATAGAGGCATGAACCCACTATCAAGCATAAATACCCCCTCTTGGAGTCACTAGCATCTACTTGGCCAAGATAGCTACTAGAAACGGAGAGCATGCAAGATCTCAAACAACACAGACATGATAGAATCAATAAGACAAAACCATTAATCAATCTGACATAGTAATATTAATATCCATCGGATCCCCGCAAACACAACATGCATAATTACAAATAGATGATCTCGATCATGAACGGAGCTTACAAGATCTAAACATGGTAGCACAAAGGAGGAGATACAAACATCTAGCTACTACATGGACCCGTAGTCCAAGGTGGAACTACTCACACTTCATACCGGAGGCTGGCATGATGAAGAAGAAGGCCTCCGGGATGATCTCCCCTCCGGCAGGGTGCCGGGAAGAGCTTCAGATCCCCCCGGTCTAGGGATGATGGTGGCAGCGACTACAGATGGTTTCGTGGAATATTGATGTAACATCCCAGGATTATCACCTCAAAATAGACAGGACACAGGTGTGTGCATCACATTCATGCATCAGAAAATCGGGGGAATTTTCGCGCAAAACTAAGAAGCTATAAAGGGATCAAGGTCTCTCTTGTTCTGATAGAAACATCAAGGTAGGTGCGATAGATTTTGACATGACCTTTAGGTATTATCTCTGTTTTTGGAGGGATAGAATTTGAAATCTACCTTGAATTCCCAAATTCAATTCAGATTTTGAATTTAGAAATTCAGAAATAATAATGCTATAATTAAGTAAAAATAAATAATGATATAAAATAATTCTTTATTATAATAATACAATAAGTATTACATTGTTTTTTTACAATAAAAGAATAAAAGTAAATTACAATTAAGAAATGAATCAAACAATAGAAAAGAAATTACAACAATGAAATAAACAAAATATAAATATTACAAGATTCAGATTTCATATAGAAAGAAAATTTTAACTTTATTAATGTATACAATATTACATTGATTTTACAATAGAAAATAATTACAATATAAATAAAAGGAAAAACCTACACTAATCCTAATCTAAGTGTTTTTTATCTTCTTTGAAACTTCTTGTACCTGTAAACAAAAACAACAAACAAAAAAAAATGAATTAGTGTTAATTGGATTGCTCTCAGTCTAACAGTGAAATGCACTGTTTAGACACATCATTGAGCTTATAATTGAAGGGGCAAATTTCACCAATGTGTATATCTGATCTTATCATAAAAAATGGCTTCAGGATTAGCATCATAAGGTAGGGGCAAGTTTCACCTTGGTTTAAAATAGTAAACAGATAAGAAGTAAAAACCATCAGGAAATATCAAGTTTTTACTTGATCTGATCCACCCAGGAGAGGCATGCACACTAGTAGCTCAGTCAGCAGCATGCAGTGGTGTGTTGTCAACACATCAGCAGCAACCAATTCCAATAAAAGAGGACATAGCTGAACACAACTGCTAGCCACTGCCTCAGTTCCAATCTATCTCAAACCACTACCAATCTCCCAAGAACACCACAACAAACAGCATCAGCACTTGCTAGAGTTTCAGCAGATCAAACCACAACTCACTAACATAATCCATCAAGAAACCATCCAAGATGGTCACCTAATGGATGGGGTTGAATTGATGGAAGGCAAGAGCAGCAACACAAGGAGGTGCATGCTAAGATCAAGGGCAGTAGCAACACTAGGAGGTGCAGGACAACACCAAAGTGGAAAAGATCAAGCATTCTGATATGAGGCTAGATGATCGAGATCTCCAGCAGGCCATAGATCACTCACCAACAGTAGGTAAAAATCATTAGTGTTTCCCACTAGATTATACAACATCTGTTCTTATGGCTTGCATACAGATCTGGGAATAATACACCTCAACCAGTTCCATCTACCCTTCCACTAGATGTTTATCTAGGAGGATTGGATAGAGAGGTTTCTCTCAGGATTTCATAGAGATGCTATGCAAAACTCATCACAGAGAATGAAAGACACCAAAATAAATAAATATCTATTCTTATATCTATCAAGGCCTCAGTCTTTGCATCATAGGCAAGGGACTAATCCATCTTAATTTCCATCATTAAACCATCAGGCAAACAATCTTAATAACCCAAGGCAATAACATAAATAGCATATCATGCTCTCTGGAATTTTAGTGTGCACACTCCATAAGGAGGCACCACACTAGGATTTCCAGAATGGCAGAAGCCATCTAGAATATTGTCAACAGAAATAGAGAAGTATGATACTTCTAATTTACCTTTCAGCAAGGTTTATTAAGTTCTTCATATCATCTTCCTAGCTAATCAAGCTAGGAATCCTTACAAGCAATCAGAGCATGATTTAAAGCATTTTCCTAGATAATTTGATCTAGGAATCATTTAGTTAAGTATCAAGCATTTAGGTAGATAAAGAGAATCTACTTTTCATATTCCAATTCATATTTGTCCAATATCATGCCTTGCATGATATAACATCATCGGTTCATTCTCTATTTTTATACTAGACAAGCATGTACACAACTGCTAGGCTACAGGGCACATTCTCAGAGGGTAGCACCTCTATACCTAGAAGATTCAAAATGTCTTAAGTACAAACTCAAGTCCATTTTAAATAAATCACAATCTCACTTATTAAAGAATTCAAATCATTTCTCTAGCTTTAATTGCTAGAAATCATTTCCACTGTAGTATGTCATGTGGACAGTATAAGTAAAACAAGTAAAATATACCTGCAAAGCACACCAAATGAATTCAAATCAATTTTTTTGAAATCATCTTCCTAGCTTAGTTATCCAGGAATCATATTTAAGATAATTACTGCTGAGTTGACAGTCAACACATAGCTCAAGAATCTCAAGTGCAAAGCACATCACAAGGGCAAGCATTAATCACATTATACTGCACACTAACAACACAAACACAACAACAAAGCCATTATCAACTATCTCTCATTACTGAAAGAGGAATGAATTTACTGAACTCACTAGGCAGCACATCACTATGCACCTTCCATCAAGGAGGCACCACGGTAACCTGACTACCAGCAGAAGCCAATCAAAAACCATGTACCAAACTACTATCATATGGACAGAATTCGAGGACAAGCAAATTAGGTTGCTAAATACAGACACAACAATCAAATTGTTTCCTAGTCATCCCTAGGAACCCTCTTATGCAATGATCACAAATTTTGACAGTAAAGAAATCAAGATACCTGCACCAGACTTTAGACCAGAGGGTAAGAATAATCACAAACCTCACTTCTAACAATAAATGTCACAAGCTATCCAATATATTTCATGTGGCATCCCGCAAAACCACTACTAGAAAATCGCGTTGTTTTTGTGCATTGCATCATCATGACCGCATGCTCATGTCATCATGCCACATTGCATTTGAGCATCGCCATCATCATGCATATTATTTTGCCTAAAAACTATTTGCGAAAGACAATCGTTTTCTAAAATTTACCCTCCTTCTATTTCAAATTAAACCCCCGGATGCTTCCGGATATTTTTGTTTGTCTAAAATCTATTTATACAAGCTTATTGCAAAAGTTAAATAAAAATTATATTATTTTAGTGGGGGCAGTCGAACGGGCCGAATGACCCGAATGACCACCCCAGAAAAAAAATACAAACGGTCCACCTAAAATCCTAAAACTACCAGTCCTATTCTACCCACCCCTACCTCCACATCACTCCCTCCAATCGGCTCTCGCCACATCACCTCTCCCCAAATCCCCACCACTAAGAAACTGCCACCTCACCCCTGCCTCACCCACCCAAACACACCCACTCAGCCCCTGTTCCCTGGGCCCCACCCCAACCACCGACCCAGCCACCCCCGTTCTCACCTTTTCCCTCCCCCTCTGTCCCCCAGGTCCCACCTCGCCGCCACCTTCCAACCCCTTAGCTGCGTCTCTCTCTCCCGAGCCCTGCGCTCCGCCCGCGCTCGGCCGCCTGCGCCCAGCCTCTCCAGCCGTCTCCGCCGCCTCGCCCTCGTCGCTGGCTCCACCTCCCGAGCTGTCCTCACCTTCCCTCGGCCCGACCGCGCCCCGTCGTCGAGCCGCGCCCCGCCGCCACGCTCGCTGCCACCCCATAACCTCTCCCTGGGCGCCTCTCCCCTCTGGCGCCCAAGCCCGCAGCAGCCCAAGCAGCCGCGCTCGCGCCGCCCTTCTCCGCAGCAGCCCGCGCCTCGCGCCCGCGGAAGCCGCATCCGCCTCTCCGTCGCCAGAGCCCCTTCCCGCCTCTGTGGCCAGCCCGGCCAGCCCCCGTCGTCCGCCCGGTGCTCCTCCGCCTGTCAGCCGCCCGCTGTGGCCAGCGCCGTGGCTCCCTGCCCCGCAAGCCGTCCCCTCTCCCGCCGGCCTTGCGCCGTCGCTGGGCCCACGCAACCGCCTCGAAGATGGCCCTGCAGTGCCGCCCCGCCCGAGCTCTGCCATCCGCCTACACCGTGCAGGATCCCGGTGTAGTACCAAGTTGGTTCCAAGTGTTGGGTGTGGAACGACAAGATCGACACCGGCAGTCGAACCCCGGAACCCCAAGTTCACCTCGCCAAGGTCTTCATCGAGAACGCCGAGAACTTCCACCGGAGCCGAAGATCCGGAGCTCTTCTTCATAGAACGCCAAGTACCTCGAAGACCGTTCCGCTGAAACCCCGAGATCGTCGTCATAGAACCCGAAGGCCACATGTGCGACAAGCGCTCCGCCCGGACACCCAGTTCTTCACCCCGAAGCCGCGATGATGTTGAACCAGGACCTCCATCGGACAATATCGTCACCAAGACCGGCCATGTTGAGATCCGAAGACCAATCCCGGAGTCCGAGAACGAGCCGTCGAACCCTGAACCCCGAGACCTACCCCGAACCCCGGAACCTCAAGACCGTCGAGACCCCTCAATGTGTGAACCCCTTCCCGAAAACCCTATTTTATAATATAACAAACTTGTTGCATATCAAATCATTCATCTCGCATGCATATCATGTGGTTTGGGGGCCTTATGCCGATTCACCTAATAATTAAATATGGGGCCCATATGCGGGCAAATCTAGTCTCATATTGGCCTCATTTAAACTTGTGTAGCGAACCGGTACCATATCTTGCCATGTTAAACAACATTTAATTGTGGGGTAGCTAAACAACATGAACCACCTAATTGATTGTCGGGACCCCGGTTCCGCTTAATATTGACCTAATTGCATCGCACCTTGCCATGTCATACAGCATACATGCATCATGCCGATCTTCTGCCGTTGTATTAAATATTGCATCCGGTGTTTATTCTAGTGTTTTGCTTCTTCGCGGATAAGGCCGTTGAGTTGATGTGAGCTTCGCCCCGATCTTCGGTTGAACCTTCGACATGTTTTCAGGCGAGCATCTCCCCCTTTCTACCTATCTTACTTTTATAGTATTTATTCCCTCCTGTTGATCTATTGCTATCTGTGTTGCGATGCTCTAGTTTCCGCACCTGTGATATTCCGTGCAGCCCTATATTGCCTTGGACACATCCTATTGCCTGTTGTTTGGTAGATAGTTGGACTTGCGCGTCGTAGTCGCTTGCTATATTGCTGTTGCGTGTCGTCAAGTACCACAGTTGTTGGAGTATTGCCGCATGTTGATGTTGGAGATGATCATAGTTTTACTTATCGTTCACTTTAATTCCTGTTTAACAACTAAAATTGAAGTAAGCAGAGGCATCGGTGGGTGATAGAAAATATTTGGTTTCCGAACGCCCACTTGTGTCCGTAGGGACCCCGAGTACTTGATACTGTTCCTTGATTTATCGCGCTATCCACATCCGGGAGGTATATGGGACCCCGAGCGAGCTTGATTGATCTTATTTCTTGGGGCCACAAACTAGTTTGAGGTTTTATTTACTATCCTGTACTTATGCCATGCTACTTACGTATTTACGTTTGCGAGGAGCACACTGCATCGCTTAGGTAAGCGGAGTGTTTTCGCGGTATCGACAAGCCCAGCCACACTTTGGGTTCCCACCGTCAGACCATTGTCGCAAACCTTGAGTCCGCCTCGGAGTCAGCTAACTTCGTTGCGGGTCTACTCAATGGGGTGGCCCCCTGAAATATTTCTGAATCCTGTGATTGCTTAGTCGTGAAAGCCTCGTTGAGTTTTGATTTGGTTTTTCCGAGGTTGATCGAGCGTGTGTTGCTATTGGTGCACCCCGGCCGGGTAAAACTTTCAAAGCCGTGTCATGGGTTATGGACGACTTGGAGCACAGTATCTCGACCATAGACAAGCATAACTAAAGTTTATTGCTATAAATTTGACTTTATAATGACTAGTAATCAGCTTCACTATAACGGAATGGCTAAATAATACTGCCCACAATTGCTTGTTTGGATTGTCGCTTGCGACCATTGTACCTGACTAGTAAGTATTGCAACTACAACGGAATGGCTAAATCAAAGTACCAACAACTGCTGGGTTTTGGGTTATCTCATGCTAATTGTATCTGACTAGTAAGTGTTGTAACTATAACGGAATGGTTAACTAAAAGTGCCCACTGCTTACTTTATCAGGACGATTATCTAAACCTGACTAGTAAAGTGCCGCAACTATAACTGAATAAGTAAAACTGCCAACTGTGTGAGTTCCTCGGTTGACTTCCTCGTCGGTCTCGAGGGGGAAACGCCAGGATGGGTTTGTTTGATGATAGTATTAGGTTGGATCCGAATAGGTCTTCCTTACCCCTCTCTGATAGCCGCCAGTTGTTTCGAGTCTCTATAGGTGGTTTAGTGCATGCTGCCGCTGCCGCTTCAGTCCACCATACCTATGTAGGCGAGGACCACCGAATTCTAGCCTCGCCGTAATCGGCCTCAAGATCGACGCTCCTCTTTTTCCTTTGCCCTTTCGGCACCTTTTGTTTAAGCAGGTTTTGAGATCGACGTCGTTAGCGGTTACCCTTCCTTGGCACAGGCAGGGTTATGGACGCCATTGGTTATTCTTCAGGGCTCTTAGCCCCATTTGCATCTTGTCCGTAGTCGGACGCTCTATCATTTTCAAGGTGATTTGGATATTTGTATATTATATCTGTATTCCTGACTCATTGAGTCGCTGTTATATATATCTGTTCTGTGGGTCCCATCGAGGACTGTTGTGTAATGTTATTACTTCATTTTCCACCCGCACGAAAGTGCCTGGTGGGCACCTTTGAATCGTTTCTATGCGGGTTTGGCGGGTTTCGCTAAAACTTGCATAGGTCCGATTCTGAGGGTGTTACATTTCATCAACACAATATCCTCCATTTAGTAGATCACTAGACTAATAGCTTGCACAATCTCATATGTTTGTTTCATCTGCTAATTAGCAGAGAGAAATTCAAAGGAGATCAGATCCTTATCACACAAACCCTAGAATGGAGCATTAGTGCTACTTAGGATGATTCCATCATCACAGAAAGAAATCCAGAGAGGAATCAAGTGAAGAAAATAAAAGGAGATTCCCCACTTATCCGTGGTCCTCGCTAGAGTTTGAAGAGGAAGCAGACCGGCGGGGTGGTCGTAGTAGCAACAATCGCGGCACAGCGGCACAAGCGACACCTAAGCCTGCACCAAGCTTCAACCTGCGACCTGCGCCAAGCTACACGAACCCAAGAACATACCCCATCTTCACCAACATCCACCTCACCACCAAGGTGGCGGTGATGCATCACCGAACCCTAGACTTGCAGGACCAAAGGGGGCGAGCAGAGGAGATCTCAACTTCCAAATCCAGCTGGGAGGGAAGACACATCAGAGAGCAGCACATGGTCCACGACCGGCGACAGCAACTGGAGTGACCGCGTCTGCGGAATCGAGCAGAGACAGAGGCGACCGTGGCATCTCCACCATAAGAATGAGGGAGATAAGGTCGAGCCTAGGGGAAGGGAGTAAGGGCCGATTCTGTCCATGCCTTGGGCCGGTATTGGGCCCATCCAACCAAACAGGCCAAGATAAATAAAGTAAGAAAATAAAAATAAGAATTTCCCAAAATAAACCTCAAAATTTCTAAGAGTCCAAGAAAATATAGAAAAATCCTAAAAATAAATATAATTTATCAAAATGTTCACAAAAATAATATCTACCTAATAAAAATATAACTTTATTTGTTTAACATAAATAAAAACCAAATAAATATTAACACCATTAATTCCCAAGTGAAGTCTCATAAAATAAGGAAAAATCCTAAAATTGAATAAAAATCATTTTTGTGCATAAAAATAAATCTACTATTTTATAAAAAAACTAGTCTAATTTTTATATATAAATAAAAATGAAGTAACTATTTAAATACATTTAATCCTTTATGGAATTTTATAAACATAAAAATAATACTTAAAAATAAATAAAAATCATCTTTAAGGTCTTGAATAGATATATTACACTAGAAAAATATTAATTATATTATTAGAAAAGTTTTTAATAATTTAAAATAATAAATCCTTATCTATTATCTATTTTGTAAATTCTTTAAAAACAATTCTTAAGTATGAAATAATCACAATTTTTATAAAACCTTGAGCAATTATTATCTAAGTACTAATTCCAAAACCATACCTTAAAGTCATAATCAATCTTAAGTATAACTTTAAACTTTAAAATATTCTTTTAAAAATCCTAAAGAATTCAAATTGAAAAACCCTTTTTAATAAAACATTGTGTATCACTCATATATAATATGGTGAATAATCATTATATCTTAATCCTAACAAATTATTAAGATTATATAATTATGCTCCCATTAAATAAATACATATTATTTTCATAAAAGCAAAACAAATTTAAACTAATCATTCACTTAAATATTAAGTGAATAACTCCACACCTTAGTCATACTTATCCTAAATCCAAAACTTGAGAATAATTAAAAACAATTACACCTTAAGTTTATTTACCCTTTTAAAGTAAACTTTAAGTCAACAAGCCTTAAATATAATGCTAAAGACCTTATTATGTGTTTTATAGATAACTTTGGTCTGTTATAATTAAGAAGTAAAGCATCTCAAGTCCAAAATGTTCAAGCAAGCACAAACAACATCGACCACATTTGATTAACCACAAAGATTGTTTAAACCTTGGAAAATAAATCCTTTCTTCAAATGTTATTCTTTTTGCCACTTCAAGCAATAACTCTAGGATAGATCTTTCAAACCTTAATAATACAATACATAGACTTCCATCATAATCACCAAATAACAACTAATCTAAATCATAAATTACTACTGCACTCTACTTTTATATCTTGTATATCAAGACTTAAAATTCCTTATAATGCATTTCCTGTAAAGTAAAATTTGAAGATGAACCAACTCTTGAAAGAATTACCTAGACTCACTTCACTCAAAGTATTAGGGATTCACTTTGGGAGTTTTCCAAAATGCATAGCATTACTTATGCACAAAAGCATATTGCTTCTTTAAACATCTTTCCTTATAGGGCCAATGATACCGATTTCAGATATTGGATCTTATATTGTCTTGAAGACAGTGAGTGCATAATCTTGCAATCACAAAAGGCAAGTTAACACTTGCTCATGTCTTTTGATTTTTTTCTGTAAAGTATTTTTCAAATCCAGTGTTGTCATCATCTGCATTTCAAAAAAGGTCAGAAAACACTATTTTTTATAATAATGTGAACTATTGGTTACTGATCCAGGGTGATCAGCTAATCTATTAAATCTGGCAGTTGGAATACCACAGTTCAGGACTATATCACCTAGGATTTAACAACCAATGTCGCGAGTGATTCTTGCGCCTTATCTTACGCGTTGACCATGAGATTTGGAATGGGACGGAGAAGTCAGCTGTATCTTTTCCCTCTCGCATGGAGCCGGATGTGTGGGTCGTGGCTATTATCACTTGTAGCGTGCATATTAATTGGTAATTCATAGATGATATGCAGCATGTGGGTGGGAACCCTCAACGTCCTACGATAGTTCCGGCATCTGAACGGTCTGTATTGCCAATTGATGTAATTCAATATGTGGGCTAGCATACACCAAGGAGACATGCAGGACGCGGAGAAGAAAGTGATTGGCTTGGATCTTAGGTTTGGCCTCAAACCAAGGAAGTTTGAACGGGGACATACTCCCGGCCATGCAACAAAACCTAAGGTCTCTCATGGGTAAAGTAACGCACCTCTACAAAGTGTAAGAACTGTAACTTGTTACTCCCTATTCCGGGAAGGAGCTGCGAACGCGGCGGGAAAGGAACTCCATGAAAGTTCTGGTAAACCAGTGAAGGCTGACGGACATAGCTTTTCAGAATAAAAGCAACCTTTGAGAAATGTTTACAAAAACTTGCATTGCCTACGAACTATGGTCTGTGGCTGTAGATATAGTGCATCAAACACTCCTTTTCTAGTGAACTTGATGAGTACGCTCATACTCAACGTATCTTCTTAACCCTTGCTAGGTTCTAAAGCCAGTACATATGATGTCTACATCAAGTTATGTTCAAGGAATCATCATCAAAAGCTAAAGCTCTTCAATAAAGTCAAGGAAGTCAACATATACATCAACTCAAGTTAAGACGAAGTTACTAATTAGATAGGAATATAATATCTAGCCATAGAACCTATTTCTGTAGCGTATTGCAATAGCAGCAATGCCAGACCATTAGTTCATATACTAGTCTTATTAGTATGATAGTTTTTGAGTTGTTTATTTTTGATTCTTCTTTGTAAGAAGTTTCTTTCTCTCTCTTTAACCTGGAGTGTTCTCTGGATCTTGTGTAAAGAGTTGAGTTGTAACCTATAGTCATGTCTTGGACCTGCTGTGTTTCTGTTGTACCACTCTAAGGGATGTAATACTAGTGAACGGTGTTTCATTAGTGTTATGTCAACGACTATAGTGTACTACACCATGCAGTGGTATGCTGGGTCACTGCAGCTGGTATCAGAGCATATGCTTTGACCTTAGTATTAAAACCCTTGTAGGAAGATCTGTAGGTTGGATAGTGACTATAGGAGCTATCTTATCTAAACCAAATATTCTTATGACTTGTGATGATTGTCCACTTGAGGATAACTTTGTCACATCTAAGTAAGATGCTTAAGTCATTCTTTCTTAGGAGTAATTATTTTATCTTTTCTCAGTATAGTGCTATTTAGTGTCTTCCGAAGGATACATAACCCACCAAGATATTGTAGGAAAGCCAATTGGTCATAGTAGATTAGGATCAAATGTAAGACATCAATTGAAGTAGCCCTAAGGGTATAGCCTAACCCTAGAATTCATGTAAGATAGTGGACTCTTCTGGTTTGTTGATAATCAAAGACAACATGATGAATATCATTAGGATAAGGGTTGATGTAATGAGTAGTAATCATATGGGATTCACTTGAGAATACTACGTGATGAAGTGAAATTGTGTCAAGGCTTAATGACAATATAGTAAGAAATAAAGTCATCACGATGTGATTAGCTCTTAAATCATGATGTATAGGTAAAACATAATAAGATCATGGTGAGATTAGCTCCGAAACCATGATGAGAGTATAAATATGACAAGTAATTAGTAAATTATCGTGAAGTAGAGTAAGAAAATAGCGTGGCAGAACTATGATTGAAGTCATAGGTGCTAGAAAAATTTCCCTAATCTATATTTTAAGTTAGTAAATAGAATTTGATTAGTCATTTGGAGTGATCATGTGAGGATAATTATTAAATAAGAAAGGTTGGTTATAGTTAATCCTTTAAAAAGTGAGACAAAAGTTTAGTCGAAACCAAATTGAGATCACTTTACTTAAGATTGTCCTGTTGCACTTGAGAAATTTGGGTAAATATTGAGATAAAGAATAGTTTGACCCTATGTGCTAAGTATCACGATGTAAACCTATACGAGGAGGTGTCATATACTACACAACTAAGCCTTCTAGAGATATTATACTCAACTACTATATTCTAGGCTTAGAATATTGTGTGTTATATGTACCACATTTGGATTTATTTGTTTTTCTTGGATCTTCTTGATTTGCTAGATATGTACATGAAGTTTGACTTGGTGTGCAAATGCATGTTGCAACTTCCAGTTACTACTTGATGTTATAGACCTAGATAGGAATGGGAATTCATGTAAGGGAGTGACAATTTCCAAAGACCAAGATGAAGACCTACATGAAGGGTAAAGCCAAGCATGAGGAGTATCAATCCAATTTGAAGGATGGATCAAGTTTAGATCATTACTAAACAGAAATAAGAATGAAGATTAGTGTAGAAGATGTATGGAGCAACAAGAAGTAATAAACTTAAAGTTCATTCAAAGTTGGTAATATTGTTAAGAAGTTAATGAAGTAGTTGTACCAAGTTCATGGAAGCATCATGAATTAGTATAAATAAGAAGCTTTGGAACCAAAATGGTATTCAAGATCTGACAATTCGGAGAGAATGCTAGTAGTATGTCGAGAACCGTAGGGTAATTCATACACTCTAAGGTGGTCCGTAGTTGGTATTTGTCCGCAGCTGGTATGTGGTTGACTTAGTTAACCAGATCATCTTAGTATTGCATAAAGAGCATAAAACTTGGCCTAAGTTAAGAAAGACATGAAGGAGTATAAACATTAAAGCGACCGTCTTTCGAGGCGCTTTGTGAAGTCAGACCTATCAAAGCAAAAATGTCCAAATAGTAAGTAAGACAAATAATGCTGAAAGATTCATTTTGGAGATCCACAATTGTGTGGATACACCGTACCATCTTTCATAAGACCTTAACTAGGTAAAGTATAAGCTGAATAGAGACCAATATTCTAATTATAAAGCCAATAAATACTATATAGACAGTTTAAAGACCATTAGTAAACCCCAAGGGGGAGAGTAAACAGTAAACAAAAGTACTATTATCTGAATTCTAAAGTAAAGGTCGGAAAAGAAATACTAACCTATGCCAACATTAAGCATTATTTTCATAAGGTTAAAAGAAGCCACTAATATAAAAGTAGTCTCAGAAGTATGTCTGAATAAAAGATCGAAGTTTATTTCAAGGTAGTAGAACTCAAACCTTAAAGGAAATTATTAAATGGAAGTTGAAGAAGTACTTAAGGAAATAACAAAAGAGTTTCTAAAGCTTGATAAGGTAAAAGCTTGAAGTAATAAAATAGAATAGTCCTAACAGACTAATTCTAAAAGAAACAACTCTTATGTGATCCTTAAGAGGGAGTAAAACACATCCAATTGGACGTGTGTAGAGAAAACAAGGAATTCCGATGGGTATGGTCTAAATGTGTTCAAAACCAATCTTCGGAAGGACCACCAGTATAAACCATTCAAAGAAAAGCCAAATATAGTTTTTTGGCCACAATTATTAACTAATAAAAATTTAAAACCTGTTTTAGTGAGACTCCCTAAACCTTATATAATATAGTGAAAAGTTCGAGGATTAAATAAAAGGAGTTGGATTAGGATACATAATTAAGTTAAGGAACTAAAGAGGAGACCCCATATTAAGGAGTTTATAATAAGGACATATCCTTAGAGGTGGATAGTAAAAGGAACTTTGGGATATTGGAGACAAGAAGTTGGAGACTGTCAAGTATGAAGATAATTCAAGGAAAAAGATCTAGATATGGGATACTACAATTATTCCCATTAAGGTTACCATGGAGTTGAGCAATGCCGTAACCAATACAGAATAATTCCTCATTACAAAACAAAAGGGAGTATGAATTTCGAGGACGAAGTTTATTTTAAGGGGGAGAGTCTGTAACATCGCAGGATTATCACCTCAAAATAGACAGGACAGAGGTGTGTGCATTGCATTCATGCATCAGAAAATCCGGGGAATTTTCGCGCAAAACTAAGAAGCTATAAGGGAACGAGGTCTCTCTTGTTCTGATAGAAACATCAGGGCAGGTGCGATAGATTTTGATATCACCTTTAGGTATTATCTCTGTTTTTAGAGGGATAGAATTGGAAATCTACCTTGAATTCCCAAATTCAATTCAGATTTTGAATTTAGAAATTCAGAAATAATAATGCTATAATTAAGTAAAAAGAAATAATGATATAAAAGAATTCTTTATTATAAGAATACAATAAGTATTACATTGTTCTTTTACAATAAAAGAATAAGAGTAAATTACAATTAAGAAATGAATCAAACAATAGAAAAGAAATTACAACAATGAAATAAACAAAATATAAATATTACAAGATTCAGATTTCATATAGAAAGAAAAATTTAACTTTATTAATGTATACAATATTACATTGATTTTACAACAGAAAATAATTACAATAGAAATAAAAGGAAAATCCTACACTAATCCTAATCAAAGTGTTTTTGATATTCTTTGAAACTTCTTGTACCTGTAAACAAAAACAACAAACAAACAAAAATAAAAATGAATTAGTGTTAATTGGATTGATCTCAGTCTGACAGTGAAATGCACTGTTTAGACACATCATTGAGCTTATAATTGAAGGGGACATTTCACCAATGTGTATATTTGATCTTATCATAAAAAAATGGCTTCAGGCTTAGCATCATAAGCCAGGGGCAAGTTTCACCTTGGTTGAAAATAGTAAACAGATAAGAAGTAAAAACCATCAGGAAATATCAAGTTTTTACTTGATCTGATCCTCCCAGGAGAGACATGCACACTAGTAACTCTGTCAACAGCATGCAGTGGTGTGTTGTCAACACAGCAGCAGCAACCAATTCACATAAAAGAGGACACAACCGAACACAACTGCTAGCCACTGCCTCAGTTCCAATCTATCTCAAACCACTACCAATCTCCCAGGAACACCACAACAAACAGCATCAGCACTTGCTAGAGTTTCAGCAGATCAAACCACAACTCACCAACAAAATCCATCAAGAAACCATCCAAGATGGTCACCTAATGGATGGGGTTGAATTGATGGAAATCAAGATCAGCAGCACCAGGAGGTGCATGCTAAGATCAAGGGCAGCAACAGCACCAGGAGGTGCAGGACAGCACCAAAGTGGAAAAGATCAAGCATTCTGATATGAGGCTAGATGATCAAGATCTCTAGCAGGCCATAGATCACTCACCAATAGTAGGTAAAAATCATTAGAGTTTCCCACTAGATCATACAACATTTGTTCTTATATCTTGCATACAGATCTGAGAATTCAAGGAAAATAATACACCTCAACCAGTTCCATCTACCCTTCCACTAGATGTTTATCTAGGAGGATTGGATGCAGAGATTTCTCTCAGGCTTGCATAGAGATGCTATGCAAAGCTCATCACAGAGAATGAAAGCCACCAAAATAAATAAATATCTATTCTTATTTCTATCAAGGCCTCAGTCTTTGCATCACAGGCAAGGGACTAATCCATCTTAATTTCCATCATTAAACCATCAGGAAAAAAATCTTAATAAGCCAATGAAATAACATAAATAGCATATCATGCTCTCTAGAATTTTAGTGTGCACACTCCATAAGGAGGCACCACACTAGGATTTCTAGAATGGTAGAAGACATCTAGAATATTGTCAACAGAAATAGAGAAGTATGATACTTCTACTTTACCTTTCAGCAAGGTTTATTAAGTTCTTCATATCATATTCCTAGCTAATCAAGTTAGGAATCCTTGCAAGCAATCAGAGCATGATTTAAATCATTTTCCTAGATAATTTGATCTAGGAATCATTTAGTTAGGTATCAAGCATTTAGGTAGATAAAGAGAATCTACTTTGCATATTCCAATTCATATTTGTCCAAGATCATGCCTTGCATGATATAACATCATCAGTTCATTCTCTAGTTTTATACTAGACAAGCATGTACACAGCTGCTAGGCTACAGGGCACATTCCCAGAGGGTAGCACCTCTGTACCTAGCAGATTCAAAATGTCTTAAGTACAAACTCAAGTCCATTTTAAATAAATCACAATCTCACTCATTAAAGAATTCAAATCATTTCTCTAGCTTTAATTGCTAGAAATCATTTCCACTGTAGTCTGTCATGTGGACAGTATAAGTAAATCAAGTAAAATATACCTGCAAATCACACCACATGAATTCAAAACAATTTTTTTGAAATCATCTTCCTAGCTTACTTATCCAGGAATCATATTTAAGATAATTACTATTGAGTTGACAGTCAACACATAGCTCAAGAATCTCAAGTGCAAAGCACATCACAAGGGCAAGCATTAATCACATTATACTGCACAGTAACAACACAAATACAACAGCAAAGCCATTATCAACTATCTCTCATTACTCAAAGAGGAATGAATTTACTGAACTCACTAGGCAACACATCACTGTGCACCTTCCATCAAGGAGGCACCACGGTAACCTAACTACCAGCAGAAGCCAACAAAAAATCATGTACCAACCTACTGTCATATGGACAGAATTCGAGGACAACCAAATTAGGTTGCTAAATACAGACACAACAATCAAATTGTTTCCTAGTCATCCCTAGGAACCTTCTTATGCAATGATCTCAAATTTTGACCGTAAAGAAATCAAGATACTTGCACCAGACTTTAGACCAGAGGGTAACAATAATCACAAACCTCATTTCTAACAATAAATGTCACAAGCTATCCAATATATTTCATCAACACAATATCCTCCACTTAGTAGATCACTAGACTGATAACTTGCACAACCTCACATGTTTGTTTCATCTGCTAATTAGCAAAGAACAATTCAAAGGAGATCATATCCTTATCACACAAACCCTAGAACAGAGCATCAATGCTACTTAGGATGATTCCATCATCACAGAAAGAAATCCAGAGAGAAATCAAGTGAAGAAAAGAAAAGGAGATTCCCCACTTACTCGTGGTCCTCGCTGGAGTTTGAAGAAAAAGCAGACCAGCGGGGTGGTCTTAGTAGCAACAACCGCGGCACAGCGGCACAGGTGACACCTGAGCGTGCGCCGAGCTGCAACCTGTGACCTGCGCCAAGCTACACCAACCCAAGAACATACCCCATCTTCACCAACATCAACCTCACCACCAAGGCGGCGACGACGCATCACCGAACCCTAGACTTGCAGGACCAAAGGGGGCGAGCAGAGGAGAGATCAACTTCCAAATCCAGCTGGGTGGGAAGACACATCAGAGAGCGGCACATGGTCCATGACCGTCGGCAGCAACTGGAGTGGCCGCGTCTGCCGGAATCGAGCAGAGACAGAGGCGGCCATGGCATCGCCACCACAAGAATGAGGGAGATAAGGTCGAGCCTAGGGGAAGGGAGTAAGGGCCGATTCTGTCCATGCCTTGGGCCGGTATTGGGCCCATCCAACCAAACAGGCCAAGATAAATAAATTAAGAAAAGAAAAATTAGAATTTCCCAAAATAACACTACAAATTTCTAGGAGTCCAAGAAAATATGGAAAAATCCTAAAAATAAATATAATATATCAAAATGTTCACAAAAATAATATATCTACCTAATAAAAATATAACTTTACTTGTTTAAAATAAATACAAACAAATAAATATTAACACCATTAAGTCCCAAGTGAAGTCTCATAAAATAAGGACAAATCCTAAAAATGAATAAAAATCATTTTTGTGCATAAAAATAAATCTACTATTTTATAAAAATACTAGTCTAATTTTTATATATAAATAAAAATTGAAGTAAATATTTAAATACATTTAATCCTTTATGGAATTTTAGAAACATAAAAATAATACTTAAAAATAAAAAAATCATCTTTAAGGTCTTGAATAGATATATTACACTAGAAAAATATTAATTATATTATTCGAAAAGTTTTTAATAATTGAAAATAATAAATCCTTATCTATTATCTATTTTGTAAATACTGTAAAAACAATTCTTAAGTTTGAAATAATTTTAATTTTTATAAAACCTTGAGCAATTAATATCTAAGTACTAATTCCAAAACCATACCTTAAATTCATAATCAATCTTAAGTATAACTTTAAACTTTAAAATATTATTTTAAAAATCTTAAAAAAATTCAAATTGAAAAACCCTTTTTAATAAAACATTGTGTATCAGTCATATATAATATGGTGAATAATCATTATATCTTAATCCTAACAAATTATTAAGATTATCTAATTATGCTCCCATTAAATAAATACATATTATTTTCATAAAAGCAAAACAAATTTAAACTAATCGTTCACTTAAATATTAAGTGAATAACTCCATACCTTAGTCATACTTATCCTAAATCCAAAACTTGAGAATAATTAAAACCAATTACACCTTAAGTTTATTTACCCTTTTAAAGTTTAAGTCAACAAGCCTTAAATATAATGCTAAAGACCTTGTTATGTGTTTTGTAGTTAACTTTGATCTGTTATAATTAAGAAGTAAAGCATCTCAAGTCCAAACTATTCAAGCAAGCACAAACAACATCGACCACATTTGATTAACCACAAAGATTGTTTAAACCTTGGAAAAGAAATCCTTTCTTCAAATGTTTTTCTTTTTGCCACTTCAAGCAACAACTCTAAGATACTTCTTTCAAACCTTAATAATCCAATACATAGACTTCCATCATAATCACCAAATAGCAACTAATCTAAATCTTAAATTCTATTGCACTCTACTTTTATATCTTGTATATCAAGACTTAAAATTCCTTATAATGCATTTCCTATAAAGTAAAATTTGAAGATGAACCAACTCTTGAAATAATTAACTAAACTCACTTCACTCAAAGTATTAGGGATTCACTTTGGGAGTTTTCCAAAATGCATATCATTACTTATGCACAAAAGCATATTGGTTCTTTAAACATTAGTCGTTATAGGGCCAATGATGCTGATTTCAGATATTGGATCTTATATTGTCTTAAAGATCGTGAATGCATAATCTTGCAATCACAAAAGGAAAGTTCACACTTGCTCATGTCCTTTGATTATTTTCTGTAAAGTATTTTGCAAATCCAGTGTTGTCATCACCTGCATTTGAAAAAGGTCAGAAAATACTATTTTTGATAATAATGTGAACTATTGGTTACTGATCCAGGGTGATCAGCTAATCTATTAAATCTTACAGTTGTAATACCAATATTCAGGACTATATCACCTAGGATTTAACAACCAATGTCGCCAGTGATTCTTGCTCCGTATATTACGAGTTGACCATGAGATTTGGAATGGGACGGAGAAGTCAGCTGTATCTTTTCTCTCACTTGGATCCGGATGTGCGGGTCGTGGCTGTTATCACTCGTAGCATGCATATTAATTGGTAATTAGTAGAGGATATGCAGCATGTGGGTGGGAACCCTCAACGTCCCACGATAGTTTCGGCATCTGAACGGTCTGTACTGCCAATTGCTGTAATTCAATATGTGGGCTGGCATAGACCAAGGAGACATGCAGGATCACGGAGAAGGCAGTGATTGTCTTGGATCTTAGGTTGGGCCTCAAACCAAGGAAGTTTGAACGGGGACATACCCCCGGCCGTTCAATAAAAACTAAGGTCTCTCATGGGTAAAGTAACGCACCTCTGTAGAGTGTAAGGACTGTAACTTGTTACTCCCTGTTCCGGGAAGGAGCTGCGAAAGCGGCGGGAAAGGAACTCCATGAAAGTTCTGGTAAACCCGTGAAGGCTGATGGACATAGCTTTTCAGAATAAAAGCAACCTTTGAAGAAATGTTTACAAAAACTTGCATTGCCTATGACCTATGGTCTGTGGATGTAGATATAGTGCATCAAACACTCCTTTTCTAGTGAACTTGATGAGTACGCTCGTACTCAACGTATCTTCTTAACCCTTGCTAGGTTCTAAAGCCAGTACATATGATGTCTACATCAAGTTATGTTCCAGGAATCATCATCAAAAGCTAAAGCTCTTCAATGAAGTCAACATATACATCAACTTAAGTGAAGACGAAGTTACTGCTTAGATAGGAATATAATCTCTATCCATAGAACCTATTTCTGTAGCGTATTGCAATAGAAGCAATGCCAGACCATTAGTTCATATACTAGTCTTATTAGTATGATAGTTTTTGAGTTTTTTATTTCTGATTCTTCTTTGTAGGAAGTTACTTTCTCTCTCTTTAACCTAGAGTGTTCTCTAGATCTTGTGTAAAGAGTTGAGTTGTGACCTATATTCATGTCTTGGACCTGCTGTGTTTCTGTTGTACCACTTTGAGGGATGTAATACTAGTTAACGGTGTTTCATTGGTGTTATGTCAACGACTATAGTGTACTACACCATGCAGTGGTATGATGGGTCACCACAATTGATGGGGTACTTTGGGTTTTGGTATCGGGGGGTCTTTATAGGCGAAGAGGCAAGGCAGGGGTATCCAGGGTGGCCGTACCCCCAGGCACGGGCTAGGGTTAGCCGCGTGGCCAGGGGGTGTGGCCCCCTAGTGGCTCCCCTCCGTCTCGTATTCTGGCTCCGTGTTCCCCACGGTAAAATATGGACTTTGGCTTTTGTGCCGTCCAATTCCGAGAATATTGATTTTCTGCCTTTTCTGGAACCAAAAACAGAAGAAAATAGGCAACTGGCACTGTGGCATCTTGTTAATAGGTTAGTCTAGAAAAACATATAAAAACACCTTAAAGTGTAGACAAAGCAAAGAAATGTAGATACTAAACAATCATGGAATATCAAAAATTATAGATACGTTTTCAACGTATCAAGCATCCCTAAGATTAACTCCTACTCGTCCTCCAGTAGGTAAGTGATAAAAAGAATAATTTTTGAGTTGACATGCACCATAAAATTCAAGATCAAACCATTTGCAAGCATTGAAAGCTGGGATCAAAGAACTCTAAACATGAGCATGAAAGATGGAGTTCTAGTAGTAAGAAAAAGTAACTATGCATGCAACATGAAAGGTTAGAAACAAAGATCATGAATAACAATGCATTGAAAGACGTTTGTTTGTTTCACAAAAAGAAAACATGGCATTGTGGCATTCAGCTTGTCCCTCATGGAGTAGCAAATAGATGCATAGGACACCTTCAAAGTTCATCAGAGTGACTAGATACAAATAGCATAAGAACAAGTAATATCAACAATATGAATCAATCAATGAGTTTTGGGACAATGCACATAGAACTAAGAATGGCAACTATGCTCTCTTAATTGGTGCCTAAGGATAGAAGGTGGAGACTCAATATAATAGTGGAAGAAAGGCCCTTCTTATTGGGGAAGCAGGGATTTCAAGTCTCAAAAAGAGCTTCCAAAAATTATGGTACTTGTTAGCTTTCAGCTCTCATTGCCCCCATCATAAGCATCTTGAAGTGATTAAGGTTAAAGTGAACAAACTATGGAGTATATGCTTGACAAAGTATAAGTTGGCAATCTCATGTACCTTGAATACGAGGGCCGCTCCTCATGCTACTCAAGTTTACTTAATTGCAAGTTCTTGTCATAGCAAGTACATGTGTATCATAGAGAACCGCCAATGGGGTACCCCTTGCACATGATACATGAGCTATCCCATAATCAAAATGACAAGGCAAGCAGACAATGAGCATCTCAGCAATCTTCTTATTTACCATGGGAAAATGGTGTTTTTTTCTCTCTTTCCTCTTTTCTCATCTTTTTTTCTTTTTCTCAATATCTTTTTTTGATCTCTTTTTTTATAAGAAGAATGCTTCATAGATTGCTCACTATGGTGATGCTGCAAGTTTCCACGATGATTAGGCATGGCTTAGGCTAGCGTCCCAAGTGTTTCTCTAACACACATACATAACTCCATGAACTTACAAGATCCCCTTTCATTTCACACCGACAACATCCATAGACAAAAGAGCATGATATCAACTGGGTACAATGTACAAGTGCAATGTTGAAAGCGTTCCTCATGACAACATGGTTCTGCTAATTCCAACGTATAAGTGCAAACATATACAACATAGATGACACAATGGTTCAAGTTTATTAGGGGTAGGAAAAATAAAGTGTGCCATCAAGTTCATGAGAGCTTTAATCACTAAGTTTTCACATAACAAGAGACTTTTTAATTGGAAGATAGATGAAAACAAGAATATACTTGGAATGGAACACACCGTGCATAGGAATTTATAATGGACACTTTGGAATAACTTGGTTTCTTGGGAGTTGGATGCATGAGTAGAGCTTACTCATACAAGTGGAGGATAGTAAAAGACTAGGAGCGACCAACTCAAAGAGCAATAATGGCCATAATCATGTAGAGCGACAAAACATTAGTAATCAAAGCATAAAGTGGTACTACAAGTCAAGGACTAAATGATCATAGAGGCTATGGTGACTTGTTCATAGTCATAACATGGTGTGAGTATGTGCCAAGTCAACCCAAACAAAGCATCAAAGGAGAATACCACAATATTACACTTTTGTATGCTAAAATAATGCATGATTCCTTCAAGGCACATTAAGAAATCCTAGTTGTTTGGAACAAGTCATGCTACAGAAATAATCACTAAGCATAAGGTCAAAACAACATCTAGCATGACATGCTAAAGTCTAAGTCACAGTCAAAGCAAGCTCCTCTTGTACTACTTAAGCAAGAACTTTCTACTCCTCTCCAACACCAATCAACTTATTTGAAACAACATAGCGGGAACGGGGGTCCAAACTACTTTATTAAAGCAAACTAAGCAAACAAAATGAAAACTAAGATGCTCCAAGAACAACACAACCGTGCATAAAAAAATAAAAACGAAGTATCTAGAAAGACCTGAGATTTTTATTGATGAAGAAGGGGATAAGCTTAGACGCTTGTACCTCTTGAATATTTCTTGAGGTGACATGGGGTGGCATCCCCAAGCTTGAGCTTTTGTCGATTCTTCATCTCATTACATCATTCTTTCTCTACACCTGAAATTTTTCCTTCATACAAAACTTCACACAATCTTCATTAGCAACATTAGTCTATTCAAAAGGTAATAGACCTTTGGGTTTAGCTTTAGAATAGCAGAACTTTCACTAAAAACACAAGCTACTGTAGCAATTCCCTCAAAAAGCTCAATTTCCCAAGAAGAACCCAAAAAGGAATCAATAAGAAGCAAATGCAAATAATGGCAGAAATCTGTCAAAACAGACCAGTAGGTAAAACCAATTTTTCAAAGACCTTCTGTGCTCAAATAAAAAAGTAATGAAATAAAGAAAGTTATCTAACATACTAGGGGATTTATTCAGAAAATATCAGCTCAATCCGACTTACATAGATTTTAAACGAATTTTTATGGTGGAGCACAAAAATCTGTTTTGGGACAACAACTCCCCAAATCTTACTTCCCTCTCATTAGAGGTTATTCTTGGCACAAAAATCAAATAAAAAGGATAAGGAGAGGTCATTACTGAAGTAATAACTTCCAATACTCAAGAAAACTTTTAGGTTATCTCCCAATAAGTACTTTTCTTTAACGCCTTTAAGTTAGGCACACGAAGCAAGAATCAAGTATTTTCAAATGAAGTAGCATTAAGATCAATACTCGCAATCTCTTCAACTAGGAAAGATATCTCATCCAAATGAGTTTTAGAGGATCCTTTCTCATCTCTCTTAGGTTCACTACTTTCATCAAATGGGTTTTCAGGAACAATCCAATCAAAATTCTTTTCTAAGGCTTCATGCATTCCTACAAGTTTAAAAGGTATGGATATCTTAATTTCCTCTCTGGGTTTGGTTTTATCTAAGGTACCCATAACATCTACACATGAGCCTGGCATATTAAAACATTCCAAGACCTTTTTGGCTTCCTTAGCAACATCATTAAACTCTTTTAGTAAAGTTTCTAAGATAAATTCTCTCTTTTCAGCATACTCTTCTTCCTTTAGTTTAAGAAACAAAATTTGCATCATGGAGTTAAGGTTAACAAACCTAGCCTCCAACATGTGAACTAAAGAAGCTGCAGCAATTTCATAATTAGGATCAAGTTTTGCTAAGGATCTATCCTCAATATCCTCATGTTTGCTAACATGATTAAAGAATTCTTCAATATTTTCCTTCCCAATTATAGAGCCACTAACTATTGAAAGGTCTTTCAGGGTGAACTTGGGGATCAACATGGTGAGCTAGAGCAAGGTGACAACTAGGCTAGGAACTAATTTTTTTGTTGTTTTTGATAAGAAAAGCAAACCAAACTAATCTATTTTTTTGGAGTTTTAGATAAAAATAGGCAAACAAAATAAAGCAAAAGAAACTAAGAAAAACAAAAACAAAGTAAAGAGAAAGGTTGTGAAGGACTCTCCTTGTGAAGACGTCCTTAGCCTCCCCGGCAATGGCGCCAGAAAAGTCTTTGATGATGGCTCAGTTGATTACAAAGCTTCGTTGGGGGACCCCAAGAGGAAGGTGTGATGAGCACAACAGCAAGTTTTCCCTCAGTAAGAAACCAAGGTTATCGAACTAGTAGGAGGAAGGAAACAACTCAAAGGTGTTGCTAGCAAATTGGAAAAATGCATAACACAAACTCAAGACTTTGCCCCAACGAATAGTGAGGTTGTCAATCTCACCGGTTTTCTGAAAACAAAGGGTTAACTGTATGGTGTGGAAGGTAATAGTGGTTTGCAGAAAGTAAAAAGTAACGGTGGAAGATGTATCAATGGTAAAGATTGGACCGGGGTCCATAGTTCACTAGAGGTGTTATCCTTAAGATAAACAAACATGGCATGCTGGGTAAACAAATTATAGCAGGGCAATTGACAGGACTGAGAAAGGCATAACAACGGAATACTAGACATTCATGATCCTATGAGATTAGATTGGGCAATACAACAAGATACATAGACCGCCATCCAACTGCATCTATGACTAGTAATCCACCTTCAGGTTATCAACCGACCCTCTACAGTATTAAGTTGCAAGCAACGGATAACTGCTTTAAGCATAGTGTGTAAGGTAAACAATCCACTTGTTCCATGAACAAGAGACCGTTGTTTTCTCCCTAGTAGCAACATCTGTCATGGTATTGCCGACGAGTACGCCATGGAGGGGTCCTCACAATGCGTGTTTAGATACATGGGGGAAGGCGGATGGTTGACGGGTACGATGTTACATAGCTTACTATAAATCACTATAATGGCGGAATCCTACTCCTACTATAAATCACTATAATGGCGGAATCCTACTCCTACTATAAATCACTATAATGGCAATACGCCGAGTTACAGGGACTGGTTCACTATGCGAGGTGTATGTTGAATTGTGTACGTTGTGCCCAAAAGGCTCCCATAGGCCCGACTTATATAGTCGCCAGGTCCTATGGTTACAGGGAAAAGTCCTAGCCGGACAGGTTACAGATCCTACATAGTATACAATTAGTCTAACGTGTCTTACACTCCAAGGCTTCGGGTACGTCGGTGACTCCTCCATAGACTTCCTTTATCCGGCATGGGCCTCCCTTCTGGATCCATCTAACTGGGTCATCCAGCAGGCCATGTGCCATGCTACCAACTGTGGGCCACCCGGGTTATCCGGATAGGAGACATGCTATGAGGATACCCATATAGCATATCCCCAACAGTAGCCCCCGGAGAACTCCGAGATCTTGTGCCGTCTTGCCTCTTTAGGTTGAATTCTCTGTCTAGGTGGATGTCAGCAAATCGTCAAGCAATATCTAGTAGTCCTCCCAAGAACCCTGCAAGGTTTCTCTATCTTCAACTTGTAAGTCGGAGAACTGCTGAATCTTCCATCGTACTCTTCCATAGCCGGACTGGATCCGTCCATGCCGGAATATTCTGATGTGATGGTTCACCTGCTCGTGTCAGCTATGGCGACGCAGACATAGGTCAGCAGCGCCTCGTAAATCACACATGTAGAGAACACAATCATGTCCGTTTTTTCCCGCGCGAAGGATATGAATCATTGGTGGCGGCGATTGGGAACATGGCGAAATTTCTGCGCACGCGCCCGCACACATCGTCCACGCGCCGATCATTCGATCACTTTGCACGAATCTTGAAGCTAGGGTTATAAATTTTAATTGTGGTAGGCTTCTATCTCTTCCCTTCATTCTCCCCCTGCGCCTTCGTCTTCCTCCTGCGAGTACTCCTCGAGCCCTCCGCGCGAACGCAAAAACCCTAGCTTTCCAATCTCCCCAATCACCCTTCCTCCACTCAACTGGCCAGCTCCGGCTCCACCTCTTCCATGGCGGCAGCGAGCGATGCTGCGGACAAGATGGTGAGCACCGTCCTCATGCCTCTAGAAGGCCTGGTGCTTCCCAGGTCCGCGGTGGTGGAATCCACCAGCGACGACCATATCCCAGCGGCGCTGGAGCCACTGGAGGAGGAAGGCGACTCCCACAAGGAGGAGTGGCATGGCTCGGACATCACGGACCACGACATTAAGGAGCTGCTCGTCGAGGGTTACCTCCCTGCGACAGAGGGGCTCGTCTGGCAGGCGGCGCCAGCCGGCGAGGTCACCCCTTATCCCCAAGCCGGAGAGAAGGTGTACCTCAAAGCGCAATTGGTACGCGGCATTTCCTTGCCCATCCCCAATTTCTTCCTAGCTATACTCAACCAATACCGGGTTCAACCTCAGAACCTTTCCCCAACAGCATCCTCGCATTTAGCAACTACGTGGCGCTTTGTGAGGGTTACCTAGGGATTAGGCCTATGTTAGACATGTTTATATACTTCTTTACCGTCAAGAGGGAAGCCGGAGCTGACAAGGATGAGCTTAGGAACTGTGGGACGATTAGCTTTAAGATCCGGCCTGGCCGGCGGTTCCCCGACATCGTCGGCCATGAGTCCTGCAAGAACTGGCAGCAGACGTACTTCTACGGCCCAGATATCCCTCTGGCTGGCCGAGAAGCAATGTATCCGGACTTAATCCTCGACATGGAGATCCCAGGCCACCCTTCCCTCCGACAACGAAGCCTCCCGCACCATAAGGCGGATAGAGTCGTTCGTGGAGACGGGTCTAACCGGATTGGACCTAGCCATGTGCTGGTTCGTCAGGCGGATCCAGCCTCTGCAGCACCGCTCCAAGCTGATGCACGAGTACTCTAAGGAGAGGAAGGATAGCCTCCGCATCTCCGAGGACAATTTCTCGAGTGACTCCGTCAAGCTCCGCCTCAAGGACATCGTCAAGGTAAAGGACAGGAAGCATGGCTTCACCATCACCTACAACATGTTCGAGGAGGGCAAGTGCCCAGAGGTACGTGTTTATTTTCTGTGTATGCTATATACTCCAGTTCTTCCGTCTAACCATTACCATCTCATTTAACACTCTGGGATCTCACTTAACAGCTTAGCAGTCTAGAGGAGGACAACATGGTTGTCCAAATCTATGAGCCCAAGATGAAGGAAGTCACCGTCGTGTCCGACGACGATGTCCCGCTGGCGCGTAAGCGGAAGAGCTCCATCTTTGACGCTACCGACGGAGGCAAGAAGAAGAAGACGGAGGATGGATCCTCCAAGAAGTCCACTGCCGCCTTGGAGGCAGAAAAATTACCGGGATCCCTTTTACCAAAGCACCCACGATCATGTAAGCTTCTTTTCCTCCGACATTGTCCATTGTTCATCTTTTTCCTGTACTATACTTTTGCACATTTCAGGAAGAAGGTTGGCCTGAGTTTGAAGAAGACCTCCAAAACCTTGGGGACTTCTAAAAACATAAAATATATGTTGCAGCGAGATGTGCCGCACCAAACATCTCCCGCCATCACCCCCACCACTCCTAGCGTCCAGCCTGCTGCCACGCCGACAAGCTCTCAAGTTAAGGAGGCATCTGGCCCTTTCGCCATGGAGGTGGACCCAGCTATCTCCACGGAGCTCGTCGTTTTCGGCGAGGAGGTGACACAAGAAAGTACCTCAACCAGAATGGTTGAAGCTCCAGCTAAGGATGTCATCAGTAGCGGCAAGGCGATGGCGGCAGGTGGAACGTCTGCCGAAGGCGACGCCTCTGTACCCAGGACATCCACAGAATTTCCAAAGATAGTCTCCCCGGCGCTTACACCGAGTAGCTCTACTCTGTCTCCTGGTGCAGTGCCAACCTCTCCGACTTGTGGTCTTGAGGAGCTCCTCAGGAAAGCTGATATCCTGCAAGGAAATAGCCTTTCCCGCAGCAAGATATTTGCCAAGAGCACCACCAATCTCAAGATCATCGCACTTGTAAGTTATTGCATGCCTTTTGCTTTTCATAAGTAGTATCCCCCTATAGCCCCCGAGCTTTTAGATGGAAAACCATAGGTCTTTGCATCTGAATGCTCCAAGAGTGAATAAGGTAGAAAACTTCTCACTGTAGCCCCCAAGTATGTAGTTTGAATGAATTATTCCGACTAGATACTTTCAGAGTAGCATACACAGTGTTTGTATATTTCGATACTATAGCCCCAAGCTTCTAGTTGAAAACTGAATTAGTTCCGACTAGATGCTTTAAGAGAGACTAAGCACATGACTGAGTTAAAAAACTTTATACTGTAGCCCCCAAGCTTCTAGTTGAAAACTGAATGAGTTCCGACTAGATGCTTAAAGAAAGAGTAAATCATATTGCCAAGTTTAAAACTCTCACTATAGCCCCCAAGCCTCTAGGTGGATAGTTATCCGGCTAGATGCTCCAAATAGACTAAACAACTTTAAACCTTATTTCCATAGAATGAGAATGCTTGGAGAGGCGTCTCCAATGAGAAGTTCCAGAAGATGCGTGCGGATTTGGAAGGTGAAAAGGGTAAAACTGCCTTCTTGAAGGATCAAATCACCAAGAGCAAGAGTCTGTTTTCCTTTCATTTTCGTATTCCGACTTGGTCTTGTGCCACCATTCTCCGACTACTCACTATGTATCGTTCTTTCTCCGACTTGCAGAATCCATCGCCAAGGCCAAGGACATTGTTGAGCAATCCAAGCAGATTTAGTTGCTGGATAGCAAAAACAAGATCCTTAAGCAGGAGAGGACTGATACCTTGAAGATGCATGAGGAGTCCATGGCGGCGCTGCAGGAGTCTGCCAACACCGAGATCAACCGCTTGAAGGAGTAGATTTCAATGCTGAAGGAGCAAAAGAGAGCTGCCGATGAGCAAAATCAGCGCAATCTTGAAGCATACAAGATCCTCCGACAAGAGCGGGATTCCATGGCGGAGACACTCCAGCAGGCTGAGGCGAGCATCTTTGGTCAGTGATTCCTCCGTCTTGTATTTCTGTAAGTAAGATACTTTGAACTTTTGCTATTGAACTCATGTGCTCCCTTGTCGGAATTGCAGCTCCTATTGGGTTAACCTAGTCGCCTCCTCCGCCAAAGGAATGCATGGTTCTTGCCAGCAACTTTATCAGCACCGCCATCAAGTAGGCCAAGGAGATAGCCAAGCCCCTCCACATCAACATTAAAGCGGTGGACTCTGTGATGAAGTACTCAGTGATCTTGCACAAAGCCCCCGAGCATATCACAAGCTGGAAAGCTTCATGTACACGGGCTGGTGCAACGATGTTGCTGGTGATGGTCAAGGCGCACTATGAAGAGGCCCACATCAATGTGGTATCCTCTGGTCTCCCCGACGTAGACGATGAAGGCCAGAAGATTGACTTCAAGGCTATCTGGGCATCTCTCGCGGGGTATGACACAAGGGTTGCCGATTTGGTCGACCAAGAGGTCTTCATGCCGCTCGATATTATTGACGGTGATAACCAAAGCTCCTGCGAGTCCCTCAAGACCACCGACTTCCAAGAGGATGGCTCTCCTGCCGCCGCCGACGATGCTTCCAAGTCTCCTGTGCCAGAGGAATGAAAAAACAATATGTACTATTTGTTTCCTCTGGAATGCTGTATGCAGAAAAAACTACTTGGTAACTTAAGGCGGGAAAACAACAGTTGTTATTTCCTGCTACTCAAGAACTGGTTCCACCATGTATATATTTTTAAGCAAGTGCTGGCTTATCCATTACTTTGGTTTGTATGCTTGACCTTTTGTGAGTCAGAAGACTCGTTGTCGAAACAATGCGCTCAGGCGATGATACCCAATGGCACTGTCAAAAACCTAAGCACAAAATCGCTGACTTCAAGTGCCAAAAGTCACTACTCCAGAATCCACATAAAAACAACAAAGAACGTGTAGACCAGAAAACTTAAGCTAACGCCCATAGGCAGAATTTTCACAAGTGCAAACGCAAAGCTTGTGCATAAAGGTTTTATACGATCCAAAAGTGAACACTAAAGGAGGTAAAAGACTCAGAAATATGAGTGAACCAGAGAGATTTATTTCATTGATCATATAAGAGATACACAATAGATAAAAATGTTAAGTGTAGAAAGGACGTAGTTGTTCTATGTTCCATGGCCGATCAAGCTCCGGGTAGTCATCATCCGGTTCATGTCGCTTACGCTTATGATCCTCGATAGGTCTATCCTCAGGTTCACGATTGTCAATGAGGTAGTAAGACCCATTGAGTAGCGCCTTGCTTATGATGAACCGTCCTTCCCATGGCGGGGATAATTTGGGTGACTTCTTCTGCTTAAGTCGGAGCATCAGATCCCCCTCTTTAAACGAGCGATGCTGAACGCGGCGACTATGGTAGTTGTGTAGCTTCTTCTGGTAGATGGCGGATCTTTGGCATGCCAAAACACGCTCCTCCTCGAGAAGGTCCACATCTGGCGTCTGGATTCTTCAACGTCATCTTCGTCATAGGCGGCAACTCTTGGTGAATCGTGAAGGATGTCAGAAGGTAGGATGGCTTCTGCTCCATATACCATGAAGTAAGGGGTGTAGCCGGTGGATATATTGGGTATAGTTTGTAAACTCCACAAAACATATGGTAATTCCTCCGCCCAGGCTCTAGCTGCTCTATGCAACGGTGCTTCCAGACGTGGCTTGATTCCCTGTAGAATTAACCCATTGGCTCACTCGACCTGACCATTGGATTATGGATGTGCCACAGATGCAAGGTAAAGTCGGATGCCCTTCTCCGAACAATAAGCCTCCACTTCTCCGAGTGACAAGTTGCTTCTGTTGTCGGTGATGATGCTATGTGGGAGACCAAATCTCACCACCAGATCGTGGATGAACCTAACGGCAGTTTCCCCATCAAGCTTTCTAATGGGTTTAGCTTCTATCCATTTGGTAAATTTATCAACTGCTACTAGAATATGCATAAACCCACATGGTGCCGTATGCAACGAACCAACCATGTCTAGCCCCCAGATTGCAAACGGCCATGTTATTGGTATTGTTCGCAATTCTTCGGCTGGAACATGTGGTTGTCAGGCGTAGAACTGGCATCCTAAGCACATCTCTACCAGCTTGTCGGTGTCCGCCTTCGCGGCCGGCCAGTAGAATCCTTGCCAGAAGGCTTTGGAGACCAATGATCGAGGAGGGGCATGATGCCCACAACCTCCGATAGGGATATCACATAGGATTTCAATACCATATTGCTGGGAAACACACTTAAGGTAACACACCAGTGGTGCTTCTTTTCTAGAGCGGTCCATTGATTATGGTATAGCCCTTTGTTCGATGTACTATTTGCCGTCTTTCAACTTCGTCGTCGGGCAAAGTTACTTGTACGAGATACTCCATGAACAGTTTTTTCCAAGCCGGAGGGACCTTTGTCACTACGTGAATGAAAGAGTCAACTATGTCCGGGTTGTCGATGTCTGCTCCCTTCACGGATGGTGTCCGTAGATGCTCCAAGAAAACGCCAGGTAGAATTTGTTTGCGCCCTGATCCAAGCTTTGACAGCAGATTAGCCGCCTCATTTTTCTTCCTAGGTAAGTACTTGACCTCATAGCCCAAGAAGCTCTTAGCTATCTCGTACACTTCGTCACGATATGCCACCATCATAGGGTTCCACGCGTTCCAGGTGCCAGCCACCCGCTGGGCAACCAAGTTAGAATCTCCACAACAAATTACGCGCTTGATGCCAATATCCTTGGCTACACGCAGTCCGTGAATGAGTGCTTCATACTCCGCCATGTTGTTCGTAGCCTCGTAGTGGATTTGTAGAATGTAGTGCATCTTTTCCCTGGTTGGTGACTGCAACAGCACACCAGCCCTCAAGCCATTGAGTAGCTTTGATCCATCAAAGTGCATCACCCAGTATTCTGGCTCTGGTATAGGGGTAGCATCTGGTATTTCCGTCCAATCTGCGATAAAGTCTGCCAAGGCCTATGACTTGATAGAGTCGCGTCACTTGTAGGTTGTAACAGTCCAAGTTTGTAATATATGTAATTAGTACTTAAGCATTGCATTGCATGCATCTATTAAACTCAATAAAATGTTTGCATGTGATCAAGTGTGTGAACTAAAACACAAGTACCAAAAACCCTAAAACCCTAAACTCCCCTTTCTTTGAAACATTCAAAAAGGATTTAAATTCTAAAAAGTGTCAAAATTATGGAGCCCAAATTGAATAAAAGGGCTCTGCAATATTTTAGATGTTTTATACACTCTCTGGTAATTTTGAAATATTCAAAAACAGATTTGAAAGTGACTTATAAAAGAGGAAGCAAAATCAGAAAAAGAAAAGGTTTTCTAGAAAAAAATAGACAGGAGAGAACAAGGCTGCAGCCCACTCCCCTCCTCCCATCCTGGAAATTTTCCACGGCCCAGCTTTGGCCCACCCGGGGCCCAGAAGCCAGCCCGGTACCCCTTCGTTTGTTTTCCCCTTTCTTCTTCCTCGTCAGAAGGACGCCAGCCAAGCACCTGCATGTCCCACCGTCGACAGTCGATTCCCGCGTGCTACGATGCCCGTCGCCGCCTCTGGACACGAGGATAAGAACGCCCCCGCCCAGCTACCTCTCCCCATACCAGTTTCCCCTCCCCTCGCTTCCTCTGTTGGAGTTCCCCCTTCTGTCCGAACCCTAGCCGCCATGGCCGCCGGCTAGCCGCCGTTGACGGCCTCCCCGAGCCCATCCGACACCGCCACGAGCTCCGCCTTGCTCCACTCTATCCCCTAGCAGAAGGAATCGAAGAGGGGCGCCCCGTATCATCGCCATCGACGCCATCTTCTCCAACCCCGACGAAGTCCACCGACGATGATTCTCGCGCCTCCGACCTCCCCAGCTGTCGCCGTGATCACCAATCGCCTTGTGATGAGCTCCTGGTGCTCAGGCACCCTCTGGTTGCCTCGCTCGCTTGCTGTGTCCGCTGTCCGTCGTTGATCCACAAGCTTCGCGACCACGCGCCTCCATGTAGCTCGCTCCGGTGACCAAATCATAGAGGCGCCGCCCTCTTTAGGTTCGCCCTGCAGCGCTTGTTCGAACCCGCCCCTCCGTGTGTCCCCGCTTGCTCTCTAGCGCCGCCAACCACCGTTGCCCGACGCGTCTCCGGTGAGTCCAGCGTGGCTAGCTGAGGTGGCCCTGGGGCCCCTCTATCAGTCACTATGGCTGGGTAAAGCCTCGGTGAGAAAAGTTAGGGTTAGGACCCTAACGTCAGCCTCACGCAATATATGCTTTTCCTTTTAATAAATGGTTTAGTATTTGTTTTCTAGAATATAAATAAACCCCTATGGGCCATCCCTGTCAGAATTTTAACAAATTCAATAAATGTTTTCAAAAATGAATAAAGCTATGACATGTGGGCCCAAGTGAATAAATATTTAATATAATCTAGAAATGTTTTATATTTTCCTAAAAAGATTTAAAATGGATTTAAATTGAGAAATATCATAAATAATTCATTTTAAGTCAAAAAATACAAATAATATATCAGAATGTTCAGAAAAATGAGAACTATCTAATTACACTATAATCATGCATTATTAAGCAACTTGTATGACAAGTTTCATTAGAAGAAGCAATTGAACCCCACAGGTGATTCCGAGAATCCCCCTGTTCTAGGGTTTGGACCTCTCGGATCCCGTTTAAAATGACCAAGCATGTTTTAGGGTTCATTTCAACACTATTTAACTTATCATGTCATCCATATTGTTTGAGCATTGCACATGTCATGTATTGAATGTTGGTTACCCTTTTTCCGGTATTTGGTTCTTCGCGATAGGATCCGAGCCCGAGGCTGAAGTCAACAACACCGAGCATCCATTTTTGTCTACCGACGAACAAGGCAAGCGTAGCCTCTCATTCTGAACCTACTTTTACAAAGTATATTACTTTCTCGCTATGATGCACATGATTCCAATGAGGTCTTTTGTCAGTATCTAGGGTTACCTATCTGCTGGACAGTTTCCCTTTTGTATCCTTATACTCCTGATGCACTCCTCCTAGCATACCTAGGTTTGGCATGTGAGCATTGTTAGAGCTTTTGTTTCTGACAGCTTAGCCATGCATAGTAACAACGTTTGATCTATCCAAATGATGAATCAGAGGTGCCAAGGAAGGTAGTGAGGTAGGAGATGGTGACATCATCGAAGGAGTTAACTAAATATGCTAACGCTTGTATGGGAGGCCACGTAGGGCGTGGTATTTGTAGTCCCATGCTCGCCACCACTAGGAACTGAGTTCTTGCCTTTGGAACCAAGACGAGCGTACAGCCACACGGGGCCTAGACAAACTCTCGACTAACTAACTTGCCTAGTAGATTCCATGACTCACATATTTTGCGTGCTCCATTTGGCATACGCATTGAAAATGTTTTCGAAAGAGGAGGTGATGGAAGTGCATCATAACAGGTAGGGAAGTATGGCCGCGGTTGCTTGGGGTAGATAGCGCCCCTGGTAAACCAACCTCGCCTCACATCTTTAAGTACCGGCTTCGGGTTTTGACCCATTATGGCGGAACCATACTTATTGCGTGACTCATGGTCTCGGTGAAAGCAAGGTAAAGGTCGTGGTCAACCACCCTTTGCCGGCCTTCCAAGGAAGAGGGCTAATAATTTGGCATTAAGAGTCGGTTGGTACGTGTGGGTAAAGTTGTACACCCCTGCAGGGTATTAAATCTTTTCAAAATGCCATGTTCACGGTTATGAACGACTTGGCGAACGAACTTAAGATCATAGATAACATTAACCAGCATAAAACTTCTTGATCCACGTGTGCTTAAGGATGCTTCCTCTGGGTTGAGGGGGTGATCCTAGATAGGAGGTTCTGATGAAGCTGGTGGTCATAAAGATATGTGAACAAGATGAAGAAGTGGTTATCTTATCTCTTTTAAAAGATTTTGAGTAGACGATCCTCTTGTCCCTCTTGTTTACAAATAAAGATTGCTTTACACAAAAGAAAATCTAGAGAAAGCCTTTCTAGCTAGAGCATGTAGATACTAGGTTATCTAAGTCTTGTAGAGTACATTCTCGTACTCAGCCTTGCGGCATTGTGGTTTCTCTACAGATGATCTAGTTGCAACTGAAGGCGGTTTCTACGTTGACATCAACGAGTAGTCGGGGGTCCCAGGTAGCAGCCCGAGGACTATGGGATGGACGTCACTTTTGTTTATGGCCTCTTAGGACTTTTGCTAAGTTGTTGTGTAGAACAACATATTTGCTTTCGCCGTTTGATGTAATGTTGGGTCTATGACCTCTGGTTTGTAATAACTCTAATATCTTACTCTGTTGAGAGTTTAAACTTATGTTGTTAAATCCCTGTGTTCTGTATTGTTACCGAAGCATACTGTGATCTTCCGTGTTTGGAGTTGAACTTATCTTAGACGGTGATCTGAGGTTAGTTTAACCCTAATCCCGGGGGGGGGGGGGGGGGCTACAGGTTTTGGTATCAGAGCTGGACTGCCTGTAGGAAACCCTTTTATTGGTCGATGTTGAGTCTAGAAGTTGACAAAACTATTTGAAAGATTAAAAATTATTTGCAAAAAATCTGACTAGGATTCCTTTTACTCCTTCTCTGTTGTGTTTCTGATGTTGGAGTTTCTCTCCCCATTTGGTTTGAAAAAAAAGGTTTTCATTCCTTACCTCATATCTCAACACTTCTAGGATCGTGGTTTTGGGGTTGTTTTTATAAAGTACTCCGTACTTGGTTGCTATTCTCAGAGTTCCACTATATCTCAGTTTTGCTTGGTGTGTAACATCTTAGCATTCCATTGTCATGGTTTGTAAGTCAGCTGGTTAGTGTATACATTAGTATGCTTTGATACTACCATGCTTGATAAGATGATACGTTTATATCAAGTACTCTTTGTTCATATTTCCGTCTTGTTCCTTTGGATCCCTTGTCTCACCTTCTTTTTGTTCTTTCAGGATGGGTGAGACCTCTCGTGCCCGTACCCGTGCTCATGCACGTGGTGCTGAAATGAGGGTGAATCTTCCAACATTCCTCCACCACCGTCCATGGTTCAACTCATGGCCATGTATGAAACCAATCGTGCTAACAACATGAGGCTCCTTGAAAGGATTGAGCGCAACACCGCTCAACACCAGAACAACTAAGTTGGTATCAAGGACTTCACACGTCTCACTCCGCCAGTTTTCAGCTATTCCACTGAGCCACTTGATGCGGATTACTGGCTTCGCACCATGGAGCGCAAACTTCAGGTTTCTCGTGTTGCTCAAGATGATTGGGTGACTTTTGCTGCCTATCATCTGGAGGGAGCCGCTAACTCCTGGTGGGAAAATTTCTTGGCTATGCAAGAAGCTCAACATGTTGTTACATGGCAAGAGTTCACTGAAGCCTTCTGAGCTTATCATATTCCGGAGGGGATGATGGATCCTAAGAGGGAGGAGTTCCTCAAGCTTAAGCAGGGCACTGGTTACGTGTGTGAATACTAGCGCAACTTCAATCGTCTTTCCTGCTATGCTACTGAAGAGGTCTCCACTGATGCTAACAAGCAAGCTCTATTCCGCAAGGGACTGGATCCTGAGGTTCGCCGTGATATCCACCTCATGGACTTTGGTAACTTCCAAGGTCTTGTAAACAAGGCTATGAAGGCCGAGAGTGGAAAAGTGGAGTATGAAGAAACTCGTAAGCGTCCTTAGGAGGGGTACAACAAGGCTGGTTCAAGCAATAAAAAGCTCCATGTATTTGTGCCTTACAGTGCTATGCCACATGATCCTTACAACCCAAGGTCTTCTGGATATGCTCCTCGTCCGAATGCTACCTCAAACAATGCTGGTGGATCAAGCTATCCTCCTGCTGGCAATGCATCAGGTTTTATTTGTTTCAACTGTCGCCAGCCTGGACACTATGCAAAGGAGTGTCCGCAAAAGAATGCTGCTGAGAAGGCACCACTACCGAAGAAGAATGATAAGTACCAAGGTGCTGGAAGAGGTCGCCTGAACCATATTTCCGTTGAGGAGGCTCAGGAAGATCCAAGCGTCATCATGGGTATGCTTCGTCTCAATCAAATTCCAGCTAAAGTTTTTTTTGATTCCGTAGCATCGCATTCATTCCTGTCACAAGCTTTTGCTCAACTACATGGGATAAGTTTTGAGGGGTTATCTGTTCCTCTGCTAGTTCAATCCCCTAGTTCTAGTTGGCGTTCCACCATGGTTAGTCATGGGAATATAATCGAAGTTGCATTTCAACTTTTCCCCACTTCCTTGATCGCCCTCAAGTCAACTGACATTGACAATATTTTGGGCATGGATTGGTTAACCCGTTATCAAGCCATTCTTGACTGCACAACTAAGTCTGTGACTCTAACTAGTCCTGCTGGCATAACAGTCAAGTACTGGACCGTAGGGTCACTATCTCCTTCAGCTGTTTCTATTCCTGAAGAAGAGTTGTATGCTCTTGAAGTTCTACCTCCGCTGGAGATTCAAGATGTTTCCGTGGTTTGTGAGTTCCCGGATGTCTTTCCTGAGGAGTTGCCTGGCATGCCACCTGATCGAAGTGTGGAGTTTGTCATAGAGTTAGTTCCTGGAACTGCTCCTCTTTCTAAAAGACCCTATCATATGCCTCCTCATGAGCTTGTGGAGTTAAAGAAGAAAATAGAGGAGTTAGAAGGAAAAGAATACATTCAGCCCAACACATCTTCTTGGAGATGTCCTACCATCTTTGTCAAGAAGCGGGATACCAATATACCGCGTCTGGTTGTGGATTATCGCCACTCAATGCCGTGACCATAAAGAATAAGTATCCCATCCCTAGGATCAACGATCTGTTTGATTAGTTAAGTGGTGCCACTGTCTTTTCCAAAATGTATTTAAGGTCAGGGTTTCACCAGATAAAGATCCGTAAGGAAGATATTCCAAAGATTGCTTTCACCACTCGTTATGGTCTTTATGAGTATACAGTTATGTCCTTCGGTCTTACCAATGCTCCAGCCACTTTTATGCGGCTTATGAACTCTGTCTTCATGGAGTATCTTGACAAGTTTGTCGTGGTCTACATCGATAATATTTTGGTCTATTCCAAGACTGAAGAAGAGCACGCCGAACATCTTCGTTTGGTGTTGACTAAACTTCGAGAACATCGTCTCTATGCCAAGTTCTCCAAATGTGAGTTTTGGTTACAAGAGCTCATATTCCTTGGTCATGTTGTTTCCGCCAAAGGGGTTGCTGTTATCCCCGATAAGGTCCAAACTATTCTCGACTGGGAGTCTCCTAAATCTGTCAAGGATGTCCGAAGTTTTCTCGGGATGGATGGTTATTACCGTCGATTCATCAAGAACTTCTCTAGGATTGCAAAGCCGATGACTGATCTTCTTAAGAAGGATAAGAAGTTTGAATGGTCTGATAAGGCTAAAGAAAGCCTCTAGATGTTGAAAACCAAGTTAACAACCGCTCCAGTGTTAGTTCTCCTAGACACTAGCAAAGACTTTGTTGTCTTCTGCGATGCTTCCCACCAAGGTCTCGGATGTGTGTTGATGCAAGATGGGCTTTTGGTGGCTTATGCCTACCGACAACTAAAACCACATGAAAACAACTATCCAACTCATGATCTTAAGCTTACAGCTGCTATTCATGCTCTTAAGGAATGGCGACATTACTTTCTCGGTAGTCGTTGCGTGTTATACTCGGAACATCAGAGTCTGAAGTATCTTTTCACACAACCTGATCTGAATCTCAGGCAAAGAAGATGGTTGGAATTCATCAAGGACTATGATTTGGGTCTCAACTACCAACTTGGCAAAGCCAACGTCGTTGCTGATGCGCTAAGTCGTAAGTCTTATTGCAACAATCTGATGATCAAACAATCTCAACCTTCTCTCCATGAAGAATTTTCTCGCCTAAATCTTGAAGTAGTTCCTCTTGGATCCATTTCTACCCTTGAAGTGAAGACTTCTATAGAGGATGAAATCAAGCTTGCTCAAAAATATGATTCTGAAATTGCTGAGATCAAAGGGAACATTGCTAGCGGAGTTGCTAAGTGTTTCACTGTTGATTATCAAGGTACTGTTTACTTTGGTAACCGTCTGAAAGTGTCGAAAAGAACAAAATTGAGGGATTTAATACTCCAAGAGGCTCAGGACTCACCTCTTTCTATCCACCCTGGAGGTACCAAGATGTATCAGGATCTTTGTCAAAGATTCTGGTTGTCTGGTATGAAGAAGGATATCGCTCGTTTTGTTGCTGAATGTGACTTTTGCCGTGGCGTCAAAGCTGAGCACCAAAGACCCGCTGGTCTCCTGCAACCACATAAAATACCTGGGTGGAAATGGGATGAAGTTGGTATGGATTTCATCACTGGTCTTCTGAAGACTCAGAAAGGAAATGATGCCATCTGGGTAATCGTTGACTATCTGTCCAAGGTTGCTCACTTTCTACCTGTCTAAGAGAGTATCAATGCTAGTCAGTTAGCAGATCTATATATCTCTCGAATCGTTGTTCTTCATGGGATTCCGAATAAAATTGTCTCAGCTGAGGGAGTTTGTTAACCTCAAGGTTCTAGACAACCTTCCAAGATGCTATGGGAACTTGTCTCTCCTTCAGTATAGCTTATCATCCTAGTACCGGTGGCCAGACCGAAAGAGTAAATCAAATCCTTGAAGACATGTTAAGAGCGTGTGTCATATCTTTTGGCAAGGACTGGGAGAAATGTCTTCCTTTTGCTGAATTCTCCTACAACAACAGTTATCAGTCTAGTATAGAAATGGCACCTTTCCAATTCTTATATGGAAGAGCCTGACGTACTCCTTTGAACTAGTCAGAAACCGGCGAAAGAAAGTTCTTTGGTCCGGATATGATCCAGGATGCAGAACATCAAGTTCATATCATTCGAGATCGTTTGAAAACTGCCTAGTCTCACTAGAAAAGTTACCATGATCGTCACCATCAACATGTTGAATATGAAGTTGGCGATCAAGATTATCTCTGGGTCACTCCTTTAAAGGGTGTCCATCGTTTCAGCATCAAAGGCAAACTAGCTCCTCGCTATGTTGGTCCTTTTCATGTTCTGTCCACGCAAGGTAACCTTGCATACAAACTCGAGATGCCTGCAAACTTCCCTAAGGTGCATGATGTCTTCCATTTGTCTCAACTCAAGCGTTGCTTCAAAGATCCTATCAGTGGTGTTGATTACCAAACTCTTGATCTCCCAAAGGATTTGACTTACCGTGAGTATCCTGTTCGTATCCTTGGTGAAACCGAGCGTAAAACTCATCGGAAAAACATCAAATTCCTGAAAGTTCAATGGTCTCATCACTCTGAGGACGAAGCAACCTGGGAATGAGAAGATCGTCTTCGATCTGAGTACCCTGCCTTCTTTCCTAAAACTTAGGAATCTCGGGTCGAGATTCTTGTAAGGGGGTAAGAGCTGTAACAGCCCAAGTTTGTAATATATGTAATTAGTACTTAAGAATTGCATGCATCTGTTAAACTCAATAAAATGTTTGCATGTGATCAAGTGTATGAACTAAAACACAAGTACCAAAAACCCAAAAACCCCAAACTCCCCCTCTCTTTGAAATATTCAAAAAGGTTTTATATTCTGAAAAGTGTCAAAATTATGGAGCCCAAATTGAATACAAGAACTCTGAAATATTTTAGATGTTTTATACACTCTGTGGTAATTTTTAAATATTCAAAAACAGATTTGAAAGTGAATTAGAAAAGAGGAAGCAAAATCAGAAAAAGAAAAGGTTTTCTAGAAAAAAAATAGACAGGAGAGAACCAGGCCGCAACCCACTCACCTCCCCCTCCTGGAACTTTTCCACGGCCCAGCTTCGGCCCTCCCGGGGCCCAGAAGCCAGCCCGGTACCCGTTCATTTCTTTTCCCCTTTCTTCTTCCTCACCAGAAGGACGCCGGCGAAGCACCTCGGTGTCCCGCCGCCAGCCGTCGATTCCTGCGCGCTATGATGCCCGCCGCCGCCTCTGGACGTGAGGATAAGAACGCCCTCGCCCAGCTTCCTCTCCCCATACCAGTTTCCCCTCCCCTCGCTTCCTCTGTTGGAGTTCCACCTTCCGTCTGAACCCTAGCCGCCATGGCCGCCGGCTAGAGGCCGTTGTCGGCCTCCCCGAGCCCATCCGACACCGCCACGAGCTCCGCCTTGCTCCAATTTGTCCCCTAGAAGAAGGAATCGAAGAGGGGCGCCTCGTATCGTCGCCATCAACACCGTCTTCTCCAACCCCGACAAAGTCCACCGATGATGATTCTCACGCCTCCGACCTCCCTAGCCGTCGCCGTCATCACCAATCGCCTTGTGGTGAGCTCCTGGTGCAAGGCACCCTCTGGTTTCCTCGTTCACTTGCTGTTTCTGCCGTTCGTCGTTGATCCGCAAGTTTCGCCGCTGATCCGCAAGTGAATAAATATTTAATATAATCCAGAAATGTTTTATAATTTCCTAAAAAGATTTAAAATGGATTAAATTGAGAAATATCATAACTAATTTATTTTAAGTCAGAAAAATACAAATAATATATCAAAATGTTCAGAAAAATGAGAACTATCTAATTACACTATAATCATGCATTGTTAAGCAACTTCTATGAAAAGTTTAATTAGAAGAACCAATTGAACCCCATAGGTGATTCCAAGAATCCCCCTGTTCTAGGGTTTGGACCTCTCGGACCCCGTTTAAAATGACCAAGCATGTTCTAGGGTTCATTTCAACACTATTTAAATTGTCATATCATCCATATTGTTTGAGCATTGCACATGCCATGTATTGAATGTTGGTTACCCTTTTTTCCGGTATTTGGTTCTTCGCGATAGGATTCGTGCCCGAGGCTGAAGTCAACAACACCGAGGATCCATATCTGTCTACCGACGGACAAGGCAAGTGTAGCTCTCATTTTGAACCTACTTTTACAAAGTATATTACTTTCTCGCTATGATGCACACGATTCCAATGTGGTCTTTTGCCAGTATCTAGGGTTACCTATCTGTTGTACAGTTTCCCTTTTGTAGCCTTATACTCCTGATCCACTCCTCCTAGCATACCTAGGTTTGGCATGTGAGAGTTGTTAGAGATTTTGTTACCCACAACTTAGCCATGCATAGTAACAACGTCTGATCTATCCAAATGATGAATTAGAGGTGCCAAGGAAGGTAGTGAGGTAGGAGATGGTGACATCATCGAAGGAGTTAACTAAATATGCTAAGGCTTATATGGGAGGCCACGTTGGGCGTCGTATTTGTAGTCCCATGCTCGCCACCACTAGGAACTGAGTTCTTGCCTTTGGAACCGAGACGAGCGTACAGCCACACGGGGCCTGGACAACCCCTCGAATAACTAACTTGCCCAGTAGATTCCATGAGTCACATAGTTCGGACGCTCCATTTGGCATACACATTGAAAATGTTTTTGAAAGAGGAGGTGATGGAGGTGCATCATAACAGGTAGGGAAGCATGGCCGTGGTTGCTTGGGGTAGATAGCGCCCCTGGTAAACCAACCTCGCCTCACATATTTAAGTATCGGCTTCGGGATTTGATCCATTACAATGGAACCATACTTATTGCGTGACTCATGGTCTCGGCGAAAGCAAGGTAAAGGTCGTGGTCAACCACCCTCTGCCGGCCTTCCAAGGAAGAGGGCTATTAATTTGGCATTAAGAGTCGGTTGGTACATGTGGGTAAAGTTGTACACCCCTGCAGGGTATTAAATCTTTTCGAAAAGCCGTGTTCACGGTTATGAATGACTTGGCGACCGGACTTAAGATCATAGATAACATTAACTACCATAAAACTTGCTGATCCACGTGTGCTTAAGGATGCTTCCTCTGGGTTGAGGGGGTGATCCTAGATAGGAGGTTCTGATGAAGCTGGTGGTTATAAATACATGTGAACAATATGAAGAAGTGGTTATCTTATCTCTTTTAAAAGATTCTGAGTAGACGAGCCTCTTCTCCCTCTTGTTTACAAATAAAGATTTCTTTACGCAAAAGAAAGTCCAGATAAAGCCTTTCTAGCTAGAGCATGTAGATACTAGGTTATCAAAGTCTTGTAGAGTACATTCTCGTACTCAGCCTTGCGCCATTGTGGTTTTTCTACAGATGATCTGGTTGCAATTGAAGGTGGTTTATATGTTGACATCGACGAGTAGTTGGGGGTCCTAGGTAGCAGCCTGAGGACTATGGGATGGACATCACTTTTTTTTATGGCCTCTTAGGCCTTTTGCTAAGTTGTTGTGTAGAACAACATATTTGCTTTCACTATGTGATGTAATGTTGGGTCTATGACCTCTGGTTTGTAATAATTCTAATATCTTACTCTGTTAAGAGTTTAAACTTATGCTATTGGATCCCTGTGTTCTGTAATGTTACCGAAGCATACTATGATCTTCCGTGTTTCGAGTTAAACTTATCTTAGACGGTGATCTAAGGTTAGTTTAACCCTAATCCTAGGGGGGGTGCTACATAGGTGATCTCGAAGGCGGCAAGTTCAATGCCCCACTTCACAACCCTTCCTATAGTGTCGCTGTTGTTGATGATGTCGCACAGTGGAGCTTTGCTCGCAACTGTGATGGGGTGCTCCTGGAAGTAGTGCCTCAGCTTCCGAGAAGCGAGGAACACTCCATAAGCTAGCTTCTGGTAGTGCGGGTAACGCTGCTTGGACTACGTCAAGACCTCGCTTACATAGTAAACTGGTCGTTGAACTCCGTACTCATGCCCTGGTTCCTTCCGCTCTACCACGATGACGATGCTGATTAACCGGTTGGTGTCCGCCATGTAAACTAACATAGGCTCCATTGGCTCAGGTGCTGCAAGGATAGGCACCAAGGAAATTATCTCCTTTAGCTGCGTCAATGCTGCATCTGCCTCGTCCGTCCACGTAAATTTGTTCGCCTTCTTCATCAACTTGTACAGTAGCAGAGCCTTCTCTCCAAGTCGGCTGATGAACCGACTAACTGTTGCAACGCAGCCTGTTAGCCGTTGTATGTCCTTTAGGCATGTCGGACGGTTTATGTTTAAGATGGCCTTGATTTTCTCTGGTTTGACCTTGATTCCATGCTGGGAAACGATGAAGCCCAACACTTTGTCGACTGGAACCCCGAAGACGCACTTCTTAGGGTTAAGCATCATGTTGTATTTTCGGAGATTATCAAAGCTTTCTATTAAGTCGGATATTAAGTCATTTGACTTTTTAGAGATCACCTCTATATCATCCACATATGAGTGAACGTTCCGACAAATTTAATCGTGTAGGCAACGTTGCATTGTCCTCTGGTACGTAGCCCCTGCGTTTTTCAGCCCAAAGGGCATCGTGACATAGCAAAACGTGTCATAGGGTGTAGTGAACGAAGTGGCAAATTGGTCCGACTTCCTCATCTTGATCTGGTGGTATCCTGAGTATGCATCGAGAAAACACAACAGCTTCGAGCCAGTCGTCGAGTCAATGACTTGGTCAATGCGAGGCAAAGCAAATGAATCTTTGGGACAGGCTTTGTTCAAGCCGGTGTAATCAACGCACATTCTTAATTCTTTGGTTCCCTTTTTGGGGAAAAGTATAGGATTGGCCACCCATCGGGTGTGAATGACTTATCGGATAAGACTAGCCTTAAGTAACCTAGCTATCTCTTTGTGAATGGCGCGTCTCTTCTCGTCTTTGAAGCGTTGTAGAGGTTGTTTCACTGGTTTACATTTTGTATCAATATTAAATATATGCTCGGCAAGTTCCCTAGGTACACCTTTCATGTCGGAATGTTGCCAGGGAAAGATTTCCCTATTCTCACGGAGGAACTTGATGAGCGCGCTTTCCTATTTAGGGTCCAGGTTCGTCCCAATGGAAGTGGTCTTGGAGGCATTGCCTACCACAAGTTCCACCGGCTTGGTCTCGATGGCGGCCTTGAATGCTGGGGCAGAGTCAAAAATCTGCTTCTTTGACGCTGGCATCTCCGAGGCATTGACCTTGCTCTGGATCTCCTTGAATTCTTTGTTTTAGAGGACAGCTTCTGCAATGGCTGCTTCTCCAATCTCGCAGTCCCTTGCCTTGGTAAAGCTTTCGGATACGATGATGACACCGTTTGGTTCGGGTATCTTGAGCTTGTTGTAGACGAAGCATGGCTTGGCCATGAAGGCGTGGAAGATGTCGCGTCCGAATATGACATGGTACACACTCTTGAATGGGACCACCTCGAAGATCATGCGTTCTTGGCGGTAGTTATTGACATCGCCAAAAGCGACCTAAAGGGTGATGCACCTAAGGGACCGAGCTTCCCGACCAGGAACTACGCCGTGGAAGGTGGTGCTGGTCCGCCTTAGGTTTTCCACCATCAAGTTCATCTTGTGCAGTGTATCCAGGTACATGATGTGGATGTTTCTTCCACTATCCACCATACATTTGGTGAACTCGTTGCCGTCAATCAAGGGGTTGATGACCATGGCATACTGGTTCTCCGTAGGGATGAGGTCTGGGTGATCCTTCCTGTCCCAAGTAATTGGAATCTCCGACCAGCGCAGGTACTGGGGAACATGGGGTAGATTAGCCATCAGTATCCTTATAGAGGTTTTCTGTTGCCGGACAGTAGGGGTGCCAAGGAAAGTGTGGAAGACGGCCGCCTTCTTATCGAAGGGGTTCTTTCCCTTGCCATCGTTCTTGGCGGCGTGCTTGGGGTCAACATCCTCATCCATATTACTTGAATCCTTGGGCCCTCGTCCTTCTTCTTTCCCTTGCCCTTGCCTCACGGTCTATTCTTCCGACTTTGCTTCTAGCCGGACTCCGGATCTTCCTTGAGGTCATTAACGAACTTGCAATGGAGATTGGTGTGAGTGGCTTTGCCGTTGGCATCGAGGTGTACGAGGCACGGCATATCGCGGTACTCCTCATAGGTTTTGGGAACATTGAGCGCTACCAAGTTAGTTTCACTACCTCGCTGCTTCCCATGTCCAGGCCCCCCCGTCCTCGGCCACGCTGTCCGCCTTCACCTCGTCCTGAAAATGTCATGGCGACCATGTCAGAATTTTACTTTTCTTATGGTGGGTTCTTCAGCCTGGTGCTGCTATTCCTCCAAGCTTGAGTTGGAACAGCCGTTGCCGGCATGGAGCCGCGAGCATCTGATTGAGATCTAGCTGCTTATTGTCCTGCAGGCGCTTCAGCTTATGTCGAAGCAACGTGCCCCTTTCCAACCCATCAATTAAGGCGGCCATGGCGGTCTGAGCATGCACTCCTGCGCAGGAATTCTTCATATCCAGCTAGCAAGAGAGGTAGGAGCGAGATGTCCCATCTTTCTCCTACATGCACAGGCTGTAGAGCGTCAACAGTATAGGGACGTTTGTACGTACCCTCGAAGTTCTTGGTGAACGCTTCTTGCATGTCCAACCAATTGCAGATGGATTTCTCCGGCAAGTCATTAATCCATTGTCGGGCCGTGCCCATCAACATCAATGGGAGGTACTTGACGAAAAAGTTGGGGTTACCCCCGGCGATCTCTACCGTGTTGCCGTAATCCTGCAACCATGTAGCTGGCTTGGCGGTGCCGTCATATGGCTTGATGGTCTTGTTAATTCAGAAACCTTTGGGGTAAGTTGCGGACCGTATCACAGGTCCAAAGCAACGTGGTCCCATTTATGGTCCTTCCCGGCCCTCATGGATCTTGTCCAGACGTGAACATGCATCATATGGCTCTGGGCATCTTTTCTTCTTGCCATCATGGGATGGGTTGCGTGAACGACGTGGGCCTCCTCTGCCATGGTGGCTGCTAGGGGGTGATAGAGGTGGAGGTGGCGGTGGGTTAGCCTTCTTGATGTTAACCTCCTGCGATGCTTCACGCTTGTCGTGATTTCTTGTCGGACACAGAGGATCATGGTGCGACCTGCTCTTGTGTCCTTGGTTGCGCTCCCCATCATGATGAGTCTACTCCGTGTTGTCGCGGATGACGATGCCACGCTACTTTGGTGGAGGCATATCTGTGCGATGGTGAGCCTTGGTGTCTTCGCGATGTTGGGGAGATCGGGGCGATGGAGATGGGCGACGAGGATGAGCCTTGCCTCCGTGGTTAGAGGATATGGGGATAGCATCTTTCCTATTGTGTGCGTCCCTCCGTCTTCATTCTGATGAACCCGTCTGGGACCCGACATCCTGAGGAGATTGATCCCTTGGCGGCTTGTGCTGACTAGACTAGCAAAACACTGGGTCAGATTCAAGCCTCTGAGAGGTGGCCTTTTCCTGCTGTTTCACCGCCTTGGCCTTAAGGTCATAGACCCGTTCCACTGCCGTGGGTGATCTATCCTGCTCCAGAAGGGTCTTGGCGACGACGAGATTAAGAAGAGGAGTGGGCATCACCTGCCTGCCTACGATGTCACTGTATGGCTTTGCTTGTGGAGGCTTCGAGGGGTCCCATCCTAGGTTTCTCAATTCACCAGGATCGTTGATGACATGAGCCGGAGCTTTCTTAGCCTTCTGCTAATGGAGCAGAGTCTTGTACTCGGCCTCCATGGCTCTAGCTTTTTCTATTGACTTCTGCGCATCGGCCAGATCTCGATCTAGCTTTGCGCCTTGCTCCGCGATGGCCTGCGCTGCCTCCAGCAGCTGCTGGCGCTTCTCGTGAAGCTGGACTATGCTCCGGATATGAGCTACAGTCATAGGCTTGACGAGCAGGTTGCCGTACATCACTCTATCATCCGGAGTAATTTGGGCAACAGCAGACGTAGATGCCGGAGGCGGCGGGTTTGCGGTGTTGTTGTTACTCGGACCGATGTTGAGTTCCTGCGGCTGCTGCATTGGGTTAGGCAGAGGGGGCATGACCTTTGCACGATCCTTGTCGGAAGCAATAGGTGGTCCCTTCCCCTTGTCCAACGCTTGAGGCGGAGCTTGTCGGGGTTGGTCTTCTTCCATCATGGTCCCAATGGAGACAAACACCTCTCGGGAAGTGACGATGTTGTCGGCCTACTCGTCGCGTTAGAAATCCTCCTCCATTTCCTATATGGCAGAGTCTAGCTCCTCCGGGCTGAAGTCTTTCTCCTCTGAGTCAACGCTGATGTCGGCATAGAGAGCATCAAGCACGGAGTCGGAGGGTGCCGAGGCTTCCTCGATGATGGGCGGTGGTGGTGCGACAGCAGCGATAACGACTGGATGTGGGGGTGCAGCTACTGCAACGACGATCAGGGGCAGTGGTGCAGCTACAACGGCGACGATCGGAGGCGGTGGTGGTGGATGATGCGGAGCTGCATCGTATATGAGCGCAAGCACTGTCTGGGCTGCCTTCTCAGCCTCCGCGTAGTTGTTGACGGTGTTCACCATGCCTTCGAAGGTGAGGCGTCCTAAAGCCTGCTGCCGCCTTAGTGAATGTCGGAGAAGTGTTCCTTGGTCAAGTCCTTCCACAAAGTGATACATGGCATCATCACTGTGGTAGTGTGCTAGGTCGGCCCGTATAAGGAGCCACCTGGCAAGGTAATCACAGGGGTTTTCTCCCTCTCTCTGAACGCAACTCACCAGATCAAAGATAGTAACCACGCCAATGAACTTGGATCTCTGCTGTCCAGATGCACGAGCGAAGCCGACGAACTTGCAGCGATCTTCCACCATTATATCCTACACAGGGGCGGTTTGGGTGGGCCTTGAATTTTTTCCAATCTTTGCCGGCAAACTCCGAAGAGAGATCCGGCATAGAACCTTCCGCGAACATATCCTGCCCGTAGGCGGTCCGTGCGGGTCTTAATGCTCCTCCGACTCGCAGGGAACTAGTGCCCGAGTCGGTTTCTCCAATGAAGTGGCGGATATCTCTGATGGGACGATCGATGACCGCATAGGGTTCGTCTTCGCCGGGATCAAGAACTTCGTCGCGGGGACGATCGGAACGTTGCCGGAGAAGAGAACACGACTGATGGCTATGGTTTTGCCGATTCCCACGAAGATCTTGGTCCTCGCCCGCTGAAGAGCCTGAAGCGCCTCTTGCCCCACGACGGGCGCCAACTGTCGTGGTATTGCCGACGAGTACGCCATGGAGGGGTCCTCACAATGCGGTTTTTGAGACCCCAGGGAAGACGGACGGTTGACGCTTACTAGGTTACACAGCTTACCCAGGTTCAGATTCCACAACAGTGGCGGAATCCTACTCCTGCTATAAATCACTATAATAGCAATACCCCGAGTTACAAGGACTGGTTTGCTGTGTGAGGTGTATGTTGAATCGTGTACGTTGTGCCCTATATTCTCCCATAGGCCCGACTTATATAGTTGCCAGGTCCTAGGGTTACAGGGAAAAGTCCTAGCCGGACAGGTTACAAAGTCATGAACGGAGCTCACAAGATCTAAACATGGCAGCACAAAGGAGGAGATACAACCATCTAGATACTACATGGACCCGTAGTCCAAGGTGGAACTACTCACACTACATACCGGAGGCTGGCATGATGAAGAAGAAGGCCTCCGGTATGATCTCCCCTCCGAAAAGATGCCGGGAAGAGTTTCAGATCCCCCCTAATCTAGGTACGATGGTGGTGGCGGATATAGACGGTTTCGTGGAATATTGATCGGGTACTTAGGGTTTTGGTATCGGGGGGTCTTTATAGGCGAAGAGGCAAGGCAGGTGTTATGGATATGCCAAATAGGTATACCTACGGCATAGTCTCATATGTTGGGGATATGCTATATGGGTATCCTCATAGCATGTCTCCTATCCGAATAACCCGGGTGGCCCATAGTTGGTAGCATGGCCCATGGCCTGCTGGGTGGCCCAGTTAAATGGATCTAGAAGGGAGGCCCATGCCGGATAAAGGAAGGCTATGGTGGAGTCACCAGCGTACCCGGAGCCTTGGAGTACAAGACAAGCTAGACTAGTCATAATCAGTGTAGGACTCTGTAACCTGTCCGGCTAGGACTTTTCCCTGTAACCCTAGGACCTGGATACTATATAAGTCGGGCCTATGGGAGCCTTTAGGGCAAAATATCAGACGATAACTTAGACTTTCTAGTCACCTCGCACAACGAACCAATCCCTGTAACTCAGCGTATTGCCCTTATAGTGATTTATAGCAGGAGTAGGATTCCGCCACCGTCGTGGGATCTGAACCTGGGTAAGCTGTGTTACCTCGTACCCGTCAACCGCCCGCCTTCCCCCATGTCTCGAAACACGCACTGTGAGGACCCCTCCATGGCGTACTCGTCGGCAATACCACGACAGTTGGCGCCAACCGTGGGGCAAGAGGCGCTTTAGGCTCTTCAGCGGGCGAGGACCAAGATCTTCACAGGAATCGGTGAAACCGTAGCCATTGGTCGCGTTCTCTTCTCCGACAACGTACCGATCGTCCCTCCCGACGAGTTATGGATCCCGGCGAAGACGAACCCTACGCGGTGTTCGATCGTTCCTATAGGAGACATCCACCTCTTCATTGGCGAAACCGACTCGGGCACTAGTTCCCTGAGAGTCGGAGGAGCATCAAGGCCCGCATGGACCACCTACGGGCAGGATACGTTCATGGAAGGATCGATGTCGGATCTCTCTTTGGAGTTTGTCAGAAAAGATTGGAAAAATTCAAGGCCCACCCAAACCGCCCATGTGCAGGATATAACGGTGGAAGATCACTCCAAGTCCGCCGGCTTCGTCCTTGCGTCTGGACAGCAGAGATCCAAGTTCGTCGGCGTGGTTACCATCTTCGATCTAGCGCGTTGAGTTCAGAGAGAAGGTGAAAACCCCCGCGATTACCTGGCCAGGTGGCTCCGCATACGAGCCGATCTGGCCCACTACCCCAATGATGATGCTATGTATCACTTTGTGGAAGGACTGGACCACGACATGCTTCTCTGACATTCTTTAAGCTGGCAACAGGCGTCGGGACGCCTTACCTTCGAAGGCATGGTGAAAATTGTCAACAACTACTGGGAGGCTGGCTCGGCGGCAGCTTGCGCTCGTGTGAGCCCCTCCGATTCATCCACCGCCACCACCGCCTTCGGCCGCCATCGTCGCAGCCACGCCGCCACCTCCACTCATTGTCGCTGCTGTTGCACCTCCACCCCCCGTCATCAAGGAAGTCCGGGCACCCTCCAAATCTGTGATTGACGCGCTCTACGCCGACTTCAGCGCAGACTCAGAGGAGATAGATTTCAGTCCAGAGGAACTATACTCCGCCATGCAGGAGATGGAGGGGGAGTACACGCGCGACGAACAAGCCAACATCACCGTCACGTCTCGAGAGGTGTTCGTCACCATTGGGACGGCGATGGATGAATATCAACCCGGACGAGCTCTGACTACAACACTGTAAAAGGGGAAGGGGCCACTTATTGCTGCTGACGATGATCGCGCAAAGGTCATGCCTCCTCCGCCTAACACAGCGCAGCAGCCGCAGGAACTCGGCACCGGCCCGAGCAACAACAACACCACAAACTTGCTGCCTCCGGCATCTACGTCTGCTGCTTCCCAAGTCACTCCAGCTGATAGAGTGATGTACGGCAATCTCCTCGTTGAGCCACTGACCGTAGCTCATATCCGGAACATGACTCAGCTTGACGAGAAGCGCCAACAGCTGCTAGAGGAAGCGCAGGCCATCGCGGAGAAAGGAGCTAAACTGGATCGAGATCTGGTCAACGCACAGAAGTCCATAGAGAAAGCTAGAGCAATGGAGGCCGAGTACAAGACTCTGTTGCAGCAGCAGAAGGCCAAGAAAGTTCCGGCTCGCGTCATCAACGATCCTCGTGTACGGCGAAACCTTGGATGGGTTTCCTCGAAGCTAGCACATGACAAGCCATACATTGACAGTGAAGGCAAACAGGTGATGCCCACCCCACTCCTTAACCTCGTCGTTGCCAAGACCCTTCTGGAGCAGGATAGATCGCCTAAGGCGGTGGAACAGGTCTATGAACTAGTGGCTAAGGCGGTGAAACAGTAGGAAAAGGCCACCTCTCAGAGGCTGATGTCCGACCCAGCGTTTTGCCATTCTAGCCAGCATAAGCCGCCAAGGGACAAATCTCCTCTTGATGTCTGATCCCAGACAGGTTCATCAGAACAAAGACGGAGGGAGGCACGCAACAGGAAGGATGCTATCCCCATTTCCTCGACCACAGAGAAAAGGCCCGACCTCGTCGCCCATCGCCATCGCCCCGCTCTCCCCGACATCGCGAAGACCCCAAGGCTCACCATCATACGGATATGCCCCCGCCAAGGCAGGGCGGCATTATCATTCGCGACAACACGGAGCAGACCCGTCATGATGGAGAACGCAACCAAGGACATAAGAGCGGGTCGCGCCATGACCCTCCGCGTTCTACAAGCAACCGAGACAAGCGTGAGGCATCGCAGGAGGGTAACAGCAAGAAGGCTAACCCACCGCCACCTCCGCCTCCGTCGCCACCTTGCAGTCACCATGGCGGAGGAGGCCCGCGTTGTTCACGCAGCCCATCCCCTGTTGACAAGGAGAAGAAGAACCCGGAGCCATACGATGCACGTTCGCGGATCGATAAGATCCACGAGGCCCGAGAAGGACTATACTTGGGACCACGTTGCTTTGGACCTACAATACGGTCGGCAACTTACCCCAAAGGTTTCCGGATTGACAAGACCATCAAGCCCTATGACGGCACCGCCAAGCCAGCCACATGGTTGCAGGACTACGGCAACGCGGTGGAGACCGCCGGAGGTAACCCCAACATTGCGTCAAGTACCTCCCTTTGATGTTGGCGGGCATGGCCCGTCAATGGATTGACAACTTGCTGGAGAAATCCATCTGCAACTGGTTGGACATGCAAGAAGCGTTCACCAAGAACTTTGAGGGTACGTACAAACGTCCCTGCACTATTGGCAATCTACAGCGGTGCATGCAAGAGAAAGACGAGACATCTCGCGCCTACCTCTCCCTCTGGCTGGATATGAAGAATTCCTGCGCAGGAGTGCACGCTCATACCGCCATGTCCGCCTTCATCGATGGGTTGGAAAGTGGAACGTTGCTCCGACATAAGATGAAGTGCTTGCAGGATAATCACCAGCTTGACTTGAACCAGATGATTCAGTTGGCTAGTGAGTTTGCAGCTACCGATGACGATGCTCGCGGCTCCTTGCCGGCAACGGCCGTTCCAACTCAAGCTCGGAGGAACAGCAGTACAAAGCGGAAAACCGCTCCAAAAGAAAAGCAATCTACCGACATGGTCGCCATGACCTTTGCAGGATGAGGTGATGGCGGACAACGTGGCCGAGGACAGGGAGCCGACCGTGGGCAGCAACGAGGAAGTGAAACTACCTCGGCGCCGCTCATAGTTCCCCAAACCTACGAAGAGTATCGCGATATGCCGTGCCTCGTACACCTCGATGTCAACAGTAAAGACACCCATACCAATTGACACTGCAAGTTCGTCAACAACCTAAAGGAAGACCCGGAGTCTGGCTACAAGCAAAGTCAGAAGAACAGACGGCGAGGCAAGGGCAAGGGGAAGAAGAAGGAGGAGAAGTCCAAGGATTCAAGTGACATGGACGAGGATGTTGACCCCAAGCACGCCGCCAAGAGCGACGACAAGGGAAAGAACCCCTTTGTGAAGAAGGCGCCAGTCTAACACACTTTCCTTGGCACCCCCACCGTCCGACAACAGAAGACCTCTATGAGAATCCTGATGGCTACTCTGCCCCCAGTTCCCTAGTACCTGTGCAGGTCGGAGGTTCCAATTACTTGGGACAGGACGGACCACCCAGACCTTATTCCTACGGAGAACTAATACGCCATGTTCATCAATCCTTTGATTGACGGCGTGGAGTTCACCAAGTGTATGGTGGATAGTGGAAGCAACATCAACATCTTTTACCTAGATACACTGTAGAAGATGAACTTAACGGAGGCAAACCTCGGACCAACACCATCTTCCACGGCGTATTTCCTAGTCAGGAGGCTCAGTCCCTTGGGTGCATCACACTTCAGGTTGCCTTTGGTGATGTTAATAATTACCGCTAAGAGCGCATGACCTTTGAGGTGGTCCCCTTCAAGAGCGTGTACCACGTCATATTCGGCCGCGACATATTCCACACGTTCATAGCCAAGACATGCTTCGTCTATAACAAACTCAAGATACCCGGACCAAATGGTGTCATCACCGTATCCGGAAGCTTTACCAAGGCAAGGGACTGCGAGATTAATGAAGCAGCCTTCGCGCAAGCTGTCCTCGACAGTGAAGAATTCAAAGAGATCCAGAGCAAGATTGATGACTCAGATATGCCTGCGTCGAAGAAGCAGATCTCCGACTCCGCTCCTGTGTTCAAGGCTGCCATCGAGACCAAGCCGGTGGAACTTGTGGTAGGCGATGCCTCCATGGTCACCGCCATTGGGATGAACCTGGATCCCAAATAGGAAAGCGCGCTCGTCGAGTTCCTCCATGAGAATAGGGACATCTTTGCCTGGAATCCTGCCGACATGAAAGGTGTACCTAGGGAACTTGCCGATCACAGCTTAACCATTGATCCAAAATGCAAACAAGTGAAACAACCTCTACAACACTTCGGAGACGAGAAGAGACGCGCCATTGGCAAAGAGATAGCTAGGTTACTTAAGGCTAGATTTATCCGAGAAGTCCTTCACACCCGATGGGTGGCCAATCCTGTACTTGTCCCCAAAAAGGGAACCAAAGAATTAAGAATGTGCGTTGATTACACCGGCTTGAACAAAGCATGTCCCAAAGATCCGTTTGCTTTGCCTCACATTGACCAAGTCATTTACTCAACGGCTGGTTCGGAACTTTTGTGTTTTCTTGATGCATACTCAGGATACCACCAGATCAAGATGAGGAAGTCGGACCAATTGGCCACTTCATTCACTACCCCATACGGCACATTTTGCTATGTTACGATGCCCTTTGGGCTGAAAAACGCAGGAGCTACTACCAATGGACAATGCAACATTGCCTTCATGACCAAATTGGTCGGAACGTTCACGCCTATGTGGACGATAACGCGGTGATGTCTAAGAAGTCAAACGACTTAATCTCCGACTTAAAAGAAACCTTTGATAATCTCTGGAAATACAACATGATGCTTAACCCAAAGAAGTGCGTCTTCGGGGTTCCAGCCGGCAAATTGTTGGGTTTCGTCGTTTCCCAGTGTGGAATCGAGGTCAACCCGGAGAAAATCAAGGCCATCTTAAACATAAACCGTCCGACATGCCTAAAGGACATTCCACGACTAACAAGTTATGTTGCAGCAGTTAGTCGGTTAAATCGACCAACTTGGAGAAGGCCACGCCCTTTGTACAAATTCTTTGAAAGCGAACAAATTCACGTGGAAGGACGAAGCAGATGCAGCATTGAAGCAGCTCAAGGAGATTCTTTCCTCAGCGCCCATCCTTGCAGTGCCCGAGCCTGGAGAGCCCCTGTTAATCTACATGGCGGCAACCAACCGGGTAATCAGCATCGTCGTCGTGGTAGAGCGGAAGGAACCAGGCTATGAGCATGGAGTTCAACGACCAGTTTACTATGTGAGCGAGGTCTTGATGGACTCCAAGCAGCGTTACCCGCACTACCAGAAGATAGCTTATGGAGTATTCCTTGCTTCTCGGAAGCCGAGGCATTTCTTTCAGGAGCACCCAATAACAGTGGTGAGCAAGACTCCACTGCTTGACATTATCAACAACAGCGACGCCACGGGAGAGTTGCAAAGTGGGGCATTGAACTTGCCGCCTTCGAGTTCACCTACAAGAGACGCGACGCTATCAAGTCACAAGCCTTGGCGGATTTTATCGCAGATTGGACGGATGACAGATGTACTCCGTTGACGGAACCAGAGTACTGGGTGATGCACTTTGATGGATCAAATCTGCTCAACGGCTCGGGGGCTGGTGTATTGCTACAGTCACCAACAGGAGACAAGCTACACTACGTTATGCAGATCCACTTCGAGGCTACAAACAACATGGTGGAGTATGAAGCACTCATTCATGGACTACGTGTAGCCAAGGATATTGGCATCAAGCTCATAGTTTGTTGTCGAGATTCCGACTTGGTTGCCCAGCAGGTGGCTTTCACCTGGAACGCGTGGAACCCTATGATGGCGCATATCGAGACGAAGTGGACGAGATAGCTAAGAGATTCTTGGGATACGAAGTCAAGTATGTGCCTAGGGAGCAAAACGAGGCGGCTGATCTGCTATCTAAGCTTGGATCAGGGCACAAACGAATTCCGCCAGGATTTTTCCTAGAGCATCTACGCACACCATCCGTGAAAGGAGCCGACATCGACAACCCGGATAGAGCTGACTCTTTCGTCAACATGGTGGCAAAGGTCCCTCCGGCTTGGACAAAACCGTTCATGGAATATCTCGAACACGGAACTTTTCCCGACGACGAGGTCGAAAGACGGCAAATAGCACGACGAGCAAAGGGTTATACCATAATCAATGGACAAGTCTATAAAAGGAGCACTACTGGTGTATACCTAAAGTGTGTTTCCCGGCTAGAAGGTATGGAAATCCTACGCGAAATCCATCTCGGAGATTGCGGGCATCACGCCGCTCCTTCTACTGGCTGACCGCGAAGGCGGACGCCAACAAGCTGGTTGAGACATGCATGGGATGCCAGTATTATGCCCGACAACCACATGTTCCTGCTGAAGAATTGCGTTAAATACCAATAACTTGGCCGTTCGCAGTCTGGGGGCTAGACATGGTGGGACCGTTACAGACGGCGCCATATGGGTTAACACATCTGCTAGTAGCAGTTGATAAATTCACCAAGTGGATATAAGCTAAACCCATTAGAAATCTTTATGGGGCAACTGCCCTCAGGTTTGTCCGAGATCTGGTGGTGAGATTTGGTCTCCCACATAGCATTATCACCGACAATGGCAGCAACTTGTCACTCGGAGAAGTGGAGGCTTATTGTTGGGAGAAGGGCATCCGACTTGACCTTGCATCTGTGGCACACCCACAATCCAATGATCAGGTTGAGTGAGCCAATGGGTTAATTCTGCAGGGAATCAAGCCACGTCTTGAGGCACCGCTACATAGAGCAGCTGGAGCGTGGGCAGAAGAATTGCCATCTGTGCTGTGGATTTTACGAACTACACCCAACAGATCCACCGGCTATACCCCTTGTTTCATGGTATATGGAGCAGAAGCCATCCTACCTTCCGACATACTTCACGATGCACCAAGAGTTGCCGCCTACGACGAAGATGACGCTGAAGAATCCAGACTCCTAGATGTGGACCTTCTCGAGGAGGAGCGCATTTTGGCATGCCAAAGATCCGCCATCTACCAGCAGAAGCTACGCAGCTACCATAGTCGCCACGTTCGGCGTCGCTCGTTTAAAGAGGGGGATTTGGTGCTCCGACTTAAGCAGAAGAAGTCACACAAATTATCCCTGCCATGGGAAGGACCGTTCATCATAAGCAAGGCGCTACTCAATGGGTCTTACTACCTCGTTGACAATCGTGAGCTGAAGGATAGAACCAACGAGGATCATAAGCATAAGAGACGTGACCCATATGATGACTACCCGGAGCTTGATCGGCCATGGAACATAGCACATCTACGTCCTTTTTACACTTTGCATTTTTTATCTAATTGTGTACCTCTTATATGATCAATGAAATAAATCTCTCTGGTCCACTCATATTTCTGAGTCTTTTACCTCCTTTAGTTTTCATTTTTGGATCATATAAAACCTTTATCCACAAGTTTTGCAATTGCACTTGTGAAAATTCCGCCTACGGGCGTTAGCTTAAGTTTTCTGTTCTACACCTTCTTTGTCGTTTTTATGTGGATTCTGGAGTAGTGACTTTCGGCACTTGTTGTCGGCAATTTTGTGCTGAGGTTATTGACGGTGCCATTGGGCATCATCACCTGAGCGCATGGTTCCGAAAAAGAGTCTTCCGACTCACGAAAAGTCAAGCATAAGAACCAAAGTAATGAATAAGCCAGCACTTGCTTGAAAAATATATACATGCTGGAAAATGGTTCTTAAGTAGCAGGACATACAACATTGTTTTCCGCCTTAAGTTAAATACATAGTTTTTTCCGCATACGCATCAAAGGTGAAACAAATATTACAAGTTGTTTTTCATTCCTTTGGCGCAAGCGACTTGGAAGCAGCGTCATAGGCATCAGGAGAATCACCCTTGAAGTCGGCAGTGCGAAGGGACTCGGAGGAGATTTGGTTTCCGCCATCGATGGTGTTCATCGGCATGAAGACGTTGACGTCGACTAACTCGGCAACTCTGGTATCATAGCTCATGAGTGACGACAAGATGGATTCATGATTAATCGCTTTGCCATCGTCATCTACGCCGGGAATGCCAGAGGTCACCGTGTCGATGTCAGCATCTTCGTAATGGGCCTTCACCATTGACAACACCATCCTTGCACCGGCCCTTGCACATGAATCTTTTCAGCTTGTGATACGCTCGGGGGTTCGACGCAGGATCTCCGAGAACTTCGTCACACGGTCCGATGCCTTGATGTTGATCTAGAGGGTCTTGGCAATCTCTTTGGCTTGCGTGATGGCGGTGTTGATGAAGTTTCCGGCAAGAACCATGCATTCCTTTGCTGGAGGAGGCGACCGGGTTAAACCCATAGAAGATGCAAATTCCGACAAGGAGCACATGAGTTCAAAAATTCAGAATATCTAGACTACAGAAATCCAAGACAGAGAATCGCTTACTGAAGATGCTAGCCTTAGCTTGCCAGAGGGTATCCGCCAAGGAGTCCCGTTCTTGTTGGAGGAGCTTGTACTCCTCATGGTGGCGTTGATTCTGCTCATCGGAAGCTTTCTTCTGATCTCTTAAGACCGAGATCTCCTCCATCAAGCGGTTCATATCCTCGGTGGCGGAGTCCTGCAGGGCTTTCATGGATTATTCATGCATCTTCAGCATGTCCTTCCTCTCCTGCTTAAGGATCTTGTTCTCACTATCCATCTCCTGAATGTGCTTGGATTGCTCGACAATATCCTTAGCCTTCACAATGGTTTCTGCAAGTCAGAGAAATCAAAGTAAACAGTGAGTACTCGGAGAATACACAAGTTCAAAGTTGGAATACGAAAAAGAAAGGAAAAACAGACGCTTGCTCTTGACGATCCGTTCCTTCAAGAAGGAATTTTTACCCTTTTCAGCTTCCAAGTCCGTGCGCATCTTCTGGTACTTGTCGTTGTCCATGCCCCTCCGAGCATTCTCGTTCTGTGGAAAAAAGAAAAAATCAAACGTTGTTTGGTCTGCTTGGAGCATCTAGCCGGAAAATTTCCATCTAGACGCTCGGGGGCTACAGCAAGAGTTTTTAACTTATCAATATGCTTAGTCTTTCCTTAAGCATCTAGTCGGAACTAATTCAGTTCTCGATTAGAAGCTTGGGGGCTATAGTATAAAGTTTTTAACTCGGGTGTATGCTTAGCTTTTCTTTAAGCATCTAGTCGGAACTAATTCAGTTACAACTAGAGGCTTGGGGGCTACAGTATTGAAATTTCTAAACACTGCGTATGCTACTCTTAAATCATCTAGTCAGAATAATTCATTCCACCTATATACTTGGGGGCTATAGTGAGAGGTTTTCTAGCTTAGTCACTCTTAGAGCATCTAGACGCAAAGACCTATGGTTTTCTGTCTACATCCTCGGGGGCTATAGTGGGATACTCATATGAAATGTAAAAAGCAAATAAAACTTACAAGTGCAATGATCTTGAGGTTGGTAGCACTCTCGGCCAGCAACTTTCCAAAGGATACGCTGTTTCCTTGCAAGATCTCTGCTTGTCAGAGGAGCTCCTCTAGACCGCATGTCGGAGATGTCGGCGCTGCACCAGGAACTAGAGTAGTTTTATCCGGTGTAAGTACCGGATAGACTATCTTTGGATACTCTATGTGGCTTTCTTGGGTGCGGAGGTGCCACCTACGGCAGAACTACCAGCTTCCATCACCGCCTTACCGCAACCGATGGCATCCTTAGCCAGAGCTTCAGCCATTGGGTGTGTGGAACTCTCCTACGTTGCCTGCCCGCCGATGACAACAATCTCTATAGAGGCACCCGAGTCCACTTCCATGGCAGAAGGGCCAGATGCCTCCTTAGCTTGTGAGCTTGTCGGAGTGGAGGAGGGCTTGACGCTGGGAGTGACAGGGGCGATGGCGGGAGACGCGTCACGATGCAGCATGTCCTTGATGGTTCTAGAAGCCCCCAATGTTTTGAGGTATTGTTCAAGCTGGTCGTGGCTTTCTTCCTGAAACGTGCAAAATGCATAAGTACAGGAACAAGACAAATAAATAGACAATGTCGGAGAGAAAGAATCTTACACAAGAGGGGGTGCTTTGGCAAAGGGGATCCTAGTAGTCTTTCTTTTCTCTGCCTCCAGGGCGGCGGTAGTCTTCTTGGGGGCTCCACCCTCCGTCTTCTTCTTCTTGCCTACATCGGCAGCGTCAGAGGTGGAGCTCTTCCACTTTCGCGCCAATGGAGCATCATCGTCGGACACGACCGTGAATTCCTTCATCTTTGGATCGTAGATTTGGGTAGCCATGCTATCCTCCTCTAGATCGCTAAGCTATCAAGTGAGAAGTCACCGTGTTAGATGAGATGGCAATTATTAGATGGAAGAACTGGAGTATATGTCATACACAGAAAATAAATAGCTACCTTTGGGCACTTGCCGTCTACGAACATGTCGTAGGTGATGGTGAAGCCACGTCGCTTGTCCTTCACATTGACGATGTCCTTGAGACGGAGCTTCACGGAGTCGCTCGAGAAATTTTCCACGGAGATGCGGAGGCTATCCCTTCTGTCACTGGTATACTCGTGCATCAGCTTCGAGCGGTGCTGCAGAGGTTGGATTCGCCTGATGAACCAGCACATGGCTAGGTCCAAGCCGGTCAAACCCGTCTCTACGAACCACTCTATCCGCCTAATAGCGTGGGAAGCGTCGATGTCAGAGGGAAGGGAGGCCTAGGATCTCCATGTCGGGGCTTCGGCGACGACTCCATCGACGAAGTCCGGGTACGTTACTTCTCGGCCCGCTAGAGGGATATCTGGGCCGTAGAAGTAAGTACGCTGCCAATTCTTGCAGGACTCGTGGCCGACGATGTCGGGGAACCACCGGCCAGGACGGATCTTGAAGCTTATGGTGCTGCAATTTATAACTTCATCCTTGCTGGCTCTGGCTTCGCGTTTGACGGTGAAGAAATACACGAAGATATCTAGCCTAGGCTTAATACCTAAGTAACCCTCGCAGAGCGCCGCGTAATTGCTGAGCGCTAGGATGCTATTGGGAGAGAGATTTTGGGGCTGGACTCGGTAGTGGTTCAAGACGGAAAGGAAGAAGTTAGAGATGGGCAGGGAGACACCGCGTACCAACTGGGCTTTGAGGTACACCTTTTATCCGGCTTGGGAAGAAGGTGTCACCTTGCCGGCCAGCGTCGCCCGCCAGGCGAGCCCCTCCGTTGCGGGGAGGTAACCCTCGACGATCAGTTCCTGGATGTCGTGGTCCGAGATGTCCGAACCGCGCCAATCGCCCATGTGGGAGTCGTTGTCCTCCTCGAGCAGCTCCAGCACCGCTTGATTGTGGTCGCCGCCGGTGGTCTCGACCACCGCGGAGTGGGGATGACCAGGCCCTCTGGGGGCACAACGACAGAGCTTGCCGGCTTCGCCGCGGCTTCGCCCGACGCCGCCATGGAAGGAGTAGAGCTGCTGCTGGCCATTGCGTGAGTTTGGACTGGCGAGAATTGGAGCTAAGGTTTTTCGCGAGGTTGCGCGGAGAGATCGAGGGGGCGCTTGCTGGAGGAAGAAGACGATGCGAGGGGAGAATGAGGTGAAAAATAAAAATTCCACCGCAGTCACTATTTATGATCTCCAACATCAAGATTCGTGTCGCTTGATCGGACGGTTGCCGCGTAGACGACGTGTTCGTGAACATGCGCGGAAATTTCGCCACGTCCTAACCTTCGCCACCAACGGTTCGTATCGCTCGCGCGGGAAAATTGGACATGATTGCATTCTCTGCATGTGTGAGTTACGAGGCGTCGCTGACCTACGTCTACGTCGCCCTAGCTTACATAGGCAGATGAGGCAGCACATCGAAAGATTCTGGCATGGACGGATCCAATCCGGCTACGGAAGAGTACGATGGAAGATTCAGCATTTCTCCTGCTTGCAAGTTGAAGACGGAAGAAACCTTGCATGGTTCTTTGGGAGGACTATAAGATATTGCTTGACGATTTGCTGACATCCATCTAGACGGAGCATTCCACATGAAGAGGCAAGACGGCGCAAGATCTCGGAGTTCTCCGGGGGCTACTATTGGGGATATGCTATATGGGTATCCTCATAGCATGTCTCCTATCCGGATAACCCGGGTGGCCCACAGTTGCTAGCAGGGCCCATGGCCTGCTGGGTGGCCCAGTTAGATGGATCTAGAAGGGAGACCCATGCCGGATAAAGGAAGGCTATGGTGGAGTCACCAGTGTACCCGGAGCCTTGGAGTACAAGACAAGCTAGACTAGTTATAGTCAGTGTAGGAATTTGTAACCTGTCCGACTAGGACTTTTCCCTGTAACCCTAGGACCTGGCGACTATATAAGTCGGGCCTATGGGAGCCTTAAGGGCACAATCTCAGACGATAACTTTGACTTTCTAGTCACCTCACACAGCGAACCAATCACTGTAACTCGGCGTATTGCCGTTATAGTGATTTATAGCAGGAGTAGGATTCCGCCACCATTGTGGGATCTGAACCTGGGTAAGCTGTGTTACCTCGTGTCCGTCAACCGTCCGTCTTCCCTCACGTCTCTAAACACGCACTGTGAGGACCCCTCCATGGCGTACTCGTCGGCGATACCACGACATCATACCAGCAAGCCTAGGTGGCCCACAGTTGGTGGTTAGGCCTATGGAATAACCAGGCGGCCCAATTGCTAATAGGAAGCCGGAGGTCTAGCCAGGAGATGGAAGGCGACGTGCCACCGCCAAAGATGGAAGCCAGAGCCTTGGAGGACACGAAGACTAGTTAGTGTTAGTCTAGGACTCTGTAACCGTATCCGGCTGGGACTCTCCATGTAACCCTAGGTCCTGGCGTCCTTATAAGCCGGCCTACGGGAGCCTTTAGGGCATAAGAACAACAAGTGCATAGCACTACCCGCACATAGCGAACGCCCCAATCCTGTAACTCGGCGTATTGCCATTATAGTGATTTATAGCAGGAGTAGGATCTCGCCACTGTCGTGAGATATGAACCTGGGTAAACTGTGTCACGCCGACCCGAACGCTCTCCGTCTTCCCCCCATGTCTCTAAACTCGCCGTTGGGATACCCGTATGGCGTACGTGTCGACAAAACCACGACAGTTGGCGCAAACCGCGGGCAAGAGGTGCTTATAGCACGGATCCGGGCAGGATCCCTCGCCGTCTTCGAAGACGGACAAATCGCATCTCCAGTGACGCGTCGGCATCGCCATCGCTCTTTATAGCGTGTGGTCGAGTCGGCGGCATCCCGGAGATCTGCTTGGTTTTTCCTCGCTGATAGGCTGATGGATCCGGCAGTCTTCTACATCTACTTGAAGCAAGCATGGGATCGACGTTACATGTCACTCATATATGCAGCTTGTTGTGGACGCAATTGATGACGGTGCTACACGTTAAGAATCTTCGTTGCTGTCGTTCTTGTTTCCGCGGGCAGCTATTTCGACGCGCCGTCCGACTTGATTTCGATTAGTCGGATTGGTTGTTTCTGGTAGCTGAAATTCAGGAGTCACGCATGGATTTGGTCATGGCCGCCAGTCGCAGCCAGGCCCGCAATCAGAACCGCGAGGCGCCTGAGGCAGCACCTGCAACCTGTACCTGTAAAAGAGTTCTAGTACGACAAGGAATCGAAGGCTAATATTTCACCGGATCAGTTTCCAACAAGAACGTGCGATCTGGAGAGGCTATAAGGGAACATACTCACGAGGGTCAAGATTGACTTTGAGTGCTCCTATTTCCTGCCTTAGGAAGAGAGAAGAATTAAAACGGCAAATAATCAAGACTCGTTAGGATCAAGAACACTGTATGCCTGAATCTCTTGGCGGGAAGCTATGTTTTCCGACCGATGGAAGATTGCAGCAATGCATGTGTGCCATGATTCTACTTGGTTTCGTAGCGTGGCTCCGCGTCAGTGTGTTACGCCGATTTTGCGGCTTCACCTCATGGTTAGCTGTCACGGTGAACCCTACCGACTTTATTGTCGTCATGTACAATGATGGGATATGTCTACCGGGGTATACCCAGCAGGACGTTTCCGACCGGCCCAGGAACTGGCAAGTAGGCCTGCAGGACGGCGACTGGATCAAGACCTGGCGTAGATTCAGGCGACTGGAAGCTGAAGGCTCAGGAGAGTAGATAGGCCCAGTCGGATTAGGTTAAACGATTGCCGAAACCTTAACTGATTCGGTTGAGATATGTAAACCCTAGGGGGGTGAGTCTATATAAACCTCCCTAGAGGGCGTGTAGAGGATACGTTCCATCATCCACCCAAGCGACTCGCCGCCTAGCCGCCGAGCTCGCCCCATTGTACTTCCATCATAATACAATCTAGCAGGAGTAGGTCTTTACCCTCCGGGGAGACGAACCTGGGTAAAACCCTGTGTCTCCGCCCTCATCTCGCACCGCAGATGGCTGGCCGCCCTTGCCCCATGTTCTACTACTCGCTGCCGATTGCAGCATCTGCCGTGGTCATTTCCACGATAGTGGCGCCCACCGTGGGGCCTGGCCGGTCTAGCCGGTGTGCTGCGGCGAGATCCAATCTGCCCATCAACGAGTCGGTCGCCACCGGCCACATGATAGCGACGAGATGCTCCAGATCTTGCCGAGCAGCTACGTCCCGGCGGCGCGACCCGTCACGCATAGCATGATCTTGCCAGTCGGCGCGATCAGCCTCTTCGTCGGCCTCACTGACATCATCGTCTCGGAGGACTCGGCTCGCATCCGCGATTCGCCGCCATGCGACCGGCTCTCCGAGATCCAGGTCCGCACGATCCACCGCCTCGCCTCCGAGTACAACTCGGCCCGCAGCGACGTGGCCGAAACCACCGCAGCCGCGGAAGACGCGGCCCTCAACGACGACGCCGACTCGGCGACCCCGGCGTCACTCGCCGGATCCATCATCGCGGCTTCACCCGCGGGCTCCATCACCCAGGTCTCCAACGTTGGAGACTTCGAGGATCCCTCCATCCTTGGGATCTTCGACTTCGACTCCGGATCGGAAAACTCCGCCGATCTCCGGGACGGGACCGGTCGCCACGCCGCGACCTACATGGCGACTGGCACCGACCCGCCGGAGGATCCCTTCTCCACCCCGATCCCTCCCAACGCAACGGTAACGGAGGTCGAGGAACTCCGCTGCTGGCGGAAGCGATCCGCAAGGAGCAAGCCGAGCGAAAAATTTCGCCGAAAGGTGTGACGCCAGAGCTGTCACGGTACCACCAGCGAATCAGGTCGCGCTGAACCCCACCATCCAGGGCGCTTTGAACTTCGACGAGAACGACCACGCAGCGTGGCCGAGCGCGATCGCAAGAACGCGCCACCGGAGGAAGCACCGCCCCACCGGTCGATGGCGAATGGCGCCCACCTCCACCCAACCAAGACCCCGAGGACCAGCATGATCGTGGTCTCCTCACGGGAGCGAGACACGAACGGCCTACCACTGTTCTCCACTCCGATGGACAACCTCGTGGCGGGCCGAGCAGCGGCTGACAACATCACGACCACCGGCGGCAGCGCCCTACAGATCCAGTATGTCAAGGCCCTGCTCGCAAAGGCGGTCGAGCAACAAAACGCAGGCGTCGACTGACAGAGCCGGATGTACTCGCGTTCATCGGGCAGCAGAGCGGCCTCAAGCGGCCATCCATTGGCGGCAAACACCCTCTACTACCCGCCACCCGAATCACTGCAGCTCCAACACCGACCCGCGAATGCGGCACTCTCCACCAACGACCCTAGGCCAGCGACCAACTTCGTCGCTGCCAACGGTCAGCCCGTCGACGCCCGCAGCCACATAATCAACAACCAGAGCTGGCGTGCACGCTAGCCCGACGACCTGCAACATACCCTAACCAATCGTCGCGACGGTGAGCCGATGGGGTCGCTAAGCCGACTCGGGCCCCGATGCTTTGGACCGATGATCCGAGGCGGAAAATACCCGGCGAACTTCAAAGCGCCGAAGGAAATAGAGTAGTACGACCCTTCGTACAACCCCTCCGTGTGGTTGGATACCTACCTCATGGCGATGGGGATCTCCGGCCACACCGACCTGCTAGCCGCCCGCTACCTCCCCGTGATGATGGAGGGAGCGTGCAGGCATTGGATCAACACTCTCCCCCCAGATAGCATCGACTCCTGGGAAGAGATGCGCGATGCCTTCGTCAGGCACTTCGAGGGTTCATACACCCGCGTCACCACCATCGAGGACCTGGAAAGATGCTTCCAGGGACCCCGCGAGTCGACCCGCAGCTGGGTCCAATGGTGGCAAGAACTATGGTACAACGCGGTCGTCATCCACCCGGACACCGCGATCCACTTCTTCAAGACCTCGTGCCGCTACGAGCCCTTGGTCGCCAAGCTCAAACGAGCATACCTCACACTCGACAACATATCGGACCTCTTTGAGATCGCCAAAAGATACACGGAGGAAGACCCAAATCAGGAAACCGACGACGAGTCGGGAGGTCAACGCCGCACGAATGGCAACGACAACGAACGACGGTCCGACCTACGCTACAACAACACTCGCCTCACCGGAAAGTGCCGCAGTGATGGGCGAGTCGACTTCGTCGCCAACGCTGGGCACGCGCAGCGAGAGCCCAAGAGCTTCCGCCGCGACGGTGGCAACTACAAGGCGAAACCAAGGTTCGACCCCGCGGCCCTCCTTAACCAACCTTCACAGCAGGGAAGGGAAGCTTGCCACGCACACGACCACCGACTGCCACTCTCTCAAGGAGATCGAGAAGGCACGGCGAGCGCGAGAGGACCCCGACAACAACCCTCCAAACGGCGAAAAGTTCGGTAGCGTGGCCGGCTCGCTCCACACCTTCACAGGCTTCAACACGAAGCGTGAGAAGACGGTCATCGCCCGCGCTGTCGCCGTCAACGCGGTGGCCCAGGTGGACATTCCCCAGTTCCTCAACTGGTCGGAGCAACCAATCACTTGGAGCCGCCAGGACCACTCGCCACGCATAGAGTACCCAGGCATTGATAGTCAAGCCCAAGGTGGGGGACTAATGGCTCCCCAAGACATTGATGGACGGCGGCAGCTCCATCAATATCCTGTACCTGGACACCTTCAGGCGACTGTGGCTCCCGCAGTCGATGGTCGAGACGACCTACACCACGTTCCATGGCAACGTCCCCGGTCGGAAGGCGTACCCGATAGGCAAGGTCACGCTTCCAGTCACCTTCGGCACACCGGCAAACTTCGGCACCGAGCGGATCGTCTTCGAGCTGGTGCCCTTCGATAGCCCCTACCACTGCGTCTTGGGGCGCCAGGCATTCGCTAAGTTCATGGCAGCGCCCCATTACGCGTACAACGCGATGAAGCTCCCCGGGCCGCGCGGCGTCATCACCATCCATGGCGACCCCGACATGGCCACCGAGTGCGAGGCCAAAGGAGCCGAACTCGCCGACGCTGTCATCGCGGCAGAGGCCAACCACGCCGACGAGCTCGCCAAGTACGCGAGCGGGGTCAACAACGACGACCCCACCATACTCAAGAAGCCCAACTCGTAGGGCGGCAACACCTCAGCCTTCGAGGCAACAACACACACCCGCACCGTCGAGCTGGTCCCAGGCGACTCCAGCCAGACGGTGACGATCGGTACGGGCATGAGCCCAGCATAGGAAGGCGCGCTCATCGAGTTCCTCTGTGAGAATAGGGACATCTTCGCATGGAAGCCCTCTGACATGCCTGGTGTCCCTAGGGAACTCGCTGAGCACAAACTCAACGCCGACCCCAAAGTGTGACATGTTAAGCAGTCGCTGCGGCCCTTCAATGAAGAGCGTCGCTGAGCCATCGCCGAGGAGGTGCAACGTCTACTCGCCGCAGGCTTCATTCGGCCCATAAAATACTCCAAGTGGTTGGCAAACCCAGTCCTGGTCGAGAAGAAAAATGGGACCTGGAGGATGTGTATCGATTACACAAATTTAAACAGCGCCTGCCCGAAGGAGCAATTCGTCCTCCCGCGGATCGACCAAATAATCGATTCCACCGCGGGCTCGGAGTCGCTATGCTTCCTCGACGCCTACTCTGGGTACAACCAGATCAAAATGGCTGTCGAGGACGAAGAAAAGAGGGCGCTCATCACGCCATTCGGAGCCTTCTGCTACACCGCCATGACCTTCGGCCTCAAGAACACCGGGACAACCTACCAGCGGTGCATGCAGGAGTGCCTTGCGAGTCAAATCGGCTGCAATATCCACGTCTACATCGACCACGTGGTAGTGAAGTCCGCTCGCCAGAGCGACCTACTCACCGACCTGGCGGAAACATTCGCCAACCTGCGGAAATACAAGATAAAGCTAAACCCAGGAAAGTGCACCTTCGGTGTATCAGCAGGGCAACTATTGGGATACGTAGTCTCCAAGCGCGGGATCGAGGCGAACCCCACCAATATCGACACGATCGCTCGACTCGGCAAACCCGAGTGCCTGCGCGACGTCCAGAAGCTGGCCGGGCGAGTCGTAGCTCTCAGTCGCTTCATCCCCCGATTGGGCGAAAAGGCGATGACCTTATACCGCCTGATGCACAAGAACCCCACATTCCAGTGGGACAAGGAGGCGGACGACGCGCTCCGCGACCTCAAGAAGGTGCTACTCGCAGCACCGCTACTCGCCGCCCCCGTTGACAAGGAACCCATGCTGGTCTAAGTCGCAGCTTCCGAGCGCGTCGTCAGCGCCGTCATGGTCGTCGAGCGGCCAGAAGAAGGAAAGGAGCGCCCAGTACAGCGACCGGTGTACTATATCAGCGAGGTCCTCACCGAGTCACGCCAGCGATACCCGCAATACCAGAAACTGGTATACGCGGTCTTCAGAGCACAACGGCGACTGCCGCACTACTTCCAGGAGCACCCGGTCACGGTCATCTCCTCAGCACCGTTGCAGGACATAATCCGCAACCGCGAGGCGACCGGGCGAGTCGCCAAGTGGGCCATAGAAATCAGCGTCCACAACATCAAGTATGAGCCACGCAAAGCGATCAAGTCGCAGGCTCTCGCGGACTTCATCACCAACTGGGAAGAGGCCCAGTAGCCGGAAAAGCTGTCGTACCTCCACTATTGGAGTTTGCACTTCGACGGCTCCAAGAACGCAGACGGCGCAGGGGCAGGGATCGTGCTGACTTCCCCGAAGGGCGACAAGCTCCGCTACGTCCTCTGCCTCGACTTCACCCCCTACACCAACAACATGGCCGAGTACGAGGCACTACTCCACGGCATGCCAGCCGCCAAGGAGCTGAATGTCAACTGCCTATGCTGCTATGGAGACTCCTACCTCGTCGCTGGGCAAGTCGCCGGCACCTGCGACGCTGTCTCCCCCACCATGGAGGCATACCGCCAAGCAGTGGACAAGCTAGGCGGACACTTCGCAGGCTATTCCGTCGAGTGGATCGACAGGCGGAAAAACGAGCAGGCCGACGCACTCTTTCGTATCGGCTCGGCTCGACTCGCACCACCCACCGGCGTCTTCCTCGACACCATCACCAAGCCTTCCGTCTCTCCCCCAAGGGAGATCGACATCGGCGTCCCGCTGCAACTAGAGGCAGCCCTGGTCGCACTCATCGCCGAGCCAGAAGACTGGACTACGCCGTACATTGCCTACCTAGAGGGTGGCACCTTACCAGCAGACGCAACAGACGCCCGGATGATAGAGCGTCGCTGCAAATCCTTCGTCATCATCGACGGCGAGCTCCACAAGCGCAGCGTGACCGGCGTGTTCCAACGTTGCGTCCAACCTGCTGAAGGACACAAAATCCTCCACGACATCCACTCCGGCGACTGCGGCCACCAAGCCGGCGCCCGCTCTCTGGTCGCAAAGGATATGCGACACGGTTTCTACTGGCCCACCGCACACGCAGACGCTGTCGACATTGTCCAGTGGTGCACCGGGTGCCAGAAGTACGCCAACCAGACCCACGTGCCGAGCTCGGCGCTCAAGACAATCCCCATCACTTGGCCGTTCGCCGTGTGGGTATGGACATCGTAGGCCCCTTCAAAAAGGCCCCCTCTGGCTTCACCCACCTCCTGGTCACGGTCGACAAATTCACAAAGTGGGTGGAGGCCAAGCCAGTCCAGAAATGCGACGGGAAGACCGCCACCAAGTTCCTACGCGAGCTCATATATCGCTACGGGTTCCCAAACAGCATCATCACGGACAACGGCACCAACTTCGCCAAAGGAGCCATGTCCGAGTTCTGCGAAGAGCACCACATCTGACTCGACCTTGCCTCAGTCGCCCACCCGGAGTCCAACGGCCAGGCGGAACGGGCCAACCAGAGCATCCTCCATGGCCTGAAGCCATGGCTCCAAGTACCACTCGAGCGCACCGCCGGGTGCTGGGTCGAGGAGCTACCCTCCGTCATCTGGGGCATCCGCACCTCTGTCAACAGGTCGACAGGGTTCACCCCCTTCTTCATGGTATACGGCGCCGAGACAGTCATGCCCACTGACCTAGAGCACGACTCGCCAAGGGTTGTCCACTACATGGAGGCTGCAAACGAACTTGCACGCCAGGACGGAGTCGATCAACTCGACGAGGTACGCGACCTAGCTCGCTCCCGCACTACCATCTACCAGCAAGGACTCCATCGCTACCATAGCCGGCGAGTGAGGACTCGCACTTTCCAGGAAGGCGACCTGGTGCTTTGCCTCATCCAGGACAAGAAGGGCATGCACAAGCTCTCCCCCCCCTGGGAGGGACCATTCGCCATCGGGCGAGTACTCGGCAACGACGCCTACTACCTCACCGACGTCCGCTGAGACGGGAAACTCGACGTCAAGCGACCGTGGAATGTAAACCTCCTACGGAAGTTCTACTCCTAGAACTCCACACATGTACCCTCCACTAGCTATGAAATAAAACATATTGGTTACCTCAAATTGCGTCTACTCTCCGTGTCTTGTGCCACTCGCACTTGTAATAACAGCGTCAAGCTAACCGCAGAAGTCAACCTATGGTACAGCGATCGGCACGGCCAAGTAGTGCGTTACGAGGGCACTGGGTTACCCCAGGACTCGTAACGTCCACGAAAAACGCCTACCCGGAGCCCCATTGGAGTCGCCTAGCTCGATTGGCTTAACTAGCCAAGACAACTGCATTCGCTCCTCACAGCGACCATGATCCTCCGCATCCTCGACACAGCGACTCGAATGGCCAAGTACCACGCTCGGGGACTGGCGACCAGTTAAGCACGAGCGACTAGGGAAAAACGCCAAGTACGAGAGCGTGCAGGAGTGATGCTCTCACTCTAACGCGCCCAGTCCTCACCCACCCTAGATCTACGACTAGAACCACCAAGTACCACGCTCGGGGACTCGTCTACACGACCTCGTTCGCGCAAGGGAAAACGGTCAAGTAAAGAGCACTCATGATGGCTTTCCAAGCCCGGGCGAGTCGACCTCAAATAACAAAACAACTGACAAAACGTTCAAAACCACAAACACATAACAAACGAGGTAAACCCCATAAAAAGGGCGGACGCGCTCGGGGACTCGTCCAATCAGAAATTGAAATCGCACGACAATTCACAAAATAACGCGAAATTCCATTACAGCAGAACAAAGTCGTTACAAAATACAAGTTGAGCCCAATGGCCAAGTTACTACTAACGCCCCAGGGCACAATGTTTCTATTCCGCAGGCTTCGACGTCGACTCGCCGCCACCCTTGCGGTTGCGAATGAAGGGAGTGTACGGGTTCGACGAGTACGTTGTCAAATCACCCGCCATTGCCGCACAGAAGGATTGCTCGACCTTGAAGTCCCAGTGCGGAGGCTCGGGATCATTGGGCGCGACAGTCGTCTGCTGATAAGGGAGGAGGTCGCCCATCGCCCAGACGCGATCGGAGTATACCGCGGCCCGGTCCGCCAGCTTCAGCACCTCGGCAATCTCCACCGAGCCCGTCGACGAGGGGTAGCCACTCGTCACGTCGTCAAGGTCGAAGTCCTCCGGGAAGTGGGCAAGCCCAAGGCTAAGCGCTATTGCCGCCCCGCGCCGGAATGCCGACCGCGTCATGAACTCGACGACTGACGGCGCCTTCTCCAGATACCGCCACACTTCGAAGAGATCGCTGGGAATCACTTCCGTGGGCGACATCTCTTGAAGATACGCTCGAATGCAAGCTGCAGACAACGTGGCCGAGTCGACCAAAGTGGGCACACACTGCCGCGCGTCATACGACTGCGCCTCTTCCGAACTGTCGATAATCTGACCTGCGGACAGGGGTCGGCAGTAAGTACAACGACGATTTCACAAAGTAGCTACTACAGGCAGAGGCAGGAAAACTTACCAATCAAAGGACGGCAGAGGCCCGTGATGAAGCTTTGAAGAGAGGAGAAGTCGTCTTGTATCCCAGCAAAGAGGGTGTCAGAGACCTTACGCTCTTCAGCGGCAGCCGTAACAGCAGCCCTGGCCCGCCCATCCGCTGAACTCGCCTCCGCCTTCGCTTCCTTAAGCTCGCGCTCAAGGTCGGCGACCCGCTTCTCAGCCAAACTCAATGCAGATTGAGCTGCCGTCCGTTCATTCGCCGGAACAAGGCCCTGGCGGACCTCTTCTACCTTCGCATCGATCGCCTGGAGTCCCTTGTTTGCCTCTTGGACGGCAACAAGTTCCTTCTCCGCGCGACACTTCGCAACAAGCCGGTCGGCTGATTCACGCTGCAAGCCCTGTGCACAAATCAAATAGTTAACAACAACGAAATCCTAAGTGCCCACCCGCTGAAATTCAGCGACTGGACACTCAGGGACTGGGTGCTACAAATAAAAACAAACACCAAAAGAATCTGACCACTGAAATTTAGTGGCCCGATCCTCGGGGACTGGACATACCTGGATGGCTGCGCCCAGCATGCCATGGAGCTGTAGCGCATCCACAGATGCGAGAAGAGCCGGAGTGTGCCTGCGACGCTGCTTGACCTACATTTCGGCGGCCCCAGGTACGCAGGTCGATGGCGTTGTACCACTCACTATAGCCGCTTTGGCCATGAAGCGGGGGAAGGTCGCGGTGGACGCTCCGGCACCAAGAGAAGCCGGCTCGGCCATCCCAGGCGAGGAAACATCCTCCTTGCTCTTCAAGGCCGCCTCCGTCGCAGGACCACTCGGAGCAACCATCGTGTCGTCAGACACCGTGACAACATCATCGCCCTTGGCCTTCTTGGCACTGTCTGTGAGGGCAGCGACCTCGTCAGCTTTCCTCTTCCGTGAGGGGTCCTCCTCGGCGACGACTGGCGGCACCTTGGCCACGGACGGGTGGCCTATCTTTTTAACCCCAGTCCTTCAAATTGAATACATGAGAAAAATGGTCCGACTATAATGAAAAGCAAGGCAGGTGAACAAAACTTACTTGGCGAATGGTATGAACCGCAGCCCCGTGCGGATGTTGGCCGGCTTCTCCAGTTCGGGGCCCAGTTTCCGACTGAGTCCCATCTCCAAAACATCATGCGCCCAAGACACGGAAGGCCTCTTCGACGACGATTCCGGGACAGGAGCCTCCGAAACGACTTCGGCAGGAGCTCTACTGGGAGGCGAAGCTGCTGCGGCTGGAGCAACCCCCAACCCAGAGAATGGGGCGAATAGGGGGGGAAGCAAGGCCAGAGGTACCTCACTCAGGGCGGCAGTGGCATCCGCTGCTGCTGTCGTCTGAGGCACTTCATCCCTGGCCGAGCTGGTGGCGTCGGAACTACTCGCCGAACGAGGCGGAGATGCCTGTTTCGCCGGCTTCGTTTTCCTCTTTCGTGGAGCCTTTACTTCCTTCTTCTTCTTCTTTTTCAACGGTGTAGCTTCACGACACGAGGTGTGCTCGGGAAGCTCGTCATCGTCGTCGTCGTGACGTTCGAGGCTTCTACTCGCCTCGAGCTCGCGCTGATGTTGCCCGCGAGTCTTGCGAACCATCGGGGCGGCCTCTTCCCTGTGCTCGTCATCATCATCGTCGTCATCACTTGTGTCGCTCCCGATGCCGCCCTTGGCAGGAGGCGAATCACCCTCTTCCTGGACGGACGAGCTCGAGTTCTCGTCGTCCACGGGTGGGAGCCACCCTTCCACCACTTGAAATAACTGCAGTAGGCACGAGACAATATCAATATAACCATGACAACATCAACTGCGACTGCGAATGAAAGTGAAAACAGCGACTTATTGTCGGAGCTGGATGCTTCGCGGTGTAAGGGGCGACCCTAGCCTTCGTGTCCAGGTATGCTGCCTGGGTGATCTTCTTCAACGCCAGAACATAGTCTTCGAGTTTCCACTCAGCAAGGCAGGACTTCGTCGAGTCTTCCCTGCCCGTGTACTCGTACATATAATGGTCGCGGCAGGCCAGGGGAACAAGTTGCCACCCGAGCCAACAGTTATACAAGTTGATGGTTTGAAGGCCCTTCTTCTTCAGGCCGCGGATGGTTTGAAGCATCTCGTCCACGACCATCCGCTGGTCTACTGGGAGCTTGCCAACCTGGAGTCGGCGCGGCTCGGGCCGGTCGGTGGAGTACCTTGGGATCGCTACTTCGTCGTCTGGAGTTGCCTCGGTGATGTAGAACCAGGAATTCTTCCACTCGCTTGCCGCCTTGGCAGGCAGCATCAGGTTGAAGAAGGAGGCCTTCGACTTCAACTGGAACGTCAGGCCACCCGCCGCCAGCATTGGGCCGCCTGATTCTTCACGACTGATCCTCCCGTGGAACAGATCTTGCCACAGGGGGAAGTAGGGCCTGCAGCCCAGGTAGCACTCATGAACGCCAGAAAATGGCGAGCTGCTCGATCTTGGCGGGCCCAGTCCGGCCGGATCTCGCAGAAGGCGCAGGTTACCGGAAGAAGAGAGACGTGGGGAACCCCAACCCCCGTTCCAGATGGCTAGTGAAGCAAACAAACTCTCCCTCGCGCGGATCCGGAGTCACCTCTCCGGCCACGGGGATGGGCCACCTGCCGGCGCGCAGGATCCCGGCCTCCTCAAAGGATGCCAGTAGTGCCCTGGTGCACTTGGACCTGCCCCATGGTTCGGTGGAGGGGGCCATTGGCTGAGAGGTTCGCGGAGGTCGGAGGTTTCTGGATCGATCGGATCGTGATGCGGAGGAAAACGGAGGTGGGGGAAATCGGAGGAAAGATGAAGGATTGTCTTCCCGATCGCCTGCCATTTCCCTTATATAGCGGTTGCTACCCGCCAATTTCGGGAGCCGTTACTACGTGGTGATTACGCCAAAAGTTACCGTTGGATTACCCTAGTGGCTAGTTTGACCTCATCTAATGGTCCAACTTCATCCATTCGACTCGCCGACCCGATCACTACAACAGTGATTGAGCATTTCGCCGAAACGTTCGCCGAGCAGCGACCCGACTGACCGCTGTCATTGCGCCTAGAATAACTGGTTTTTCCTTTATTCAGGAGTCCGCCGCCAATTCGACTGGGCGTCCGCATTGGACCCGTACACTCCGACTTCCAATGAACGCCTGCGACCAATCAACGACGGCCTCGGGGACTACTGATGGGGATATGCCTACCGGGGTATACCCAGCAGGACGTTTCCGACCGGCCCAGGAACTAGCGAGTGGGCCTGCAGGATGACGAATGGATCAAGACCTGGCGTAGATTCAGGCGACTGGAAGCTGAAGGCCCAGGAGAGTAGATAGGCCCAGTCGGATTAGGTTAAACGATTGCCGAAACCTTAACTGATTCGGTTGAGATATGTAAACCCTAGGGGGGTGAGTCTATATAGACCTCCCTAGAGGGCGTGTAGAGGATACGTTCCATCATCCACCCAAGCGACTCGCCGCCTAGCCGCCGAGCTCGCCTCATTGTACTTCCATCATAATACGATCTAGCAGGAGTAGGTCTTTACCCTCGGGGGGCCGAACCTGGATAAAAGCCTGTGTCTCCGCCCTCATCTCGCACCGCAGATGGCTGGCCGCCCTTGCCCCATGTTCTACTACTCGCTGCCGATTGCAGCATCTGCCGTGGTCATTCCCACGACATACAACATCAACTTGGCAATGAAAGGACTTCATTTTTATTCTGGACAAATTCGTCTTTGCCACGAATAACACCGACTTCGCTCAAACAGCTAAGTATTTATTTATATTTATTATTTTAATTGTTTACGATCATGAGATTAAGATTGGTTCACTCATATTCTGAGTCTTTTACCTCTTTCATTTTTTATCATATCTTTTTCATGATTTGCCTTGCGCTCGTGAGTATAAACTTTTCACTAGTTTTGACCGTTTAAGGCCCTAGTATCATATAAAAACCCGCCTTCGGGTGTTAGCTTAAGTTATCTGGATACACGTTTTCTGTTGTTTTTATGTGCATTCCAGAGTAGTGACTTTTCGGAACTTAAAGCCGGCGTTTTGGCCTTGGATTCTGGACGGTGCCATTAGGCATCATCACCTAAGGACATGGTTCTGTGCTGCGATTCTTCCGTCTCACGAAAGGTCAAGCATAAAAACCAGAATAATGGATAAGCCAGCACTTGCTTATTTTTTTTTACATAAACTGTTCAAAATTAGTTGAGTTTTTCCCTCCTAAACAGTTTTATGTGTCCATCTGCTGCATTGTTTCAGCTTTAAATCATTTGTTTAAAGGCCATGTTTGTTCCGCCTTACATTTTTTTGTTGGACATGATTAAAGGAAAAATTTAATATATTTGTATTTTTATGTTTATGTTTCAGGTACGTAACGCTTGGACATTGTCGCTTTCCTTTGATTAAGGTGTTTTAAGCCGGATTTTCACTATGCTTGACACCTGGGGGGCTGCAATTGCAATTGTTGACCAAGATTTGAGCCGCCTTTGAGAATGTCGGATCGACTCTTGGGGGCTTGGCATCTCGAATTTAAGAGCTTTGTCCCGCCTTGCGTCCAAGCCGGAACTAACCTCGGGGGCTACAGTACGATGATCTCCGAGACATGGTTTAGTTCTCTTTGAGCATCAAGCCGGAAAATTCATGTGAATTTCACCTTGACGCTCGGGGGCTACACCGATGCTGAATTTTTTGTGAAGTTTATCTCTGGAGCACCAAGCCGAAATTACTTCCGACTTGGCGCTCGGAGGCTACACTATTCACATTTTCCCTAAAGCTACTCTGAGAGCACCAAGTCGAATTTCTTTTGAAACTCCGACTTAGCGCTCGGGGGCTACAATAGTTTGATGTACAATTATGCATGTTATTTTGAGCATCGAGCCACCTTTGACGAAGCCAACTCAATGCTCGGGGACTACATATGGTTATGTCAACAAAACTTTCAAAGACGGTGAAGAATCCGGCTAGCGAAACCCGGGGGATCGACATCAACTTTCCCTTCACGGAAATTTCCTGGGTTACACGGCTCGATGGCCTAAACGTTCGTGATATGAGAGGCTCTAAGACCTTAATTCGGCAAGTTCTTATGTCTGTGACTTTGCTGGCTCTAAGTCGGCAGTTTGGCAGCCTTTACGACCATGGCCCAGTAGCTGTGATTTTTTCCGGCTTGCATACCATCCCGCATGGATGATGATACCAAAGACGTTCCTAGAGCTTGGAAGAATCTCTAACGATTCGTTAGAGTTCTCCGCCTTGGATTCTTTCGCAGAAGCATACAAGCAACTCTCTAGCTAGGCTTAGATGGATGAGAATATGATATGGGAGCTCTCCAAGATTCTTCGCGAAACACGCCTACAAATTGAAGACAACGTGATACTTACGCTCAAAGCTAGACGGAGCAATGTGAGGATCTTGAAGAACTCCGGGGCTACTGTTGTGGATATGCCAAATAGGTATACTTACGGCATAGTCTCATACCGTCAAGCCCAGGTGGCCCACAGTTGGTGGTTAGGCCTATGGCATAACCGACGGCCCAGTTGCTGATAGGAAGCCGGAGGTCTAGCATGGAGATGGAAGGCTACATGCCACCGCCATAGATGGAAGCCGGAGCCTTGGAGGACACGAAGACTAGTTAGTGTTAGTCTAGGACTCTGTAACCGTATCCGGCTGGGACTCTCCATGTAACCCTAGGTCCTGGCGTCCTTATAAGCCGGCCTACGAGAGCCTTTAGGGCATAAGAACATCAAGTGCATAGCACTACCCGCACACAGCAAACCCCCCAATCATGTAACTCGGTGTATTGCCATTATAGTGATTTATAGCAGGAGTAGGATCTCTCCACCGTCGTGAGATCTGAACCTGGGTAAACTGTGTCACGCTGACCCGGACGCTCTCCGTCTTCCACCCACGTCTCTAAAATCGCTATTGGGATACCCCTATGGCGTACGTGTCGATAAAACCACGACAGCAGGGCGACAACCAGGGCGGTCGCACCCCACTAGGCGTGGGCTAGGGTTAGCCGCGTGGCCAGGGGGTGTGGACCCCTAGTGGCTCCCCTCCGTCTTGTATTCTGGCTCCATGTTCCCCACGGTAAAATATGGACTTTAGCTTTTGTCCCGTCCAATTCCGAGAATATTGATTTTCTGGCTTTTTTGGAACCAAAAACAGAAGAAAACAGGAAACTCGCACTATGGCATATTGTTAATAGGTTAGTCGAGAAAAACATATAAAAACACCTCAAAGTGTAGAAAAAGCAAAGCAAAGTAGATACTAAGCAAGCATGGAACATCAAAAATTATAGATACGTTTTCAACGTATCATTGTCTCAATGATCAAATCGGACGCAACGTCCATGTAAACGTAGATGACATAGCAATTATGTCCAAAAAGAATGGAACTTTAATTTCTGACTTGGAGGAAACATTTGCTAGCCAACAAAAATTTAATATGATGCTAAATCCGAAGAAGTGTTTCTTTGTAATTCCAGGCGTAAAATTTTTAGGTTTCATCGTCTCTGAGCGACGCATAGAGGTGAACTGGGACAAAATCAAGGCTATAATCAACATCACCAGGCCGACTCACCTGAAGGACGTAGAAAGTCTCACTGGTTGCATCGCAGTAGTGAGTCGGTTCGTCTGCCGGCTCAGAGAAAGAGCCGCACCTTTATACAAACTCTGCAAGAAAACCAACAAATTTGTCTGGACCCAGGAAGCTGCTACTACCCTACAAAGTTTGAAAGACCTAAATTCAAACCCACCAGTTCTTGCAGCGCCAGAACCTCAGGAGTCTATGTTACTTCACATTGCAGCGACCAACAAGGTCATAAGTGTGGCAACAATAGTGGAGCGCGAGGAAGAAGGTCACGAGCATAAGGTGCAGTGTCCAACTTATTACCTGAGTGTAGTTCTGACAGAGTCGAAACAACGGTATCCACACCATCAAAAGCTAGTCTATGGAGTGTTCTTCGCATCTAGAAAGCTACGACACTACTTTCAAGAGCACCAGATCATAGTGGTGAGTACTGCTCCCCTGCGAGATATAATCAATAATCGCGATGCCACAGGACGTGTCGCAGAGTAGGGAATAGAGCTTGCAGCTTTTGATATTGAGTACAAGCCGTATACAACAATCAAGTCCTAAATACTTGCCGATTTCGTTGTCGATTGGACAGAGACGGCAAAAAATACATGTCCTCCAGACTCGGAATTTTGGACCCTTCATTTTTATGGATCTAAAGAATGAGGATGCTCGAGGGCTAGCGTGGTGCTCAAATCACCCCAGGGAATGAGTTATTCTATGTGTTACGAATACACTTCATAGCGACCAATAATATTGCCGAGTATGAAGCATTGTTACATGGAATACGCATGGCCAAAAACATTGGCGTAACAAGACTCATGTGTTATGGAAACTCGCATTTAGTTGCTCAGCAAGTACTCGACATCTGCAATGCAAACAAGCACGTGGCAGCCTACAAAGCTATTGTAGATGTATTATCTAAATCGTTTGAGGGTTTTGAGGTTCAACACATCCCTCAAGAAGAAAATGAGGAAGCAGAGGCTTTATCAAGGATAGGCTCTACGCAGAAGAAAGTACCTGATGGTGCTTTTTTAGAGCATTTAAGGGTCCCCTCCATAACCGGAGTTGATGAGGACTATCCGAAGAAATCCGACTCACCTTTAATAGAAGTTCTTGCTGTAATTCCAAGCTGGACAAAACCCTATCTGGATTTCCTAATAGACAGAAAATTATCCGAAGATGAAGTCCAGAGCTAGCAGAACGTCCGACAAGCGAAAGCCTACACAATAATAAATGATGAGCTCTATAAGCCGAGTGTTTCTGGGGGTTTTTAGCGATGTATTTCTCCGGAAGAAGGAGTGAAAATAATACGAGAAATACATGAAGGCGAGTGTGGTCACCATGCTACAGCCAGACCCTTAGTGGAAAAAGCTTTTAGACATGGATTCTTTTGGCTTACAACTAAGGCGGATACAGATAAACTGGTCAAAACGTGCAAAGGCTGCCAAAAGTACGCCCTTCAGGCACATGTTCCGGCTGATCAACTGCGAACAATCTCTATTACATGGCCATTTGCGGTCTGGGGGCTTGATATGGTAGTGCCGTTTCACACGGCAAAATCTGGATTTACTCACCTACTAGTGATGGTGGATAAATTTACAAAGTGGATTGAGTCTAAACCCGTAATAAGTTGTGATGGAGCCACAGCCAGGAAGTTCGTCGAGGACGTGATCATCCGATTCGGATATCCGCAGAGTATAATTACTGACAACGGGAGCAATTTTTCCATGGGGGAACTTTCCGAATTCTGCAAAGAACAAGGGATCCGACTCGATATTGCATCAGTCGTGCATCCATAAGCTAATGGACAAGTAGAAAGAACTAACGGTCTTATTTTACAAGCACTCCAACCTCGTCTCGAGGCACCACTTCGTCGTGTCGCGAGGGCTTGGGCGGAAGAATTACCGTATGTGATATGGAGCTTACATACAACTCCTAACAGATCAACCGAATACACTCCTTTCTTCTTGGTCTACGATGCAGAAGCAGTTCTTCGAAGTGATCTAATTCATCAGTCTCCTAGAGTCAAAGCGTATATCAAAGAAGATGCAGAAGTTTCTCGACAAGATGATCTCGATATAATTGAACAAGTTTGCGCTGTTGCTGAGCAGAGATATACATCATATCAGCAGAAGTTACGCAAGTATTATAGTCAGAGAGTACAAAACCGTTCTTTCAGAAAGGGCGATTTGGTTCTTTAGCTTGTGCATAAAAGAAAGCACAAACTTTCCCTGATTTGGGAAGGACCTTTTATAATCTGCAGAGGTCTGCATAATGGGTTGTATTATTTAACCAATATGAGACCATTCAAGGAAAAAACAGATACTCAGAAGAGAAAGAGAGCTGGCAGTAGTACAAACCCGGATGAGATAGACCGTCCATGGAATATTGCACAGCTACGTCCCTTCTATTCTTAGTTATATTTCCTTGTAATCATATATGATACATGTTCAAAGTGAAATAAAGTATTGGTTTCCTCATATGTTATCTTTGAGAAGTTTTTTGCCCATCTTATTTCCAAATGAGCATGTCGTTTTCAGAAATCCCAGAATACTTGAAAGTACTTTATGCTCATGTTCGTTCTGGTTATGATTTTTGAATATCTAAAATATGTTACCCTAGTGAAAGGATACAGATGTCGCCTAGAGGGGGGGGTGAATAGGCGATTAATACTTTTCCGAGAGTGGCTCGACAAAGGCGGAATTAAACTAGCATTTACTTTGTCAAGCACAACCTAGAACAACTAGGGTTCACCTATGTGCACCGACCACTTATGCTAAGCAATACAAGCAACAATGTGATAGCAAGATATATATTACTTCAGGCACGAAGGCTATCACAATGTAAAGTACATAAGTAAAGAGCTCGGGTATAGAGATAACCGAGGCACGCGGGGACGATGATATTTTACCGAGTTCCTCCCTACATGTAGTATGTCTTTTTTGGAGAGGGGGTGGTATCTAACCACCTACGCCACAAAAGGCCTCCCTTATTCTCCAGTGAATCTCACCCCAACAAGATCAATCCACACTTCCACTATCGGTGCACTTGTTGGTGGTGACCGGAACCTCTCACAAGGTTGGGGAACTTCTCCACAACTTAATTGGAGGCTACCAACAAATGCCACCAAGGCCACAAAACCGTCTAGGGTTCCAAGAACCCAAGAGAGACAAGCTTCAACGAATATCGCGAACCAAATCCTCCGAGGATAACTCAAACTGATGCACCGAATGCAAATGGCAAGAACACCACAAAGGTGCTCCAATACCTCATTCTCAAGTTCCAACAAAGCTACTAAAGCTATTGGGGGAACAAGAGAGGAGGAATCAAAGAGGGACACAAAATCCCCAAAATCTAGATCCCAAAGATACACTCAGAAAGAGATGTTTTGGTTTGGTCAAAACGTGGATCTAGATCTCCTCTCTCTTCCACTCAAATATGGGCAAGAATCATCGGAGGGGAAGAGATTAATCAAGCTAGACAAAGCTTAGACTAATATAGGAGGAAGAAGCAAAAAGAACTGAAAACGGGCAAAGGGGTTAAATAGAGGACCCAGAAAATCTGGCCGTTGGGGCAGTTTTCAGTTAGGGCCGGTAGTACCGAAATGGGCCGGTACTACCGCCTGAGAGGACGCAGCATAGAGAAGCAGCAGGGAAACGGGGCAGAGCCGCATGCGCGCAAGGAAGTGGGGCCAACGAGCAGTAGTGCAAGCACACGCAAGCCCGGCGTCTGGCGGTCCGGCAGCAGCGCCCGGCGTGGGGCCGAGGAGGCGGCACGCGTGGGGTAGCGAGCGATCTTGGTGGTAGCGTGTGCTCATGAGTTGGCGAAACGGAGGCAGCAGGCCAGCTAGGCCCCAGCGCACAGCAGCAAGCGCGGCAGGCGGGCGATGCAATGCAGCGCGCGAGAGAGCTGGCGAGCGGGCGCGACGCAGTGTGGAAGTGGGCCAGCGAGCGGGACAGAAAACGCGGGCTGCCTGGGCAAACCAGGATGGGTCGGCCGGTAGTACCGCCCTCCGGTACAACCAGATGAAGGTGTCGGGCCAGACTGAGAATGGGCTGCGTACGCCAAGCGCGTCCGGTACTAGGCCCGATACTACCGGACAACCCAGAAAACTACTTTTTCTTTTTTCAATCAGAATAAAACCAAATATTCAAACGACAATAACTTTTGATTGATAGCTCCGATTGACCCGATTCCAATTGCGTTGGAAAGAGGACGACATGAGCTATCCTATAAAAGAAAAAGAAGTAATATAATGTGAGATACCTCACTTGGTGAGACACCAGAAAACCGCCAAGATCAAAATCGCAATAAGATATATATGGAAGATCCGATTTTGATGAACAAGAGCTTGTTATGGAGATTACCACAAGCTCTATATCCTCACATGGATAAGACCAAATAACAACCAAACACGATGATGCAAGTATGCAAAGGTTTGAGCTCTCTTTGAACGATATGATCGAGTTACCCATTCGAGAGCCCCTCTTGATAGTACGGCTATCTATCCTAAACCCGGTCTCCCACTAACAATATGAGACCGGCAAAAGGGAAAAAAGAAAACCTATCAAGATTAAACCTTTGCCTTGAGCATTCCATTTGAGCTCGATGTGTACGAACTTGACCTTCTCAAGATGGAACGCCTTTCCTGATTCCTCATCATCGATCCATGAACACCAAGGATGGCAAGCATCAAACATGAGATATTCTATAGATGGCACACTTTGAGCTAGCACAACATATCTTCTTATTATTTCATCGACCTTTAAGCCAACACATGCTCCAAGCGATGCCAATGGACAATTCCTATAAGTGCAACTTAATACACACATTAGTCCATAAAGATTGTCATTAATTACCAAAACCACACATGGGGGCCCACATGTTCTTTCACCTAGGGTAAAAAATCAATTTATTGTTTATACTTTGGTTTTTTAATCTGATTGCTTAGACACGAGTATCTTCTGAGTAATGAATTTTTGGTACTGGAAGCCGGCTTTGTTTCCGATTTTAAACAGGTTTAGCAATTGAGCTCCGTTTCTCGGCAAAGTTTCGTGCTAAAGGTTGGACGGTTCATGAAAGGGACGATGGAGAGATCCAGATAAAACGACAAGTATAAGCATAAAAAAAGTAGTGCTTAAGAAATTTTCAAGCACACGCATGAAATATATACAAACATAAGTGCTACGATACTAAAAGCATCAGTTCTTACAGATCAGCAGAAGCAAAATATTGTTTCCATCATTACATGCCCAAGTTCAGAATAATGCATTATAAATGTTTATGCTGTAGAATCAGGTGGTGGTGATGAAGAGCGTGGAGCGCTGGATTCGACATCGTCGCCTCCCTAGATCTCGGACTCGGAAGCTGCTTCAATGAGGCCGTCTTATGGCTCTTGAGAAGAGGGAGGCACGGTGACGGATTCAAAGAATGGAGTTGTGTAATTGGTCATCTCCGCCACACGACAATCATAACCTGCATAGGACTCTTGGATAGCCTTGATGTTCTGCGGGTTACCCTCATCGTCCTTATCGGCCAGACCTTGGTGACGTGCCATATTTCCATATCGCTATGGTGGCTCATCACTATGGTAAGGGCGGTCTATGCAGTAGTCCGAGCGTAGGAGATCTTCCAGTCTTCAATAACTTTGGAATCTCCTTAGCCTTGTCCCTCACCTCTTGCACTGGAATCTTATGCAAGTCAGAAAGTCTGACCGACTCGCCAGCCTCTTCAAGAGTCTGGCGGAAGTAGAACAGAATATCTTTGATGAGCTTTATGCGCTCGAGGCGAGGTTCAGAGGTAGGAGAGTCGGAAAGGTTTAGAGGGTCTGGGAAAGAACCAAATATCAAAATTTGACTTGAAAGAAAGTTGAAAACATCAATCAAAGAAAGAAAGTCGGAAATCTTACCTAACATGGAGTGGTTCCATTGAGCATGCTCTTCTCTGAGGCTTTTCAGTTCCTTCTCTGTGTCCTGGGCTAGATCCCTCTGGCTATCGAAGTCCTTCTTGATATCATATAGTTGTTTATCTCGGAGGGCTAGCAGCTTCTTGAGCCTCTCGGTCTCCATGTTGCTTGACTCCAGGACAGCATTTACAGATTTCTCTGACTCAATATTAAGCTTCTCAAGCTTGTCCCGGAGCTCAGCATTCTCCATCTCCAAGACCTTGATGTTCTCAGATTGCTCCACCATCTTGCTAGATTCGCATAACAATTCTACAAAGGACAAAATATCAGTCGGACAGAACAAGTTTGACTATGACAATAACTAAAGTGATAAGGAGGGAGTCGGAAAAGTTTACCTTCTGCTTCATCTTTTTCAACCTTCAACTTTGAATTCTCAAGGCAAAAGGCCTTGATTTCCTTGCATTTATTGCATATATTCTTGAGTAATTCTTCGTTGGAAGATGCAATTTTCTGTAAGTTTAGAGACGGAATACCATCAGACGGCTACTAAGACCCGGGCTGCAAATTTAACTAAGTAAAAATATAGCACGAGCCTTGGGGGCTACACTACATTGTTCTTTTGCATCCTATAAGCATCAACTCAGATTCAATGATTTTTATCTGACTTTATGCTTGAGGGCTAGAGGATACGAGAATAAAACACTTCAAATAAGAATCGAAAACTTACAATGTGTTCGAGGTGCAGCTTCTCAAATCCGAGTTTAGTGTTGTGAAACACTTTCTAGGCAAGGGAGATGGAGGTAACGTTCGTTGCTGGGAGTTCGCTAGACTCTATCTTCATGCCCCGGACCAAAATTTGGTCCAGGAGGCTGACCGGCTGCACGTCCTCCATCTCCTGGCTCGCTTCCTCTAGAGTGAGGGTTTGCTTCTCAAGACTAGATTGAGCCAGCTTGAGGATCTCCTCCTTCTTTCGTTTCTGGCTAGAGACAGCAGAGCCGACCACTTTATCTAGTTGTCCTGTAGATATTACCATGGGATCATTACCCTTGACGAGTTCACCCTTGTTAGTTGCCACGGTAACCAGGGCTTTCGATATGTTGCTGGAATTAGGAGAGGCAGAAACCTCTAGTGCTGATGATGGGGTACTGGTTGGAGTTGGTGGTGGCATCGCTGGGGAGATGACAAGCTTCTGCTGACGCAGTTGCTTGCCCGACATGCTGTCTGACTTCACTTTGCTCTTCAAAACTTATTTTGCTCCAAAGCATGCAAATCAGAATATCAGCTATGCTTTGGAAAGAAAGAAATGTACAAAGTACAGAAAACATCGACAATGTGCTTACTTTTTAACTACTGGCAACACTTGGCTGCTAGCAGTGATAACAACCTCCTTCGCCTTGCGCTTCTTGGAAGCACATGAAGGAACTTCTTGCACCTCATCATCCTCTGTCGCCTCCGGATCGTCTGAGAGATAGCCCCCCAGTGGAGCTAGCTCAAACTCAGGGAGTGTCTCGAGCTAACAAAGTCAAAAAGCATCGATGAAAATAGAGTCAGGGAAAGAAATAGAAAAGAACGAAAAAACGAGAATGCAGAGTTGAAATATTTACCAGAGTCATAGGACAGGTAGACGTAAACATCTTCAGGGAGACATCCGGAACTTTTCGTTCCACTCTCTCCTTAATCAAAAAACTGCATGATGGTCTTGTAATCCTTCGTCGGAATCTGGTTTAGGCTGACCCATAGGCTGTCCTTCTTGTCGCTGATGATGGTGTGCATAAGGTGATCTCCATGATGCTACAGAGGCTGGATCCGGCAATCCAGCCAGTAGTGTATCAAATCAGATCCACGGAGGCCCATATGCTTCATCATAAACTCAATCCCCCTCTTGGTGAGGATCAAGATATCCGACAGTTCCGCCGCATCTGTGTCCCATGATTCTTGGTGGGGAGTGGCACCATCGACGAAGGCCGGAAGACCTTCCGCCTTTTCCAGAGCCGGAATATCCTTGTGATAGAATAAAGTTCTAGCCTAGCGTTTAACAGATTCGCTAGCATTAATCCTAGGATAGACTCGGTTTCTCCTAAGGACTAAGCTAAGAGTGCCAGTGGTGTAAGGAACACCAACACTGATGGATTTCTTCCGGGTACCATAGTAGTACCAGAAAAGGGTGAAACCTGGCCTAATGCCAAGAAACCCCTCGCACAAAGCTGCATGAGTGCTAAGCTCTAGAAGGGAATTGGGAGGAAGATTATGGAGTTGCACACCATAGTATTTGAGGACCTCGATGAAGAAGTCCGACGGTGGCAGGCTAAGGCCGCGGTCGACGTGCGTGCTGAACAACACTCGCTTGCCGTCGCGCGGAGTGGGAGTGGCATGTCTTGTGGCGCTCTACTAGGCGCCAGCGACGAGGTAGCCCTCTTCCTCCATAACCTGGAGCTCGGCGTTGTCCATGACGCTTTGGACCCAGAGGCCCCGCATCTTCCCTTCGTCTGCCGCCGATGTACCCGCTGCCGCTCTAGAGCTAGATGTAGAGGCCATCGCTCTTGGGGAAGATGGAGGATTGGTGAGGGAAGGAGTTTTTTCTCGTGGCGTGTAGATGAGAGTGGATGCAGAGGGCTCTAGGAATACGAGGAGGCAATAAGTGAGAACGGTGGAGAGATGAATCTGGGAGAGAAGGGTTTCTCCCCTCTTTTATATGCCTCTGCGCCAAGATTCGTGCTTCAATCGCATGATTTACGCCACGCGTATAGGAGAGAGGGAGGTGTCTTCCTCGCGACTCCTTGAAAGGGCAAATAGCCCTTATCTAGTGTTTTGGTTAACTATGACATCAGAGTTAGAGAGCGGACTAATGTTTCTACTAGCTTCTCTACAGGTGAGAGTCCGTAGTTTGTTGGTGAAAGGCGATGTGTGACCGCCCATTCGTTTCTATATGAAGAGCCCGTGGTGTTATTTATTATTCTCTCTTATTTACTCTTGATTCAAATAGGAAACACCGCAATATTAAGTGAGGTGATCTCGATGCACTCTTTGGGGTTGTTCTACACCAAATATTCTTCTCATTATCCACCACCACAAACCCTTTCGGAGAAAGAGAGAAAAATAGCCTTGAAAAATGAGTCCAAAGGGGCTACTTCAAAATCGACAAAAGTGCCGGCAGCGCCGGTGCTGTCGCCGGAATTTCCGGTCGCCACTGGAATTTCCCGGTTAACACCGATATGGGTTACTGCATGGCTTCGGTCACCGCCGAAACTTCCGGCGTGTGGTCCGTCCCGTCGGAGTTGTCGCCAGAATTTCCAGCGAGCAACTCGGTCCATCCGGACTTATTGCCGGTTCTATCGTAGGAACACCCAAACGACTGTTTTTCTCCCCATACTATATATACCCCTTTCTTCTCCACTGAGAGGTTAGGCATTTTGAACAAACATTCATTTCTTGAAGCTCTCTCTCTCACCCATTGTTGAAACACAAAATCTTGAGGATCTCCCATTCTACCCAACGAAATCCAAATCCCTTTGGTAGAAAGGAAGAGGAGGTCCCGATCTACGTTTCCACCAAGCCAAAGTTCATTCCCCCTTGAGCTCATCGAGTTAGCTTGTTACTCTTGGGTTTGTGGGAAACCCTAGGCGGCTAGGGTCTCCCGGAGGCATTCGGCTTGTGATTTGCTCCGCGGAAAGTTTGTGAGGGTTTGGAGACTACCTTAAAGTCTACTACGAGTAAGTGAGCTATTCCTTCGTGGGATAGGCTCGGAGAAGAAGGTGAGCCTTTGTGGCACGTGAGGAATCCTTTGTGGAACCTCACACCTCTCCAACATGACGTTGCCCCCTTCCCAAAGGTGGTGAACACGGGAATACATATTCGTCTCTGCGTGCTTCGGTTATTCCTTAACCGATCTCTTACTTGTGTTGTTTACCTTGCGATAGCCTTCGAGCTTGAAGTATCTTGTTCATCATCTAGGTTGCCTCACCTAGTTTGCATTCAGGCTCACTTATATTCTGCAAAGCCTAAAACTTGCAAAATATTATAAAGAATTTTGTAGAAACCTATTCACCCCCCCTCTAGGTTAACCATCTTACAATTTCAATTGGTATCAGAGCCCGGGGCTCTTTAAAGGGCTTTACCGCCTAAGAGAAAAGATGGTTTTCTCCAATGATGAGGAGGATAAGACTTATTCGGTCAAGGAGCTTCGCAAAATCTTAGCCAAGGGTGCCCTTGAAAAGGCCAACGCTGATTCCGATCTCCTTGTTCGAATGACTTACCTAGAAGGACAACTTAAGGCCATTGGCGACGGGTGTCGTGGTATTGCCGACGAGTACGCCATGGAGGGGTCCTCACAGTGCGTTTTTAGAGACGTGGGGTAAGGCGGACGGTAGACGGGTACGAGGCAACATAGCTTACCCAGGTTCAGATCCCACGACGGTGGCGGAATCCTACTCCTGCTATAAATCACTATAATGACAGATACGCCGAGTTACAAAGATAGGTTCGCTGTGCGAGGTTGTCTAGGATTGTAAGTTATCGTGCCCTAAAGGCTCCCATAGGCCCGACTTATATAGTCGCCAGGTCCTAGGGTTACAGGGAAAAGTCCTAGCCGGACAGGTTACAGAGTCCTACACAGTCTATCACTAGTCTTATGTATCTTGTACTCCAAGGCTCCGGGTATGCTGGTGACTCCACCATAGCCTTCCTTTATCCGGCATGGGCCTCCCTTCTGGATCCACCTAACTGGGCTGCCCAGCAGGCCACAGGTCATGCTACCGACTATGGGCCACCCGGGTTAGTCGGGTAAGAGACATGCTATGAGGATACCCATATAGCATATCCCCAACAGTAGCCCCCGGAGAACTCCGAGATCTTGCGCCGTCTTGCCTCTTCCCGTGGAATGCTCTGTCTAGATGGATGTCGGCAAATCGTCAAGAATATCTTGTAGTCCTCCCAAAGAACCCTGCAAAGGTTTCTCCGTCTTTTATGAGTAAGTCGGAGAAATGCTGAATTTTCCATCGTACGCTTCCGTAGTCGGATTAAATCCGTCCATGCCGGAATCTTCGATGGGACGGCTCATCTACCATGTCAGTTATGACGACGTAGGCTGTAGTTCAGCGACGCCTCGTAACTCACACATGTAGAGAACACAATCATATCCGATTTTCCTGCGCGAGCGATACGAACCGTTGGCGGCGGCGGTTGGAGACGTGGCGAAATTACCGCGCACGTTCACGAACACGTCGTCTATGCGGCAACCGTCCGATTAGCTACACGAATCTTGACGCAGAGTAAGATAAATAGTAACTGTGGGACACTTGCCACTTTTTCACCCCATTCTCTCGCGTCATCATCTTCTTCCTCCAGCCGTACGCCTCCTCGAGCCCTTCGCGGAAAACCTCGAAGAAACCCTAGCCTCTCTCTCTGCACCAGTCACGTCCTCCCAGTCCTCCATGGCCAGCAGCAGCTCCTCCCCGTCGATGGCGGCGTTGAGCGAAGCCACGGCGAAGCCGGCGAGCTCCATCATCGTGCCCCCAGAGGGCCTGGTCATCCCTGCATCGGCGGTGATTGAAACCACCGGCGGTGACCATAATCTAGCGGCGCCGGAGCCTCTTGAAGAGGATCCAGACTCGCACAAGGGCGACTGGCGTGGCTTGGACATCACCGGCCGTGACATCCAATAGATGGTCGCCGAAGGCTACCTCCCCGCGACGGAGGGGCTTGCCTGGCGGGCGGCGCCGGCCGGTGAGGTGACACCTTCTCCCCAAGCCGGAGAAAAGGTGTACCTCAAGGCTCAGCTGGTACGCGGCATTTCTCTGCCCATCTCCCACTTCTTTCTGTCCGTCTTGAACCACTTCAAAGTCCAACCCCATAACCTCTCCCCTAATAGTATCTTAGTGCTTAGCAACTTCGCGACACTTTGTGAGGGTTACGTAGGGATTAAGCCTAGGTTAGACTTGTTCGTGTACTTCTTCACCGTCAAACGTGAAGCCGGACATAGTAGGGAGGAGCTTAGGAACTGCGGCACCATAAGAATCAAGATCCGACCTGGCCGGCGGTTCCCCGACATCGTCGGCCACGAGTCGTGAAAAAGCGGCGACGACGTGCCTACGACATTCCTTTGGCGGGCCGGTGACGTGCGGACTTCGTGGATGGAGCTGAAGTTTCCACATGGAGATCCCATGCCTCCTTCCTCTCGACCTCAACGCTTCTCGCGCAATAAGGCGGATCGAGTGGTTCGTGAGGCGGGTTTGACCGGCTTGGACCTAGCCATGTGCTGGTTCATCGGTGAATCCAACCCTGTGACCGCTGAAGTTCATGCACGAGTACACGGGTGACCGAAAGGATTCCCTTCGGATCTCCGTGGATAACTTCTCGAGCGACTCCGTCAAGCTCCGTCTGAAGGACATCGTCAAGGTGAAGGATAAGAAGCACGACTTCACCATCACCTGCGACATGTACGTAGACGGTAACTTCCCAAAGGTAGGTATTTATTTTCCGTGTATGACATTGCTCCAGTTTCTCCGTCTTGCCAGTGCCATCTTATCTAACACGGTGACTTCTTACTTAACAGCTTAGCGGTCTAGATGAGGAAAACCTGGCTGCCCAAATCTATGATCCAAAGATGAATGAAGTCGGAGGGTGGAGCCTCCAAAAAGAGTACTGCCGCCCTAGAGGCGGAAAAGAAGAAATCCACCGGGATGTTTGCCAAAGCGCCCCCATAGTGTAAGCCTCTCATTCTCCGACATTGTATTATTTATCTGTCTTGTTCCTGTACTTATGTACTTTGCACGTTTCAGGAAGAAAGCCACAACCAGCCTTAAGAAGTCCTCCAAGAATCTTGGGGCTTCTAGAAATATCAAAGATATGCTGCATCGCGACTCCTCCCCCGCCATTGCCCCTTCTACTCCTGCCGTCAAGCCCTCCTCCGCTCCGACAAGCTCCCAAGTCCATGAGGCACCAGGCCCTTCGGTGGACTCTGGCGCCTCTACCGAACTCGCTGTTGTCGGCGAGCAGGCGACGTAGGAGAGCGCTTCTCTTCAAATGGCTGAAGCTCCGGATAAGGATGCCATCGGTAGCGGCAAGGCGGCGGTGGGAGTTGGTACCTCTGCCGAAGGCGGCGCCTCTGCTCCCAGAAACCCCTCGAGTTCCCGAAGATAGTTTACCCGGCGCTTATGCCGAGTAACACAACTATGGTTCCTGGAGGAGTGCCGTCATCTCCGACGTGCGGTCTTGAGGAGCTACTCCGACAAGCAGACATCTTGCAAGGAAATAGCATTTCCTTTGGCAAGCTGCTAGCCGAGAGCGCTACAAACCTCAAGATCATTGCACTTGTAAGTTTTACTTTACCTTTTGCATTTCGTATGAGCATCCCACTGTAGCCCTCGAGGATGTAGATGGAAAACCATAGGTTTTGCATCTATATGCCCTAAGAGTGACTAAGTTAGAAAGAACTCTCACTGTACCCCCCAAGCATTTAGATGGAAGAAATTATTCCGACTAGGTGCTTTAAGAGTAGCATACACAGTGTTCGTAATTTTCAGTGTTGTAGCCCCCCAAGCCTCTAGTTGTAACTGAATAAGTTCCGACTAGATGCTAAAGGAAAGCTAAACATTTTCCGAGCTAAAACTTTATACTGTAGCCCCCAAGCTTCTAATCGAGAACTGAAGTAGCTCCGACTAGATGCTTAAAGAAAAGCTAAGCATATTGCTAAGTTAAAAAACTTTCGTCGTAGCCCCCGAGCGCCTAGACGGAAAGTCTCCGACTAGGGGCTCCAAGTAGACCAAACAATGACTTAACTTTGTATTTGTTTCCATAGAATGAGAATGCTCGGAGGGGCATGGACAACGACAAGTATTAGAAGATGCGCGCAGATCTTGAAGCCGAAAAGGGTAAAACTGCCATCTTGAAGGAACAGATCATCAAAAACAAGAGTCTGTTTTCTTTTTGCGCATTTTCGTCTTACTTTTGTGCCTATAATCTCTGAGTACTCAATCTGTACTTTGTTTTCTCCGAGTTGCAGAACATGTTGCCAAGGCCAAGGACATTGTCGAGCAGTCCAAGCATATCCAGCAGCTGGACAGCGAGAACAAGATCCTGAAGGAGGAGAGGAAGGAGATGTTGAAGATGCACGAGGATTCCATGAAAGCCCTGTAGGACTCCGCCTCTGCGGAGATCAATCGCTTGAAGGAGGAGCTTGCGATCCTAAAGGATCAGAAGCAAGCTGCTGATGAGCAAAACCTTCGCCATAACGAAGCGTTTAAGCTCCTCCAACAAGAGAAGGAATCCTTGGCGGACACCGTCTGGCAGGCTAAGGCCAGCATCTTCAGTAAGTGTCCTCCGCCTTGTAGTTCTGTAGTCTGGATATTTAGAACTTATTGAACTCATGCAATCCTTGTCGGAATTCTCAGTGCCCATGGGTTTAACCCGCTCGCCTCCTTCGGACAAGGAATGCATGGTTCTTGCCGGCAAATTCATCAATACCGCCATCGCCCAAGCCAAGGAGATTGCCAAGACCCTCCAGATCTATTCTGCGTCGAGCCCCCGAGCATGTCGCGAGCTGGAAAGCTTCATGCGCACGGGCTGGCACAAGGATGGTGCTGTCTATGGTGAAGGCACACTATGAAGATGCCGACATCGACACGGTGACATCTGGTATCCCCGACGTGGATGATGACGGCAAGGAGATCGATCACGAAGCCATCCTGTCATCACTCGCGGGTTATGACACCAGGGTTGCCGAGTTGGTGGACGTTGACGTCTTCGTGCCCAGGAACTTCATCGACAACGTCAACCAGGACTCCTCCGAGTCTCATCACAGCGCCGACGTCGAGGGTGATTCTCCGGCTGGCGATGATGCGGCCTCCAAGTCTCCTGCGCCCAAAGAATGAAAAACACTTTGTAATTTCTGTTTCACCTCTGGAGTGTGCGCGGGAAAAAACTTGTTGATGTAATCTTAAGGCGGAAAACAATGGTTGTCGTATCCTGCTACTTAAGAATTAAGTTTCAGCATGTATATATTTTTTAAGCAAGTGCTGGCTTATCCATTACTCTGGTTCTTATGCTTGACTTTTCGTGAGTCGGAAGACTCGTTGTCGGAACCATGCGCTTAGGTGATGATGCCCAATGGCACCGTCAATAACCTGAGCACAAAATCGCCGACAATAAGTGCCAAAAGTCACTACTCCAGAATCCACATAAAAACAACAAAAAACGTGTAGACCAGAAAAATTAAGCTAACGCCCGTAGGCGGAATTTTCACAAGTGCAATTGCAATACTTGTGCATAAAGGTTTATATGATCCAAAAATGAACACTAAAGGAGGTAAAAGACTTAGCAATATGAGTGAACCAAAGAGCTTTATTTCATTGATCATATAAGAGGTACACGATTAGAGAAAAATAATAAGTGTAGAACGGACGTAGCTGTGCTATGTTCCATGGCCGATCAAGCTCCGAGTAGTCATCATCCGGGTCACGTCGCTTACGCTAATGATCCTCGTTGGGTCTATCCTTGAGTTCACGATTGTCGACAAGGTAGTAAGACCCATTGAGCAGCGCCTTGCTTATGATGAACGGTCCTTCCCATGGCGGGGATAATTTGTGTGACTTCTTCTGCTTAAGTCGGAGTACTAAATCCCCCTCTTTAAACGAGCGATGCCGAACGCGGCGACTATGGTAGCTACGTAGCTTCTGCTGGTAGATGGCGGATCTTTGGCATGCCAAAACGTGCTCCTCCTCGAGAAGGTCCACATCTAGGCGTCTGGATTCTTCAGCGTCATCTTCGTCGTAGGCAGCAACTCTTGGTGCATCGTGGAGGATGTCGGAAGGTAGGATGGATTTTGCTCCATATACCATGAAGTAAGGGGTGTAGCCGGTGGATCTGTTGGGTGTGGTTCGTAAACTCCACAGCACAGATGGCAATTCTTCCACCCAGGCTCCAGCTGCTCTATGTAGCGGTGCCTCAAGACGTGACTTGATTCCCTGCAGAATTAATCCATTGGCTCGCTCAACCTGACCATTGGATTGTGGGTGTGCCACTGATGCAAGGTCAAGTCGGGTGCCTTTGTCCCAACAATAGGCCTCCACTTCTCTGAGTGACAAGTTGCTTCCATTGTCGGTGATGATGCTATGTGGGAGACCAAATCTCACCACTAGATACTGTACAAACCTGAGGGCAGTTGCCCCATCAAGATTTCTAATGGGTTTAGCTTCTATCCATTTGGTGAATTTGTCAACTGCTACCAGCAGATGCGTAAATCCACACGGTGCCGTCTGTAACGGTCCCACCATGTCTAGCCCCCAGACTGCAAACAGCCAAGTTATTGGTATTGTTCGCAATTCTTCATCAGGAACATGTGGTTGTCGGGCATAATACTGGCATCCCGTGCATGTCTCAACCAGCTTGTCAGCGTCCGCCTTCGCAGTCAGCCAGTAGAATCCTTGCCGGAAGGCTTTCGCGACCAATGATAGAGGAGCGGCGTGATGCCCGCAATCTCCGAGATGGATCTCGCGCAGGATTTCCATACCTTCTAGCTGGGAAACGCACTTTAGGTATACACCAGTAGTGCTTCTTTTATAGAGTTGCCCATTGATTATGGTATAACCCTTTTCTCGCCGTACTATTTGCCGTCTTTCGACTTTGTCGTTGGGCAAAGTTCCGTGCTCGAGATATTCCACGAACGGTTTTGTCCAAGCCGGAGGGATCTTTGTCACCATGTTGACGAAAGAGTCAGCTCTATCCGGGTTGTCGATGTCGGCACCCTTCACGGATGGTGTTCGTAGATGCTCTAGGAAGACTCCTGGCGGAATTTTCTTGCGCCCTGATCCAAGCTTAGATAGTAGATTAGCCGCCTCGTTTTGCTCCCTAGGCAGATACTTGACTTCGTAGCCCAAGAAGCTCTTGGCTATCTCGTCCACTTCGTCGCGATATGTCGCCATCATAGGGTTACGCGCATTCTAGGTGCCAGCCACCTTCTGGGAACCAAGTCGAAATCTCCACAGCAAACTATGCGCTTGATGCCAATATCCTTGGCTACACGTAGTCCGTGAATGAGTGCTTCATACTCCGCCATGTTGTTTGTAGCCTCGAAGTGGATCTGCAGAACGTAGTGTAGCTTGTCTCCTTTTGGTGACTGTAGCAGTACACCAGCCCCTGAGCCGTTGAGCAACTTTGATCCGTCAAAGTGCATCACCCAGTACTCTGGTTCAGGCAACGGAGTAGCATCTGGCATCTCCGTCCAATCCGCAATAAAATCCGCCAAAGCTTGTGATTTGATAGCGTCACGTCTCTTGTAGGTGATCTCGAAGGCGGCAAGTTCAATGCCCCACTTCGTGACCCTTCCTGTAGCGTCGCTGTTATCGATAATGTCGGACAGTGGAGTCTTGCTCACTACTGTTATTGGGTGCTCCTGAAAGTAATGCCTCAGCTTCCGAGAAGCGAGGAATACTCCATAAGCTATCTTTTGGTAGTGCGGGTAACGCTGTTTGGACTCCGTCAAGACCTCGCTCACATAGTAAACTGGTCGTTGAACTCCGTGCTCGTAGCCTGGTTCCTTCCGCTCTACCACGACGACGATGCTAATAACCCGGTTGGTTGCCGCCATGTAAATTAACAGGGCTCTCTGGCTCGGTCTTTGCAAGGATGGGCGCTGAGGAAAGAATATCCTTGAGCTGCTTCAATGCTGCATCTGCTTCATCCGTCCATGTGAATTTGTCCGCCTTCTTCAGCAACTTGTACAGCGGCAAAGCCTTCTCTCCAAGTCGGCTGACGAATCGACTAACTGCTGAAACACAACCTGTTAGTCGTTGAATGTCCTTTAGGCATGTCAGACGGTTTATGTTTAAGATGGCCTTGATTTTCTCCGGGTTGACCTCGATTCCGCATTGGGAACGATGAAGACCAACAATTTGCCGGCTGGAACCCCGAAGATGCACTTCTTAGGGTTGAGCATCATGTTGTATTTCCGGAGATTATCAAAGGTTTCTTTTAAGTCGGATATTAAGTCGTTTGACTTTTTAGACATCACCGCGATATCGTCCACATAGGCATGAACATTCCGACCAATTTGGTCATGAAGGCAATGTTGCATTGTCCGCTGGTAGGTAGCACCTGTGTTTTTCAGCCCGAAAGGCATTGTGACATAGCAAAACATGTCGTATGGGGTAGTGAACGAAGTGGCCAATTGGTCCGACTTCCTCATCTTGATCTGGTGGTATCCTGAGTATGCATCGAGAAAACACAAAAGCTCCGAGCCAGCCGTCGAGTCAATGACTTGGTCAATGCGAGGCAAAGCAAACGGATCTTTGGGACATGCTTTGTTCAAGCCGGTGTAATCAACGCACATTCTTAATTCATTGGTTCCCTTTTTGGGGACAAGTACAGGATTGGCCACCCATCGGGTGTGAAGGACTTCTCGGATAAACCCAGCCTTAATTAACCTAGCTATCTCTTTGCCAATGGTGCATCTCTTCTCATCTCCAAATCGTCGTAGAGGTTGTTTCACTGGTTTACATTTTGGATCTATGTTTAAGATGTGCTCGGCAAGTTCCCTAGGTACACCTTTCATGTCGGAAGGTTGCCAGGCAAAGATGTCCCTATTCTCACGGAGGAACTCGACGAGCGCGCTTTCCTATCTGGGATCCAGGTTCATCCCAATGGCGACGGTCTTGGAGGCATCGCCTACCACAAGTTCCACCGGCTTGGTCTCGATGGCGGCCTTGAACGCAGGAGCGGAGTCGGAGATCTGATTCTTCGACGCGGGCATCTCTGAGTGATTGACCTTGCTATGGATCTCCTTGAATTCTTCGCTGTAGAGGACAACTTCTGCAACGGCTGCTTCATCGATCTCGTAGTCCCTTGCATTGGTAAAGCTTCCGGATACGGTGATGACGCCGTTTGGTCCGGGTATATTGAGTTTGTTGTAGACGAAGCATGGCTTGGCCATGAACGTGTGGAATATTTCGCGGCCGAATATGACGTGGTACACGCTCTAGAAGGGGACCACCTCAAAGGTCATTAGCTCTTGGCGGTAATTATTAACGTCGCCAAAGGCTACCTAAAGCGTAATGCGCTCAAGGGACCGAGCCTCCCGACCAGGAACTACGCCATGGAACACGATGTTGGTCCGCCTTAGGTTTTCCTCTGTCAAGTTCATCTATTGCAGTGTATCCAGGTACATGATGTTGATGTTGCTTCCACTATCCACCATGCACTTGGTGAATTCCACGTCGTCAATCAATGGGTTGATGACCATGGCGTACTGGTTCTCCGTGGGCACAAGGTTTGGGTGGTCCGTCCTGTCCCAAGTGATTGGAACCTCCGACCATCGCAGGTATTGGGGAACTGGGGGGAGAGTGGCCATTAGGATCCTTAGAGAGGTCTTCTGTTGGCGGATGGTGGGGGTTCCAAGGAAAGTGTGGTATACTAGGGCCTTCTTTGCGAAGGGGTTCTTGCCCTTGTCATCGCTCTTGGCGGCGTGCTTGGGGTCAACGTCCTCGTCCATGTCACTTTAATCCTTGGACTCTTCCTCCTTCTTCTTCCCCTTGCCCTTGCCTCGCGGTCTGTTCTTCCGACTTTGCTTGTAGCCGGACTCCGGGTCTTCCTTGAGGTCGTTGACGAACTTGCAGTGTCGATTGGTGTGGGTGGCCTTGCCGTTGACATCGAGCTGTACGAGGCACGGCATATCGCGGTACTCCTCGTACGTTTGGGGAACGCGGTACTTCCTCGTCCTGCAAAAGTCATGGTGACCATGTCGGTAGATTGCTTTTCTTCTAGAGCGGTTTTCCGCTTTGTACTGCTGTTCCTCCGAACTTGGGTTGGAACGGCCGTTGTCGGCAAAGAGCCACGAGCATCGTTGACATGGTTATACCCCATGGGTACATGATCTCAGCATACCTGGTCCAGCCCAAGGAAGTCCCACGGCAACTATACGCCGGCCCATGAAGATTTTCGGGTGGCCAAGGCCCATGACGCTTTTGGATCCTTGGAGAGCAAGACTAGAGTAGATAGGAAATTCAAAGGGGTAAAACCCTAGAACCTGTAATCGACTAGGTCTATGCCCGGGACCTGCATGAGTCTATATAAAGGCTAGGAGGGCACAAACTAGATGTCCTCCTCATACTTTCGCATACACACCTCCACGCCAGATTGCATCTGCGCACCCCTGTAATCACGGTTCTGCCGTAATCAAAGAGAAGACAAGCAGGAGTAGGGTTTTCCCTCCGGGAGCCTGAACCTGGGTAAACCTTGTGTCCCCGTTTTGCTTGTTTGCTAACCGTTCCGCGATCTCCAGCATCCCCATCTTCTCCAAAACCCAAGTCCATAACAATGGGCATTCACGAGATCAAACCTCGTCAATTGGCGCCGTCTGTGGGAAGCGGGGACGCTGATTGTGCGATCGTGACGGTCCCAACCCGATCGATCTACAACTTTGCGGCGACGGAGAGTCACCTCCTCTTCGGCGCTTTCGACTTCACCGCCCACTCACCGGCCACCATGAAGGACTTCGAGCCCGTAGGCGACGGCTCGAAATCCTGTTCGGGAGCTTCTGCTTCCAGGTGGGGCAAACTGGCACCCTCCGCCTCCCTGAGCGGGTGCCCCTACCATCAATCAGGCCCGCTTCATGGACCCTACACCCCGTGCTAGGCACAACATCATCAACAGATGATTCCTATGATAGCTGTAGCTGCAACTCCGATTTGTGCGATCCGCCGTCGGATGAAGGGACCTACGGTTCCGGATCTGAAACATGTGGTAGCAGCGGACCAATCTACGAGCGCTACCAATGCGCCGTAGTCATACAGGCTGACGGGGATCAGCAAACACCCAACCCGCCGCCCAACCCGACACCTAACCCGCCAGATCGAAACGGCGGGAATAGAAGAAGACAGTCCCCCCACCCAAAGGGGAAAACAACGGCCATGTCATCCGCCTTAGCAAAGAAGGATGGGCCCGAGCAACGCCGTGGCGTGCAACATAGTCTGCTGCAGACTCCTCCGATCTCGATGGCCTACCACCTGCTCCTGATCGAGGAGCACAAGAAGCAGGTCAAGATGAAGGAGGTGCTTGACAAACGCAAGCAAGCAGCCTCAGAGTCCAGCGCATGACGAGCCGCGCTGTCCTCCATGGGCATCGGTTCCAGCTCGAACGGCAACCAAGGCAACAAGCACCGCTCTCGGATGGAGAACATGGATCCCAAGGAGCGCCGTGAGGTGACCCGAACCCTCCACACATCCTTCATGGAGATGGACGCCGACGACAACGTCATCCCGAAAACGCCGCAGGCTGCGATCATGGTAGCCACTTCATACCTCGCAGCCCACCCACCTCCAGAGGGGGACCCGAAGAGGGCCATGCACAAGCCCGCACTTACCGGACTCGGACTTTTCGGAGCTGCGCTCCACCAGGAAGCTCCCACGGAGCCATAGAAGAAAGCTCCGGTCAGGTTCGACCGCAGCCCCACCCCTTCATCCGAAGAAGAGGAACATGACCTTCCTCGAAGGAAGAAGAGTTCGCGCCACCACAACCGTGACTACGACGCCAGAGACGCGCTCACACAGCGCAAAATAGACAAAGCGCGAGCCAAGCGCGCATGCTTGTCTGAATCCGAGATGGACGAAGACGAAGGAGAACTCTGCGGAGCCCGATGCTTTAGCAGATCTGTTCGGCGAACAAAGATGCCGCGCAATTTCAAGATTCCTTCGGATACTCCGAAGTTCGATGGCACACAAGACCCAAAGGCATGGCTCAGCGACCACCTATCGTTCGTCAAATTGCACGGCGGAAACAAGAAAACCGCCATGCAATTCCTTCAGCTGCAGCTGATAGGAGCGGCCCGGATCTGGCTCAGCAGCCTATCTTCAGGGTCCATCCGAAGTTGGGATGAGATAGCTTACAGCTTCATCCGAAACTTCAAGGGCACCAGCAAGAGGCCCGCCTCAATCGAAGAGTTGCAAGCATGCACTCAACGAACGGGCGAATCCATTCGCTCGTACATACTACGCTGGTCCAACACAAAGAACTCCGCAGCACACATCTCCGAAGAGAGGGCCATCGACGCCTTCAGGGACGGCGTCAAGCGCCAAGACTTCAAGGAGGAACTCGGGCGCGTCAATCCCAAAACACTCGACCACCTCATGGACATCGCCAACAGGTGGGCTGACGGCCAAGATTCCATTCGCTGAGCACAATCAGAAGAAGAGGACGACTACGGTCGACGACGAGAGCGCCGTAGAAAGAGAAGATCGCGTGTCTACGATGATCGCAATGGACCAGACATGGTCGCGGCGGGCTACGCCGATCACCGCAACGACGCCAAACGCAACAGCGGAGGATACCGCGGAGGAAACTTCCACGACGGAGGACGCCCAGCACAGTCGTGGCAGCGCCGCGACCGCGATAACGGATCCTCAGCATACGAAAAACTTCTGGGTCCATGCACCATCCATTTCTACATTGACAAGCAGGATGGCAAAAGGAAGGCAAGCCACATGCTCAAGGACTACCGCGAGTTCCACAAACTCAGCGAAAGCATGGTCCAGATGAGGCAGCAAGCTCCACTTCCTGGATTCGGGAACGCACCCGCGCCAGGTGAGATAGCGCATGGAGCTCCTCCACCGCCACCTGTAGGAGGCCCGAACCAACCAGTCGCACCAGCACAGAACAACGCTGGGAACGGGTATCCCCCGCCGAAAGGAGCACTGATGATCCAGAAGGGGCGCCCCACGAATAGGGTGCAGAAGAAAATCACCCGACAGATCAACCTGGCCGTGGAAACTCCACCCGCCATCCCTGAGTACCTCAGCGGATCGGAGTCCTGCATCACGATCAGTCGTTCGGATCACCATTGCCAAATCCCTCGCCCAGGTCATGCTGCCCTGGTGCTGGAGGCGCAGATCGGAGGTTTCGAGATGAGCCGCGTCTTCATCGACGGCGGCAGCAACATCAACCTGATGTTCACAAGTACTCTAGCAGCAATGCGGATCCCGCGGCAGCTGGAAACGATCGAATACAACGTTCCACAACATTGTCCCAGGAAAGGGCATATTCCCCCTGGGCAAAATATGGCTCGACGTCATCTTCGGCAAGCCGGACAATTTTTGACTGGAACGGCTCGAATTCGAAGTGGTGGACTGGCCATCACAGTACCGCGCCATCCTCGGGTGTGTAGCATTCGCAAGGTTCTTGGCTGTCCCACACTATGCATACCTGCTACTCAAGATGCCAGGGCCGAAGGGCGTCATCACAATCCACGGGAGCTTCACCCGATCGGACCAATGCGACAGGGATTTCAATAGAATCTCCCAATCATTCGGCATGCAGGAGGAACTCGTAAGGCTCCGCGAGGTGACGGACAATGGGGCACCCGTCATCGACAAAACGCACCTGACATGTCCTTCGACTCCACCGTCAACACAAAGAAGGTGCAGGTCCATCCGACGGATGCCTCCAAGACGGCGCTGATCGCCAACGACCTCAGCCCCGCATAGGAAAGCGCGCTCGTCGAATTCCTCCGTGAGCACTGGGAAATCTTCGCCTGGTGTCCTGCGGACATGCCAGGAGTTCCCATGGAATTCGCCGAGCACGCACTCAACGTCTTTCCAGACACCAAGACCTTCAAGCAGTCCATCCGGAGACTGTCCGAGCCACGGGCCGAAGCCATCGGGAAGGAAATAAACAGGTTACTCGCCGCAGACTTCATCAGGGAGATCAAAGAAAGCGAGTGGCTCGCAAATCCAGTGATGGTCCCCAAGAAGGACACGGATATCCTGCGGATGTGCGTAGACTTCACGTCGTTGAACAAGCACTGCCCAAAGGACCACTTCCCTCTTCCTCGGATCGACCAGATCATCGATTCGACCGCAGGATGTGAGAAACTCTCCTTCCTTGATGCCTACTCAGGCTACAACCAGATTCGACTCAAGGTCGAAGATCAAGAGAAAACGGCGTTTATCACACCGTTCGGAGTGTTCTGCTACAACACAATGCCCTTCGGGATAAAGAACGCAGGTGCCACGTACTAGCGATGCATGCAGGCATGCCTCAAGGACCAGATCGGTCACAACGTTCAAGTCTATGTTGATGACATAGTCATCAAAACCAGGGAGGCAAGAACACTCATCGACAATCTCCGCGAGACGTTCGACAACCTCGATCGCTACAGGATCAAGCTCAACCCCGAAAAGTGCGCCTTCAGCGTCCCATCGGGTCAGCTGCTTGAGTACTTCATCTCTCAGCGAGGAATCGAGGCGAACCCGAAGAAAATCAGGGCCATCATGGCGATGGAGAAGCCAAAAAACCTCAAGGGTGTCCAGCAGCTCGCAGGACGAATAGCGGCATTGAGCGGATTCATCATCCGCATGGGCGAGAAGGCCCTGCCATTCTACCAGCTGCTACGCAAGGCAGATAAATTCGAGTGGACGCCCGAACCGACGATGCGTTCGAAATCCTCAAACGGCTACTCTCCACCTCGCCCGTCCTGGTCACGCCAAAGGAGAGCAAGCCTCTGCTGCTGTACATAGCAGCCACACACCAGGTGGTCAGCACCGTGCTAGTGGTCGAACGACCCGAAGAAGGCAAGACCCACGGGGTCCAACGCCCAATCTACTACCTCAGCGAGGTACTAACGCCAACAAAGCAGAGGTACCGTCACTACCAGAAACTCGCCTACGGCGTGTTCATGACGGCTCGACGGCTGAGCCATTACTTCCAGGAGCACGAGGTGATGGTCGTCAACGAGGCACCCTAACGAAGATCTGAATAACCCGGAGGCCACGGACGCGTGGCCCTATGGGGCATCGGCGGTCACCGGACATCGCTTCACGAAGCGACTGCAATCAAATCTCAAGTCCTCCGGACTTCCTTGTACATTGGATGGAGCTGCAGCTGCGGACACCCGGACATGTCGATCATGGACAATGCGCCAGCGGCTCCAAGCGTGAAGCTGGAGCAGAGCCGGGTCATCTTGACCTCCCGCAGGCGACGGATGAATCGTCCTCCGGATGAAATTCCGAGCTTCCAAGAACGAGGCCGAATACGAAGCCCTCATCCACGGCATGAGGATGGCAAAGATCTGCGGCGCAACACGCCTGGTCATCTACGGTGACTCCAACCTCGTCGTCCGGGCGATGAACGAGTGCGACGCACACGCCGAAAACATGATCGCGTACCGCGCACTCTACAACGCACTCGAAGGAGAATTCGACGGCTGCGAGCTTCGGCACGTTGGAAGAGAAATCAACGAGGAAGCCGACAGACTCGCCAACATCGGCTCCACCTGCGCAAAGGTGCCACCGGGTGTGTTCCTCGAACAGATCTGTGTGCCATCTAGCAAGCAGAAATTCCCCAAGGGATCACCCGTAGAAGTAGAACACTAGGGGCTACGCTTCCCGAAGGACACGAAGGACCTGAGAAACTGGACATAGAGGTCGCTATGGTCAACCTGATGCAGGTCATGGCAGTCGAAGAAACTTGGACGCGACCATACCTCCAGTTCTTGATAAACGGAGAACTGCCTGACAGCCCGACGGATGCCCGACGCATATCTCGTCGGTCAAAAGCCTTCACCATCATCAATGGCGAGCTGTACAAGCGCAGTATTACAAAGGTGCGTCACCATCGGTGACGGGAAAGCCATCCTCCAAGACATCCACAAGGGCATATGCGGCCATCACGCAGGCAGTCGCTCCCTTGTCGCCAAAGCTCTACGAGCTGGATTCTACTGGCCAACGGCCATGAGCGATGCAAAGGACATCGTCCGAAGATGCAACCGGTGCCAAAGGTTCGCCGACAAACCGCACGCACCCGGGTCAGAGCTCAGACCCATACCTATAGCTTGGCCCTTTGCTCAATGGGGCCTCGACATGATCTGCAAACTGCCAAAGTCCTCGAAATGGGGGCACGTTTACCTCCTGGTCGTAGTCGATAAATTCACCAAGTGGGTCGAAGCCATGCCGGTTACCAACCAAAAGGGCAAGACCGCCGTCAAGTTCTTCGAATCCATTGTCTACAGGTTCGGCGTACCGCACAACATCATTACCGACAATGGATCGAACTTCATCTCCAAAGAATTCCAAGACTTCTACGAAGGGCTCGGGATCAACATCACATACGCCTCAGTGGATCACCCGCAAACGAATGGGCAGGTCGAAAAGGCCAACGGCCTAATCGGCGCTGGCATCAAGAAGCGCCTCATGAGCCCACTCGAACGAAAGGCCGGAGCCTGGACGAAAGAGCTACCATCCGTCCTATGGAGTCTGCGTAGCACGCCAAACAGCTCCACCGGCTACACACCGTTCTTCATGGTGCATGGAGCCGAAGCCGTACTACCAACCGAAGTACGCCACCACGCCCCCCGGGTTGTCGCTTACAGCAAAGCCGAATCCACGGCTTCACTCGAAGACGCCGTCGACACACTCGACGAGGCAAGAGAGGTTGCAGTAGCCCGATCAGCGGTGTACCAGCAGAGTCTCCGCAACTACCACAGCCGACTGGTGCGACCAATGTCCTTCGTCGAAGGAGACCTCGTCTTGCGACTCAAGCAAGAACGACCGAAGAAATTCGAGTCACCATGGGAAGGGCCCTACATTATCATTGAAGTCATCCCAGGTGGCGCCTATCGCCTCAAGCACGTGGAATCCGGATTCGAATACTCCAACCCATGGAACATCGCACACTTGCGACGATTCTATCCCTAGATACCTACCCCTTTATTTTCAATAAGGCTTTTCAGCCAAGGCTATTCCGCCGAACAATGTACTTCCTCCATTACGATATAAATAAAGCTAAGTGTCTCGCCCCAAAATTTCGTTCGCTATTTTCAACTTTACTTTATGCTACAAACGCACTCGGGGGTTCCCCCCACCTCACGATTTTATCGACCGAGGATCACACGTGTACACCTGAGTAGCTGACAATGTCAGGCAAACGAAAAGGACACGTACTCAAACAAAGCACTGCGTGCTCAAACAACAAACAAAACTTTATAACAAAGGGCACAACACGCCCAGTCGAAATATACAAATTTTACATCTATCTCTTTTACAAGTACTACCTCTTATGGTGAATAACTTGAGCACGCTGCTCAAACAAATCTACGACCTGTTCGGCATACTGCCTTACAGCCGCATAATGCGGACACATATCCCACTCACCACCATCCGGCCGAAGAGGTGGCCCAGCTGCTACAACAGACAGATCTACATCAGGATGATGCAGCCTAACAAGGGACAACACAGCCTTCACCCCTGCGACGAGCTGCTGCCTCACCAATTCCTGGACACGGGTCACGCTCCGAAATCTAGACAGAAGACCGGACAGGGTTGTTGGCACAGCATCCAGGGGAAACATCACATGCATAACCGACGAGAGCGATGTCTGCACTTGGCGAAGCACCCGCGATACTTGGTGAACGCGATCCTGCACCGTTGCCAGAGCCATGGCACGGTCGCGATCCATCCAGAAGAACCCGCCAGCTTCCATGTCCTGCTGAGTCAAACAATTGACCCGAACAAGAACACGCTCCTTCTCCTCCCATGGAGCAAGGTTAGCACCTGCGATACTCGCACAAAAGTAAGATGCCAGGCCAGCATACGCATCCGAAGAAATAAGAAGCATCTAGAAAAAACTTACACTGAAGTTTCTCAGACAATCGAAGCAATTCCGCCATCAAGTACTCCTCTCTGGATGCACCTCGATCTGCCTTGGACTTCCAAACATCGGCATGACCACGCACCCCAAGCAACTCCTCTCAAAACTACAAACACAGTCTTGAAGAAAAGCAAGTTATGACGAATCATCCAAAGATGGCCACAACCGTGCTGCAGGCGGGGTGTCAACGGGATCAGCACCCGAAGGAACCTAGAGCAGCAGAAAAGAAAAGGACATAAACACTCAGACAGCGAAGAACAACTCAGCAAAATTCATTAAGTGGATAAACGCCACTACGTGGCACAGGGATTTTCTTTCCTCAACATAATTACAGCAAAAGAAAATTACAAACTATCCTACAGCTACAGCGCCTAAGACGCGGCGCCCTGAGTCGCCTCGGATCCGGATTGCCTCGCTTTGGCTTCCCCCTACTACCGTAGCGCGTACTCGGCCAGCAGATCAATCAGCTTGGGCCCATATTGCTTGCAGCGAGCAGAATAGGTAGCGAAGGCTACCTCGGATCCATCCGCGGTTGTCGGCATCTGGGAGGTGATCTGGGGAAGGTCCAGCTCCGCTCCAGCCGCCAAGGCCATCGCCAGCCCGACGGACGCGCCGATGCCCTTCTGTTTGCGCTTGTATGCCGCAGGCTCTTCGGCTGACAATGCCTCCGCCAAGGCGTCAACATCATCGAGGGCAGCGCCCTTGGGGACAAGCTCCTTGTAGAAGCGGCCAAGGACCTCCTTGGCCTTGGTAAGTGAGCTGACGACGGTGCTGCAGCGATCTTCGACCGCTGTAGTAGCATCATCTAGAGCACTCCCGTGCTGCAGAGCGCTGCAGTCAAACTCGATGCCTGTGGCATCTGAGACAATAAAGAAAAGGAATGAAGAAAGCACCCAGGAAAAAGACAAGAAAAACAAAAGGGGCAAAAGAAGATACTCACCTGAAATAGCCTTGGCAGCAGCCATGAGCTTGCCTGCCACCTCTCTTTCACGCGCAGCCACAGCCGTGGAAAGCTGCTCCTCGCGGTCCGTGGCCTCCCGCTGTAGGCGCTCCTTAGCCTCGGCCGCAGTAGCCAGCTCCACCTCGAGGCGCTCCTTCGCACCAAGGGCGACCTCGGCCTTCTTCTCCGCTTGACCAAGGCTCTTTTTGAGAGCATCGATCTCACGAAGGGAGGTGTTATGCTCCTCTGCATCCAAAAAATACAGGTGTCAGATAAAAGGACAAGAATACACGAAGAAGCAAATATCAAAGGCATAACAATACCTTGAAGCTGTTTGAGGATGGCCTCCAGCACCAGGTGCTCCTGCACCAGTCACTTGGCATCCTGTACAAAAGGCTGCAGGAAGAAAACCTACCAGTCAGAAAAAGGACTCGGAGGCTACGCCAATGTGAGAAAAAAACGAAGCAACACGAAACGCCGGGGCTCCCCGAGACTTTAAGAACAAAACAAGAAAAATCTTTTACGAACGCGAAGGGGCTTCCCCCGTGGCAGGAGACTTACATGATCCAATGGCGACGTCGAAGGTCTGCTGGCAAAATTCTGAGACGCAACCACCTACACCTCCGGCGGAGGAGGGTTCGGAGCAGCGCCCTCAGAAGTTGCCACCGTCTGAGGAGGAGGAGACGCGACTTTAACTCCCCCATCATCTCCCGAGCACCGTCGCTAGAGGAGTCGTTGGAAGAGTGCATGCACACGAACAAATTAGTACAAGAACAAAGTAAAAAGAAAAGAAAGCGCAGTACAGAGGAAACTTACGAGTCAAGCTCGCTAAGGTTGAAGACAGGAGGGGTCCTTCGGACCCTCTTCTCCTCTCTCTTCTCCCCTTTCTTCTCTTCCTTCTTCTCTTCCTTCTTCCGCTTCGCTGGCGGGTGCGGTGCTACAGCCCGCACAGGAAGAGCGGGAATAGGGGAGGAAGAGCCTCCATTCCCATCAATATGGCGCTCAAGACACAGAGGATTCCTAGGATTCGGAGGAGTCGAAGCATCCGAAGACTCGCTGGAGCTCCGCGATCGTTTGCGAGTGTGGTCCTCGCTTGAATCGTTGGCATCTTTAGCCGGAGATCATGCCGATGGCAGCTCGGACATGGAATCCACCAAATCATTGTCCGGGGCATCCGGATATACTTCGGGTAATGGAGGCGACATACCCGGCACTTTGAAGCTCTGCACAGGAGAAGAACAATTTGTTAGCAAACAAATACAAAGCAATGCAGTCGAAAAATAGCGCTACGCGCACGGATCTACACCTGTGGAATAGGAAGCGAAGAAGAAAACAGAGGAGTCAACGACTTCCCCGGGATTTCCTCTCCTGCCTTGAACTTTAGCAGCAAGCGAAGGGCCCTGTCAAGATCTCCCTGGGAGATTTTCTCAGCCGAAACCTTCGTCGGATCACGCCGTCCAGCATAAAGGAACATTGGGTGCACCCTAGCCTGGAGTGGCTGCACCTGACGCTCGAGAAAGGTGCGGATGATATCCACACCGTTCACTTCCTTCTCCGGAATCAATTGGAGATCCTCCACCCGACGATATAGAGCCTCTATCTCCGCCACCTCGCCATCCAAGATATTGTTTTTCCAAGACCTTTTTGGCTCAATCTCCTGGGATGGGTCGAAAGGAACAAGACCAAAATCTTGCCCAAGCACTACGGAGTCGCGGATATAAAACCATCGCCTCCGCCAGTACTGGACAGATTCGGACATGGAAAAAGAAAAGAAAAGCAGATTGGGTCTGAGGGACATGATGCAACCCCCAATGGAATAAACACCATCCGAACCAGATTGCCTCTTCACGGAATAAAGTTTCCGGAAGAGGCCAAAGTGCGGCTCAATACCGAGCCAACACTCGCAGAAAGTGATAAAACAAGCAATGTGAAGAAGAGAATTGGGGGAAAGATGGTGCAATTGGACACCGTATAGAAAAAGCAGTCCACGAAGGAAGTCGTGGACTGGGAAGGAAAGTCCACGCAAGACAAAGGAAAGGAACATAACCCGATACCCAACGGGGGGACGGCAGATTACCTCATTGCCTGGGAGTTTAACGGCCTCCCTATCCTGCGGGATCAGGACCGCTCGCGAAGCCTGCGGAGATCACTCTCCCGCGTCTCCGATCGCCGCCAGCCACCGTTGGTGACACGGGTAGCGGCGGCACTTTTCTTCCCTTCGGCGGAGCTGGTGCCAACCGCAGACGACGACTTCTTCGGCTTCCCCATCGCGGTACGGCGGGCCGGTAGCGAGAGCGCAGGATGGAAGAAGGAAATGTGAAGGAATATTCCAGCGCGTAGCAAGAGCTCTCAGAACACAAGGAAGCAGTGAAAGCAAGAATCGATGCGGTGAAAACAAACTGAAGTTTTCCCCAATGATTATAAAGAAGAAGACGATGCACGACAGCCGTCCATCGAGAAGACCTAACGCCAACGGCAGGATCTGGCCATACACGTGTCAGCATCACAACGAGCCGACGCTAACACGCCGTCCACTACGCGCGGAAATCGAGGCGACGCCGTAATTATCTCCACGCCGCGCGTGACCGGTCAATTCAAGGTCAGACAGTGGGACCCATGTTCGTCCAGTCAAGTCATCTCTGGCGTAGCAGACGCTTGAGGTCATCGATCGTCAGCACTGATGTCATCAAAAGCTACACTAGCAACATCTACAATTTCTTCAGCTTCAAAGCTAAGAGTACTCACTCGAATCTATGGTTCGACCAATTACTCGGGGGCTACTCCTATCAGGAGCGCTGGCCACGCACCCGAAAGATGAATAGAAGCGAACTGTTACTTCGAGTCCCTCGTCGAGTCTACGACTCCACTATGGACTCGGGGGCTACTCCCATAGGGAGGACGGATTTAATCATCCGAAAATTTTTGTGTCCTACGGACCTAAAGCGGAACAACGGCTGAATAAAAGTCTCAGCTCGAGTCTACGACTCGAACAGACACTCGGGGGCTACTCCCATAGGGAGCGCTGATCGCACACCCTATAAATTCTTCGATTGTGATCCTTCGGATCAACATGCAAAACTTTTCGGCAACTCTGCCCCAATTTAACGCTAAGTGAGTAACATCCTCCTTGGCCACCCGAAACATCTCCGCGGTGATAAACATTCGGATGCTGTGTCTGCGACACAAAGATAAGACCTACAGATACCATCTGATGGCCTGGCAACATACACGACTGTGTTCTGCTAGTAAAAACCCGTGCTAACTGGTGCGATGAAAAATCCCGACGGACACGTTGGGTACATCAGCTAAATTCACTGGAATTCCACTCATGTAAGTCCTCCGCGGCCTGAGTCTAATTACGCCAGCATATATTCCAGGTTTGAGTTGAGGGATTCGAACCTGAAGAAGATCGTGTTGTTTCATCCTAAGACAGTTAACTGACCCTGATCCGTCAGGTGAGTCAGGCACACGCATCAACAATCCCTACACATGAACTATTGAAATACATAGTTTCACCCGAAAGATTGCAGAGTCCTCAGCCGAATCTACGATTCAACTGAACACTCGGGGGCTACTGACATGGTTATACCCCATGGGTACATGATCTCAGCATACCTGGTCCAGCCTAACGCGCAACAACTATCATGACGCCCATGAAATTTTTGGGTGGCCAAGGCCCATGGCAACCGGATCCTTGGAGAGCAAGACAAGAGTAGATAGGAAATTCAAAGGGTAAAACCTAGAACTCAGAACCGACTAGGTCTATGCAGGACACACTGAGTTTATATAAAGGCTAGGAGGGCACGACCTAGATATCCTCCTCATACTTTCGCATACACACCTCCACGCCAGATTGCATCTGCGCACCCCTGTAATCACCGGTTCCGCCGTAATCAAAGAGTAGACAAGCAGGAGTAGGGTCTTCCCTCTGGGGGCCTGAACCTGGGTAAACCTTGTGTCCCCGTGTTGCTTGTTTGCTAACCGTTCCGCGATCTCCAGCATCCCCATCTTCTCTAAAACCCAAGTCCATAACAATGGGCATTGACGAGATTAAACCTCGTCAATCGTCGTCGGCAACTTCGAACTCACTAGCTAATTGAATCATCTGATTCAAGTCAAGCTGATGATTGTCCTGCAAGCACTTTAGCTAATGTCGGAGCAACGTGCCCCTTTCCAACCCATCAATGAAGGCGGCCATAGCGGTCTGAGCGTGCACTCCTGCGCAGGAATTCTTCATGTCCAGCCAGCGGGAGAGGTAGGCGCGAGATGTCTCGTCTTTCTCTTTCACGCACCGCTGTAGATCGCCCACAGTGCAGGGACGCTTGTATGTACCCTCAAAGTTCTTGGTGAATGCTTCTTGCATATCCAGCCAGTTGTAGATAGATTTCTCCGGCAAGTCGTCGATCCATTGATGGGCCGTACCCGCCAACATTAATGGGAGGTACTTAACAGCGACGTTGGGGTTTCCTCCGGCAATCTCCACCGTGTTGCCGTAGTCCTGCAACCATGTGGCGGGCTTGGCGGTGCCGTCATAGGGCTTGATGGTCTTGTCTATCCGGAAACCTTTGGGGTAAGTTCCGGACCGTATTGCAGGTCCAAAGCAACGTGGTCCCAGGTAAAGTCCTTCCCGGGCCTCGTGGATCTTATCGATCCGCGAACGTGCATCGTACGGCTCCGGGTTCTTCTTCTTGTTGTCAACAGGGGATGGGCTGCGGGCACGACGCGAGCCTCTTCCGCCATGGTGACTGCTTGGCGGTGACGGAGGCGGAGGTGGCGGTGGGTTAGCTTTCTTGCTGTTACCCTCCTGCAAAGCCTCACGCCTGTCACGGTTGCTTGTCGGACGCGGAGGGTCGTGGTGTGACCCGCTCTTGTGTCCTTGGTGGCGCTCTTCATCATGACGGGTCTGCGCCGCGTTGTCGCGGATGACGATGCCACACTGCTTTGGAGGGGGCATATCCGTACGATGACGAGTCTTGTAATCTTCCTGACGTCGGGGGGATCGGGGCGGTGGCGATGGGCGATGAGGTCGGGCTTTTTCTTCGTGGCCGGAGGATATGGGGATAGCATCCTTCCTGTTGTGCGCATCCCTCTGTCTTCGTTCTGATGAACCCGTCTGTGATCCGACATCTTGAGGAGATCTGTCCCTTGGCGGTTTGTACTGGCTAGATCGGCAGAGCGCTGGGTCAGACTCAAGCCTCTGAGAGGTGCCCTTTTCCTGCTGCATTACCGCCTTGGCCACTAGGTCATAGACCTGTTCTACTGCCTCAGGCGATCTATCCTGCTCCAAAAGGGTCTTGGCGACGGCGAGGTTAAGGAGTGGGGTGGGCATCACCTGCTTGCCTTCACTATCAATGTATGTCTTGGCCTGTGCCGGCTTCGAGGGAGCCTGTCCTAGGTTGCGTCGTACACCAGGATCGTTGATGACGCGAGCTGGAGCCTTCTTAGCCTTCTGCTGCTGCAGCAGAATCTTGTACTCGGCCTCCATTGCTCTAGCTTTCTCTATGGACTTCTGCGCGTTGACCAGATCTCGATATACTTTAGCGCCTTGTTCTGCGATGGCTTGCGCCTCCTCCAGCAGCTGCTGGCGCTTATCGTCAAGTTGAGTCACGTTCCTGATATGATCAACGGTTAGTGGCTCAACGAGGAGATTGCCGTACATCACTCTATCAGCTGGAGTAACATGGGCTGCTGCCGACGTGGATGCTAGAGGCGGCAAGTTTGCGGTGTTGTTGTTGCTCGGACCGTTGCCGAGTTCCTGCGGCTGCTGCACTGGGTTAGGCGGAGGAGGCATGACCTTTGCGCGATCATCGTTAGCAGCAATTAGTGGTCCCTTCCCCTTTTCCAGCACCGTAGGCGGAGCTTGCCCGGGTTGATCTACATCCATCGCTGTCCCAATGGTGACGAACACCCCTCGAGACATGACGGTGTTATTAGCTTGCTCATCGCGCGAGTACTCCTCCTCCATCTCTTGCATAGCGGAGTCTAGCTCTTCTGGACTGAAGTCTATTTCCTCAGAATCTGCACTGAAATCATCATAAAGTGCGTCAATGACAGAGTCAGAGGGTGCCAGGACTTCCTCGATGATGGGCGGTGGAGGTGCAACGACCTCGACGATGACTGGAAGAGGTGGTGCTGCTACGACGATGGCGGCCGGAGGCGGTGGCGGTGGTGGCTGAATCGGAGGGGCTCCGTCAATGAGCGCAAGCACTGTTTGAGCTGCCGCTTCAGCCTCCGCATAGTTGTTGACGGTGTTCACCATGCCTTTAAAGGTAAGGCGTCCCGACGCCTGTTGCCGTCTTAGAGAATGTCGGAGAAGCGTTCCATGGTCCAGTCCTTCCACAAAGTGATAGATATCATCATCATTGGGGTAGTGGGCCAGATCAGCTCGTATACATAGCCACCTGGCCAGGTAATCGCGGGGGTTTTCGCCCTCTCTCTAAACGCAACGTGCCAGATCGAATATGGTAACCACGCCGACGAACTTGGATCTCTGCTTTCCAGACGCGCGGATAAAGCCGGCGGATTTGCAGTGATCTTCCACCTTTATATCCTGCACGGGGGCAGTTTGGGTGGGTCTTGAATTTTTCCGATCTTTGCCGGCAAATTCTGAGGAGAGATCCGACATCGATCCTTTGCGCCCATTGCTCGTCTTGAAGCTATTTGTCTCTTGCTTGCTTATGCATCTTTCCATAACTTCAAGCTTTATCAAATGGATGTGAAAGTGCATTTCTTAATGGTCCCTTGAAAGAGGTTTCATATGTAGCTCAACCCCCAGGTTTCGAAAACACACGCTACCCCAACCATGTGTATCTACCCCATAAGGCTCTCTAAGGACTAAAGCAAGATCCTCGTGCTTGGTATGAGAACCTTAGGGATTTTCTACTCATGGATGGGTTTAGCATGGGTAAGGTCGATTCACCCTTTTCACCAAATGGGTTAAAGGGGGTGGATTATTTATTGTTCAAATTTATGTTTATGATATTATCTTTGGTGGAACTAACGAATATCATAACAAATCTTTTGCCGAGTTGATGACTATGAAATTTAGGATGTCCATGATGGGGGAGTTGAAGTTCTTTCTACGCTTCATCATAAAGCAACTTCCTCACGGAACCTTCATCTCTCAAGAGAAGTACATTAAGGACATGTTCAATAAATTCGAGATGGCCAAGGCTAATCCCATGAAGACACCCATGCCACTAAATGGAAAACTTGGCCTTGGAGTTGGTGATAAGGACGTGGATCAAAAGGTATATTATTCTATGATTAGTTCCTTGCTCTACCTTTGTGCTTATAGGCCGGATATCATGTTAAGTATTGGAATGTGTGCTCGTTTTCAATCCGCTCCCACGGAGTGCCACTTGATGGCGGTCAAACGGATTTTTAGGTACCTTGTTCTCACTCCTACTCTTGGGATTTGTTGGTGGTGAAACCCTAGTTATCATGGTCAAGCTTGTGCTCTCTTAGTTCTCTCTACACCCTTGTAGAGTAACTAGGTTAGTGCCATCCTAGTTTCACCCCTGTTCTCCCACATGTTGTTTTTTGCGCAAGTATTGAGTCTTGGACAGTTTCCCAATCGATTGCCTTGACTTTTTGATCCCAGGCCCGGTCGAGCCGATCCCCTCACCGAAATTTCCGGTCACAGTCCCGGTCGACCGAAATTCTCGCAGGAAATTCCGGTCGATCTTTCGGTCCGCCGGAAACGTCGCCGATCATTTCGGCGATAGGATCGGTTCTGCCGAACCTGTCGCCGAAACTTCTATTCTTGCTTGCTTTTCTATCCATGCGCTTGCCCAACTTTCAATCTTTGTTCTTGTGAGCTCTTTTATGGCATATACACTCGTTTGCTTTCTTTGCCTTGCGTTCTTGTGTGCTTCTTGTGCAGGGTCTGACCATAGAGACTTTGAGCCAGACACCGGCGAAAAGAGAAAGCTTACTATTCAGCGGCCTCCTCCTCATGTTCCTCGCCTCACTCAGCGTCAACAAGCAGCTGCTTTCGCAGGGGGGCTCCAGTTCTGCAAGTGGACAGAAGAAGAAAGCCTCTGCTGGAAGATCCGCTCCCAAGGGAAAGTCTAGCCTTGGTCCTACTGAAGAAGAAGTTCCTCCCAACTAAAATGCTGCTTTGGATATCTCTGTGAATCAGTGGAGGGACTTAAGGAGGCAGAATCCATACCACTTTCCCAACCGCACCTATCTTGGTGCTGACAAAATTTTTTGGACTGACACTCAGAAGTACTTTTGGGATGACTTCTACAATGAGCCAACTCGTATGAGGCAGGGTTTCTTTGTTCCTCCCAAGTATCTCAATGAGGACCACTATGCTCATTACCTCTCTTCAGATTTCGAGAATGTGGATGTGGCCTTGAAGCAGATGGATGTCTTTGGTCTTGCTACTATCAAGGTTAAGCTCATGCCAGATATCATTCGCCAGTTCTTCTACACTACTTACTTTCACACTGATGATGCTCGCACTTTCACTTGGATGACCGGCACCAAGCCATACTCGGCTTCCTTTGAGGCTTTCTGCCATGCCCTGGGTTATCCTCCTGACAGTGTCTCTGGCTTCTGCATTCACTCTGAGAAGGCTTTTAGTGACAACCAGCTCCTTTCATGCTACCCCAGTGAACCTCCCACCTTGTCAGGCATGTACTACTACTATATGGTGCTTGCTCGGTTCTTCCGCTACAATCTTGTGAGCAAGGCTGGTGATGCAGTTGATGTCCGTGGTCACCACAAGAACCTTCTGTACTATTATGATCTTCGTCGCCTACGGAAGATCAATGGGTGTGATTTCATCTACTGTGATCCCAACTTCTGTCAGTATGTTCAGCGTCTGTCAGTATGTTCAGCGTCTGATTGAGGCCACCGTCCCTGCATCTGCTCTCCCCAAAGGTCCACGTGAAGATATGGAGGAGTTCACCTTACCTAGTTGGGTCTCTCATGTGGATCTCCCTCAGATGATGTTGTCTGAGCGTCGGACCAAGCTTGCTCATGATCCTCTTTCTGTTGGCTCACGCTCTCGTAGGGACCTTCCTCGTTTTCTTCCTCGCAAGAAAGGTCTTGCCCGTTTCTTCAACAACTTGTGGGATATGTGTCGCTCCTCCTATGATGTTTCCCATCATAGCTTAGAGCTTAGTTAGGAGAATAGGAGGCAGCATAATGCCTTCTTGACAGAACGTGGTTGCCCAGTGGCAGACTTGGGAAATTCTTTAGCTCCTGTTCGTTATGTCAACTTCGAGGAGCTGCCACTGGATGAGGACATGTTTAGGGGTTTTGATCCATCAATGCTCCCCGGGTTTGCCACTTCCAGTTCCTCTCAGCGTCGTGCTACACCTTCAGGGAATGATGATGAGGATGAGGACGAGGACAAAGAGGAGGGTGATGATGAAGAAGAAGAGGAGGAAGAAGCCAATGACGATGATGACGATGAGGACATGTCGTGGGAATGACCATGGCAGACACTGCAATCGGCAGCGAGTAGTAGAACATGGGGCAAGGGCGGCCAGCCATCTGCGGTGCGAGATGAGGGCAGAGACACAAGGGTTTACCCAGGTTCGTGTAACTACCTCGGTGAATTACGCTCCTAGATACAAGCCTGGATGAGTGGTAGTGGTTGAAATAGTACGGTGGGGCCCCAAAATCCACTCACTGGTAGTCCTTTCAGACGTCCCAACCACTACCCTCTCAACGGGACTGTCAGGCGGGCGTGTCGGCGAAGGATCAACTACATACACAAGTGGGTATGTATGCAAGCCACCATACAAGAGTACATCGAGCCATACCATCTAGAAAGAAAGGAAATATAGCATACGGCAAGATTCAAATGACCTAGATAGTTCTATATTTTAGGATACTTCCTCATACAACACATCAGTATCATGCGGGCGGCAAACAAAATCCAGTACGGATAAGAAGCAAATCGGCATAAGATGCCATAGAGAATAAGCACATCCCAACTACAGGTCTCACGGATCCCGTTCCGGAATCTCTACACGAGCGATCGTTGCCCATGTCCTCGGCTTCTTCCACCCAGATCCGTCCGTGGAGGTACTGTCCATCTGAACCAATAATTTATCGTGTGAGACCCTAAGGGTAATTTTCGAAGTCTTAATGCCTCTAAAGGGACACACAACAGGGGTGACGCAACTACGTGAAGACAAACCCTAGCAGTTCTACAGATAAACGCTAACCATCCGCCTAACCAATGATAGACGGATGTCTGTGAATTAAGAACAGCAGTTATAATAGTAATTTCATCAGATCCATCCTCCTCCTCGCTTACCAACGAGGAAGCGGACGAACAACCCCCCCCCCCCATCCGTTGGCAATTTTATTAACCATTCCATGAGTAGTACCCTATTTACTAGTCAAATTTTTTTAGTCAGATTAAAGCGGTACTTTAGTTATGCTTGTCTATGATCGAGAAACTGTGCTCCAAGTCGTCCATATCCGCGGACATGACTTTCAGAAAGTTTTACCCGGCCGGGGTGCACCAATAGCAACACACGCTCGATCAACCTCGGAAAAACCAAAACAAAACCCAACGAGGCTTTCACGACTGAACAATCACAGGAATCAGAAATATTTCAGGCCACCCTTGAGTACACCATAGCGGAGTAGGCTAGCTCGAGACGGCGGACTCAAGGTTTGCGACAATGGTCATGGCGACAGCGAATCCCCAATCGGGGCCGCCGATAGCGTAATCACTCACTGACCTAAGCGATGCAGTGTGCTCCTCGCACAATTTAAATACATAAGTAGCATGACATAAGTACAGGATCGTAAATAAAACCTCAAACTAGTTTGTGGACCCAAGAAATAAGACTGAATCAAGCTCTGGCTCAGGGGGGTCCCATATACCTCCGGATGTGGATAGCGATAAAACAAGGAACAGGAATCAAGTACTCGGGGTCTTACGGGACACAAGTGAGCAGGAAAAACCAAATAGCAGATGTTGCTCACCGGTGCCACTTTCATTAGTTATCCCATACTACTCAGGTTAAGTTGTTTAGGTACCTCGTTATCCATCGACGCTCACATACCCTACACATGTTGTTCTCGCATGGCTCAAACAACTCCTGTAGTAATGGCTCATGGGATGGAGGAACAAGCTTGATGGGGTTTAAAAGTAAAGGCTATGCATACTTGGGATTCAATTTAATGCAATCGCGACTCAATGATGCAAGAATAAGATAGAGGCAATAGGTATTGTATGTATGCAAGCATGTGGAAGTGCTTGCCTGATAACTCAGTTGAAGCGAGGGACGGATCTGGGTAGTGCTCCTGGTTCTCTTGATATAACCCCTGCTCAGTGTCTATCCGAGAAAAACCAAACAAACAAGGCCAACATGAATATAGAGCACAAGCATATGAATAAGATGCGTCAAGCAAACAATCATGCCATTATGAATGATGCACAATTTACATGGCAATAAGGTAGCATGGCATGGTGAGGTGTGGAAGACAAGTAGTAACATTTTAATGGGGTTTTGGATCACAATTGGTTGTCATAACAATTGCTGTTCACTATATATTTATATGATGCATGCTGCAATTGAAGTTATGGATAGCATAAACAGAAAGGTCTCGTCGAGCTGATCATTTTAGACATATCATTTGTTAAATTTGGAATTATAAATCAAAAGTTGTGAAATTATTTAGTTCCAGTGGCATTTGTGTAATTAACTCAACTTGGAATTTTAAAATGTTCAAATAATATTTTGAATGGCATATTTGAATTCCTCACATTTTTCTGATTCAAAAACATATATTATTTGTATTATTTGGAATTATGAATTTAATTTTATTTTTAGTCAAAATTAGTCAAATTAGGTCAAAGTCAAAGGTTAATTAATTAAATTAATTTTGAAGATATTTGAATAAAGATTTGAATTAACATTCAAAAACAAATCATTTTTCATATAAGGTTTGAATTCAAATTCTAAACCAGGAATAAGTTATGAATTCAATGAAATTTGGATCAGGTTTGAATTTATTTGAAATCTGTTTGAAAATTTGAATCAGCAAGCTATGGACTTTTGTTACTCAGCAGGAACCGCGCTAGAGGATGACAGGTGGGGTCACTGGGCTGACTGGGCCGTCACACACACGCGCCAGTTTTCCTCACCCAGGCTCACCCTAGCCAGCGAGGCTGACAGGCGGGGCCAGGCGCCAGCAGGCCCACACGCGCGCGTGGCTGCCCGGTGGCGACACGTGGTTGATCCAGGGACCGCGGGCGGAAAACAAAAGAACCTGAGGATCCTTTTTGCAAAACTCCAACAGACGCTGGTAGGTGGGGTCGAGGGCTGCGGGTTTTAGGCGGGAAAAAGGGGGAGGACCTAAACGCAAAAAATGCCAAACGCTGTCGGACGGCAGCGGCGCAGCGCTCTGCCGGCGACTGCGAGCGGCCGTCGTTTGATCGACGATGGCGACGCCGCTGCTGAACAAAACAACATGGCCCCAACACGAAAAATGTAGAGGGAGCCACGGACTACCACATTGGCTCAGGGTTCTAGCGCGGAGGAGGGCCGTAGCAGAGCGTGGCCGAACATGGCGGATCCTCTGCTGCTGCGGCTTTGCCGCCAAGACGGACGCAGGCAGCAGCCTTGCAGCGCCGACAGGCGTGGCGAGGCTCTGGGCCGGAGAGAGGGGCTTGTGCGGGGAAGGGAGCTCACCGCAGCTCGGCGATGCGGTTGGCGAGGCTCGGGAGGCGAGGATCGCGAGGCAGCTGGTCGGGCGTCTGGCGGTCACGCACGGCGGCGCGACTCCTCGGCGAGATCCAGCGAGCTCCTGCAGCGTCCTGCGGCAGAGAAGCGGCGTAGCTCACAGCTGCTGGCGCGCCTCGGGGAGCTCTGGAGCGAAGGGGCGCTGAGGGGGTCGCCGCTAGGGTTTAGAGGCCATGTGGGCTATGGATCGCTGGGAGAAAGAAGAAGGGAGGCAAGGGGAGGAAGAGAGGCCTGAGGGGGGATCTGGGGATGCTAGAGACGAGGGGGGGGGAAGATAAGAACGGAGGGGCAGGTAGATGCGTGGTTGCTTGCGTGGGGGAGGGGTAGGGCGTTGCACCTCACGTGCATGGGCGTCTTGGTGGCGGCGTGCTCGGTGGCTGCCGAGTGGGGCAGTCTGCAGGTGGGCAGGGGAGCTCGAGGCGGGAGTAGGGAGGGGAGAGGTGGATCGGGCTAGGGTTAGGTGAGGGGTGCTTTGATGGTGTGGAAGGGTAGATAGGAACATGGTGAGGTGTGACCATGCTAGATAGGTTTAGGGGTGATTAGCTAGAGAGGAGAGGGAGAGGGGGTACTTTGGGTTGAGATTAGAATGGGTGTGGTGTAGGTTTTAGCTAGGATGGTTATGGCATGGGGTAGGTTTAGGGTTTAGCTAAGAGGGGGCATGGATAGAGGGAGGTGGTACTTGCTTGATCATGCATGCTTGGACAAGATCACACAAAAACAAAACAAGGAAAAGGGGAAGAGGGGAAGAGAGATATGGTGGTAGAAATTGAGCAAGAACAACATGGTTCAAGCAAGAGAAAAGATAGAGGTAGAGATGATCACCCAACTACCAAAAACAAACCAAAGACAAAACTAGATGGCACTTGCATGGCTCATGCAAAATATCTAATGCCATGTTTATTCTTGTGTAAACAATAATATCTACATGGCATTATCCATATGCATTTCCCAGAAGTGGAAACAAGCCAAGCAAGGGAAAAGAGGAAGGTTCCAGATGGAGTAGATGGATATGATCACATGTGATGATAATTGGGCCTTGCTAGTGTGTATATGCCACTAGGTATTTAATAAGCCCACAAAATATCTCCACATGATGATAACCCCACAAACACACATATGGAAGCTAGGGAGAAAAGGTTCCACTCACAAGGCATGCAAAGGTGGCCATGTGGCTCTCATGCATCAATAAGGTGAAAACAAAATGATGCCAAGATGAGAACATGTGGAAAAGAAAAGGATCCATCCCAACCCACATGAGCTAGAAGTAAACCTCTAAATGCCAAGCTCATATTTAGTTGGATGGTGGAATTACAAGGTGGTGAAAGAAAGGTGGTGGAGTTTAAAAGAGATATGCCCCCAACTCAACTTGGGCATTTAACAATATATTAAGAACCAAATACAATATCAAAAGGCAACTACAATTAATCATGCACATGAGATAAGAACCAAACAAGAAAGGGTTTTATATGATGCTCAAATGCAAGGTGGTATGATGACATGAGCATGATATGATGATGATGCAACAATTATATGTTGGAAGTGGCCCTTTTTATTATTATAACATGTAGCATTACAGGTGTTAGACAACTGGGATGCTACAACTCTCCCCCACTAAACAGGAATCTCGCCCCGAGATTCTAGGAAGAAGAAGAAGATACAAAGAGAGAAGGATGGTTGGCACGGAGTTCATCTTCACGCTCCCATGTGGCTTCATCAACAGAATGGTGTGACCACTGCACCTTGCAGAACTTGATGGACTTGTTGCGAGTCCTTCGTTCTGCGGTCTCAAGGATTTTGGTGGGGTGTTCTTGATAAGACAAGTCTTCTTGGAGATCGATTAGCTCATGATCCACGGTCCTGCCGGGATCTTTGAAGCACTTCTTGAGCTGAGAGATGTGGAAAACATCATGGACTTTGAGTTTTTCCGGAAGCTCCAGTGCATAAGCAACTTCTCCTCTTCTACCACGTATCTTGAAAGGACCGATGTATCTAGGAGCCAACTTTCCTTTGATACCGAAGCGGTGTGTTCCTCTCATGGGAGTGACACGAAGGTAGACGAGATCACCAGGGGCATATACCATATCTGTGCTTCTGTCATAGTTGCTCTTCCGACGACTTTGAGCAATCTTGAGTTCTCCGAATGATATGCACCTTCTCCTCTGCTTGGGTTACAATGTCAGGGCCAAACCAGATTCTTTCTCCTGCACCTGACCAACCAATCGGAGTTCTGCACTTGCGACCATAGAGAGCCTCAAATGGTGCCATCTTCAGACTCTTCTGGAAGCTGTTGTTGTAGGAGAATTCAGCATAAGGAAGACATTCCTCCCACTTCATGCCAAACGAGATGACGCAAGCCCGAAGCATATCCTCCAGAATCTGATTGATCCTCTCCACTTGTCCTTGCGACTGAGGGTGGTAAGCAGTGCTGAAGTTCAACTTTGTTCCCAAAGCTTTTTGGAAACTCTCCCAGAACTTTGAGGTGAAGATGCTCCCACGGTCTGAACTGATTTCAAGTGGAACCCCATACAGAGAGACAATTCTGTTGATATAGAGCTCGGCCAACTGAATTCCAGAAATTGTTTCTTTGACTGGGAAGAAATGAGCCACTTTAGAAAGCCTGTCGATGACAACAAAAATTTCATTGTTGCCCTTCTGCGACCTTGGAAAGCCAGTGATGAAGTCCATATCTACTTTCTCCCATTTCCATTCCGGAGGTTTCAATGGCTGTAGAATACCAAATGGTTTCTGATGGACAGCCTTCACTCTGCGGCAGACATCACATTCTGAGACATACTTGGCACAATACCGTTTCAACCCAGGCCACCAGTATTGTGTTTTCAGGTCCATGTACATCTTTGTGCTGCAAGGATGGATAGAAAGAACCGAATCATGCGCCTCCTTGAGAACTTGGTCTCTCAGACCCGGGTAGTTTGGAACAAACATCCGGTGTTCGAAGAAGAGCGTGCCTTGATCATCAACATGGAAGGACTCATACTTCGGAAGGTCAAGCTTAGAGATGAGCGTTTTGGTGTGCGGATCACCAAGCTGACGAGAGCGAATCTGTTCTTCCAAGAGAGGAGTAGCCAGAAGGTTCAGGAGATGCCCTTGTTCCACAATTTCCAGGTTGAGCTGACGGAATTCCTCGCACAAGAGAGGTTGCTGCTCTCCCACCATGAGGTTGTTGACATAAGCTTTTCGGCTAAGCGCATCTGCCATGACATTTGCTTTGTCCGGGGTGTAGTTGATGGTCACATCAAAGTCATTGATTGCTTCAATCCATCTCCTCTGCCGAAGGTTGAGATCAGGCTGAGTGAAGATATACTTCAAACTCTTGTGTTCAGAGAAGATCTCTAGCAGTTACCAAGCAAGTAGTGCCTCCATAGCTTCAAAGCAAAGACAACTGCTGCTAGCTCAAGGTCATGTGTGGGATAGTTGATCTCATGCGTCTTCAACTGACGAGAGGCATAAGCAACCACCTGTTTCTCTTGCATAAGGACCGCACCCAATCCTTGCAAAGAGGCGTCACAGAATATCTGGAAAGGCTTAGATGTATCTGGAGGAACCAAGACTGGTGTGGAAGTGAGCTTCTCTTTGAGTGTCTCAAAACTTTCTTGACACGCAGGAGTCCACAGGTATTTCTTGCCTTTCTTGAGGAGATCGGTAAGAGGCTTTGCTATCTTCGAGAAGTTCTGAACAAAGCGACGGCAATAGCTAGCCAAACCCAGAAAACTCCGCACTTCCTTGACATTAGCAGGAGGAAGCCATTCAACTATTGTCTTCACGGTTTCCGGGTTGACTGCAATGCCCTTGGCAGAGATAACATGACCCAGGTATGTTACTTTAGGCAGCCAAAACTCACACTTAGAGAACTTTGCATACAAGCGGTTCTCACGGAGCTTGTTTAAGACACACCGCAGGTGCTCTTCATGCTCCTCCTTAGACTTGGAATAGACCAGAATGTCATCCAGATATACCACAACAAACTTATCCAGGTACTCCATGAAAATGGAGTTCATCAGCCTCGAGAATGTAGCAGGTGCGTTGGTGAGACCGAAAGACATGACCGTGTACTCATACAGGCCATAGCGGGTGGTGAAAGCTGTTTTGGGCACATCTTCTTTGCGAATCTTGATTTGGTGATAACCACTTCTCAAGTCCAGCTTAGAGAACACCACAGCTCCTGCTAGCTGATCAAAAAGATCATTTATCCGTGGGAGAGGATATTTGTTCTTGATGGTTTTAGCATTGAGAGCCCGGTAGTCAACACAGAGTCTATCGGTTCTGTCACGCTTCTTAACAAAGATTGTTGGGCTACCCCTGTGTTGAATAAAACCCAACTTCTCTTGTTCATCAAGTTGTCGTTTGAGTTCAGCCAACTCAGAAGGACCCATTTTATATGGCCGCTTGGAGATAGGAGCCGTTCCAGGTTCAAGCTCAATCACGAATTCAACCTCGCGATCCGGAGGCATACCCGGCAACTCTTCAGGAAAGACATCTGGGAACTCACAGACCACTGGTACACTCTGAATAGCTTGCATAACATCATCATTCAGAGCCGCCAAGGAATAGAGCTGGACAGCAGGAGTCAGACTTGGAGAAAAGACTATATGGCCTTCAGGAATCTTCAGAGACACTGAGCGTTCAGCACAATCAATCACAGCTGCATTTGCTGTCAACCAATCCATGCCCAAGATGACATCAATGTCAGAGTTGCCCAGAACAATCAAAGAAGCCAAGAATGAAGAACCACCAATCTCAACTTGATTGCCATGACTGATTTTAGAAGCTGCCATTGTTGCTCCAGGAGAAAGAACCATTAACTTCTTGGGAAGAGGATCTGACGCTAACCCATTCTCACTTGCAAACTTTATAGAAACAAAAGAATGCGATGCACCAGAATCAAACAAAACTCGTGCAGGGACTGAGTTCACGGATAGCATACCCATCACAACTCCAGGTGCATGCTCAGCTTGAGCGACGGCGACGCAGTTGGCATGAACAACCGCAGACCCGGGCTTAGTGTTGATGTTGAGAGCCCGAGGCGGTGGTGCACGAACCGAAGGAGAGCTTGTTGCAGATCTTGGCGGGGGTGGAGGGAGAGCTTTGTTCTTCACCGGGCAGTTCCAGTTTTGATGTCCAGGATCTCCACACAAGCGAGCACCGGTGGGCGTGGAGCGAGTAGCCGAGGACTCCGGCCAGCGCTCAGGTAGTGGTTGTTGTAGCCCACAGGAGCCATGATGGTGAAGTTTGGTGGCCTTGGCGCGTAACTTGCAGGTCTTGGTGGAGCCGGGAGCGACGGTGGGGTGTTAGGAACCCAGACACGCCGCTTAGAAGGAGCTGCCATAACTGCAGAGCTTGATGCATCCCTGTTGTGTTTCTTGGACTCCTCAAACATTTGCCTGCTTGCCTCCTCTTGCAGAGCTGTGTGTTGGAGTTCCAGGAAAGTTGTCGGCCTTGCATGTGTGATTGCATACTTGATCGATGCATTGAGCCCTTGCCTGAACCTCTTCTATTTCTTCTTGTCATCAGATACCTCATCACCACCATAACGAGAGAGATTCATGAAGTTCTGATGTAGGTCTTGGCGTTATCATTTCCTTGCTTGAGGTTGAGGAAAGCCTCCTTCATCCTTTCCATCACAATCTCTGAGAGAAACTGCTCTTTGAACGCTCCAGTGAACCTCTCCCAAGTTGGCTGGAACCCAGTGCAGCTTGCCTTCAAGTAGTTTTCCCACCAAAGAGCTGCATCTCCCTTGAGAAGGTGAGTAGCACACTTGACCCACTCTTGCTCCGGAACATCAGCAGTCTCGAGCAACCTTGAGATCTCACGCAGCCAATCATCCGCGTCCAGAGGTCGGTCGGAAACATCAAACTGACGAGGGTTGAACTTGAGGAAGCTCTTGATGTCTCCACGCTTGGGAGGGGGAGGTAGTGGAGCAAACTCGTTTCTTCTGACACTCTCCTCAAAGCGCTGCTGGTTCTCTTGCATAGCTGCCAAAGCATTAGCGATGTTTGACAGCGCTGAGCCCAGTTCCGGAGGTATGTCCTCCTCAGTCCGGCGTGGTGGAGCCATCCTGTCATTGATATAAAACTCAAGTCAGTACTATAATGGAGAATGATAATAATCCAAAATAGTACCAAGATGGAATTAACCAAGATTAAAGGATACAATTTACTGAGATGATATTAAAATATCAACAAAGTTCATAGCACCTAAAAGATATTAAGCATATCGCACACGACTGAAAAGGAGTGTGGTACACAAATATATCAAAGAAAAAAAAATTTCACAAATTTCGGCATTAAAATACCAATAGATGCGCAAAATTACTTAACGAATCAAGATTAGTGACTCTACCGATTCAATATACAAAAGCGAATGATAAGAGTAGTGGTATGGTCGCGACTCCATCCCGCACTCAAATCATTACTCCGCACATGAATAAGTGGAACACATATCCTAACCCCTTCTTCTCACGACGAAACCTAAAGATTGGTAACTACGGAAACGAACACCCCAAACAAGATAGCGTCGGATACAAAGAGGAAGATAGATTGCGTCGGTTTGCAAAAGCCTGTCGGTATGGAATGTACCAACAGTTGATAACCAAAGGAAGATAAGATAACAACTTGGATGCAACAGATAGACAAGGGATTACACACACACACACACACAACCTATGGTACTACGGAAACCCAGAACACGTGAATCCTAGTTTGAATTTTTAGAAGAGGATTGAAAACGTTGCACTTCCTTACCAGAAAAGGGTGGGTGGGAGGGTAAGAAGAAAAATGGAAGCAGTCCTACTCTCGCGTTTTGTTTTCCCTAATATACATAACTACCAAAATATTTGCTAGACTGACAACGACCGTTTGGCTGAAACCCTGAAGGTCGGGATGGCTCTGATACCAATTGTAACTACCTCGGTGAATTACGCTCCTAGATACAAGCCTGGATGAGTGGTAGTGGTTGAAATAGTACGGTGGGGCCCCAAAAGCCACTCACTGTTAGTCCTTTCAGACGTCCCAACCACTACCCTCTCAACGGGACTCAGAGGCGGCGTAATCGGCAGGCGAAGGGATCAACTACATACACAAGTGGGTATGTATGCAAGCCACCATACAAGAGTACATCAGAGCCATACCATCTAGAAAGAAAGGAAATATAGCAACGCCATACGGCAAGATTCAAATGACCTAGATAGTTCTATATTTTAGGATACTTCCTCATACAACACACATCAGAGTATCATGCGGAAGCGGCAAACAAAATCCGAGTACGTATAAGAAGCAAATCGGCATAAGATTCCATAGAGAATAAGCACATCCCAACTACAGGTCTCACGGATCCCCGTTCCCGGAATCTCTACACCGAACGATCGTTGCCCATGTCCTCGGCTTCTTCCACCCAGTATCCGTCCTGTGGAGGTACCTGTCCATCTGAACCAATAATTTATCGTGTGAGACCCTAAGGGTACTCAGCAAGTCTTAATGCCTCTAAAGGGGACACAACCTGGGGTGACGCAACTACAGCGAAAGACAAACCCTAGCAGTTCTACAGATAAACGCTAACCATCCGCCTAACCAATGATAGACGGATGTCCGTGAATTAAGAACAGCAGTTATAATAGTAATTTCATCAGATCCATCCTCCTCCTCGCTTACCAACGAGGAAGCGGACGAACAACCCCCCCCCCCCATCCGTTGGCAATTTTATTAACCATTCCATGAGTAGTACCCTATTTACTAGTCAAATTTTTTTAGTCAGATTAAAGCGGTACTTTAGTTATGCTTGTCTATGATCGAGAAACTGTGCTCCAAGTCGTCCATATCCGCGGACACGGGTTTCAGAAAGTTTTACCCGGCCGGGGTGCACCAATAGCAACACACGCTCGATCAACCTCGGAAAAACCAAAACAAAACCCAACGAGGCTTTCACGACTGAACAATCACAGGATTCAGAAATATTTCAGGGGGCCACCCCTTGGAGTACACCCGCAACGGAGTAGGCTAGCTCCGAGACGGACTCAAGGTTTGCGACAATGGCTGTAAGCGACAGCAGATCCCCAATCGGGGACTGTCGATACCGCGTAATCACTCCGCTGACCTAAACAGTACAGTGTGCTCCTCGCACAATTTAAATACATAAGTAGCATGACATAAGTACAGGATCGTAAATAAAACCTCAAACTAGTTTGTGGCCCCAAGAAATAAGACTGAATCAAGCTCTGGCTCAGGGGGGTCCCATATACCTCCCGGATGTGGATAGCGCGATAAAGCAAGGAACAGGAATCAAGTACTCGGGGTCTTACGGGACACAAGTGAGCAGGAAAAACCAAATAGCAGATGTTGCTCACCGGTGCCACTTTCATTAGTTATCCCATACTACTCAGGTTAAGTTGTTTAGGTACCTCGTTATCCATCAGACGCTCACATACCCTACACATGCTGTTCTACGACTCGCATGTCTCAAACAACTCCTGTAGTAATGGCTCATGGGATGGAGGAACAAGCTTGGTGGGGTTTAAAAGTAAAGGCTATGCATACTTGGGATTCAATTTAATGCAATTGCGACTCAATGATGCAAGAATAAGATAGAGGCAATAGGTACTGTATGTATGCAAGCATGTGGAAGTGCTTGCCTGATAACTCAGTTGAAGCGAGGGACGGATCTGGGTAGTGCTCCTGGTTCTCTTGATATAACCCCTGCTCAGTGTCTATCCGAGAAAAACCAAACAAACAAGGCCAACATGAATATAGAGCACAAGCATATGAATAAGATGCGTCAAGCAAACAATCATGCCATTATGAATGATGCACAATTTACATGGCAATAAGGTAGCATGGCATGGCATGGTGAGGTGTGGAAGACAAGTAGTAACATTTTAATGGGGTTTTGGATCACAATTGGTTGTCATAACAATTGCTGTTCACTATATATTTATATGATGCATGCTGCAATTGAAGTTATGGATAGCATAAACAGAAAGGTCTCGTCGAGCTGATCATTTTAGACATATCATTTGTTAAATTTGGAATTATAAATCAAAAGTTGTGAAATTATTTAGTTCCAGTGGCATTTGTGTAATTAACTCAACTTGGAATTTTAAAATGTTCAAATAATATTTTGAATGGCATATTTGAATTCCTCACATTTTTCTGATTCAAAAACATATATTATTTGTATTATTTGGAATTATGAATTTAATTTTATTTTTAGTCAAAATTAGTCAAATTAGGTCAAAGTCAAAGGTTAATTAATTAAATTAATTTTGAAGATATTTGAATAAAGATTTGAATTAACATTCAAAAACAAATCATTTTTCATATAAGGTTTGAATTCAAATTCTAAACCAGGAATAAGTTATGAATTCAATGAAATTTGGATCAGGTTTGAATTTATTTGAAATCTGTTTGAAAATTTGAATCAGCAAGCTATGGACTTTTGTTACTCAACAGGAAACGCTAGAGGATGACAGGTGGGGTCACTGGGCTGACTGGGCCGTCACACACACGCGCCAGATTTCCTCACCCAGGCTCACCCTAGCCACGAGGTCGACAGTGGGGCCAGGCGCCAGAAGCCCACGCCTGTGCGTCGCCCGGTGGCGACACGTGGTTGATCCAGGACATGGGCGGAAACAAAGAACACGAGGATCCTTTTGCAAAACTCCAACAGACTGGTAGGTGGGGTCGAGGGTCGGGTTTTAGGCGGAAAGGGGAGGACCTAAACGCAAAAAATGCCAAACGCCGGACGGCAATGGCGGCCTTCTGCCGAAGCGGCCGCTTGATCGACGATGGCGACGCCGCTGCTGAACAAAACAACATGGCCCCAACACGAAAAATGTAGAGGGAGCCACGGACTACCACATTGGCTCAGGGTTCTAGCGCGGAGGAGGGCCGTGGCAGGCAAGGCGGCCGAACATGGCGGATCCTCTGCGCGCGGCTGTTGTCGCCAAAGACGCGACGTGGCAATGAAGCGCTTCGACAGAGCGTGGCGAGGCTACTGGCGAGAGGAGAGGGCTTGTCTGGGGAAGGAGCTCACCAGCTCGACGATGCGTTGGCGAGGCTCGGGAGGCGAGGATCGGTGAGGGCAGCTGGTCGGGCGTCTGGCAGTCACGGCACGGCGGGACTCCTCGGCGAGATCCAGCGAGCTCCTGGCGTCCGCAGAAGCGGAGGCGTAGCTCTGACAGTGCTCGGGCGCCTCGGGAGCTCTGGAGCGAAGGGGCGCTGAGGGGGTCGCCGCTAGGGTTTAGAGGCCATGTGGGCTATGGATCGCTGGGAGAAAGAAGAAGGGAGGCAAGGGGAGGAAGAGAGGCCTGAGGGGGGATCTGGGGATGCTAGAGACGAGGGGGGGGGAAGATAAGAACGGAGGGGCAGGTAGATGCGTGGTTGCTTGCGTGGGGGAGGGGTAGGGCGTTGCACCTCACGTGCATGGGCGTGCGCGGCTGGCAGGGCGTGCTCGGGCTGGCAAGCTGCCAGGTGGGGCCAGGGTACTACAGGTGGGCCAGGGGGAGCTCGAGGGCAGGTAGGGGAGAGGGGAGAGGTGGATCGGGCTAGGGTTAGGTGAGGGGTGCTTTGATGGTGTGGAAGGGTAGATAGGAACATGGTGAGGTGTGACCATGCTAGATAGGTTTAGGGGTGATTAGCTAGAGAGGAGAGGGAGAGGGGGTACTTTGGGTTGAGATTAGAATGGGTGTGGTGTAGGTTTTAGCCAGGATGGTTATGGCATGGGGTAGGTTTAGGGTTTAGCTAAGAGGGGGCATGGATAGAGGGAGGTGGTACTTGCTTGATCATGCATGCTTGGACAAGATCACACAAAAACAAAACAAGGAAAAGGGGAAGAGGGGAAGAGAGATATGGTGGTAGAAATTGAGCAAGAACAACATGGTTCAAGCAAGAGAAAAGATAGAGGTAGAGATGATCACCCAACTACCAAAACAAACCAAAGACAAAACTAGATGGCACTTGCATGGCTCATGCAAAATATCTAATGCCATGTTTATTCTTGTGTAAACAATAATATCTACATGGCATTATCCATATGCATTTCCAGAAGTGAAACAAGCCAAGCAAGGGAAAGAGGAAGGTTCCAGATGGAGTAGATGGATATGATCACATGTGATGATAATTGGGCCTTGCTAGTGTGTATATGCCACTAGGTATTTAATAAGCCCACAAAATATCTCCACATGATGATAACCCCACAAACACACATATGGAAGCTAGGAGAAAAGGTTCCACTCACAAGGCATGCAAAGGTGGCCATGTGGCTCTCATGCATCAATAAGGTGAAAACAAAATGATGCCAAGATGAGAACATGTGGAAAAGAAAAGGATCCATCCCAACCCACATGAGCTAGAAGTAAACCTCTAAATGCCAAGCTCATATTTAGTTGGATGGTGGAATTACAAGGTGGTGAAAGAAAGGTGGTGGAGTTTAAAAGAGATATGCCCCCAACTCAACTTGGGCATTTAACAATATATTAAGAACCAAATACAATATCAAAAGGCAACTACAATTAATCATGCACATGAGATAAGAACCAAACAAGAAAGGGTTTTATATGATGCTCAAATGCAAGGTGGTATGATGACATGAGCATGATATGATGATGATGCAACAATTATATGTTGGAAGTGGCCCTTTTTATTATTATAACATGTAGCATTACAGGTGTTAGACAACTGGGATGCTACAGTTCGCCCCCCCGGAGGGTAAAGACCTTCTCCTGCTAGATTGTATTATGGTGAGAATATAATGGGGCAAGCTCGAGGGCTAGGCGGCGAGTCGCTTGGGTGTATGATGGAACGTATCCCTTACGCGTACCCTAAGGAGGTTTATATAGGCTCACCTCGCTAGGATTTATAGATCACAACCGAATTAGTTAAGGATTCAGAGATTCTATGACCTAGTCCGACTGGGCCTAGCTACGCTTCTAGGCCTCCAGTTTCCAGTCACCTGAGTCCACCCCAAGTCTTGATCCAGTCGCCGTCCCTGCAGGCCCACTCGCTGACGGCTTAGGCCAGTAGGAAACGTCCTGCTGGGTGTACCCCGGTAGGAATATCCCCATCAGTAGTCCCCGAGGACGTCGTTGATTTGTCGTAGGTGTTTGCTAGCAGTCGGAGTATGCGGGTCCAATGAGGACGCCTAGTCGAATCGGCGGCGGACTCCTGAACAAAGGAAAGAACTAGTCATCTTTAGTCGCACTAACGGCGACCAATCGTGTCGCATCTCGGCGAACGGATCGGCGAGTGCTCAGTCACTGTTATAGTGATCGGGTCGGCGAGTACTTAGTCACTGTTATAGTGAACGGATCGGCGAATCGTCGAGTCGCTGCAAGCAACGAGTCGAGTAGATGAAGTTGGACCGTCAATTGTGGTCAAACTAGCCATCGGGTAACCCAACGGTAATATTGGCGTAATTATCGCGCAGTAACGGCTCTCGAAAATGGCGAGTAACAACCGCTATATAAGGAGGGTGAAGGGCGAACGGGAAAACGCTTTCTTCGCTTCCTCTGATCTCGCATATCTCTGTTTCCCCATTCCGCGCAGTGATCAGAACAATCCAGAGAGCCCCGACCTCCGCGAACTTCCAGCCGATGGCCCCCTCCACCGAGCCATGGGGTAGATCCAAGTGCACTAAGGTACTGCTAGCATCTTTCGAGGAGGCAGGGATCCTCCACGCCGGGATATGGCGCATCCCCGCGGCCGGAGAAGTAATTCCAGATCCGCGTGAGGGGGAGTTCATCTGCTTCACCAGCCACCTGGAGCGGGGGCTCGGGTTCCCAGCATCCCTCTTCTTCCGGCGTTTCTATGCCTACTACGGAATCCAACCATCAGATCTGGGTCCGCATAGCATCGAGCAGCTCACCATTTTCGTGCCGTTCTGCGAGTGCTATCTGGGCTGCAGGCCCTACTTCCCCCTGTGGCAAGACCTATTCCACGGGAGAATCAGCCGCGAAGAAACAGGCGGCCCGATGCTTGCCGCGGGCGGCCTGACGTTCCAGCTGAAGTCAAAGACTTCGTTCTTTGATTTGATGCTGCCCGCCAAGGCGGCGAACGAGTGGAAGAAGTACTGGTTCTACGTCACCGAGTCGACTCCAGGCGATGAAGTGGCGCTCCCAAAGTACTCCGCCGACCGGCCCGAGCCGCGTCGACTCCAGGTCGTCAAACTCCCGCTGGATCAGCGGATGGTTGTTGACGAAATGTTACAAACCATTTGCGGCCTGAAGAAGAAAGGCCTCCAGACCATCAATATCTACAACTGCTGGCTCGGGCGGCGGCTCGGGCCCCTGGCCAGCCGCGACCACTACATGTACGAGTATACCGGTAAAGACGACCCGGCGAAATCATGCCTTGTTGAGTGGAGACTCAATGATTATACACTGGCCCTGAAGAAGATTACCCAGGCCGTGTACCTTGACGCAAAGGCTGGGGTCGCCCCTTATACCGCGAGGCGCCCAGCTCCGATGGTAAGCTGTCACTACGTTAGCACTCGCAGTCGCAGCTTGTGAATTCGTGGTCGTGCTAACATTGTTTGTTGTTCGTTGCATTTGTTTCAAGTGGTGGAAGGGTGGCTTCACCCATAGACAACGAGAACTCGAGCTCGTCCGTCCAGGATGGAAGAGAGTCATCGCCCACCAAGGGTAATGCCGAGAGCGACGAAGGAGACAAAGACGACGATGAAGATGACGAGCCCGTGGAAGTTGCTGCCCCCACGGTTCGCAAAACTCATGGGCAGCGCCAGCGTGAACTCGAGGCCAGCAAGAGCCTTGAGCCCCACGATGATGACGACGAGCTTCTTGAGCACACCTCGCATCGCGAGGCCACACCGTCAAAGAAGAAGAAAGCTCCGCCAAAGAAGAAGACGAAGCCAGCGAAGCCGATATCTCCGCCCCGATCCGCGAATAGCTCGGACGCCACCAGCTCGGCTGAAGACGCAACGGCGCATGCGGCCACGGCAGCTGGCGCCGCCACCACCAGGGACGAGGTTCCGCTGGCATCGTTGCCACCGCCATTCGCCCCAGTCGTCAGCTTGGGGGCCAATCTAGCCACAGGGTCCTCGCCACCAAGGGGGGCTCCCACAGTAGTTGCCACGGAGGCTCCCGCCACGGCTTCATCTTCAAAGAAGCCGTCAGTGTCTTGGGCACAAGATGTGTTCGAGATGGGCCTCACTTGGAAGTTGGGGCCTGAACTGGAGATGTCGGCCAGCATCCGCACCGGTCTACGATTCCTTCCAGTTGCCAAGTGAGTGTTCCTTTGTCCTTTACTCGTCTGTTTGCTTTGCGTTTCAACCGAACAGTTTCATTGATAAAACTGTTTCCCAAGACGGGTGTTAAAAAGATCGGCCATCCTTCTATGGCCAAGGTTCCGCCAGTCACCATCGAGGTGCTAGCAAATTCCTCGCGGAAGAGGAAAGGCAACGAGGTCGCTACTCCCGCCGAAGGCGTCAAAAGGACGAAAGGCGACGAAGTCGTCACGGTCTCTGATGACCCGGCGGTTGCTCCGAGCAAACCTCCAACCGCAGCGGAAACGGCTTCGAAAGCTAAGGAGGGTGTTGAATCGCAGCATGTGGTGCTTGCGGGCTCACTCGACGTGGCCGAGCCGACCCCAAGTGGCGCAGCGGCCGCTGCAGCTACCTTCCCCCGCTTCATGGCGAAAGCGGCCACAACGAGTGCCTCGGTGTCGGCAAGCCAGCTTCTTGGGGCCGCCGACATGGAAGTTGAACAGCTTCGCGGCCACACTCCGGTCGTTCTTGCGTCGGTAGATGCGCTAGAGCTTCATGGCATGCTGGGCGCTGCTATCCAGGTATGTCCAGTCCCCGAGGATCTGGCCACTAAATTTTAGTGGTTGGATTCTTAATGTTTTTATGTTATCCAGTCCCCGAGTGCCTAGTCGCTGAATTTCAGCGGGGAGGGGGGGGCACTGAGGAATTTCATTGTATAGTCCCCGAGTGCCTAGTCGCTGAATTTCAGCGGGTGGGCACTTAGGAATTTCATTGTCCAGTCCCCGAGTGCCTAGTCGCTGAATTTCAGCGGGTGGGCACTGAGGAATTTCATTGTCCAGTCCCCGAGTGCCTAGTCGCTGAATTTTAGCGGGTGGGCACTTATGAACTATTTTGTTGTTGATACTGTAGTTTGTGCGCAGGGCCTGCAGCGCGAGTCAGCCGAATGGCTTGCTGCGAAGTATCGCTTGGAGAAGGAGCTCGTTACCGTCTAGGGGACGAACAAGGAGCTTCAAGCAGTTGCAGCCGAGGTGACGAAGGCCCGCCAAGGCCTTGTCCCGGTGGGTGACTTGACGGCGGCTCAATCCGCTCTGAGCGCGGTCGAATATCGAATCACCGACCTGGAACGTGAGCTCAAGGAGGAGAAGGCGGAAGCGAGTTCAGCGGAGGGACAAACCAAGGCTGCCGTTACTTCTGCCACTGAAGAGCGGAAAGTATCTGATGTGGGTTGAACGCAGCGTTGGAATGGATGTCTTGGAGGATTTTTGTGTCCTTCAACGGGTTGAACGCAGCGTTGGAACACGCCGGTCACGCTACGCTTGTGGATCTCGCCGTTTATGATAACGAAGGATTTACAGCGGCGTGCTATCATCCGGGCCTCCGTTTCATCCGCGGGTAGGGTGCCTCCCTCCAGGTAGGCGACGTAGGGCGCGGTCCAGTCGCTTGACTTGGCGATTAGTGCGACCAGGGCAGCTTCTGGTTGCAGCGGGATTCCGATGTCGATCTCCCTTGGGGGAGAGACTGAAAGTATGGTGATGGTGTCGAGGAAGACGCCGGCGGGTGGTGCGAGTCGAGCCAAGCCGATGCGAGAGAGTGCGTCGGCCTCTTCATTCTTCCCCCTGTCGATCCACTCGACGGAGTAGCCTGAGAAGTGTCCACCCAGCTGGTCCACTGCTTGGCAGTATGCCGCCATGGTGGCGGAGACGGCGTCGCAGGTGCCGGCGACTTGCCCGGTGACAAGGTCGGAGTCTCTGTAGCAGCGCAGGCGATTGACGTTCATCTCCTTGGCTGCTCACATGCCGTGGAGTAGCGCCTCGTACTCGTCCATGTTGTTGGTGCAGGGGGTGAAGTCGAGGTAGAGGACGTAGCGGAGCTTGTCGCCCTTCGGAGATGTTAGCACGATCCCCGCCCCAGCGCCGTCCGCGTACTTGGAGCCGTCAAAGTGTAGGCTCCAGTAGTGGAGGTATGGAAGCTTCTCTGGCTGCTGGGCCTCCTCCCAATCGGCGAGGAAGTCTGCGAGAGCCTGCGATTTGATCGCCTTGCGCGGCTCGTACTTGATGTTGTGGATGCTGATCTCGACGGCCCACTTGGCAACTCGCCCGGTCTCCTCGCGGTTGCGGATGATGTCCTGCAACGGTGCTGAGGAGACGACCGTTATTGGGTGCTCCTAGAAGTAGTGCAGCAGTCACCGCTGTTATCTGAAGACCGTGTATACCAATTTCTGGTATTGCGGGTAGCGCTGGCGCGACTCGGTGAGGACTTTGCTGATGTAGTACACGGGTCGCTGCACCGGGCGCTCCTTTCCTTCCTCTGGACGTTCGACGACCATGACGGCGCTAAAGACACGTTCGGAAGCCGCGACATAGACCAGCATGGGTTCCTTGTCGACGGGGGCGACGTGTAGTGGTGCTGCAAGTAGCACCTCCTTGAGGGCGTGGAGCGCGTCGTCTGCCTCCTTGTCCCACTGGAAGGTGGGGTTCTTGCGCATTAGGTGGTAGAGGGGCATCGCCTTTTCGCCTAATCAGGGGATGAAGCGAATGAGAGCCGCGACTCGCCAGGCCAGCTTCTGGACGTCGCGCAGGCACTCAGGTTTGCCGAGTCAAGCGATCGTGTTGATCTTGGCGGGGTTCGCCTCGATTCCGCGCTTGGAGACGACGTATCCCAGTAGCTGTCCGGTTGGCACACCGAAGGTGCACTTTCCTGGGTTTAGCTTTATCTTGTACTTCCGCAGGTTGATGAATGTTTCTACCAGGTTGGCGAGTAAATCACCCTGGCGGGCGGATTTTACCACCACGTCGTCGATGTAGACATGGATATTGCGGCCAATCTGGCTCGCAAGGCACTCCTGCATGCACCGCTGGTAGGTCGCTCCGGCGTTTTTGAGGCCGAAGGTCATTGTAGTGTAGCAGAAGGATCCGAATGGCGTGATGAACACCGTCTTCTCTTCATCCTCAACGGCCATTTTGATCTGGTTGTACCCAGATTAGGCGTCGAGGAAGCATAGCGCCTCCAAGCCCGCGGTGGAATCGATGATTTGGTCGATCCGCGGGAGGACAAATTGCTCCTTCGGGCAGGCGCTGTTTAAGTTTGTGTAATCGATACACATTATCCAGGTCCCTTTTTCTTCTCGACCAGGGCTGGGTTTGCCAGCCACTTGGAGTACTTGATTGGCCGGATGAAGCCTGCAGCGAGTAGACGCTGCACCTCCTTGGTGATGGCTCGGCGGAGCTCTTCATTGAAGGGCCGCAGCGACTGCTTGACGGGTCGCACTTTGGGGTCGGCGTTGAGTTTGTGCTCAGCGAGTTACCTCGGGACACCAGGCATGTCGGATGGCTTCCATGCGAAGATGTCCCTGTTCTCACGGAGGAACTCGATGAGCGCGCCTTCCTATGCTGGGCTCATGCCCGTCCCGATCGTCACCGTCTGGCTGGAGTCTCCTGGGACCAGCTCGACGGTGCGGGTGTGCGTCGTTGCCTCGAAGGCGGTGGAGTTTCCACCCTCCGAATTGGGCTTCTTGAGTATGGTGGGGTCGTCGCTGTTGACCCCGCTCGCGTACTTGGCGAGCTCCTCGGCGTGGTTGGCCTCCGCCGTGAAGACGGCATCAGCGAGTTCGGCCCCTTTGGCCTCGCATTCTGCGGCCATGTCGGGGTCGCCATGGATAGTGATGATTCCACACGGCCCAGGTATCTTCATCGCGTTGTACGTGTAGTGGGGTGCTGCCATGAATTTGGCAAACGCCTGGCGCCCCAGGACACAGTGGTAGGGGCTGTCGAAGGGCACCAGCTCGAAGACGATCCGCTCGGTGCGGAAGTTTGCTGGTGTGTCGAAGGTGACTGGCAGCGTCACCTTGCCGATCGGGTACGCCTTCCGACCGGGGATGATGCCGTGGAAGGTGGTGTAGGTTGTCTCTATCATCGACTGCGGGAGCCGCAGTCGCCTGAATGTGTCCAGGTACAGGATGTTGATGGAGCTGCCGCCGTCCATCAGTGTTTTGGGTATCCAGTAGTCTCCCACCTTGGGCTTGACCAATAGGGCGACTCGGCCCGGATACTCGATCCGTGGCGAGTGGTCCTCGCGGCTCTAGGTGATTGGTTGCTCAGACCAGTTGAGGAACTGGGGGATGTCTATCTGGGACACCGCGTTGAAGGAGACGGCGCGGGCGATGACCTTCTTCTTGTGCTTCGTGTTGAAGCCTGTGAAGGTATGGTGCGAGCCGGCGACGCTGCCGAACTTTCTGCCATTTGGCGGGTTGTTTTCGGGGTTTTCCCCCACACGTCGTGCCTTCTCGATCTCCTTGAGAGAGTTGCAGTCGGTGGTCGTGTGCGTGGTGGGCTTTCCTTCCCTGCTGTGAAACACACAGGGTTGGTTGAGAAGAGCCGCGGGATCGAACCTCGGCTTTGCCTTGTAGTTGCCACCATCGTGGCGCTATCCTCTGTCGCGGCGGAAGCTCTTGGGCTCGCGTTGTGCGTATCCAGAATTGGCGACGAAGTTGACTCGCCTGTCACTGCGGTGTTTGCCGGTGAGGCGAGTGTTGCTGTAGCGTAACTCGGGTCGCCTCCCGTTGTTGTGGCCACTCGTGCGGCGATATCCTCCCGACTAGTCGTCGGTTTCTTGGTTTGGATCCTCCTCCGCATACTTCTTTGCGATCTCTAGGAGGTCCGGTATGTTGTCGAGTGTTCTGTACACTCGCTTGAGCTTGGCGACCAGGGGCTCGTAGCGGCACGAGGTCTTGAAACAGTGGATCACGGTGTCCGGGTGGATTCCGGCCGTGTTATACCACAGATCTTGCCACAGTTGGACCCAGCTGCGGGTCGACTCGCGGGGTTCCTGGACGCATCGCTCCAGGTCCTCGATGGTTGTGGCGTGGGTATATGAACCCTCGAAGTGCCTGACGTAGGTGTCACGCATTTCCTCCCAGGAGTCAATGCTATCCGTGGGGAGGGTGTTAATCCACTGCCTGCACGCTCCCTCCATCATCAGGGAGAGGTAGCGGGCGGCGAGTAGATCGGTGTGGCCGGTGATCCCCATTGCCATGAGGTAGATGTCCAGCCACACGGACGGATCGTACGATGGGTCGTAATTCTCAATCTCCTTCGGCTCTTTGAAGTTCGCCGGGTATCTTTCGCCTCGGATCATCGGTCCGAAGCACTGGGGTCCGACTCGTCTCAGTGATCCCCTTGGTTCACCGTTCGTGGGTCGGTGTTGGAGCTGCAGGGGTTCGGGTGGCGGGCAGTTGAGAGTATTCGCCGCCATGGGGCGGCCGCTCGAGGCCGCCCTACTGCCTGATGAACGCGAGTACATCCGACGATGTGAGTCGATGCCCGCGTTTTGTTGCTCGACTGCTTTGGCGAGCAGAGCCTTGGCGTAATGGATCTGCAGGGCGCCTTCCCCGGTAACTTGGATGTTGTCGACTGCTGCTCGGCCCGCGACAACGTTGTACATTGGGGTGGAGAACAGCAGGAGGCCGTTCGCGTCTCGCTCTCATGAGGAGACCACGATCCTTGGCTGGTCCCTAGGGGGTGTGCGGTTGGGTGGTGGTGGGGCACTGTTGGCCGTCGCCCCTGGTGGGGGTCGGGCGCTTCCTCCTGGCGGCGCATTCTCGCAGATCGCGCGCTCGGCCACACGGGCCGGGTCGTTTTCGTTGTCGAAATTCAGGGTGCGCCCCTGAACGGCAGGATTCAGGCGCGACCTGATTCGGAGTTGGTGGTAGCGCGACAGCTCCTACGCTGTCACCTGTTAGAGGCGAAATTTTTTGCGCTCGGCTTGTTCCTTGCGGACTGCCTCCGCCAGCTTCAGGCGGAGTTCCTCGACCTCCGTTGCCGTCACGTTCGGTGGGATCGGCATGGAGAAGGGGTCTTCCGGCGGGTCGGCGCCAGTCGCCATGTAGGTTGCGGCGTGGCGACCGGTTCCGTCGTGGAGGTCGGCGGAGTTCTCCGACCCGGAGTCGAAGTCGAAGATCCGAAGGATGGAGGGGTCCTCGAAGTCTCCGATGTTGGAGACCTGGGTGATGGAACCCGCGGGCTATGTGGCGACGATGGATCCGGCGAGTGACGCCGGAGTCGCCGAATCAGCGTCGTCGTCGAGGGCCGTGTCGTCTGTGGCCGCGGTGGTTTCGGCCACGTTGTTGTGGGCGGAGTCGTACTTGGAGGCGAGGCAGTGAATCGTGCGTACTTGGCTCTCAGAGAGCCGGTCGCCTGGCGGCGACTCACGTATGCGATCCGAGTCCTCCAAGACAATGACGTCGGTGAGGCCGACGAAGAGGCTAATCGTGCCGACCGGCAGAATCACGCTAAGCGTGACGGGTCGCGCCGCCGGGAAGTAGCTGCTCGGCAAGATCTGGAGCATCTCGTCGATCGCGATCATGCGGCTGGTGGCGATCGAATCGTTGATGGGCATATTGGATCTCGCCGTAGAACACCGGCCAGGCCCCACGGTGGGCGCCACTATCGTGGGAATGACCACCGCAGATGATGCAATCGGTAGCGAGTAGTAGAACATGGGGCAAGGGCGGCCAGCCATCTGCGATGCGAGATGAGGGTAGAGACACAAGGGTTTACCCAGGTTTGGCCCCCCGGAGGGTAAAGACCTACTCCTACTAGATTGTATTATGGTGAGAGTACAATGGGGCGAGCTCGACGGCTAGGTGGCGAGTCGCTTGGGTGTATGATGGAACGTAACCCTTATGCATACCCTAGGGAGGTTTATATAGGCTCACATCACTAGGGTTTATAGATCACAACCGAATTAGTTAAGGATTGAGATTCTATGACCTAGTCCGACCGGGCCTAGCTACGCTTCTGGGCATCCAGCTTCCAGTCACCTGAGTCCACGCCAAGTCTTGATCCAGTCTTCGTCATGCAGGCCCACTCGCTGACGGCTTAGGCCAGTAGGAAACGTCCTGCTGGGTATACCCCGGTAGGCATATCCCCATCAGGACAACTTTGTTGTCTAGATCGTTTTCTCCACTCTTTTCTCCCTTTTTGATCTCGATGCAAAAGGGGGAGAGAGAGTAGAGTCCCTTCTTTCATGACTTGCCTCTTGCACAAGCCCTACTTTTCTCGTTTGTCTCTCATGGGCTTGTGCTTTTATTTGCTCTATCGAACTATTTTTGTGTGTCTGGACAACTCTGCAGTTCTGTTATTGTACTTGGATTCCCTACCACTATGTGCTTGCTAATATGTCGGGGGGATAACCCCCGGTAGGGTCACGAGAGGGGAAACATAGCGCAGCTAGGTTGGCTCCGAGTAAAAAATGAACCAGGCCGGGTAAGAATGGCCGGGAAAGAGAAGCATGAGAGCTGAGAAACAAACTATCTCGGCCCGTATAGGACAAAGTTGTAACCCTTGAAGGTACCAACGAGCCGAGTCAACCGAGGAAGGGCCGAGTCAAGAAGGACACGAGCCACATGGTTTTACTATATTATGTTATGTGGGGAATGTTTGGCTCCTCCAAACTATTACCCTTAGTACCATTAGGTACCACCAGTTCTGGTGATACCTACCTGCCCTTAGTATGGTAGATGGTGTTCAACACCATAACCCCTTGGAGACCCTGTTTTAGCCTAAGCAAAAGTGTAGGATGGGAAGACCCCTGGAAAATATTTACAAAAAAATTTATGAGAAAAACCTTGGTGAGGCTCGGCCTACCAAGTGGTTTGGAACATGAGAAAGGTTTTGGTTTTACAAAATGGTCCAGCAACGGATGGAGGAAAAATGTTTACGAAATCACGTTGGGCTGTACAGTTTACTATGCTGGAACAATTAACCCGTGCAACCACATTACTCTGAAATGGGACGGGGCCGGACTGGAAGTTTGTCTAATCCGGTATAGGTGTCTCAAACTACTACGGGGGAGAAAAAAATCCCAGAGGTTGGGCTTTCCCCTGTAAAGGCCGATGTGAAACATCGGTCTGGGGAAGGTAAATACCGTCTAATGGCGGCCAGACGATACTATGAACCCCTCATTGAAAGCGCACACCCTGCGGGGTGCAAAACACGCTCTGGTTGGCTTCTGACTATATAGGGGATCCCGGTTTTGAGGGGATTAACTTCATAGGGTAGGAACTTGTATCAGAGAGGGAATTCGGAAGTTCTTAACCGGTTATTCGACGCACGATCGGTGTAGATCCGGGACGGATAATCGGATGGTATGGGTACAGTGTACAACCTCTGTAGAGTGTAAATCTATTCGACTAGCCGAGTCCTCGATCATGGACGGTTGTGCTGGCGGCTGTATGGCGGGTGATGGTTTTGTTTTCAAAAAGGACTTCAGAAAATAAATGGCTTGAAAATGTTTTGACCATGGGATGGTCGGGAAAATGGAGGAAGGAGTTTGGTCATGAGATGACCGGAAGGAGAAACAAATGGGTGACCCAATCCTAGTGATTTCCTAAAACTTTTCAAAGAGGTTTCCAAAATGTTTTACAAAAGTTTTTCAACAAAGATATAGAGACATGCTATATCTACAAGAGAAACTACTTTATAAAAGAACCTCTCTTGGAGCCATCCTACCACAGCCATATTGCATATCCATTATTATTGTTATCTTAAGGTGGTTTGCGAGTACATTCAAAGTACTCACCGGCATTGTCCCTGGCTATTTACTTGGCCAGATTGCAGATGTTACGAAGTGACGAAGGTGTTAACGTCTATGCGAGCTAGGCCTTCTTCTCAGTCAGTTGCCTGTAGGTTAAGGCATGAAATGGGCTCTGCGATTGAAGACTTCCACTATTCTTGCATGTATTCATTAATTATGTATGTTGTAGTGAGACTTGTCGGTTATGCTCACGGCTCACTGATCATGGGAACGTGAATTGCATGCATAACGGGTATTCTCAGACCGTAAACCCGGGGTGCCACACTAAGTATGAAGGAGTACTAGATTGTTCCAATTGTACTGTTACACTGACAACCTTGGATAAGAAGCGGATTAGGTTCAAGTCTAACTTTGAATCTAAAGGGAGTAAGTTAAATTCTCTTAAGGGGGTTAGCATAGACAGTGTGCTAGTTGTGAAGCAGTATCCGAATGTGTTTCCGGAGGAATTACCAGGAATGCCACTAGATAGAGATGTGGAGTTTTTGATTGACTTACTGCCAGGATCTAGACCAATAGCAAAGAGACCGTACAAGATGGCAGTTGATGAGTTGAAAGAACTCAAGAAACAACTTGGAAAATAATTGCAGAAGGGTTTTATCCAACCAAGTTCTTCATCTTGGGGTGCACCAGTTCTGTTTGTTGAGAAGAAGGATAGAAGTCAAAGGATATGCATAGATTATCGTTCACTCAATGAGGTGACTATAAAGAAACAAGTACCCTTTGCCTAGAATCAACGATCTATTTGATCAGCTAGAAGGAGCCCGAGTGTTCTCAAAAATTGATCTCCGATTAGGATATTTTCAGCTAAAGATTAGAGAGCAAGACATACCTAAGACTGCTTTCACCACTAGGTATGGATTGTATGATGTAACACCCTCAGAATCGGACCTATGCAAGTTTTAGCGAAACCCGCCAAACCCGCATAGAAACGATTCAAAGGTGCCCACCAGGCACTTGCGTGCGGGTGGAAAATGAAGTAATAACATTACACAACAGTCCTCGATGGGACCCACAGAACAGATATATATACAACACGACTCCATGAGTCAAGAATAAAGATATACAGAACAAAGATCCAAATCACCTTGAAAACGATAGAGCGTCTAACTACGGACAAGATGCAAATGGGGCTAAGAGCCCTGAAGGATAACCAATGGCGTCCATAACCCTGCCCAGGCCAAGCCGGAAGGTTAACCCTGCTAACGACGTCGATCTCAAAACCTGCTTAAACAAAAGGGGTGATGACAAAGGGCAAAGGGAAAAGAGAGAGTGGTCAGTACTGAGGCCAGTACACGGCGAGGCTAGAATTCGGCGGTCCTCGCCTACATAGGTGTGGTGGACTGAAGAGGCAGCGCGGCATGAACTAAACAACCTATAGAGACTCGATACAACTGGCGGAGATCAGAGAGGGGTAAGAAAGACCTATTCGGAACCAACCTGATACTACCACCAAACATACCCATCCTGGTATTTCCCCCTCGAGACCAAACGAGGAAGTCAACCGAGGAACTCACACAGTTGGAAGTTTTATTTATCCAGTTATCGTTGCAGCAATTACTAGTCAGGTATAGATAGTCATCCTGATAAAATAAGCAGTGGGCACTTTTAGTTAACCATTCCGTTGTAGTTGCGACACTTACTAGTCAGATACAATTAGCATGAGATATCCCAAAACCCAGCAGTTGTTGGTACTTTTATTTAGCCATTCCGTTATAGTTGCAATACTTACTAGTCAAATACAATGGTCGCAGGTGACAACCCAAACAAGCAATTGTTGGCAGTTTTATTTAGCCATTCCATTATAGTGAAGCTGATTACTAGTCATTATAAAATCAAATTTATAGCACTACTTTAGTTATAGTTGTCTATGATCGAGATACTGTGCTCCAAGTCGTCCATAACCGCGGACACGGCTTTCAGAAAGTTTTACCCTGCAGGGGTGCACAAATAGCAACACACACTCGATCAACCTCGGAAAAACCAAATCAAAACCCAACGAGGCTTTCACGACAAAGCAATCACAGGATTGAAATATTTGAGGCCACCCATTGAGTACACCATAATGAAGTTAGCTGACTCCGAGACGGACTCAAGGTTTGCGTCAATGGCTGTAAACGACTGGGAACCCAAAACTGGGCTTGTCGATACCGCGAAAACACTCCGCTTCCCTAAACAGTACAGGTGCTCGTCGCACAATCGTAAATAATACAGTAAAGCATGGCATAAGTACAGGATAGTAAATAAAACCTCAAACTATTTTGTGGCCCCAAGAAATAAGAATGAATCAAGCTCTGGCTCAGGGGGGTCCCATAATCCTCCCGGATGTGGATAGCGCGAATATTCAAGGAACAGGTATCAAGTACTCGGGGTCCTACGGGACACGAGTGGACGGTTAACAACCAAATAACATCTATTGCCCACCTATGCCTCTGCATTTACCTACTTCAATTTTAGTTATTAAACAGCAATTAAAATCTTGATCATCTCCAACAATAAACACACGGCAATACTCCAACAACTGTGGTACTTGACGACACGCAACAGCACTTGAGCAAGCGACTACGACGCGCAGGTCCAACTATCTACCAAACAACAGGTAATAGGAAGGTGTCCAAGGCAATATAAGGCTGCAAGGGATATCACGGGTACGAAAACTAGAGCATCGCAACACAGATAGCAATAGATCAACAGGAGGGAAATACATACTATAAAAGTAAGATAGGTAGAAAGGGGGAGATACTCGCCTGAAAACATTGCCGAAGGTTCATCCAAAAATCGGGTCGACACTCGCATCAACTCAACGGCCTTATCCACGAAGAACCAAAACACTAGAAGAAACACCGGATGCACTATTTAATACTACGGCAAAAGATCGGGCATGATGCATGTATGATGTATGACATGGCAAGGTGTGATGCAATTAGGAAATATTAAGCGGAACCGGGGGTCCCGACAATTAAATATATGGTTCTAGTTGTTTAGATACCCTCCATTTAAATGTTGTCTTAACATGGCAAAAGATAGCACCGGTTCGCTACACCAATTTAAATGGGACCAATATACGACTAGATTGCCCGCACATGGATCCCATATTTAATTATATGGTGAATCGGCATAATGCCCCAACCCACATGATATGCATGCGAGATGAACAATTTAAAATGCAACAAGTATATATTATTATAAAAATAGGGGCTTAGGGTCACACATCTGGGTTCGGAAGATCTTGGTTCCGGGGGGGTTCGGGGTTCGACAGGGTTCGTCGGGGATCGGTTCGACGGGAAACGAGGTTCGGACTCCGGGATTAGGGTCTTCGGATCTGTGAAGGAGATCATGGCGTTCCGAGGAAAAGATCTTGGCGTGCCGAGGGTTCGGTCTTCAAATCCCGGGAAGGATGTCTTGCGGTTTCCCGTGAAGGCGATCTTGACGCTCGGTGCCCGTGAAGTAGAACTTGTCGTCCGTCTTTTTTTCGGTGGTGAACTTGACCGATGGTCTTCGGGGTTCGACGGGTGTCTTGGCGTCCCATGAAGGCATCCTCGGTGCTCCGCGTCGAAGGCCCACGGGTACAGGGTCTCGGCGAACTTGGCGTGTCGAGGTGCGGTTTTCGGGTCCGGCGCCGTGGTCTTGCATAGTTCCCCGGGTATCGACTCGTGTCGGTCTTGTCGATGAGAAGAGCTTGGCATCTTGCGACACACACGGCTAGACAGAGATCTTGGAGTTCCAGGGTGAAGTACTCGAAATTCGACGCCGGTGGTTGAAGACGGACTTGGGTTGTCACTATGGTGTTCGGATGCACACAGCCTCGGTGTAGATGGCGTTGACGAGCTTGAGACAGAGTACGGGTACTGCAACCATGGGTTCGGACGTTGACTTGGTACAACACACAAGCACTAACACATACACGCATGGACATAGACGTGTTGCCCCCCCTTGGCTCACTCGCGCTAGAGGGCAGACGGAGGACGGCGGAGCTCTGCGGCACGCAGAGGGCGACGCGACAAGGGGTTGCAGGGGCGTCGGTCTTGGCGAGCAGCGGACAGAGGGCGCCGGGCGGGCGGAAAACGGCGGTCACGAGCACGCGGGGATGGGCGGTACGTGGAGGCCGAGGGCGGAGCCAGGGTGGTAGAGGCGGCGCAGACGAGGCCGTGGCCGGGCGGCGGTGCGGACCGGAGCGGAGGAGGGCGGCGGTCCGGCGAGCTTGCTGGCGAGGCGGATGCGTGGGCGCGTGGGGGCTGGGCGACGGCGAGCTCTACGGCTCAGCGGCGCGCGAGAGGTGGAGGGCGGCGCGGCGCGGGCAGAGGTGGGCGGCTGCCGGGCGGGCGCTCGGCTCAGGCGGCGGCGGCGGAGGGGTGGAGGCGAGGGCCTGAGGCGGGAGGAGAGGGTCGGCGTCGTCGAGGACGGGGAAGAGGGCGCGGAGGAGAGGGAGAAGAGGTGGCCGGCGGGGAGCTCGAAGCGGAGGGGAGAGGAGCGTGGCCGACGGCGGTGCTTGGTTGGCCGCTGGGCAGCGGGCGGCGCTGAGTGAGGCGGGGTCGCTGGCAGGCGGGCCAAGGGGCTCAGCTGGAGGAAGAGGGAGGAGCGAGGCGAGGCGAGGCGAGGTCGTGGCCTGGGGGCGAGCGGTCTTGGGAACCGGGGAGAGAGAGGATGGGGAGGGGAGGTTGGGGACGCGGGGCTGAGGGAGAGAGAGGGAGCGGGACCCGCAGGGTGGGGTCGGCGTGGGCAGGTGAGGGCGTGAGGGATGCGGGGTGGGACCGGGTGCAGGAGGAGGGGCCGGGGTGTAAGCAAGAGGGGTGGTGCAGGGATTGGTGAGGTGGCTGTGTGGAGGATGAGGTGGAGGGAACGGTGAGGTGGAGGGAGGGGATTGGTCGGGGTGAGGTGGAGGGGGCTGGGTAGACTAGGTTTAGGTAGAAAAGGGTTTAGGTGGCCCGATTTTGTACTGGGGGTGGCCGACTGGGTCGGATCGGCCCGGTTCGGCTGCCCCCTAAAAATAATTAAATATTTTATTATTTACAAACGGGACTTTTGCGAACCGTGGTTAGACAAAGCAAAGTAATTCGGAGACCCGGGTTTTGTGTTTGAACAAAGACGGGGCGTTTAGAAAACAAAAATAGGTTTTTCCGAAAATAGTTTTATGCAAGCAAATGCAAGATGATGACGATGCTCAAATGCAATGTGGCATGATGACATGATCATGCGGTCATGATGATGCAATGCCCAAAAACAACGCGATTTTCTAGTAGTGGTTTTTGCGGGATGCCACATATGAGTACACCGTGATGCCATTTGGGCTAACAAATGCACCAGCTTATTTCATGAACAAGGTATTCATGGAGTTTCTTGACAAGTTTGTTGTCATTTTCATTGATGACATTTTGATCTATTCCAAGAGTAATGAAGAGCATGAAGAACATTTGCATTTGATACTTGAGAAACTCAGGGAACACAAATTGTATGCCAAGTTCAGTAAGTGTGAATTTTGGTTGAATGAAGTCGGATTTCTTGGACACATTGTGTCTGGAGATGGTATAGCTATCGATCCCGCAAAGGTGTCAGCTGTAACTGAGTGGGAATCTCCCAAGTCAGTTAAAGAAGTCCGTAGTTTCCTAGGCTTGGCAGGATACTATAGAAGATTCATTGAGATTTCTCAAAGGATACTATAGAAGAAGTTTGATTGGACTGAAGGATGTGAAATCGGTTTCCAAGAATTGAAGAAGAGACTAGTGTCAGCACCAGTCTTATGTCTGCCAGATTTGGAGAAGGATTTTTAGGTCTATTGTGAGGCATCTCACCAAGGATTGGGTGGAGTATTGATGCAAGAAGGGGAAGTTGTGGCTTATGCCTTGAGACAACTCAAAACTCATGAAGTGAATTGCCCTACTCATGATTTAGAGTTAGCCTCTGTTGTCCGTGCACTCAAAACATGGAGACATTACCTTTTGGGAAAATGTTGTGAAGTGTTCATGGATCACAAGAGTTTGAAATATATTTTCACTCAGAAAGAACTCAATATGAGACAAAGAAGGTGGCTAGAGCTCATCAAAGACTATGACTTGAGTTTGCAATACCATCCCAGTAAAGAAAATGTTGTAGCTGATGCTTTAAGCCACAAAGTTTATGTGAATGTCCTTACTAAGGGAGAATTGCCTGATGATATGTGTGCCCAATTCAAAGAACTAAGATTGGAGATAGTGCCGGAAGGATATCTCATGTCAATGGAAGTGCAACCAACACTGTTGGATAGGATGAAGGAAGCCCAAAAGTTGGACAAGGAAATAGAGGAGATTAAAGGAAAAATTAGCAAAGGTAAGGAGAAAGGATTCCATGAAGATGAACAACGAAATTTATGGTATGGAAAGCGTATCTGCATTCCACAAGATTCTGACCTTCGGAAGTTGATTCTACAAGAAGCACACAATTCACCATACTCTATTCATCCGGGTAACACCAAGATGTACATGGATGTGAAGGAAAGATTTTGGTGGAACAATCTCAAGAAAGACATCGCAGAGCATATTTCTTTGTGTGATGTGTGTAGTCGACTGAAGGCGGAACATCAGAAATCGGCAGTGTTATTGCAATCACTACCTATTCCTGATTGGAAGTGGGATAAAATTGGCATGGATTTTATCACCGGACTGCCAAGGACTAGATCTGGATATGACTCCATATGGGTTATTGTGGATCGCCTAACAAAAGTGGCTCATTTCATACCCATGAAGACAACCTATACAAGTGCTAAGTTAGCCAAAATCTATATGAATAGAATTGTATATCTACACAGAGTACCTAAGAGTATTGTGTCTGATAGAGGAACTCAGTTCACTTCGCATTTTTGGCGACAACAACATGAATCATTGGGAATAAGGTTAGAGTTCAGAATGGCTTTTCATCCTCAAACGGATGGACAAACTAAACATAATAATCAGATTTTGGAGGACATGTTGAGATCTTGTGCACTAGACTATTGAAAGGATCGTATGGGCACCTAGAGGGGGGAGTGAATAGGTGCTACTTCAAATTTTCTTATTTTTGAAATTAGGGTTTGACAATAAGTTAAATTCTCTAGATAATGCAACTAAGGTGAATTTACCTATATGAAAAACATGCACAAGCTAACACACAACAAAACAATTGCAACTAAGTAAAGTGCGGTAAAGGATAGAAGTAACCAAAGAGGTGGATGCGGAGACATAAGGATTTGTTTCCCGTAGTTCCTTCCTTTTGAGGGGAAGTACATCTACGTTTGGAGAGGGGTGGTATCAAACCACCTACGCCACGAAAGGCCTCCCTTATTCTCTGATGAACCTCACCCCAACGGGATCAATCCACCTTGCACTATATTGGCGACCTTCAAGGTGGAAGCCGACACCTTTACAAGTTTGGGGCACACATCCACAACTTAATTGGAGGCTCCCAAATTCAAGCAAGCTGTCAAGACAATCAAAGACAAGCTTGTAAGAACCAAATCTAGAACTAGGGTTTCCAAGAAAACACTAGAGAAAGGGGCCCTCAAGTGAATGAGGGGGAAATGAAGATCTCTTTTGGTGAAGTAGTAGATCAAGGCCTCCTCCTTCGATTCCCCAAAGATCAAGGACATTGGGTGGTGGATCGAAGAGATCTTGTGGATTTGGTGGCTCCAATGGTGGTCTTGACTTTAATGAAAATGAGCAACTTGTCCCAAGGTAGGTGAAGGGATATTTATAGCCCCAGATCCAATCTGACCTTTGGAGCATTTAATGAAGCAGTAGTACCGGAAGTTCAAGCGGTACTACCGTAAAATTCCGGTACTACCGGACCTGGTACCGAAAGAAAAAACTTCAAAATACATATGTCCCAGCCACAGCGGTACCAATTTTTGGTTCTATCGTAAAACGGTAGTACCGCTCCTGAGATCCGGTACTACCAGATGCATGCAGTAGTGCCGCATATTGATACCGCAAAGGGCAGTGGCATATGCAACTTAATCAAAAACTCTCTGTCACGCTAGGTACTAAAATGCGGTACTACCGCATTTTGGTACCTAGACAGCCAGTAGCTTTTGACAACTTCTAAAAATCATCTGCCACGCTAGGTACTAAAATGCGGTACTACCGCATTTTAGTACCGGGATAGGCAGTGGCTTTTGACAAGTTGCAAAAAAGCTTCTGCCGCGCTAGGTACTAAAATGCGGTACTACCATATTTTTGTACCGGAGCGGGCAGTAGCTTTTGACAAGTGGTAAAAAAGCTTCTGTCACGCTAGGTACTAAAATGCGGTACTACCGCTTTTTAGTACCTAGCCTGGCAGAGGATTTTTGACAACTAGCCAAAACCTACTGCCGCGTCCGGTAGCAAAAAGCGGTACTGCGCCAGGCAGAAAGTTTTAGACAGTTTGTCCAACCACGCTGCCCCACTGCAAACCCTTTTTGATACTACCTATGGTATACTTGGGAAATAATTAGTCCGATATGTGTGTTGTTATAAAACACCAAAATCACCAGGGATAAAGAATGTTCTTTAAATCTCCCCCTTTTTGGTGTTTGATGACAACACACATTTGCAAGATAATATTATGATGACAAAGAAGGTTTTGATGAATAGATATGGGGCTCCCCCTAGATATGTAGAATCAAGCCCCTTTCTATTTATCAAGCTACCTGGGAGTGTGAAGTGGCACTTGGATCACATACCTTTTCTTAATAACGTGTGATGAGAAAAATTGATAATGAATAGATAATGTAATCACACTCACCACATAAGATGGATCCATATAAGAATATTCATATCACACATATGATGGATCCATAATATAACCACTTAGTCTCAACATAGATCGCACAAATAGTTAGTTCACAAGATTCACACATAATAAGAGGCAAGCAAATAAAGTTCACAAGCGAATGAAAATCAATGGCAAGAATGAGCTTGTGACTTTTCCCACGCAAATCCCGCATACCTAATGTGCAACTTCTCCCCCTTTGGCATCGAGATGCCAAAAAGGGACAAGGGCAACACTAACATCCCGGATATCACTCGTCATCATCATCCCAGGCATCCTCATGAGTCGGCGGGGCACAGAAAGAGGAGGTGGAATCATCATCCCAGTGGATGTGCTTGGAGATCCATTGGTCTTCCGGGGTGATGTTGTTCTCAGAGCCCTTGGAGACGGTCATACCTTTAGCCTCCAACATTTCCTTCTGACGAGCACAGGACTTCTTGGCATAGACATGAGCCTCATACATGCGTTTCTGATTGTCAACTTGGAAGCGGAATACTTTCTTGAGCTTGGCCTCAATCCTCTTGGCCCAAGATGGTTGAGCAGGCTTGCGGCGAGAGACCACAAAGTCAGCATCCTGTTGGGGATCATCATCATAACCGGATCCCTCCTCAATAGGGTTCCCATCCTCATCAACAATTTGGCCATCCGCATTGTGAGGTTTGAGATGGGTCTTGATCAACAAATTCTTGTGACGGTGAGTGACAAGATGATGAGAAGGCATGTCACAGGCAATCGATGGGCACTTGCTAATGATGAGAGCCATGATATAAGGAGCAAAAGGAGGCACCCTCCTTTGGTAGGTGGCACAGACCATCTCATTTCAAATAACATCCTTCACATCCATTGGTTGGCCGGAGTCACGGTGGTGAAAGGTGGTGATCATGATATCCACCATGAAGGCATGCATCTCATCAACATTCCCAGCTCGGGGGGCAACAGTCTCACAGAATATATGGTGCAAACTGTCATATGTAGGGAGAAGCCCTTTGATCTTTCCAGGAATACCGTGCCCCCGGATGTACAGTGGTGCAAGAACATCCTTCTTCATGGGGCGATCATTGTTGTGACACCGAAAGCCAACAGGAGTGTCCTTGCCATGGTCTTCGTACCCAAGAATAGCCGCAAACTCAGCCAAGGTTGCTTGCTTGACAACACCCTCGGTCATCCAGGTGAGTGTCCGAGTCTGGTTCTTGGCAAATTGAATGGTTGCATAAAACTGAGTGATGAGCATGGGGTCATAGTTGCACCGGAACTGCATAATGGGAAGCAAGCCAATGTTTGTGCAAATCTCAAGGACTTCACCGAAATACTGTAGGTTCTTCTTCATATGATTCATCTCGATCCACTTTTGAGGAACCACGAGCTTATCATCCTTCATGAGTACCTAATGAAACACGCTCTCCTGAAAATCCGTGTAGAAGAGGCTATCTTTCCGAGCATGAGAGCGAGCAGCAACATATGGATTGACAGTCCTCAGTTCATGAAAGTCAACCTCAGAAATGTCAGATAGTATCTTTGGCCCAGATGGCCCTGAACTTTGGCTCTTGCGAGGACCTGAGGGAGGAGGAGGTGGAGGAGCCATACCACAACTAGCACTTTGCTTAACTCCCCCACCACGTCGACCACGAGTGGTTTGCAGCTTCAGACGTGTGCTAGGTTGAGGCATAATCTCTTCTTCTGACTCAGTCTTACCCGTGGAATCTAACTCTGATTCATATTCCTCAATCTCATGATGATCTTTGGAGCGTTTGCGTGAACCCCGGGAAGCCCCTGCACCTGTGAAAGAATGAGGGAGATAGCATAGGGATAAGGGCACAAGAACCCAAGATAAACATATGATGAAACTCAAGGTCTAGAGAAAATTTTGCTGTCAGTACTGGACGATAGTACCGGATCTTCAAAGGCGGTAGTACCGCACAGCGGTAGTACCGGAAAAAGATTCCAGGTACTACCGGTCGGTGACCACAGTGCATATCTGGAATATCGATCCATGTACGGGCAGTAAAATTGACATAAAACAAGAATTCCATCGGTCTAAGAGTAAGATCTGGTAGCAAGCACACAATACAACTTCAAAAACACTTGTTTTGGCCAAGAATCAAAGTTACCCTAGATTCAATGGAGAAAACATGTGAGAAGAAGAGGAGGGCGGTAGTACCGGTGTCCATGGAGATGGAGAATTAGGAGGATCCCACGAGGAGGTTGGATCCGGTGAGTATCCGGGAAAAGGAGAAGGGGGCAGGGCTCCGGCGGCGGTCTCCTGCTCTGGCGGCGGCGGTGGTGAGGAGTGGAGACGGGGGAATAATGAGGCACTGAGAGGTGCCTCTCCCCGCCTCCAATCTTAACCGACATCTGAGCGATAGTACAGAGGAAGTCAACCGCTAGCTCTTAAGAGGTAGTACCATTTGGCATGAGTACCATTTGGTAAACACCGGTAGTACCGTAACCACCAGAACGGAGAGCCAGGATACAAGGGTGGAAGGTTCTTGTGCAGAGTAGATGAGTGTTGCCGAGGGATAATAAAGGCTTGGGTTAAGAGAGTCACACAGTGAAGCACATGCACTCTAAAACTCGAGATAAAGATGTTAAAAACCAAAATAGAGTGCATGAGACTAAGATCAACGAAACAACTCAAGGATGACAAACACGAGTAAACGCAAACCTCTCGAAAGAGAGAGGGCGGTGGCCTAGGCCACCATATATGAGTATACTCGGCTTGGCACCATGAAGATATATCTTGGGTCCATTACCGAAACTCATCATTTAAGCTCACATATCACAAAATGATATTAAGAGGAATGATTTTTTTATTTCTTTGGGCATCATGGGGGGTGGGGGATAGTCCAATCAATTAGAACCGCACCCCCCTATATCCATGCCTACACCTAAACCAAATATGGGTCGATTCATAGGTGAGAATGCAAGATAATCAAGTCAAGCTCCTTGAATCTATGATATTTAGTTCATTCCTCAAATAGCAAAACCTTGCTTCATCAAGTGGCTTCATGAAGATATCGTTAAGTTGATCTTTGGTAGACACATATGGTAGATCAATATCACCTCGAGCAGCATGATCTCTTATGAAGTGATGGCGAATCTCAATATGCTTTGTCCTTGTGTGATCCACCGGGTTGTATGCAATCTTGATGGCACTTTCATTGTCACATAGAAGAGGCACTTTGTCACAATGGACACCGTATTCCTAAGTTTGCCTCATCCATAACAATTGGGTGCAAGCACTAGCAGTTGCCACATACTCGGCTTCGGCGGTGGAGAGAGATATACAATTTTTCTTCTTAGAAGACCAACATACCAAGGACCTACCAAGGAATTGGCAAGCTCCGGATGTTGATTTTCTATCATCCTTATCACCCGCCCAATATGAATCCGTGTATCCACAAAGAGCAAATGTTGAGCCTCGAGGATACCAAAGACCATAAAATAGGGTATGAACTAAATATCGAAAGATTATCTTGACCGCCATTAAATGAATTTCTTTAGGAGCCGCTTGATATCTTTCACACACACCTACACTCAACACAATATCGGGTCTAGATGCACAAAGGTAAAGCAAAGAACCAATCATAGACCGGTATACCTTTTGATCCACATCTTTACCATTTGGATTTTGTTCTAGATGAGTCTTTGTAGCCATGGGGGTAGGAGCTCCATTTAAATCTTGCATTGTGAATCTCTTGAGCATATCTTGAGTATACTTGGCTTGATTGAAGAATGTCCCTCCTCTAACTTGCTTTATCTAAAAACCAAGAAATACTCTCAACTCCCCCATCAAAGACATCCGAAACCTACTAGTCATAAGCTTTGAGAATTCTTCATTAAAAGCTTTGTTAGATGAGCCAAAGATAATATCATCAAAATATATTTGGCATACAAAAAGCTCCCCATTGACCTTCTTGGTAAAAAATAGTGGGATCTATTTTCCCAACCTCAAATCCACGGTCAAACAACAACTCTCTAAGGTGCTCATACCACGTGTGAGGGGCTTGCTTGAGCCCATAGAGATCCTTATCGAGTTTGTAGACATGGTTTGGGAAGTTGGGATCCTCAAATACCGGGGGTTGATTTACATATACCAACTCATTTAGTGGACCATAAAGAAATGCACTTTCTACATCCATTTGTTGTAACTTGAAGTTATGATGTGCCGCATAAGCAAGAAGGATACAGATGGACTCAAGGCGAGCCACGGGTGCATAAGTATCTCCATAGTAAATGCCTTCAATTTGAGAGAACCCTTGTGCAACCAATCTAGCCTTGGTCCTTACTATAATTCCATGCTCATCTTGCTTGTTCTTGAATATCCACTTTGTTCCAATAACATTGCGGTAATTCTTTGGCTTTTCAACTAACTTCCATACTTTGTTTCTCTCGAAGTTGTTGAGCTCTTTGTGCATTGCTTCCAACCAATCCAAATCTTCAAGAGCTTCCCACACTTTATTTGGTTCAATCATGGAGATGTGTGCTTGGTGTTCAATGAACCTCTTCAATTGTGCTCTCGTGGAAATGCCTTTCCTTAGGTCACCAAACACATTTTGAAGAGAGTGGTCTCTTAATTCCAACATTCTCTCCTTTCTAGCTTCGTGACGAGCGTGGATCTCTACGTTGTTTCTTGGGGGACCCTCTTCATCATTTGGTCCTCGTCTTGACCATCAAATTGACCTTGATCATCAATGGAATCATTCTCTTCATTGAGAGGAAAATATTGACCTTGGTCTTGATTAAGTGCTCTTCTAGCATCAATTTGAGCTTGCCTCAAGGCAGTTTGTACGGATCTTCCTTGAGTAATTGTCTTGGCACCACTTGACATCCTGGAGAAAGAATCAAGCACCCCTTGACTAGAGTTGTCACTTTGATCAACATGTTGAGGGTCCACATCTTGTCTTTGGCTTGATTCATTGTCCTCCTCGGTGGATGGAGCATGTTGAGGTTGTGAAGATGAGGGCTCCACTTGGGTGGAGCATGGTTCTTCTCGATCCGCCATAAGGTGTTCCTCAACGGGGCGGATATATCCCACACACATTCTTCCTATGGCATCCTGAGGCATTTCATCATCTGCATCACAAGCATCAACACGCCCCCCTTGGGTACCATCATATTCTTCGAAGGTCACACTACAAGATTCTATGACCGCTCCGGAGAGCTTATCATAGATTCTATAAGTGTGAGATTCGAGACCATAGCCAACAAAAATACCCTCTAATGCTTTAGACTCGAATTTGGATAAACGAACACCTTTTATGAGAAAGAAACACTTACAACCGAACACTCGAAAGTAAGATATGTTGGGCTTGTTACCGGTAAGTATTTAATATGGAGTCTTGTTGATTTGTTTGCTGAGGTAGAGCCGGTTTGAAGCATGGCACGCGGTGGAGATGGCTTCGGCCCAAAATTTGTATGGACATTTAAACTCCGCCAACATGGTCCTAGCCATCTCAATAAGAGTCTGGTTCTTCCTTTTGGCCACACCATTTTGTTGAGGGGTGTATGCAACGGAATATTGATGTTTTATCCCCTCATCACTAAGGAAATCATTCAAGGTGTAGTTCTTGAACTCGGTGCCATTGTCACTTCTTATGATCAACACAGGAAGATTGTATTGATGTTGGACCATGTTGATGAAGTTGATGAAGGTCTTTTGGGTCTCACTCTTCAACTTGAAGAAATATACCCACGAGTATCTTGAAAAGTCATCAACAATCACTAAACAATATTTCTTCCCACCAAGACTTGCATGAGATGGAGGACCAAAGAGGTTCATGAGATGGTTGACTTGCATGAGATGGTTGACTTGATGCGGTTCTTAGGCTTGTGAGGAGCATCATGCATCTTCCCTAGAACACATGCCCTGCAAACACGATCTTTGGCAAAGGAAACATTTTCTTTTAGACCAACAATATGGCCCTCCTTATGGAGACTTTGCAAAGTTCTCATATTGACATAGGCTAGTCGGCGATGCCATAACTAACCCACATCGACCTTTCCGAATAGGCACATCGGACTTGTAGTGGCTTGTCCCGAAAAGTCCACCAAGTACAAGTCATGCTCGACGTACCCAATGAAAGCGACCTTGAGAGACTTGCTCCACAAGAGGACCACAATATCAACATCAATAAAGACGGCAAAGCCCATCTTTCCAAGAGCACGGACTAAAAGTAAATTGTATCCAAGGGTCTCAACAAGCATGATGTTCACGAGTGTGATGTCGTGAGAAACCACTACCTTGCCGAAACCCATTACCTTAGACTTTGACTTGTCGGCATATGTCACGGTGATTTGATCATCATTTGGCTTTAAGTCCTTGACAATAGACGAGCTTCCGGTCATATGACTCGTGCAACCACTATCAAGCATCCACTTTGACCCTCCGGAAGCATATGTCTACAAAAGATCAAGCTAGTTTTTAGGTACCCATTTTTCAATGGGTCCTCTTTTGTTAGTAACAAGGGTCTTGGGAACCCAAATAGACCAAGAAATATAACCACCAGATGGTCCAACATATTGTGCATACACATCACCATAATAATCATGCATTAGAACATAGTGAGGGTTAGCACTTCCCGCAAAGTCATCATGAGACATAGTTTTACCACTTGTGGTATTACTATCCACAATGGCCTTGTTGGTCTCTTGTGCGGGCTTGGCCGTCTTCTTCTTGTTGTTTTTCTTCTTGGTTTTGGAGACAAAACTAATGCCCCCTTTTTCACCAGAAGGCCTCTGCTGACTCAAAAGATCATCAATGGACTTGTTGCCTTGTGGAAATGTGGCCTTGGCTAGCTCCCCCTTCAACCTAGCATTTTCTTTAAGAATAGTTGTAATACTAGATGGAATGAAGTTACTAGGTGAAGGAATATTGGCCAATTGAGTTTGAAGCATTTCATGGGACTTTGTGAGTGACAAGAATTCACTTTCCAAAGCCTTGTGAGCCTTGTCAAGTAAATTAAAGTCCTCGGCAAGTTTTTCATGAACCACACCAAACTCAATCGCCCTTTTGCATTTAGCTATTGCATGATCACGTTCTTTGATGAGTTTGTTAACAATAATGTCATTGGCCTCATCAAGCCCCTCAAGTTTTAATTCAAGAGACATCCTAGTCTCTTGTTATTCTCCTAGAGCATTGTTTAAAGCCTCTAGATCAACCATGTGTTCATCCCAAGTTTACATCTTACATCTAGAAGCTCTTTTGTATGGGAAAGTTGATCTAAGATGTTTCCAAAATGTATCTTAGCATCTCCTTGTAGGTTAGTCAGAAACTCATCAAAGGCAATTAATTCCTTTTTAACATCAAGAGACATCTCATCATCAATTTCATCACTAGCTAAGGGAGTAGAGTGAGATGATGAGGATACCTCCGTTCCTCTTGACATAAGGAAAGTGACGTTCTTGATGGGGGAATTCTCATTTGGAGAATCGAAGAGTGATGTCGTGGTATTGCACGGCAGATGCTACTGGGGGTAGCTTACGTAGAGGGAGCAAGGCGACGTAGGAGAATCCGGGAGCGAGATTGGCACACGACGTACCCAGGTTCACGTCCCCTCGGTGGAGGATCGCTACGTCCTGCTATCAATCCATTATATGAGTATAGATTGGTTTACAATGGAGTCGCCGTAGGCACAGGGAGAGACTAGATCTAATGAGATGTGGGAGAGGATGTAATATGACGTACCCCATGGGGGTTCCCCTGGTGGCTTTATATATGCAGCCAGTTAGGGTTTACAGTATTTGGTGGGCTTTATATTGAAGTCACCGTCTTGGTCCTCTAGTCGGCGCCACTCGTCTAGGTCCAGCATGCGACAGTCGCCGTATTGGGCGAGTCGACCCGCTCAGGGCTAGGGTTCAGTCGGCTCGATCCAGCCGGCAACTCCGCTTCGTGGGTATACCCCGATTGGTATTCCCCCATCAGTAGTCCCCGAGCGTGTTGTCGATTCGACGCGGGCTTGAGGCAGGGCGCGGAGAGTCTTGACGATGGGTCGTGGTGAATCGGCGACGAGCTCCTGAACAGAGAAAAGAACCGTGAAGCAGGAGGCGGTCGGCGTGAGCCAGTCGGGGATGGCCAGTTGGCGAAAGACATAGGGTGTCGGTGAAGCCGCCAGTTGCGGCGAGTCCCCGAACATGGAGCGTGCCGAGTCCCTGATCGCGGCGAGCGGCGAGGTCGAGCGAACGGCGAGTGCCGAGTCCCCGAGCGCGTCGAGGGGCGAGGTCGAGCGACCGGCGAATGCCGCTGTCTGTAGCACGCCGAGTCCCCGAGCATGTTGAGTACGCGAGGGCGATTCCGCGGTGGCGAGTCCCCGAGCGTGTTGAGTACGCGAGGGCGAGTCCGCGGTGGCGAGTCCCCGAGAGTGTTGAGTACGCGAGGGCGAGTCCCCGAGCGTGTTGAGTACGCGAAGGAGAGTCCACGGTGGAGAGTCGACGAGGCCGAACCGCACTCGTGGAACCACGCATACACGCAACATTCCTAGGAGTAGTCCCCGAGGCTCGAGTTGGCTTGTAGAGGCGACTTGAGGCTCTTTAGAGATGCATATTCTGAAAATAGTAGTAGTTGCTGTCGAGCACAGCGAGTGGCGAGGTCGAGTTACCGACAAGAGCCGAGTCCCTGAGAGCGGCGAGGGACGAGGTCGAGCGACCGGCGAGCACCGAGTCCCCAAGCGCGCCGAGTGGCGAGGTTAGGCGATCGGTGTGTGGAGATTCCCTGAGCGCGTTGAGTACGCGAGGGCGAGTCCGCGGTGGAGAGTCCCCGAGCGCATTGAGTACGCGAGGGCGAGTACGCGGTGGAGAGTCCCCGAGCGCATTGAGTACGCGATGATTGCGAGTCTGCGATGATTGCGAGTCCGCGAGAGGAGAGTCCCCAAGTGTGGTGAGTCCACGATGATTGCGAATCCGCGAGGGAAGAGTCTCCGGGTGTGCCGAGTCTATGAGGAGAGCGAGTCCGCGATGATTGCGAGTCCGTGAAGGGAGCGAGTCCGCGATGATTGCGAGTCCGCGGTGGTAAGGATTAATTGCATAGTTTCTATTAGCGAGTCTCTCGTCTTGGCCAGGGGGGCCAGTCGCATGGCGACTCCAAAGATGGCTCTCGGCTTGGCGTTCTTCCTGGACGATCCGAGGCTCGGTTTGCGAGTTCTCGTCCACAGTACTTGGCCGTGCGAGTCGCGCTATCTAAGGTTGAGGAGGACATGGTGCTGTTTGTGTAGCACTACCATTTGTCTTGGCCCGGAAAGCCAGTCGAGCAAGGCGACTCCAATGATGGCTCTCGGTTAGCGTTTTTCGTGGACGATCCGAGGCTCGGTTTGCAAGTCCTCGTCCGCACTACTTGGCCATTGCGAGTCGCTCTTTCAAAGGTTGACAAAGGCGAATTGATTTTTACCGGGCGGAAGAGACGCCCAGTGGTGAGTCCATGCAGCGTGGCATGTGACCCTCTCTGGCGACTCGGACGATGAAGGTCCGTTAGCAGACGCGGCGTACGCATTCGACGTAGCCAGAAAGAGTCGACGCGGCGGACACCGGGTCGACGCGGCGGACGGAGGTCACGCAATGGAGAAGTCGACGCGGCGGACACGAGGTCGACGTGGCGGACGGAGGTCGCTCTAAGGCGATGTCGACGCGGCGGACACGGGGTCGACGCGGCGGACGGAGGTCGCGCTATGGCGAAGTCGACGCGGCGGACACGGGGTCGACGTGGCGGACGGAGGTCGCGCTATGGAGAAGTCGAAGCGGCGGACACGGGGTCGACGCGGCGGACGGAGGTCACGCTATGGAGAAGTCGACGCGGCGGACACGGGGTCGATGCGGCGGACGGAAGTCGCGCTATGGCGAAGTCGACGCGGCGGACGAAGGTCGCGCTATGGCGAAGTCGACGCGGCGGACACCGGGTCGACGCGGAGGACACCGGGTCGACGCGGCGGACGGAGGTCGCGCTAAGGCAATGTCGACGCGGCGGACACGGGGTCGACGCGGCGGACGGAGGTCGCGCTATGGCGAAGTTGACGCGGCGGACACGGGGTCGACGCGGCGGACAGAGGTCGTGCTAAGGCGATGTCGACGCGGCGGACACGGGGTCGACGCGGCGGACGGAGGTCGCGCTATGGTGAAGTCGACGCGGCGGACACGGGGTCGACGTGGCGGACAGAGGTCACGCTAAGGCGATGTCGAGGACGGCGAGGCCGCGAGGGCGAGGTCGTGATGGCGACCCCGCGACAGGAGAGTCCATGCTGGACGAGTCCGCGACAGGCGAGTCCCCGAGCATGGCAAGGCGGCTAGGCGGCGAGTCCACGACGGGTGAGACCATAGCGGACGAATCCGTGAGTGGCGAGTCCCCGAGTACGGTGTTCAGCCGAAAAGAGTGGGCGCGGCGGCGAGTAGTGGTACGATCTTGTTCGGACCATTGGTGAGACAGAGCGACATAAACATGTCTTCTTTGTCGTCCTTGTACATATGTAACAACACATCAAGAAAACTGGGATTAGATGTTAAATAAATGATGACAAATATTACTCCATAAAGAACTCGATTCGTCAGAAATCAATCTAATGCAGAGCGAGCAAAGCTTCCCTGATTTCAGACATATTGGCGAGGCCGCCGGTGGCACGGTCGTGTCGACCTTGCTCTGGGTTCAGCAACCGGATGATTTTATCTGGCACAGTCATCATCGATTGCCGGATGCCGTATAGAATATTTTCATCAGACGATTCCATCTAGCTCAATACGTATAGGGTTAAATCCAAATAAACTAATCAAGTGCTATGTAATCAACCGAGAGAAGAGATTGAATTAAAAACTCATCATAGAACCGATCGTGTATAAGGGCAACATGCATGCAGGATTAGTTTCAAATAAAATAACCATATTGGCAGAGTGATCAACACGAGGTGAGATTGAATTAAAAACTTAGCTGCCCGTGAGTGTGCATGTTCACTGATGGAAATTCTCTGCTACGTGAGAGTAGGTCACGCGGAAGCCAGCATCTTGACTTAATTCACACTCGATTAATTGCAGCAGCCGACCGCGCGGCCATATCAAACGAACCGTGCGCCGTCTTGGCTACATGCAGATCGCTTAAAATTCATCTGACACAGAACAGATCTGTCACATGAGATCCTGTCGTCGTTAGATGATAAGGGATCCCGCCCGGATCATCATCCTCCAAGCGCCGCTTGCCCCACGATGGGCGTCAACTGTCGTGGTATTGCACGGCAGATGCTACTGGGGGTAGCTTACGTAGAGGGAGTAAGGCGACGTAGGAGAATCCGGGAGGGAGATTGGCACACGACGTACCCAGGTTCACGTCCCCTCGGTGGAGGATTGCTACGTCCTGCTATCAATCCAGTATATCAGTATAGATTGGTTTACAATGCAGTCGCCGTAGGCACAGGGAGAGACTAGATCTAATGAGATGTGGGAGAGGATGTAATATGACGTACCCCGTGGGGGTGCCCCTGGTGGCTTTATATATGCAGCCAGTTAGGGTTTACAGTATTTGGTGGGCTTTATATTGAAGTCACCGTCTTGGTCCTCTAGTCGGCGCCACTCGTCTAGGTCCAGCATGCGCCAGTCGCCGTATTGGGCGAGTCGACCCAGCCGGCAACTCCGCTTCGTGGGTATACCCCGATTGGTATTCCCCCATCAAGTGAGAATGTCGGAGTAGAAGTAGTGGCTAGAGACGCCACACTATTAGAAGTTTCTTCTTCCTCATCATCTTCATCGTCGGAGGAGTATTCTTCATGAGTGATCAAGGCAATTTCTCCCGACTTCTTGTTGATGGGATTCTTCTTGATGAAGGGTTTCTTGTAAGATGCTTTGAGAGTCTTCTTCATCACAAGGTTACCACCATGACCTTCTCTCTTCTCATAGGGACAACTTGCCACAAAGTGATAGCCGTCACCACAATTGAAGCAAGTTCTCAATCTAGTGGTATTTTCTCTTTTCCCATTTGGGTTGCTTCTTTGTTGCATTTCCATCTTGGCCTTGGCGGGGTTCTTCCAAAAGTTCTTTGCATAGAAGGCCATATATTGACTATGAGCAATCTTGACTTCATCGGGGTGGTCCATGGAGAGGCCTTCATCACTATCATCTTCATCCCCATGGTCCACAACTTTGGCCTTCAAAGCAACATTGACAACATTGCTCATACCAAGGGCACGAGCATGGGCATCTTTGGCATTCTTGGTGGCAACTTTGAAAGCGGCCATCTCTTGCATAACTTCATTGTAGGTCATGAGATGGTAGTTGTGTCTTCCTTGTAGGCTCTTCAAGTTGGTGGGATCAAAGGGCATGAGTGCACTCACGTATTTCCTTTTTATCCACGCATCATCCACATGTGAGGCACCCACATTTCTAAAAGCGGTGGCGGTGGCGGTGGTTTTGAGCCTTCGATACATGTCTTCATGATCTTAATCTTCCATCATGTAGAAGCCTTCGGCTTCATTTCTTAGTGCATCATACCGGTTCCTCCTCATACTCTCATTTCCGACAAACAATACCGTGAGGGCATCCCAAGATTCCTTGGCAATGCTAAAGTGCTCAATGTGTGGGTAATCCTTTGTACCCAATCCTTGTTGAATCATATGCAAGGCAGTGGCATTGAGTTGACTATTAAAAACCTCTCTTCTTGTCAAGTTGTTTGGATCCCCAATAAAGAATCCATGCTCGATGATGTTCCATAGTTCAATGCAAGAGCTGTGCATATGAGTTCTCATTAGTGATTTCCATTGAGTAAAAGTAGCAGATTCTTCAAGCTTAGGTGGGTCACCTCTATTGTATACATGAGGGTGAGGGATTGTAGGTTCGGGAGAGTACCATGAATCACGGTGCTCACCCTTCCCCCCATCATTTTGTGTGGAGGAATTAGTGTTGTCTTGTTTACCCCTTACCATCATATCCTCGGGGGATACCGGAGTATTCCCTTTAGGTAAAACAGATGGAGTATCCTCTTGAGGAGAGGGGGATGATGAGCCATCTTTGTCTTTAAGAAGTTTCTCAAGCATCTTCTTGACATCGTTGACCAAGGAAGAGCTCAATCTTATTTCCAAGTTTTTGAGATCTTCCATGGTCACCATGGTGGGCTCACCATCACCATCCCCTTCACGGCTACCCTTATTATCTTAGGCGATAAAGCCCAAATAAAGAGTCGAGGCTCTGATAACAATTCAAAAGGATCGTATGGGCACCTAGAGGGGGGTTGAATAGGTTCTACTTCAAATTTTCTTCTTTTTCAAATTAGGGTTTGACAATAAGGTAAATTCTCTAGATAATGCAACTAAGGTGAATTTACCTATATGACAAACAAGCACAAGCTAACACACAACTAAACAATTGCAAGTGAGTAAAGTGTGGTAAAGGATAGAAGTAACCAAAGTGGTGGATGCGGAGACACAAGGATTTGTTTCCCGTAGTTCCTTCCTTTTGAGGGGAAGTACGTCTACATTTGGAGAGGGGGTGGTATCAAACCACCTATGCCACGAAAGGCCTCCCTTGTTCTCCGATGAACCTCACCCCAACGGGATCGATCCACCTTCCACTATATCGGCAACCTTCAAGGTGGAAGCCGACACCTTTACAAGTTTGGGGCACACATCCACAACTTAATTGGAGGCTCCCAAGTATAAGCAAGCTGTCAAGACAATCAAACACAAGCTTGTAAGAACCAAATATAGAACTAGGGTTTCCAAGAAAACACTAGAGCAAGGGGCCCTCAAGTGAATGAGGGGGAAATGAAGATCTCTTTTGGTGAAGTAGTAGATCAAGGCCTCCTCCTTCGATTCCCCAAAGATCAAGGACTTTGGGTGGTGGATTAAAGAGATCTTGTGGATTTGGTGGCTCTAATGGTGGTCTTGAATTTAATGCAAATGAGTAACTTGTCCCAAGGTAGGTGAAGGTATATTTATAGCCCCAGATCCAATCTGACCGTTGGAGCATTTAATGCAGCGGTAGTACCAGAAGTTCAAGCGGTACTACCGAAAAACTCCAGTACTACCAGACCTGGTACCGGAAGAACAAACTTCAAAATACATATGCCCTAGCCACAGCGGTACCAATTTGTGGTGCTACCGTAAAGCGGTAGTACCGCTCCTGAGATCCGGTACTACCGGATGCATGCGGTAGTGCCGCATATTGATACCGCAAAGGGCAGTGGCATATGCAACTTAATCAAAAACTCTCAGCCACGCTAGGTACTAAAATGCGGTACTACCGAATTTTGGTACCTAGGAGGCCAGTAGCTTTTGACAACTTGTAAAAAGCTTCTTCCACGCTACTACCGCATTTTAGTACCGGGGCGGGCAGTGGCTTTTGACAAGTTGCAAAAAAGCTTCTGCCGCGCTAGGTACTAAAATGTGGTACTACCGCTTTTTAGTACCGAGCCTGGCAGAGGCTTTTTCACAACTAGCCAAAACTTACTGCCGCGTCCGGTAGCAAAAGGCGGTACTGGTACCGCTCTAGGCAGAAAGTTTTGGACAGTTTGTCCAACCACGCTGCCCCACTGCAAACCCTTTTTGATACAACATGTGGTATACTTGGCAAATAATTAGTCCGATATGTGTGTTATTATAAAACACCAAAATCACTAGGGATAGATAATGTTCTTTCAACTATGGTGCTAGTTGGGATGAAAGTCCGCCTTACGCAGAATTCTCTTATAATAGCAGCTATCAATCAAGAAGAGAGATGGCTCCGTTTGAATTCCTTTACGGAAGGAAATGCACTACTCCATTACTATGGAGTGGATTAGGAGAAATGAATTTATTCGGACCAGAACTAATCAAGGAAGCTGAAGAGAAAGTCAGAATGGTAAAGGACAGATTGAAGATAGCCTAGTCCCGACAAAAGACTTACGCAGATCCAAAGCATAGAGAGGTCACCTATGATGTAGGTGATAGAGCATATCTTAGAGTCTCACCACTTCGTGGTGTGAAGATATTTGGGATCAAAGGAAAATTGGCACCTCGATATGTTGGACCATTCAAAATTTGATCATCAAAGGAGAAGTGGCTTATGAAATTGAATTTTCTAAATCACTGTCTGCAGTTCACAATGTGTTTCATGTGAGTCAGTTGAAGAAGTGCCATCCGAAGATGTAAGAGACTTCACTAAAGGACACTATACCTTTGGAAGAGGTACAGTTAGAGAGTGATCTCACTTACAAGGAGAAACCTCTAAAAATCCTTGAGACTGCAGAAAGGGTTACTTGTACCAAGACAATCAAATTCTACAAAGAACAGTAGAACCATCATTCTGAAGAAGAAGCAACTTGGGAAAGAGAAGATGACCTTTGGAAAGATCACCATCACCTATTTGCTAGCCAATCCGAATCTCGAGGACGAGATTCATCTTAAGGGGGTTAGATTTGTAACATCCCAAATTTCATCAAATGCAAAATCATGTATTGCATTCATATCATCATAGCATTTAGATCTTGCATAAAAAAATTCAAAGTTTCAAACCAAATAAACCATATTTATGCCCTTTTTATGATATACATATGAGGCGTGGTTTTATTTTTATTTTCAAAATACCAAAGTGTTTTTGAGTGGCTAGATGTGTTTGACATAATTTTGAGTGCTAGGATCACCATACAAAAATTTGGAGAAGGTTTGAATTCAAACAGATTTGAATTAGGGTTTCAAAACCATTTCTGAAAATAAAAACATAAAAGAAAAAGGTTAAAGAAAAAATAAAAACCAGCGCTGCCTATCTAGCCCAGACCACATGCGGCCCAGCAGCCCACCCGGGATTCCCCTCCCCCTCTCCTTTTCTCACTCTGTAACATCCATAAATTCATGTTTCAAAAACTCATGCATATCATCCATGCATCCATGATCATGTAGGATTTCATTTTAAAATCATTTCAAAACAGGAGCATATGTGCTCATTATTTTATGTATGAATGCTCTAGCCTTTTTGCTACTTGCTATTGAGAAAAGTACTATTATTCATTCTGTATTGTTTTAGAATCCTAACTTAAGTGATTTCAAAAGCTTGAGCAAAGTTTCAAAACAAAATATGAAATAAAACCAAATCTATGCCCTTTATCACATCTCATAAAGGCTTGGTTTTATTCTTATTTTCAAATAACCCGGTGTTTGACTCATATTTGAGTACAAGATTCACTGTACAAAAATCTTGAGAAAGTTTGAATTCAAACTGATTTGAAATGGAGGTTGAAAATCATTTTTAGAAAATCAAACAGAAAAAGAATAAAGAATAAAGGAAAAAAATATAAGCAGACATTACATTATTCCAACCCATTAATTCGACCAATAGCCAAGCAGACTTATGAAAAATTTTCTTTACTCGCACCCACTAAGTCGCTGACAGCCTGGACCCATCCCCACTCCTTTTCTCTTGCTGACGACTGGGCCCTCACTGCCGCGTCACCCCTTTGTCCTCGATCAACGCCGACGACCACCTCGCCGCTGCCGTTTCCCCACACTGATGCCGCGCTTAAATTGCATTGATACGGCGAGTGATTTCCGCCCCCGCTCTGGCTACATAAACCCCTCCCCCTCGCGACCTTTGCCCCCAACAAACCTAGCCAGAAGCGCCACCAGGCTGCCCGCAATTTGACTTGCACCGCCGCTATACCGAGAGACTCCGGCGAGCCATCACGGTGAGTAGCAGGCTCCCTTTGATTTCTAGTTCATGCGAGCTGCTTTGCAATCATCCTGCGCATCTTCTGATGCCTCTGTTTCTTTCTGAATCACCCTAGACCGTCGCCATCGTCCACCTCTGGAAGCGACTGAAGCTCACCATGACTCCGACGACTAAATTCGGTGAGCCTCGTGTTCCCCTCTGTTTTTGAATCACACGGGCATGTTCGCCTGCATCTAGCGCACCTGCTAACACTTTTTGTTTCGATCCTCGTGCCCCAGAACATCGCCTTCGACTCCATCAGTGAGCATCCGACGCCACCAACAACTCCGACGAGCTCGTGTTGTTGTGTCTGTGCGCCCCGACCCTGCCAGTCCACACGTTGAGCATCCCCACGTTCTCGCGGTCTCGGTAAGCACACACACGACCCCCCTGCCCCTCTCGTTTCGCAGTAACATCATCGGCAGCAATGCCACCGCCTCCAGGAGCCAGCTGCGCCGCCGGTTTTAGGTCAGAGAGATGTGATCCACTGGATCTAGATCCAGTGGTTGAGATTGGAAGCTAGGCGAAGAGGTACGGGCAGATCTAAGCCGCGCGTTTAAATTAGATCTAACGTCTCAGAAGCGTGATCCGGCGCGAAGCGGTACCATCCAGTTAGAAGCCGCCGCGTGGCACATATTTTGTTTTAAAATTTGGAATTAGATCTATTAGTTGTTTGATTTTGTTTTAATCATAACTTTTGATTCCCACGTCTAATTTTGATGAATTTTATATCAATGGAATCAGGAGAGAAATACCTTTCCATTTATGCAATGTGTTTATAGTTTTGTTTCTGTTAAAATGGTTTTATTTACAGAAACATGTGTAGACCTATTTTGTGTATATTAATTATTTGAAAAATGATTTAGTGTTCAAATAAATATTGTTTGGAAAGTTAAGAACTTGTTTGTGATTCAATACTATGCACTTGTCTTTTTTAGTATAGAAAATCATCACATATCATATTGCATGCATCCATATATTTTTGCTTGTATATATTTTGTTTGTGATGTGGTGTTATCATTTTATGTGTAGATTTTGGTGAAAAAAGTGATTGTGATTGTGAGGATTGTAGCTACTCTCCAAACTACCAAGGCAAGTGGTGCTTCATGATTTTATTCCTATGTTTTTCAAATATGGATTAGAAATATTTTGCTAGACTTGCATGGATAATTTTTGGTCTTATATGCTATGCTTGGGAAATCCTAGTAGTTGTAGAATTCCTAGAAATTTCTAAGTTAAGATGTTTATCTATGCCATGCTTAGCGTAGCTAGTAGCAACCAAGGGTGGTGAAATATTCATGCTATGATAAAATATTTCTAAGTCTTTGGACTTGTGTTTTGCTTAATAAAACAACTAAGTGAATGAAACACCTGGGTGGAATGGAAGGAATGGTTTATTTGAGTGGTTACACAAGGCCCATTTTTATGGTTTACCTTGTGTATCTCACTTGTGGAAAGCAACCCAGGAACAAAGGGATTTGAGAGGCCAAATGTTAAGAAGCTTCTAGTGCAGCCACTTGGCAATATGGGCTCTGACTGGATCATATAGGTTGCAATAACTTAGCCATTTGTACAGTTGGTGGTAGTGGGATGATAGGTTGGAGCGCATCCATTTGGTCTAAGGGAAGGCTTCTGAAGGGTCCTGTCTTGGTGAAAATCAAGTCTTGTGGGGAAAGTGCACAACCTCTGCAGATGGAAGAATCTAAGTACTTAGCCATGTCCCTGGTATTGGACAATTTGAGCATCAATACATGGAATCTATCAAGAATCTCCTCATCCCAATTTCTAAGTAAAACTTGTGGTTGAACAAGGGTGAAGGACCCCAATGTCTATTGGTGGTTCCTTGGGAAAAGTTTTGACAAAGAAAAACTTAGTGTTTTCAACTGATAGGCAAAACCTATTTTGATCAAAGCAAGCCTAAGCTACACTTAGCCAAAATGCATATAGTATATAGTCCACCAATAATCTACTAAGGTATCACTTGCCAATACTATTCCAATGTATTGACCCACTTTGGTTGTAACTTGTGATGTTGCAGGATATTCTAATGATGATTAGGAGTCATGAGTCTACACTCAACATGCTTGCGTGTGGCACATGAAGATGAAGACTTATTTATCTTATTATATATTTGAACTCTTGTATTAGGCCTGTGGCCATGGAGTTGTAAAAGACTATGTTTGTCTCTGGAATGATATGTAATAATGACCTTTGTTTCTGTGTACTTCATCTTAAATTGTGGATGCTAGCATTGATCTAGGGACTAGCATTGCAATCACAGGGATCCTTTCCTTTACAAAGGAGGGATCTTACAGATGGTATCAGAGCACTGTGTTTCCTGTAGGATTATGACCCTAGGATTGGAAACCACTAAAGAAAAAAAAATCAACAACTTCCACACTTGTCTTTTCTTCTCGTAAACTTTTCTAATCTTCTTTCTCATCTCTATTTGTAGATGAACTCCATCAACGAAGCCGTGAAGAAGGGACCACTCATGACTATGACTTTAGAATGTGAGACAAAGTTCCCCAAGGCTCTCAAGGACCTCATGGTTTCCATGGGAATACATGGTGCAGCTGTGTACAAAGGTTTTCCTGTGATGGATGAAGGAGTTGAGTACTGGTGGGTGCAACTTCACTTGTATAAAAACAAGGAAGACAACCACAAGGACTCAGGATTCTGCATGGTTGTAACTACCTCGGTGAATTACGCTCCTAGATACAAGCCTGGATGAGTGGTAGTGGTTGAAATAGTACGGTGGGGCCCCAAAAGCCACTCACTGGTAGTCCTTTCAGACGTCCCAACCACTACCCTCTCAACGGGACCTGTCTGAGGCGTGTCGGCCAGTGAAGGGATCAACTACGCACAAGTGGGTATGTCATAAGCCACCATACAAGAGTACATCGAGCCATACCATCTAGAAAGAAAGGAAATATAGCAACGCCATACGACAAGATTCAAATGACCTAGATAAATCTATATTTTAGGATACTTCCTCATACAACACACATCAGAGTATCATGCGGAAGCGGCAAACAGAATCCGAGTACGGATAAGAAGCAAATTGACATAAGATGCCATAGAAATAAGCACATCCCAACTACAGGTCTCACGGATCCCGTTCCGGAATCTCTACGAGCGATCGTTGCCCACATCTTGGCTTCTTCCACCGATGTCCGTCTGTGGAGGTACTGTCCATCTGAACCAATAATTTATCGTGTGAGACCCTAAGGGTACTCAGCAAGTCTTAATGCCTCTAAAGGGGACACAACACAGGTGACGCAATTGCAGCGAAGATAAACCCTAGCAGTTCTCGAGATAGCGCTAACCATCCGCCTAACCAATGATAGGCGGATGTCCGGAATTAAGTACAACAGTTATAATGGTAATCTCATCCGATCCATCCTCCTCCTGCGTACCAACAAGGAAGCGGACGAACAACCCCATCCGTTGGCAATTTTATTAACCATTCCATGAGTGTTGCACTATTTACTAGTCAAGTTACTTAGTCGATTAAGCGGTACTTTAGTTATGCTTGTCTATGATCAAGAAAGCATGCTCCAAGTCGTCCATATCCGCGGACACTTTGAGAAAGTTTTACCGGCCGGGTGCACCAATAGCAACACACGCTCGATCAACCTCGGAAAAACCAAATCAAAACCCAACGAGGCTTTCACGGTGAACAATCACGATTCAGAAATATTTGAGGGCACCCTTAAGTAGATCCATAGCGGAGATAGCTGACTCGAGACGGACTCAAGGTTTGGGTGGGCCGGTGATGGCATCGGGAACCCGAAAGTGTGGCTGGGCTTGTCGATACCGCGTAAACGTGTCCCGATCCTAAACAGTACAGTGTGCCCCTCGCACAATTTAAATACAGAAAGTAGCATGGCATAAGTACAGGATAGTAAATAAAACCTCAAACTAGTTTGTGGCCCCAAGAAATAAGAATGAATCAAGCTCTGGCTCAGGGGGGTCCCATATACCTCCCGGATGTGGATAGCGCGATAAAACAAGGAAAAGGAATCAAGTACTCGAGGTCTTACGGGACACAAGTGAGCAGGAAAAACCAAATAGCAGATGTTGCTCACCGGTGCCTCTTTCTTTAGTTATCCCAGAACTACTCAGGTTAAGTTGTTTAGGTACCTCATTATCCAACAGACGCTCACATACCCTACACATGCTTTGTTCTCAGTCGCATGGCTCAAACAACTCCTATAGTAGTGGCTCATGGGATGGAGGAACAAGCTTGGTGGGGTTTAAAAGTAAAGGCTATGCATACTTGGGATTCAATTTAATGCAATCGCGACTCAATGATGCAAGAATAAGATAGAGGCAATAGGTACTGTATGTATGCAAGCATGTGGAAGTGCTTGCACGATGTCTCGGTGAAGCAAGGGACGGATCTGGTAGTGCTCTGGTTCTCTTGATACAACCCACTCGGTGTCTATCAGAAAAACCAAACAAACAAGGCCAACATGAATACAGAGCACAAGCATATGAATAAGATGCGTCAAGCAAACAATCATGCCATGATGGATGATGCACAATTTACATGGCAAGTAAGGTAGCATGGCATAATGAGGTGTGGGAATAAGTAACAACATTTTAATGTAGTTTTGGTTCACATTTGTTGTCATAACATTTGCTGTTCACTATATTTTTATATGATGCATGCTGCAATTGAAGTCATGGATAGCATAAACAGAAAGGTCTCGTCGGTGATCATTTTAGACATATCATTTGCTAAATTTGGGATTCTGAATCAAAAGTTTTTGATTATTTAAATTCTAGTGGCAATTAGTGTAAATTAAATAAACTTGGAATTTTAATTGTGCAAAAGGCAATTTAAATGTCATATTTGGAATCCTCTCATTTTTCGATATCCAAACATATATTATTTGTCAAATTTGGATTTATATGTTGAAAGTTATTTGAAAACAGATTTCATTTTGAATTTGAATTTATTTGAAAAGATTTTAAATAAAAACAAATGAGCAGACAAACTTTTGTACACAGTCAGACCCAGCCACTTTTCGACGGTGGGACCAGGCTGACAGGCACCAGCGTGGTCGAGAAGGGGAGTGGTATCGCGGGTTGAGGTGGAGAAGCTGGGGTGCCTTTACGAAAAGACCACGATCGACTTGGTGGCCTGGCAGACTGCGGGTTGAGGAGAGAAAAGGCGGGGGACATTCGCTAAAAAGAACAGGCGTGGGGAGGATGCGGGTTGTCTCCAGGAAACCACGGAGCCTTTAGAAAAAGGCCACCGTCACCGAGTGGGCCAAAAGCATCTGCAGGTTAAGCGTAAAAACTAGCGGGGTTCTGGCGAAAAGGCCGCCATCTTGTTGATCTTCCTCGACGACCGATCGGTCCGTCGGCGACAGGAAGGACAGCGCGCCGCGGTGGGGCTTGAGCAGCGACAGGCACGCACGCTTGAGCGGCGGGGACCGGGGCTAGGGCGAGGTTTGCTAGGAGGTGGGCGGGGCCTAGGTAGGGTTTTTGCGGCGTGAAAGCAGGCGGTAGCGCTCGTCGGTGCCGAGGGTGCACGAATCGTCCGCGGACCTAGCACGGAAGCGGCGGCCATGTCCAGGGGTTAGGAGCTCACCGAGGTGGCGTTGGCGTGGTCGAGATCAGCGGAGGCGGTAGATCGTCGGTGAAGCGGCGGACGGCGGCTAGGGTTTCGGCTCGGGCGCAGGATTCAGTGGCTCGTCCGTCTCCTCCTCGGCGGCGTGTCAGGCGTGGTGTAGGGGCTCGTCTTGGTCTCCTCGATCACCTCCCGACGTGCTTGTCGTGCAGAGCAGTGTAGTCGAGGGCGAGGTTGCAGCGATGATGGCGAGAGAGGGGAGAGGGAGGCGCTTCCGGGGTGGATCTGGGGTCTGGGCAGGCGAGTGGGTGGATAGGGACGGAGGGGCGGTGCCGTGGGGAGTAGATAAGGACGGCAGGAGGGGGGCTTGCGTGAAGGAGGGGAAGGTGGCCTCAGTGCCACCTTTTTCCCTCTCACGTGCTCGGCATGGGCCAGGGGGGTTGCGCGGCAGAGCTGGGGGAGGGAGAGAGGCTGGCAGGTGGCCCTGGGGAACTCGTGGGCCGGTGAGGCTAGAGGGTCCCTTAGGCCAGGGAGAGAAAGAGAGGGGAGAAGAGAGGGGCAGGCTCGGGCTAGGGCTAGGGTTGGGATCCTAGGACGTGTGGGGTGGTAGGGTAGCTGGTAGAGGGTGCTGGGTGGGGCCTGCATGGAAGAGAGAAGGGGAGAGATGGAGTAGGGCATGGGGTGGTCAAACTAGAAGCTAGAAAGGAGGAGGGGGTACTTAGGGTTTTAGCTAAGGGAAGGTAGGGATTAGGGTCTTGATTAGCTAGGATGGATGGATGGCAAGGTAGGTTTAGGGTTTTGCTAAGAGGGGTAAGAAAGAGATGGTGGTACTATAGGTTGATCATGCATGCTCCAAACTAGCCTTAACAAGATCAAGCAAGAAAAAGAGGGAGAGGGAGAGAGAGATGGCCATGTGATGATGGGTGCTCTATGATCCATGCATGATCCAACAATGACCAAGCAAGGACCAAGAGAAGAGGTGGGTTTAGGTTTGGGCATGCCACATTAGCACATGTGTGTGCATGGAGCATGGGGATAGGGGTTTAGCTAAATGGGAGAAGAGAGGTAGATGATTTGATGAAGAAACTACAAGCCCAAAACAAGATTTAAGCAAAGGCAAAGATGATCCACTTAGAATTCAAGTAAAAACCAGATACTAGAAAAGGTGGCACTTGCATGGCCCATGCAAGATAATTAATGCCAAATTGATCCTTGTGAAAACAATAATATTAATATGGCATTATTCATCTGCATTCCCAAAAGGTGGGCAAAGGCCAAGCAAAAGATTATGGGTGGAATCCAACCAACCAATCATGAGCTAGAGATAAACCAACAAAATGCCAAGCTCAGATTAGTTGGATGGTGGAATTATAAGGTGGTGAAAGAAAAGGTGATGGAGTCAATAAGAGAGATGCCCTCAACTCAACTTGGGCATTTAACAATATATTAAGAACCAAATACATTATCAAGAGGCAACTACAATTAATCATGCACATGAGATAAGAGCCAAACAAGAAAAGGTTTTATATGATGCTCAGATGCAAGGTGACATGATGACATGAACAAGATATGATGATGATGCAACAATTATATGTTGGAAGTGGCCCTTTTATTATTATAACATGTAGCATTACAGGGGTTAGACAACTGGGATGCTACAACTCTCCCCCACTAAACAGGAATCTCGCCCCGAGATTCTAGGAAGAAGAAGAAGATACAAAGAGAGAAGGATGGTTTGCACGGAGTTCATCTTCACGCTCCCATGTGGCTTCATCAACAGAATGGTGTGACCACTGCACCTTGCAAAACCTGATGGACTTGTTGCGAGTCCTTCGTTCTGCGGTCTCAAGGATTTTGGTGGGGTGTTCTTGATAAGACAGATCTTCTTTAAGGTCGATTAGCTCATGATCCACGGTCTTGCCGGGGTCTTTGAAGCACTTATTGAGCTGAGAGATGTGGAAAACATCATGGACTTTGAGTTTTTCCGGAAGCTCCAGTGCATAAGCAACTTCTCCTCTTCTACCACGTATCTTGAAAGGACCGATGTATCTAGGAGCCAACTTTCCTTTGATACCGAAGCGGTGTGTTCCTCTCATGGGAGTGACACGAAGGTAGACGAGATCACCAGGGGCATATACCATATCTGTGTGCTTCTGTCATAGTTGCTCTTCGGCGACTTTGAGCAATCTTGAGTTCTCGAATGATATGCACCTTCTCCTCTGCTTGGGTTACAATGTGAGGCCAAACCAGATTCTTTCTCACGCACGACCAACCAATTGGAGTTACGCACTTGCGACCATAGAGAGCCTCGAATGGTGCCATCTTGAGACTCTTCCGGAGGCATTTGTTGTAGGAGAATTCAGCATATGGAAGACATTCTTCCCACTTCATGCCAAAGGAGATGACGCACGAACGAAGCATGTCCTCAAGAATCTGATTGATTCTTTCCACTTGTCCTTGCGACTGAGGGTGGTAAGCAGTGCTGAAGTTCAACTTTGTTCCCAAAGCTTTTTGGAAACTCTCCCAGAACTTTGAGGTGAAGATGCTCCCACGGTCTGAACTGATTTCAAGTGGAACCCCATACAAAGAGACAATCCTGTTGATATAGAGCTCAGCCAACTGAATTCTAGAAATTGTTTCTTTGACTGGGAAGAAATGAGCCACTTTAGAAAGCCTGTCGATGACAACAAAAATTGCATTGTTTCCCTTCTACGACCTTGGAAAGCCAGTGATGAAGTCCATCTCTACTTTCTCCCATTTCCATTCCGGAGGTTTCAATGGCTGTAGAAGACCAAACGGTTTCTGATGGACAGCCTTCACTCTGCGGCAGACATCACATTCTGAGACGTACTTAGCACAATACCGCTTCAACCCAGGCCACCAGTATTGTGTTTTCAAGTCCATGTACATCTTTGTGCTGCCAGGATGGATAGAAAGAACCGAATCATGTGCCTCCTTGAGAACTTGGTCTCTCAGACCCGGGTAGTTTGGAACAAACATCCGGTGTTCGAAGAAGAGGGTGCCTTGATCATCAACATGGAAGGACTCATACTTCGGAAGGTCAAGCTTAGCGATGAGCTTTTTGGTGTGCGGATCACCAAGCTGACGAGAGCGAATCTGTTCTTCCAAGAGAGGAGTAGCCAGAAGGTTCAGGAGATGCCCTTGTTCCACAATTTCCAGGTTCAGCTAACGGAATTCCTCGCACAAGAGAGGCTGCTTCTCTTCTACCATGAGGTTGTTAACATAAGCTTTACGGCTAAGCGCATCTGCCATGACATTTGCTTTGCCCGGGGTGTAGTTGATAGTCACATCAAAGTCATTGATTGCTTCGATCCATCTTCTCTGCCAAAGGTTGAGATCCGGCTGAGTGAAGATATACTTCAAACTCTTGTGGTCCGAGAAGATCTCACAACGGTTACCAAGCAAGTAGTGCCTCCATAGCTTCAAAGCAAAGACAACTGCTGCTAGCTCAAGGTCATGTGTGGGATAGTTGATCTCATGCGTCTTCAACTGACGAGAGGCATAAGCAACCACATGTCTCTCTTGCATAAGGACCGCACCCAATCCTTGCAAAGAGGCGTCGCAGAATATCTGGAAAGGCTTAGATGTATCCGGAGGAACCAAGACTGGTGTGGAAGTGAGCTTCTCTTTAAGTGTCTCAAAGCTTTCTTGACAAGCAGGAGTCCACAGGTACTTCTTGCCTTTCTTGAAGATATCGGTAAGAGGCTTTTCTATCTTCGAGAAGTTACGCACAAGCGGCAATAGCTAGCCAAGCCGAGAAAACTCCGCACTTCCTTGACATTAGGAGGAAGCCATTCAACTATTGTCTTAACGGTTTCGGGTTGTTGCAATGCCCTTGGCGAGATAATATGACCCAAGTATGTTACTTGAGGCCAAAACTCACACTTAGAACTTTGCATACAAGCGGTTCTCACGAAGCTTGTTCAGGACACACCGCGGTGTTCTTCATGCTCCTCCTTGGACTTGGAATAAACGAATGTCATCCGGATATACCACCACAAACTTGTCCGGTACTCCATGAAAGCGGAGTTCATCAGCCTCGAGAAGGTAGCGGTGCGTTGGTGAGACCGAAAGACATGACCGTGTACTCATACAGGCCATAACGGGTGGTGAAAGCTGTTTTGGGCACATCTTCTTTGCAATTTTGATTTGGTGATAACCACTTCTCAAATCCATCTTAGAGAACACCACTCACGCTGGGTGATCAAAAGATCATTTATCCGTGGGAGAGGATATTTGTTCTTGATGGTTTTAGCATTGAGAGCCGGTAGTCAACACATAGCCTATCGGTTACATGTCACGCTTCTTCACAAAGATTGTTGGACTACCCCAAGAAGAAGTGTTGTGTTGAATGAAACCCAACTTCTCTTGTTCATCAAGTTGTCGTTTGAGTTCACCAACTCGGAAGGACCCATTTTATATGGCCGCTTGGAGATAGGAGCCGTTCGAGTTCAAGCTCAATCACGAATTCAACCTCGCGATCCGGAGGCATACAGCAACTCTTGGGAAAGGCGTGCAGGAACTCACGGACCCTGGTACCCTCTGAATAGCTTCCATAGCATCATCATTGAGCAGCCAAGGAATAGAGCTGGACAGGAGTCGACTTGGAGAAAAGACTATATGGCCTTCATGGATCTTGAGACAACGGCGTTCAGCACAATCAATCACAGCTGCATTTGCTGTCAACCAATCCATGCCCAAGATGACATCAATGTCAGAGCTGCCCAGAACAATCAAAGAAGCCAAGAATGAAGATCCACCAATCTCAATCTGATTGCCATGGATGATATGCTCAGCCCTCATGTTTGAACCCGGTGATTGTACCACCAACCGCTTAGAGAGGAACCATGACTAACTCATTTTCTTACGCAAACTTGTGTGACACAAAGGAATGCGATGCACGGAATCAAAGAGAACTCGTGCGAGGTGAGTTAACGGAAAGCATACCCATCACAACTCCAGTGCGAGCTCGGCTTGAGGCGTTAGCGATTAGCACGAACAACCGCAGACCCGGGCTTAGTGTTGATGTTGAGAGACCGAGGCGGTGGTGCACGAACCGAAGGAGAGCTTGTTGCAGATCTTGGCGGGGGTGGAGGGAGAGCTTTGTTCTTCAATGGACAGTTCCAGTTGGGATGACCATGATCTCCACATGTGAAACAAGCACCGTGTGGACGTGGGCGAGTAGCGGGGACTCCGGAGCGCTCCAGGGTAATGGTTGTTGTAGTCCCTGGGAGCCACAGTGGTGAAGTTTGGTGGCCTTGACGCGAAGCTTGCAGGTCTTGGTGGAGCCAGGAGCGACGGTGGGGTGTTAGGAACCCAGACACGCCGCTTAGAAGGAGCTGCCATAACTGCAGAGCTTGATGCATCCCTGTTGTGTTTCTTGGACTCCTCAAACATTTGCCTGCTTGCCTCCTCTTGCAGTGCTGTGTGATGTAGTTCCAGGAAGGTTGCCGGTCTTGCATGCGTGATTGCATACTTGATTGACACATTGAGCCCTTGCCTTAACCTTTTCTGCTTCTTCTTGTCATCAGATACCTCATCACCACCATAGCGAGATAGGTTCATGAAGTTCCTGATGTAGGTGTTGACGTTATCATTTCCCTGCTTCAGGTTGAGGAAAGCCTCCTTCATCCTTTCCATCACAATCTCTGAGAGAAACTGCTCCTTGAAAGCTGCAGTGAACCTCTCCCAAGTTGGCTGGAACCTAGTGCAGCTTGCCTTCAAGTAGTTTTCCCACCAAAGAGCCGCATCTCCCTTGAGAAGGTGAGTAGCACACTTGACCCACTCCTGTTCTGGAACATCAGCAGTCTCGAGCAACCTTGAGATCTCGCGCAGCCAATCATCCGCGTCAAGAGGTCGGTCAGACACATCAAACTGACGAGGGTTGAACTTGAGGAAGCTCTTGATGTCACCACGCTTGGGAGGTGGAGGAAGTGGAGCAAACTCATTTCTTCTGACGCTCTCCTCAAAGCGCTGCTGGTTCTCTTGCATAGCTGCCAAAGCATTAGCAATGTTTGACAGCGCTGAGCCCAGTTCCGGAGGTATGTCCTCCTCAGTCCGGCGTGGGGGAGCCATCCTGTCATTGATATAAAACTCAAGTCAGTACTATAATGGAGAATGATAATAATCCAAAATAGTACCAAGATGGAATTAACCAAGATTAAAGGATACAATTTACTGAGATGATATTAAAATATCGACAAAGTACATAGCACCTCAAAGATATTAAGCATATCGCACACGACTGAAAAGGAGTGTGGTACACAAATATATCAAAGAAAAATTTTCCACAAATTTCGGCATTAGAATACCAATAGATGCGCAAAATTACTTAACGAATCAAGATTAGTGACTCTACCAATTCAATATACAAAAGCGAATGATAAAAGTAGTGGTATGGTCGCGACTCCATCCGCACTCAAATCATTACTCCGCATGAACAAGTGGAACACATATCCTAACCCCTTCTTCTCACGTGAAACCTAAAGATTGGTAACTACGAAACGAACACCCCAAACAAGATAGCGTCGGATACAAAGAGGAAGATAGATTGCGTCGGTTTGCAAAAGCACATCGGTATGGAATGTACAAATAGTTGATAACCAAAGGCAGATAAGATAACAACTTGGATGCAACAGATAGACAAGGGATTACACACACACACAACCTATGGTACTACGGAAACCCAGAACACGTGAATCCTAGTTTGAACTTTGAGAAGAGAATTGAAAACGTTGCACTTCCTTACCAGAAAAGGGTGGGTGGGAGGTTAAGAAGAAAAGTGGAAGCAGTCCTACTCTCGCGTTTTGTTTTTCCCTAATATACATAACTACTCAAAATATTTGCTAGGCCGACAACGTTTGGCTGAAACCACGAAGGTCGGGATGGCTCGATACCAATTGTAACTACCTCGGTGAATTACGCTCCTAGATACAAGCACGGATGAGTGGTAGTGGTTGAAATAATGCGGTGGGGACCCAAAAGCCACTCCTTTGGTAGTCCTTTCAGACGTCCCAACCACTACCCTCTCAACGGGACTGCAGGCGGCGTAATCGAGTGAAGGATCAACTACGTACACAAGTGGGTATGTCGCAAGCCACCATACAAGAGTACATCGAGCCATACCATCTAGAAAGAAAGGAAATATAGCAACGCCATACGGCAAGATTCAAATGACCTAGATAAATCTATATTTTAGGATACTTCCTCATACAACACACATCGAGTATCATGCGGGCGGCAAGCGAGAATCCGATGCGGATAAGAAGCAAATTGACATAAGATGCCATAGAAATAAGCACATCCCAACTACAGGTCTCACGGATCCCGTTCCGGAATCTCTACACGAGCGATCGTTGCCCACATCTTGACTTCTTCCACCCAAGATCCGTCTGTGGAGGTACATCCATCTGAACCAATAATTTATCGTGTGAGACCCTAAGGGTACTCAGCAAGTCTTAATGCCTCTAAAGGGACACAACACAGGGTGACGAATTGCAGCGAAAGATAAACCCTAGCAGTTCTACGGATAGCGCTAACCATCCGCCTAACCAATGATGAGCGGATGTCCATTAAGTACAATGATTATAATGGTAATCTCATCCGATCCATCCTCCTCCTGCGTACCAACAAGGAAGCGGACGAACAACCCCATCCGTTGGCAATTTTATTAACCATTCCATGAGTGTTGCACTATTTACTAGTCAAGTTACTTAGTCGATTAAGGCGGTACTTTAGTTATGCTTGTCTATGATCAAGAAACGTGCTCCAAGTCGTCCATATCCATGGACACACGGCTTTGAAAGTTTTACCGGCGGGTGCACCAATAGCAACACGCTCGATCAACCTCGGAAAAACCAAATCAAAACCCGAGGCTTTCACGGTGAACAATCACAGGATTGAGAAATATTTGAGGCCACCCTTAAGTAGATCCATAGCGGAGATAGGTGACTCGTCACGGACTCAAGGTTTGGGTGGACGGCGGTATCGGGAACCCGAAAGTGTGGCTGGGCTTGTCGATGCAGCGTAAGCGTGTCCCGATCCTAAGCGATGCAGTGCCCTCGCACAATTTAAATCTGAGTAGCATGGCATAAGTACAGGATAGTAAATAAAACCTCAAACTAGTTTGTGGCCCCAAGAAATAAGAATGAATCAAGCTCTGGCTCAGGGGGGTCCCATATACCTCCCGGATGTGGATAGCGCGATAAAACAAGGAAAAGGAATCAAGTACTCGAGGTCTTACGGGACACAAGTGAGCAGGAAAAACCAAATAGCAGATGTTGCTCACCGGTGCCTCTTTCTTTAGTTATCCCAGAACTACTCAGGTTAAGTTGTTTAGGTACCTCATTATCCAACAGACGCTCACATACCCTACACATGCTGTTCTACGAGTCGCATGGCTCAAACAACTCCTATAGTAGTGGCTCATGGGATGGAGGAACAAGCTTGGTGGGGTTTAAAAGTAAAGGCTATGCATACTTGGGATTCAATTTAATGCAATCGCGACTCAATGATGCAAGAATAAGATAGAGGCAATAGGTACTGTATGTATGCAAGCATGTGGAAGTGCTTGCCTGATGTCTCAGCTGAAGCAAGGGACGGATCTGGGTAGTGCTCCTGGTTCTCTTGATACAACCCCTGCTCAGTGTCTATCCGAGAAAAACCAAACAAACAAGGCCAACATGAATACAGAGCACAAGCATATGAATAAGATGCGTCAAGCAAACAATCATGCCATGATGGATGATGCACAATTTACATGGCAAGTAAGGTAGCATGGCATAATGAGGTGTGGGAATAAGTAACAACATTTTAATGTAGTTTTGGTTCACATTTTGTTGTCATAACATTTGCTGTTCACTATATTTTTATATGATGCATGCTGCAATTGAAGTCATGGATAGCATAAACAGAAAGGTCTCGTCGAGCTGATCATTTTAGACATATCATTTGCTAAATTTGGGATTACGAATCAAAAGTTTTTGATTATTTAAATTCTAGTGGCAATTAGTGTAAATTAAATAAACTTGGAATTTTAATTGTGCAAAAGGCAATTTAAATGTCATATTTGGAATCCTCTCATTTTTCTGATATCCAAACATATATTATTTGTCAAATTTGGATTTATATGTTGAAAGTTATTTGAAAACAGATTTCATTTTGAATTTGAATTTATTTGAAAAGATTTGAAATAAAAACAGATGAGCAGACAACCTTTTTGTACCCAGACCGGCACTTTTCGGCAGGTGGGACCAGGCGACTGGCACCAGCGTGGTCGAAGGGGAAGTGGTATCGCGGGTTGAGGGTGGAGAAGCTGGGGTGCCTTTCTGCAAAAAGACCACAGTCACTGACTGGTGGCCCTGGCAGGACTGCGGGTTGAGGGAGAGAAAAGGGCAGGGGGACATTCGCTAAAAGAACACGCGGGCGTGGGGAGGACTGCGGGTTGTCTCCAGGAAACCACGGGAGCCTTTTTAGAAAAAGGCCACCGTCGCTGACTGGTGGGCCAAAACGTACCGCGGGTTAAGCGTAAAAACTAGCAGGGGGTTACGCGCAAAAAGGCCGCCGTACTGTTGATCTTCCTCTGACGACCGATCGGTCCGTGCGCGACAGAGGACAGCGCATGATGGGGTCAACCAGGCAGCGACCAGCGGCGTGAGGGACCGCTTGGGCTAGGGAGGTTCTTTGCTAGGAGGGTGGACAGGGCCTAGGTAGGGTTCTTGGCGCGAAGCGGCAGCGGGCAGCGTCGTCGGTGCACCGAGGTGCACTGACGAATCGTCCGGCGGACCTAAGCGTGGAAGCGGCGGGCGACCATGTCGAGGTTAGGAGCTCACCGAGGTGGCGTTGGCGTGGTCGAGATCGGCGGAGGCGGTAGATCGTCGGTGAAGCGGTGCGGACGGCTAGGGTTTCGGCTCGGCGCGGCAGGTTCAGTGGCTCGGTCCATCTCCTCCTCGGCAGGCGTGTACAGGCGTGGTGTAGGGGCTCGTCTTGGTCTCCTCGATCACCTCCCGGCGTGCTTGTAAATGCAGGCAGTGTAGTCGCGAGGGGTTGCCGGGCGATGGAGCAGAGAGGGGGAGAGGGCAGGCGCTTTCGGGGTGGATCTGGGGTCTCTGGGCGAGGCAGAGTGGGTGGATAGGGACGGAGGGGGAGCGGGGTGCCGTGGGGAGTAGATAAGGACGGCAGGAGGGGGGGCTTGCGTGAAGGAGGGGAAGGTGGCCTCAGTGACACCTTTTTCCCTCTCACGTGCTCGGCATGGGCCAGGGGGGTTCTTGGTGGCTGGGGAGGAGAGAGAGGCGGTGTACAGGGAACGCGGGGGCCGGTGAGGCTAGAGGGTCCCTGGGGCCAGGGAGAGAAAGAGGGGGGAGAAGAGCGGGGCAGGCTCGGGCTAGGGCTAGGGTTGGGATCCTAGGACGTGTGGGGTGGTAGGGTAGCTGGTAGAGGGTGCTGGGTGGGGCCTGCATGGAAGAGAAGGAGAGATGGAGTAGGGCATGGGGTGGTCAAACTAGAAGCTAGAAAGGAGGAGGGGGTACTTAGGGTTTTAGCTAAGGGAAGGTAGGGATTAGGGTCTTGATTAGCTAGGATGGATGGATGGCAAGGTAGGTTTAGGGTTTTGCTAAGAGGGGTAAGAAAGAGATGGTGGTACTATAGGTTGATCATGCATGCTCCAAACTAGCCTTAACAAGATCAAGCAAGAAAAAGAGGGAGAGGGAGAGAGAGATGGCCATGTGATGATGGGTGCTCTATGATCCATGCATGATCCAACAATGACCAAGCAAGGACCAAGAGAAGAGGTGGGTTTAGGTTTGGGCATGCCACATTAGCACATGTGTGTGCATGGAGCATGGGGATAGGGGTTTAGCTAAAGGGGAGAAGAGAGGTAGATGATTTGATGAAGAAACTACAAGCCCAAAACAAGATTTAAGCAAAGGCAAAGATGATCCACTTAGAATTCAAGTAAAAACCAGATACTAGAAAAGGTGGCACTTGCATGGCCCATGCAAGATAATTAATGCCAAATTGATCCTTGTGAAAACAATAATATTAATATGGCATTATTCATCTGCATTCCCAAAAGGTGGGCAAAGGCCAAGCAAAAGATTATGGGTGGAATCCAACCAACCAATCATGAGCTAGAGATAAACCAACAAAATGGCAAGCTCAGATTAGTTGGATGGTGGAATTATAAGGTGGTGAAAGAAAAGGTGATGGAGTCAATAAGAGAGATGCCCTCAACTCAACTTGGGCATTTAACAATATATTAAGAACCAAATACATTATCAAGAGGCAACTACAATTAATCATGCACATGAGATAAGAGCCAAACAAGAAAAGGTTTTATATGATGCTCAGATGCAAGGTGACATGATGACATGAACAAGATATGATGATGATGCAACAATTATATGTTGGAAGTGGCCCTTTTATTATTATAACATGTAGCATTACAGGGGTTAGACAACTGGGATGCTACAATGGTCACCAACACAATGATGCACACTACATTCTTTGATTCAGCAAGGGATGCAGCTTGGAAGGCCATCAAAGAACTTGGTGATAGAATCAAGTGCAGAATGCTTAACCCTCAGAATGATCTTAAGGAAGAAAAGAAGTATACCCAAGAGATAGAGGCTACCAACCAAAGTTTAAGGAAAGACATCATAGACTTAGCAATGGAGTCATGTGATCAAGATAAACAGATTGCCTCTAGGGATGCCTTGTTAGCCAACTTGGCAAGTGAGATGGGATTGTAATGTACCACATTAGTTGGACCACCACACTTATCATTTTATTTTCCAAATGTTGTTTAAAATAAGATGAACCTTGGTTGTTTGTAATGGATCCATGTATGCCATGACTTGTGTGTTTTTATTTCCAAAGTTATGCATGTGATGCCTTGTCTTGTGATTTGTCTTAAATTGTGTTGATTCTAACTTTTTCCTATCTTATTAAATAGATGCCTAATGTTACTATCAGCACTGTTGAAGAGTTCAAGGGAACTCGTTTTGGCCCTCGTATTATTGAGCTCACTAGTTTGCTCAATCTCCCTCTTCCTACCATCATGGTGCTTCCCCTCACCAAGTTTGAGAGGAAAGACCTTTGGGGCATCAAGGTCAATCAGCTAGGACGCCAGACTGAGCCAGCCACGGAGGCCATCATATTCAAGCTCATGCATGATTACAAGGAGAGAGGCCTAGAGGTAGTCATGCAGGACTTGATTGGACGTCTGTTAGGGAGACACTCTCGACAGGTTAGAGGTACTCACTTCCACGCCTTCGGTAGACGTGATGAGGATGGTGAGGCCATTGACTTCAAGGATACCTCGAGGGAGATAGCAAAGCCGATTCGTCTATACCTCCAGGACTTAGAGGTTCTTCTTAGGCATGTGGACACTGATAGGACCAACGTCATGCTCAGCAATGACGAACTCCAGGTGCAGCTTCATGAGAAGGACAAGCTCTTTGCGGAGCAAGATGAGATAGTCAAGGAGATGGAGGCCAAGTTCGAGAGTTAGGACAGGAAGTTCAAGAGTCAAGAGAAGCGAGTCCAAGATAGGAACAAGAAGATTCGAGACATGACTGCAGAACTGGAGGCCAAGGACTTCGAGCTCGAGCATCAGCAGACTGTGATTGAGGGGCTTCATTCTCAGAAGAGGGCTCTCAAAGCCAAAGTAGAGACCTTGACCACCAATGTCGAGGAATACAAGACCGCTATGGAGAATGCAGGTCTTACATTTGTTGAGGAGGAGGTTGATGCCGATGAGTAGTGATGACTGCTTATTTACCTTATTTATCATGTCTTTGATTATTGAGTCGCAATGACCATTCAACATGTGGATGGCTTTCTATTGGTGTGTTTACTTCGCAAACTTGTTAGCTTTTTGTTGAACTTTTACTATTGTGATGCATGTTTGGTGATTGTTTATGTGATGTATTGTGCATGTTAGCATCTATGGGTATCTCATTCTTATCTCTATTGAACAAACCACAGATGCCTCCCCGTCGTGACAATCCCAACCCCAACAACAACAACATCACCCCTGAGATGCAGCAAATGATGACAGCTCAGACTCAGCTGATGCAGATGATGACTACGTTCATCTAGAATCACAACAACAACAACAACAACAACAACAACAGCAACAACAACAACAACAACAACAACAACAACAACAACAATAACAATAGCAACAACAATAACAACAACAACAACAACAATCAGAACAACCCACCGGGTTTAGACATGCTTACTAGGTTCTTGAGACTGAGGCCAGCAAAGTTCTCAGGAACTACTGATCCTATGGTGGCCAATGATTGGCTACGCTCTGTGAACAAGGACTTGGTGACTGTAGGCTGTATTGATGAAGAGAAAGTCAGATTTGCAGCTCACTTGTTGGAAGGACCAGGATCCACTTGGTGGGATAACTTCCAAATCACCACTCCCATTGAGGATGTGACATGGGCTATCATTGAAGATGGTTTCCGTACTGCTCACATCTCATCCGGAGTGATGAGTTTGAAGAAGAAAGAATTCCATAACCTGAAGCAGCGCCACCGCAGCGTGGCTGAATATATTGAAGAGTTCAACAATCTGGCGCGTTATGCACCGGATGAAGTGGACACTGATGCTAAGAGGAAGGAAAAGTTCCTTAAAGGGTTGAATGATGAACTGAACCTGGAGTTAGCTGTGGCCTATGTTCCCACATACCAGTCTCTTTGTGACAAGGCTGCTATTTTGGAGAGCAAAATGAAACAAGTGGAAAGCAGGAAGAGAAAGCACTCTGACAAGCACAGCTCGGGATCGTCTCACAAGCGTTCCCATTATGATGACAATGGGAGTTCTAGATCCCATAAGCATGGGAAGTTCAACAAGCACCACAACAATAACTGTTATGACAACAAGCACAATCGTAGTCATGACAATGATAAGTACAAGAATCACAAGGGTGGATATAAGAGCCACCAGAATGGAAGTGGAAGTGGCAGTGGAAGCCAGCCTGTCAAGAAGGATCTTAGTCAGGTTGAGTGTTTCAAGTGCAAGAAGATGGGGCATTATGCAAATGAATGCCCAGAAAATAAAGTTGAAGGACCCAACAAGCCCAACCCTTTTCAAAAGGGGCAAGTGAACCACATCAATGTGGAGGAAATCTATGAAGAGCCAGATGCTGTTGCTGGTAAGTTCAAGCTCAATTCTATTCCAGCACTTGTTCTTTTTGATACTGGAGCATCGCATTCATTCATATAAAAAGCATTTGTTGATAGAAATGGGTTTCCAACTGAAAACATTGGGTTTCCAATAAAAGTAAGTTCTCCAGGTGGAGACATGATAGTAAGTCTCGGATGCCGGGATCTAGTGATAGAATTTGGAAAGCATAAGTTTCCAGTGAGTCTGATAATCCTAGATTCCCAAGGATTGGATGTAATATTGGGAATGGATTGGATGGCTAAGTATGAAGGAGTACTAGATTGTGATAATCGTACTGTTGCACTCACAACCCCGGAAAATAAGCGGATTAGATTCAAGTCTAACTTTGAATCAAAAGGGAGCAAGCTAAATTCTCTTAAGGGGGTTAGAATAGACTGCACCAATTGTGAGTGAATATCCGGATGTGTTTCCGAAAGAATTGCCGGGAATGCCACCAGATAGAGATGTGGAGTTTCTTATTGATTTGCTACCAGGATCAGGACCAATAGCAAAAAGACCGTACAAGATGTCAGTTGATGAGTTGAAAGAACTCAACAAGCAACTTGGAGAACAGTTGCAGAAAGGTTTTATCCAACCAAGTTCCTCATCTTGGGGAGCACCAGTTTTGTTTGTGGAAAAGAAAGATAGAAGTCAAAGGTTATGCATAGATTACCGTTCACTCAATGAGGTGACTATCAAGAACAAATACCCTTTGCCTAGAATCAATGACTTGTTTGATCAGTTAGAAGGAGCTTGTGTATTCTCAAAGATTGATCTCCAGTCAGGATATTTTCATCTTAAGATAAGGGAACAAGACATACCTAAGACAGATTTCACCACAAGGTATGGATTGTATGAGTATACCGTGATGCCATTTTGTTTGACCAATGCACCAGCATACTTCATGAATATGATGAGCAAGGTGTTCATGGAATTCCTTGACAAGTTTGTTGTCGTATTCATCAATGACATTCTGATCTACTCCAAGAGGAAAGAAGAGCATGAAGGACATCTACGATTGATACTTGAAAAACTTAGAGAGCATAAGTTATATGCCAAATTCAGCAAGTGTGAATTTTGGTTAAATCAAGTTGGATTTCTTGGACACATTGTGTCAGGTGATGGTGTAGCAGTTGATCCTGCTAAAGTTTCAGCTGTAACTGAATGGGAATATCCCAAGTCAGTGAAAGAGGTTCGTAGTTTCCTTGGCTTAGCAGGTTACTATAGAAGGTTTATTGAAAATTTCTCCAAGGTGGCAAAACCTATGACAGAATTGCTAAAGAAAGACAAGAAATTTGCTTGGTCAGAAGGTTGTGAACTCAGCTTTCAAGAATTGAAGAAGAGACTAGTGACAGCACAAGTCTTATGTCTGCCAGATTTGGAGAAGGATTTCCAAGTGTATTGCGATGCATCTCATCATGGATTAGGTGCAGTACTTATGCAAGAAAGGAAAGTTGTGGCTTATGCCTCAAGACAACTCAAAACTCATTAAGTGAACTACCCTACTCATGATTTAGAGTTAGCCTCTGTTGTCCATGCACTCAAAACATGGAGACATTATCTTTTGGGAAAGCGATGCGAAGTATTCACAGATCACAAGAGTTTGAAGTATATCTTCACCCAGAAGGAAATTAACATGAGACAAAGAAGATGGCTAGAACTCATCAAGGACTATGACTTAAGTTTACAATACCACCCCGGTAAAGCAAATGTTGTAGCGGATGCTCTAGGCCGTAAGGTTTTTGTGAATGGCCTTACTAAGGGAGAATTTCCAGATGATCTGTGTGCCCAATTTAGAGACCTCGGATTGGAGATTGTGCCTGAAGGACATCTCATGACCTTGGATGTTCAACCTACTTTGTTGGACAAGATTAAAGAAGCCCAGAAGACTGATAAGGAAATTGAAGAGATTAAGGAAAAGATTGGCAAAGGAAAAGCCAAAGGATTCCATGAAGACGAACAGGGTACTTTATGGCATGGAAAACGTATCTGTGTTCCACAAGATCCGGAGCTTCGAAAACTGATTTTACAAGAAGCACATAACTCACCATATTCTATTCATCCGGGTAACACCAAAATGTACATGGATATGAAGGAAAGATTTTGGTGGAATAATCTCAAGAAGTACATCGCCGAACATATTGCTTTGTGTGATGTATGTAGTAGAGTGAAAGCGGAACATCAAAAACCAGCATGATTGTTTCAACCACTACCTATTCCTGATTGGAAGTGGGACAAGATTGGTATGGATTTCGTTACCGGATTACCAAGAACCAGTTCAGGATATGACTCTATTTGGGTAATGGTGGATCGCCTAACTAAAGTGGCTCATTTTATACCCGTGAAGACAACTTACACAAGTGCTAAGTTAGCCAAGATCTATATGAGCAGAATTATGTCTACATGGAGTACCCAAGAGTATTTTGTCTGATAGGGGAACCCAATTCACTTCTTATTTTTGGAGGCAGCCTCATGAGTCATTGGGAACGAGGTTGGAATTCAACACTGCATTTCATCCCCAAACTGATGGACAGAAAGAAAGGACTAATCAGATTCTTGAAGATATGTTGAGAGCATGTGCTCTAGACTATGGAGCCAGTTGGGATGAAAGTCTGCCTTACGCAGAATTTTCTTACAATAACAGCTATCAAGCCAGTATTGAGATGGCACCATTTGAGTTTCTCTATGGGAGAAAGTGTACCACCCCATTGCTATGGAATGGAGTGGGAGAAAGAAGTTTGTTTGGACCAGAACTCATCAAAGAGGCTGAAGAGAAAGTCAAGCTAGTTAAGGACAGATTGAAGATAGCACAGTCCCGACAAAAAAGCTACGCATATCCAAAGCGTAGAGAGGTCACCTATGAAGTAGGTGACAGAGCTTATCTTAGAGTGTCACCACTTCGTGGAGTGAAGAGGTTTGGTGTCAAAGGTAAATTGGCCCCAAGATATGTTGGACCATTCAAGATTCTGAGTCGCAAAGGAGAAGTAGCTTATGAGATTGAATTGCCAGAGCCTTTGTCAGCAGTTCATAATGTGTTTCATGTGAGTCAGCTTAAGAAATGCCATCCATAAATGGAAGAGACATCTTTAAAGGATAATATACCTTTGGAAGAGGTTCAATTGGAGAGTGATCTCACTTATGAGGAGAAACCAATCAAGATTCTTGAGACTGCAGAAAGAGTTACTCGAACTAAAACTATCAAATTCTGCAAAGTTCAGTGGAACCACCATTCCGAAGACAAAGCAACATCGGAAAGAGAAGATGATCTTCAGAAAGACCACCCTCACCTATTTTCTAGCCAATCCGAATCTCGAGGGCGAGATTCACCTTAAGGGGGTTAGATTTGTAACATCCCTAAAATCATGTTTCAGAAACTCATGCATATCATCCATGCATCCATGATCATGTAGGATTTCATTTCAAAATCATTTCAAAACAGGAGCATATATGCTCATTATTTTATGTATGAATGCTCTAGCGTTTGTGCTACTTGCTATTGATAAAAGTACTATTATTCATTCTGTATTGTTTTAGAATCCTAACTTAAGTGATTTCAAAAGCTTGAGCAAAGTTTCAAAACAAAATATGAAATAAAACCAAATCTATGCCCTTTATCACATCTCATAAAGGCTTGGTTTTATTCTTATTTTCAAATAACCCAAGGGTGTTTGTGTGAACAGTGGTGTCTGACTCATATTTGAGTACAAGATTCACTATACAAAAATCTTGAGAAAGTTTGAATTCATACTGATTTGAAATGGAGGTTGAAAATCATTTTTAGAAAATCAAACATAAAAAGAATAAAGAATAAAGGAAAAAATATAAGCAACCAGCCATTACGCCCATTATTTAATTCACTAGACCCAAATTGTGCACCCATGAAATGTTTTCTTTACTCGCACCCACACCCACTAAGTCGCTGCCAGCCTGGACCCATCCCCACTCCTTTTCTCTCGCTGACGACTGGGCCCTCACTGCCGCGTCACCCCTTCGTCCTCAATCAACGCCGACGACCACCTCGCCGCTGCCATTTCCCCGCACTGATGTCGCGCTTAAATTGCATTGATACGGTGAGTGATTCCGCCCCCGCTCTGGCTACATAAACCCCTCCCCCTCGCGACCTTTGCCCCCAACAAAGCTAGCCAGAAGCGCCACCAGGCTGCCCGCAATTTGACTTGCACCGCCGCTGTAACGAGAGACTCCGGCGAGCCATTATGGTGTGTAGCAGGCGCCCCTTGATTTCTAGTTCATGCGAGCTGCTTTGCAATCATCCTGCGCATCTTCTCATGCCTTTTTTCTTTCTAAATCGCCCTAGACCGTCGCCATCGTCCACCTCTGGAAGCGACTGAAGCTCACCTCGACTCCGGCGACTAAATTCGGTGAGCCTCATGTTCCCCTCTGTTTCTGAATCACACGGGCATGTTCGCCTGCATCTAGCGCACCTGCTAACACTTTTTGTTTCGATCCTCGTGCCCCAGCACGTTGCCTTCGACTCCATCAGTGAGCATTCGACGCCACCAGCAACTCCTACGAGCTCGTGCTGCTGTGTTCGTGCGCCCCGACCCTGCCCGTCCACACGTTGAGCATCCCCATGTTCTCGCGGTCTCGGTAAGCACACACACGACCCCCCTGCCCCTCTCGTTTCGCGGGAATATCGTCGGCAGCAACGCCACCGCCGCCAGCAGCCAGCTGCGCCACCGGTTTTAGGTCAGAGAGATGTGATCCACTGGATCTAGATCCAGTGGTTGAGATTAGAAGCTAGGCGAAGAGGTACGAGCAGATCTAAGCCGCGCGTTTAATTTAGATCTAACGGCTCAGAAGCGTGATCCGGCGCGAAGCGGTACCAGCCAGTTAGAAGCCGCCGCGTGGCACAGATTTCGTTTTAAAATTTGGAATTAGATCTATTAGTTGTTTGATTTTGTTTTAATCATAACTTTTGATTCCCACGTCCAATTTTGATGAATTTTATATCAATGGAATCAGGAGAGAAAGACCTTTCCATTTATGAAATGTGTTTAAAGTTTGTTTCTGTTAAAATGGTTTTATTTACAGAAACATGTGTAGACCTATTTTGTGTATATTAATTATTTGAAAAATGATTTAGTGTTCAAATAAAGATTGTTTGGCAAGTTAAGAACTTGTTTGTGATTCAGTACTATGCACTTGTCTTGTTGAGTATAGAAAATCATCACATATCATATTGCATGCATCCATATATTTTTGCTTGTATATATTTTGTTTGTGATTTGGTGTTTTCATTTTATGTGTAGATTTTGGTGCAAAAAGTGATTGTGATTGTGAGGATTGTATCTCCTCTCCAAACTACCAAGGCAAGTGGTGCTTCATGATTTTATTCCTATGTTTTTCAAATATGCATTAGAAATATTTTGCTAGACTTGCATGGATAATTTTTGGTCTTATATGCTATGCTTGGGAAATTCTAGTAGTTGTAGAATTTCTAGAAATTTCTAAGTTAAGATGTTTATCTATGCCATGCTTAGCCTAGCTAGTAGCAACCAAGGGTGGTGAAATATTCATGCTATGATAAAATATTTCTAAGTCTTTGGACTTGTGTTTTGCTTAATAAAACAACTAAGTGAATGAAACACCTGGGTGGAATGGAAGGACTGGTTTATGTTGAGTGGTTACACAAGGCCCATTTCTATGGTTTACCTTGTGTATCTCACTTGTGGAAAGCCACCCAGGAACAAAGGGATTTGAGTGGCCAAATGTTAAGAAGCTTCTAGTGCAGCCACTTGGCAATATGGGCTCTTCCTGGATCATATAGGTTGCAATAAATTAGCCATTTGGACAGTTGGTGGTAGTGGGATGATAGGTTGGAGCGCGTCCATTTGGTCTAAGGGAAGGATTCTGAAGGGTCCTGTCTTGGTGAAAATCAAGTCTTTTGGGGAAAGTGCACAACCTCTAAAGATGGAAGAATCTAAGTACTTAGCCATGTCCCTGGTATTGGACAATTTGAGCATCAAGACATGGAAGCTATCAAGAATCTCCTCATCCCAATTTCTAAGTAAAACTTGTGGTTGAACAAGGGTGAAGGACCCCAATGTCTATTGGTGGTTCCTTGGGAAAAGTTTTGACAAGGAAAAACTTAGTGTTTTCAACTGATAGGCAAAACCTATTTTGAGCAAAGCAAGCCTAAGCTACACTTAGCCAAAATGCATATAGTATATAGTCCACCAATACTATTCCAATGTATTGACTCACTGTGGCTGTAACTTGTGATGTTGCAGGATATTCTGATGATGATTAGGAGTCATGAGTCTACACTCAACATGCTTGCCTGTGGCACATGAAGATGAAGACTTATTTATCTTATTATATATTTGAACTCTTGTATTTGGCCTGTGGCCATGGAGTTGTAAAACACTATGTTTGTCTCTGAAATGATATGTAATAATGACCTTTGTTTCGGTGTACTTCATCTTAAACTGTGGATGCTAGCATTGATCCAGGGACTAGCATTGCAATCACAGGGATCCTTTCCTTTACAAAGGAGGGATCTTACACACTCGCGCGCATGCACCCACTCCCTCACTATTAGTGGCCCCTTATCCATATCAGACTCGTCTTCAATCCTGCGCTGCTGACCACGCCGTCGCTGCCCTTTTCTTCCCCTTTCAAAGACGACGCAAATGCGCGTAAATTCGCATTGATTGTTCACGGGATTCTCTCGCCCCTCACCTGCTAATTAACCACTACCTCGCCGTGGTCATTTTCCCTCACCTAGCCCACACTAAGCGCCCCTTAGGCTGCCAGTATTCGAGCTTGCACCGCCGCAGTACCACACGACTCCGGTGATCAATTCTGGTGAGCTCCGTCCGCCCCTATCCCTCTGGTTGATAATATATTGTTCTCCATCGCCTAGCGCACATTCTCATGCCATTTGTTTGTCCAAACTTTCCCCAGAATGTCGCCCTCCACAAGCTCTGCAAGCACCCGACGTCGACCATGACTCTTGCGAGTAATTTTGGTAAGGTCCGCACGCCCCTTGCCCTCTAGTTCAAACTATTGTGTGCACCACGACCTTGTGAACATCATGATGCCCTTCATTTGCCTTCTGGTGACCTAGGTCATCGCCTCCGTCTCCGCCAGCAGCGACCCAACGCTAGTGAGGTCTTTGATGAGCTCCTACATCCGCGTTCGTGCGCCCCTGTCCCAGCCAGCTGCACGTTGAGAACCACCACAACTCTGCGCTTCGGTAACCACCCTAACCTCCCCCTTTTACCTCCTAGAACCGCAGTGCGTCACCGGTAGTAGCGCCGCCACCTCCCGTGACATTTGCGTCGCTCGTTTTAGGTTAGAGCAACGTGGTCCACTTGATCTAAATCAAGTGGCTTAGATTAGATCGCCAGGCCGAAGCGGTATCGTGAGATCTGGACTGCAGGATCTAGCTTAGATCTAACGTTCCATGCGCGTGATCCGCGCGAAGCAGTACGGAACAATAGAAACGCGCCACGTGTCTGGCTATTTGATTTAAAATCTATTTTTGAATCTATTAGTTGATTTAACTTGTAAAATTCAAAACTTTTAATCTGTCTATCCAAAAATTGCAAATAATATATCAATGGATTCAGAAAATCAAGACCTACACTTATGTGGACTTGTTTTAATATTTTTATTCTGGAAAAAATGGATTATTTGCAGAACCATTTATAGGCTTATTTTGGCTATATAAAATGTTTAGAAAATTGTTTTAAAGCAAATTTGAGTTTGTTTAGACTTTAGATAGATTACTTTGTGTTCAGTACTATTTGGTTGACTTGTTTAGTGAAGTAAAATCATTCCATTGCATTTGCATGCATGCATATGTATTTTTGTTTAAATTATTGAATGTGAATTTGGTGTTATGATTTTATGTGTAGATTTTGGTGATTGTGCTGATTGTGATTGTGAGGACTATTGCTACTCTCCTAGCTACCAAGGCAAGTGATGCTTCATATTTTTTCCTACTATTTTAACTATGCACTAGTGATTTTTTGAGTAGGTTTGCATGGAGAATTTTTCTAAGTATAAGCTATAACATGGGAAATCCTATATGTTATCTTAGTAGAATTACCCTAAGTTAGGAAATTTTCCATGTTATCATGCTTAGCCTAGCTAGTAGAAAACAAGGGTGGATTATTCACGCTATGAAATATTGCTAAGTATATGACTTGTGTTTTTGATTAATAAAACAACTATGTGAATGAATCACCTAGGTGGAATGGTATGTTTGGTTTATGTTGAATGGTTACACAAGGCCCATGTCTATGGTTTACCTTGTGTATCACACTTGTGGAAAGCCACCTAGGAACAAAGTGATTTGAGATATTTAGTGTTGAGAAGTTTCTAGAGCAACCACATGGTATATGGGCTCTGCCTTAACCACATAGGTTGCAAGAACTTAGCCAGATGGACAGTTGGTGGTAGGGTGATAGGATGGAAAGCGTTGTGGTCTAAGGGAATGCTTCTGAAAGGTCTCGTCTCGATGCATGTCGAGTCTTGTGGGGAAAGTGCACCACCTCTCGAGAGAGTAAAACCTAAGTACTTAGTCGTGTCCCCTGCAACGGGAAATTTGAGCATCAAAGGCATTAAAGCAATCAAGGATCTCCTCATCCCAATTTCTAAGTTAAAAACTTGTGGTTGAACAAGGGTAAAGGTTTGGTGGTTCCTTGGGTGATTTTGACAAACAAAAACTTAGTGTTTTCAACTAATAAGAAAAACTCTGTTTTTGAGCAAAGTAAGCCTAATCTACACTTAGCCAAATTCATATAGATGTTAGATACTACTATTCTACTATGGTATCACTTGCCAATACAATTACAAATGTATTGACCCACTATGGTTGTAACTTATGATGTTGCAGGTTACTCTGATGGTGACTACGGTTGTGAGTCTACACTCAACTTGTTTGCCTGTGGCACATGAAGATGAAGACTTCTATTTATTTACTTTATGTTATGAACTCTATGTATTAGCCTTGTGCTAATGAGTTGTAAATACTATGTTATCTCTGGAATGACGATGTAATAAAGACCTTTGTATCTGCGTACTTCATCTTAAATTGTGGATGCTAGCATTTCAATCCAGGGACTAGCATTGCAATCACAGGGATCTCTACCTTATTTGGTGAGATCTTACAATATTATATTATCCCCAGAGTGGTGTGACCCAAATCTGAGTCATATGACTCATAATCCAAGTCATGTGACCCAAATCTGAGCCATTTGACTTTCAAGCTGAGTCATCTAACCTAAATCTGAGTATTGTGATCAGATCTGAGTTACTTGACTCATAATCCAACATATAGCCTTTACTAGGAGAATTTGACTCATGGACATCATGGCCACTTTGTCATAACTTGACATATAGCCTCCATTGGTCAAATTTAACATATAGCCTTCACGGGCATTTGTCACATAGCCTCCGTTGGGCAATTTTGAGATACAATTTCAACATATACGATCCAAAACCTGACATATATGCCACAAATTCGAGTTACATGATCAGATCCGTGTTATATGACTCAAATCTGACTTACATGATACTAATCCAATTCATATGAATTTGACTCTTTCTGTCTGTCATATTCTGACATACATATCCCAATCCGAGTCATATGAATTGGACTCCTTCTCTTTCATATTCTGACATTCATGTCCAAATCCGAGTCATATGACTAAAATCCGATTCAAATAAATTTGACTCTTTTCGTCTGTCATATTCTGACATACATGTCCAAATACGAGTCATATGAATTGTAAGACCCCACCTTTGTAAAGGTAAAGGTCCCTATGATTGCAATACTAGTCCCTAGATCAAATGATAGAATCCACAGTTTAAGATCAAGTACACAGATACCAAGGTCTTTATTACATCATCATTCCAGAGATAAACATAGTCTTTTACAACTCCATAGCCAAAGGCTAGTACAAGAGTTCATAGCAAAAGTAAATAAAGTAAAGTCTTCATCTTCATGTGCCACAGGCAAGCATGTTGAGTGTAGACTCATAACCCTAATCCTCATCAGAGTAACCTACAACATCATAAGTTATAGCCACAATGGGTCAATACATTGGAATAGTATTGGAAAGTGATACCATAGTAGAATAGTAGGTTCTAACTTCTACATGAATTTGGCTAAGTTTAGCTTAGGCTTGCTTTGCTCAAAATAGGTTTTACCTATCAGTTGAAAACACTAAGTTTTTGTTTATCAAAAAACTCCCAAGGCATCTACCAATAAAAAATTGGTGATCCTTTACCCTTGTCCAACCACAAGTTTTTAACTTAGAAATTGGGATGACGATATCCTTGATAGCTTCCATGTCTTGATGCTCAAATTGTCCATTGTCGGGGACACGGCTAAGTACTTAGATTTTACTCTCTCGATAGGTGGTGCACTTTCCCCACAAGACTCAACATGTATCGAGACAAGATCTTTCAGAAGCCTTCCCTTAGACTAAATGGGCGTGTTCCAAACCTATCACCCCCTACCACCTTCTATCCATCTGGCTAAGTTATTGCAACTTATATGATCCAGGTAGAGCCCATATTGCCATGTGGCTGCACTTTAAGCTTCTTAATATTTGACATCTCAAATATCATTGTTCCTGGGTGGCATTCCACAAGTGAGATACACAGGGTAGGCCATGAAAATGGGGCCCTGGTAACCACTCAACAAAAATCCATCCAAGCAATTAGCATTCCACCCAGGTGTTTCATTCACTTAGTTGTTTTATTTAGCAAAAACATAAGTCAAAATACTTAGTAAAATTTCCATAGCATGTGTATATAAACCACCCTTGTTTGCTACTAACTAGGCTAAGCATGATATCAACAAGTATATTAAATAGAGTATAACTCTACCAAGACTAGAACTACTAGGATTTCCCATAGCATGGCATATAGATACTTAGTAAAATTTCATGCAAGCCCTATACAAAATATCACTAGTGCTTAGTCAAAATCATGGGTCAAATACATGAAGCACCACTTGCCTTGGTGGTTGGGAGAGTAGCAACAATCCTCACAATCACAATCACCACTACCACCAAAATCTACACATAAAATGATAGCACCAAATTTACATTCAAAATAATCAAACAAAAATATATGAATGCATGCAAATTCCATGTGATGATTTTTCTTAAACTAAACAAGACAATTAAACAGTACTAAACACAAAACTAAAACATTTATAGACTAAATAAACTTAATTTGGCCTTAAAAACATTTTCTAAATAATTTATATACTCAAAATAATCCTACAAATGTCTCTGCATAAAAATTCCATTTTTACAGAAACAAAGTACAAAACTAAGCCCATAGATGTGTAGGATTTATTTTTGTCGATCCATTGATATATTAGTTGCATTTTTTGGATAAGCGGAACAAAAGTTATGAATTTTACAAGTTAATTCATCTAATAGATTCAAATATGGATTTTAAATCTAAATCGCAGGCACGTGGCAGCTCCTGATTGGTGTGTACCGGTTCGCGCTGGATCACACTTGCTAACCGTAAGATCTAAATGAGATCTAGCGTCTCAGATCTTTCCATACCGTTTCGCTAATAGATCTAATCTAGTCCACTGGATCTGGATCCAGTGGATCACGTTGCTCAGACCAAAATCCAGCGGCGCAAATGGCGAGCACGGCGGCGGAGCGTCTGGCGGTGGCACTCCGGCGAGGCCAGAGGGAAAGGGAGGGTGTTTAGGGACTTACTGAGGTCATAGATACAAGGTGAATCTCAACATGGTCACGGACGAGGCTGGGGCGCACGAACACGGATGAAATCGCTCGCCGGAGTGAAGCTTGGCGTCGGGTGCTCACGGTCGTCGACGGAGGCGACGCTCTGGTGCGAAATAAAACAAATGGCGAGTGTTAGGAGAAGCGCAAGGCGATGGCGAAAAAAGTCGCGTGAGCCAGTGAGCAAGGCGCGCACGATGCTTACCGCAATCGGTCGCCGGAGTTCGTCGGGACAACGGCAGTGCAAGGAGAAAAGCGAGCATCCTGGCAGCGTTCGGAGGTGGTTGAGTGGGGGGAACTAGAGCGGGGAGAGAGGGGGTTAAATAGCAGGTCGAGGGGGAGGGAATTATGCATGCAATCAATCGATTTGATTCGATTTTAATCGGAGGAAACATCCGCGGCGGAGCTGGTCGCCGCGCGTTGATTGAGGACGAAGGGCTAAGGTGGCAGTGGGGTCTGGTTGTCAGCGGGGTGAGAGTTTGTTTGCGTGTGATAAAGAGTGGGGAGGGGGGCAGGTGGGCTTCACGGTATGCCTTTGCTATTGGGCTGAAGTGGTGGTGCCGGCCTATTTCCTTTTATTTTCTCTTTTTCATTTTCCAATTCGATTTTTAGGAAAGAAATTCAAATTCAAGTGAGTTTGAATTCTAATCACTTTTGGATTTTTGCAGTTAAACCTTTGCGCTTAGTTAAGTATAAAACCTTGCTGTTAGGTCAGACTCACTTTGACACTTCGAAAAATAAAATAAAACCATGCCTTTATTGATATATGAATATATTAGGCATATAAATGGTTTTATTTGAATTTTGTTTTTGAGGATTTTTGTGCAAGCCTTGCATTCAACTTTAAAACATTACTGAACAAACCAAAGCACTATCATACCTTGAAAGTAAATATAACCATTGCCTTACTTTCATAAAATAATAGGCATAACATGGTTTCTTATTTTGAAATTTGGTTTTGAAAAGACCAAATGCTATGAATGCATGAATGATATGCAAACTTTACAAATCAAGATTTTTGGGATGTTACAAATCTAACCCCCTTAAGATGAATCTCGCCCTCGAGATTCGGATTGGCTAGCAAATAGGTGAGGGTAATCTTTCCAAAGGTCATCTTCTCTTTCCCAAGTTGCTTCCTCTTCGGAATGATGATTCCACTGAACTTTGCAGAATTTGATACTCTTTGTACGAGTAACTCTTTCTGCGATCTCAAGAATCTTGATAGGTTTCTCTTCATAAGTGAGGTCACTCTCCAACTGAACCTCTTCTAAAGGTATAATATCCTTCAAAGAAGTTTCTTCCATCTCCAGATGGCATTCTTCAACTGACTTATGTGAAACACATTGTGAACGGCAGACAGTGATTCAGGCAACTCAATCTCATAATCCACTTCTCATTTGCGACTCAGAATCTTGAATGGTCTAACATACCTTGGTGCCAATTTTCCTTTGACTCCAAAGCTCTTCACACCACGGAGTGGTGAGACTCTAAGATAAGCTCTATCACTTACCTCATAGGTGACTTCTCTATGCTTTGGATATGCGTAGCTCTTCTGTCGGGACTATGCTATCTTCAATCTGTCCTTTACAAACTTGACTTTCTCTTTAGCTTCCTTGATTAGTTCTGACCCGAACAAATTTCTTTCTCCGACACCACTCCATAGCAATGGTGTAGTACACTTTCTTCCGTAGAGAAATTCAAACGGTGCCATCTCAATACTGGCTTGATAGCTGTTGTTGTAAGAGAATTATGCGTAAGGCAGACTTTCATCCCAACTAGCACCATAGTCTAGGGCACAGGCCCTCAACATTTCTTCCAAAATTTGATTGGTCCTTTCTGTCTGTCCATCAGTCTGAGGGTGAAAAGCTGTGCTGAACTCTAACCTTGTTCCCAATGATTCATGCAGTTGTCGCCAAAAATGCGAAGTGAACTGAGTTCCTCTATCACACACAATACTCTTGGGTACTCCATGCAGACACACAATCCTATTAATGTAAATCTTGGCTAACTTAGAACTTGTATAGGTTGTCTTTACGGGTATGAAATGAGCCACTTTAGTTAGGCGATCTACCACGACCCAAATAGCGGCATACCCTGATCTAGTGCTTGGCAGTTCGGTGATGAAGTCCATGCCAATCTTGTCCCACTTCCAATCAGGAATAGGTAGTGGTTGTAACAATCCTGCGGGTTTCTGATGTTCCGCTTTCACTCTACCACACACATCACACGAAGCAATATGTTCTGCGATGTCCCTCTTGAGATTATTCCACCAGAATCTTTCTTTCACATGCATGTACATTTTGGTGTTACCTGGATGAATTGAATATGGTGAGTTGTGTGCTTCTTGTAAAATCAGTTTCCAAAGCTCCGGAACTTGCGGAATGCAGATACGTTTTCCATACCATAAAGTACCATGTTCGTCTTCATGGAATCCTTTAGCTTTCCCTTTGCTAATTTTTCTCTTAATCTCTTCAATTTCCTTGTCCAAATTTTTTGCTTCCCGGATTTTGTCCAACAGGGTGGGTAGAACATCCAATGACATGAGATGTCCCTCAGGCACTATCTCTAATCTGAGATCTTTGAATTGGGCACATAGATCATTTGGCAATTCTCCCTTAGTGAGACCATTCACATAAACCTTACGGCTTAAATAATCATCTACAACATTTGCTTTACTAGGGTGGTATTGCAAACTCAATTCATAGTCCTTGATGAGTTCTAGCCATCTTCTTTGTCTCATGTTGATTTCTTTCTAAGTGAAGATATACTTCAAACTTTTGTGATCTGTGAACACTTCACATCATTTTCCCAAACGATAATGTCTCCATGTTTTGAGTGCATGGACAACAGAGGCTAACTCTAAGTCATGAGTAGGGTAATTCACTTCATGAGTTTTGAGTTCTCTCGAGGCATAAGCCACAAGTTTCCCTTCTTGCATCAGAACTCCACCTAATACTTGGTGAGATGCATCACATATACTTGGAAATCCTTCTCCAAATCTGGCAGACATAAGACTGGTGCCGTCACTAGTCTCTTCTTCAACTCTTGGAAACTAAGTTCACATCCTTCAGTCCAATCAAATTTCTTGTCTTCCTTAAGTAATTCCGTCATCGGCTTAGCTACCTTTGAGAAATTCTCAATGAATCTTCTATAGTACCCTGCCAAGGCAAGGAAACTACACACTTCTTTCACTGACTTAGGAGATTCCCACTCAGTTAAAGCTGACACCTTTGCGGGATCGACAGCTGCACCGTCTCCTGACACAATATGTCCAAGAAATCCCACTTCATTCAACCAGAATTCACACTTGCTGAATTTGGCATACAGTTTTTGTTCCCTGAGTTTCTCAAGTATCAAACACAGATGCTCTTCATGTTCCACTTTGCTCTTGGAGTAGATCAAAATGTTGTCGATGAATACGACAACAAACTTGTCAAGAAACTCCATTAACACTATGTTCATGATGTTCATGAAATAGGCTGGTGCATTTATCAAACCAAATGGCATCACGGTGTACTCATACAAACCATACCTAGTGGTGAAAGCAGTCTTAGGTATGTCTTGCTCCCTGATCTTTAGCTGTAAGTAGCCTAATCAGAGATCAATCTTTGAGAACACACGGGCTCCTTCTAGCTGATCAAACAAATCATTGATTCTAGGCAAAGGATACTTGTTCTTGATAGTTACCTCATTGAGTGAACGGTAATCTATGCATAACCTTTGACTTCTATCTTTATTTTCAACAAACAAAATTGGTGCACCCCAAGATGAACTTGGTTGAATAAATCCTTTCTACAACTATTCTCCAAGTTGTTTCTTGAGTTCTTTCAACTCATCAACTGACATCTTGTAAGGTCTCTTTGCTATTGGTCCAGATCCTGGCAGCAAGTCAATCAGAAACTCTACATCTCTATCTGGTGGCATTCCAGGCAATTCCTCCGAAAACACATCCGGATACTCTCTCACAATTAGCACATTGTCTATGCTAACCCCCTTAAGAGAATTTACCTTACTCCCTTTAGATTCAAAGTTGGATTTGAACCTAATCCGTTTCTTGTCCGGGGTAGTGAGTGTGACAGTACGATTGGCACAATCTAGTACTCCTTCATACTTAGTCATCCAATCCATTCCCAAGATAACATCCAATCCTTGGGAATCTAGAATTATCAAACTAACGGGAAACTTATACTTCCCAAATTCTATCACTAGATCATGACATCCAAGGTTCACTATCATCTCTCCACCGAGAGATCTTACTTTTATAGGACACCCAATATTTTCAACTGGGAGCCCATTTTTATCAACAAATGCTCTTGATATGAATGAATGCGATGCTCCAGTATCAAAAAGAACAAGTGCTGGAAAAGAATTGAGCTTGAAATTACTAGCCACAACATCAGACTCCTCATAAATATCTTCCACACTGATGTGGTTCACTTGTCCCTTCTAGAAAGGGTTGGTCTTGTTGGTTCCTTCAACTTTCTTTTCTGGGCACTCATTTTCATAGTGTCCCATATTCTTACACTTGAAACACTCAACCTGACTGATATCTCTCTTTGCAGGCTGACTTCCATTTCCACTTCCACTGTGGTGGCTCTTGTGTCCACTCTTGTGGTTCTTATACTTGTCATTGTCATGACTGCGATGATGCTTATTTTCATGATGACGGTTGTGGTTGTGGTGGCTATTTTACTTCCCATGTTTGTGGAATCCAGAACTTCCACTATCATCATGATGGGAACGCATGTGAGACAATCCCGAGTTGTGCTTATCAAAGCTATGCTTCCTCTTCCTTCCCTCAACCTGTTTCATCTTGTTTTCCAAGATGGTAGCCTTGTAACAAAGTGATTGATAGGTTGGGACATAGGCAACAGACAACTGCAGGTTCAACTCATCATTAAGTCCTTTGAGTAACTTCCCTTTCCTCTTAGCATCAGTATCAACTTCATCCGGTGCATAGCGTGCCAGATTGTTGAACTCCTCGATGTACTCAGCCAAACTGCGGTGACGCTTTTTCGGGTTGTGGAAATCCTTTTTCTTCAAGTTCATTACTCTGGATGAGATGTGAGCTATACGAAAACCATCCTCAAAAATAGCCCAATTCACATCCTCAAGGGGAGTGGTGATCTGAAAGTTGTCCCACCATGTTGTTGCTGGCCCTTCGAGCAGATGTGCTGCAAACCTGACTTTTTCCTCGTCGGTGCAGCCAACAGTCACTAAGTCCTTGTTCACCGAACATAGCCAGTCATTGGCTACCATTGGATCAGTGGTTCCCGAGAATTTTGCAGGCCTCAGTCACAGAAATCTGGTGAGCATGTCAAATGCTGGAGGATTGTTCTGATTGTTGTTGTTATTGTTGTTGTTATTGTTGTTCTGATTTTTATTTTGCATGAACTGTGTCATCATCTGCATTAGTTGAGCTTGAGATGTCATCAACTGCTGCATCTCGGGAGTGACGTTATTATTTTTGTTTGGGTTGGGGTTGGCACGACGGGGAGGCATCTGTGGTTTCAATAAGGATAAGAATGAGATACCCATAGATGCTTAACATGCACACTACATCACATAGAAACAGTCACAATAACCAAGATCAAAATAACATAGAGTTTGAATGACATAAACAACAGGTTTTGAAAATGCAAACACACAAGATCAATCCATCCACATGTTGGATGGTCATTGCGACTCAACAATCAAACTATGATAGATAAATGATAGTTGAGTAGTCTATACTACTCCTCCATGTCGACGTCCACGTCAATAATAGTAAGACTTGCATTCTCCATGGCGGTATTGTACTCATCAACACTAGTGGTCAAGGCCTCTATCTTCGCGTGGAGAGCTCTCTTATGTGAGCGCAGTCTCTCGATCACCCCATGCTGGTGCTCGATCTCGAAGTCCTTGGCCTCTAACTCAGCCTTCATCTCCCTGATCTTCTTGTTTCTGTCTTGGACTCTTTTCTCCTAACTCTTGAACTTTTTGTCTTGGCTCTCGAATTTGGCCTCCATTTCCTTGACGAACTCATCTTGCTTCGCGAAGAGCTTATCCTTCTCCCTCAACTGAACCTGGAGATCGTCATTGCTAAGCATGACGTTGGTCCTCTCCATGTCGAGGTGTTTAATAAGGCCCTCCAGGTCCTGTAGGTACAAACAAACTGGCTCAATCATCTCTCTAGTAGTGTCGTCGTACTCTACAACCTCACCCTCCTCGTCGCGTCTCCCGAACGAGTGAAAGTAGAGGCCTCTAAGCTTGGTGGAGTGCCTCCCAACCAGGCGTCCAAGTAAATCCTGCATGACTACATCTAAGCCCTTCTCCTTGTCATCATGCATCAATTTGAAGGTGATGTCCTCCGTGGGTGGCTCTTTCTGGCGTCCCGGCTGTGTGAATCTGAAGCCCCAAAGGTCCTTCCTCTCAAACTTGGTTAGCTGGAGTGTCGTAATACTAGGAAGTGGGAGGTTGAGCACACTAGTGAGCTCCACGAGACGAGAACTGAAACGAGTTCCCTTGAACTCCTCGGCAGTGCGGATAACAATGTTAGGCATCTATTTTATAAGATAGAAAAATATTAGATCAACACAAGTAAGAGAAACAAGACAGCAAAATGAAAGTAAAAGGCATACATCAACCATAAAACATACAATTCATGGCATACCAAGTCTACCATAAACATTAAGGTTCAAACATAACTTAGACAATTCTTTTACGAGAAATACAACAAGTGTGGTGGTCCAACTAATGGAGTACGTTACAATTCTCACTCACTAGAAAAGATAGCTATCAGGGCATCCTTAGTGGCAATCTGTCTATCTTGATCACAAGACTCCCATATTAAGTCTATAATGTCTTCCCTTAGACATTAATTGGTAGCCTCTAAGTCTTGGGTATGCTTATTTTCTTCTCTAAGGTCATTTTGAGTGTTGAGCATTCTACACTTGAGACTATCACCAAGCTCCTTGATGGCATTCCAAGCTGCATTTCTTGCAGAGTCAAAGAATGTTGTGTGCATTTGAGAGTTGGTGACCATGCAGAATCCCGACTCTTTGTGGTTGTCTTACTTGTTATTGTACAAGTGTAGTTGCACCCACCAATACTCTTCTCCTTCATCCATCACAGGGAATCCCTTTTACACAGTTGCACCATGTATCCCCATGGTAACCATAAGGTTCTTGAGTGCTTTGGGAAACTCCATCTCACACTCCAAAGTCATGGTCATGAGTGGTCCCTTCCTGATGGCTTTGTTGATGGAGTTCATCTACAAATAGAGATGAAAAAGAAGATTAGTAAAGTTTACGAGAAGAAAAAGAAAAGTGTGGAATTTTACAAAGTGTTGTAGTTTTCCTTAGTGGTTTCTTAGTCTAATCCAACCTAGGGTCATAATCCTGCAGGCAACACAGTTCTCTGATACCATCTGTAAGACCCCACCTTTGTAAAGGTAAAGGTACCTGTGATTGCAATGCTAGTCCTTAGATAAAATGCTAGCATCCACAGTTTAAGATGAAGTACACACATACAAAGGTCTTTATTACATCGTCATTCCAGAGATAAACATAGTCTCTTACAACTCCATAGCCAAAGGCTAGTACAAGAGTTCATAGCAAAAGTAAATAAAGTAAAGTCTTCATCTTCATGTGCCATAGGCAAGCATGTTGAGTGTAGACTCATAACCCTAATCCTCATCAGAGTAACCTGCAACATCATAAGTTACAGCCATAGTGGGTCAATACATTGGAATAATATTGGCAAGTGATACCATAGTAGAATAGTAGCTTCTAACTTATACATGAATTTGGCTAAGTTTAGCTTAGTCTTGCTTTGCTCAAAATAGGTTTTACCTATCAGTTGAAAACACCAAGTTTTTGTTTATCAAAAAACACCCAAGGCATCTACCAATAAAAAATTGGTGATCCTTTACCCTTGTTCAACCACAAGTTTTTAACTTAGAAATTGGGATGAGGAGATCCTTGATAGCTTCCATGTCTTGATGCTTAAATTGTCCATTTTCGGGGACACGGCTAAGTACTTAGATTTTACTCTCTCGAGAGGTGGTGCACTTTCCCCACAAGACTCGACATGCATCGAGACAAGATCTTTCAGAATCCTTCCCTGAGACTAAATGGACGCGTTCCAAATCTATCACCCCCTACCACCTTCTGTACATCTGGCTAAGTTATTGCAACTTATATGATCCAGGTAGATCCCATATTGCCATGTGACTGCACTTGAAGCTTCTTAACATTTGACATCTCAAATCTCTTTGTTCCTGGGTGGCATTCCACAAGTGAGATACACAGGGTAGGCCATGAAAATGGGGCCCTGGTAACCACTCACCAAAAATCCATCCAAGCAATTACCATTCCACCCAGGTGTTTCATTCACTTAGTTGTTTTATTAAGCAAAAACATAAGTCAAAAGACTTAGTAAAATTTCCATAGCATGTGTATATAAACAACCCTTGTTTTCTACTAGCTAGTATAAGCATGATATCAACAAGTATCTTAACTTAGAGTATAACTCTACCAAGACTACCACTACTAGGATTTCCCATAGCATGGTACATAGATACTTAGTAAAATTTCATGCTAGCCCTATACAAAATATCACTAGTGCTTAGTCAAAATAATGGGACAAATACATTGAGCACCACTTTCCTTGGTAGTTGGGAGAGTAGCAACAATCCTCACAATCACAATCACCACTAGCACCAAAATCTAAACATAAAATGATAGCACCAAATTTACATTCAAAATAATCAAACAAAAATATATGAATGCATGCAAATTCCATGTGATGATTTTTCTTAAACTAATCAAGACAAGTAAACAGTACTAAACACAAAACTGAAAAATTTATAGACTAAATAAACTTAATTTGGCCTTAAAACATTTTCTAAATAATTTATATACTCAAAATAATCCTACAAATGTCTCTGCATAAAAATTCCATTTTTACAGAAACAAAGTACAAAACTAATCCCATAGATGTGTAGGATTTATTTTTGTGAATCCATTGATATATTATTTGCATTTTTTTGGATAAGCAGAACAAAAGTTATGAATTTTGCAAGTTAATTCATCTAATAGATTCAAATATGGATTTTAAATCTAAATCGCAGGCACGTGGCAGCTCCTGATTGGTGCATACCGGTTCGCGCTGGATCACACTTGCTAACCGTCAGATCTAAATGAGATCTAGCGGCTCAGATCTGTCCATACCGTTTCACTAATAGATCTAATCTAGTCCACTGGATCTGGATCCAGTGGATCATATTGCTCAGACCAAAAGCCAGCGGCGCAAATGGCGAGCGCGGCGGTGGCGCATCAGGCGACGGCGCTCCGGTGAGGCCAGAGGTCAAGGGAGGAGGTTTAGGGGCTTATTGAGGTCGCAGAGACAAGGTGAATCTCAACGTGGTCGTAGACAAGGCTGGGGCTCACAAACACGTACGGAATCGCTCGCCGGAGTGAAGCTTGGCGTCGGGTGCTCACGGTCGTCGACGGAAGCGATGCTCTGGTGAGAAATAAAACAAACGGCGAGTGTTAGGAGAAGTGAAAGGCGATGGCGAACAAATTCGCGTGAGCCAGTGAGCAAGGGGCGCACGATGCTTACCGCAATCGGCCGCTGGAGTTCGTCGGGACAGCGGCGGTGCGAGGAGAAAAGCGAGCAGCCTGGCGGTGTTCAGAGGTGGTTGAGTGGGCGGAAATGGAGCGGGGAGTGAGGGGGTTAAATAGCAGGTAGAGGGGAGGGGAATTATGCCTGCAATAAATCGATTTGATTCGATTTTAATCGGAGGAAACGACCGCAGCGGAGCTGGTCGCCGCACGTTGATTGAGGACGAAGGGCTGAGGTGGCAGTGGGGTCTGGTTGTCAGTGGGGTGAGGGTTTGTTTGCGCGCGAGAAAGAGTGGAGAGGGGGATGTGTCCGGGTGGGCTTCACAGGCTGCCTTTGCTGTTGGGCTGAAATGGTGGCGCCGGCCTGTTTCCTTTTCTTTTCTCTTTTTCTTTTTACAATTCGATTTTCAGGAAAGCAATTCAATTCAAATTAAAATGAGTTTGAATTCTAATCACTTTTGGATTTTTGTAGTGAAACCTTTGCACTTAGTTAAGTATAAAACCTTGCTGTTAGGTCAAATTCACTTTGACAATTTGAAAAATAAAATAAAACCATGCCTTTATTGATATATAAATATATTAGGCATATAAATGGTTTTATTTGGATTTTGTTTTTGAGGATTTTTGTGAAAGCCTTGCATTCAACTTTAAAACATTACTGAACAAACTAATGTACTCTCATACCTTGAAAGTAAATAAAACCATTTCCTTACTTGCATAAAATAATAGGCATAACATGGTTTCTTATTTTGAAATTTGGTTTTGAAAAGACCAAATGCTATGAATGCATGAATGATATGCAAACTTTACAAATCAAGATTTTTGGGATGTTACATGACTCAAATCTGAGTCATATGAATTTGACTCTTACCGTCTGTCATATTTTGACATACATGTCCTAATCCGAGTCATATGAATTTGACTCATTTTGTCTGTCATATTCTGACATACATGTCCTAATCCGAGTCACATGACTCAAATCCGAGTCATATGATTTTGACTCTTTCCGTCTGTCATATTCTGACATACATGTCTAAATCCGAGTCATATGAATCTTTCCGTCTGTCATATTGACATACATGTACAAATCCGAGCCGTATGACTCAGACTCCAGGTTAAGTGACACAAAATATGATTTACCTCCTTCATTAGGCAAATTTATATACAACCTTCATGGGCATTCATCATATAACCTCAAGGTCTGACACCGGGCCTTCATGGGCACTCGTCATATAACTGCTTTGGGTAAATGACATATAGCCTTCATGTGCATTTTTCATATAACCTTTTTTGGATGAGTTTTAACATCTGGCATTCTTGGGCACTCGTCATTTAACCTATTTGTGTAAGTTTTGATATATAGCCTTCATGGGCTTTTGACATATAACCTCTTTGGGTAAATTTTGACATCTGGACTTCATGGGAACTTGTCATATAACCCTTTTGGGTAAGTTTTGACATCTGGCCTTCATGGGCACTGGTCTTATAACCCCTTTGGGTAAGTTTTGACATCTGGCCTTCATGGGCACTTGTCATATAACCATTTTGAGTAAGTTTTGACATCTAGCCTTCTTGAGCACTAGTCATATAACCATTTTGGATAAGTTTTGACATCCGACCTTCATGGGCACTGGTCATATAACCCTTTTGGGTAAGTTTTGACATCTGTCCTTCATGGGCACTTGTCATATAACCATTTTGGGTAAGTTTTGACATCTGGCCTTCTTGGGCACTGGTCATTTAGCCCTTTTGGGTAAGTTTTGACATCTGGCCTTCTTGGGCACAGGTCATATAACCCTTTTGGGTAAGTTTTGACATCCAGCCTTCATTTACACTTAGTCATATAACCCTTTTTTGGGTGAGTTTGGACGTCTAGCCTTCATGGGCACTTAGTCATATAACCCTTTTTTGGGTGAGTTTACATGTGTTTGAATCTGGCCAGCCTGTCATAATTTTGAAATATAAGTCCTAATCTGAGTCATCCATCTAAGTTATCCTCCTGAGTTACATGACTTAAATCTGACATATGTCTCAAATCCGAGTTATATGATACTCATCCGAGTTATAATTTTGAGCTTTAGTATGACTTGGTGATATGCTGGCAAACTGCCATAAGCCTGGATCCGAGATATAGATCCGAGATATAATTTAAGTTTATGATATGCTAGCAAACTGCCATAAGTAGAGATTCAAGATATTGATCCAACATATAAATATGAGTCATAATTTGAATCTATGATATGCTGGTAAACTGCCATGAATAGAGTTACGAGATATAGATCCGAGATATAAATCCGAGTCATCATTTGACTCTATGATATGCTGGCAAACTGCCATAAATATAGATCCGAGATATAAATCCGAGTCATCATTTGACTCTATGATATGCTAGAAAACTTCCATGCATAGAAATCAATAGAAATCCAAGATATAAATCCGAGTCATCATTTGACTATGATATGCTGGCAAACTTCCATGAATAGAAATCCGAGATATAGATCCGAGACATAAATCTGACTCATCATTTGGCTATGATATGCTGGCAAACTGCCATGAATAGAAATCTGAGATATAAATACGAGTCATCATTTGACTCTATGATATGATGGCAAACTGCCATGAATAGAAATCCGAGATATAAATTGAACTAGCAGACTGATACCAATTGCAATCCGAGTCATAAGATGACCTGACAAACTGATATAAACGGTAATCCAAGATATATTTTAACCTGACAAACTAAGGTAAACAGTAATTCAAGATATAAGTTAACTTGGCAAACTAATACAATTAGCAATCTGAGTCATAACATGACCTGGCAAACTGATAAAAACAGTAATCCAAGATATATTTTAACCTGGCAAACTAAGGTAAATAGTAATCCGAGATACATTATATGATTTTCTCTAAGTAACAATTCTATCCATGGGGATGCCAGGTTAAATAATGACTGAGTCCCCGAGACTCTTTTTCCATCTATGGGTGAATCTATAGGTATGCTGGCTAGTCCTTGGGCTGCGTCATATCGCTGAGTCATGATTGTTGAGTCGTGATACTTACAGTACTCTTGGTGATGAGGTTGAGTCACCCTTGTTGAATCAATGAGGAAGGCTCGTACGCCAACCCCCATGATCTCTATATGTTGGGGAAGAAGATGAAGAAGTTGTTGCTCAATGCTGAAGCAGAGGTTGATGAAGATGTTCCTGTCCAGATGGAAACCCAACCAGCGCCTCTAACCTGCCCCATGGTGGGCGCCAAATGTCGTGGTGGTGTCATGGCATATGCCATGGGTAGGCAAAAGTTGGAGCCGATGGACATTGGAGGAATTCCGGGAGTGATGATGAAGTGAAGACCGCATATGAAGAACAGGGAAGAACCCCAGAGATCATCGATGTATGATGAACTCCTTCTCTTATTGCCTCTGTATATTGGTTACAAGTGCTCCTTGAGTTGTTTCCCTGGTTGCTACTTGGAGCTTGAGGAAGAATAAGAAGAAGAAGAATAAGAAGAAGAAGTGTTCATACGTGAAATGAGAGGAGAGGAGCCCTCCGGGCCTCTCTAGGAACGATCCCCCTGGTGCTCCTTATAAAAGGGAGACCAGGGGACAATGTATGTACCACAAGTACTGCCTATGAGTTGGATAATGGGTCCTTCCTAGGTCATCTTGTCCTTTGGCTTGTCCTTTAGTGAGTCATTAGTCTTATCCCTTCGGCATATTTCTTAGCATCTTCTGAGATGCCCAGCATATTCCTTAGCATCTTCTGAGATGCCCAGCATATTCCTTAGCATCTTGTGAGATGCCTAGCATATTCCTTAACATCTTGGACCAAATGTGCCAGTCTGAGCCAGGGGCATCCCAAGACTGGCATCTGACGTAAGAGCTTGACCTAGCGAGTGGTATGTCGATGTAGAGGTTGAGAGGGCATCTGGATATGAATACGAGGTCACCTAGGGTGAATTAACTCGGCCCAAGTGCTCTGGATGAATAGAAGATTCGGCCTGGATTGCTCCTGTTGGCCAATCCGAGTCAAGGATCCGAGTAAAGGATCCGAGTCAAGGATCCGAGTAAAGGATCCGAGTAAAGGATTCGAGTCACGGATCCGAGTAAAGGATCCGAGTCAAGGATATGAGTCACGGATCTGAGTCAAGGATCTGAGTCAAGTGTCCGAGTTAGGGAGTAACCCAGCCCAGTTTTCCCTAAGCCGTCCTAGTTGGCCTTTTTCCTCCTTTCATTTAATCCTATTATTTTTATACCTAACATCCTCTTACATATATGTCTTTTATATTCACATCCTCTATTGAATTACTCATGGCTTTGTTGAATCACTTGATACCTCAACTTTAGGGTACCCGGGGTCATATCCCCGACAGCGGTCGAGGCAGGGGTCGCCGAGTCGGTGTCATCGTGGAGGGCCACGTCAGGCTTGGCCATGTCGTTGTTGGCCGAGTCATACTCGGAGGCGAGGCGGTGGATGGTACGGACCTGACTCTCAAAGAGCTGATCGCATGGTGGCGACTCACCGATGATCGCCATTTCCTCAGAGACGATGACGTTCGTGAAGCCGCCGAAGAGTTTGATGGTGCTGACCGGCATAATGACGCTGCGTGTGACCGGGCGTGACGCCGAGACATAGCTGCTAGGGAAGATCTCGAGGATCTCGCTGCACACGATCATGCAGCCGGTGGCGATCGACTGGTTGATTGGCAAGCAGGGTCTCGCCGCAGAACTCAGGCTAGACCGGCCAGGCCCCACGGCAGATGCTGCGAGTGGCAGCAAGTAGTAGTGAGAGGGCAAGGGCGGCCAGCTATCTGCGGTGTGAGATGAGGGCAGAGACACAAGGATTTACCTAGGTTCGTCCCTGATACTTCACAAACGTATCTATAATTTTTTATGCTCTATGCTTGTTTTGTACCAACTATCTTATGTTTTGTTTACACTTTGAGGCATTTTTATACATTTTCTAGAACTAACCTATTAACAAGATGCCACAGTGTCAGCTCCTGTTTTCTCCTGTTTTTGGTTTCAGAAAAGATAGTAAAGAAATATTCTCGAAATTGGACGAAACAAAACTGAAGTTCCTAGTTTTCCCGACACAAGACGTAGTCCAAAGCAGAGACGGAGGAGGGCACCGAGGTGGCCACACCAACCCTAGGCGTGGGTCCACCCCTGGCCGTGTCGGGCTATGGTGTGGGCCCCTCGATCATCCACCAACCTTGCCCATTCGCCTATATAAACCCCCGAGGATAAAACCCTAAGTACCCAATCAAAAATCCACGAAAAAGTCCATAGCCGCCGCAACCATCGTCCCTAGATCAGGAGGGATCTGAAGCTCTTCCCGACACCCTGCCGGAGAGGGGAGATCACCCTGGAGGCCATCTTCATCACCATGCCAGCCTCCAGAGTAATGCGTGAGTAGTTCATCCTTGGACTATGGGTCCATAGCAGTAACTAGAAGGTTGTTTCTCCTCTTTTGGGCTATCATGTTTAGATCTTGTGAGCTGCCTATCTTGATCAAGATCATCTATTTGTAATCCTATATGTTATGTTTGTTGGGATCCGATGTATATTGTGTACTACGTCAAGATTGATTATTGATTCTATCATGTCTATGTTATTTGTGATCTTGCATGCTCTCCGTTGCTAGTAGCTACTTGGTGACCCACAAGTATAGGGGGTGTATCGTAGTACTTTCGATAAATAGGAGTGTCGATCCCAACGAGGAGCAGAAGGTGCTGAACAGTGGTATGGGGCAGGAAATCCCTGTGAATACTTAGCAAACGGATTTTTAGTGCTTTTCTAACAAAGCAACAAAACAAAGAGCAAGTAACAGAAGAAACGAACAAAATGGATCAAGTGGCCCAATCCTTTCTTAGAAAAGGACAAGCCGGTGGAAATACTTATAAGGACCAAACGTTCTTGAGGACACATGGGAATTTTGTCAAGTGCTTTCGCTTCAAATAGCTGAGTACTTCTTCTTTGGTGTTTGTAAGTGTTGTGTGGGTGAACCTGTGCTAACATACCCCCTTCCTAGGACTAATACATACTTGTGATTAAACCCCCTACAAACATCCGTAACTACAGGAAAGTAATTAAGATATAAATCTAACCACAGCCTTAAACTCTGAGATCCTACGCTCCCTTGTGCAAAGGTGTCCTAATGGGGGTTCGGGTTTTTGTCACTCTGGCAACCCCACGATTAGTATCAAAATACACAATGCATTCCCCTAGTCCCATAAATGGTGAAGTGTCATGTAGTCGACGTTCACATGACACCACTAGAAGAATAGCACCACAACTTAAATACTAAACCATTGAATAATAACTCAACATAGATCCACTAATAACAACATGACTTCTCCCATGTCTTCAAGAACTAAATGAACTACTCACAAGACATCATATGGATCAAGATCAAAGATGATATGATAATGGATAACAATCTGAACATAAACAATAATCCAATGGTTCCACTCACAAGCATCAACTACAATAGTAATCAACACCGGAAAAGTTTCCCCTAAGAACTAAAGCAATATCCAACACAATTGTTACAGTGGGACGGACTGGTGATGATGGTGCTGGAGGAGATGATGGTGTGGATGATGATGATCCCGATGAAGCCTAGCTTGATGACGCTGTTGATGGCGACGGTCTCCCCTCTCCGGGAAGGAATTCCGCCGCCAGAAATATGTCTACCGGAGAGATCTTTCTCTCTTGGTGTTTTCCGCCCCCAGAGGCGGCGGAAATCTATCTGTGCCCGATCTCCGAGGATTAGGTTTCCATAGGGAACATATAGGTGAAAGGGCAGAGTCAGAGGCCGGGCAGGTGGGCCACACCTGCCCTAGGCGCGGGGTCAGATGGGCCCGCGCCTAGGGGCTATGGGCCCCCTGAGGCCCCACTTCGTCCCTCCTTCTGGCTTCCTTCGTCTTCTAGTAAAATAATATGTTTCCATATTTTTCTGGTATTTTTTTGATCTTCGCGAAATTGCACCTAAACGCCTTCTTTTCCATCAGAATCCAGACTCTGGCAGTCCATCCTCCAAGAATCATCCAACATGCATAAACAGATGAAAAGTCATAAGTAATACCTCATAATAAGACAAAAATCAATGAATATAGGTAAAATATGATATAGAAAGGTGATGCAAATTGGGCGTATCAACTCCCCTAAGCTTAGACTTCGCTTGTCCCCAAGCGAATACTGAGCTCAGTAAACATGTCCGCAGGTTTATGGAGTGAAGTGTCGATAAAATAATACGAACAAGAAGCATCACACTTACCTTTGCATAACTCATAGAAGAAAGCAACTCACCATTATATAACTTAGCTTGCAACCAAGTACAACAGTCATAATAAAGATGCATAAAGATAAATCATAATTGGAATTGTCAAACTTGTTCTTGGTCAGAGAACACCTGGCAAACAGTTTCACAAAAGGTTTTTGTAGAAGTTTCAAAGCAGGAGCACTCTTTGCTCAAAAAGGTTTTTCACAAGTGAAGGCTTTCAAAGTAATACTCAATAGATAAGAGTTCTGTGCAAACAAGGAAGATAAAGAACATGATTGAATAAATCACAATATGAATGCTTGAAACACAACAACTCAAAATCTTGCTGGAGACATAGAGGAAATAGGTTTTACTGACTCAACTGGTTAACTAGGAGGAAGGTACCTTTATAGAGAGTAGTAGGGATTACAAGTCATAAAGAGCTTCCAAAATATTATGGTACTAACTAGCTTTGAGCCCTCATTGCCCCTATCATAAGCATCTTGAGATGATTAAGGTAAAAGTGAACAAAGATGGAGTATATGCTTGACGAGATATAAGTTGGCAATCTCATGTCCCTTGAATACGAGGGCCACTCCTCATGCATACTCAACTTTGGGCCCAGGTAAGTTCTTGTCACTGTAAGTATTTGCATATCATTGAGAACCACCAACGGGGTACCCCTTGCACATGGTACAGGAGCTTTCCCATAACCAAAATGACAAGGCAAGCAGACAATGAGCATCTCAACAATCTTTTTATTTACCATATGCATAGCTTTTTATTGAGGATGCTTCATAGATGACTCACTATGGTGATGTTGCAAGTTTCCACCATGATTAAGCATGGCTTAGGCTAGCGGCCCAGGCGTTTCTCTAACACAAAATACAAACTCCATGGACTTACAAGTTCCCTCTTTATTTCACATCGTTGACATCCATAGACAAAAGAGCATGATATCAACTATGTATAGAGTACATGTGCAATGTTGAAAACGTTCCCCGTGACAGCACGGTTCTGCTAATTCCAACGTATAGATGCAAGCATATACAACTTCGATGTTCAAAATTGTTCAATTCTATTAGGGGAAAGTAAATAAAGTGTGCCATCAAGTTCTAGAGAGCTTTACTAAATAGTTTTCACATAAAAAAATACTTTTTAATTTGAAAGGTAGATGAAACTTGATAATTTGCTAGGAATAGCAACAATGCTACTAGGTAGATATGGTGGACACAAGTGGTAAAAGTTTTGGTTTGAAGGATTTTGGAAACATGAGAAGTATGCCTTCTCAAAACATGTTTTTGGCGAGCAAGGCTGGGTAGCAAGCAAGAGAGTTGAAAGAAACAAGCAAACATACAAGTAATAAAGCCAAACATGCAATCTTCCTTGAAGACACAACAGATCTTAAATAAAGAATACTAATCTTATGAGCCAACAAGAAAGAAAACAAATCATACCAAATACTTGTGAGCTTTTTCTTTCTTTCTTTTTCTTTCAAACTAAAGCCATTGACCAGGACTTGGTTTGCCAAAACCAATTTAGATCCACTTGATGATCCCAAAGTGGTGCCAATACTGATCAACAAGATCCATCATATAACAGAGATTGCAAACTAAAAATAAGAAGTGCAAAAAGTAAAAGATGAGACTTCTCATTAATATTCCAATAAAGGCACTCACACCAAGGAATACAAAGATAATCAACTAAAGGAGAGATACTTCCATATGCAAACCAAACTATAAGATAACCTCTCTACCATAGATATGAATCCACTAAAAAGGTAAAAGATAAAAGATAATGGTGGTGATGCCGCGGCACTCCCCCAATCTTGGAACAAGACAAGGGGATGCCAAACCTGATGATGGATTACTCCTCCGGTGGTGGTGGTGTTCTCTTGATAAGCTCTTCAACAAGTTTCTTCAGATCCTCCATATCGAAGGTCAAAGTACGAATTAACTCCGAATTATGCTCAATGCAGCCCATAATCAACTCGGAACGAGGATCCCAATCCTTGTTGTTCTTTCTCCATTCTTCCAAATTAGAGTGTTTCTTCCCTGCACAGTTAGAACAGGGGGTACTAGGAGGAAGTGTGTGTGGAGAGAGGATATGACGCGGAGTTCTCCCTCCTGTAGATATCCGTGTTGTCCTCCTAAGATGGGTAGGTTGTGCCACCAAACCAATGCTTGCGACGGTAGCGCGGGTGTCCTGTTGCTTGTCCTGCTCCATGTCACCTTCATACCCTAACGAAATCTCCTCCTCCTTGGGGACTTGAGGTTCTTCCTCAGGCTTCTTGCCTTTGTCATTGGCGGAGACCATGGTGCTCTAAACTTGAGAAGATTTCCTGACAAAAACAGATTGAAACGAAAACATGACGAGAACACGATGCACGAACCTCGGGGGATCCGGGGGGTATATATTACGAAGTTTCAAGGCATAAGGAAGGTTTTGACACGGAAACGAAGCAGAGACGGAGTTCGAGGGTGGCAAACCTCCTCCAGGCGCGACAAGGCTGGGCCCGTGCATGGGGTGGGTTTGTCCACCCCGGGCTCTGTTCCCTCTTCAGTTACGTCTTGTAACTTGCCTTATGTATTAAAAACATCAAAAATATAAAAAGATTGGAGTTTCACGAACCTTCTGTTTTCACCACTTTTACCTATTCAAAGACGAACTCTGCAGATTCCTTTTCTCTTTCTCCTGAGAATTTCCTTCTTAAAAGACCCTTGCACAAACTCAATGACAATGTTAGTGTGAACAAAAACAATAACCTTTGGGCACACACTTCAACTGAAAATCCATGAAACAAAAGCTTCTGTAAGAGGCAAATGCAAATGATGTCAGAAATCTGTCAAAACAGACCAGCAGGTAAAGATTGATTTTTTTCAAAGTCCTTTTGTTGCTCAAATCAAAAAGTGCAGAACTGATGAAAGTTGGGTAACAACTTGGATAACAAGCTCAGAAAAATGTAGCTCCATCCGAAGTACTGAGCTTCCTCACAAATTTTTACAATACAACACAAAAATCTGTCCCAGGACAGCCACTTTTCACAACTCCTCTACTTCACAAAAGTAGTTGAACTTGACACAAAAACCAAAAAAAAATGATAAGGAGCGGTTATTACAGAGGTAATAAATTCCAAGACTCGACAAAACTCTTGGGTTATCTCCCAACAAGTACTTTTCTTTATTGCCTTTAAGTTAGGCTAGAAACTTCCAAAGATGCTTACATAGGATATATATATCTGAAATGAAAGAGAGCATCAAGAAGCAAATAACCAACACACTTGAGTCTCACCCACTTCCTATGCATGGGAGTATCATGGGAAAACGAATTGTTGAAACAAAAATCCACTAGCATAGGAAGACAAAACAGATGCAACTTCAAAGCTTTCAACATAAAACGGGGAAACTTAACATCATTGAGATGCATAAAACCATGTTTCCCTCTCTCAAAATAACTTTCAGTGGCACTTTGAACAAAGTTGACAATATAACTATCACTAGAGACAACTTTATCGTTAGAATAAGCATACTTACAGTCACTAAAAAGAGGTCCAAGGTCATAGACTGGATCATTTGAAGCAAGTTGTTCCATCCTGAAATCTTTATTAGGCAAGTTATTTTCACAAGGAGCTTTAGCAAATTTGGAAACTTTTTTAAAACTCCATCAAACTTAGTTAAAACTTTTTCTTTCTTACAATCAATAATAGCTCCACAAGTATTCAAGAAAGGTCTACCAAAAATGATAGGACAAGTTTTGCTAGCTACTGAATTAAGCACTAGAAAATCAGCAGGATACTTAATCTTACCACAAAGAACCTCCACATCTCTTACAATACCAATGGGGCAAACTTGCTCTCTATTAGCAAGATGAATAACCACATCAATGTCCTCAAGCTCACAAGGACCAATCTCATGCAAAATTTCCCTGTAAAGCTCATAAGGAATAGCACTAGAATTAGTACCAATATCACATAAACCATAGTAGCAATGATCACCAATTTTAACAAAAAGCGTAGGAACACTAGCTTTTCTAGCCTTACTAGGATGAGAGACAATATTAGAAGCGTCTTCACAGAAGACAATATGTTCATCCTCTATATTTCTATTGATAGTGTCTTTCAAAATAGCTACCACAGGTTCATCACTCAAATGCTTATCAGGCTCCATAGTTTCCATTGTACCCTTGTTATTTGCACTAATAATCATAGAATACTCCTTTACCTTATCTGGGAAAGGCATTTACTTAACATGGGGTTCAGGCACAATATGATTAGTAGTACAAACTTGAGTACTTCTAACTGGAGCATGATTAACAACATCTTTATAAGGAGCATGGTACTTATTCCACTTCTTCTTGGGAATTTCAATGTAAGAGGCAAAAGCCTTAAAATAGCTGGCAATACTTTGGGAATCAAGACCAAAATCATTGCTAATATCACGGAAGCTGTCAATTCCCATAAAAGATTTAATGCATTCATAATCATAGTTTATACCTGACTTTCTTCCTTTGTCGTTCTCCCAAGCATCGGTATTATCTTGAATACGATCTAAGAGATCCCATTTAGCTTCTTCCTTCATACTTGTGAAGGATCCAGCACAAGAAGCATCTAGTAAATCTTTATCATGAAGAGAAATCCTAGCATAAAAGTTATTGAGAATAATATTGTTAGCGAGTCCATGAATAGGACATTTAAGCATTAGTAGCTTCAATATCCCCCAAGCTTCAACTGTACTCTCTCCATCAAGAGGCCAAAAGTTATATATAAGACTTCTATCCTTATGGATTTCACTTGGGCGATAAAATTTAGAGTAAAAGAGAGATGCCATCTCCTCCCATTCCATGGATTTCCATTCTACGGCAGCTTATACCATGCCTCAGCTCTCCCTTTCAAGGATATGGAGAGTAACTTCTTCTTCACATATTCAGTTGTGATACCTGCACACTTAAACAACCCGCATAATTCATAGATAAAAAGCAAGTGATCACTGGGATGGACAGTTCCATTCCCTAAAATAATAATTATCCATAACACGATTAACAATACGTGTAGGTATCTTAAAAGGATCTATCTTAATAGGTGGTGGTTCATCTACTACCCTTGCAGCGGTAGTAGTTTTCCCAAACGGAAAACCAAGTGGGTTATCCATATTGGAAACAAAGTAACAAGAAGTAACAAAAGGAATACTCGGAGTAAAAGTTTCCTTTACCAGTTCCGCTCTTCAATAGCGCTTCACTCCCCGGCAACGGCGCCAGAAAATAGTCTTGATGACCCACAAGTATAGGGGGTGTATCATAGTACTTTCGATAAATAGGAGTGTCGATCCCAAGGAGGAGCAGAAGGTGTTGAACAGTGGTATGGAGCAGGAAATCCCTGTGAATACTTAGCAAACGGATTTTTAGTGGTTTTCTGACAAAGCAACAAAACAAAGAGCAAGTAACAGAAGTAACGAACAAAACGGAGCAAGTGGCCCAATCCTTTCTTAGCAAAGGACAAGCTGGTGGAAATAATTATAAGGACCAAACCTTCTCGAGGACACGTGGGAATTCTGTCAAGTGCCATCGCTTCAAATAGCTGAGTACTTATTCTTTGGTGTTTTTAAGTGTTGTGTGGGTGAACTTGTGCTAACATACCGCCCTTCCTAGGACTAATGCATACTTGTGATTAAAACCCTGCAAACATCCGTAACTACAGGAAAGTAATTAAGATATAAATCTAACCATAGCCTTAAACTCTGAGATCCTATGCTCCCTTGTGCAAAGGTGTCCTAACGGGGGTTTAGGTTTCTGTCACTCTGGCAACCCCACGATTAGTAGACAAATACACAATGCATTCCCCTAGGCCCATAAATGATGAAGTGTCATGTAGTCGACGTTCACATGACACCACTAGAAGAATAGCACCACAACTTAAATACTAAACAATTGAATAATAACTCAACACAGATCCACTAATAACAACATGACTTCTCCCATGTCCTCAAGAACTAAACAAAATACTCACAAGACATCATATGGATCAAGATCAAAGATGATATGATAATGGATAACAATTTGAACATAAACAATAATCCAATGGTTCCACTCACAAGCATCAACTACAATAGTAATCCACACCGGAAAAGTTTCCCCTAAGAACTAAAGCAATATGCAACACAATTGTTACAGTGGCACGGAGTGGTGATGCTGGTGCTGGTGGATATGATGGTGTGGATGATGATGATGATCCCGATGAATCCTAGCTTGATGACAGTGTTGATGGCGACGGTCTCTCCTCTCCGGGAAGGAATGCCCCTGGCAGAAATATGTCTGCCGGAGAGATCTTTCTCTCTTGGTGTTTTCCGCCCCCTAGAGGCGGCGGAAATCTATCTGTGTCCACTCTCCGAGGATTAGGGTTCCGTAGGGAAGATATAGGCGAAGGGGCAGAGTCGGAGGCCGAGAAGGTGGGCCACACCTTCCCTAGTCGCGGGGTTAGATGGGCCCGCGCCTAGGGGGTGTGGGCCCCCTGAGGCCCCACTTCGTCCCTCCTTCTGGCTTCCTTCGTCTTCTGGTAAAATAATATGTTTCCATATTTTTCTGGTATTTTTCTGATCTTCGTGAAATTGCACCAAAACGCCTTCCTTTTCATCAGAATCCAGACTCCGGCAGTCCATCCTCCAAGAATCATCCAACATGCATAAATAGATGAAAATCCACAAGTAATACCTCATAATAAGACAAATATCAATGAATAGAGGTAAATTATGATATAGAAAGGTGATGCAAATTGCGCGTATCACTACGCTGGCCAAGTACTTGCTTGTGACTCCAAGAGGGAGTATTTATGCTCGATAGTAGGTTCATTCCTCTAGTAATTCGGGGGAGTGATAGAAACCTCTAAGGTTGTAGATGTGTTGTTGCTACTAGGGAGAAAACGACAATCCTATGTCCAAGGGCAATTGTATTGTTTACTTTACACACTTTGCTTAATGCAATTATCTGTTGCTTGCAACTTAATACTGGAAGGGGTTCGGATGATAACCTGAAGGTGGATTATTAGTCATAGATGCAGTTGGATTATGGTTTATGTATTATGTTGTAATGCCCAAACGAATCTTATAGCGATCATCATGACATGTACATGCATTGTTATGCGTTCTCTATCCTGTCAATTGCCCAACTGTAATTTGATCACCCAACATGCTATTTATCTTATGGATAAACACCTCTAGTAAACTATGGAACCTGGTCCAATTCCTTCCCACTGATATTCAATGTACTGTCTACTGTTTACTTTCTGCAATTACTACAAGCAATCACTTTCTTCCACACTATACGTTTAATCCTTTGTTTTCAGCAAACCGGTGAGCTTGACAACCTCACTGTAAGTTGGGACAAAGTATTGTGGTTGTGTTGTGTAGGTTCCACGTTGCTAGCAACACATTGGGAGTTGTTTCCTTTATCATACTGGTTCGATAACCTTGGTTTTACAACTGAGGGAAAACTTTCCGTTGTGCTCATCATACCTTGATCTTGGGGTTTGCCAACAGGCTCTACAGTAACCGAGCCACATCAGGCCCCTCGGAGGGTAAAGACCTACTCCTGATAGATTGTATTATTGATAGGTTACAAGGGTGGTGAGCTTGGTGGCTAGCGTCAGGTCTACGAGGTGTATGATGGAACGTGAGTACAGAGAACACCCTAGGGAGGTTTATATACGGGTACCTCGCTAGTTTTTACAGATATACAACCGAGTCAGTTGGGGACTTGGAGGACTTGACCTAATCCGACTGGGCCTAACTATGCTTCTGGGCCTCCAGCTTCCATTCACCAGGCTCCTCCTTAGGTCGTGATCCAGTCGCCGTCCTGCAGGCCCACTCGCTGGGAGTCAGATCCGATAGGGAACGTCCTGCTGGGCATACCCCATTCGGCATATCCCCATTAGACTCGGGGGTCAATGTATCAACGGGTGGTGTAGAGGACTCCGCGGCCATCACATGTGTATGGCTCCTCGTGTTCATCTAAAAATAACAATAAAATAAAATAATAATAAAATGCTAATAATTTTTTGAGTCCAATAGAAACATAGAATATGTGATTCTCTACACTAGTTATAAATGAAACTCCTCTAAAACAATACTAAGCATGATCAATATCAAAATGGAATCAAGAACAAGACCTAAGTCTAGATTGATAATGGTGAAAGATTGAGTGAAGCTTTTGCAAAAAAAGCTTGGAAATCTTTGGTGAAGAATTGCCCTACTCATGGACTGACTACTTGTATGATTATTCAAACCTTTTATGCAGTGCTGAATTTTTTGTTCAAGAAATATGTTAGATTCGGCTGTTGGAGGTACCTTTATGACCATCACTTTGGGTGCTGCAATAAGGATCATTGATAATATGATGATAAATTATTCTGAATAGCACACTGAGAGCTCCACAAGGTAAGAAGGTAAATTCTTTTGAAGAAACCTCCTCCTTGAGTGATAAGATTGATACTATTATGTATATGCTTGTTAGTGGAAAAGCTCATATTGATCCAAATAATGTTCCTTTAGCCTGTTTGGTTGCTCAAGAAGAGCAAATTGATCTGAACTACATTAGAAATAATAATTTTAGCAACAATGCTTATGGTAGTAACAATTATAGACCATATCCTTATAATAATGTTAGTGCATATGGAAATTCCTACAACAACAATAGGAGTGCACCCTCTGAACTTGAAGTCATGCTTAAAGATTTTATTAGTAAATAAACCACTTTCAATAAAAGTTTTGAGTAAAAGCTTGGAAAAATTGATGATCTTGCTTCTAAAGTTGATAGCCTTTCCCACGATGTTGAACTTCTTAAACTAAAGGTTATGTCTCATGATGTTAAATAAAACAAGACTTTGAATGCCATTCAAGTTATAATTGATGAAAATGTTAGGATGTCAGCTGAATTGCATGTTAGGTGGGAAAGAGAAGATGACATTGCTATAAATAATAATATGACTAAAGTTTGTACCATTACCACCACTAGTAATGTTGATGCTAGCAAACCACCTAAGGTCCCCATTCCTTTTGCAACATTGCCTAAACCCAATGGAATCTTTTCCAATAAAAATGCTGAAATTTTTTGAAATATGGGAAACAATAGTTCTACTACTTTGAATGATAATTTTGATTTTGATCATGATGGTTGCAGTATTTATGAAGTAATTATGTTCCTGCAAAATCTTGCTAGAAGTATTAATACCAGTGCTATGAATATGGCTTTTACAGACCGTATTACAAATGCTCTCATGAAAATTAAAGAAGAAAAATTGAAACATAAAGCTTCTATTCCTATGAAATTAGAAGATGGTTGGGAACCCATCATTAATATGAAAATGAATGATTTTGACTTCAAAGCTTTATGTGATTTGGGTTTTAGTGTCTCTATTATGCCTAGAAAAATTTATGAAATGCTTGATTAACCACCATTGGAAGATTGTTATTTGGATGTCCATCTTGGTGATAATGCTAAAAAGAAAATTATGGGGAGAATTAATGATGTTCTTATTATGGTTAACCATACCTTTTTTCCCCATTGATTTCTATGTTTTGGATGATGAATGCAATGCTTCTTGTCCTATTATTTTGGGAAGACCTTTTCTTAGAACTGTTGGTGCCATTATTGATATGAAAGAAGGCACCATTAAATATCAATTCCCACTCAAGAAATGTATAGAACACTTCCCTAGAAAAAAGAGAGAAGCTATCTTTTGATTCCCTTATTAGAACAAAATTTGATGTTGATGCTTCCTCATTTGAAAACACTTGATTCTTGCTTTCTGTGCCTAGCTAAAAGGCATTAAAGAAAAGCACTCTTGGGAGATAACCCATTTTTTTTATTTCAGTAAGTTTTCCTTTTGTTGAGTCTTGGAAGTTATTGCTTCTGTAATAACCTCTCCTTATCCTTTTTTTGGTTTTTGTACCAAGAATAACCTCTAATGAGAGGGAAATAAGATTTGGGGAAGTTGTTGTCCTAAAACAGATTTCTGTGCTTCGCTGTAAAAAATCGTGAAAAATCCTAGTAGGTCGGATTGAGATAAAAAATGTGTGCATTTCCCTGGTATTTACCCAACTTTTGTTAGTTTTGAAATTTTCGATTTGAGCAACAGAAGAGTTTAGAAAAAATCGGTCTTTACCTGCTGTTGCCTGTCAAAACCCACCGGCGAGCAGCGACGAGCAACACGAAGAGCCGGGAGGCTCCCAGAACTGCTGGTGGGCCCTGGTCCCTCGGGCAACGGCCCGCAAAACTCCGGCACACGTCCTGGCTGATGCAAGGGCGTGCCACCTGACCTATACCTGGTCAGGAAGGTGATGGATTGCTTCGATCAGTTTCCTGCATGGCAAACAAGTATACGTAAAATTCGAGCCGTGACCGGCTCCCAGGTTTCCCTGTGAATCGGCTCCTGGAGCCGATTATCCCATGGTTCTGCATTAGATCTACGATAACATGGGGTTTTGCTTCATCGTTACAAGTTAAATCGATCTACGACAGTTTAACGTTTTCACCACGTGATTGGAACATCCTACACGTAATTGAGCCTGGTAGATACGAAAGATGATAGAAAACTAACCCTAGAGAAGGCCTAACAACCGACGTAAAGTCAATTCCCGGAACAACTTCTCTCGAATTGGCAAACCATATCCTTACGTACTACTGGATCGTTCAACCCGTTTGCAAGGCCTGACTACGTGGATATCAAACTAAACCTTGGAAAACAAGGCATAACTATAACAGATCAAATCAACTGAATAAAGATCAAGCAAGATGCCGCCCTTACACCCGAAGAGGTGCAAAGTCAGCGAGATAACTAAAGGCAGCATAACTAAGCAATCATAGCAAAAAAGGTACCGATGCTAGCCCAAACAAATCTATGATAACAGTATTACTCGCCATCAACAAGGCTTCAGTACGAGTAACACTAAATAACGCATAAGTAGATACTGATGCGATCTAGGCAGCATGACACTTACCCGAAAGAAACCCTAGAAACAAGGGGTGGCGATGCGCCGAGATTGTGTTTGTTGTGAACGTGATTGTCCTCCTTTTCTCAATAACCTTAGGTACATATTTATAGTCCGGAGACTTTCTATCTTTGGAATAACCCTAACAACTCTATCTCTTACTTAAACCGAAACGGAACCTACTACAATATACAGATACACGGGCAATTTAGCCCAAATCCACACACAAGGCCGATTCAACAACACGTTGCATATATGTATCCTCCAAGCCCATCTTGATTACGGCCCATCTCCTCCTTTGGCCAAAATATGGCGATAACACATGCCCCCCTGGTTTTTGCAATAATAATTCCAAAACCACTCTGTTGATGTTTTTTCTTCCCCCCCCTTTTTTTTATCGGGTTACACGTTGCAGAGTAGAATCGTCACGCCACCCTGTTATCATGATGCCCTGTCTTCTCAACTTCTCCGCAGTGCATGATTTGACAATTTTGGCACCACATTCTGGGAAACCGCTATGGCATTGAACCACCTCCCACTATTCCCCTTATTTAAATTCATCTGAGCAGTTTGCAGCCCCCATCTTCCTCCATTATCCCAAAAACCCTCTTCCTCCGCCGAAAGAACCCTCTTCCTCCGCCATGGCCTCCTCTTCTTCCTCCAAATCATCCGCCCTTTCCTCCCAATCTTCCAACACGATGAGCAACCGAGAGCCAACGCCGGAGCACCCGCCAATGGCGGCGTACGAGGCTCTCGCCCCGCAATGGTGGGACGAGAGGGACTGGGACTTCGCCGCCTGGTCGGAGGACGACGAGTCCCTAACCGACGGCGAGGAGGGACTCCAGTTCCTTGTCGACGGGGAACTGGAGGTGGAGAGCTCCGACAACGCCTGGTCCTGGGATGGCGTCGAATCCTCCAACGAGGAGGAGGAAGCGGAGGAGGACACCTCCTCCGACGAATACCCGCCGGTGAAGCGCTTCCGCGCCGGGTCCAGCGAGGACACCGAAGACGACGACGAGGACGAGGAGGCCCTCGCTGACAACTTCAGCAGCAGCGGCGAAGACTACGCCGGCAGCAGCGCTGATGACAGCAAGCACGACGACGGCGAAGACAGCGGCGATGACACCGGCCTCTATATTAGGAACTAGTAGTAGTAGTACTAGTAGTAGATTTCCTTTTGTAAGCAATCGTCTCCATTGTAAATAATCGTCTTTTGAATCAACAAAGATTGCTTTTCCCATTCGATTTGGCCGATAGTCAAAATAGGTCAACGTTTCCAGAAGCCGATAGTACTGTATCGGCTTTCACCATGCTACGCTCATATAGTCAACTAAATCAAAGCCCAAAGAGCCGATGGTAACACATCGGCTTTTCCCACAAACGTTGACAAGGTCAAATTTGGTTGCATACTTAGACAAATCTGAGCGGCCACTTTCCAGTTTCAAACGGTAGCCTGCGACCATCTTCAGAAAAGGCCAACCCAGATCTCCAATTGCCTCACGGAATAAATCGAGCTCACAGCGACAAGAACCCTTGATCCCCAATTGCATAGATCCATCTCCGCCGGCAAACTAAATGGCGGAATCGTCCAACACCAACACAGCGGTCTCTGGTGCGAATCGCCTACTCGCATGATCGAACACGGTGCTAGAATTAATGGCAAACACCTGAATTAATGCTTTATTCCACCATTAAATTTTTAGGTTTTAGACATTCTGCTGCCGCATCCTTCTCTCCCAAATTCTCTCTGTCTTGGCCCCCGTACAGAATCTAGTCCTTCCCATCTGATCTCTTGCGAGGCAAACAGAATCCCCTTCGTAAGCCAAAACCTAGATTTGAATTCTTGGGCCGACTGCTTGCGAGCCTGGCCTAATCCTCCTGAACATTGGGTCTCTTGGTACAGCAGGGTAGCCAAAACTTACCAATCTCAATGGGAAACCACGGGAATAGCTGATGCCTTGTATTTGTCATTGTCTCCCCTTGAGAAACATGAAAATCTTCTAAAAACCATCGGCTATTTCTGGTCCGATGCTCTGAACTGCTTCATGTTCGGTCATGGCCCCATGACACCAACTCTTAGGCGTGGTGATGATTACGGTGCGGACGTTACATCACCCAGCCCTACGCTTTTAATCGACAAAGGTCCCTACAAGCTTTCTTCCAAAAGCATTGCCTGTTGGGGTGCCTATATTCAAAGCCACATGAAAACTAAAGGCCTGTCACGAGAGAAAGAACACACGGCTTTCCTCAACCTCGGCTAGAACATTTCATATTCTGGGCCTTCCTTGCTCCAACCAAGAATTATCTCTCCACGGCCTATGAACTTGCCAAAGGCACTCAACAGCATCGGCAAACTGTTCCTTGGAGAGGTCTATCGATATCTCCAGTTGATGTCTGTCAAACTATTCTCGGCATAGCGGTTAAACAGAGGTCCTTGGTGGTTTATTCAGCTATGGGCCCACTGTATTTTCAAAACCATGTCCCAAACTTCCCCTTTTGGCGAGTTGCACCTTTCCAGATGCCAAAGGGAAGCGGATCCGATGCACCAGCTACGGCCAAGCTCTGTATAGATCGCTGGGTAGTAAAGATCCCTCAGAAGCATCCAAGTGGTTCAGCACTTTCTTCCAAGGCCTGGCAATCCTATCTTATTTCCTTACATGGAAGAATCGGAACATTTGAAAACCCAATCTCCTTGAGCTAGACAACTTTGCCGATGACACCACACTTTCGGCTATTTTCCACGTGATCATCCTGTTTCCTTCCAGTTGGTATGAGCACATCCAACAGAATAATCAAGCCTGGATACGAATTCTACCAGCCGGTCCTAGTGGCTCGGCAATTCGGCCTTGGACAAGTACCTCCTCATTTCTTTCTCCACCATCTTACAGAGAGCAGAGCTGACCTGCCCGATCCTCTCACCAGTCAAAGGTGTTACTCCTTCTTCGATGCTCTGACCATCCCAATTCCTAACAACCTCACCTTCGCTTCATCAACCGATGGTTTTGAGAATTGGTGGTCGATGTGGAAGACTCATGCCTTCAGGAGAGCTCTGGGACCGCTGCTGGAACAGCTCGATGCTGAATATGATATCCCCATAGAACAGGTACCACTACTCGTAAATTTCTTGATGCAGCCCACAAATGGTTCTTCTAATAACCCACTCTGTCTCCTTGCAGCAACAAGATGGTCCTGAACCTACGCACGGTGATGGCTCCCCCTTCGAATTCTTCCCACCAGCTCCTGTGGTCCTTTTCTGCAAAAACTCGCCACCTTTGAAAAAGGTCGTGATGCAGAACCAGCCGATATCACCACAATCGGCTTCCAAGAACCAAGAGACTTCTAAGTCAGCCGCCTCTCGAGTTCCAACTAAAACGAGAACGATGGTGAGGAAGGTAGCTGCCAGGAAGACCTTGAGGCGCCGGAGCCCTTCTCTAGAAAGTTCGCATGTACGCTGATCCATGCCTTGGTTGATCTCTTTTATCCTTGCAAACATGCTCATGCTTACTAGTTCTCCTTTCTTATAGGCTTCCGTCGAAGACACCTCCAGCGAGGACACACAATCCAATCGAGGAGAATTGGGCCCAACAGACTCTGAGAGGACCATCACACCGAACCAGCCAGATTTGCCACCATCGGCTCTCAGGAAAAGGCCGGTTCCTGAACCTACTGCCCCCCGAGCACCAGTCGAGGCGGGGCCAGCTGTGAGCCCCAAGAGGGCTCGCAAGGGACTGCAAACTTCTTCGTCGAGCCAGGAGGTTTCGAAAGTCATCACCCTCCATGCTCTCACCAATTGTTTCTCTTTTTTTATCTGCCGATTCATCACTATTTACATCGGCTAAGCACCTTCCATGCAGACGACTGACACTTCTAGTGGGAAAGCCGGGGCAGTGCCGATGCCTCTCACAAGGCTGGATATAGTAATCCCTGAAGGTGTAGATGAAACGGTTACCACTTTGGCCAAGCCCCCAGCAACAACGCACAAGCCGATTGTCTCGTCATCTGCTATCCCCTCGATCTCAGGAGAGGTACGTTAGCTTCTTTAGGCTCATCCTTCCGTGTTGGACGCATACTGACGCCACTTCGGCCCGCCAGGGTTGTGATATCTCAGGCCTGCTGACGTTCGACCCTGAATCCATCGAACCAACTCCCTCTGTTGCCAACGATGAACCATGAGCCAGGGCTGTTCCACCTCAATTCCAGCGCCTCAAAGCCTTGCTGTCCTCCCCGATCAAGGAGTTGATCGAGGGTTCTGAAGAGGTGAAGAGCGTTCTTGCCGAAATCAAGGACCAACTCCCAGTAGTATTGCAGGTGAAGCTTTGGCCAGTTGTAACTCTGTCTTTCTACGGGTCAAGGGTGAAGTTGGCTCGTGAGAGGATTAATCTGCGCCGCGCCCAACTCCCGCTGAAGGCCAATATTGCAGACAAATGTCAGCAGCTCAACGAGAAAAAGGCGTCTCTGGGTGCCAAACGACACCTCTGTCGGTACACGAGCTTGCATCCTTGAAAAAGGAATTGGAAGATCTTGAAGAGAAGGTCCGGGCGACTAAACAGCTCATTCGTGACAAGGAAGCATTCATCGCCCGCTCCCAAGACGAAGCAGAAGGCCTCAAAGCTCAACTGAAGACTGATCTGGCGGAAATACGTGCCCTGAACAAGCAGCTAGTGACGGGCAAGGACGAAGATGACGAAGTCGAGATCGCCGAGGTGGATCGTGTCCGTGCTGACGCCCTCCACGCCTTCGAGGCATTCCTTCAGTAGCTCATTCATGTAAACCGGCACCTGTTCGTAACAGTTTGAACCTCTAGATTCGATGGCTGTGCATCGGCTATTTTTAATTAAATTTTTTTTATTGGCCGATTTCATGTATCGGCCCCCATATTCACTGTCTACCGTCCCACATGCTTGGGAAATATTTCTTGAGATGCTGACCGTTGACAGCCACTGGGAATTTCACGCCGTCCAGCTCCTCAAACATGTACGCGTTCCCTCTTAAAACTTGATCGACCCTGTAAGGCCCGTGCCAATTTGGAGACCATTTACCATATGCTGCATCCTTAGTCCCCAATGGCAATACAGCTTCCCATACCAGATCGCCAACGTGGAACTCCTTTGGTCTCACCTTCTTATTATATGCACGAGCTACCTTGGCCTTGTTCTCTTTGATTTTCTCGAGCGACCACAGCCTAAGCTCAGTTAAATCCTCAACACTGTCACTCATCAAGGCCGCATATTCTTCAGTTGTTAGATCGTTTTGAAAAGTGACACGTCTCGATCCAGCCGTAATCTCCCAGGGCAATACGCGCTCCATGGCATGACATGCGATAAGCCCATAAAGCCTCTGACAAAACCTCGTGCCAACGCCTAGGGTGCTCATCGACTTTCCTCTTGATCAGCTTGATAAGGCTCTGGTTGGACGCTTCAGCTTGCCCATTTGCTTGAGCATAGTATGGAGATGATCGGATCAGCTTAATTCCCGTGTCCTCGCAGAATTTTCTAAACTCATGAGAAATGAAGACCGAACCTCCATCGGTCGTGATAGTTTGGGGAATCCCGAATCTATGAATGACGTGTTCTTTCACAAAATTGATAACATCCTTTGAGTTCACTGACTTCATAGGGACAGCTTCCACCCATTTAGTGAAATAATCCGTAATGGCCAAAATCCACATGTGGCCTTTGCTTGACGGAGGATTGATCTTGCCGATCATATCCATGCCCCAACCTCGGAATGGCCAAGGCTTGATGATGGGGTTCATTCTTGTGGTACCATCTGAATTTTTCCAAATCTCTGACATGCTTGACACCCTTTGTAGTATCTAAAACAGTCCTCAAGCATGGTGGGCCAATAAAACCCTGATCGCTTGATCAACCATTTCATCTTGTGAGCCGATTGGTGAGTTCCACATGCGCCTTCGTGTACCTCGTGTAGGAGCCGATTGGCCTCGGTTGGTCCCAGACATTTGAGCAGTAACCCTTCCAGAGTCCTGTAGAACATGTCGTCCCCGATAAGCACATACTTCATGGCCTTGTACCTTATCCGTTTAGGTGCCCCCTGAGCCGAATCTTTCAAGTAATTGAAGATATCGGCTCTCCAGTCGTCCGCCTCCAGGAACTGTACTTGAACATCAGTTCCCCCACGCCCTTGTAGCACGAAGCCATTTGTGCGAGATCATTCGCCTCAGTATTCTGCGATCGCGGGATCCATTAAAGTTTATACCGAACTGCCATGAGCTCACGGCATTGCAACCATAACGGGAAGAGACTCGCTCTCACACTTGTATTCCTCCGTGAGTTGGGACATCACCAATTTGGAGTCTCCAAAATTTCCACCGCTCCAGCTTCGATGAGCAACTCCATTCCCTTTCGTATCGCCTCATACTCGGCGACGTTGTTGGTGCGAGGGGTAGCTAGCCTGATGGAGAAGGAATATGTTGCCCCCCGGGGCGACACGAGTAGAATGCCAATGCCGCAACCATCATCACAAACCGATCCATCGAAAAACATAGCCCACGCTCGTATAGACAGCGCTGCTATATCAGTGTTGATTCTTTCAGCAATAAGGTCGGCCAATGCCTGACCCTTAACCGCTTTCGCGGGTTGATACCGGATGTCAAATTCCGATAATGCAAACATCCATTTGCCGAGTCGGCCTTTCAACATAGGAGCCGACAGCATGTGCTTTATGACATCTGATTTGCATATAATGATAATCTCTGCTGAGAGCAAGATGTGGCGCAGCTTGGTGCAGGTGAAAAACAGGCAGAGGCACAACTTATCTATCTCAGGATACCTTGTCTCTGCATCCAGCATCCTTCTTCTGATGTAAAACACAACTCGCTCCAGACCATCATATACTTGCACCACCACCGAGGCGATGGACGTGTCAGCTACTGACAAGTAAATGTAGAACGGCCTATCCGGTTGGGGCGGAACCAACACTGGCGGCTTCGTTAGATATTCTTTGATCTCGTCGAAGGCTCGTTGTTGTTCATCCCTCGTGAACTCCTCATCGATTTAATTTTCACGGTCCATGAACGGCTCTATTCTTCCTGACAGATTGGAGATGAATCTTCTGACGAAGTTGATCTTGCCGATGAGAGACTGCAGTTCTTTCTTCGTGGTAGGTGGCTTCATTGTTCGCACTGCCTCCTGACTTTTCAGGCCGATCTCAATTCCGCGTTCATGGACCAAGAAACCCAAGAACTGACCGGCCGTCACACCGAAGGCACACTTCTTTGGATTCATCCGTAGCCCGAATTTTCTTGTTCGGTCCAGGACGCGTTGCAGATCGTCCAAGTGTCCTTGTACTGAAGCAGACTTGACCACCACGTCATCGATATAAATTTCCACCAGCTTGCCGATCAGGTCATGGAAAATGTAATTCATGGCTCTTTGGTATGTGGGGCCGGCATTCTTCAGTCCAAACGTCATGACCACATACTCGAACAACCCCACCGAACCTGGGACTCTGAACGCAGTCTTGTGTATATCTTCCGGAGCCATAAAAATTTGGTTGTAACCGGCATTGCCATCCATGAAGCTCAAGATCTTATGACCAGCTGCTGCGTTGATTAATGTCTCTGCTACCGGCATCGGATACTCATCCTTTGGAGTAGCTCTATTGAGATCCCGAAAATCTATGGCAACACGCCAAAAGCCATCCTTTTCTCTCAGTGCGATACTAGAAATCCACTCAGCATACCTGCATGGCCTGATTAACCTAGCTGTCAACATTTTCTCGATCTCTTTCTTGACTTCTGCCAAAATTTCGGCCTTCATCTGTCGTGCTCGCTGCTGGAATGGCCGAAACCCCTTTTTAAGCGGGAGTCGATGCTCAATGATGCTCCTGTCTAACCCGGGCATCTCTGTGTAGTCCCAGGCGAAGCAGTCTGGATATTCTTTCAACAAAGCTATCATCGGACCCCGCAGATTCGGATCTAACTTCTTGCTGATAAATGTTGGTCGTGGCTTATCCCCAGGACCGATGTCAATCTCCTCTAGCTCATCAGCGGAGGTAAACCCATACCCTAGCTTTCCGTCACCTGCTAAATCGATGCTAAACACGGGGCAAACAGTTGGTGAGGATAACAAAAATAATTTGGGCCGATTGCCTGAATCGGCCCCCTTTTTGATTGCATTAGTCAAGGACGGTTTACACCTTATTTGTGCTCTACGATGGCAGGGAATCTCCCTACTACGACTGCATGACCTGCTTGTCGTAAGATTACTGCTTTTTATTTTTTGTGGCCGATCGCAGGGATCGGCCATATCACATACGATCGTGGACTTTGCTACTCTGTCAGGCTAGTGGATAAGACCAGCCTCACCCCGTTTTTTGTAGCTTCAATGCGCTCACAGCTGTCTAGACTGATTCCAGAGATCGGCTCTTGGTCTTCGGCTTCCCAGACGTTCATGCCAGCTATGGAGATCTCGATCGAATCGTCTGCATGAATGACCTCCACTTCATCTCCATCCCACTGTATTAGGCACTGGTGCATAGTGGATGGGATGCAGCAGTTAGCGTGAATCCAATCTCTCCCTAGCAAGACAGCGTAGGTGCTTTTGCTGTCCACGACGAAGAATGACGTAGGGATGGTTTTTCTGCCCACGGTCAGATCCACGTTCAGTACGCCTTGCGTTTCTGAAGATTGGCCGTTGAAGTCGCTTAACGTGACGTTGGTTTTGATCAGATCTGTAGTGGAGCGTCCCAAACGCCGTAGCATGGAGTATGGCATTATATTGACTGCCGCTCCGGTGTCGACCAACATCTTGCTGACAGGCTGCCCATTGATGTAACCTCGCAGGTACAGAGCTTTCAGATGTTTGTAGCCCTTCTCACGTGGCTTTTCGAAGATAACCGGCCGTGGGCCGCAGTCAAACTGTGCCACTGGTAGCTCGTTGGTTCTTGGAGCGCAAAACTCTGACGGAAGTATGAACACCATGTTTGTGCCAGCCGATGTCTTCGCATCGGCTTTTACTGGTTTGGGGCGCCACTCTTTCCTTTTCGGACGATCCTCCGTTTCCAAGGTCTGCCGGATTTTCACGGCCAGGTCGGGCCGTGCTTTCCTTAAAGCGTGGAGGTACTGCGCTTCGGCTTCCTCCAGGTTACGCAGTCGCTGAACTCTACGCTTTTGGGTGTGTCTGAGTCCATCGGGACACCACCTTGGACGGTGATATCTGTCTTCTTCTTCCTCACCCTTTGGCTCCTCGAGATCTTTTGTTCGAGAAGACTTCTCTTGTCTGTTCTGAGGCGGGAGAGGCCCTAGACGCTTGAACACTGAAACTGGACCTATGTCATCCTTCCGCTGTCCACATTCCGGGCAGTTGTCGATTGTAGGCAATCGGCTCATTCCGGCATCCCAGCAATACTTGAAGAAGGTACAATCCCAATGTTTATCCACGCCTTCCTTTTCCTTTGACTTTCCCCTAGCGAGGTGCTCATATCTTCGTCATCTCTATCGCAAGGCGGCGTCGGTCATCTTGGCGCTCATACTTGTTAAGGAGATGCGTGGAGTGTGGCTTCGATATCGCACGCTTCTCACTTGCTCCTCGGTTAAATACCTTTGTCATCGTAATGGGGCGGTCACGTGGACCGGCCTCCTCTCTTCTTTGCCCGAGGACCGCCTTCCTCTTTGTATGTGCCATGGTGGTACACAGGTCCTGCCATATTAACATCGAGCGAGAAGTCCCGGCGCCTCGTGGAGTGGCGTGTTCTACCATGTTGACGCGGAAAGCGGGTTTGTGTCTACTTTCGGTATTGCCCAAGGATCGACGGCCCTGTTCTATCGCCGTTTGGATCTGGCGACGTAGCTCTTTGCAGTCATTGGTGGTGTGGGTGAACGAGTGATGCCACTTGCAGTATGGTCTCCCGTTCATCTCTTGAGCCGTAGGGATTTTATGGCCTTCGGGTAACTTCAGCTGCTCTTCCTTCAGCAGTAAATCGAATATCTGCTCAGCTTTGCTCACATCGAAGTCGAACCCTTTTGCAGGCCCTTGCTGCTTCACCCATTTGCAGGACACAATATCTGCCCCCCGAGCCCATTCAGCCACGGCCACCTCCTGGTCTTGTGTGGGATCCTCTTCTTCTGTATCGACCAGGCCTATCGGACGTTTGAACTTGTCTTGGTACAACTCAGGGTGGCGCTGTTCATACATTGTCAGCTTCTGGGCCATGTGCGCCAACGAGTTGTACTCTACTTGGAAAGCCAGATCTTTGATAGGTGCTGAGAGACCCAACCGCCAGCTCATTGCTTCTTTCTCGATTAAGCAGGCGAATAACATCGGTTCTTGACATCTGAAACGCTGAATGTACTCGGCTACCATTTCTCCCGCTTTTGCCTTGCGCCAGATCCGCAATGCCAGCCTCGGTAGCCGAATGATAATGAATGTGGGCTGCTCTTCCGTTGCTTCCAGTCTGGATCGAATCGGTGGCAACGAGGTGTACCACCCAAAGCTGGTCTGTCGAGATTGCGCAAAGAACCTTACGCGTCGATCCGATCTGAAATCATGCCTAAGCATGCGGTTATCGGCTCACATGCTCGATCGAGCTCGACCCTTCGATCCGCTAAACCTTGAGAACTCGGGAGCCGATACTTGGCGGCGGGATCGATCAAACTCGTTAAGTACGGCTTGGAATAGCCGATTGTCCTTCTCTTCGGCACGAAGCCGAACTGGTCTCTCAGGATGGTACGGATTTTCTCCACCGTTTGAGCTGCAGGGGCTGAATTCTCATGACTCATTCCGGTGGCGTACTTGGCTAGCCATGCCTGTTTATCAGCGTCCATCCGGACATCCTGCTCGTAAAAATACCGCTCCGAAGCCCCTGCTCCAGAAACTCCTGCCCCAGAAATCCCTGCGGTTGCGATCTGGTTCGTGCGCGTCGGGCTATTGCAGTCAGGCACGTAGGTGCACACATATCCATGTGGGATTTCTTTAGGCGGTTCGAGCGAGGCGGCAATCGCTGGGTCACCTCCAACCTTGTAGGCGACGCGCGGTGCCCTGGTGGCTCGGAGCTGCCAGCGTGAATGGCGGTGTGGCCTGGTCTGGAGCGGTCTCTCTCCTGGTGAGTCCCTAGAGTAGGCCCGACGAAGTAATCGATGTTTCATGATCTCTGAACTACGCGAACCGCGATCCGCTCGAAAGCGTTCACTAGGCTCTCGGAATGGCGGTGAAGAGAATGAGCCACCATGTAGTTGACTTCTGTCGCGAGCTCAGTGCGCTCCTGCGAAGGAGCGCAGATCCACCTCATCAAGAGCGCCTCGGTGAGAACCCTTTCCACCGATGCCATGCTTACGGGTCCTCTCAAAAGAGCCGATGAGATCGGCTTGAAGAGAGCTTTGATATCATCATGCCGCCTTGTGCTCTTGATGCAGATCGTCGTGACCGGTCATCCCCATCGCGTCGGATGTTGATGCAGATGTTCTTGAAAGTCCCACCGGCGTGCGAGAATGTGTTGCTGTCAAAACCACCGGCGAAGCGGCGAGCAACACGAAGAGCGGGAGGCTCCCAGGCTGCTGGTGGGCCTCGGTCCCTCGGCAACGCCGCAAACTCCGGACACGCCCCGTCTGGCGATGATGCGTGCACTGACCTATACCTGGTCGAAGGTGATGGATTGCTTCGATCAGTTTCTGCATGGCAAACAAGTATACGTAAAATTCGAGCCGTGACGGCTCCTGTTTCCGTGAATCGGCTCGGAGCCGATTATCCCATGGTTCTGCATTAGATCTACGATAACATGGGGTTTTGCTTCATCGTTACAAGTTAAATCGATCTCTGACGGTTTAACGTTTCACCACGTGATTGGAACATCCTACACGTAATTGAGCACGGTAGATACGAAGATGATAGAAAACTAACCCTAGAGAAGGCCTAACAACCGACGTAAAGTCAATTCCCGGAACAACTTCTCTCGAATTGGCAAACCATATCCTTACGTACTACTGGATCGTTCAACCCGTTTGCAAGGCCTGACTACGTGGATATCAAACTAAACCTTGGAAAACAAGGCATAACTATAACAGATCAAATCAACTGAATAAAGATCAAGCAAGATGCCGCCCTTACACCCGAAGAGGTGCAAAGGCAGCGAGATAACTAAAGGCAGCATAACTAAGCAATCATAGCAAAAAAGGTACCGATGCTAGCCCAAACAAATCTATGATAACAGTATTACTCGCCATCAACAAGGCTTCAGTACGAGTAACACTAAATAACGCATAAGTAGATACTGCCTAGATCGCAAGATGCGATCTAGGCAGCATGACACTTACCCGAAAGAAACCCTAGAAACAAGGGGTGGCGATGCGCCGAGATTGTGTTTGTTGTGAACGTGATTGTCCTCCTTTTCTCAATAACCTTAGGTACATATTTATAGTCCGGAGACTTTCTATCTTTGGAATAACCCTAACAACTCTATCTCTTACTTAAACCGAAACGGAACCTACTACAATATATAGATACACGGGCAATTTAGCCCAAATCCACGCACAAGGCCGATTCAGCAACACGTTGCATATATGTATCCTCCAAGCCCATCTTGATTATGGCCCATCTCCTCCTTTGGCCAAAATATGGCGATAACACCTGCTGGTCTATTTTGACAGATTTCTGCCATTATGTGCAATTGCCTCTTAATCGGTTTCTTTTTAAGTTCTCTTTGATCACTTGAGCTTTTGAAGGAGTTCTACAGTAGCTTATGTTCCAATGGATTATTTACTTAAGTTGAAACTAAACTCAAAGGCTTACTATCTTGAATACACTAATGTTGCTAATGAAGATTGTGTGAAGTTTTGTATGAAGGAAATTTTCAAGTGTAGGGAGAGAATGATGTGATGAGATGAAGTATGGACAAAAGCTCAAGCTTTGGGATGACACCTGTGTAACCCTAAGAAATAATCAAGAAGTACAAGCATCAATGCTTGGGGATGCCCAAGAAATCCCGTTCTTCATCAATAAAAATCTCAGGTCTTCTTTCAAGACGCTTTATTTTTATTGCTTCATGCACTATTGTGTTGTTCTTGGAGTGTTTTTGTTTTTAGTTTTCTTTTGCTTTGTTTTCTGCAATAATTGGTCGGACCCCAACACACCTATTTTTGAGAAGTCACACCCCGTTCTTCATTGCCTAGAACACTCTAGTTTTCACTCTTACTATTATGTGAGTGTTCACTTTTGCTAGCACTGCATTTAGCCTTAGTTTTCTTATTTTTATTCTTAGAACTTTTTAGTTCTTATTTGTAGTTAGGTGATACAAGCTCTCTGATATTTATTGATTATTATCTTGTGAGTTGTTTCAAATAAGTCAATTGGTGTTGGAAGAGAGTAGAGTGGTTCATGCTTATAGTGGTACAAAGGGATGCTTGTTTTGACTGTGGCTTAGACTTTATCAAGTCAGGTTAGATGTTGCTTTGACCATATGCTTAGTGATTATTGTTGTAGCATGACTTGTTTCAAACAATTGATATTGCTTAATGTTCCTTCAAAGAATCATGTGTTGTTTTAGCATACACAAGCATATTATTGTGGTATTCTCCTTTGATGCTTTATTTGGGTTGACTTGGCACATGCTTACGCCATGTTAAGACTCTGAACCAGTCACCAAAGACTCTATGATCATTTAGTTTTTGACTTGTGATATCACTTTATGCTTTGATTAATAATGTTTTGTCGCTCTGCATGGTTATGGCCATTATTGCTCTCTTAGTTGGTCGCTCCCAGTCTTTTGCTAGCCTCCACCTGTACTGGGTACGAGCTCTACTTGTCCATCCAACTCCCAAGGAACCAAGTTATTCCAAAGAGTCCACTATAAACTCCTACGCATGGTGTGTTACAACATTCCAAGTATATTCATGTTTTTATCTATCTTCCAAATTAAATTTTTGTTATGTGAAAATTAGTGATTAAAGCTCTCACGAACTTGATGGCACACTTTATTTTTCTTGCACTTAATAAACTTGAACCATCGTGCCCATCTATGTTTCTTATATGCTTGCAAATTATAAGTTGGGAGTTAGCAGAACCATGTTGTCATGGGGAACGCTTTCAACATTGCACTTATTCTATTTAGTCTATATCATGTTCTTTTGTTTATGGATCCCGGCGGTGTGAAATAAAGGGGAGATTGTAAGTCCATGGAGTTTGTATATGTGTTAGAGAAACGCTTGGGCAACTAGCCTAAGCCATGCCTAATCATGGTGGAAACTTGCAGCATAACCATAATGAGCATTATGTGAAGCATCCTCAATAAAAACCTATGCAAATAGCAAATAAAAAGATTGCTGAGATACTCATTGTCTGTTGCCTTGTCATTTTGATATGGGATAGCTCCTGTGTCATGGGGCAAGGAGTACCCCATTGGCGATTTTCTATGATACACATATACTTGCAATGACAAGAACTTGCTTGTGACCAAAGTTGAGTAGCATGAGGTTTGGTACTCGTACACAAGGGGCATGAGATTTTCAACTTGTAACTTGTCAAGCATATACTCATATTTGCGTCACTTTAACCTTAATCACTTCAAGATGTTTATGATAGGGGCAATGAGATCTCAAATCTAATAAGTACCATAATTTTGGAAGATCTTTATGAAACTTTAAATCTCTATTTCCCTCAGCGAAGGGCCATTCTTTTTACTTTTTGTTGAGTCTCCATCTTCTATCTTTATGCACCAATTAAGAGAGCATAGTTGTCATTCTTAGTTCAATGTGCATTGTCCCAAAACTTGTTGAATGATTCATATTATGGTATTGCTTGTTCTTAAATTATTTGTATCTAGTCACCCTTATGAACTTTGAAGGTGTCCTATGCATTTATGTTTTGCTATTCCATGAAGGACAAGATGACTACCACTCTTTCTATGTTTTCTATATGTGAAACAAACAAATGTCTTTCAATGCATTGTTATTCATGAACTTTGTTTGTGTAACTTTCATGTTGCAACATAGTTGCTATGTCTTATTGTTAGAAATATATCTTTCATGCTTATGTTAGAGTTTTGATCCCAGCTCTCAATGCTTTATAATACCTTGATCAAGATTGTGATGGTGCATGTCAACTCGAAAATTATTATTTTTATCACTTACCTACTCAAGGGCGAGCATGATTTAAGCTTGGAGATGCTTGATACATCATAAATGCATCTATAATTTTTTATGCTCCATGCTTGTTTTCTACCACCTATATTATGTTTTGTTTACACTTTGAGGCATTTTTATACATTTTCTGGAACTAACCTATTAACAAGATGCCATGGTTCTTGTTCCTGTTTTTTGTTGTTTTTGGTTTCACAAAAGCTAGTAAAGAAATATTCTCAAAATTGGATGAAGCAAAAGCCTAAGTTCCTACTTTTCCCGACACAAGACTGAGTCCAAAGCAGAGAAGGAGGAGGGCACCGAGGTGGCCACACCACCCCTAGGTGCGGGTCCACCCCTGATCGCGCCTGGCTATGGTGTGGGCCCCTCGGCCGTCCAATGACCTTGCCCCTTCACCTATATAAACCCCGCGAGGAGAAAACCCTAAGTACTTGATCAGAAATCCACGAAAAAGTCCATAGCCTCCGCCACCATCTTCCCTAGATCAGGAGGGATCTGAAGCTCTTTCCGGCACCCTGCCGGAGAGGGGAGATCACCCTGGAGGCCTTCTTCATCACCATGCCAGCCTCCGGAGTGATGCGTGAGTAGTTCATCCTTGGACTATGGTCCATAGCAGTAGCTAGTTGGTTGTTTCTCCTCTTTTGTGCTATCATGTTTAGATCTTGTGACCTGCCTGTCATGATCAAGATCATCTATTTGTAATCTTATATGTTGTGTTTGTTGGGATCCGATGGATCTTGAGTACTATGTCAAGATTGATTGTTGAGTCTATCATGTCTATGTTATTTGTGATCTTGCATGCTCTCCGTTGCTAGTAGATACTCTGGCCAAGTAATTGCTTGTGACTCCAAGAGGGAGTATTTATGCTCGATAGTAGGTTCATGCCTCTAGTAATTCGGGGGAGTGATAGAAACCTCTAAGGTTGTAGATGTGTTGTTGCTACTAGGGAGAAAAGAACAATCCTATGTCCAAGGGCAATTGTATTGTTTACCTTACACACTTTGCTTAATGCAATTATCTGTTGCTTGCAACTTAATACTGGAAGGGGTTCGGATGATAACCTGAAGGTGGATTATTAGTCATAGATGCAGTTGGATTATGGTCTATGTATTATGTTGTAATGCCCATACGAATCTTATAGCGATCATCATGACATGTACATGCATTGTTATGCATTCTCTATCCTGTCAATTGCCTAACTGTAATTTGTTCACCCAACATGCTATTTATCTTATGGATAAACACCTCTAGTAAACTATGGAACCCGGTCCAATTCCTTCCCACTGATATTCAATCTACTGTCTACTGTTTACTTTCTGCAATTACTACAAGCAATCACTTTCTTCCACACTATACTTTTAATCCTTTGTTTTCAGCAAACCGGTGAGCTTGACAACCTCACTGTAAGTTGGGACAAAGTATTGTGGTTGTGTTGTGTAGGTTCCACGTTGCTAGCAACACCTTGGGAGTTTTTTACTTTCTCATACTGGTTCGATAACCTTGGATTTACAACTGAGCGAAAACTTTCCGTTGTTCTCATCATACCTTTCTCTTGGGGTTTCCCAACAGGCTCTACAGTAACCGAGCCACATCAGGCCCCTCGGAGGGTAAAGACCTACTCCTGCTAGATTGTATTATTGATAGGTTACAAGGGTGGCGAGCTTGGTGGCTAGGCGTCAGGTCGACGAGGTGTATGATGAAACGTGAGTACAGTTAACACCCTAGGGAGGTTTATATACGGGTACCTCGCTAGGTTTTACGTATATACAACCGAGTCAGTTGGGGACTTGGAGGACTTGACCTAATCTGACTGGGCCTAACTATGCTTCTGGGCCTCCAGCTTCCAGTCACCAGGCTCCTCCTTAGGTCGTGATCCAGTCGCCGTCCTACAGGCCCACTCGCTGGGAGTCAGATCTGATAGGGAATGTCCTGCTGGGCATACCCCATTCGGCATATCCCCATTAGACTCGGGGGTCAATGTATCAACGGGTGGTGTAGAGGACTCCGCGGCCATCGCATGTGTATGGCTCCTCGTGTTCATCTATAAATAACAATAAAATAAAATAAAATAATAATAAAATGCTAATAATATTTTTTAGTCCAATAGAAACATAGCATGTGTGATTCTCTACACTAGTTATAAATGAAACTCCTCTAAAACAATACTAAGAATGATCAATATCAAAATTGAATCAACAACAAGATCTAAGTCTATATTGATAATGGTGAAAGATTGAGGGAAGACTTTGCAAAACAAAGTTGAGGATCAGAGTAGAATCATACCTTGGATTGATTGAGTGCAAGGAATCGAAAAAAGATTAAGTAAATTTGAAGATCCAATGGAGGTGGTTTGGAGTTTGGAGGAAGAATAAAGAGAGATTTGTTTAGGGGATTTTTAGGTTACCTCCCCGGGCAAATTATGATGGCCGAGTACATGGTACGGGCGAGTGGTATAGTCGTAGCCCGCCCATACCAGGTGACATACCTTGGGGGCTACGACCGCCCTCTAGCGATGCACTTGTTACGGGCGCGTGATACGGTCGTGTGCGTCCATACTGCTGGTCGTTATCGATGTTGTATCGTTTGCTTGAAATCTGATGATTGCTCGAGGGTACGGGTACGGGCGTACGGTATGGGCGCATCCGACCGTACAAGTGGTCGTTAAGAACACTGTTTCCTGCGGCAAAAATCAGTGTTTTTATTTTCTTGTGGTTTGAGGTGGTACCAGCGCACAATACAGGCATTCCCGTCCATACCACTGGTCGTTAAGAGCACTATGAGATGTAAAAACTCAAAAATAATTTATTAGTAGCTACGTGTACCTTTGTACATCTTATAATAAGACAAAATAATAGCAAACATACTTCATAAAATTTCAGCAAAACTTTTTAGGCTATGTGTTAGCAAAATAAAAGATAGAGGATTACCTTATTTCTTCTTCTCTCTCCAAAGGTCTTCTTGAACAATTTTTATTAAAAACAAAACTAAACTAAACCAACAAAACTAAAACTAAAACTAAAGAAAAACTTTATTTAACATGGGTTGCCTCCCATGAAGAACTTCTAATTACGGTCAATTAGCTTGACCCCGATGGCAATCACTTAGGTTTAAGGAGTGGGATACCCACTCCAAAATAGTTGGCTTTCAAAGTAATTATACCATCATCATTAGGATTGGCCTTCTTTTTCCTAGATGGTAGCCCTATTATCACATTCCCCTTGTTCAAATTAATTAAAGCCTTAATGGTTCTTTGGAATGGCCTACCTAAAATTACAGGTGCTATGGGATCTTTAGGCATGTCCATAATAACAAGATAAATAAGACAGGGACTACCTTTAATTTAAACAACTATATTTTGTTTTATCCCAATAGCTTGTTTATAAGTTGAAGCTTCTAGATGGAGTCTTAGTTCAGTAGTGACAAACGGCCCAAGTTTAATTCTTAAAATAAGCTTTTGGAAATTGTTGAGACGCTCGCACCAAGATTACAAAGTGCAGATATCTCATTGCCTACCAACTTAACCTTAATAGTGGGCTCAAATATATCATCTAGCTTAGCAGGAAGCTTCTCAGCTAGTCTTTTATACTCCATCTCTAACTCGCAAACTTCAGATGCTACTTTTTGTATAAATTGTTGGTACATAGCATCATTACCTTATTCTATACCGGGATTCTTCACGGTGATCATCTTTAGTAGATCTTCCACGGTATATTCCGGTGTCGGCACATTGCTATAATCAAGCTCTTCATGTTTCTCTTGATTGGTTACGGATGACTGCAAGTGCACAGATCGGATGTAGCTAGTTTTGAAATAAAGATATCGATCCCATAGTGAGCAGGAGTCTGAAGTCTAAGAATTCTTGAAGTAAATACCGAAAATATAATTGCTAAATAATGTTCTAAGTGACAAGATAAAATTCGAGTAATGTGTAAAAAGGTGTTTTGAGGTTTTTGGTATAAGAGAACAATGCGTAAAGTAAACTGGATACATAAAGTAAGTATCGCGTATGTAAAAGAGATTAGAAACTTTAGTGGGAGAAAGCGTTCTCAGGGATTGGCAGATACACCACTAGCATTATAAAGATTTAAGGTAAAGATTATCATCATGAACATTCTCAACTATGTATGTGTGGGAGGAACTTCGTATTTGGACAAAGAGGCAGTAACCACTGCTCAAGTCATCCTCATAACCACAGCAGATAGCAATCAACATCAATTGAATTACCGCGCTATTAAGGGATGTAATCCCGCAGGATGTATCCCATGGCATGGATAGTGTTTTGTGAGTTTCCTCAATTCCCAAGTTGATACGCAAGGGGTGTCAACAGCTTTATAGTCACTATGAGTTCTAACATCCCTCTATCTACCAACAAGTAGTTCCCTACATCAAGTCCCCACAAGAGGCAAATATTGGAGAGGTCGACTTCTCCCAACATCAAGATGCAGACAATTTAACACATGGTCATAGCGATGAATATCATAATAAACTTTATCTTAATCCAATCTCATACTAGGGTTTCTCCATCTCTCCAAGAACTAATGATCTACTCAGACATGGAGGCAGACAGCATCATAGTAATGGTAATGGAAACGATTGTTGATGAATAGTACTTATATAAATCCACAACTAGTGCAAGAATTACAACAAGATCTAGATGGGATGGATGGAGATGATGGTGGTGATGAAAATGCAGCGGTTGATGAAGATGGAGATCGATGCCTTGGCCTCCTAGTCTGTGTAGGGAGAAGATGGATCCCTAGGGCAAGTTACCCCTCCAGATGCCTTCCGGAGGTGATACATCGGAAACTATCTATAATTTTTGATGCTCCATGCTTGTTTAGTATCTACTTTGCTTTGCTTTGTATTTCTTTGAGGTGTTTTTATATATTTTCTGGAACTAACCTATTAACAAGTTGCCACGGTGCCATTTGCATGTTTCCTTCTGTTTTTGGTTCCAGAAAGACAGAAAATCAATATTCTCAGAATTGGACGGGACAAAATCCAAAGTCAATAACACTCCGTGTGGGACACGAATCCAGAAGGAGAGACAGAGGGGAGACATGGGGTGGCTGCACCCCCCCCAGGCACGGCCAAGCCTGGCCCGTGCTTGGGCAGGGTGTGGACCCCCCCCCCCCGGGCGCCCCCCTGCCTCGCCTCTTCGCCTATAAGAAGCCCCCGATGCAGAAACCCTAAGTACCCGATAAATATTCCACGAAACCTTCTGTAGCCGCCGCCACTGTCATCCCTAGATAGGGGGGGATCTAAAGTTCTTCCTAGCACCCTGCCGGAGGGGAGATCATCCCGGAGGCCTTCTCTCCGGTATGATGCGTGAGTAGTTCCACCTTGGACTATGGGTCCATGTAGTAGCTAGATGGTTGTATCTCCTCCTTTGTGCTTGCGTGTATAGATCTTGTGATCTCCGTGCATGATCAAAATCTAATCTATTTGTAATCATGCATGTTGTGTTTGCAGGGATCCGATGGATATTGAGATTATTATGTTGGATTGATTAATGGTTTTGTCTTTATGATTCTATCATGTATGTGTTGTTTGTGATCTTGCATGCTCTCCGTTGTTAGTAGCTATCTTGGCCAAGCAGTTGCTAGTGACTCCAAGAGGGGGTATTTATGATCGATAGTGGGTTCATGCCTCTAGTTTCCAAGGGTAGTGACAATAATCTCTTCGGCTGTAGATGTGTTGTTGCTACTAGGGAGAAAACAACGGTCTCTTGTTTATGGAACATGTGGACTGTTTACCTTACACACTCTTCTTAAAGCAGTTGTCTGTTGCTTGCAACTTAATACTGGAGGGGGTTCGGATGATAACCTGAAGGTGGACTTTTAGTCATAGATGCAGTTGGATGGCGTTCTATGTATCTTGTTGTATTGCCCAATCAACCTCATAGGATCTTTCTGACTAGTAATTGCATTGTTATGCCTTGCTCAGTGTCAATTGCTCAACTGTAATTTGTTTACCCTTCATGCCATGTTGTTTATCTAAGGAGAGCACCTCTAGTGAACTATGGACCCTGGTCCAATCTTTACCATCGATACATCTTCCACTATTACTTGTTTACTTGTTGCAAACCATTACCTTCCACACCATACGTTTAATCCTTTATTACAGCAAACTGGTGAGCTTAACAACCTCACTGATTCGTTGGGGCAAAGTTTTGAGTTTGTGTTGTGCAGGTCTCTGTGTTGCTTGCAACACCTGTGTGACGTTTCCTTCCTCCTTATGGTTCGATAAGCTCGGTCTTTACTGAGGGAAGACTTGCTGTTGTGCTCATCACACCTTGCTCTTAGGGTTTCCAATGAAGTGCTCCACGTCAAGCACCATCAGGAGGTTAGGTTTCGGCGATTTCTGGGTGTTCTGTATGTTGTCTCCCCGAAACAGTTGCATGGGGTGAAACTATTTGAAGAGGCGGTGGCGGCACCAACTATACGGCGGGAACTATATGGTGGCCTACCGTATAGTTGGTCGTCAACTCTTTTGTCTCTGCTTCTTGCTTCGGGTTTTCTTCTGGTATTACTAATATTCCCAAATGAGAGATTGACGTAGTTTTTGGCTCCTTTTCTCTCCATTGCAACTGCTCCAAGAAATGTTGTCCTTTGGATCCATCATCTGATCTGATCCTGGTGAAAATATACATAAAAGGTGCGCGCGAACACCGTAAAATACCAAAATCCTACATCTACAATGCAAAATAACAATGTAAAACATGATGCAAATATGCACTTATCAACCTCCCCAAGCTTAGACTCTTGCTCGTCCCAAGCAAGTTTAGCTTAATGGATGTGATCCTCATATTCATGAAGTTGAGTCACTAAAATAAATGAGGCAGTTGCAGAATATGTTGATCATAAAGGATACATATAAATAAGTTCATGAATAGTACCTTACTCGAACTATCCGAATAATATTTGCAGGCTTCCACACCTTAGCAATTAATAGTTCACAAAAGATTATTGTCAACATGATGTAGAAGTATTTGGTTCAACCGAATGAGTGAGTGAGGTAGTCCCAAGTGTTTTTAGGATTGACATATTCACTTGGGATTTAAAATATAAAACGTCTTTTTGTCTTACTACAATATGGTGGTATATGCCTACTTTCTATTTGCACATTCGCTCTTTTTCTTCATCTTTATTTTTCTTCTTTTTAATATATATTTGTGCTCACACTTTTTTTTAAGTGTTGTGAAAAGAAGCAAGCCATATGCTCCACTTCATGTAGGAATTCCAAAGTTTAACGATTTCAATTGTCAAATTCCAAACATATATGAAGCATCTTCATCACTTGAGTATTCTACCTCGAACTTATTCTCACTCTTTTTGATAACATTTATATTTTCTCCTTTGTTCAAGGTTTATCTTTTTTATTTAATTAATTAGATAGTTTCTCCTTTTTATAAATCAAACCATTGACCTACAACATATTGGTCAAACTATCTTTATATGTTCCATTAATACCAAGGGTGTGTAAGACTCCTATTGCTATCATCAAGTGCAAGTAAAATCATACTCAAGTCATTCATATATCCAATAAGACAAACTCAAACTCAATAATACTCCATATATTATAATAAACTCAGAATTTCATAATAGGGATCGACTATTCCTGAAGGGAATCTAATGATGCAAAATATATTTATGAGCTCGAACTAATGCAGAACTAGAATAGAAATAAAAACTTGTAATATAGATTACAAGGTCTTAAAGATCTCTACAAGCTTGGAATCAAGCCAGGCGGGATCAAATAATCCCTTGCAATTATTTGATAGCGTGCTTTATTGAAGGTCATTGTGGTTCCATGGCATGTGGTATCTTCTCCTCATGAGCCAGCCTGAGACGAAGGGATTGCTTGATGGTCTCTGGCTCTTTAATGCGCAGCTTGTAGAGAAGGTTATTCTTCTCCATCACTTTCACTTGCTCTTTAATAATTTCATTGTTGCTTTGGAGGGTCTGTATCGCCTTGAGACTCATGGTGAAACCTGATTCAGTGGTTTGCATGGTATCTTCATCAAGTTTATTAAGATAACTCGCAGCCACCAGATATGCCTAAGCGTCCCCGACGCTTCCTTGTTTATTTCTTCAATCTTAAACTAGAGGGCCTTCAACTTATTATTCTGGCGCTCTTTGTTGTCGTCGAAGAACTCCAAGGAGGTGATATTGATCTCCTTGCCTTGCTCGCTATTGCTTCCGATCTCCATAAGAACTCTTATCCTTGGCCTCTTGGATCTTGGTGGCTCTATGTTGTATGTCCTCTTGTATGAACAAGAAGTAGATTTGTTCCTGGTGATTTGTGATTAGAGAGAGGCACAATAGGGCAGTATATAAGAGCGGTCACAGGTCGGTAAACTCACGAGAAACACCAAATTGTCGTTCAAGAAAACAATCCAAACCGACTAGAAAAAGAAATCGCGGATTTGGAGGATTCCTACGCTGTAATGACCAACTATACGATCGTGTCTTGTATAGTTCGCGGTAGTATAGTTGGTTCCGGGCAGAAATTTCCAAATTTTTCTAGCCCAGGTCGGTTAGATTACTGACCAAGAATCGACAAGAACTTTTTTTAGTATATAATAAATAATGAAAACTAGTCGAGGGTACTGAATCTTTGACTACCAACTATATGGCGGGAGAATTTTTTCGGCTGTATAGTTGTGGCCATATAGATATCACACCTTGAAAATTCTTTTGCGAAAGGATACAAAACGTTTAACGACCAACTATACGGCGGAATATTTTTCTCCGGCCGTATAGTTGCGCCTGTATAGTTACAGCATCCGAAAATTATTTTGTAAAGGGGATACAGAATGTTTGACGACCAACTATACGATGGGAGATTTTTCTCTAGCCTTATAGTTGCACAAAACCATTAAAAACATCAGAAAATAAGAGGAATTCAAAGGCAAAAAATTTAATAGTAGAAACTATGAAAACAAAGAACTTATTAGAGTTAGAAAACTTACCTTCTACTTACCGTTTATTTAGTCAGGAGTGACAAGATCCTCCAACAAGAAGGACTTCTTCTTTTTGGAGGATTTGGCTTTAGCTCATATAATAATTCATGAAAGCAAAAATCAGCAAGACTAAAACTCCTCTCAATAAGATCGATGTCTTGCTGGGTAAATATAGATGATGCATCCACTATCTTTGCTTCCTGTCTCTGCATAATCTACAATTCAAATTCTTGAAGTAAAAGGATCCAACGGATTAGAATCTTAGCTTATGAAACTTCCTTTCGAGGAGTTCTTTTAAACCATCATGATCCGTATGAACTCTTATATTTGCATCAACAATGTAAGAACGAAACTTATCACAAGAGAAAAATATAGCAAAGAGTTCCTTTTCTTTCTTAGGACAATTCTTTTGAGCACTATAGAGAGTTCTACTAGCACGATGTATAATATTAAATCTGTGACCTACGTGTTGTCCTAGAGTCACTACTACAGCATCATCGCTAGCCTCACATATTAAATCAAAAGTCATATCCCATATAGGTGGTTTAATGACGAGGGAACGAGACAAAGAATATTTAAGTTTATCAAAGGCAATAAGGCATTTGTCATCAAAATTGAATCTTACTCCTTTTTGCAATAGATTAGTCAAAGGTTTGGAAATTCCAAAAAATTCTAATGAACCTTCTATAAAAGCCTACATGACCAAGAAAACTTCTTATTCCTTTTACATCCCTTGGTTGTGGCATTCTCTCTATTTCTTCAACTTTAGCCCTATCTACTTCAATACCCTTACCTGATACTTTGTGTCCAAGAACTATGCCTTCTTTGACCATAAAATGGCACTTCTCCCAATTTAAGACAAGATTAGTTGCTTCACAATGCTGTAAGATTCTATTGAGATTTTCCAAGCAACTAGTAAACGGAGTTCCAAAGACAGAATAACCATCCATAAATACTTCCATTATAAGTTCTATAAAACTGGCAAATATAGCATTCATGCATCTTTGAAAAGTATCTGGAGCATTACAGATACCAAAAGGCATACTTCGGTAAGCATGCAAACCATAAGTACTAATGAAAGTTGTCTTAAGTTGGTCTTCAGGATGAATAGCTATTTGGGAAAAAATAGAGTATCCATCCAAGTAACAAAAATGAGTGTGGTTTGCTAACCTCTCTAAAGTTTGATCTATGAATGGTAAAGGATAGTGATATTTCCTAGTCTCCTTATTCAATTTTCTGAAATCTATGCACATCCTATGTCCAACAACAGTTCTAGTAGGTATCAATTCATTGTTTTCATTATGAACAACTATAAAGCCGCCTTTCTTAGGAACACAATGAACAGGACTTACCCATTCACTTTGTTTTACAGGATAGATTATACCTGCATCAAGTAGGCGTACTATTTCTTTTCTTACCACTTCCTTCATTTTAGGCTTCAGCCTTTTATTAAATTCTACAACTGGTTTACAACCTTCCTCCATGAATATCCGATGGGAGGCTATCATGGGACTAATACCCTTCAATTCATCCATTGAGTACCCAAAGGCCTTGCGATGCTCATTTAGTACCTTCATAAGTTCTTCTTCTTCCCCTGAAAGTTTAGAACTAGTAATAACAGGGAATTTATTAGTATCATCTAAGAATCTATACTTAAGATTGTCTGGTAGAGTTTTTAATTCTAGGGGTGGAAATTCCTCATCCCCTCTCTTTTCTGGTTCTTCAAAAGCTTCATCAGTTGGAGGTTCTTCATTGGGAAATGAATCAAATTCATTTTCTAATTCTTCTAAAGTTTTATCCTCCATAATTATTTCTCCACAATTTGGATTTTCATTTATTTCTTCATCTTGATAATTTAAGAATAGAGCTACCATTTCTTCAATAGTTTTCTCCTTCTCTTCTTCTTTTATGAATAGAGGTTTGTCTTTAAATTTGGAAAAATGGAATTCTTTTTCCACTTCCCCAAGCTTAAGGGATACAACCTCCTTTCTAAAGTCAACTGTGGCACCTATATCACTCAAAAAGTTTCTTCCAAATATAATTGGGCAAAGAGTGTTAATTGGCATATCAAAAAATACAAAATCAATAAGAAAAATTTTATTGTTAGTTGTGATAACTGCATCTTCAACTACTCCCATTGGAATTCTAAGATTTTTATTGGCTAACATGATTGCCATACCAGTATTTTCTATAGTAGCCGGTCCTATCTCTTCTTTTATTTCTAGATAAAAATCATAAGATATAACATTAACTTCAGTGCCAAGATCACATAAACCATAATGCTAGGTTTCTTTAAATATGCAGGGAAGAATAGGCTTACCCACATCTTTTACCTTAATTTTAACTTCAACCAATATGGAAGTCTCTTCATAAAGTTCAACTATGTTACAATGTCCATACATAGACATGATTGCTTCCTTGGTTACCTCTTCATCTTTGGTTTCATCTAGATGTTTTTCAATTATTGGCACACTTTCCTCTTCTTTCTCCTCCTGTACTGCTTGACCTGTTCATACTCCAAAATATGCTTTTGTGCAGTGTTAGGACAAGGTATCTCATTCATTGGTTCTAGGGAGGCTACAGTTTCTTTAACTTCTCTTTTCTTTTCAGGTTCAAGTGGCAGTTCAAACTTGACTGGACCCACCTTTGGAGCTTCGATGTGTTCTGTAAAAGCTTTAAAAACTTGCAATACAAGATCTGAATCTAAATAAAGCTCTTTAGACAATTCATTAACATGGCCTTTTTTATTATATTCGTGAATACATTCATGATCTATTTTCGTGCCTCCTTCACTTCCTAGACCAAAATTCCATGAAACTCTATGATCACGAATTCTATTAAGCAAATCCCAAGATTTAGTTATAGGTAAATTCATAAAATCTCCTCTCGCGCAAGAGTCTAGTTCAATTCTATTAGGTTCAATCAAACCGCCATAAAAGATATGCAATAAATACCACTCAGGTAAATCATGATGAGGACACTGTCTAAGAAAATCTTTAAATCTTATATAAGCTCTTACTAGTCCTTCATTGGGACGGTTCTTCCAAGTCATTATAATACGCCTGATTCCAAAAGATTTTGATAATGGGTAATATTTAGATAAGAATTCACAAGCTAAATCATCCCAAGTAGTAATGGCTTCTGAGGGTAGAGATCTATACCATGAGAGAGATGTACTTGTCAAAGTTTGACTAAAAAATTTAAACCTTACCTCATCAGAAGTATACCCTGTTAATTGAAACGTGCCATATATATATTTGAAACTTGCAATATGCTCATATGGATCAGGATCTTCTTCATCTCTAGTACGTTTCTTGTTGTATAGAATACCAAGTAGTAGAGGATCTACTTCAAACCCCCTTATCTTCTCGTTGGAGTTGGCTCTTTTATAAATATCATAGGGCTTCCCAAAACGGTTGAGTGGGTTAGCACTAGTCATATTCTCAAACTCCATCATGTTGGTGGAAACCTGCAACTCAAAACAAAACTTAACAAAACAAAAGTAAATAAGAAAAAACTAAAAGACCTACAACGCTTAGCTCCCCGACAAGGGTGCCAGAAAATAGCTTGATGACTGCAAGTGCACAGATCGGATGTAGCTACTTTCAAAATAAAGATATCGATCCCACGGGGAGAAGGAGTCTTAAGTCTAAGAATTCTTGAAGTAAACACTAAAAATAGAATTGATAAATAAAGTTCTAAGTGACAAGATAAAATGTGAGTAATATGTAAAAAGGTGTTTTGGGGTTTTTGGTATAAGAGAACAGTGCGTGAAGTAAATAAAACTGGATATAGAAAGTAAGTATCACGTATGTAAAAGAGATTGGAAACTTCAGTGAGAGAAAGCGTTCTCAGGGATTGGCGGATACACCACTAGCATTATAAAGGGTTAAGGTAAAGATTATCATCATGAACATTCTCAACTATGTATGTGTGGGAGGAACTCCGTATTTGGACAAAGAGGCAGCAACCACTACTCAAGTCATCCTCATAACCACAGCAGACAGCAATCAACATCAATTGAATTACCACGCTATTAAGGGACGTAATCCCACAGGACGTTCCCACGGCATGGATAGTGTTTTGTGAGTTTTCTCGATTCTCAAGTTGATACGTAAGGGGTGCCAACAGCTTTATAGTCACTGTAAGTGCTAACATCCCTCCGTCTACCAACAAGTAGTTCACTACATCAAGTCCCCATAAGAGCCAAATATTGAAGAGGTCGACTTCTCCCAACATCAAGATGCAGACAATTTAACACATGGTCACAACGATGAATATCATAATAAACTTTATCTTAATCCAATCTCATACTAGGGTTTATCCATATCCCCAAGAACTAATGATCTACTGTAGCATCCCAATTGTCTAACATTGGAATGCTATATAAGAAATACCGATCAACACTACCTCATTCTTGTTATTTCTTGCACCATCATGACATCATCCCCATGGTCATCATGCCACATTGCATTTGAGCATCATATAAAACCCTTTCATTTGCTTCTTATCTCATATGCATTTATATTGTATTACTTATATTTGCCTCTTGATATATTGTATTTGCTTCTTGATAAATTGCTTGATGTCCAAGTTGAGTTGGGGGCATATCTTTTCAATTCAATTAAATCTCTAACATGCCAACAATTTTTCTCTTTTGGTCTCCTCCTTTTACACCACATATGGTTCATATGAGATCCTTTCTTTTGGTTTGGATCTAATTCTACCCATATACTCATGTGTGGATCCATTCCACCACATATTGCCATATGATCTTGTTTATACTCTACACATATAATCTACCCCTCCCATATCCAGATGTGTGCTATTATTCCCTCCCTTTAATTTTTGCCTCCTAGCACACGTACACATTTTTTTACAGACACTTAAACCTAGGCCTATTTCTACATGTGTTTGTGGCCTCCTTTTAGCTTGCTGGTAATTCTATCCATCTCTAACTATCCTAGCTAAATTCATCTAGCTGGCTGGATGATTTAAATCGAACCTACCTTTGTGTGTATTCTCACACGTACACACATGCACACTCATATCTTTTACCTAGCTCTACCGATCAAGTGAGCTAGATCACCATCACCATCGACCGTGTATACTCCCCCAAAAATATCTGAACCTGAGCCTGAACCTTAGCATGATGTGCATAATTCTCTGAACGCGACCCCTCCCAGCAACCTGATTCGATCAGACACGGTGGAGACCGACGCCCCACTGTTTTCTTCTCCCTTGCAACCTGCAGTGCTCGCCAGCTCCCATCGCTGTTGCGCGCGCCCTCTCTGCATAAAGCAGCGTAGCAGCTGGCGTCCCTATCCTCTCCATCTCCATCTAGATCTCGCTCCCCCTCTTCTTTTCCCCCAAGAAAAAGCACCCCGCAGTCACCATTCATGTCGTCGTCGATTCCTTCCTGTCACCGGTAAACCTCGTCGACGACCTCGCCACCGTGAGCCCGGCGCCGTCCTGCACCTTCCAGCACGGAGGAGAAGTACCCTGCGACGTTGCAGAGCACCCCGAAGCCGTTGAAGCGAACCCGACGCCTGGCACACTGCTCGCCTTGTCGTCGTGGTCGCCATCTCCTCTCCGTCGTCATCATCGCCAAGCTCGGCCACTTCGCCAACCTCCACCCCGGTGAGTCCCCCTCCGTGTTCCCGCTCTCCTCCGCCCACGTCCACCACCAGAGTCGCCTCCCAGTCACCATGCCTGGCTGCAATCCAGCAGTCGCCTCCCTCGCTGTCGTTCGTCGTGCATGCCGCACAGTAGTAGCAGCAGCCGTGCATATCTGCAGAGCCGCTGTAGCCAGTTTTCCCCCTCTTTTCGTCAATGAAATCCCGCAGTTGCAGGCCTCCTTTGATGAAACTCTGAACACGGAACTTGTAGCCTGTATACCCCTCTTCAACTTTAATTCTTGTGGTTTGCTCAGATTCGCAAAGGTTTCTTCTCCATCGTCCTCTAAAGTTCAGGAAAAGTCGCGGTTTTGCTGTCGATAAAAATTCAGTTTTCCCACACTCTATCAGCCTCTGTTCCCCTCTGTTTTTCTGTCGTTCTAGACCTTCTCCGGAGAACCTCCAAGCACCATTTTTACTCCCTGTAGTTTCCTCTCCAACTTTTATTCTTGTGTAAACATGAGATTCGCAGTGGTTCTCTCGCCATATTCAATCGAAGTTGGGATTAGCTAGCTGATTTCGCGAGTAAAACTTTAGTTCGTCTGATCCATAACCAAACCCACCCCTGGAACCTTATATAAAAAGGCCCTCGGGGAAATTCAGCCTTAACTCGCAATCCCCTTCGTGCACACGTGTCAAGGCATCACTCAGTCTCGCACGCGGTGGACCCTCCTCTCCCTCTGGCCTACTCGTCATTGACTGTGGGTAGCTCACCTCCGAGTAACAAAAGTTCTGTTTGTTATCTAAATTTAAATAAAATCCAGAAGTATAATATATATCAAATTCATTCATACTACCTCCATTTCAGGGCTTAAGGCGCACACGCTTTCCAAAGCAAAGTTTGACCGAAAGAATTGAGCAACAAAATCTTGATTATATTGTATATAATTAGTACCGTTGGATTCGTATTGAAAAATACTTTTCAGTGATACTAGTTTTATACCAAAACTCTTTACGTATTTAGAGTAATTCTCGGTCAAAGAAAAAACACGCAAAACGAGGACGCCTTAAGCCCTAAAACAGAGGGAGTAACTTTTAAATAAATTCGAATTTGGATAAAAGTTTAACATGAAAAGTGTTTAGTTTTTAAATATGAATTCAACCATTTATTCAAATCTAATTAAAACTAGTCAAACCTTTGACCTTGACCCCATTTGACCAATTTTGACTTTAATATTGATTTAAATTCATAAATTCAAATAATGTAAATAATATATGTTTTGAATCAGAAAAATGTGAGGAATCTGTTTATGCTATTTATAATATCATTTGAACAATTTAAAATTTCGAATTAATTTAATTGTTAATAAATGTCATTTCTTAAATATAGCATAACTTTAAAACCGTAACTCCGAATTCGACAAATGATATGTCTAAATCGATCAGCGCGACGAGACCTCTCCAACAATGATATCCATGTTATAATTTGCATCATGTATTAAGATAAGTTTTATAATTAGTACTGTTTATACAAGGAAAACATGATAAATAAAATTGAAACTAATTGTTTCTTATTAATAATGCCTCACAAATGCTATATCATCAATATGTGATGCCTCTAATACCTTTTCAAAATAGTTTGCATCATTAAATTTCCATGTCATGCATCTTATCATGATCATGCCGATTCTTCCGCATTGGTTGTAATTGCTGCATCGCTTGTTCCTTTTAGTGTTTGCTTCTTCTCGGATAGGACGATGAGATGTTGTGAGCTTCGACAAGTTCTTCGGTTATGAAACTTAGGCAATGTTTTCAGGCGAGTATTCCCCCTTTTTCTACCTATCTTACTTTTATAGTCTTTATTTCCTTATGTTGATCTATTGCTACCTGTGTTGTGATGTTCCAGTTTTCGTACCCGTGATATCCCTTGCAGCCATTATATTGCCTTGGACACATCCTATTACCTGTTGTTTGGTAGATAGTCAGCCTTGCGAGTCGTAGTTGCTTGAGCAGGTGTTGCTTCGCGCCGTCGGTGTTTCACAGTTGTTGGAGAAATTCCTCATGCTTAATGCTGAATCATGGTTTTAATTACCGTTTAATAAATAAAACTGAAGTAGGTAAATAATGCACAGGCACAGGTGGACAATAGATGTTATTTGGTTTTTAACCGTCCACTTGTGTCCTGTAGGACCCTGAGTACTTGATACATGTTCCTTGAATATTCGCACTATCCGCATGTGGGCCCATAAATCCCCTTAGCATGAGCTTGAGTCGTATCTTATTTCTTGGGGCCACAAAGTAGTTTAGAGCTTTATTATTATCATGTACTTATGTCATGCTTTACTGCTTTATTTACTATTATGCGTGGAGGGCATGTACTGTCGTGGTATTGTTGACACGTACGCCACAGAAAAGTCATCAATTAGCCACCAGGAACATGGTTAATGATAAGTAACTTCTGCTGTCAAAAGAGGCATAGCGACGCATAGCTCGCAACTCAATGTGTGCACTTGAACGAGAAACTGCATCTGCTTAGTCTTCAAAGCAATTGGAGAACCACCAAGAAAAACATAGTAGGTAGAAAGTGACCGACGATCAGAGCGATCACTAACCTAGGTTGCATGAGCAACACCATTCCGAGCATGAGATCCAGAAAAGAAATCTGAGAGTGCCCTGCTCTGCTCAGCAAGAAAATGATGAAGGTGAACGAGAAATACTATGGAAGAATCATGCCAGCAAAGTACTTATAGCTGTTCAAAACCTTGCTATGAAAAGAGATAAAATAAATTTGTGTGACGATGACCGCTTTTGAATATAAAAGGACTTGGACCATAGAACACGATCAAACCGATGCTGTGAGACTGACTCACTAGAGCGATAGGGGTATCCCAACATCGAGTTTAGAGACGTGGGGGGAAGACGGAGAGCGTCCGGATCGGCTTGACACAGTTTACTCAGGTTCAGATCTCACGACGGTGGCGAGATCCTACTCCTGCTATAAATCACCATAATGGCAGTGTGCCAAGTTACATGATTGGGGGTTCGCTGTGTGCGGGTAGTGCTATGCACTTGTTATCTGGCCTAAAGGCTCCCGTAGGCCGGCTTATATGAGTGCCATGACCTAGGGTTACATGGAGAGTCCCAGCTAGATACGGTTACAGAGTCCTAGCCTAACACTGACTAGTCTTCGTGTCCTCCAAGGCTCCGACTTCCATCTAAGGCGGTTGCACGTCTCCTTCCTTCATCCCTGCTGGACCTCCGTCTTCCTATCAGCAATTGGGCCGTCCGGCTATGCCATAGGCCTAACCACCACCTGTGTGCTACCCGGGCTTGCCGGTATGAGACTATGTCGTAGGTATACCCATTTGGTATATCCACAGTAGCCCCCGGTGTTCTTCAAGATCCTCGCGTTCCTCCGTCTAGCTTTGAGCATAAGTATGACGTCGTCTTCAATTTGTAGGCGTGCTTCGTGAAGAATCTTGGAGAGCTCCCATATCATATTCTCATCTGACTAAGCCTAGCCAGAGAGTTGCTTGTATGCTTCTGCGAACGAATCCAAGGCGGAGTACTCTCAAATGAATCGTTAGTGATTCTTCCAAGCTCTAGAAACTTCTTTAATATCATCATCCATGCAGGACGATATGTAAGCCGGAAAAAATCACGGCTACTGGGCCACGATCGCAAAGGCTACCAAATTGCCGACTTAGAGCTAGCAAAGTCACAGACATAAGAGCTTGCCGAATTAAGGTCTTAGAGCCTCTCATATCACGGGCGTTTAGGCCATCGAGTCGTGTAACCCAGTGAAACATCCGTGAAGGCAAAGTTGATGTCGAGCCCCCGGGTTTTGCTAGCCGGATTTTTCACCGTCTTGAAAGTTTCTAGACATAACCATATATAGCCCCCGAGCATTGATTCGGCTTCATCGAAGGCGGCTTGATGCTCAAAAGAACATGCATAATTATACATCAAACTATTGTAGCCCCCGAGCGCCAAGTCGAAGTTTCAAAAGAAATTCGTCTTGGTGCTCTCAGAGTAGCTTCAGCAACACTATGCATAGTGTAGCCCCTGATTGTCAAGTCGGAATTACTTCGGCTTGGTGCTCTAGAGAGAACTTCACAAAAATCAATATCGGTCTATCCCCCGAGCGTCAAGGTGGAATTCACATGAATTTTCCGGCTTGATGCTCAAAGAGAACTAAACTATATCTTGGAGATCATCGTATTGTAGCCCCCGAGGATTGTTCCGGCTTGGACACAAGGCGGGACAAAACTCTTAAGTTAGAGATGTCAAGCCCCCGAGCGTCGATCCGACATCCTCAAAGGTGGATCAAGTCTTGGTCAACAATTGCAATTGCAGCCCCCGGATGTCAAGCCTAGTGAAAATCTGGCTCAAAACACCTTAATTCCGAGGAACGCGGCAATATTCAAGCGTTATATACCTGAAACATAAACATGATATGTATTAAATTGTTCATTTAATCATGTCCAACAAACAAATGTAAGGCGGAATAAACATGGTCTTTGAACAAATGCTTTAAAGTTGAAACAATGCAGCAGTTGAACAACATAAAACTGTTTAGGAGGAAAAAACTCAACTAATTTGAACAGTTTATGTAAAATTTTGTTTAAACAAGTACCGTTTTATTCATTATTCTGGCTTTTATGCTTGACCTTTCGTGAGACGGAAGACTCGCAGCACAGAACCATGTCCTTAGGTGATGATGCCTAATGGCATCGTCCAGAACCCAAGGCCAAAACGCCGGCTTTGAGTGCCGAGAAGTCACTACTCCGGAATCCACATAAAAACAACAGAAAATGTGTATCCAGAAAACTTAAGCTAATGTCCTAAGGCGGGTTTTTTGTATGATACTAGCCTTAAAACGGCAAGCCAATAAAAAATTTATACTCAGAGCGCAAGGCAAATCGTGAAAAATATATGACCAAAACAAAAGCGGTAAAAGACTCAAGATATGAGTGAACTAATCTTAATCTTATGATCATAAACAATTAAAATAATAAATATAAATAGGGTACTTAGCTGTTTGAGCGAAGTCGTGACGATGACGAATCTGGCGAGGATGAAACTGAGATGACGAAACAGTCAATGACGTTTGTGCGATAGATGAAATTAAAACGTCCGCCAAGTACTCGCATAAGTATGTATCGTGCAGCTTATTGCCGGCCTTAGTCCGAAATCGATGAAAATTTTGATACATTAGCTAAACGCGTCCGGCTTCATGCAATGATCATGGGAGTTATATGCAAAATTTAGCACGCTCACCAATAGATCCATGCATGTAATTAGTACTGTGGTTTGGAAAATCCATACAACGCAGCATGTTTTTTCACGTGAATGCTGATTGGTTTCGTGCCCGGAAGTAATATCTCCAAGCGTATACCGATCAGAATCGGAATTGGCCAGCTACCCGGCCACCTGATAGGCAAGGCGAGCGTGCTTTTCTGACCGGTCGAATATTTTGATTCAATCCGCAGCACGCGTAGATGATTATGATGTTAATTCCCGTGCGACTAAGGTTGTCCGTTCCATCAGCATGTCTGCGAGGAAAAACCAGACAAAACTGTCGTCGTTTTGATGATAAAGATTTCCGCGACACTGTTGACTTAGCCACATGCTCGAGAGGAGAGATGATAAATCGTCCTCGTACTCTCAAGAACGATGACGAAGTCGCAGTGCCGATAGAGATGTGATTTGTCCGCCTTCGAAGAAGACGAGGGATCCTGCCCGATCCGTGCTGTAAGCGTCTCTTTCCCCATGGTGGGCGCCAACTGTCGTGGTATTGTCGACACATACGTCATAGAGGTATCCCAACAGCGAGCTTAGAGACGTGTGGGGAAGACGGAGAGCGTCCGGGTCGTCTCAGTTTACCCAGGTTCAGATCTCACGACGGTGGCGAGATACTACTCCTGCTATAAATCACTATAATGGCAATACGCCGAGTTACAGGATTGGAGGGTTCGCTGTGTGCGGGTAGTGCTATGCACTTGTTGTTATCTGCCCTAAAGGCTCCTGTAGACCGGCTTATATGATTGCCAGGACCTAGGGTTACATGGAGAGTCCTAGCCGGATACAGTTACAGAGTTTTAGACTAACACTAACTAGTCTTTGTGTCTTCCAAGGCTCCGACTTCCATCTAAGGCGGTGGCACGTCGCCTTCTTTCATCCCTGCTGGACCTCCGTCTTCCGATCAGCAACTGGGCCGTCCGGTTATGCCATAGGCCTATCCACCAACTGTGTGCCACCCGGGCTTTCCGGTATGAGACTATGCCGTAGGTATACCCATTTGGTATATTCACAACATGTACTGTTTTGGAACTCTGTGCCATGTTTGCGCGGTATCGACAAGCCCAGTCACACTTTCGGGTTCCCAGTCGTTTACAGCCGTCGTTACAAACCTCTGATTCCGTGTCGGAGCCGGCCAACTTCGTAGCGGGTAGCTTGGTGGGGTGGCCCCCTGAAATATTATATGAATCTTGCGATTTTTTTGTCGTGATGCCTCATTGGGTTTTCATTTGGTTTTTCCGAGGTTGATCGTGCGTGTGTTGCTATTTGTGGCCCCTGCAGGGTAAAACTTTCTAAAAGCCGTGTCCGTGGTTATGGACGACTTGGAGCACAGTATCTCGATCATAGACAACTATAATTAAAGTAGTGCTATAAATTTGACCTTGAAATGACTAATAATCAACTTCAGTATAACGGAATGGCTAAATAAAAGTACCAACAATTGCTGGGTTTTTGAATGTATCATGGTATATGTATCTGACTAGTATTGCAACTGCAACGGAATGGTTAACTAAAACGGCCCACTGTTTATGTTATCAGGATGACTCGTACTACCTATATCTGACTAGTAATTGCCGCAACTATAACGGAACAAATAAAACTGCCAACTGTGTGAGTTCCTTGGTTGACTTCGTCGTTTGGTCTCGAGCGGGAAATACCAGGATAGGTATGCTTGGTGATAGTTTCAGGTTGGATCCGAATAGGCCTTTCTTATCCCTCTCTACATGCATGTCGTGGACTGAAGCGGCAACGCGGCATACACTAAACAACCTATAGAGACTCGATACAACTGGCAGCGTATACTGGCCTCAGTACTGACAACTCTCTTTTTCCTTTGCCCTTTGCCAGCACCCCTTTTGTTTAAACAGGTTTGAGATCGACGTCGTTAGCAAGGTTACCCTTCCGGCTTGGCATGGGCAGGGTTATGGACGCCATTGGTTATTTTTCAGGGCTCTTAACTCAATTTGCATCTTGTCCGTACTCGGATAATGCATCGTTTTCAAGGTGATTTGGATCTTTGTATTGTAAATATGTATTCTTGACTCTTTGAGTCGCTATTGTATATATCTATACTATGGGTTCCATCATGGACTAATGTGTAATGGTATTACTTCATTTTCCACCCGCACGAAAGTGACTGGTGGGCTTCTTTGAATCGTTTCTATGCGGGTTTGGCGGGAATCGCTAAAACTTGCATAGGGCCGATCTGAGGGTGTTACATCTACTCAGAAATGGAGGCATACAGCATCATACTAATGGTAATGGAAACGATTATTGATGAATAGTACTTGTATAAATTCACAACTAGTGCAAGAATTACAGCAAGATCTAGATGGGATGGATTGAGATGATGGTGGTGATGAATATGCAGTGGTTGATGAAGATGAAGATGGAGATCGATGCCTTGGCCTCCCAGATCTGCATAGGGTGAATATGGATCCCTAGGGCAATTTCCCCCTCCAGATGCCTTCTGGAGGTTAGGTTTCGGCGATTTCTGGGTGTTCTGTATGTTGTCTCCCCTAACTAGTTGCACGGGGTGAAACTATTTGAGGAGGCGGTGGCGGCGCCAACTATACGGTGGGAACTATACGGCGGCCCGCCGTATAGATGGTCGTCAACTCTTCTGTCTCTGCTTCTCGCTTCGAGTTTTCTTTTGGTATTATTAATATTCCCCAAATAAGTGATTTACCTAGTTTTGGGCTCCTTTTCTCTCCAGTACAACTGCTCCAAGAAATGGTGTCCTTTGGATCCATCATCTGATCTGATCCTGGTGAAAATATACATAAAATGTGCGCGTGAACGCCGTAAAATACCAAAATCCTATATCTACAATGCAAAATAACAATGTAAAACATGATGCAAATATGCACTCATCAGTTATCACCCTCATCATCTTGAGGTCTTCTACCGGATTTCGCTCGGGTTTTCCAGCAAAATTTGCTAGTATGATAGCTTGGCTCTCAGCTACTTTACCCAGCTAAGCCTCCACGGTCTTTGACCTTTCTTTTAGAGCCTACACATCATTTCTAATTGCAATCCTGGTTAGATAATTTTCCTATACTACTCTCATGGTTCTCCGTGATTTTAATAAGAATATTGTTTTGCTCAGTTTGAGCTTGTATAAAGGTTCTAATAGTTTGTTCAAATGAGAGATTGCCATGATTTGCTCCATTATTATTATCATAATTGTTGTAAGGAGATCCTGCGGGATTAGGATAATTTTTTGAGCATTAGAAGCATAATGATTTTTCATGAAGGATTAAAAGGAGTGCGAGCTATAACATTGACATCATTAACATCAGTAGCGATATCATTAACATGGGTGTCCTCTTTACCTTTTACTATACTAAGCAGTTCATCTATCTTAGATGTAAGCTCTTCATTATTTACCTCGGTGATTGAACTTACTCTCTTCGAGGTTCTTTCCACATGCCATTGGGCATGGTTATTTTGCATATCATCAAGTAGTTTTTTTGCAACACTTACTTATTTTCCCATGATTGTTCCTCCTGCTACAGTATCTAACATAGACTTAGACATTGGGTTAAGACCATTGTAAAACAAATGCAATATAAGTCATTCGTCCATCCCATGACTAGGACAGTTCATTACGGCTACTTTCATCCTTTCCCACGCAAGCGCTAGTGACTCACGATCTTCTTTTCTAAAACTTGTAATGTTGGTTCTTAGCTGCATAGTTTTAGCTAGGGGAAATTTAGTCATAAACAAATTAGTATATTCCTCCCAATATTTAATAATGCCCTTTGGTAGAGCTAGCAACCAATCCTTAGCCTTTCCTCTAAGAGAGAAGGAAACTACCTTAATTTAATAGCATTTGGATCTACATCCTTAATACGCATCATGTCGCAAATTTTATTGAAAGTGTTTAAGTGCAAACCTGAATCCTCATAAAATGAGCCCCCAAATTGGTTTGGTTGAACCAAGCTTAAAAGGTTAGGCTTAATTTCATAAGTTTCCGCATCAACAGTGGGCTAAGTGATAGGTGCACGAATAAAATCATCGGTAGGATTAGCATACTCCCCAAGTCTCTTTTGAGCCATGGCTCTTATATTTTTGTTAATTTTTAAGTAATGAAAGAAAATAACAAGTAACTAATTTTTAGGGTTTTTCAAATAGATAACAAAAAATTAAACTAATAACAAGAAATAAACTACAAACTATTAATAAAACTAAAAACAAGGTCTCTAGTGACCTCACCATGATAGCGAAATTGCTTCCCGGAAATGGCGCCAGAAAAAGGGTAGATACCTTCGATTCGGATTCACGGATGTAGTATAATATCTTTTTCCCTACAATACCAAGCTTTAATCGAACCTTGGAAAGCAATGCTAAAAGGAAATAAAAATAACATGTCTACAAGACTTTGTTTCTTCATTTTACCTTAGTTTATTGGACCAATCTAGTTTACTTTTATAATGGGTTGAATCAATGGATGGAGATAGGCCAGGGTTGAAAATCCACCTGCAGCTGCACATCATATGGGATAAAATATAATAATAAGCATAGTCATGTGTAATGTTTGAATGGAGATAATCTCTTATGGGTAACACATCCTGATATACTATAGCCCCGTGGTGCAGCGGGCATAGCAATAGTCTTTTAACCCAATCGAGTGCACCCCAAAGAAACGGGCTACAAACAATTATTAAGTGTAAAACATAGATCAAAGCATTAAGTGGTGATGTTGTTGTGATCCTGAATGGGTCACTAAGCGAAGACGGTACTACCCTTTATGTCACTGAGGTTCCTATGAGGCACTGCTAGCCAAGTATCTCACCTCAAGCCTTTATCAATCTATGGGATCTTGGGTACCTACAAGTCCATAGATCAATACAAGAGACAAAGAAACAAAATATACAAATCTAAATTGCAAACAAAATACAATACTCCCATTATTAGATGCACATAATTGTTGCGAGGTTTCTCCCCAACCCGCAGCCCGTGAGGACTATGTCGTGGTATTGTCGATGAGTACGCCATGGAGGGGTCCTCACATTGCGTGTTTAGAGACATGGGGTAAGGCGGTCGGTTGATGGGTACGAGGTAACATAGCTTACCCAGGTTCAGATCCCACGACGGTGGTGGAATCCTAGTCCTGCTATAAATCAATATAATGGCAATACGCCGAGTTACAGGAATTTGTTCGCTACGCGCGAGTACGAGTTGTCCGTCTAAAGTTATGCCCTAAATGCTCCCATAGGCCCGACTTATATAGTCGCCGGGTCCTAGGGTTACAGGGAAAAGTCCTAGCCAGACAGGTTACAGAGTCCTACACAGTATACAATCAGTCTAACGTGTCTTGCACTCTAAGGCTCCGGGTACGTCGGTGACTCCTCCATAGCCTTCCTTTATCCGGCATGGGCCTCCCTTCTGGATCTATCTAACTAGGCCACCCAGCAGGCCATGGGCCATGCTACCAACTGTGGGCCATCCGGGTTATCCGGATAAGAGACATGCTATGAGGGTACCCATATAGCATATCCCCAACAGTAGCCCCCGGAGAACTCCGAGATCTTGCGTTGTCTTGCCTCTTCAGGTCGAATGCTCCGTCTAGATGGATGTCGACAAATAATCAAGAAATATCTTATAGTCCTCCCAAGAACCCTTCAAGGTTTCTCCGTCGTCAACTTATAAGTCGGAGAACTGCTGAATCTTCCATCGTACTCTTCCCATAGCCGGACTGGATCCGTCCATGCAGGAATATTCCGATGTGATGGTTCACCTGCTCGTGTCATCTAGAATGACATAGACATAGGTCAGCGAAGTCTCGTAACTCACACATGCAGAAAACACAATCATGTCCGTTTTTCATGCGCGAAGGATGTGAATCATTGGCGGCGGCGGTTGGGAACGTGGCGAAATTTCCGCGCACGTGCCCGCACACGTCGTCCACGCGCCGACCATCCGATCACTTTGCACGAATCTTGACGCTGGGGTTATAAATTTTAACCGTGGCAGATTTTCATCTCTTCACCTCATTCTTGCCCTGCGCCTTCGTCTTCCTCCTTCGAGCACCTCCTCGAGCCCTTCGCGCGTACGCGAAAAACCCTAGCTTTCCAATCTCCCCAGTCACTTCCTCTTCCACATCAATGGCAAGTAGCAGCTCTAACCCTTCCATGGCAGCGTCGGCCAATGCCGTGGCGAAGCCGGCGGGCTCTGTCCAGGTGCCCCCAGAGGGTCTGCTGCTACCAAAATCCGTGGTGGTCGAATCCACCGACGGCGATCATATCCCAGCGGCGCTAGAGCTGCTGGAGGAAGAAGGTGACTCCCACAAGGGGGAGTGGCGCGGCTCAGATATCACTGACCACGACATCAAAGAGCTGCTCGTCGAAGGTTACCTCCCTGCGACGGAGGGGCTTGTCTGGCGGGCGGCGCCGGCCGGCGAGGTCACCCCTTCTCCCCAAGACGGATAGAAGGTGTACCTCAAAGCACAGTTGGTACGCGGTATTTCCCTGCCCATCTCCAACTTCTTCCTCGTTGTCCTCAGTCATTGCCGGGTTCAACCTCAAAACCTTTCCCCCAATAGTATCCTTGCGCTTAGCAACTACGCGGCGCTTTGCGAGGGTTACCTAGGGATTAGGCCTAGGTTAGACTTGTTTATATACTTCTTTACCATCAAGAGGGAAGCCGGAGCAAGCAAGGACGAGCTCAGAAACTGTGGGACGATTATTTTTAAGATCCGGCCTGGCCAGCAGTTTCACGACATCGTCGGCCACGAATCTTTCAAGAACTGGCAACGGACATACTTCTACGGCCCAGATATCCCTCTGGCTGGCCGATAAGAAACGTATCCAGACTTCGTCGATGGAGCCGCTGCCGAAGCCCTGACATGGAGATCCCAGGCCACCATTCCCTCCGACAACGATGCCTCCCGCGCCATAAGACGGATATAGTGGTTCATGGAGACGAGTCTAACCGGACTGGACCTAGCCATGTTCTGGTTCGTCAGGCGGATCTAGCCTCTGCAGCACCGCTCGAAGCTGATGCATGAGTACACTAAGGAGAGGAAGGATAGCCTTCGCATCTCCGAGGAAAACTTCTCGAGTGATTCCGTCAAGATCCGCCTCAAGGACATCGTCAAGGTGAAGGACAGGAAGCGTGGCTTCACCATCACCTATGACATGTTCGAACAGAGCAAGTTCCCAGAGTTACCTGTTTATTTTCCATGTATGACATATACTCCAGTTCTTCCGTCTAGCCATTACCATCTCGTCTAACACTTTGGGATTTCTCTTAACAGCTTAGCAGTCTAGACGAGGGCGACATGGCTGTCCAAATCTATGACCCCAAGATGAAGGAAGTCACCGTCGTGTCCGACGATGATGCCCCGTTGGTGCGTAAGCGGAAGAGCTCCACCTCTGATGCTGCCGATGGAGGCAAGAAGAAAAAGACGGAGGGTGGAGCCTCCAAGAAGACTACCGCTGCCCTAGAGGCGGAGAAAAGAAAGATTACCGGGATCCCTTTCACCAAAGCACCCACTGTTGTGTAAGCTTCTTTTCCTCCGACATTGTCCATTGCTCATCTTTTTCCTGTACTTATACTTTTGTATGTTTCGGGAAGAAGGCTGGTTTGAGTTTGAAGAAGACCTCCAAAACCTTGGGGGCTTCTAAAAACATTAAAGATATGTTGCAGCGAGATTTGCCGCACCAAGCGTCTCCCTCCATCGCCCTTAACACTCCCAGTGTCCAGCCTGCTGCTGCCGACAAGCTCCCAAGCTAAAGATGCATCTGGCCCTTCCGCCATGGAAGTGGATCTAGTTGTCTCCACGGAGCTCGTCGTTGTCGGTCAGCAGGCAACACAAGAAAGTACTGCTTCCAAAATGGCTGAAGCTCCGGCTAAGGATGTCATCGGTAGCAGTAAGACGATGATGGTAGGCGTAACGTCTGTCGAAGGCGGCGCCTTTGCACCCAGGACATCCACAGAACTTCCAAAGATAGTCTACCCGGCACTCACGCCGAGTAGCTCTACACTGGCTCCTGGTGCAACCTCGACTTCTCCGACTTGCGACCTTGAGGAGCTGCTCAAGCAGGCAGACATCTTGCGAGGAAATAGCCTTTTCTTCAGCAAGATATTTTCCGAGAGCGCCACCAACCTCAAGATCATCGCACTTGTAAGTTTTGCTTGCCTTTTGCATTTCATATGAGTATCTCACTGTATCCCCCGAGCTTTTAGACGTAAACCCATAGGTCTTTGCATTTGAATGCTCCAAGAGTGACTAAGGTAGAAAACTTCTCACTGTAGCCCCCCAAGTATGTAGTTTAAATGAATTATTCCGACTAGATACTTTCAGAGTAGCATACGCAGTGTTTGTAAATTTCAATATTGTAGCCCCCAAGCTTCTAGTTGAAAACTGAATTAGTTCTGACTAGATGCTTAAAGAAAGACTAAGCATATGACTGAGTTAAAAAACTTTATACTATAGCCCTCAAGCTTCTAGTTGAAAACTGAATTAGTTCCGACTAGATGCTTAAAGAAAGACTAAGCATATTGCTGAGTTAAAAACTCTCACTGTAGCCCCCAAGCCTCTAGGTGGATATTTATCCGGCTAGATGCTCCAAGTAGACTAAACATCTTTAAATCTTCTTTTCCACAGAATGACAATGCTCGGAGGGGCGTCGCCAACGAGAAGTTCCACAAGATGCACGCAGAGCTGGAAGCCAAAAAAGGGTAAAACTACCTTCTTGAAGGAACAAATCACTAAGAGCAAGAGTCTGTTTTTCCTTTCGTTTTTGTACTCAATCCTGGTCTTGTGTCATCATTCTCCGACTACTCACTATGTACTATTCTTTCTCCGACTTGCAGAAGCCATCGCCAAGGCCAAGGACATTGTTGAGCAATCCAAGCACATTGAGTTGCTGGATAGCGAAAACAAGATCCTTAAGCAGGAGAGGACTGATACCTTGAAGATGCACGAGGAGTCCATGGCGGTGTTGCAGGAGTCTGCCAACACCGAGATCAACCACTTGAAGGAGGAGATTGCGATGCTGAAAGAGCAGAAGAAAGCTGCCGTTGAGCAAAACCAGTGCAATCTTGAAGCATACAAAATCCTCCGACAAGAGCGGGATTCCATGGCGGAGACGATCCATCAAGCCGAGACGAGCATCTTTGGTAAATGATTCTCCGTCTTGTACTTCTGTAAGCTAGATACTTTGAACTTTTGCTATTGAACTCATGTGCTCCCTTGTCGGAATTGCAGATCCTATTGGATTAATCCAGTCGCCTCCTCCGCCAAAGGAATGCATGGTTCTCGCCGACAACTTTATCAACACCGCCACCAAGAAGGCCAAGGAGATAGCCAAGCCCCTCCAGATCAACATCAAAGTGGTGGACTCCGTGATGAAGTACTCAAAGATCTTGCGCCAAGCCCCCGAGCATATCGTAAGCTGGAAAGCTTCATGTACACGGGCTGGTGCAAGGATGGCACTATCGATGGTCAAGGCGCACTATGAAGCTGTCGACATCAACATAGTAACCTCAGGTCTTCCCGACGTAGACAATGAAGGCCAGAAGATTGGCATAAGGCTATCTAGGCATCACTCGTAGGTTATGACACAAGGGTTTCCGATTTGGTCGAACACAACGTCTTCGTTCCTCTCGAGATCATTGACGACAACCATCAAAGCTCCTCCGAGTCCCTCAAAACCACCGACTTCAAAGAGGATGGCTCTCCTGCCGACGACGATGTTGCTTCCAAGTCTCCTGTGCCAGAGGAATGAAAAAACAATATGTAATATTTGTTTCCTCTGGAATTTGTGTATGCGGAAAAACTACTTTGTTAACTTAAGGCGGAAAAACAATAGTTGTAATTTCCTGCTACTCAAGAACTGGTTCCATCATGTAATTATTTTTTAAGCAAGTGTTAGCTTATCCATTACTCTGGTTTTTATGCTTGACCTTTCGTGAGTCGAAAGACTCATAGTTGGGAACCATGCGTTCAGGTGATGATGCCCAATGGCACCGTCAAAAACCTAAACACAAAATCGCCGACAACAAGTGCCAAAAGTCACTACTCCAGAATCCACATAAAAACAACAAAGAACGTGTAGACCAGAAAACTTAAGCTAACGCCCGTAGGTGGAATTTTCACCAGTGCAAATGCAAAGCTTGTGCATAAAGGTTTTATACGATCCAAAAATGAACACTAAAGGAGGTAAAAGACTCAGAAATATGATTGAACCAGAGAGCTTTATTTCATTGATCATATAAAAGGTACACAGTAGATTAAAAATGCTAAGTGTAGAAAGGATGTAACTGTGCTATGTTCCATGGCCGATCAAGCTCCGGGTAGTCATCATCCGAGTCACGTCGCTTACGCTTATGATCCTCGTTGGGTCTATCCTTCAGTTCACGATTGTCAACGAGGTAGTAAGACCAATTGAGTAGCGCCTTGCTTATGATGAACGGTCCTTCCCATGGCGGGGATAATTTGTGTGACTTCTTCTGCTTAAGTCGGAGCACCAGATCTCCCTCTTTAAACGAGCGATGCCGAACGCGGTGACTATGGTAGCTGCGTAGCTTCTGCTGGTAGATGGAGGATCTTTGGCATGCCAAAATGCGCTCCTCCTCGAGAAGGTCCACATCTAGGCGTCTGGATTCTTCAGCGTCATCTTCATCGTAGGTGGCAACTCTTGGTGAATCGTGAAAGATGTCGGAAGGCAGGATGACTCCTGCTCCATATACCATGAAGTAAGGGGTGTAGCCGGTAGATCTGTTGGGTGTAGTTCGTAAACTCCACAACACAGATGGTAATTCAGCTGCTCTGTGTAGCGGTGCCTCCAGACGTGGCTTGATTCCCTTCAGAATTAATCCATTGTCTCTCTCAACCTAACCATTGTATTGTGGATGTGCCATAGATGCAAGGTCAAGTCGGATGCCCTTCTCCCAACAATAATCTTCCACTTCTCTGAGTGACAATTTGCTGTCGTTGTCGGTGATTATGCTACGTGGGAGACCAAATCTCACCACTAGATCCCGGACAAACCTAAGGGTAGTTGCCCCAGCAAGCTTTCTAATGGGTTTAGCTTCTATCAACTTGGTGAATTTATCAACTGGTACTAGTAGATGCGTAAACCCACATGGTGTTGTATGCAACAGACCAACCATGTCTAGCCCTAGACTGCAAACGGCCAAGTTATTGATATTGTTCGCAATTCTTCGGCTGGAACATGTGGTTGTTGGGCATAGAACTGGCATCCTAAGCACATATCGACCAGCTTGTCAACATCCGCCTTTGCGGTCAGCCAGTAGAATCCTTGTCGGAAGGCTTTGGAGACCAACGATCGAGGAGCGGCGTGATGCCCGCAATCTCCGAGATGGATCTCATTTAGGATTTCAATACCTTCTTGTTGGGAAACACACTTGAGGTATACACCAGTGGTGCTTCTTTTGTAGAGCTGTCCATTGATTATGGTATAGCCCATTGCTCGATGTACTATTTGCCTTCTTTCGACTTTGTCGTCGGGCAAAGTTCCGTGTACGAGATATTCCATGAACGGTTTTGTCCAAGCCGGAGGGACCTTTGTCACCGCGTGAACAAAAGAGTCAACTCTGTCCGGGTTGTCGATGTCCGCTCCCTTCACGGATGGTGTTCGTAGATGCTCCAGGAAAATGCCAGGCGGAATTTATTTGCGCCCTGATCCAAGCTTTGACAGTAGATCAGCCGCCTCATTTTGCTCCCTAGGTACATACTTGACTTTGTAGCCTAATAAGTTCTTGGCTATCTCATCCACTTTGTCGCGATATGCCGCCATCATAGGGTTCCGCGCGTTCCAGGTGCCAGCCACCTGCTGGGCAACCAAGTCGGAATCTCCACAACAAACTATGTGCTTGATGCCAATATCCTTGGCTACACGTTGTTCGTGAATGAGTGCTTCATACTCCGCCATGTTGTTCGTAGACTCCAAGTGGATCTGCAGAATGTAGTGTAGCTTTTCCCCGGTTGGTGGCTGTAATAGTACACCAGCCCCCGAGCCATTGAGTAGCTTTGATCCGTAAAAGTGCATCACCCAGTATTCTGGCTCTGGTATAGGTGTAGCATCTGGCATCTCCGTCCAATCTGCGATAAAATCCACTAAGGCCTGTGACTTGATAGCATCGCATCTCTTGTAAGTGATCTCGAAGGCGGCAAGTTCAATGCCCCACTTCGTGACCCTACCTGTGGATTCGCTGTTGTTGATGATGTCGGACAGTGGGGCCTTGCTCACAACTATGATAGGGTGCTCCTAGAAGTAGTGCCTTAGTTTCCGAGAAGCAAGGAACACTCCATAAGCTAGCTTCTGGTAGTGCAGATAACGCTGCTTGGACTCTATCAAGACCTCACTTACGTAGTAAACTAGTCATTGAACTCCGTACTCATGCCCTGGTTCTTTCCTCTCTACCATGACGACTATGCTTATTACCCGGTTGGTGGCCGCCATGTAAATCAACATAGGATCCATAGGCTCGGGTGCTGCAAGGATAGGCGCCGAGGAAAGTATATCCTTTAGCTGCTTCAATGCTGCATCAGCTTCGTCCGTCCACATAAATTTGTCCGCCTTCTTTAGTAACTTGTACATCGGTAGAGCCTTCTCTCCAAGTCGGCTAACGAACCGACTAACTGCTGCAACGTAGCCTGTTAGCCGTTGTATGTCCTTCAGGCATGTCGGACGGTTTATGTTTAGGATGGCCTTGATTTTCTCTGGGTTGACCTCGATTCCACGTTGGGAAACGATAAACCCCAACAATTTGCCGGCTAGAACCCCGAAGACGCACTTCTTAGGGTTAAGCATCATGTTGTATTTCCGAAGATTATCAAAGGTTTCTTTTAAGTTGGAGATTAAGTCATTTGACTTTTTAGACATCACCGCTATGTCGCCCACATAGGCGTGAATGTTCCAACCAATTTGATCGTGTATGCAATGTTGCAATGTCCGCTGGTACGTAGAACCTGTGTTTTTTAGCCTAAAGGGCATCATGACATAGCAAAAAGTGCCATAGGGCGTAGTGAACGAAGTGGCCAATTGGTACGACTTCCTCATCTTGATCTGGTGGTATCTTGAGTATGCATCGAGAAAACACAAAAGGTACGAGCCAGCCGTCGAGTCAATGACTTGGTCAATGCGAGGCAAAGCAAACGGATCTTTGGGACATGCTTTGTTCAAGCCGGTGTAATCAACGCACATTCTTAATTCTTTGGTTCCCTTTTTGGGGACAAGTACAGGATTGGCCACCCATCGGGTGTGAAGGACTTCTCGGATAAAACTAGCCTTAAGTAACCTAGCTATCTCTTTGCCAATGGCGCGTCTCTTCTCGTCTCTGAAGCGTTGTAGAGGTTGTTTCATTGGTTTACATTTTGGATCAATATTCAAGTTGTGCTCGGCAAGTTCCCTAGGTACACCTTTCATGTCGGCAGGTTGTCAGGCAAAGATGTCCCTATTATCACGGAGGAACTCGACGAGTGTTCTTTCCTATTTAGGGTCCAGGTTCGTCCCAATGGTGGTAGTCTTGGAGGCATCGCCTACCACAAGTTCCACCGGCTTGGTCTCGATGGCGGCCTTGAATGCTGGTGCGGAGTCAGAAATCTGCTTCTTCGACGCCTACATCTCCAAGGCATCGACGTTGCTCTGAATCTCCTTGAATTCTTCGATGTAGAGGACAGCTTCCGTAAAGGCTGCTTCTCCAATATCGCAGTCCCTCGCCTTGGTAAAGCTTCCGGATACGGTGATGACACCGTTTGGTCCGGGTATCTTGAGCTTGTTGTAGACGAAGCATGGCTTGTCCATGAAGGCATGGAAGATGTCGCGTCCGAATATGATGTGGTACATGCTCTTGAAGGGGACCACCTCGAAAATCATGCGTTCTTGGCGGTAATTATTGACATTGCCAAAAGCGACTTGAAGTGTGATGCACCCAAGGGACCGAGCCTCCTGACCAGGAACTACGCCGTGGAAGATGGTGTTGGTCTGCCTTAAGTTTTCCTCTGTCAAGTTCATCTTGTGTAGTGTATCCTGGTACATGATGTTGATGCTGCTTCCACTATTCACCATACATTTGATGAACTCATTGCCATCAATCAGGGGGTTGATGACCATGGCGTACTGGTTCTCTATAGGGATGAGGTCTGGGTGATCCTTCCTGTCCCAAGTAATTGGAATCTCTGACCAGCGCAGGTACTGGGGAACTGGGGGTAGAGTAGCCATCAGTATCCTCATAGAGGTTTTCTGTTGTCGGACAGTGGGGGTGCCAAGGAAAGTGTGCAAGATGGCCGCCTTCTTCTCGAAGGGGTTCTTTCCCTTGCCATCGCTCTTGGCGGCATGCTTGGGGTCGACATCCTCATCCATATCACTTGAATCCTTGGACTCCTCTTCCTTCTTCTTCCCCTTGCCCTTGCCTCGCGGTCTGTTCATCCGACTTCGCTTGTAGCCGGACTACGGGTCCTCCTTGATATTGTTGACAAACTTGCAATGACGATTGGTGTGAGTGGCTTTGTCATTGGCATCGAGGTGTACGAGGCACAGCATATCGTGGTACTCTTCATAGGTTTGGGGAACGCAGAGCGCTGCCGAGGTTGTTTCACTACCTCTCTGCTGCCCACGACCAGCCCCTATCCTCGGCCACGATGTCCGCCATCACCTCGTCCTACAAAAGTCATAGCGACCATGTCGGAGGTTTACTTTTCTTTTGTCGGGCTCTTCCGCTTGGTGCTGCTGTTCCTCCGAGCTTGAGTTGCAACGGTCGTTGCCGGTAGGGAGCCGCGAGCATCGTCGTTGGTAGCCGCGAACTCACTAGCCAGCTGAATCATCTGGTTGAGATCTAGCTGGTGATTGTCCTGCAGGCGCTTCAACTTATGTCGGAGCAACGTTCCAACCCATCGATGAATGTGGCCATGGCGTTCTGGGCGTGCACTCGTACGCAGGAATTCTTCATGTATAGCCAGCGAGAGAGGTAGGCGCGAGATGTCTCTTGAAGGGAATATGCCCTAGAGGCAGTCATAGAGATGATTATATTTCATATGTATCCATGAGTTATTGTAATGTTCCTTGAATATTCTTATTAGGAAACTTGTATTGATTGGCAATTATGTCAATTGTTTGTGAAACTCTTTACTTGTATGGTTATTTAATAGTTGTCCCTAGTCGAAGTTCATGTGAGGATACAAGTGAATATTAGACTAGCACATCGATTGGTTGATGACTATGTTTCGCAAGTCATAGACATGGAGATGTCAAACCAATGATGTGGACACATGTTATGAACATGGGGTTGGACTGACCCAACTTGAGACTAGCAATTAGTTGCAGCTCTCTCTCTTCACATCGTGTATGTTTTATCCTTAGACCTAAGATTGTCGCATGTACTTGAGATGTGGATCGACATACTTTGGAGCTATCAGACGCTACTCCGTAACTGGGTAGTTATAAAGGTAGATTTCGGGTTTGTCCTGAAGCATACTGCAAGGCATGGCCAATCAAGATGGGATTTTCCCCTATCTACTTGAGAGAGATATCTCTGGGCCCCTCTAGTGATCAGATCTAGAAATGCATGGTCGTGCTACATATGGTTAAGAGTTAACCTAGTAAAGGGATTCCGAATCACAGTATCGATAAAGGGAGGTCAGCTTGGAGCTAGACCAAATATCGTGAGGCAAAGGGAAATACATGTACTAAACCTTGTGATGGTTCGTCCGATATGATCTTTGTATGCGTTTAGGAGTTGGCACGTCTTGCTAGAGTCCACTACCAACTATTGATAGAATAAGTGTATTCGTGTCATGTCTATACGTATATGAACCTATAGGGTCACACACTTAAGGGGCTAGAAGCCTAATGAGGATTGGATCCAAATTAGACCAGGCTTAGGCTACTAATGGGCTGCTAATGTAGAAGCCCACTAGGGACGTCTATATAAGAGAGGGTGCGGCGAGCTGACCATGGTTAGACCATTCCACCCAGCCGCCGTTGCACGCGCGGACCTAGCAGTCCAGCGTCTGACGCTTCCACCCCGCACGTGTGGATACCTCGGAGGTGCTGCATCCGTGGCACTTGGACGATCCGCGCAAGGGGAGCTGCTCGTGGGACGAGGATGAGGAGGAGACATAGAACATCTACACTGCCTCGAAGCGGTTCATCAAGTTCCGCAACAGCGCGTCTAGTGGTAATCCCGTGATCTATGACAACGGTAACCCTGGTTTACGCGTTAGAATTTTTTTGATTTGCGCTAGTGTAGCCTACCCGTATCCCTTCAGTGGTATCAGAGCCGATGTTGTTCAGTTATAGATTCGGGATGGTTGCATATGGTGATATGCAGATTGATATGAATGATGTGATCGTTTGTATTGCGGTGGTTCAGGATTGATCTATGATCTTGCTTTCCGTGATCGTGATCGTGATTCTGAGGTTGTCGAACGACTTACCCCTACCGGTCGGCTTCCGCCATCGGGGTAGACAGTGACACATAAATCCTGTTGAATCACACGAAGATCAATATGATTGATTGAATCGGAACCTAGATCTAAAATCGATGTACCGTGATCAAAGGAGTTTGATCGGATCAGAACAATAGTCGGTTTATGGTAAATTTGACTTGCCGATCAAAATCCTTAAAGAAAATTGCTTAGATTCGATCTCTCATTTTTTACAGTTTGATTCGGATCGGAACAATACCGTGAGGGGCGCTGCCCCTTCGAACCCCGCAGGGGGAGACCCCCTATACCCCCCTTAATCGTAGCCCCTTTTGTATCTTGTCAAGGTAACTAGGTGTTGTGATGTCACATGATCCGATAGAATGCGATTCTATGCATAACTTTATTTTGCAGGATGTATGTGATCAGTATGGCCCATATATGTATGTGATGCATGTATGAAATTTTGCATGCCCTGCGTGTCGTGAGTAGGGCAACACGGCTGGAGCCATATGTGTTGTCATTTATTGTAATGGCCTACGTGCCAACTTTTGATGATCCCAATACTATGTAATTTACTAGCTGTTAGGAGTAATAGCTTGTATTAGTTCTTGGAGGACTCATCACTTGGAAGATGGCTCACATGGAATATGAAGATGGAGATCATCATGGTGGGCAGGTTCTATGGCTATGGAGATCACCATGAGAAAATGGGCCATACTGTGTCACATCTATGTGAATGTTATTCTTATGTGTTTTACTACTATGCATGCTTAGATGATAGAAGTAGAACGATCCCTCAGAAAGTTTAAGTTAAACCATGTCCTCCCAACCAAACCTTGCACCATCCTATGCCCTGTACAATCGTTGGTGGGCCTATGAAATTAGGGTGTCGCGGTTTTCCTTGGCTGGATGGGTTTGTATCGGATACCTACACGCATAAGGTTGGTGAGCTTGACAAGGTCATCTTAACAGTTAAGTACCCTGGGGCATAAAGGTTGGGCGCCTAGTTTTGACATAGAGATGTCACCCAACAACAAGAGTTATATGTGATATGATTAGCAAGTGTTGCTTACCAATTTACCTTGTCTTCTAGCAGTGATGCTAAAGCTCACTAGTCGACTTGTTAATTGTGGATCTGCAATCACTTAGTATCAATAGAGGGATATTGATTTAAGTGGGAGTATATGCTATTAAATTGTTTAATATGTTTTACTCTTTCATGGTTACATGGCTTAGTATTTTGCATGTTTTCTGTTGTAGATCAATGGCACCGAACACTGCATCACCCTTTTCTTTGCGTTCGATTCTTAACAAAGATAAACTAAATGGAACAAACTATACAGACTGGGTCCATAACCTGATAATTGTTCTCAGGTCTAATAAAAAGAAAACGGTTCTGGATACCCCAATCCCCGATGAACCTGCTGATAATGCATCTGCTGCCCTAAAGAACGCCTACAAGAGAGCATGTGATGATTCTCTTGAGGTTAGTTGTCTTATGCTTGCATGCATGGAACCTGAACTCCAAAAGAAGTTTGAGGATCAGGACGCGTACAATATGATCGTCGCGCTTAAGGACATGTTCCAAGATCAGGCAAGGACTGAGAGGTACAATGTTGCCAAGTCCTTTGTCGAATGCAAGATAGTAGAGGGAGCAGCTGTAGGCCCCCATGTGATCAAAGTGGTTGGTTACAGTCAGACTTTGGAATTTTCCATTAAGACAAGAGTTGGCCACTGACTTCATTTTGTCGTCTCTTCCATCCAGCTATGGGCAGTTCATTTCAAACTACCATATGCATGGGGTGGATAAGGGCCTTAATGAGTTATGCGGGATGCTAAAAACAGCAGAAAGTGACATGAAGAAGTGTGCAGGGCATAGCCATGTGATGGCTGTGCAGAACAAGCCTAGATTCAAGAAAAAGGGTACTTCTTGAAAGAATAAGAAGGGCAAGGCTAAGGATACGATCCCTAAGCCTGCACCCAAGCAAAAGACTGGACCTGTAGAAGACATTGAGTGCTTCTTTTGTCATGAACATGGCGACTGGAACAGAAACTGCAGCAAGTACCAGGCTTGAAGAAGAGTGGAAGTAAGAGTACTTCCCACTCAGGTACGCTTGTTGTAAATGTTGTGGACATTCTTCTCGTTGATTCCTATGTTAACTCTTGGGTATTTGATACCGGATCGGTTGCTCATATTTGCAATTCGATGCAGGGGATAATAAGGACTAGAGAAGTGCAGAAAGGTGAAGTGGATTTTTGCGTCGGAAATAAAGCAAGGGTTGCTTCATTGTTCGTTGGCGTCATGCAACTTCACCTTCCGTCAGGATTTATTATGGAGTTGAATAATTATTATTTCATTCCTAGTATGGGTCGAAAAATTTTATCACCTTCATGTTTGATGAGGGATGGTTATTCATTCGCGAGTGCAAACAATGGTTGTGTAATCTCTAAGAATGATATGTTTATGGCTGATGCTCCCATTGTGAATGGGTTATTTATTTTAAATCTTGATGATACATTACAATGTTAGTGCTAAAAGGCTTCGGCCTAATGATTTGAGTCCTACCTATTTATGGCACTGTCGTTTCGGGCATATAAGTGAAAAGCGCATGAAGAAGCTCCATGGTGATGGTCTTCTAACTTCGTTTGATTTTGAATCGTACGAGACATGTCAGGCTTGTTTACTTGGAAAGATGACCAAATCGCCTTTTTCAGGTTTACCCAAGAGAGCGACAGACTTGTTGGAACTCATACATACTGATGTATGTGGACCAATGAGCACGACATCCATAGGAGGATATCACTACTTCATTACTTTCACTGATGATTTCAGTAGATATGGTTATGTCTACTTGATGAGGCATAAGTCTGAAACTTTTGAAAAGTTCAAGGAGTTTCAGAATGAGGTAGAGAATCAACGTGGCATGAAAATAAAGGCCTTGCGATCTGATCGTGGAGGTGAATATTTGAGTCACGAATTTAGCGATCATCTTAAGAGTTGCGGAATTGTTCCACAACTCACGCCGCCCGGACCGCCTCAAAGAAACGGGGTCTCTGAACGGCGCAATCTAACTTTTTTGGACATGGTTTGGTCGATGATGAGCCAGTCGGATTTGCCATTGTCATTTTGGGGTTACGCTCTAGAAACGACAGCTTTCACACTTAACAGGGTACCATCTAAATCCGTAGTTAAGACACCATATGAGATGTGGACTAGAAAGAATCCCAGTTTGTATTTTCTAAAGATTTGGGGTTGAGATGCATTTGTCAAGCGACTTCAGTCGGACAAGCTAACACCCAAATCGGATAAGTGAATTTTCGTGGGTTATCCAAGAGAAACCTTAGGGTATTACTTCTACAACCGAGAGGAGGGAAAAGTGTTTGTCACTCGTAGCGGTGTTTTCCTAGAGAAAGAGTTTCTCACAAAGGGAACAAGTGGAAGGTCGGTGCGACTTGAGGTAGTTCAAGATGAGCCAGTTGGGGATGCTTCTATGAGTGATGCTATTGTAGCAGAACAAGTTGAGGAACCCGTGGCAACAGAAGCACCACAACCACGAAGGTCGGCGAGGCTTCGCGAAGCGCGAGAATTATTATTGTTAGACAATGATGAGCCTGCGACCTATGCAGAAGCGATGGTAGACCCAGACTATGAGAAATAGCTGATCGCCATGAGATCCGAGATAGAGTCCATGGGAGACAATCAAGTTTGGAACTTGGTTGACCTGCCTGATGGTTTTAAAGCCATTGAGTGCAAATGAATCTATAAGAAGAAGATTGATATGGATGGAAATGTTCATATCCATAAAGCTTGACTTGTTGCAAAAGGTTTTCGACAAGTTCAAGGAGTTGACTATGACAAGACTTTCTCGCCCGTAGCGATGCTTAAATCTATACGGATAATTCTAGCCATTGCTGCACATTTCGACTATGAAATATGGCAGATGGATGTCAAGACGGCTTTCCTAAATGGAATCCTAACTGAGGACGTGTATATGATGCAGCCCGAAGGTTTTGTCGATCCAAACAATGCTGGAAAGGTATGCAAACTTCTAATGTCCATTTATGGGCTGAAGCAAGCATCTCGGAGTTGGAACATTCGATTTGATGAAGTTGTAAAGGAGTTTGGCTTCATCAAAAATGAACAAGAACCTTGTGTTTACAAGAAGGAAACTGGGAGAGCGCTGCTATTTCTAATCTTATATGTAGATGGCATATTGCTGATTGGAAATGACATTCCTATGTTCGAGTCTGTTAAGACCTCATTGAAAAATAGTTTTTCGATGAAGGACTTAGGAGAAGCGGCATATATTCTGGGCATCAAGATCTGTAGAGATAGATCAAGGAGGCTAATTGGATTAAGCCAGAGTACATACATTGACAAAGTGTTGAAACGGTTCAGCATGGAAGAGGCTAAGAAGGGGTTCTTGCCCATGTCTCACGACATTAAGCTCAGCAAGACTCAGTGTCCTTCGACTACTGATGAGCGTGAGCGCATGAGTAGGGTTCCATATGCTTCGGCTATTGGATCCATCATGTATGCAATGATATGTACTCGCCTAGATGTTTCCTATGCTCTAAGTGTTACGAGCAGATATCAGGCTGATCCAGGTGAAGGTCACTAGACAGCGGTAAAGAATATCCTTAAGTACTTGAGAAGGACTAAGGATGTGTTCCTAGTTTATGGAGGTGAGGATGAACTCAGTTTAAGGGGTTACACAGATGCGAGTCACCTTAATGACCCATATGATTCCAGATTGCAATCTGGTTATGTGTTTGTCATGAATGGTGGTGCTGTGAGTTGGAAAAGTTCCAAGCAATATACGGTGGCCTCCTCTTCAACAGAAGATGAATATATTGCCGCCTCGGAGGCTGCAAAGGAAGCTATTTGGATTATGAATTTCATGATCGCTCTTGGTGTGGTTTAGGGCGCGTCCAATCCCATGGACGTTTATTGTGACAACAATGGTGCTATTGCACAAGCCAAGGAACCTAGACAGCACCAGAAGAAAAAGCATATTCGCATGCGTTACCATCAGATTCATGAGTTCGTTGAGGATGGTAGTGTCATGATATGAAAAATACATACAGACTCAAATGTTGCTGATCCTTTTACAAAGCCACTCCCGCAGCCTGCGCATGAGGCGCACGCAAGAGCAATAGGTATTAGATACAATCTAGATTGACTCTAGTGCAAGTGGGAGACTGGAGGAAATATGCCCTAGAGGCAATCATAGAGATCATTATATTTCATATGTATCCATGAGTTATTGTAATGTTCCTTGAATATCCATATCAGGCAACTTGTATTGATTCGCAATTATGTCAATTGTTTGTGAAACTCTTTACTTGTATCGTTATTTAATAGTTGTCCCTAGTCAGAGTTTATGTGAGGACACATGTGAATATTAGACTATCACATCGATTGGTTGATGACTATGTTTCGCAAGTCATAGACATGGAGATGTCAGACCAATGACGTGGACACATGTTATAAACATGGGGTTGGACTGACCCAACTTGAGACTAGCAATTAGTTGCAGATCACTCTCTTCACATCGTGTATGTTTTGTCCTTTGACTTGAGATTGTCGCATGTACTTGAGATGTGGATCGACATACTTTGGGGCTGTCAGACGCTACTCCATAACTGGGTAGTTATAAAGGTAGATTTCGGGTTTGTCCTGAAGCATGCTGCAAGGCATGGTCAATCAAGATGGGATTTGCCCCTCTCTACTTGAGAGAGATATCTCTGGGCCCCTCGAGTGATTGGATCCAGAAATGCATGGTCGTGCTACATATGGTTAAGAGTTAACCTAGTAAAGGGATTCTGAATCACAGTATCGAGAAAGGGAGGTCAGCTTGGAGATAGACCAAATATCGTGAGGCAAAGGGAAAGACATGTACTAAACCTTGTGATGTTTCGTCCGATATGATCTTTGTATGCGTTTAGGAGTTGGCACGTCTTGCTAGAGGCCGCTACCAACTATTGACAGAATAAGTGTATTCGTGTCATGTCTATATGTTTATGAACCTATAGGGTCATACACTTAAGGGGCTGGAAGCCTAATAAGGATTGGATCCAAATTAGACCAGGATTAGGCTACTAATGGGCTGCTAATGTAGAAGCCCACTAGGGAAGCCTATATAAGAGAGGGTGCGGCGAGCTGACCAGGGTTAGACCATTCCACCCAGCCGCCACTCCTCACGCATGTGTTGCACGCATGGACCTAGCAGTCCGACGTCTGACGCTTCCACCCCGCACGTGTGGATACCTCGGAGGTGCTGCATCCGTGGCACTTGGACGAGCCGTGCAAGGGGAGCTGCTCGTGGGACGAGGACGAAGAGGAGACGTAGAACATCTATACTGCCTCGACGCGCTTCATCAAGTTCCGCAACCGCGCGTCTAGTGGTAATCCCGTGATCTATGACAACAGTAATCCTGGTTTACGTGGTAGAATTTTTTTCATTTGCGCTAGTGTAGCCTACCTGTATCCCTTCATCTCTTTCTCCTGCACGCACCGTTGTAGATCGCCAACAGTACAAGGACGTTTGTATGTACCCTAGAAGTTCTTGGTGAACGCTTCTTGCATGTCCAACCAGTTCCAAATGGATTTCTCCGGCAAGTCATCGATCCATTGTCGGGCCGTGCCCGTCATCATCAAAGGGAGGTACTTGACGGCAATGTTGGGGTTACCTCCGGCGATTTCCACCGTGTTGTCGTAATCCTGCAACCATGTAGCTGGCTTGGCGGTGCCTTCATAGGGCTTGATGGTCTTTTCAATCCGGAAACCTTTAGGGTAAGTTGAGGACCGTATCACAGGTCCAAAGCAACGTTCTCCCAGGTATGGTCCCTCCCGGGCCTCGTGGATCTTGTCCAGACATGAACGTGCGTCGTATGGTTTCGGGCTTATTTTATTTTTCTTGTCATCAAGGGATGGGCTGCGTGAACGACGCGGGCCTCCTCCACCATGGTGGCTGCTAGGGGGCGATGGAGGCAGAGGTGGCGGTGGGTTAGCTTTCTTGCTATTACCCTCCCGCGACGCCTCACGCTTGTCACGGTTGCTCGTCGGACGTGGAGGGTCATGGTGTGACCTCCTCTTGTGTCCTTCGTTGCGCTCTCCATCATGACAGGTCTGCTCCGTGTTGTCGCGGATGACGATACCGTGTTGCTTTGGCGGAGGCATGTCCGTGCGATGGTGAGCCTTGGTGTCTTTGCGATGTCGGGGGGATCGGGGCGGTGGATATGGGCGACGAGGATGAGCCTTGCCTCTGTGGTCGGAGGATATGGGGATAGCATCTTTCCTGTTGCGCGCATCCCTCCGTCTTCGCTCTGATGAACCAGTCTGGGACCCGACATCCTGAGGAGATCGATCCCTTGGTGGCTTATGCTGACTAGACTGGCAAAACATTGGGTCAGACTCAAGCCTCTGAGAGGTGGCCTTTTCCTGTTGTTTCACCGCCTTGGACACAAGGTCATAGACCTGCTCCACAGCCGCGGGTTATCTATCCTGCTCTAGAAGGGTCTTGGTGACGGCGAGGTTGAGAAGAGGAGTGGGCATCACCTTCCTGCCTTCGCTGTCAATGTATGGCTTTGCTTGTGGTGGCTTCGAGGGAGCCCATCCTAGATTTCTCTGTACACCAGGATCGTTGATGACGCGAGCTGGAGCTTTCTTAGCCTTCTACTGTTGGAGCAGAGTCTTGTACTCAGCCTACATGGCTCTAGCTTTCTCTATTGACTTCTGCGCGTTGGCCAGATCTCGATCCAGCTTACCGCCTTGCTCCGTGATGGCATGTGCTTCCTCCAGTAGCTATTGGCGCTTCTCGTCAAGATGGACTACGCTCCAGATATGAGCTACAGTCATGGGATCAACGAGGAGGTTGTCGTACATCACTCTATTAGCTGGAGTAATTTGGGCAGCAGCAGACGTAGATGTCGGAGGTGGCGGGTTTGCGGTGTTGTTGTTACTCGGACCGCTGTTGAGTTCCTACGGCTGCTGCACTGGGTTAGGCGGAGGGGGCATGACCTTTGCATGATCCTTGTCGGCAGCAACAGGTGGTCCCTTCCCCTTATCCAGCGCTTCAGGCGGAGCTTGTCCGGGTTGATCTTCTTCCATCACGGTCCCAATGGCGATGAACACCTCTCGGGACGTGACGGCCTTCTCGGCCTGCTCGTCGCGTTGTAAATCCTCCTCCATCTCCTGCATACCAGAGTCTAGCTCCTCCGGGCTGAAGTCTATCTCCTCCGAGTCAGCGCTGATGTCGGCGTAGAGCGCGTCAAGCACGGAGTCGGAGGGTGTCGGGGCTTCCTCGATGATGGGCGGTGGTGGTGCGACAGCAGCGATGACGACTGGAGGTGGGGGTGCAGCTATTGCGACGACGATAGGAAGCGATGGTGCAGCCGTAGCAACGACGACCGGAGGCGGTGGCTGAGGCGGAGCTGCACCGTATATGAGCACAAGTGCTTTCTGGGCTACCTCCTCAGTCTCCGCGTAGTTGTTGACGGTGCTCACCATGCCTTCGGAAGTGAGGTGTCCTGAAGCCTGTTGTCGCCTTAGTGAATGTCAGAGAAGTGTTCCTTGGTCTAGTCCTTCCACAAAGTGATACATGGCATCATCATTGGGGTAGTGTGCCAGGTCGTCCCGTATACGGAGCCACCTGGGCAGGTAATCGCGGGGGTTTTCTCCCTCTCTTTGAACGCAATGCGCCAGATCAAAGATAGTAACCACATCGATGAACTTGGATCTCTGTTGTCCAGACGCGCGGACGAAGCCGGCGGACTTTCAGCGATCTTCCACCATTATATCATGCACAGGGGCGGTTTGGGTGGGCCTTGAATTTTTCTGATCTTTGTCGGCAAACTCCAAAGAGAGATCCGACATCGATACTTCCACGAACGTATCCTGCCCGTAGGCGGTCCGCGCGGGTCTTGACGCTCCTCCGACTTCTAGGGCAACTAGTGCCCGAGTCGGTTTCGCTAATGAAGAGGTGGATGTATCCAATGGGAACGATCGAGCATCGCATAGGGTTCGTCTTCGCCGGGATCCAGAACTCGTCAGGGGGGCGATCTGAACATTGCCGGAGAGGAGAACACGACCGATGGCTACCGTTTTGCCGATTCCCGCGAAGATCTTGGTCCTTGCCCGTTGTAGAGCCTGAAGCGCCTCTTGCCCCATGGTGGGCGGCAACTATCGTGGTATTGCCGACGAGTACGCCATGGAGGGGTCCTCACAATGCATGTTTAGTGACGTGGGGTAAGGCGGTCGGTTGATGGGTACGAGGTAACACAGCTTCCCAGTTCAGATCCCACGACGGCGGCGGAATCCTACTCCTGCTATAAATCACTATAATGGCAATACACCGAGTTACAGGGATCGGTTAGCTGTGCGCGAGTACGAGTTGTATGTCTAAAGTTATGCCCTAAAGGCTCCCATAGGCCTGACTTATATAGTCTCCAAGTCCTAGGGTAACAGGGAAAAGTCCTAGCCGGACAGGTTACAGAGTCCTACACAGTATACAATCAGTCTAACTTGTCTTGCACTCCAAGGCTCTGGGTATGTAAGTAACTCCTCTCTAGCCTTCCTTTATCCGGCATGGGCCTCCCTTCTGGATCCATCTAAATGGACCGCCCAGCAGGCCATGGGCCATGCTACCAACTATGGGCCACCTGGGTTATCCGGATAAGAGACATGCTATGAGGATACTCATATAGCATATCCCCAACAGACTACACTCACTCAAAACGAATAGATCTAGGATAGAAAACATTGTGCAAAATACTTAGGTTGCAATCAAATATTCTTAAAATGTTCACCAAATCACAAGGATATCTAAAATACAAAGTAGTGGCTATGGATAATGGAGGGGATGGATGATGGGATGGATGAACAATGGATGAGCGATAGCATGGATCTCCTTTGGTGGTGTTCTGATGTAATATGAGAATGGCGGCTCCCCAGCAGGTGTATGGAGCCTCAAAATATATAGGCGTCTTCATGAAAGTCGTAGGGTTTTAAGAGACGAAGACGCCACCACCCAGTATGTGTGGAAGGTACGGCCGGACCCTAACCGTATTGGTGGTCGTTACACGTACTGACGCCTGGAATTTGCTTCCCAATTACTTGGACGTGTGGACTTCCTCAAATTCCTTCATTATGACTCCTGATTTCACATAAAAAGTCATGATTTCCTGCACAACATAATTCAAAGCAAGGTTGTGCCTATCTTTGCAATTATTAGTCATTAGTGGCAAGGATTGAGGTTTTCTTATCAATTTTTTCACTAAAAACAATGCTTAAACATGGTGGAAGATGGCAATTTTTTGATCCATCACTCACCCTGGAGATTTATTCCAAAATAAAAGCATCGCGCTCCAAGGTTTTTCGCGTTTTCGAATGGGCAACATCAACTGCGGCTTGTACAGCTCGAAGATCAGTTTCCAGCTGCTCTATGCATTGGATCCTCTCAGCATACAAAGGAGGATCAACTATACGAGTAACTGCATTATCAGGTGGTGTCGCACATACAACAGGCATGGATGGATCCGTTGAAGGACCAGAAGCATCAAACATCATCTAGAGAAAAAATACAGACATTCAGGCACATGGTTCTTCTTGTTCAAGGGCTTCACTTGACAATCGGTAAGAACTGGGTTCTTTTTTGTCAGCGTTGTAAAGGAGCACACCCTTTTCTCTAGTACTTTAACTGTCAGATCCTCGGGTGTAATCCTCATTGGATCCTTGCGTCCAAGGTAGGTCTGAAGGGTTTCGCAGCATAGTAAATCAAAAAAATTCTACGGATGCGAACGGGAAAGCCAAGATCTAATCTAGGAGATGCAAACAACGAGGGGGATTAGATGAGATCTTCATAACCTTGAAGATTCGCACAACGGAACGTTCGACGGAACGTGGGTGATGTAGTCGTACTCGCTTCTCCTCCTCGCGATCCGATCCGATCTAACACCGCAAGTGGCAATGCCTCCGAGAGATGCACACGTGCGGCACCTCGACGTATCCTCCTTCCTCGGTCCAGCAGGTATGGTGGAGAGACGGATTGGATCTACAACGCGACGGCGCAGTGCAAGTGGTGGAGAGTTTCTGCAGCAGGGCTTCGCCTACCAATTATCCAATCTATCCTAGCGTCGAGACACGTTAAGTGTGTGACCCTTCGGGTTCGAGAACATGCAGACATGATCTTATATCAATAATCAACAGCGGGGTCTGGAAACCCATATTGACTCCCACACATTCATCGATGATCATATCGGATGAACCACGATGCCAGGATTCAATCAATCCAATATATATATATTCCCTTCGTCTCGCGATATTTTACTTGCCCGAAATTTGATCGTCGGTACCGTCATACCTAGTTCAATCTCGTTCACAGCAAGTACTTTACTCGTTCCGTAAATCGATATCACTTTGTTATTAACTCCTTAACCACATGCTTGCAAGCGTTGTTGATATCGATTACCGAGTGGGCCCGAAGTATATCTCTCCGAGTTGGGAGGGACAAATCCCATCTCGATACATACAACCCAATAGGTACTTTCCGATCACCTGCGAGACACCTTTATGATCACCCTTTCATAGGATGACGTTTGATGACCTCAAAGCTTTCTTCCGATACCAGGGAGTTGTATTATCTCATGGTCTAAGGAATACAATATTTGACATAAGAAAAGCTTCGCAAAGATGAACACAATGACACGATCTAATTGCTCCGCTTAGTTTGGGTCTGTCCATCATATCATTCTCCCAATGATATGATCTCATTATTAATCGATAACTCATGTCTATGGTTAGGAAACCTTAACCATAATTAATCAATGAGCTAGTCCATAGAGGCATACTAGGGACACGGTGTTGTTCACAAACCACACAAGTATTAAAGTTTCCGCTTAATACAATTCTAGCATGGAATATAAACTTTATCATGAACAAGAATTATAATAATAAAATCTTTATTATTGCCTCTAGGGCATAATTCCAACGGTCTCCCACTTGCACTAGAGTCAATAATCTAGTTTACATTTGGCAACAATGTCACACCCATGGCACTAAGGTGTTGATCATGTTTTGCATGTGGAAGAGGTTTAGTCAATGGATCTGCGACATTCAGATCTGTATGTACTTTGCTAATCTTCAGATCTCCATCTGCTATATAATATCGGATTATATGAAAACTTGCGGTTGATATGCTTGGTCTTTGGATGATATCTTGGTTCCTTAGCGAGTGCTATGGTGCCATTGTTGTCACACAATATCTCCAGTGGGTCCAATGCACTTGGAACCACGCCAAGCTCAGTGATGAAGTTCCTGATCCAAACTCCTTCACTTGACGCTTCTGCAGCAGCCATGTATTCCGCTTCTACTGTAGATCCCGCGATCACGCTTTGCTTGCAGCTTCTCCAGCTCACAACTCCTCCATTCAAAATATAAATGTATCATGTCTGAGATTTAGAATCATCCTTGTCGGTGTCGAAACTAGCATCGACGTAACCTTTTACGACGAGCTGTTCATCACCTCCATAGACTAAGAACATTTCTTTAGTCCTATTTAGGTACTTTAGGATGTTCTTCACGGCTGTCGAAAGGTTCCACTGGATCACTTTGATATCTGCTCGTCAAACTAAGAGCATTGGATACATCCGGTCTAGTACACAGCAAGGCATACATGATAGAACCTATGGCCGAGGCATAAGGCACTTTGCTCATAGCTTCTCTATCATTTACCGTAGCTGGACACTGAGCCTTGCTCAATATCTTACCTGACAACATAGGCACTGAACCTTTCTTTGCCTTATCCATTCTGAACCTTTTCAGAATTTTGTCTAGGTATGTACTCTTGCTTAAAGCTATCAGGCGTCTTTGTCTATCTCTATAGATTTTGATGCCCAATATATAAGCAGCTTCACCTAGGTCTTTCATTGAAAAACATTTGTTCAAATAACTCTTCACATCGTTAATCATGTTAATGTCATTTCCAATAATCAATATGTCATCCACATATAGTACCAGAAATGTCACTGAGCTCCCACTCACTTTCTTGTAGATACAAGCTTCGTAGCAATTTGGAACAAATCCAAAGCTCTTGATCACTTGATCAAAACGAAGGTTCCAACTCCGAGATGCTTGATTCAATCCATAAATGCAACGCTGAAGTTTGCACACTTTATCAGCATCCTTAGGATCGACAAAACCTTCGAGTTGCATCATATACAACTCTTCATCAATGTTGCCATTGAGGAAAGCAGTCTGACATCCATCTGACATATTTCATAATCATGAAACGCATCAATTGCTAATAAAATCCGAATGGACTTAAACATCTCTACGGGAGAGAAAGTCTCATCGTAGTCAACACCTTGAACTTGTCGAAAACCTTTCGCGACAAGTCGTGCTTTTTAGACGGTAACATTACCATCCGCGTCCGTTTTCTTCTTGAAGATCCATTTGCACTCAACGGCCTTTCGGTCGCTAGGAGGGTCCACCAAAGTCCATACTTGGTTTTCGCTCATGGATCCCAATTCGGATTTCATGGCTTCTAGCCATTTCTCAGAATCTGGGCTCATCATTGCTTCCTCATAGTTCGTAGGTTCACTTTCTTCCACTAACAAGACAGTTAAGACAGGGTTGCCGTACCACTCAGGAGGGGCACGCGACCTTGTCGACCTGCGACGTTCAGTAGCAGCATCGTCTGAAGCTTCATGATCCTTGTCATTAGCTTCCTCTATTGTTGGTGCAGGCCTTTGGAACAATTTCAGTCTTTGCGCTACTCTCCAATTCAAGAGAAGGTTCAATAACCTCGTCTAGTTCTACTTTCCTCCCACTCACTTCTTTCGAGAGAAACTCCTTCTCAAGAAAGGAAGCGTTCTTCATGACAAACACTTTGCCTTGGTTACGTGATAGAAGGTATACCCAATAGTTTCCTTAGGGTATCCTATGAAGACGCATTTCTCCGCTTTGGGTTCGAGCTTGTCCGGCATCAATTTCTTGACGTAAGCTTCGCATCCCCAAACTTTAAGAAACGACAACTTAGGTTTAGCACCAAACCAGAGTTCATACGGTGTCGTCTCAACGGATTTAGATGGTGCCCTATTTAAAATGAATGCAGCGGTTTCTAATGCATAACCCCAAAATGATAACGGCAAATCAGTAAGAGACATCATCAATCGGACCATATCTAATAGGGTTCGATTCCTGCTCGAACACACCATTCTTGTGGTGTTCCGGGTGGCGTGAGTTGCGAAACGATTCCGCTTGCTTTAAGATGCGTGAGAAAATCATAACTCAAATATTCACCTCCACGATCGGATCGTAGAAACTTAATTTTTCTGTTACGATGGTTCTCCACTTCATTCTGAAATTCCTTGAACTTTTCAAATGTTTCAGATTTATGTTTCATTAAATAGATATACCCATATCTACTTAAGTCGTCGGTAAAAGTGAGAAAATAGCGATATCCATCACGCGTCGAAACACTCATCGGTCCGCATACATCGGTATGTATGATTTCCAACAAGTCCGTTGCTCGCTCCATCATTCCGGAGAACGGGGTTTTGATCATCTTGCCCATGAGGCATGGTTCGCATGTGTCAAATGATTCAAAATCAAGAGACTCCAAAAGTCCACCAGAATGGAGTTTCTTCATGCGCTTTACACCAATATGACCTAGAAGACAGTGCCACAAATAAGTAGTATTATCACTATCTACTTTGCATCTCTTAGCCTCAATGTTATGGATGTGTGTTTCATCCCTTTCGAGATTCAGAAGAAATAAACCGTTCACAACAGGTGCATGACCATAAAAGATGTTACTCATATAAATAGAACAACCATTATTCTCCGATTTAAATGAATAACCGTCTTGCAATAAACACGATCCAGAAATAATGTTCATGCTCAACGCAGGCACATAATAACACTTATTAAGGTTTAAAACTAATCCGAAGGTAAACGAAGGAGAGGCGTGCCAACGCCATCACATCAACTCTTGATCCGTTGCCAGCCGCATCGTCACCTCATCCCTCGCAAGCTGCCGTCTATTCCGTAGCTCTGTTTGAGTTACAAATATTAGCAATTGAACCAAAGATCAAATACCCGGGCACTACAACGAGGGCTAGTAAGGAAAACATCAATAACATGTATATCAAATATACCTTTGATGGTGCCACCTTCTTGTCCGCTAAGTACTTGGACGATTCTTCGATGACCTTGTCCTTGCAATAGAAGCACTCAGTGTCCGGCTTGGGTCCAGACTTGAGCTTCTTCTCAGCAGGGGCAATGCGCTTGCCGCCGCCTTTCTTGAAGGGCTTCTTTGCACCCTTACCTTTCTTGAAGGTGGGGGGATTGTTGACCATCAACAAATGATTATCCTTTTTTATGTCCACCTCTGCAGCCTTCAGCTTTGCGAAGAGCTCGGTGATCGTATCAGTGGAACCAATCTGATTGTGAGTCACTACAAAACTTTTGTAGCTGGGAGGGAGTGATTGCAGAACCCTGTCAACCTTGAGCTCCTCTGGAATCTTGCAGTCCAGTTGCTCAAGGCGTTGAGTGTAGCCCGACATCTTAATGGCGTGCTCACTAACGGAACTCCCTTCCTCCATCTTGCAGTTAAAGAATTTCTCAGAGATCTCATATCTCTCAGAACGGGCCTGAGTCTGGAACATATTTTTCAGTTCCTCGAGGATCTCAAAGGGCCCGGGGTAATCTTCAAAACGATTTTCAAGGTCCGATTCCATGCAAACAACATGGTGCTCTTAATCACGCCATAATCATATTTGCGCGACTGATAGACAGCTTTCTCATCAGCCGACGCATCTACAGCAGGGGCGTCACCTAACGCATTCACAAGGACATAGTCCTTTTGACCGCCAGAGAGAATGATTCTCAGATTGCGGAACCAGTTGGTAAAGTTAGACCCATTGTTTTTAAGCTTTTCCTTCTCAGCAAAAACGATGAAGTTGAAGTTGTACTTAGCCATTTGATCCTTTAATATTTGCAAGTACAAATTAGACTATGTTCATGATAACTATTTCAACTTTAATCAAATTACTAGAAGAACTCCCACTAAATTCAACATCCCTCAAGTTGTTTAGTGAACACGATCCAAATTCACCACACCTAATCCGATCTTCACGAGAAGAGATGTGGCTTCAATGGTGGACAACGAAGTGTCGATCATATCATTCATATGACTTATGCTTAACCTTTCGGTTCATGTGTTCCGAGGCCATGTCTGTACATGCTAGGCTCCTCAAGTCAAACCCAAGTATTTCCGCGTGTGCAAAACTGGCTTGCACCCGTTGTATGTGAACGTAGAGTCTATAGAACCCGATCATAACGTGATGCTTGGACACGACGAACTTGCGCAACGGTGCATACATGGGGAGAACACAGTTTTATCTTGATCTTTAAGTGAGGAATCATCTTATAATGCTACCGTCGCGATCTAAGCATAATAAGATACATAAAAGGATAAACATCACATGCATATAACTTTATGTGACATGGTATAGCCAATCCTCGCGCAATGATCTCCATCTTGTGCGTGCCGGCATGATCTCCATCACTCCACCATGATTGCCTCCACCACGAATAGCAACTATAACTATTGCTAACTACTTAGCGATAAAGGGAAACTATTACATGGCGTATAAGAAGTTGACACACAGGTCATACACAATTATAAAGACAACCATATGGCTCCTGTCGTTTGTGTACTCATCGACATGCAAGTCGTGAAACATTACAAAACATGATCTTTGCATACAACATACACATCACATCTTGGGCCATACCATATCACAGAAAACACTCCCTACAAAAACAAGTTAGACGCCTCTACTTTGTTGTTGCATGTTTTACGTGGCTTATGGGAGTAGCAAGCTAAGAACGGTTCTTATCTACGAAAAGCCACAACGGTGATATTATGGTTTCCAAACTCAGGTGTAAATCCCATGACAACTATAGTGAGAGAAACTGGCATCCACCAGCCGCATGTGTGGAACAAGCCACACGTCAAGTGCGGGCGGTCTCATGACGACGTCGCGTAAGGTTGGCCTGGACCGCTTCAATCTCACTATCCCGCGTCATAAGAAGAACACAAACAAGAGGCTTGCAACAGAAAACATCAACGCCCGCAACAACCATGTTGCGTTCTACTCGTGAAACACATCTATGCATAGATCTAGCTCTGATACCACTGAAGGGTTTCGCAGCATAGTAAATCGAAAAAATTCTACGGATGCGAACGGGAAAGCCAATATCTAATCTAGGAGATGCAAACAACGAGGGGGATTAGATGAGATCTTCATACCCTTGAAGATTCGCACAGCGGAACGTTCGACGGAACGTGGGTGATGTAGTCGTACTCGCTTCTCCTCCTCGCGATTTGATCCGATCTAAGACCGCAAGTGGCGATGCCTCTGACAGATGCACACGTGCGGCACCTCGACGTCTCCTCCTTCCTCGGTCCAGCAAGTATGGTGGAGAGATGGATTGGATCTACAACGCGACGGCGCGGTGCAAGTGGTGGAGAGTTTCTGCAGCAGGGCTTCGCCTACGTGCAGTCGGGAGGGAGAGAGAGGAGGGCAGCAGGGCGGCTAGGGTTGTGGAGGAGGTGTGGGGGGAGGGTGCGCCCCAGCCCTCTATATATAGAGGGGTGGGCGCCAGCCCTAGCCCCTCCCCCAAGCCCTAGGCCGGCGGCCAAGGAGGGAGGAGTGGGGGGCAAGTTCCCCCCCTTCTAGAAGCTCCCCTAGGGTTTCCCCTTGGTTTGGCTGGCTGGGCCCTATAGGGCCTTGTGCCCCTGGCCGAATGCGGCCAGGGTACTCCCTCATAGGCCCATGCCCCCTCCCGGCAGGTGGGGCCACGTTGGTCACCCTCCGGTAGGTTCTAGAAGCTTTCGGTACAATACCGATTAACCCGAAACAATTCCGAACTCCAAAAACTGCATTGCCTTATATGAATCTTATTCTCCGGACCATTCCGGAACCTCTCGTGATGTCCCGGATCCCATCCGAGACTCCGAACAAAAACTCATAAACCAATTATCCAATCTATCCTAGCATCGAGACACGTTAAGTGTGTGACCCTTCGGGTTCGAGAACATGCAGACATGATCTTATATCAATAATCAACAGCGGGGTCTGGAAACCCATATTGACTCCCACACATTCATCGATGATCATATCGGATGAACCACGATGCCAGGATTCAATCAATCCCATATATATATATATATATATATATATATATATATATATATATATTCCCTTTGTCTCGCGATATTTTACTTGCCCGAGATTTGATCGTCGGTACCGTCATACCTAGTTCATTCTCGTTCACAACAAGTACTTTACTCGTTCCATAATCCGATATCACTTTGTGATTAACTCCTTAACCACATGCTTGCAAGCGTTGTTGATATCGATTACCGAGTGGGCCTGAAGTATATCTCTCCGACTTGGGAGGGACAAATCCCATCTCGATACATATAACCCAACAGGTACTTTCCGATCACCTGAGAGACACCTTTATGATCACCCTTTCATAGGATGACGTTTGATGACCTCAAAGCTTTCTTCCGATACCAGGGAGTTGTATTATCTCATGGTCTAAGGAATACAATATTTGACATAAGAAAAGCTTCGCAAAGATGAACACGATGACACGATCTAATTGCTCCGCTTAGTTTGGGTCTGTCCATCATATCATTCTCCCAATGATATGATCTCATTATTAATCGACAACTCATGTCTATGGTTAGGAAACCTTAACCATCATTAATCAATGAGCTAGTCCATAGAGGCATACTAGGGACACGGTGTTGTTCACAAACCACACAAGTATTAAAGTTTCCGCTTAATACAATTCTAGCATGGAATATAAACTTTATCATGAACAAGAATTATAATAATAACATCTTTATTATTGCCTCTAGGGCATAATTCCATCAAGGTCCACATGCCGCTTAGTCTCGCTTGAAGAGGTTGGATGTGA